>JASWHV010000007.1:14639094-16051223 GCA_030760725.1 Neostapfia colusana | reverse complement strand
TGACCGTGACTGCGAGAGAACCATATCGGTGTTCATAACACCATTGAACATCGAATACTTGCAATAGTGATATGTCATAACTATAATGTGACACTTGGAAAAATTAAAGTATGTGAATATATGAATATAAGAGTAGTAAGTTCACCTCCCGTGACACTTTCCTCCACCGGATTCATATAAAGCTACTACGTTGACGTCTTTCTTTCTCCAATTGTAATCATCTCCATGACGTCGAACCATCTCTTCATCATATTTCTCCTACATAAAAAGTAATTACAAAGCTACTATACAACAATTGTATTGATTAATAATTACTTTTAATTATATGACATACCAAGTTCTGAGTGGCCGTTAGAGTGCACAATTGACTGTCATCTATGCTCCTATGCCCTCTTATATAAGTATCAATGAAAGAGGGTTCCTCATCACTTTGAGCAGCCTATATAGACATGTTACAAATATAGTTATGCAAAAGTTAATATTACAATACTAAATTGTAAATCTACTAAACTCACCATCTGTTTCAAGAGACGAATATGACCATCTCCACCGTAACGATGGAGAACTTCACCACCGGACTCACGGTTGATTCTCTTGGAGTTATATTTTTCTCGATACTCACTCGATGCCCAATAAGTACATAATGAATATTAAGCATCAGCACACTTAACCATCCAAGGAATCATTACTTCACGGTATTGATCGTCCTCTAGATAAATTTTTGAAGCTTCCATTTTCCTTTTTATCATCTGTCCGAGCTTCTCCTTTTAGTACAAGCACACAGCTATGATCCGAGCATTAGACATCATATCATTCACAACTTTACGTGCAGCTTTGTGGAAGATTTTGTGTGCTTTAGACTCGAGAGCAACGTCATTATATTCCAGCAAACGATATCGTTCCTATAAAATTTATAGAATTTGTATTACTAAACATATAATGGACACAATTAAATTGTAGTGCAGTGAAGACGTACCTAAAAATCATGCCAGACAACCCCTGCCACATTCTCTTGCACAACATGTGGAGCAATTCTATAGTGCTCCCAATGTATTGCAGGTTTCTCTTCACCTTTAATGTTCACAAGACATGGATAATGATGGCGACATATAGCACACAACATTGCATTAGGCTGCCTACGATGTTGTCGTCCATCCCAATCCAGGTTATCCCATTGCCTACAAGTTAATTTAAAAACATATATTATTTATCGAAAACATTGTATTTATAATTCAATACTGAGTTTTATATTTACTTACCAGTCACCAACAGGAGTGATCCGTAATCTCTGTTGTGGAGGCACAGCCAACGGAGAGTGTTTGAAGACCGATACCTGAATGATTGCGGCAACTCTCCCGTATCGGTGTCATCCCCCTCGTCCTCATCTACTTCCTCCTCGACTTTCTCATCAACATAGGCTCTTACCCCTTGTTGTTGTTCCTGCCCCGCTTCTTCCCCTTGATCCTCTTGACACTCCTCATGACCCTCCTCCTAGATCTCCTGCTCCACCTGAAATTAGATAAATTAGATTTCTCGATATAATACAATTATAAATTTATAAATATGTTCATTAGCTTGTTCGATGCATCTTCTAAATGTCTCTTGTCTACTATTATTTGAGACACTGCCTCGAAAAAGAGAGTCTTACTACGTGAAGAGCTAGCGGACCGACTCTCACTCTTGCTTGAGGAGCCAAAGAAACTCTTAGCTATATTCTTAAGATCACGTGGCATCCTGTTGAAAAAAATGGTCAGAGATAAATACATAATGATACAAATAAAAGTAATGAAAATAAATTCAAATGTAATATAAATCAAATGTATGATTAAAATTCATCATGATCTGATGTTCCTTCGATAACATGTCGACCAACTTTCTTCTTCTGTCTCATCTTAACTTTTTTAGTGCTACGTCTCTTTCTTTTAATCACTACTTGCTCTTCTACCCCATTGTCTTCAACATCACCAACTAATGTATCAAGACCTAAACCATTATCTATATTAAAAGATGGTAGAATATCATCCTCTTAGTACACTTCATCTTGTTTTTCTTGATAACCAGCACCACTAGGGGCATATAATCGTTACCGCGAATTAACCTTATAGACGACACACCAAGCACTCAACTTTGGACGAGGATATGGTAGGTAGTAAACCAACTCAACTTTTGATGAGCAAGAACATAATTATCGCATCCACGAAGTCCATTTTCAAGTTTTACCTCTACTACACCAAATTCATCCTGTCGTGTTCCCCTGTTATTATTAAACCATTCGCAGTGAAAAAAAGTAACTCTAAGATCTTTGAGATCTTTGGAGCCACCAAATTTAAACTCTACAATATTTTGAATAATCCCATAATAGTTAGTTTCATGCCCCTGTGCATCACATGCTCTAGTTACAACTCCACTATTTGTCGTGGTTGCAAGGGGATGTTTTCCTTCAAATTTGGCCGAACGAAATCGAAACTCATTTACGTCATAATGACCAAAACTCCTTGTTATTATGGTTCCTTAAGAAAGTTGTCGTAGGTCTTCATTAATATTAGCATCGACCATGCATTACATATTAAATAAAAATATTACTTTTACTAATCAGATTAATTTGAAAGTGATAAAAGTAACATGTAATAACAGAATGTTACATGCTTCCAAAACCAATTTACAAAGTTAGAACCCCTATGAAGGCCATCACGACGCATTTTATCTAATTGTTTGCTTGTTGGTTGACGCGTATACTTTCAAAATTGTTTGTCGAGCTCGCTACATAATGCAAAATATTAGTACATTAGAACATCTTCTCATGTAAAATGTGAGAAAAACATTACATGTTTCTTCGCGGTAATTAGTAGAAAAAAACACTTACACAAAATATTGAGTCATCTATTCGATATTTATATACATGTATAACATACATGAATTCCATTCTTCTTCTGAAACCACATGCCTACTGGTGCCACCAACCGTTTTTCCTTTCCACGAAAAAATACTTAAATTTCCACAGGAGTTTCTTCATCTATGTGGTACCGTGTTGTGGGAGCTTACATATTATGTTCCTCAGCAAAGAATGTACTTGAGAAGTATGCTAACTCTTTCACAGCAAATGCTTCTACAATACACCCTTCTACTCTTGCTTTGTTCAAAACCATTGCTCGTAGTTTCTTTAGTGTCCTTTCAATGTGGTGCATCCATCGATATTGTATGGGACCACAAACTTTAGATTCGTAAGACAAATGCACAAGTAGATGTTGCATTACATTCATAAATCATGGCGGGAATATCTTTTCCATTTTGCATATGAGTGAAGGTATTTCTTTCTCTAGTTTTTTCATCATTTGAGCTGTAATTTCTTTAGCACATAGTTGTCTATAAAAGAAACTAAGTTCCACAAGTACTCTCCATACATCCTGATGCACATATCCACGTAACATTACTGGAAGAAGTCTTTTCATCATTATATGATAATTGTGGCTTTTAAGATTATTTAATACCCAATTTTCAAGATTTGTTGTGCGCCTCAACCCAGCACAGTATCCGTCAGGAAAGTTCAATTGTTGCAACCATTTTAGAATTTCTTTCCTTTCACTAAGTTTAAGGCAAAATGGAGCACGTGGCAATCTCTGTTTTCCACTATCATATGTCTGACTTCTAGAGTCGGACGATTACAAATATCTACCAAATCTTTTCGAGTCTTCAAATTATCTTTTGTCTTCTTAAAATTGAAACATGTGCTAATTATGCTTTTTGCTACATTGCGTTCCTGGTTCATCATAAAAATATTGTGTGGCAATAACAATAACTTAGCATAGGGAAGATCCAATAAGCCACATATATGAGTCTAATTGTGCTCCTAACCATAACCAACAAACCCATCATCTGTAGGGACAAGATGACTGAGCCATGCAACAATCTCAGCAATAGCCAAATATTTCGGCGGACCCTTTGTTACAATAGTATAATTTCGAAATGCCTTAACTTTCCTTTGAAATGAATGATTTGCTGGTAGAAATCGTCGGTGGCATTAAAGAAAAACACTTTGTCCCCATGAGTATATCTAAAACAATTAGAGTTTGATCCACAAATAGGACAACAAAGTTTGCCGTGTGTGCTCCATCATGAAAAAACACCGTATGCAGAAAAATCATGAATGGACCACAACTATGCTGCTCACAAGTTGAATTTATGCTTTTTGTAGATATCATACGCTTCTACTCCGATCCATAATTTTTTTAACTCCTCAATCAATGGTTGAAGAAAAACCTCTAAACGTTTTTCTGGATGTTTACGACCGTGAATGATTAGAGACAAGAACATGTACTCATATTTCATACACATAGTTGGTGGAAGGTTGTATGGTATAGCAAAAACTAGCCAACACGATTACGAGGTAGAAGATGTGTTGAATGGTGTGAAACCATCGGTGGCCAAACCAATACAAACTTTTCTAACATCTTCTGCAAAGTACTCATCAAAAGAGTCCAACGCCTTACAAGTCTGAGCATCAGATGGGTGTGTCATTACTCCCTTTGTTTCGGGTACACCTTCCTTATGCCACCGCATGTGTCTCGCAGTTGATTTAGATAAAAAGAATCGTTTCAGCCTAGGTGCAAGAGGCATGTAACGAAATTGTTTCACTACTACTTTTGTCTTCACCAATTCACCGTTCTCATTTGTGGTTATCGAGATTCTTTATAAACCGAGCATTGTGTCAGATTTGCATTCTTCTTCCAGAAAAGCATATAATTGTTAGGACAACAATTATTTTTTCGTACTTCCTACCAAGGCCTGACAACAATTTCTTTAACTGGTACATGTCTCTTGGAAACTTATGATTCATCGGAAGAATATGTGCTATCAAATCCATAAGATCATCATAGCACTCGTTCGACAATTTGTACTTTGATTTTATAGACATGAGACGAGTAACGGTCGAAAGGACAGACACTTTAGTGTGATCATGCAACTGTTCATGTGATGTTGAGAGAATTCTATAAAACTCTTGAACTTCAGGTCTAGGAATTTCTTCAAATGTATCTGCACCACAATCATGATTTAGTGCTTCAACCATGTCTTCCATTCTGTCTTTGTTGTCACCATCTATGTTATCAACATCAACATTACTATGGTGTAACTCGTGATGCTCATACCATGTTTCATAACCAGCCATAAAACAAAATCGACAGAGGTCTCGTTCCATGTTAAATCTTTCCTTGCATAAAAAGCTACGGCACTTGTTGCACGGACATTTCACAAAATGATTGATCGATAAATAGAAAGCCCAACTGATAAATGACTTAGTATTGATGGCCCATTCATCTAAAGGCGCAACATTCTTCCGCCAACCATCATACATCCATCATCTATCATCACCCATGCTCTAGACTATAGAATATAAGAACATAGAACTCATAAATATATATGTTGCAACTAAGAATATAAAGATTGAGAAATTACGTTCACTTTACATCTATTGGAAGGAATATGTCCTAAACCCACCCAAGAGTGACACGAGCGGAGCGTGCTTATAACGAGACACGGGGTCCGAATCCAGATGAAATTTCTGCAACATAACCCCGTTGTTCTCGAACTGCACGCCCGATAATGGTGCAACAGAGAACATTAGGGTTACGCCGTCGAAATTTTGTCCGAATCCAGACCCCACATCTGGTCATAAGCACGCCCCCTCGGTCACTCCCAGGCTGTCTAAAAAGGGACAATTCCGAACCTACACGCCTCACATGCGTAACGCATGTGAGACGATCCGGTCAGAAACGGGTGACACATGTTGTATAGGTTACGTGAATCTTACTTTTTGAAGTGATTTATGAGAGAGAGGTAAGAACGAGAGACAGTAGGAAAGATTGAGGGAGAGACAGTGAATTGGGCCAGCCGTCCTAAGTTATGCTCCATCGGGTCCCATTAGTGATGACGTACGAGCCAAGATTCGTTGCTATAGGATTCTGGAACGAAACCGCGAAGAAAGTGGTTTCTAGTGTTCTGACGGTGCTATACTTTGTTAAAGCGCGACAATGGAGAAGTTTGACTTTTAAACAGCCAAACTGTCATGCCATAAATGGGTTGTGCCGGGCTGAGCCAACTCGAAGCCCGTTTATTTACATATCGCTATAATAAACTTTCTCTAAAACACACATTAACCATGCAACACTTTACATGCTACTAAGAGCACTATCTATTATTTATGAGCTACTAGTCACTTTTCTTGCATAGATGGATATGGTACATGCACGATCATAATAGGCATTAAACAAAAGCATAACACATAAATTAAAGCACGCACGTTAATTAGGATAATGAATACTGAAATAGTATTATAACATTATCTTTAAACGAGTAATGAGACTACGACAAATTAGGGTCGTAGGTTTTAGCTTGAGCTTATGAGTAATTCATCTAAACCCCGACACACAGGGTGCAAGGCATTCTACACATTCGGCTAAATGCAAATATCAAAGGTAAATGCACGGGAAGGGGTTGCCCTGGGGCTTGGTCGGAGCCGAGCGACTGGAAGGGCGGCGGCAAGCCCACGGTTGCTCTGACCCGACCGATTCGGCGGCCGAGAAAAAAACCCATTAAAATATTTCTACGATAATAAAATGTCAAGCAAGTTTTCTTTATATGCTAGTAAATTGTTAATAGACTAACAATCTCTCTCGAATCAAATTAACTAACTAAGCGGCAACAATGTCATCTTTAGATATCATGTTAGCCAAAACGAAAGAATAAAGATGAACTTTTTATCATCTATGCTAAAACCAAAATAAAGTTCATTACCACACACGGGTTGCATTCAATTTCCACAATTATAAAATTTTGATTAACCACTACATGTCATACGTAGTTAGGAGCAGCGACTGAGGCGAGCTCGGAGTAGAGGCGGCCGGTGCAGGCTGGCAGCAGGGGCGATGGAAACGGCACGGCGCAGCAGCTTCGGCGATGACGAGTGGGTACAACATGGCAGTTAGGGCAGCCTCGGTGTTGTGGTAAGGCCCCAGCGGCAGGGCAGCCTCGGCCGGGCTGCGTGGCGGCGAGCTTGGGCTGCAGCCGGGCTGCGCGTTGAATGGAGCGGCGCGCAAGACAGGCGGTGCGGTGGACGGCCGACGCGCATGGCCGGGAGGCGTGATCAACGGCGAGGACGGGCGTCGAGGTGGACGGGGAGGACGTGCGGCGCGGTGGACGGCGAGGACGCGCGACGCGGTGGACAGCGACGACGGGCGGCGCGGTGGACGACGACGATGGACGGCGAGGTTGACGACCGACGGCGAGGACGAGCGGCGCGGTGGACAGCGACGACGGGCGGCGCGGTGGACGCGATGACGGACGGCGAGGTCGGCTGGCGCGCAGAGCGAACGGCGAGGACCGGTGGCGCGCGCGGTTGCTACGACGTGGCTCGGACAGGTGGCAGCGACGTAGTGAAGTCGGGAGCTCGCGGCCCAACCTAAATCGGATTTATTTTCGTGTGCCACGGAAACCCACAAATGTAACGCCTCTAGTTTCATGAGCTTTAGCCGACACCCACGAAAATGTTCTTTATTTTCGTGAGTCACGGAAACCCACGAAATTACTGCGTCTATTTTCGTGTTAAATTAAGTGTGAGCCACCAACACCCGCTGCAGTAAACGCCTATATTTTCGTGTGCCGGGCGCTGTAACCTATGAAATTACATCGGGATCACATTTATTTTCGTGAGCTTTAGTCACCCATGACATTTTATGTCTGTATTTTTGTGAGCTAGCGGAGGAACCTACGAAATTACATGTATTGTCGTGTGTTTAGGTCCGGACACACGAAATTACAACTTATTTTCGTGTGCTTATGTCCTGTCACACGAAATTATACATTGTTTTTGTGAGCCTTGGACAAAACCCACGAAATTAGTTTTTTTTCATGGGCTATCCTCTAGCTCACGAAAAAAGTTTAATTTTGTGAGGGCCGACGAAATTAAAACCGGCACACGAAAATATTTTGTTTTCTTGTAGTGCCAGAGTCGAAGCGGAAGCTCTCGATAACCGCTCGAGCAGCCTGTTTTGAATACGAATATATACCGCAGTAAATCAGCGTATAAAAAGGAGTTGTGTTAATTTTTTTGTGAGTCACTACAAAAATCGAAATTCGTCTGAAAAAGTTCGTGTCACTTCTGTACCACTATTTAAGATCGATTCCACCATTCAGAGGTCATGCATTAGTTGTTGCATGCAATCCTCAGGAAATCAAGGAACCAATAAGCTCGATAGATCCTCTGCTTCTTGATTGCCTGGGAGTGAGGTCTCGATGGAGTCGGCCTCGGCGACGGGGTCGAAGTACTCGAAGGAGCGGTTGCCCCTGACGGCGTCCGTGGATGTGTGTTCTCTTAGCCGCCAAATCGTCGGAGGGATGCGGCCGGAGGCCGGTATTACGGAATCCTTGATTTTTTTTCTGACTCGTACGAAGGCAGGGTTGAAAGGGCGCACGGCCTCATTACGGCGGCCGGCATCCAAAGCCGCCACCGCCGCGGCGCAGGAGGGGCTGCAATTGTGCAAGCAGATGCGAATGACTTACCCGATCTTTAATTTGTAAGATTAAAAATAATTTTGAATTTGATGCAGTCTTTTTTCAGTTCGATACTTAGCTATTATAGTATAAAAGACGTCGTAATTGTTGGATGTCCTCATTCAGCCAGCCATATACCCGCAAGAACCATCTGTATCCCATTACACAATTAGTATGTCTCTTATATTTGAAACAACATACTGGTCAATGGTTGTTTTAATTCGGTTTAGACTTTTCTATAAGACATCTCCATCTATACATCTAACAATTAGGATATACATTACATTTGTAATAAGATCGTGGTCATGTCCATCTTTTTATCAGTGGGTGCTCTGGGCGCCTTTGTCGTTTTTTTTTCTCAGAACTTGAGTAGGACAAAGAACATTTTCAGCCCAGCGAAACTAGCGTAGGAGTGTGGACCTCACTTTGCCCATGCTTGTGCCCTAGAATCTTATCTCCCCTGCAATCTCTTGTTAGATTGTCTACACTCTTCTCTCTAAAATGTTCATTTAGTATCTCACACTCATTCTCCTCTATATTGTACTATATATTAGCAAAAACAGAGCATGAACCCACCCCGCTAATCATTTGCTTGCATTTTATAAAGAGATGAAGATTTATTACTCTAACTTTAAAAGACCATTGTTCACCACTATATTTTATAGTATGTTTAGAGTAACTGCTACCGATTCATCTGGTCTACAGAGAGTAGAGGAACGGATAGCATCATACGCCGCTGGCAGTCTTAGGGTGTGTTTGGTTCAGCTGTGGATTCTTGAAAATCTGATTCTAGCTTTGAGCTGCGAGAAAGATGCTTCGAGCTGAGAGCTGAAATCTGTTTGACTAGAAACAACTATCAATATATATTCTTTAACAAATGTGTGTTATAAAGAAAATAAAGTTTGGTTGTGGAATTAGTGGTATGGTGGATAATTTCTGTGAAAAGTTGGAACACAAATCTAGAAAATCTAGGGTTTCTGTCAGATTTCCTTTTGCATTAGAAAATTCTGTAGATTTTGGAGAATCTGATTATTCCAATGTGAACCCCTTTAGTTCAGATTTTTGATTTTTTGTAGAGAATCTAGTTGGTGCAGCTGAACCAAACAGATTTTTAGTCAGGTTTGGGCATCTGAAAATGGTGGTTCTTTATATTTTAATATACCCCTTATTTTGCACGGGCAATAACCTAGCAAAAAAACTCATTGTTCAAAGGAATCTAGAAGATCTATTTTCTTGGCGGTTAGCGGCCGACATTGAAAAACTGTGCCGTATGGAAAGGTGAAAACGGCTAATTGCAAGCGCAAATATGGTATGGTTGCCTACCCCACACTGTCATCATTAGTCAGCAATCAAAATTTGAATGGACAAAGCAGCTAACGGCGCAAAAAAGGCCTTTTCGTCTGCAAATCATTATTAAACCATAACACATTCCGAAACTTCCATTTTTAAATCTTATTCGCACGAATCCAAATCCCTCTCTGTTGTTTCTTTCACCCGCTCCGGCGCCCATCCCAGGGCCACGCCCCAGTACGGCCGGTTCCTCTGCGGCGCGGCGCCGCCCAATCAAAAGCACGCTGCCGCTTGCTCCAGTAACTTCGTTCACACTCACGCACTGCCTCGCTAACCCGGCCCGGTGCACCTAATCCGGCGTGCTGGTCGCGATCAAGGAAGGAATCCCTGTCCCGCTGCCCCCCGGGAGGTCGCGGGCGAGCAGGGGGGAGTTAGGTTACAAGAAGCCGTTGCGGTGCTCGGTGTCCGTGAGCGAACCTGTCCGTTCTTCTCGCTTCGCTTACGCGCCCGGATCTGGGGAGAGGGACGCGCCGCGCCGGGCGTCGACGCCTCGGGCGCTCGGCCATCAGGTACGGAGGTTCTGGCACGTTCACGTGGGTTTCTTGGTGGGGGCTGAGAGGAGAAATTTGTGCGGCCGATGCTGCGCCTTGTTGCATCCGTGAAATGGTCGGGGGAATTCCGTACAATGTTGAATTCGCTTGCAATTTCATGCGCCCCTGCTGCGTTCTTGAATCCTTCTTTATGCCGCGGTTTCTTTGTGTTTTCTTGCTATTTTCTGGCTTTTTGTTTTTGAAAGATTTGTTTCATATTCTGATTTCGGTAGTTGGTCTCATCGTCGCTTCTTCTTTCAATATTATTTCTGAGAAGACCGTTGCCAAAAACATTGTATGCTTTCTTTTTGCGCAAATTCGGCCTTTCCAACTAAGAGTTTCTTGTTTTGAAGACAAACATAACAAGCTGCGGTGATTCTCCTGCTGTTATTTTCTGATTCCACCATTAAAAAATCTACAAATTCTTAAGAGTTGGAGCTTCCACTGTTACAGTTTTCATATTAGTAGTTTTAGTTTTTTTCTTTGCTGCTGTGGTAGTTCTTTGTTTTTTTTTTCATTTTATGTAGATGGATCTATCTGATGTTCGCATTTCTGAGACTTTAGCTTGCTTAACCGTAGCGATCTTGAATGTTTTCCTTTTCTTTTGGTGATACTCGCCGTTGTTTCCTCCACTTTGTGGGCCTAGTTAGTACTATCGATTTTTACGTGTTTCACTGCTTGGCATATGTAGAGCTAGAATATTGTGTAGGGTGTTAACTTCTGAAGGTAAGTGCTGTTATACTGATGCTATTGGCCCCACGTGTGGTTGGAAATCCGGGATAATTAAATAATTGATCATGAATTCATGATCCTGTCATGTATTAGTTCGCAGACGAGAGAAAATTATTGATTTGTGAACAGTGTGCTTGCAGAAATTATATCGCTTTCAGTGTGTCCTGACACCGTTTTTTACGTCTATTGGCCCTGTTGAAATGGCTATTCAAGGATCTCACTCTTTGTTGCCATTCACTACCTGTTGTTGCTCGTGATGCAACAAGTTTAGGCACACATTAAGGTTGTGGGTTTTACAGTCAGAGATTTACTGTGGAGCTATTTCAATTATTTGTCGCTCTATATATGAATTTGTCTTGTTTCATTTTGCAGGGATTGCAAGTAAAGTTTACCCCAACAATAATGAATTAGGTATACGCTATAAGATGGCTACAGAGGTCAATCAGAACTATTTTGCATGGTCACAGGAGGAATCATCCGTGCAGGATACTTCTCAGGTAATCTCTTTTTCATCATTCATTTTATTAGCATGTACAATGTGTGGGAGCCTTCGGCACTGGGTACACCATTTTTTTATTAGCATGTACAATGTCCATCCAGAGAATTTACCGGATATGGTAGAAACCTAGCAACTAATATTAGCCATATCTGTCCAAAGAACCTTATTTTTTGTTCCTGTCAAACAACAACAAAGCCTTGTTCCAAGCATGTTGGGGTAGCCACATCCCGTCAAAGAAAAGATTAATTAGCCTTAAGAATAGGTGAAATTCTATCTGCCGTGTGTTCAGCGTTTAGGCGACGCCTAGGCCTCAGGGCGCTCCGGCCTGGATGCCATGGCCGTCCAGGGAGAAAATGATTAGGGTTAGTTGATGGCCATAGGTTTTTATATACCTAATCTAAGATCCGACGGTCCAAATTAGTTGGATTGAGTGTGAGGCTGAAAGGATCGGGCGCCTCCTCCGCCTTCCCGCCCGCCTCTTTCGCTTGCCCGCCTCTACCGTTGCTGCCCGCCCCTGTCGCCGCCGCAGGTAGCATCTACCGTTGCCCGGTCACCTGCCGCCGCCACCCGCCTCGTGCGTGTTAGTAGTTGGATTCTTACTCTCATTGGAAGAGAGGATGACACTAGGAGTTGGGGCAATTTTCTTGTCTATTTCTCACACAATGCCATACCAACCCAAGGGGTTGAGGCTACATATTTATAGCTGCCATGGCAGCCAAGCATATGCCACAAAGATGCTAGTCTAAGATGCTTAGATGCCGTCCTAATATGCTGTCCTTGGCTGACACTAAGATGCTGTCCTAGTGTCCTTAATATGATGTCCTAGTGTCCTTAGATGCTGTCCTAATTGGGGCCACAAAGACCAAAGGACTAGAGTACAACAAGGACCAAGGACTAAAGTGCAACAAACTAAAGGACTAGGGTACAAGGGACTAGGGGACCAAAGACCAAAGGACTACAAGACTTATTCCAGCATTCTCCCCCTAAGTCTTGTACGTCGTCTTCTGAGAGGGTTGGACCATCCCGATCTTGGTGCGAAGTTCAATGAACTTGAGCCTCCCAAGGGGCTTTGTGAGCAGGTCCGCAAGCTGGTCATTGGTGTTGATGTAGTTCGCCTTGATGCTCCCTTCCTCCAAGCATTTTCGGATGAAGTGGTACCTCACCCAGATGTGCTTGCTCCGTTCATGGAAAACGGGATTCTTTGCCAGGGCCAGAGCGGACACGTTGTCCACCCTGAGTTCGACCGCTCCAGTGTCTCTGCTGAGGAGATCACCAAGCAGTCGACTGAGCCAGAGCGCCTGAGTCGAAGCGGTGGAGGCCGCTATGTACTCGGCCTCGCAGCTGGACAGGGCCACCACCTGCTGCTTGACCGACTGCCAGCTAACGAGGCACTTGCCGAAGAAGAAGAGGATCCCGCTCGTGCTCTTGCTGGTGTCGATGTCGCCGGCGTGGTCGCTATCGCTGTACCCAACAAGGTTTGCCTCCCTAAGACACCTCGGGTAGTGGAGGCCGTGATCGAGAGTCCTCGCAACATAGCGGATGATCCTCTTCACAACCTGCTGGTGATCCGTCGTCGATCGTTGCAGGAACCGACTAACGTAGCCGACGGAGAATGCCAAGTCCGGCCGTGTGTGGGTGAGGTAGCGAAGGCTCCCCACGAGACGCCGTGCGTAGCATCCACCTCCTCCGCCGTGCTGTCGCGGCTCAGCTTCAGCCTCTCCTCCATCGGAGTGAGAGCTGGGTTGCAGTTTGTGAGCCCAGCTAGCTCAACAATGCGCTTGGCGTAGGCGGTCTGTCGAAGTGTGATCCCGGAGTCGGCCTGGTGCACCTCAATCCCAAGGTAGAAGGAGAGAGATCCTAGGTCACTCATCTGGAAGGTGGCTTTCATCTCTTCCTTGAACGCTGCCACCTCCGCATCCTTGGTGCCGGTGATCACCAAGTCGTCGACGTAGACACCCACCAGTAGGGTGTTTCCTCCATTGCCTCGCCGGTAGATGGCCGCCGCGTGCGGGCATTGCTCGAAGCCCCATCCTCTTGAGCGTGGAATCCAACTTGGCATTCTACGCCCTTGGTGCCTGACGCAAGCCATAGAGGGCCTTGCGCAGGCGCAACATGTTGCCCTCCTTGCCAGGGACCACAAACCCCGGCGGCTGGTATACGTAGACCTCCTCCTTCAAGTCGCCGACTCGCCGTTGAGGAACGCCGACTTGACGTCCATGTGCTGGACACGCCAGCCTTCTTGGGCAGCGAGTGCAAGAAGGAGTCGCACGGATTCCATCCGTGCCACGGGGGCAAAAGCATCATCGAAGTCGATCCCCTCCTGCTGCACGAAGCCGCGTGCCACCAAGCGAGCCTTGTGCTTGACGATGGCGCCGACTTCATCCCTCTTCAACTTGAACACCCACTTAAGGGTGATCGCACGGTGACCGCGAGGAAGATCAGCAAGCTCCCAAGTACGGTTCGTCTTAACCGCGTCCATCTCCGACTGCATCGCGGCACGCCATGCTGCGTGTTTCTCGGCCTCCGCAAAAGACCGAGGCTCGCCGTCATCGCACGCAAGGTGCAACTGCGCCTCCAGATCTTGATCATCCAGATCGTGAGGGGCTAGTCCCGGCACCGGCTGGTTGCCGAGAATGTTCTCCATCTTGCGATACCGCAACTGCTCGCCGTCGTAGCACCCGTCGAGGCGCTCCTCGTCGTGGGAGAGCGGAGCAACAAACTCCACTGGGTCGTGCTCGACACGAGCTGGGGACGGAGTGGACGTGCCTGGAGGAGTGGTCGTCGGTACTGGAGTGCGTGGGGTCGCCGGCTGAGGTGGAGGTGGACGGTCGGGGGCTGGGGTAGACACGCTCGGTGGAGAAGAGTTGCCTACTCCCCCAACTCCCTTGAAGTGGACGTAGTCGACGATGAAGTCGTCATGCGTCGAGGTCGAACCGTCGTCCACCGCCTTGTCCCATGCCCATCCTTGCCCTTCGTTGAACACAACGTCGCGCGTCGTGCGCACACGCTGTGTCTCGGGGTCGAGAATGCGGTAAGCCTTCGAGCCCTCCGCGTAGCCGATGAACACCCCCGAAGTGCTCCTGTCGTCGAGCTTGCTGATGTGGCCAAGCTCTTTGGCAAACGCGAGGCAGCCGAAGACCCGTAGATGAGAGACCGCCGGCTTGCGCCCATACCAAGCCTCGTAGGGCGTCCTGCCGTTGAGAGCCTTGGTGGGCAAGCGGTTGAGGATGTAGACAGCCGTCACCACCGCCTCTCCCCAGAAGATAGCCAGCATTCCCCTCTGCTTGAGGAGGGCCCGAGCCATCCCCACAACCGTCTGGTTGCGCCGCTCGACGACGCCGTTCTGCTGCGGGCTGTAGGGCGCGGAGTAGTGGCGCTGAACACCCTCATCCGTGCAATACGACGCAAATTCAGCCGTCGTGAATTCGTCGCCGTTGTCGGTGCGTAGCACACGCAGCTTGCGGCCGCACTCCGCCTCCGCAATGGCCTGCGCGCGCCTGATGGCGTTCGCAACCTCTCCCTTGCTGCCAAGGACCACGACCCACATGTAGCGGGAGAGGTCGTCGACGAGCAGCAGGAAGTAGCGTCGTCCTCCTGGTGTAGCTGGTGTCACCGGGCCACACAAGTCCCCGTGAACGAGCTCGAGCCGTTCCTTAGCTCGAAAGCTCGATTGCTGGGGAAAAGGAAGTCGCCTCTGCTTCGTCAATACGCAGACATCGTAGAGCTGCTCCACGTGGTCAAGGCATGGCATGCCTCGCACCATCTCCTTGGCACTAAGCTGCTTTAGGGCCTCGAAGTGAAGATGCCCAAAGCGCTCGTGCCACTGCCATGCCTCGTCGTCCTGACGAGTGGCAAGGCAGACAGGCTGTGCTACCTGCACGTGAAGGACATAGAGTCGATTGGTGCCTCTAGTTACCTTGGCAAGAAGGCGACGATAGCGATCCCAAATCCTCATGACTCCGTCCTTAATCTCCACGTGTGAACCGTTCTCATCCAGCTGTCCCAGGCTGATGATGGAGTTTCTCAACGCGGGGATGTAGTAGACTTCGACGAGCAGCCTGTGCTCACCAGACTCGGCGGTGAGGATGACAGAGCCGACACCCTTGATCTCCACGCCGGAGGCGTCACCAAACTTGACAGAGCCTCGGACATTGGAGTCAAGCTCAACGAAGAACTCCCGTTGACCGGTCATATGATGGGTGGCGCCGGTGTCGAGGCACCACCCGTCAGTCTTGTCGTTGCTGGAGCCGTCGCCGAGGAAAGCATGTGCTTTTGGCTCATCAAGATGAAGGAGAGCCGCTGCGGTCGATGCCACTAGAGGTGGCTTGATGCTTCCGTGTGCCAGAAGCAAAGCTGGCTCCTCCTCTACCTGTGCCACGTGGGCCTCCTTCTCCACTTGTGCCACGTGGGCCTGGCCACGTCGTGGCTGTCGACACTCCCTGGCCCAATGACCAAGCTTGCCACGGTTGTGGCAGGTGTCGTCTCGTGTCGGCTTGTGGTTGCCGACGGTGCCGCCTTGGGCGCCTCCGCGGGCGCCACCCTCGGTACGTCCGCGTGCCCCGGCCTGGGTACCTCCGCGCCCCTTGCGCGACTTGCCGCGCTTGCGGCCGCCTGTCGAGGAAGAGGACTCCCCCTTCTTCCGGTCACCCTGGCCAGCCTCCCACTGCTCACGAGTGAGATGAAGCTTCCCGCCAATGGTGATAGGCCCCGAGAGAGGTTGTGGTTCGTCGCTGTCGACGACCTTGAGGCGACCTATCGCCTCTTCGATTGACATCGTGGAGAGGTCCAGCAGAGACTCGATCGAGCGAGCGATCTGCTTGTACTTCTCGGGGATGCACCGAAGGAGCTTCTCGACAGCTCTCTCTTTATTGTAGGTGTCATCGCCGAACTGCACCAACTTCTGCAACAAAGTGTTGAGACGGAGAGCAAAGTCATCAACGTCCTCACCTGGCTTAAAGGCCAGGTTCTCCCACTCCTTGCGAAGCGCTTGCAGTGTAGACTTGCGGGCGCGGTCGCTGCCGATGCGTGCCGCAGCGATGGCATCCCATGCCTCCTTAGCAATCCGCTTCTTGGAAAGCGAGAACTGCATCTCGGGCGGGACTACAGCAATGAGGGCATCCAACGCCCGTCGATCCTCGTAGTAGTCGACGTCGCCGTATTGAACTGCTTCCCACATGTGTCGCACCTGGAGCCGTACCCTCATCACCGCGGCCCACTCGACGTAGTTGGTCTTGGTGAGGGTAGGCCACCCACCGCCGGGACCGACATCCCTGACAATGGCCTGGACCCCGTGGTGTCCAGGGTACCTATCCGGGGAGGGAGAACCGCGCCGCGTGTAATGGCTGCGTTCTCCGTCGACCCAGCCGCCGCCGCCGGGAGCGCCACCGGCGCGTCCGCGCCCGTCTGGGCTGCGGCTGTCGCGCCCATGGGGGCGCGCGGCTGCTCGCTGCACCTCTCGTGCTCGCGCCGCCTCCCTCACCGGCCTGAGCTCATCGTCGACGCCTCCGTCGATAGAGCTGCTGGAGCTACTGCCGCGCAGAGCCTCCAGCTCCGCTGCCGCCGCACGCGCTACAGCCGCCGCCGCCGCTGCTTCCACTTCCGCCCTTGCTGCTGCCAGTTCCGCCGCTACCAACCTTGCCGCCATTGCCGCCGTCGCCGCAGTCTCTGTCGCCGCTCGCTCGCGCTCCTCTGCCGCGGCGACCTCCGTCTGCCGCACGCTCGAGGTGACCGAGCGCTGAGACTGTCCGTCGGACATGGCGCACTAGTGGGGGAGGGCTGTTGTGTGTGGAAGACAAGCTGCTGCTCGTCTGTGCAGGAGAGGAATGAGCTGGAACAGCCGGTGTTCCTGCTGCCGGTTGCGGACTGAGAGAGGTGCGGGAAGGGGATGAGCAGGAGATGTTTAACCTGCAGGATAGAACGGCTCTGATACCAAATGTTAGTAGTTGGATTCTTACTCTCATTGGAAGAGAGGATGACACTAGGAGTTGGGGCAATTTTCTTGTCTATTTCTCACACAATGCCATACCAACCCAAGGGGTTGAGCCTACATATTTATAGCTGTCATGGCAGCCAAGCATATGCCACAAAGATGCTAGTCTAAGATGTTTAGATGCTGTCCTAATATGCTGTCCTTGGCTGACACTAAGATGCTGTCCTAGTGTCCTTAATATGCTGTCCTAGTGTCCTTAGATGCTGTCCTAATTAGAGCCACAAAGACTAAAGGAGTAGAGTACAACAAGGACCAAGGACCAAGGACTAAAGTGCAACAAACTAAAGGACTAGGGTACAAGGGACTAGGGGACCAAAGACCAAAGGACTACAAGACTTATTCCAGCAGTGCGTCCAGCCGCCCATTAGTTTCCGCCGCCTGCCGGTAGTGGAGAAGAGAGAGAGGGTGAAAGAGAAAATGATTAGGGTTAGGGCATGGGTGTAGGTTTTTATAGACCCCAATCTAAAATGAGAACCGTCGGATCTCATCCGACGGTCCACATTAGTTGGACCGAGTATGAGGCCGAAAGGATCGGGCGCCTCCTCCGCCTGCCCGCCCGCCTCTTCCTCTTGCCCGGCCGCCCGCCCGTCTCTGCTGTCGCCGCCCGCCCACCTCAGTCGCCGCCACAGCCAACCTCTACCGCTCCCGCCTGCCTCTGCCGTCGCTGCCGCCACTCGCCTCGGACGCCTGGCCGGCCACCTAGGCGGCCATTTACAAGCTTGTGTGTGTTATTGATTCTTTTTATGGGCAGAAATATTCTAGGCTCAGGGGTAATTAAGTTTGAGTTCAAATCAATAAAGATTGAGTCTGAGTCATAATTTAGGTGAAGAGATATAATAAGGAGTTAGAGTTGTAATAATAGAATTTGCCTTGAGGTGGACCAAGTCTGTTACGAGTAGATTCGGCGCCTGGACTATAAAGGCAGCCCCTAGGCTGTAAATTAGGGTATTGAAGAATAAAGAAAGCTTATCTTCAGTCAACCTGTCTGGAGAGACCTCCAGTCCCGGCGGCGCCCTGCTCTTTCTGCCCCGTATCCTCTCCGGTCGAATTTCCAATCTCACTTTCTTCTGCACTCACCCTTGCGCACACCGAGAAAAAGATTACTTAACATGTGTAATTAAAGCTGCTAGAAATGTTCATAATCTGTTGTAACTATTCGTAGTCAAGTGTTTGTGCTTATGTACTAATTAGTGTTGCTGACCCAAAAGCTTCTTGCTAACTACAAGCTAACAACCTTTCTGCAAGTGAAGATTCACTGCATTGGTTCTTCACAATTGTTGTTGTCTTGTTGATATTCTCACACTTGTTTTATCTGTGCAATTCCTTCCTTTAGGGAACAACACAATTGTTTGGTCATGGTTCCATATCTTTTGGGAGATTTGACTTGGAGTCACTAGAATGGGAGAAGTGGTCTGTGTTTACCAATGACAAGCGTCATGAAGAGTTTGGAAAGTTTAATGGATTGGTTGCTAAGAAGAAGGCATACTTTGAAGAATACTTTAAGAGGGTTAGAGAGCTCAAGGCTTTACAGCAACAAAATCTACAAACTGAACTGAATCTGGATTACATCGGTGATTGTAGTGATTCTAGTCAGATAGGACAAAATGAACCAGCAGCAGACCGTGGAGCTCCAGCTGGATTTGGAACACTTGTCGATGATACCATGGAACAGAAAATACCTACTACCACATTTGACCGTGAAGTGGACTGGCATGGTGATCATGAGAATGGACACTTAGTTAATGAAATTTCTGCATCAATTTGTTCTTCATCGGTTGTTGGGTTGCAGCAAACTGGCAAACAAGTGAGAGGAAATGTTAGTGATAGCACTGATATTTCTCTGCAAAATGCTTATTCAAGTCAAGATGACCCTGTGATGGCCCAAAAGACCACATGGACTCCTAAGAGAACAACGGCGAAAGAACCTGTGATTGGTCATGCTTCAAAAATCATTCCAAAGACTGTCAAAATGGCTTCTAATAATGTTTCTGTCTGCCCAATTGCCCCTAAGGTACTTGCACACTACATAAGTTTCAGTATGTGTATGTTTTTTTTCTGGTAAATAGAGTACTGGCCCCTGCTTCTTGGTTTGTGTAACACTTTTGCTTTTTTTGGACTTTTGAGTGTACTGTGTAACAGTGTATGTTGTTTCTTTGTTCTCTTTTTCTATATATAAATAGAATACCATAGAAGGGGCCTCGCTTGCTGTCAACAACAACAACAATTATTGAATACACTGTTACACAGTACACTCAAAAGTCCGAAATAAATAAATAAATAAATAGAACATTGTCCTGGACATCAGTATTGCCTCTAGCTTCTTAATGTGCAAGACGTGAAATAAATGATCATTTTTTTAATATTATTGAACTAGAATACATTAGCTAGATCCAATACTCTGTATGCCTGGACTGTTTTCTTTAATGCTACCTTTGTCCATAGATGACCTGAAACATATACATTAATTCATTGAACTATAATGTATAATCTATTTTTCATGAATAACTTCAGGGTCCTTGTTCAAGCAACCCAGAAAGAAGGCCAGGAGGAGAAACCTGCGATATGATTGTCACCATAGGGAGAAGTGGTGTTGCTAGTTTAAGAAGACCGTCAGCAGCATCACAGCGGCCCTCTACCAGAGAACGGCGACCTGTCACTAGAGATGCTTCAAGGAAGCCTGCTGAAGTTGCCACCTCATTCTGGCCTTCTACTTCCGAACGGCACTCTGCGTCTGCGACCAGAGAGTCAGCTAACAATACTACCCCACGTCGACCTTCTACTTCTGACAGACGTCCTATCTCCAAAGATTCAGCACCAAAGCAATTCAACATTGCAACTCCAGGTCGTCCTTCTACTGCTGATAGGCACGCTATCACCAAAGAATCGGCACCAAAACTATACAACATTGCTTCCCCACGTCGACCATCTACTCCTGACAGGTGCCTGGCCACCAAAGAGTCAGTACCAAAGCTATCCAACATTGGTAGCCTACATAGACCTTCGACTGGTGAAAGGTGCCGTACCACCAAAGATATGACGACAAAGCATATTGGTATTGCCACCTCATGTCGGTCTCAGCCATCTACTGACAGACATCGTCCTGTAACCAGGGTGGGTGCACGTAAGCATGCTGATGTTGTCACCCTGTGCCGGCCTTCCACTGCTGAGAGACGGCCCGTTACTAGAGATGGTGCAGCGAAGCATGCCATTGTAGCTCCACCATGCAGGCCTTCTACTGCCGAAAGGCGCCCCATTTCTAGAGATGTTGCACCGAAGCATGTTCCATCATGCAGGCCTTCTACTGCTGAGAGATGCCCTGTTACCAAAGGGTCTACAATGAAGCATGAAAATGTTGCCAGCTCGCCTTGGCCATTGACTCCAGATAGATACCTCTCTAAAAAAAGCGAGACTTCCACCCCACCGCGCCCTTCTACTGGTGAAATACGTCCTATCACTAATGGTGGTACCCTGCAACCGAATCAAAAGACACCTGTCAAGTTGAGAGTAGTGCCAAACTGTTCGAAGGGTGCAATGTCCGCAGCAGTATGTTCCAATTCATCCTCTCACCACATCACATAAATATTTTCTAAAGTGCAGAAAGGGATTAGTTCAACTCTTTCCCAGTATACCATAGGAATACAAAAGACATGTGATTTTCTCACTGTGAATTCATATTTCATTTCTGTTCCTCATGCAGGTTACTTCTACAAAGGCAATAACACATAATCTTGTCAGAAGTAGTGAGCCAGAAAACATAAGGTGTTTGTTGCAAACTTCTTCAATGATGCTTGTCTAAATAATTTGTAATGGTTGTCTAATTAGATTTAACTGATGCTTTTTCGTATTATTTGGCAGATATGCCAAAGAAAAGGTGGAAGTACACGTGGATGAGAAGCCAAAATCAAGGTGCTTTTTTGGAGTAACTTGTATTATTACTTATTAGTTGCTTTTCTGGAACAGTTCCAAGGGAGCTGTAGTGCTTTATTTTGTCAAAATTGGATCAATCCTTTTGCTCTAATCATTGTGTACTATTTTTCAGCCTTTCTAACCGTGCTCCAAGGAAAATGTTGACTTCCAATGTTAGAGACGATCGAGTTCTAGATAATTTCAGAAAACCAAACAAGGAGGTAATAAACTCTTTTGTGTCATACCAGTCCGATGTACGTCCATGTGGGACCATATGGTGTGTGTTAGTAGTTGAATTCTTACTCTCATTGGAAGAGAGGATGACACTAGGAGTTGGGGCAATTTTCTTGTCTATTTCTCACAATGCCATGCCAACCCAAGGGGTTGAGGCTACATATTTATAGCTGTCATGGCAGCCAAGCATATGCCACAAAGATGCTAGTCTAAGATGCTTAGATGCTGTCCTAATATGCTGTCCTTGGCTGACACTAAGATGCTGTCCTAGTGTCCTTAATATGCTGTCCTAGTGTCCTTAGATGCTGTCCTAATTGGGGCCACAAAGACCAAAGGACTAGAGTACAACAAAGACTAAGGACCAAGGACTAAAGTGCAACAAACTAAAGGACTAGGGTACAAGGGACTAGGGGACCAAAGACCAAAGGACTACAAGACTTATTCCAACATTCTCCCCCTAAGTCTTGTACGTCGTCTTCTGAGAGGGTTGGACCATCCCGATCTTGGTGCGAAGTTCAATGAACTTGAGCCTCCCAAGGGGCTTCGTGAGCAGGTCCGCAAGCTGGTCATTGGTGTTGATGTAGTTCGCCTTGATGCTCCATTCCTCCAAGCATTTTAGGATGAAGTGGTACCTCACCCGGATGTGCTTGCTCCGTTCATGGAAAACGGGATTCTTTGCCAGGGCCAGAGCGGACACGTTGTCCACCCTGAGTTCGACCACTCCAGTGTCTCTGCTGAGGAGATCACCAAGCAGTCGACTAAGCCAGAGCGCCTGAGTCGAAGCGGTGGAGGCCGCTATGTACTCGGCCTCGCAGCTGGACAGGGCCACCACCTGCTGCTTGACCGACTGCCAGCTAACGAGGCACTTGCCGAAGAAGAAGAGGATCCCGCTGGTGCTCTTGCTGGTGTCGATGTCGCCGGCGTGGTCGCTATCGCTGTACCCACAAGGTGTGCCTCCCCAGGACACCTCGGGTAGTGGAGGCCGTGATCGAGAGTCCCCGCAACATAGCGGATGATCCTCTTCACAGCCTGCTGGTGATCCGTCGTCGGTCGTTGCAGGAACCGACTAACGTAGCCGACGGAGAATGCCAAGTCCGGCCGTGTGTGGGTGAGGTAGCGAAGGCTCCCCACAAGACGCCGGTACTGCGTAGCGTCCACCTCCTCCGCCGTGCTGTCGCGGCTCAGCTTCAGCCTCTCCTCCATCGGAGTGAGAGCTGGGTTGCAGTTTGTGAGCCCAGCTAGCTCAACAATGCGCTTGGCGTAGGCGGTCTGTCGAAGTGTGATCCCGGAGTCGGCCTGGTGCACCTCAATCCCAAGGTAGAAGGAGAGAGATCCCAGGTTCATCTCTTCCTTAAACGCTGCCACCTCCGCATCCTTGGTGCCGGTGATCACCAAGTCGTCGACGTAGACACCCACCAGTAGGGTGTTTCCTCCATTGCCTCGCCGGTAGATGGCCGCCGCGTGCGGGCATTGCTCGAAGCCCATCCTCTTGAGCGTGGAATCCAACTTGGCATTCTACGCCCTTGGTGCCTGACGCAAGCCATAGAGGGCCTTGCGCAGGCGCAACACGTTGCCCTCCTTGCCAGGGACCACAAACCCCGACGGCTGGTATACGTAGACCTCCTCCTTCAAGTCGCCGACTCGCCGTTGAGGAACGCCGACTTGACGTCCATGTGCTGGACACGCCAGCCTTCTTGGGCAGCGAGTGCAAGAAGGAGTCGCACGGATTCCATCCGTGCCACGGGGGCAAAAGCATCATCGAAGTCGATCCCCTCCTGCTGCACGAAGCCGCGTGCCACCAAGCGAGCCTTGTGCTTGACGATGGCGCCGACTTCATCCCTCTTCAACTTGAACACCCACTTAAGGGTGATCGCACGGTGACCGCGAGGGAGATCAGCAAGCTCCCAAGTGCGGTTCGTCTCAACCGCGTCCATCTCCGACTGCATCGCAGCACGCCATGCCGCGTGTTTCTCGGCCTCTGCAAAAGACCGAGGCTCGCCGTCATCGCACGCAAGGTGCAACTGCGCCTCCAGATCGTGATCATCTAGATCGTGAGGGGCCAGTCCCGGCACCGGCTGGTTGCCGAGAATGTTCTCCATCTTACGATACCGCAACTGCTCGCCGTCGTAGCACCCGTCGAGGCGCTCCTCGTCGTGGGAGAGCGGAGTAACAAACTCCACTGTGTCGTGCTCGACACGAGCTGGGGACGGAGTGGGCGTGCCCGATGGAGTGGCCGTCGGTGCTGGAGTGCGTGGGGTCGCCGGCTGAGGTAGAGATGGACGGTCGGGGGCTGGGGTAGACACGCTCGGTGGAGAAGAGTTGCCTACTCCCCCAACTCCCTTGAAGTGGACGTAGTCGACGATGAAGTCGTCGTGCGTCGAGGTCGAACCGTCGTCCACCGCCTTGTCCCATGCCCATCCTCGCCCTTCCTTGAACACAACGTCGCGCGTCGTGCGCACACGCTGTGTCTCTGGGTCGAGAATGCGGTAGGCCTTCGAGCCCTCCGCGTAGCCGATGAACACCCCCGGAGTGCTCCTGTCGTCGAGCTTGCTGATGTGGCCAAACTCCTTGGCAAACGCGAGGCAGCCAAAGACCCGTAGATGAGAGACCGCCGGCTTGCGCCCATACCAAGCCTCGTACGGCGTCCTGCCGTTGAGAGCCTTGGTGGGCGAGCGGTTGAGGATGTAGACAGCCGTCACCACCGCCTCTCCCTAGAAGATAGCCGGCATCCCCCTCTGCTTGAGGAGGGCCCGAGCCATCCCCACAACCGTCTGGTTGCGCCGCTCGACGACGCCGTTCTGCTGCGGGCTGTAGGGCGCGGAGTAGTGGCGCTGAACACCCTCATCCGCGCAGTACGACGCGAATTCAGCCGCCGTGAATTCGCCGCCGTTGTCGGTGCGTAGCACACGCAGCTTGCGGCCGCACTCCGCCTCTGCAATGGCCTGCGCGCGCCTGATGGCGTTCGCAGCCTCTCCCTTGCTGCCAAGGACCACGACCCACATGTAGCGGGAGAGGTCGTCGACGAGCAGCAGGAAGTAGCGTCGTCCTCCTGGTGTAGCTGGTGTCACCGGGCCACACAAGTCCCCGTGAACGAGCTCGAGCCGTTCCTTAGCTCGAAAGCTCGACTGCTGGGGAAAAGGAAGCCGCCTCTGCTTTGTCAACACGCAGACGTCGCAGAGCTGCTCCACGTGGTCAAGGCATGGCATGCCTCGCAGCATCTCCTTGGCACTGAGCTGCTTTAGGGCCTCGAAGTGAAGATGCCCAAAGCGCTCGTGCCACTGCCATGCCTCGTCGTCCCGACGAGTGGCAAGGCAGACAGGCTGTGCTACCTGCACGTGAAGGACATAGAGTCGATTGGTGCCTCTAGTTACCTTGGCAAGAAGGCGACGATGGCGATCCCAAATCCTCATGACTCCGTCCTTAATCTCCACGCGCGAACCGTTCTCATCCAGCTATCCCAAGCTGATGATGGAGTTCCTCAACGCGGGGATGTAGTAGACTCCGACGAGCATCCTGTGCTCACCAGACTCGGCGGTGAGGATGACGGAGCCGACACCCTTGATCTCCACGCCTGAGGCGTCACCAAACTTGACAGAGCCTCGGACATTGGAGTCAAGCTCAACGAAGAACTCCCGTCGACCGGTCATGTGATGGGTGGCGCCGGTGTCGAGGCACCACCCGTCAGTCTTGTCGTTGCTGGAGCCGTCGCCGAGGAAAGCGTGTGCTTTTGGCTCATCAAGATGAAGGAGAGCCGCTGCGGTCGATGCCACTAGAGGTGGCTTGATGCTTCCGTGTGCCAGAAGCAAAGCTGGCTCCTCCTCTACCTGTGCCACGTGGGCCTCCTTCTCCACTTGTGCCACGTGGGCCTGGCCACGTCGTGGCTGTCGACACTCCCTGGCCCAATGACCAAGCTTGCCACAGTTGTGGCAAGTGTCGTCTCGTGTCGGCTTGTGGTTGCCGACGGTGCCGCCCTGGGCGCCTCCGCGGGCGCCACCCTCGGTACGTCCGCGTGCCCCGGCCTGAGTACCTCTGCGCCCCTTGCGCGACTTGCCGCGCTTGCGGCCGCCTGTCGAGGAAGAGGACTCCCCCTTCTTCCGGTCACCCTGGCCAGCCTCCCACTGCTCCCGAGTGAGATGAAGCTTCCCGCCAATGGTGATAGGCCCCGAGAGAGGTTGTGGTTCGTCGCTGTCGACGACCTTGAGGCGACCTATCGCCTCTTCGATCGACATCGTGGAGAGGTCCAGCAGAGACTTGATCGAGCGAGCGATCTGCTTGTACTTCTCGGGGATGCACCGAAGGAGCTTCTCGACAGCTCTCTCTTCGTTGTAGGTGTCGTCGCCGAACTGCACCAACTTCTGCAACAAAGTATTGAGACGGAGAGCAAAGTCATCAACGTCCTCACCTGGCTTAAAGGCCAGGTTCTCCCACTCCTTGCGAAGCGCCTGCAGTGTGGACTTGCGGGCGCGGTCGCTGCCGATGCGTGCCGCAGCGATCGCATCCCATGCCTCCTTAACAGTCCGCTTCTTGGAAAGCGAGAACTGCATCTCGGGCGGGACTGCAGCAATGAGGGCATCCAACGCCCGTCGATCCTCGTAGTTGTCGACGTCGCCGTACTGAACTGCTTTCCACATGTGTCGCACCTGGAGCCGTACCCTCATCACCGTGGCCCACTCGACGTAGTTGGTCTTGGTGAGGGTAGGCCACCCACCGCCGGGACCGACGTCCCTGACAATGGCCTGGACCCTATGGTGTCCATGGTACCTGTCCGGGGAGGGAGAACCGCGCCGCCTGTAATGGCCGCGTTCTCCGTGGACCCAGCCGCCGCCGCCGGGAGCGCCACCGGCGCGTCCGCGCCCGTCTGGGCTGCGGCCGTCGCGCCCATGGGGGCGCGCGGCTGCTCGCTGCACCTCTTGTGCTCGCGCCGCTTCCCTCACCGGCCTGAGCTCATCGTCGACGCCGCCGTCGACAGAGCTGCTGGAGCTACTGCCGGGCAGAGCCTCCAGCTCCGCTGCCGCCGCACGTGCTACAGCCGCCGCCGCCGCTGCTTCCACTTCCGCCGCCGCCAACCTTGCCGCCATTGCCGCCGTCGCCGCAGTCTCTGCCGCCGCTCGCTCGCGTTCCTCTGCGCGGCGACCTCCGTCTGCCGCGCGCTCGAGGCGACCGAGCGCTGAGACTGTCCGTCGGACATGGCGCACTAGTGGGGAAGGGCTGTTGTGTGTGGAAGACAAGCTGCTGCTCATCTGTGCAGGAGAGGAATGAGCTGGAACAGCCGGTGTTCCTGCTGCCGGTTGCAGACAGAGAAAGGTGTGGGAAGGGGATGAGCAGGAGATGTTTAAGCTGCAGGATAGAACGGCTCTGATACCAGATGTTAGTAGTTGAATTCTTACTCTCATTGGAAGAGAGGATGACACTAGGAGTTGGGGCAATTTTCTTGTCTATTTCTCACAATGCCATGCCAACCCAAGGGGTTGAGGCTACATATTTATAGCTGTCATGGCAGCCAAGCATATGCCACAAAGATGCTAGTCTAAGATGCTTAGATGCTGTCCTAATATGCTGTTCTTGGCTGACACTAAGATGCTGTCCTAGTGTCCTTAATATGCTGTCCTAGTGTCCTTAGATGCTGTCCTAATTGGGGCCACAAAGACCAAAGGACTAGAGTACAACAAAGACTAAGGACCAAGGACTAAAGTGCAACAAACTAAAGGACTAGGGTACAAGGGACTAGGGGACCAAAGACCAAAGGACTACAAGACTTATTCCAACAGTGTGTTCTTTCTATATTCTAAATGCTTCTATTCACGAAGGCGTCTGTGATGCAATCACCATTTTGGTGCAATCATGTAAGTAGCTACTCAAGTCTACACGATCTCCATCATATTGATCATTACATCCTTTCACTTAAACCCCTCCACCTGATAACATAAATTGAAAAAATGAAGTGTAGACACCATTGCCAGGTGGATGGGTTTAAGTGAAAAAATGTAGTACATGTAGGATGGAGATTGGGTGGACTTGAAGAGCCGTTTGCACGGTTGTACCAAAATAGTGATGGCATCCCAGTTGCTCCCTCTATTGACTTACTGTCATGTGGGGAATTCAATATACTAGGCGTAAGTAGTGGTGGGAATTGGGCCGGACCACTTTTAGACGGGCCAAAGCCTGGACGGAAAGCACGGCACGTGGCCGGTCCGGCATGAAACTTCGGGCTGTGCCAGGCCTGGGAACTGGGCACGACGGACGGCATGGCACGACACGAAGTTTTGGGCCGGGCACAGGTCAGCCCGAATTGGCCCGAATTTTTGAAACCGACCTGAAAAAGCCCATCAGCCCGATAGTGGCCCGGAAATTTTGCGTTCTCCCGTGACTCCCGAAATCTCGAACCGCGCCGCCGTCCCCTTCGGCCGCCTCCGCGCCTCGCCTTCCTGGCTAGCCGGCTCTCGGCCCGCCGCACCTCCGCCGGTCCTCCCCGCCTCCTAGCCGTGCCCGCGCGCCGCGCACCCTCCAGTTGTGCTCCCCGCACCGGCTAGCCGCGCGCCCCGGCCCACACCATTTGTTCTGTGGTAGACAGTCTCCCATGTGGAATCATTGTCAGGTGATCCATTGACTGGTTGTTACTGTGCGTCCTCCACATCAAGTTCATTTTCTGAGGCAGGCTCATCTGTACATCACTGTCCAGTGATTCTCTTGACCTTTTCTTGCAATCTATGCTCGATTAGGATGTAAGAAAGCCATTGTCGGACTCATTCACCTTGCTCCTACTCTTACCTTTCTTTGAGGCGTTCTTCTTAGAGCTACTTTCTCGTTTGTTTTCAGGCTCATTGTGACCTTCCATGTCTTCATAAGTGAAAACATTTTCATGGTTACTTGTATCATAGTCTTCATTCAACTCACTGTCCACAATGTTCGGGCCGGGCATTGGCCCGAAGCAGGCCCGATGTGCCCCGAGCCGTGTCTGGGCCGGAGTTGTTGCAGTTTGGGCGCCCGGCCCGGCACGAACTGGCCCACCGTGCTTTCATGCGACGGGCCAAACCAGCCCAAAGCACGACCCAATTCCCACCACTGGGCGTAAGGGGAATAAAAATGCAGTTTAAAAGATATTTTTGAGTCTGTTTAGAGATATAACAAGGAGTCAAGTCTAGTTTATTTAGGAGAAGAAATCAGAGCCTGTTTTCGGGTTTGTTACAGATAGAGTCAGGGAAGAGTCTGAGTCAGAGTAGAAATCATCTCCAATACGTTTAGGAGTTATATGCCCATATCAGAGTCGGAGACTACCTCCAAAGGCCTAAGAGCTGATTGTAATATATAGCAATGATTTGAGAAATAAAGAGAGAGTTTTCAGAATCCTTATCTCAAGCCTTGCTTGTCGGCGTATCACGGCGCCGCCTTCCAAGCACCCGATTAGGCGAGTTCGATCCAAGCCTCCTGTTCCCCATCCATATAACCTGCGCCCAAGAGCCAGTAGAAGAATTAGAAGTGACAATTTGGTATTAGATTCCTGCAAAGATCTAAATATCCAATGGGCGACACAAGATCAGCAATAGAATCACTCAGCGATCAGATTGCCAAGCTCTCAACGACTGTTAGTGAAATCGCAGGACAGGTGAAGCTCCAGGCCACACAGATGGCAGCTCTGCCAGCCTTCCACTCTGAATTCCAGGACATCAAGCAGCAACTGGCGACACACAATATTGCGATATCAAGACTGGAAAATGCAGGGAGTTCAGCAGTGGAGAATCAAACCAAGCAGACCACGGGAAAACAAACAGACAACTCTTCAGAGGCCAACAGATCTCTAGATTTTCCATAGAGATTAAGTCAATGGGCATAGGGGTTTGAGGGGTGACCTAGAGACCGAAACCGGCCAAGAAGATACGGAGGAAACCTACGGTGGCAACCGTGGACTGAACCATGATGAAAATAGAGCAGGCAGACACTTTTCACAACATCTCCATCGAATTAAATTTCCAGTGTATGATGAGGTGGCAGATCCATTGCCTTGGCTTAATAAGTACCATCAATTCTTCAGGGGCCAAGAGATTTATGGAGCGGATATAGTATGGTATGCTTCCTTACATCTTGAAGGAGCAGCTGACTTATGGTATTATCGTTTGGCTAGAGATCATTTAGAACAATTGGACTAGGGAAAATGATTAGTCAAATTAACAGGTTGTCAAGGAGGATACATATATAGGGGGACACAGCTTAAGGGCCAAGTAACCCTAATACAAGAGACTAAAATGCCCCCTAATACACGTACAGTCCAACACCCCCCTCCCGCAGTCCCAACATCTAGGCACGACAGATGTTGAGACTGGACCGAAACTCGGTGAACACCGTCGAAGGAAGTCCCTTGGTGAAGATGTCGGCGAACTGCGACGATGTCGGAACGAGCGGGACTCGCACCTCCCCGAGAGCCACCCGCTCACGAACGAAGTGAAGATCGATCTCTACGTGCTTCGTGCGCTGATGCTGCATCGGGTTGGTGGAGAGGTAGACGGCGCTGACGTTGTCGCAGTAGACCAACGTACTCCGGGCGAGGGGGGAGTGTAGCTCCTGGAGCAGCTGCTGAAGCCAGGAGGACTCGGCCACACCGTTGGCCACGGCGTGGTATTCCGCCTCGGCACTCGAGCGGGACACCACGTGCTGCCGCTTCAAGGACTAGGAGACGAGGTTGCCGCCCAGGAAGACGACGTAGCCGAAGGTGGACCCGCCCAGTCAGCGTCGGTGTAGACAACCAGCTCGGAGGCAGAGTCGCGCCGTAGAAGAAGGCCGTAGTCGTGGGTACCACGCAGGTACCGAAGGATCCGCTTCACCGCCGTGAGGTGAGGCTCCCGCGGATCATGCATGTGAAGACACACCTACTGAACCGGGTAGGAGATGTCCGGCCTAGTGAAGGTGAGGTACTGCAGTGCAACTGCAAGACTCCTGTAAGTGGTAGGGTTGGCGACCGGGGCGCCGTCGGCCGGAGATACCTTTGCCTGGGTGTCCACGGGAGTGGAGCATGGCTTGCAATCAGCCATGCCCGCTCGCTCGAGGATGTCCAGGCAGTACTGACGCTGGTGGAGGAACAGAGCACCCGGGCGATGCTCGACCGCAACGCCCAGGAAATGGAGCTGGCCGAGATCGTACATCGCGAACTCGCGCTGCAGGGCGGAGATCGTGCGCTGAAGAAGAGCCGGGCTAGACGCCGTGAGGACAATATCGTCCACGTATAGGAGGAGGTAGACAGTGTCACCCTCACGCCTGTAGATGAAGAGCGAAGTGTCCGACTTGGCCTCGACAAAGCCGAGCGAGACCAGGAAGGAGGCGAACCGGTTGTACCAGGCCCGAGGTGCCTGCTTCAGCCAGTATAGGGACTTGTTCAGTCGGCAGACCATGTCTGGACAAGCTGAATCAACAAACCCTGTCGGCTGACTACAGTACACCGTCTCCGTCAGCGTCCCGTGGAGAAAGGCATTCTTGACGTCCAGCTGGTGGACAGGCCAAGAACGCGACAGAGCCAGCGACAGAACGGTACGAACTGTCGTCGGCTTCACCACCGGGCTGAAGGTCTCATCGTAGTCGACGCCGGGACGCTGCGTGAAACCGCGAAGCACCAACCGTGCCTTGTACCTCTGCGTGAACACCCACTTGCCCGTGACAACATTGCCACGAGCAGGACGGGGAACCAGGTCCCAGGTCCGGTTGGCAAGTAGGGCTGCATACTCTTCTTCCATAGCCCGACGCCAATGAGGATCGGCGAGGGCGCTACAGACAGAAGAGGGGATAGGCGAGATGGGTGACGAGGACGAGGCAGGCTCCGGAGTGGTCGAGGACGAGAGAACAACCCCGGAGAAGCGCTCCACAGGTCGAAGGACGCCGACAGCCCGTCGAGTCACCATCGGGTGAACGTGACGAGGGTCCCGGTGAAGCAGCGGAGGGTGGTACACCTGGTCCGCAGGGCGCGAAGAGGACGATCCACCAACCCGCGCTCGTCGATGATAGACGAGAACGGGATCGGCGTACCGCGGTTCGGGGGCCGTAGGTGGTACGGCTGACGACGGCGAAGACACCGTCGGGGGCGTCGGAGACACGTGAGGCGTGACGGAGGACGTCAGAGACGCTGGGGCCGCGCGTGGCGCAGCAGACATCGTCGGAGACGTAGGGGCCACGCGTGGCGCAGCGGACGTCGTCGGAGACGCTGGGGCCGCGCGTGGCGCAGCGGACGTCGTCGGAGACGCTGGGGCCGCGCGTGGCGCAGCGGACGTCGTCGGAGACGTAGGGACCGCACGTGGCACAGCGGACGTCGTCGAAGACGCTGGAGCCGCGCGTGGCGCAGCGGACGTCGTCGGGACCGTCGGAGGGACGGCCAGTGGCGGCAAGGCCGCCGGAACTGCGGGAGGCACGACAGGTGGCGTCTGAGACACCGTGGTCGTGTCTGGCACAACTAGAGGAAGACCTGCAGAGGGTAAAAAACACGGTCGCTGGACAGGAGCGGCCATAGGATCAGTGGAAAAGAGAATCCAACTCGGAGACCGAATCAGGAGAAGACCCAGCGAAAGGGAAGGATGACTCGTCGAATACGACGTGTCGGGAGACTAAGATACGACGAGTAGTGAGGTCTAAACACCGGTACCCCTTATGATCGGGGGAGTACCCAAGAAAAACACATCGGATCGAACGAGGTGAGAGCTTATGAGGGGCGGTAGCAGAAAGATTAGGGTAGCACGCACACCCGAAGACTCGAAGGTGCTCATAAAGAGGGGTGGTACCAAAAAGGGCGAAGTGAGGGGTGGGAGCACTAATCGCCTTTGTAGGAAGGCGATTAATGAGGAAGGTAGCAGTGTGAAGGGCCTCTGCCCAGTAACAAGCAGGAATAGATGCCTGGAACATCAGGGAGCGCATAACACCGTTGGTGGTACGAATCATACGCTCGGCCTTGCCATTCTGGGGAGAAGTGTAAGGGCAAGACATGCGCAACTGGACCCCACGGGAAAGCAAGAAGTGACGAAACGCGGAGTTATCAAACTCACATCCGTTGTCGCACTGGACAGCCCTGATGATACACCCAAACTGTGTGGAAACCCAAGCGAAGAAGTGAGAGAGAGTAGCAAACGTATCGGACTTCTGTCGCAATGGAAAGGTCCACGAATAATGGGAAAAATCATCAACAATCACCAGATAATATTTGTAGCCAGAAACACTGAGAACAGGTGAGGTCCACAGATCACAATGAATCAGGTCAAAAAGGTGCTCCACATGGGTTACAGAATGTGGAAAAGGAAGCCGAACATGGCGACCCAACTGACAAGCATGGCATAAAGACTCATGAGAATCCCTAGTACACGAGATCACTGAACTACGAAACAGCTTCAACATAACTTCAGCACCGGGGTGACCAAGTCGACGATGCCAAGTAGTCGACGGAGCTGTCGTAGTCAGGCAAAAAGGCGAGGGCGAAGCGGAAGCAGGAAGTCTCATCATGTACAGGGGCCCTGAGCTCTCACATCGGAGAAGAAGACGCCGGGTAGTAAGATCCTTCACAGACAAACCAAGAGGATCAAACTCGATAGAAACATGGTTGTCAGTGGTAAATCGACGAACAGAAGGAAGATGCTGGATGATATCCGGAGCAACAAGAACATCACGAAGACGGAAAGACCCCGACGAACCCGAATCACCTACTGAGGTGACCGGAAGGACAGACCCATTCCCAACAACGATAGAAGAAGGAAAAGATGGGTGGGAAGGGTGGGTAGAAGAGAGTATACCAGCGTCGGGGGTGGTGTGGTACGAAGCTCCAGAGTCCACAACCCACTCGGGGCTAGGTGGTGTGAGACTCATCGTACTGAAAGAAGACGCAAGTGACTGGCGATCCCAGCCCTGAGCAGGGCCAGAGTGTGGTTCCGACGACTCGGGCCGACCAACTGGGTTTCCCGAAGCCCAGTTGGCTAGAGAGGAGGGCCCAGCAGAGTAGCCTGGTCCACCAGGGGGCAGGGTCCACTGTCCACCAGCAGCGTAGACCGGCCCGCCGAAAGTCGGAGTAGTCACGTAAGCCGGCTGAGGACGTGGTGGGCGAAGTGCCGGGAGACCCGGGGACGGTCCAGGCCACATCGAGATCTGGCCTGTCCACGGGTTGTAGGGTGTGGGCCAGGTCACACCACCCTGACCCCGACCACCGCTACTGCCACCAGTAGTACCAGCACCAGTACTGGTCGTACCACCTCCACCAGTCCCTCCACCACGGCCACCACGTCGGCCACGACGACGGTTCCCACCACCACCGGAGGTAGCAGGGACTCCTGGTGTGGTAGGTGGACGAGGAGGCTGGCCCCCAGAACCAGGAGGTGGAGGAGGGCGTGAAGACGACCCTGAGCCGTAGAAAGCCGCGGCAGGGGAAGAAGCAGTAGATCTGCCCTGGGTGATCTCCTCGAGCTCGAGATCCGACCAGACCTTCTCGAAGGTCGGGAAGGGCTTCTCGCGGAGAATCCACGAGCGAACGTGGGTGTAGCGTTCATTCAGGCCCTGAAGAACCTGAAGAACGAGAGTACTGTCCGGGATGGGATCTCAAGGTCACGAAGGGCGTCAGCCATACCCTTCATCTGTCGACAATATGCAGTAATGGAGAGATCACCCTGGACAGTGGAACCAAAGCGGGCCCGGATATGGAGAGCTCGGTTCGCTTGGTTCCCCTGGAAGCGAAGCTCGAGTACCTGCCAGGCTTGACGAGCCGTACCGCCACCCTTCTGGGCGACGATATCCTGAAGCTCCTCAGAAAGTGTGCCGAGGATCCATGCAAGGACAAGACTGTCCATGCAGATCCACGAGTCGTCCAGTGGGCAGTCATCTCGCAGCACATGGTCTTCCAGCCGAAAGCGTCGCAACGTCAAGAGAAGCAAGCTGCGCCAACGAGCGAAGGATGTAGAGTCTGAGCTGAGAACAACCGGGACAAGAGTCCGGATGTTCTGTATGCAGTCTAACAGCTACCACCAAAGGTCTGTGCGTGCCCGGAAGCTGCAGGAAGGCGACCTGGTGTTGCGGCGCATACTTTCTCGCGAAGGGACCGACAAACTCTCCCCTAGCTGGGAAGGTCCTTTCCGAGTAACCAAAGTGTGCCGTCCCGGGTGCGTACGCCTTTCCACCGAGGATGGGGATCCGCTCCCGCACCCTTGGAACACAGAATACCTCCGTAAGTTCTACCCCTAGAGCAATAGTAGGATAGCCTCTTCCTTTTGTAATAGATTCCATAGAGTTCAGGAACAGCGCTCGGAGCAGCTAAGTCTCAGGGGACGGTCCAGGACTACGTTCAGCTTGGCCTGGTAAGCGCGTAGAGTCTTGCTTCCCTTCTTAATGGGGCGGGTCGTTGCCTCCATGTTTAGCCTGCCTCCCTCCTATGGAAATTAATATGAAAAGAAACCTGTCCTACTTTGCTCTTCCCCTATGCTCATTTAAATTACGTATCAATTTTTTATGACCGCACTTCCGGTGTATGCTCACCATGCACTCAACTCCCTTTTCTCATTCTCACCTCTAGTCGGCATTTGCTGCCCTACCAAAGGCGGTTGCGTTTGAGGTGCCTGCCGATGGCCAGGGGGCCCCGAGCTCTCGGCACTTCGCGCACGGTAGTTCCCACGCACCGTACAAATGGATAGGGACCGTAAGACAAATAAGACTATGAGATAGGGAAAGGCGAGACCCAAGGAAAATTACGTTTCCCTTACTTGTGTGCAGGACCTCTCGGCCCTACCTCCCCGTAGGAGTATGGTAGGAGCACCCCACCAATGGGCCACACCTACCAGGGGACCGCTACGGGATCGCGCAAGACCGGAGCTCCAAGTCAAGACCGAAGGATCCGGACCTCGCCCCCTCCGCACGGACGAGCCCCGAAGGCCCCACGTGTCCAGCGAGGCCGGAGCTCCCCTCCCTCAGGGGGGGTTCCGGGCCCGCCACGTGGCCGGCAGAGGCCGGACCTCCCCTTCCGAGGGGAGAGCTCCGAAGCCTCCACGTGTCCCATGGGGCCGGGCTTCCCTCTCCTTAGAAGGGAGCTCCGGGCCCGCCACGTGGCCAGCTGATCCGGACCTCCCCATTCTCATGGGGCGAGTTCCGGAGACCTACGGGACCATTAATACAGTAAGGACCCGGGGAAGGTGTCTGTGCAGAGCTTCGAGATTGGTGAAGGCCTCTGAGTACCTTGCGGAGCTAAGGGCTCGGCCAGGCAAAACCAAGAAGAAGACTAAAGCACACAAGACACATAAGATAACAAGAGTCTATTCATTCGAGGCTCCATGAGCTGGGATACAGACTCAACACAACAAAAAAGAGAGAAGGTACATGGCCTTTTGGCCATGGGGGCGGATACCTAAGAGTCCACAGACTCTCGTTGGAACCTAAAGGCCACAAGGGCGGCCACGTCCTCGACCTCGGCCCTGGCGGCTTCCTCCCGCTCGGCGGTGGGCCCTAGACGGACTGGCTCCAGAGAGAAGGAAGGGTCTTGGCTCCGGAAGCACGCCAACACATGCATAGCGACCTCCTTCACCAGGCCTCGACCCTCCACCTCAAGCTCGTCGGCGATCACCGCTTCTAGTCGGCCCAGCTTGCCGCCAATGGACTCGAGCGCCGGGATTGCCTCAGACACCTCCTGCGTTGGAGCCCTCGTCCGCACTGGGCTGAAACCAAGAGGAACCAAGGTGGACCCTGCCTCGGTAACAAAGCTCCAGACCGCCTGGGCCTCGACAGACCGCAAAGCCTGGAGCTTCTCTACCTCTTGACAGGCCGCCAGCTCACGATCCAGCGCCGCCCAGAGCTCCCGGGAGGATTGCTCCTCCCTCGCAGCAGCAGCCGACTCGCGGAGCTCCAGCTCCACCTGGTACAGTCCTGCTCACCAGTGTAGTACCATGCCGGGCGGTTGCGCTGCTGCAAGGGCGCAATACGGCGCGACATGAAATCCATTAGCACCATCAGGGACGTTAGCCCCTCGTTGGCCAAGAACCGGATCCGCTCCAAGACCGGTGCGTACTCCCGCTCTAGCTCTGGGACCTCCTCCCAGAAGCGACGCTCGGTGGTTGGGCCGGCGGTTGGGAGCTGCAGGCGATCGTGCTCGTCGGTCTGCACGATCACCCTGCTCTCCCTCCAGTTTTCCCACCTCGACGCACTGAAAGGTAGAAGGTACCCAGAGACCTTTGGGTCCTTGCAGCGATGCTGGAAATAGTACACTCCCATCTGGGTCTTCGAGCCACGCCCGGTCATCCTCAACACGAAAAAGTAGCGGAAGAGTGTCACTGAAGCGTGCACCCCCACAAACATCTCGCAGAAATGGACGAAGACAACGGCCATCGCGAAGGAGTTGGGGGAAAGGTGGTGGAGCTTGTCGGTACCCTCGATATGGGGTACCCCCGCGCACAGGGGAAAATGCCTAAGGATCTCGCCCTTCTCCGCAGGAAGAGCTCCGAAGGCGCCACGTGTCCAGCGGGGCCGGACCTCCCTCTCCTCAGAGGAGAGCTCCGGGCCCGCCACGTGGCCAGCAGCAGCCGGAACTCCCCCTCCGTGGGGGGAGTTCCGAAGGTGCCACGTGTCCCGCGGGGCCGGACCTCCCTCTCCTCAGTGGAGAGCTCCGGGCCCGCCGCGTGGCCGACAGAAGCCGGACCTCCCCCCTCCACGGGGAGAGCTCTGAAGGCTTCGCGTGTCCAGCGGGGCCGGACCTCCCTCTCCTCAGAGGAGAGCTCCGGGCCCGCCACGTGGTCGGCAGAAGCCGGACCTCCCCCCTCCGCGGGGAGAGCTCCGAAGGCTCCATGTGTCCCGCGGGGCCGGACCTTCCTCTCCTCAGAGGAGAGCTCCGGCCACGCCACGTAGCCAGCAGAACGGCGTTGCCTACCCCCGCGCGGTAGGCAGCAGGCGTAAAGACGCACCATACCTTGCCGTACAAGGTATTCAAGGCCCGCGCCTTCCCAAGACGCGAAGACGCGGGCCACGCCTCTGTCAGGTGCCGTTGCGCCCAGTCGCATCGCAGACTGGCGCACCGTGTCAGATCCTGCCAGCCAATAAACACAGCGACAAGACATCCCCTGCCGCCCCAGCCGTCATCAACCACTACGACTAGCTTGCGGCATGGGCAGGGCGGCAGAACGAAGACTTGGAAGCCTTCGCTAGAGACAACTACCGACATAACTTCAGATACGATAGTCGGCAGGCAATCTGCCCGGGACCACCTGTCGGGTCCCGCCCCCCCCCCCCCCCCCCCCCCCCCCTTGTAAGCCGCTCGAGCCTTGGGCTATAAAAGGCTCGGGTAGGCAACGTTAGCAAGGGTTCGAACTCTGTGAACTCGCATCCTAGGCATCACTCACCCTCAAGCTCAGAACTCCGGTTCTGAGCAACAAGCAATACAGCGAGCACCTCTGCTCATCGTGGACGTAGGGTTTTACGCTCCGGCGGCCTGAACAACATAAAACTCGCCATGTCAAGCTTCTCCCTCACCCGTCCCTTACTCTGAAGCTCTCCGCAAGCGACTAGCCCCTCCGAAAAAGAATCTCCGCGGGCTGCCCAGACCAGGTCCGGGGGAAGTGTCGACCACACACTTCGACATTTGGCACGGCAAGTAGGGGGTTTTCCCCTTGCGCGACGAGTTTCTGCCGACGAAGATGACGAAGCTTCCTTCAGCGGCAAGCTCTCCTCCCCCGCGTTCACGACGAACCGTGACTAGCAGGGAATACGTGTCGACACACTCAGGACGGAGTGTGTCGGCGCAAGCTGGAAGCCAGCAGCCGACTCCGGCAACGCCGATTCCGGCAATGCAGGCTCCAGCTAGCGTGAGATCTTCTGCAGCGCTGAGCGTCCCCCACGGGGGCGCGCTAGCTGCAGCAAGAGCGCTATTGCGCAATCCACCTGCAGGGGACGCGCCTCAGTCAACGACCCAACAGTGGATTCGCGAAGTAGACCGTCTTGTCGTCGCCGCAGCAAACCCTCGACTTCGGCGGGGACGACGTCCCGGTCAACCGGCTGTATCGCTGACGCGCACGCCAACGGTTGACGGGCAGACGGCGGATTCCAGCTCCACCAGGCTCCCATCGACGGACCTGAGGATAGAGTTGGAACGATGCCACTTGGGCCAAGATGCCCGGGTGTTCCTCGAGCGACGACGAGAAAGGCTTCACAACCAAGAGGCCGGCGACACCATGACGTCAGCCTCGACTCTGCCTGAGGCGCAGACCTTCGCCACGCGATCTCTGCCCCAGGCATACGCCACGCAACATATGCCATAGCCATATGCCCTGCAAACGGCGCCCTCGGTCTATGCCGCAGCCTTGCCCATACCGGGGTACACAGTGCCAGCAGCGAACCAAGCGTTGGCGGCACCAACGCCTGCGGCAACAGGAGCAGGATGTGCGGCCCTGGCGCCCCACCTTCGCTTCGCGAGGTGGCCGCGCAAGTTTCGGCCGCACCTGCCCGAGAAGTACGACGGCAACGTCAACCCGGCTGAGTTCCTCTAGATCTACTCCACTGCCGTCCTTGCCGTAGGAGGGGATGAGGTCGTAATGGCCAACTACTTCCCAGTCGCCTTGACCGGTCCAGCCCGGTCCTGGCTCATGAACCTCCCCCAGGGTTCCATAACTTCCTGGGGAGAGCTCTACCGGCAGTTCACCGCGAACTTCGCAGCTCCTACACCCGGCCTGGCACGGAGCTCGACCTCCACGCCATCCAGCAACAATCTGGGGAGTCGCTGCGCTCCTTCATCCAGCGGTTCTCCCAGGTACGGAACACCATCCCACACATTCAAAGTGCTTCTGTGGTGGTGGCGTTCCGGCAGGGTGTCCGGGACGAGAAGATGCTTGAAAAGCTCGCGACCAGAGAGGTCCGCGACGTCTCAGAGCTCTTCAGCCTGGCGGACAAGTGCGCCAGTGCAGCAGAAGGGCGGAACTGGCACTCCCTGCCAGCCTCCGGGTAGGGAGGACAGCCCGGATCTGGCGCTGCTTCCTATGGAGGCAGCAAGAAGATCAAGAACCGGGGCGGTGGCAAGATGAAGCCACCGGCCGCGGCTCCCGTTGCCGCAGCAGCGACACCCAGTGGGGCTCGGGGGCCGCGCCCCGACAAATGGCAGCGACAGTCACCAGCCCCAGATGGTGACCAAGGCGAGCTATGCCCCGTGCATGGCACCAACAATCATACCGCTGCCGAGTGCTGGGACATCCAGAGGCTTGCAGAGCGTTTCCGCAAAGGGAGACAACTGAGAGCTGATGCTCTGCCCCTCCCTCAAAGGGAGGGCAAGCAGAAGGTCGACGCCTCAGTCAGCGTCGGCCACCAGGTGGGGTTTCAGGAGCCTTAGCGCGTCATAAAGACGGTGCACAACGGTGAGGACTCCAGCTCCGGTGATGACGAGCCGGGGCTGTAGCCGACTGCGGCTACCCTGGAAAGTCAGTGGAGACTGCACTGCTGCGATGTCAACCTTGAAGAAGCTCCAGGTAGCCCAAGCACCAGCCCCGACGGTGCAGAACCGGGCCAACTCCACCCGAATGCACGTCTTTGTGCCTCGGCCTTACCTCCTGGGGGCCGCCCAGGGTCCGTCAACCTCTTGACGGCCTTAGCCAGAAGGGGAAAGACGCCTTAGGTCTCCCAAGAAGAGTCCGGGACCTCCCACCTCTTGAAGGCCTTAGCCAGAAGGGGCGGGTAGGTACCCCGGGGCTCCGGGGAGAAGCCGCGCAGGACCCGCTCCGCGCGAAGATAACGACCTCACCCGAGTGCACGTCTCTGTGTCTCGGCCCTACCTCCTGGGGGTCGCCTAGGGTCTGTCAACCTCTTGACGGCCTTAGCCAGAAGGGGAAAGATGCCTTGGGTCTCCCAAGAAGGGTCCGGGTACCCCTACCTAGAGAAGGCCTTAGCCAGAAGGGGAGGGTACCCCGGGGCTCCCAGGAGAAGCCACGCAGGACCCGCTCCAGCGTGAAGATGACGACCTCGTCGGCGAGGCCCGGCTGCAGGTGACACCCCACAACGCACGGCCTCGGCTGGTGCTCTAGCACTACCGCCAAAGGACCAAGCACGTCAGGGACCTGCAAGAAGGTGACCTAGTGCCGCGGCACACACTTTCCCGCGAAGGACCTATAAATTCTCCCCCACCCGGGAAGGTCCCTTCCGAATCACGAAAGTTGCCGTCCCAGGTACACATGCCTTTCAACCAAGGATGGGATCCGTTCCCAAACCCTTGGCATGGAACAACACTGTAAGTCCTACCTCCTGAGCATTAGTAGAACAGGGCCATACCCTTCTGTAATAAATCCCATAGAGTCTAGGAACAGCGCTCGGGGCAGCTAAGTCTCAGGGGACGGTCCAGGACTACGTCCAGCTTGGCCTGGTTCCGACCCTAAGCGCGTAGAGTCTTGCTTCCCTTCTTAATGAGGTGGTTCGTTGTCTCCGTGTACAGCTTGACTTCCACCTATGGGCATTTACTCAGAAACCTGTTCTACTTCGCTCTCTCTCTCATGTGCTCATTTAAATTACGTATTAGTTTTTATGACCGCACTTTCTATGTATGCTCACCGTACATTTAGCTCCCCTTTTTCCGCGCTCATCCATAGTCAGCATTTGCTATCCTATCGAAGGCGGTTGCACTTGAGGCACCTGCCGATGGCTAGGGGGGCCTCTCGGGCCTCCCCCAGTTAGGTGTTGCGGTGCCAGTTGGTCACCTTCAGGAAAGGCCGGCGCCGTGCATAGGGGGTCCAGGGTGCGTATCCCGCTTAGCCGGCTCTGTACTCAAAGCGTGCGCACCCTGCCCTCCGGAGGTCCAGGGGAGTACAGCCGCTTTGCCTGGTTCCGTACCCAAAGCCTGTGCACTCTGCTTCCCCGGCGTACGGTCTGGTACTAGGGGCCGGACGATCGTACCCTGACCTTGGAGGGAGCCGGAGCCCCGGTGCCTCGCGCACAGAATTGCCCAAGTCCCGTATACCGGACTAGGACCATAAGCCGAATAAGACTAAGAGACGGGAAAGGGAGGACCCCCCGAGGAGAATCACGTTTCCTCTATCTGTGTGTAGGACCTCCAGGTTATAGCTACAGGAGCTACATGAGGTGAGGGGCAAGGAGCCATTGACTACTCCAGCGCCGGAACGGAAGGTCCGGGTTTCGCCCCTTCAACAGAAGCGGGGCCCGAGGGCACCACGTGTCCAGCGGGACCGGAGCTCCTGCCTCCTCAGGAGGGGCTCCGGACCCGCCACGTGGCCGGCAAAAGCTGGACCTCCCCCTCCAGGGGGGGCTCCGAAGGCTCCACGTGTCCCACGGGGCCGGACCTCCCTCTCCTTAGAGGGGGGCTCCGGGCCCGCCACGTGGCCGGCAGATCCGGACCCCCCCATCCTCAGGGGGTGAGCTCCGGAGACCTCCGGGGCCCTTAATACAGTAAGGACCCGGGGAAGGTGTCTGTGCAGAGCTTCGAGATTGGTGAAGGCCTCTGAGTACCTTGCGGAGCTAAGGGCTCGACCAGGCAAAACCGAGAAGAAGACAAAAAGCATCACATGCACAAATATTCAAGAGAGTCTATTTATTCATGGCTCCATGAGCTGGACTACAGACTGGATAAAAAGAAAGAAACAAGCCCTAGGGTCCCCCTGGCCCGCGCCGGAACCTAGAGGCTACAAGGGCGGCCACATCCCCGACTTCAGCCCTGGCGGTCTCCTCCCGCTCCGCGACAGGGCCCTCTCTCGTTGGCTCCAGTGAGAAAGAAGGGTCCCGGCTCCTGAAGCATGTCAACACATGCGTAGCAACCTCCAAGGCCAGGCCCCGTCACTCTGCCTCAAGCTCGTTGGTGACCACCGAGTCCAGCCTGCTCAGCTTGGCGCCGAGTGACGCCAGTGCGGGGATCACTTCAGCCACCTTCAGCGAAGTAGCCGTCGCCTTCACCGGGCTGAAGCCAAGAGGGACCAAGGCGGAGCCCGCCTGGTCGACGAAGCTCGAGACCGCACGGGCCTCGGAGGACCGCGAGGCCAAGAGCTCCTCTACCTCACGGCGGGCTGCTCGCAGGGCGTCGCGGCTTCCCTCGGAGGATTCCTTCTCCTTGGCCGCCAGGGAGCTTTCCCGAAGGCGGAGAGACTGGGCAAGCCGCTCCAGCTCTAAAGCCTAGAAGTCAATAGCCAGCTCCCGATCCAGGATCGCCTGACGTTCCCGGGAGACCTGCTCCTCCCTCATGGCAAGGTCAGCCCTCTAGGCCTCTAGCTCCCTGGCCCGAGCTCGCAGGTCGTCCTCGCCTGCCGCCAGCCGCGCGGCGACCCTCTTCGCCTCGGCTGCCGTGGAGCGCTTCTGGTCCTCAACGGCGCGCTTACGGCGCTCCAACCTCTGCCGCACCTCCTCCATGGCAGAGAGGCTCTCCTCGTCCTGGGCATGTGCCTCAAGGGCCTCCCTGTGGATCCGCCGCGTCTCGGAGTCCAGACGGTCGACAGCCCGCTTCTGCTGGTTGAGGAGCGCTTCCATGATGATGTCAAGCGATTCTCGCCTGGAGTCGAGCTCGCCCTTGACCTTCGCGGTCCGCTCCCGCAAAAGGTTCCCCCAGATGAGGAGGCGATCCCTCTCGATCGTCTGCTCCTTCCGCTCACGACCAAGAGCGGCCTGGACCTGTCGAACGCTCGCTTGGGCGAGCACGAAGGCATCCGCCAGGGGCAGTGGGGCAGCAGAGGCTGGAGCGGCACCCCCGATCTCTTCCATCACATCGTCCTCAAGAAAAGACGACGCGACGGGGGCCGGGATGAGACGCCGGTCAGGAGAAGCCGGCACAGGGACCTCAACAGCAGGACCCGCCGAAACCTCACTAACAGCTGGCCCCTCAGCCGGTGGAGAGGGACGAGTGGAAGGAATTGGCGCTGGCATAGAATCCGGGCAGACCGGAACAGAAGGAACTCGCGCTGGCTTGGGGGCCGCGGCAGCTATCTCGGTTTCTGAGCGCAACGGCGTAGACTCCCCATCAGTCGGGGACGGCCGAGAAGCGCGAACACTCCAGCGGGCCCTGAACCCCGACTTCCGAGCCGGGGTAGGACCCCCAGAGCCCGCCGTCGCCACAGACGGCCGCTCCACAGTCGCCTGGACTGACGGAGCAGGGGACGCTCCAGAAGCTCCCCTCGACGCATCAACAGGTTCCCTGGAGACTCCACTGCTTGAGGAGGGAGGGCGCGATGTTCGGGTACCTTCGGTCCGTTGTCGCTTAAGAGGAGTCCCGTCAGGATGATGAGCCCGGGACCTCTTGGGGTCGCCACCGGACGGAGCGCCATCTCCAGAAGCAGGAGGTGCAGGCACCCTGTTTCCCCGACTTGGCACGGATGCCGCCACCGGAGGAGATCGAGCGCGCTTCTTCTCTGAGGGCGGGTTGGAAGCCATGACAGGGAAGAGCTCGACGACAGGGAAGACAAGGGCGCAAGAATCCAAGGAAAAGTGCTGGGAAGTGCGAAGGGAAGTCGTGATGTGGGTAAGATCCCCGTTTTAAAAACTTCCCGGGTGCGATTCGAAGCGATTCGAAACTCTTCGAATACACCGCACGGGCAACCGCTTCGACTCCAAGACCGAGCGCCGATGACAGGTGGACCCAAGCCGTCCAGCTGAAGCGGTGGGTCAAGGAGTCAGTCTCCCAAGAAGACGAGCCGGCAAGGCGCTTCGGCGGTTCCCGAAGAAAGCGCCGCAACATGCAGAAGTGGCAGCCTTGGGGAACCGCCGCAGTAAAAGCAACCATCAGGTGGGCGCACGCTCCCACGATCCCGCGACAGTTCGTGCTCCGGCAGCGGTCAATGCGGGGCTTAGAGAAAGTACGCGGAACAGAAGAGACGGAGGCCCCACCTCGGGCTCACTGTCTCCCCCGAGATGGGCCCGGGGGCCACTGTCGGTACCCTCGATATGGGGTACCCCCGCGCACAGGGGAAAATGCCTAAGGATCTCGCCTTTCTCCGCAGGGAGAGCTTCGAAGGCGCCACGTGTCCAGCGGGGCCGGACCTCCCTCTCCTCAGAGGAGAGCTCCGGGCCCGCCACGTGGCCAGCAGCAGCCGGACCTCCCCCCTCCGTGGGGAGAGCTCCGAAGGTGCCACGTGTCCCGCGGGGCCGGACCTCCCTCTCCTCAGTGGAGAGCTCCAGGCCCGCCGCATGGCCGACAGAAGCCGGACCTCCCCCCTCCGCGGGGAGAGGTCCGAAGGCTCCACGTGTCCCGCGGGGCCGGACCTCCTTCTCCTCAGAGGAGAGCTCCGGCCCCGCCACGTAGCCAGCAGAACGGCGCTGCCTACCCCCGCGCGGTAGGCAGCAGGCGTAAAGACGCACCATACCTTGCCGTACAAGGTATTCAAGGCCCGCGCCTTCCCAAGACGCGAAGACGCGGGGCGCGCCTCTGTTAGGTGCCGTTGCGCCCAGTCGCATCGCAGACTGGCGCACCGTGTCAGATCCTGCCAGCCAATAAACACAGCGACAAGACATCCCCTGCCGCCCCAGCCGTCATCAACCACTACGACTAGCTTGCGGCATGGGCAGGGCGACAGAACGAAGACTCGGAAGCCTTCGCTAGAGACAACTACCGACATAACTTCAGATACGATAGTCGGCAGACAATCTCCCCGGGACCACCTGTCGGGTCCCGGGCCCCCCCTTGTAAGCCGCTCGAGCCTTGGGCTATAAAAGGCTTGGGTAGGCAACGTTAGCAAGGGTTCGAACTCTGTGAACTCGCATCCTAGGCATCACTCACCCTCAAGCTCAGAACTCCGGTTCTGAGCAACAAGCAATACAGCGAGCACCTCTGCTCACCGTGGACGTAGGGTTTTACGCTCCGGCGGCCTGAACCACGTAAAACTCGCCGTGTCAAGCTTCTCCCTCACCCGTCCCTTACTCTGAAGCTCTCCGCAAGCGACTAGCCCCTCCGAAAAAGAACCTCCGCGGGCTGCCCAGAGCAGATCCGGGGGAAGTGTCGACCACACACTTCGACAGAGCTGGAGACCATACGTCTCCAGCAATGTGACGAAGAAGGAAGAAATTGGCGGGACGAACCCCGCCAGGGCGTAGGCAGTAAAGAAGACCATCTCCCCTTTTCCAGGAGCAGGGGGAGAGATCCCCGGCGGAGCCGGCGTTTCTGCTCCTCCGTGTGCCAGCCCAGCAGCCTGCGCACTGGCCCAAGCTCGGCGGAACGAACGAGACGCGACGGGAGCAGGTTGGAAGCCATGGCCGGGGAGAGCTCAAGGACAGGGAAGACAAAGGCGCAAGAGTTCAAGCGAAGGGAAGCCGCGATGCGGGTAAGATCCCCTTTTAAAACTTTCCAGGTACGATTCAAAGCGATTTGAAACTCTTCGAATACGCCGCATGGGCAACCGCTTCGGCTCCAAGACCAAGCGCCGATGACAAGTGGACCCAAGTCGTCCAGCTGAAGCGGTGGGACAAGAAACCAGTCTCCCAAGGAGACGAGCCGGCAAGACGCTTCGGCGGTTCCCGAAAAAAGCACCGCAATGTGCAGAAGTGGCAGCCTTGGGAACCGCCGCAGTAAAAGCAGCCATCAAGTGGGTGCATGCTCCCACGATCCCGCGACTGTTCGTGCTCCGGCAACGGTTAACGCGGGACTTAGAGAAAGAGCGCGGAACAGAAGAGACGGAGGCCCCACCTCGGGCTCGCTATCTCCCCCGAGATGGGTCCGGGGGCCACTGTCGGTACCCTCGATACGGGGTACCCTCGTGCACAGGGGAAAATGGCTAAGGATGTCGCCCTTCTCCGCAGGGAGAGCTCCGAAGGCGCCACGTGTCCAGCGGGGCCGGACCTCCCTCTCCTCAGAGGAGAGCTCCGGGCCCGCCACGTGGCCGGCAGAAGCCGGACCTCCCCCCTCCGCGGGGAGAGCTCCGAAGGCTCCGCGTGTCCAGCGGGGCCGGACCTCCCTCTCCTCAGAGGAGAGCTCCGGACCCGCCACGTGGTCGGCAGAAGTCGGACCTCCCCCCTTCGCGGAGAGAGCTCTGAAGGCTTCGCGTGTCCAGCGGGGCCGACCTCCCTCTCCTCAGAGGAGAGCTCCGGGCCCGCCACGTGGTCGGCAGAAGCCGGACCTCCCCCCTCCGCGGGGAGAGCTCCGAAGGCTCCACGTATCCCGCGGGGCCAGACCTCCCTCTCCTCAGAGGAGAGCTCCGGGCCCGCCACATGGCCAGCAGGACAACGCTGCCTGCCCCCGCGCGGTAGGCGGCGGGCGTAAAGACGCGCCATACCTTGCCCGTACAAGGTATTCAAGGCCCGCGCCTTCCCAAGACGCGGAGACGCGGAGCATGCCCCTGTCAGGTGCCGTTGCGCCCAGTCACATCGCAGACTGGCGCGCCGTGACAGAGCCTGCCCGCCAATAAACACAGCAACAAGACATCCCCTGCCGCCTCTGCCATCATCAACCACTACGACTAGCTTGCGGCATGGGCAGGGCGGCAGAACGAAGACTCGGAAGCCTTCGTCAGAGACAACTACCGACATAACTGCAGATACGATAGTCGGCAGGCAATCTCTCTGGGACCACCTGTCGGGTCCCGGGCCCCCTTGTAAGCCACACGAGACTTGTACTATAAAAGGCTCGGGTAGGCAACGCTAGCGAGGGTTCGAAATCTGTGAACTCGCACCCTAGACATCACTCACCCTCAAGCTCAGGACTCCGGTTCTGAGCAACAAGCAATACAACGAGCACCTTTGGTCACCGTGGACGTAGGGTTTTACGCTCCGGCGGCTCGAACCACGTAAAACTCGCCGTGTCAAGCTTCTCCCTCACTCGTCCCTAACGCTAAAGCTCTCCGCAAGTGTCTAGCCCCTCCGAAAAAGAACCTCCGCGGGCTGCCTAGAGCAGGTCCGGAGGAAGTGTCGACCACACACTTCGACAGAATCCGTGCGACTCCTTCTTGCACTCGCTGCCCAAGAAGGCTGGCGTGTCCAACACATGGACGTCAAGTCGGCGTTCCTCAAGGGCGACTTGAAGGAGGAGGTCTACGTACACCAGCCGCCGGGGTTTGTGGTCCCTGGCAAGGAGGGCAAGGTGTTGCGCCTGCGCAAGGCCCTCTATGGCTTGCGTCAGGCACCAAAGGCGTGGAATGCCAAGTTGGATTCCACGCTCAAGAGGATGGGCTTCGGGCAATGCCCGCACGCGGCGGCCATCTACCGGCGGGGCAATGGAGGAAACACCCTACTGGTGGGTGTCTACGTCGACGACTTGGTGATCACCGGCACCAAGGATGCGGAGGTGGCAGCGTTCAAGGAAGAGATGAAAGACACCTTCCAGATGAGTGACCTGGGATCTCTCTCCTACCTTGGGATTGTGGTGCACCAGGCCGACTCCGGGATCACACTTCGACAGACCGCCTACGCCAAGCGCATTGTTGAGCTAGTTGGGCTCACAAAGTGCAACCCAGCTCTCACTCCGATGGAGGAGAGGCTGAAGCTGAGCCGCGACAGCACGGCGGAGGAGGTGGACGCTACGCAGTACCGACGTCTCGTGGGGAGCCTTCGCTACCTCACCCACACACGGCCGGACTTGGCATTCTCCGTCGGCTACGTTAGTCGGTTCCCGCAGGCTGTGAAGAGGATCATCCGCTATGTTGCGGGGACTCTCGATCACGGCCTCCACTACCCGAGGTGTCCTGGGGAGGCACACCTTGTCGGGTACAGCGATAGCGACCACGCCGGCGACATCGACACCAGCAAGAGCACCAGCGGGATCCTCTTCTTCTTCGGCAAGTGCCTCGTTAGCTGGCAGTCGGTCAAGCAGCAGGTGGTGGCCCTGTCCAGCTGCGAGGCCGAGTACATAGCGGCCTCCACCACTTCGACTCAGGCGCTCTGGCTTAGTCGACTGCTTGGTGATCTCCTCAGCAGAGACACTGGAGTGGTCGAACTCAGGGTGGACAACGTGTCCGCTCTGGCCCTGGCAAAGAATCCCGTTTTCCATGAACGGAGCAAGCTCATCCGGGTGAGGTACCACTTCATCCGAAAATGCTTGGAGGAAGGGAGCATCAAGGCGAACTACATCAACACCAATGACCATCTTGCGGAACTGCTCACGAAGCCCCTTGGGAGGCTCAAGTTCATTGAACTTTGCACCAAGATCGGGATGGTCCAACCCTCTCAGAAGACGACGTACAAGACTTAGGGGGAGAATGCTGGAATAAGTCTTGTAGTCCTTTGGTCTTTCGTCCCCTAGTCCCTTGTACCCTAGTCCTTTAGTTTGTTGCACTTTAGTCCTTGGTCCTTGTTGTACTCTAGTCCTTTGGTCTTTGTGGCCCCAATTAGGATAGCATCTAAGGACACTAGGACAGCATCTTAGTGTCATCCAAGGACAACATATTAGGACAGCATCTAAGCATCTTAGACTAGCATCTTTGTGGCATATGCTTGGCTGCCATGGCAGCTATAAATATGTAGCCTCAACCCCTTGGGTTGGTATGGCATTGTGTGAGAAATAGACAAGAAAATTGCCCCAACTCCTAGTGTCATCCTCTCTTCCAATGAGAGTAAGAATTCAACTACTAACAAAAACCACACAGCTGTGGTCGGAGAGAGTGAAGCACCAGCTCGTCCTCCGTTGGTTTGAAAGTTGAATCATGTGCCATGTTCTGTAGACACCTCCTTGGTCGTAGGCTAGCACTTGACTTCCTCTGTTCCACTTCAGGTGGCTTTAGCAAATAACACTTCTTTAGCCTGTGGCCAGCAGGCCCGGCCCAACCAGCCCTCTTCACAGAAACCCTAGCACCTAACAGCAGCAGCCACCTTTCTCAAACCCTAGCGCCTTCACTCTCCCAGAAAAGCCGCCGCCGCCTCCTTTGGATCCGGCTCGACAGCCGCGCGGGCCCGATCCTGGCCGCGCTCGCGCCGCCCTTGCCTCGTGCGCCGCTCGCGCCCTGGCCGCGCTCCTCGCACCCGCCCGCTGGCCGCGCTCGCGCCGCGCTCCTCCCGTCGCCGCACAGCCCTGCGGCCACCAAACCTTGCCGCCACCTTTGTCGGGCCGTCAAGCACGCCGCCACACCGTCACGAACCGACAATTCCCACCGATTCACGCCCGTTCTTCGTCGGATTTGACCCGATTTGCTCTCGATCGCCTTGATCTACGCTGGTTTCGTCAAGATCTGCGTCGAGCTGCCCAGTTTGGCCGCGCCGCCTTCGAGAGTTCGTCCTCCCGGGGGCAACACAAGGTTAGATCTTGAACCCTAGCTCTGATGCCAAATGTTGGAAATCCGGAGTTATTTTCCTCTAATCTTTTTCTCTTTTCTGTTGATTTATTCTCAATAGGGAGGCTGTATATATAGCCCCAAATTACAGAGTCCTAATCTAATACTACCTAGACTCCTCTTATTTGCCTTGGACTCTATCTCTAACACTAATTATTCTAGAAAAACGGGATTATATCTAACAGGGCTTCCCGTCGTCGCTGTTTTCGGAGTTTCGGTCTAGTCTCAACATCTGCAGTGGCTAGATGTTGTGACTGCGGGGGTGTTACACTCTGTAATTATGTGGATAACACAGGGGTAATTTAGTCTTTAGTGAGGGATTAGGTTAGGGGTAGTTTAGTCTTTTTCCCTCACCTAATCCCACTATATAATGGACCCTGTACCCTCTTGATGTAATCATTCAAGTCAGTCCAGATTAATCCCTCTAATAAGAAGCACACACTCCTCAGCATGAAGGTATGTAGAAAACTCTACACCAAGTAAGACAAAAATTTTCTTGGATTGGGGTAAGAAAAACGGTGGAGGATTATGTTCGTTCTTGCATCATTTGCTAATAAAATAAAATTCCAACCCAAAGTCCAGCTGGATTATTACAGTCTTTACCCCTGTCAGATCATATTTGGCAAGATGTGGCAATGGATTTTATTGAGGGATTACCAAAAGTCTATGGAAAATCTGTTATATTAACAGTGGTGGGCAGATTTTCTAAATATGCTCATTTTATTCCCTTGTCTCACCCATATACTGCATGATGGTTAAACTGATACCATTATATTATGCAAAGACTAGGTTCATAATGAAAACTGGTCCACACCTAATTTGGAGATCTGGCACAGTCTGCTTACTCTAGAATCTTTAGTGGGACCTCATGATAAATTGATAATACTAGTGATGGTTCTGGAAACTGCATGATACTGGTCTAATTCTGCCATTCAAAACTCTATTGCTCTGCTAGATACTTTGTCTCTAACTACACCCTTTGTTTGGGATTGCTCAATCTATGACCCCTTATTATAGCTAGATCTTGAGCTAGTTTTCTATTCACAGAATATGTGTATGTTCGCATCTAGCAGATGACCAAATACACAATGGGTCTTGAAACAAAACCCAATAATTTTGACTAGAAAAACTTTATAACCTGACAAGAACTAGTCATCTGGGTGCAAAGCTAGCCACGGGTTGGCTGTATTAGAGGAGTAATTGTGGCTGTATTGGTTGATTAGAATAATGAGGGTACAAGGATGATTATATAGAGGGATTAAGTGAGGGAAAAAGACTAATCTATCCCTAACCCTAATCCCTCACTAATTACTAATATGCCCCTGTGGCACACACATAATTACAGTGTCTAACACCCCCCGCAGTCACAACATCTAGCCACTGCAGATGTTGAGACTGGATCGAAACTCGGAGAACAGCGACGACGGAAGGCCCTTCGTGAAGATGTCGACGAATTGCGTCGTCGTCACGACATAGTGTACCCGAACCTCGCCGCGTGCAATCCGCACACAGACAAAGTGGAGGTCGATCTCCACATGCTTGTGTGCTGATGCTGGACCGGGTTGGTGGAGAGGTACACGGCGCTGACGTTGTCGCAGTAAATCAGGGTGCTCCTAGCGACGGGAGTGTGGAGCTCCCGAAGCAGTTGCTGAAGCCAGGAGGCCTCAGCCACGCCGTTAGCCACGGCGCGATACTCCGCCTCAACACTCGCGCGACACCACGGGTTGTCGTTTCGAGAACCAGGAGACGAGTTTACCGCCCAGAAAGACGGCGTACCCAGAAGTAGAACGTCGTGTGTCCGGGCAGCCTGCCCAGTCAGCGTCGGTGTACCCGACCAGCTCGGAGGCCGCGTCACATCGAAGGGGGAGGTTGTAGTCAAGGGTACCTCGTAGGTACCGAAGAATCCGCTTCATAGCGGTGAGGTGCGGCTCTCTCGGGTCATGCATGTGGAGGCACACCTGCTGAACCGCATACGAGATATCCGACCTGGTGAAGGTAAGATATTGAAAAGCACCTGCAAGACTCCTGTAAGCAGTGGGGTCAGAGATGGATGTCCCGTCGGTAGCGGAGAGCTTTGCTTGAGTATCCACTGGAGTGGAGGGCTTGCACTCAACCGCTCGCTGGAGGATATCCAGACAGTACTGTCGTTGGTGAAAGAGTAAGCCGCCTGGTCGGTTCTCGACCGCAATACACAGGAAGTGGTGGAGACGGCCCATGTCCTTCATAGCGAACTCCTGCTGTAAAGCAGAAATGGTGCGCCAAAGCAGAGCCGGACTAGACGCTGTCAGTACAATGTCATCGACGTACAGTAGAAGGTAAGCAGTGTCACTGCCACATCGATAGACAAACAACGAAGTGTCCGACTTAGCTTTGACGAACCCCTGTGAGACCAAGAAAGAGGCAAACATGCTATACCAGCCTCACGGTGTCTGCTTCAGTCCGTACAGTTCAGCTTACAGACCATGTCTGGGTGAGCTGAATCAACAAACCCTGCCGGCTGACTGCAGTGTGGGCTGATCTGCCCCTAGCCCAGAGCGGCCCAAACTGGGCCGAGTGGGCTGGTCTGCCCTGGCCCAGGCCGGGCCCCCTTTCCAGAAGAAATCTGAGTTTAATATTTTTAGAGATAGACTAAAAGATCCTTTTGTAATAGATTAGGACTCTTGTAGGGGGGCTATATATACAAGCCAGCTATAGACTTGAGCAAGCACCCGGTACACCATGACAGAAGCAAGCACATCGATGTCAAGTACCACTACATACGGGAGTGTGTGGACAGCGGTACTATTGTGCCTGAGCAAATCTCCACTCAAGACCAGATGGTGGACATCTTGACGAAGGCCCTTGGAAGACAGAAGTTCGTGGAGATGAGGAGAAGGATCGGGATCCTAGACGTCGGCCATGTCAGGATCAGGAGGAGAATGTGGGCTGATCTGCCCCTGGCCCAGGGCGGCCAGAACTGGGCCGAGTGGGCTGGTCTGCCCTGGCCTAGGCCGGGCCCCCTTTCTAAAAGAAATCTGAGTTTAATCTTCTTAGAGATAGACTAAATGATCTTTTTGTAATAGATTAGGACTCTTGTAAGAGGGGCTATATATACAAGCCGAAACACCCCAAAAGTTGAGAGAGATCAATAGAGAAGAATTCCTCCTCAAACCCTAGCCACCTCCATCTCTCCCCCTTGCTGCAGCCGCCGCCCCCCCCTTTTTCTCTAGGTCGGCGCCACCACCAGGAACCCTAGCCGCCACCAGGGGCTTGGGTCTGCCACCCAGGTCTGCCGCCGGCTGCTGTTCCAGCCGCCCCTCAAGGCTGCTGCTCCAGCTGCTGCCTAGGGCATCATCTTCCCCAAGCTGCTGCCTCCCTCAACCCTAGCCGCCACCAGGCTTGGTTCAGCCACCATCAAAGCCTGGTCAGATTAATCTGCTAAGGGCAGATCAGTTCTTACAGCAAGAACAGAGAAGTTTTTGAGGCTGGAATTGCAACATGCAGTACACCGTCTCGATCAGTGTACCGTGGAGGCGTTCTTTACGTCCAACTGGTGGACAGACCAAGAACGTGAGAGAGCCAGCGACAGAATGGTACGAACTGTCGCCGGCTTCACCACCGGGTTGAAGGTCTCGTCGTAGTCGAATCCAGGGCGCTGAGTGAAACCCCGGAGTACCCACCGAGCCTTGTACCTTTTCAAGGTACCGTCCGCCTTCTTATGCGTGAAAATCCACTTGCCCGTGACAACATTGCCACGACCGGGACGGGGAATCAGGTCCCAGGTCCGGTTGGCAAGCAGGGCCTAATACTCTTCCTCCATAGCGCGACACCAGTGAGGGTCGGCGAGGGCGCTACGCACGGAAGTAGGTATGGGTGAGATCGAAGAAGAGCCGGTTGGTGGAGATGTCGTCGACGAGAAAGCGGCCCCGTCGAATTGCTCATTTGGCCGAAGACTCCCGGACGCACGTCGAGTCACCATCGAGTGGACGTGACCAGGATACCTGTGGAGAAGAGCCCCCCCCCTCGCGCTCGTCGCTGGTAGACAAGTGCGGGGTCAGCAAACCGAGAAGTCGTCGTCGGTGCCGCGGCGCAGCTCGCGGCGTCGTGCTCGCTGTAGGTGATGTCGGGGAGGCTGAGGCAGCGCGTGGCGCAGCAGGTGACGTCGGGGAAGCCGAGGCCGCGCGTGGCGCAGCGGGTGACGCCGGAGGCGTCGATGCCGACAAGGGGCAGCAGTCGGCGTCGGGGGCACCTTAGGCGTAGCTTGTGTCGAACCTGCAGAAGAAAGAGGCCAAGGCAGCTGGGAGGCAACCTCGGGGTCAGTGGGAAAAAGAGAGTCCAGCTCTGTGGTGGAACCGGAAGAGGTGGTGGAGAAGGGAAAGGAGGACTCGTCGAAGACGACGTGCCGAGAGATCAAAAAACGGTGAGTAGTGAGATCTAAGCACCGGTACCCCTTATGATCAAGGGAATACCCGAGAAAAACACGCCGTGTCGAGCAGGGCGCAAGCTTATGTGGGGCAGTGGCGGAAAGGTTAGGGTAGCAAGCGCACCTGAAAACTCGAAGGTGATCGTAAAGAGGATCGGTGCCATATAGAGCAAAGTAGGGGGTGAGGCACGAATCGCCTTGGTGGGAAGGCGATTAATCAGAAATGTGGCGGTATGGAGAGCCTCCACCCAGTATCAGGCTAGAATAGATGCCTGGAACATCAGGGAGAGCATGACATCATTGGTGGTGTGAAACATGTGCTCTGCCTTGCCGTTTTGAGGAGAGGTATACGGACAAGACATGCGTAGTTGTACCCCATGTGCGGAGAGAAAATTACGAAACACGGAGTTATCAAACTCGCGTCCGTTATCGCACTGGACAGCTCGGATGGTGCGCTCAAACTGAGTAGAAATCCAATCGAAGAAGTGAGAAAGGGTGACGAAAGTGTTAGACTTCAATCGTAATGGAAAAGTCCAGGAAAAGTGAGAAAATCATCAATGATTATCAAGTAATAATTAAATCCCGATACACTTGTAATGGGAGATGTCCATAAATCACAATGTATAAGATCAAACGTGTGCTCAATATGAGTCATAGAAGTGGGAAAAGGAAGCTAAACATGACGACCAAGCTGACAAGCATGACATAGGGAGTCATGTGTGCCCCTAGAACACGAGATAAAAGAGCTACTGGACAACTTCGACATAGCATCTGCACCAGGGTGGCCAAGCCGACGGTACCAAATAGTGGATGAAGCTGTCGTAGTCAAAGCAAACGGCGGTGATGCAGCGGAAGTAGGAAGTCGAAGTGTGCATAGGGGCCCTGAGCTATCACATCGAAAAAGAGATCGCCGGGTAGAAAAATCCTTCACAGACAAACCAAAAGGATCAAACTTAATGGAAACATTATTGTCAGTAGTAAAATGGCGAACAAAAAGCAAGTTTTGAATGATATCCGGAGCGACAAGAATGTTTTTAAGCTGAAAAGAACCCGAAAGACCGGAATCACCTATTGAGGTGACCGGAAGAACAGACCCATTCCCAACAACGATAGATGAAGGAAAAGAGTGATTGGGAGGATGGGTGGAAGAGAGTATACATGATTAGGAGTGGTATGGTATGACGCTCCGAGTCGACTACCCAGTCGGCACCTGGTGGAGTAAGGTGCATGGTGCTGAAGGAAGAAGCCAGCGATTGTCGATCCCACGTCGACGGTGGCTCCTAGAGAGGTAACGACGGCTCCGAGTACCCAACAGGATAGTCGGTGCCTTCATAGGTCGAGGTTGACTGTCCGCCAGAAGAGTATCCAGTCCCACCATAGGCCTGAGCTAGCGGCCCACCAGCACTGTAGGCTGGTCCACTGTGGCCCGGGGTGGCCACGAACGCCGGCTGGGGACGTGGTGGTTGTGAAGGCTGAGAACTCGGAGATGGCCTAGGCCACATGTAGATCTGGCCAGTCCAAGGGTTGTAGGGAGTACCACCAGTAGGTGTGGGAGTGCCGCCTGCACTGCTACCACCACGGCCCGCCGTTCTTGCCTCGGCGGCGACGATTTCCACCTCCAGTACTGGTAGGAGTGCCTGGAGTGGAAGGTAGTCGTGACGGCGGTCCACCAGCAGCTGGTAAGGGTGGACGAGGGGACTGCCTAGAGCCATAAAAGCCTGTGGCAGATCTGGAGCCAGTTGGAGCTTCCTGCAGTGATCTCCTCAAGTTCAAAATCAGACCATACCTTCTCGAAGGTAGGTAGTGGCTCCAGTCAGAGTAGCCACGTCCGTAGGTGGCAATAGCGCTCATTCAGGCCCTGAAGGACCCGAAGAACAAGGGCGCTATCGGTGACCGGCTCACCAAGGTCACGTAGGGCATCCGTCATGTCCTTCATCTCCCGGCAGTAGGTGGAGACAGAACGGTCACCCTGGACGGTGTTCTGGAACCGAGTGCTGATGTGGAGGGCTCAAGTCGCGCGGTTCCCTAGAAACCACTGCTTAAGGACCAGCCAGCCCCGTCGAGCAGTGTCGCCACCGCGCTGCCTGATGATGTCATGTAGCTCCTCCGTCAAGGAGCCAAGGATGCAGGATAGGACCAGGTTGTCCATCCTGATCTAGGACACTAGTACTGAAGAATCGTCCTGGAGGACGTGGTCGTCGAGACAGTAACGCCTCAGCGTGAGGAGCACCAGATCACGCCATCGGGCATATGAGGTGGACTCGGAGCTGAGAACAACCGGCACGAGCGTCCGGATGTTCTGAATAGCTGCGACATGTGCATGAAGAGCGACCACAAGTGAAGCCGAGTACGTACCAGCGTCCGAGAGAGGCTCGTGGGCAGCACTCATCGATCGGTGAGCACTCTCCTCGAGCTGGTGGGATAGCGCTGTCACGGAGGCATGCTCCTGCTCTAGGGCGAGAGTGAGTGCCCGCTCGCACTCGCGAGAGGCAGCCAGTTCTGCGGCGATGTCTCGGAGGTATCCGCCGTGTCAGTGTCGTAGGAAGAAGAAGCTGCGTTATCGGCAGCGACACCGTCGACTGGAAACGGAATCGGCGGGACAATAGTCGTGGTGCTCCCGTCGATGTCGAGGCTGGTGGCGGTCAAGTCCCGTAGCCCGGAGGTACCTGCCATGAAAATGACAGCGGTGGTGGGGTTGCCGATTGTACCTACGAGGGGTCCGCCGGCAGCCGGACCCGGTCTTCGGAGTCATAGGAGGGGGCGGCAGCACCTCCAGAGACCGAAGACATGGGTGGCCGAGCAGTCGAGGGGGCGGGTGGCTGCTGTGGCGGCGCCTTCAACAGCAGCAGCGGCGGGCCAAGGAGCTGCGAATCCGGGGAGCGGAGGTGGCTGCGGCAACCCCTCCAGGGGCGCCGCCGGCAGCTGCGGGCCAGGGGGCAGCGGACCAGGGTGCAGCCGCGCCGGTCCCTCCATAGGCGGCGGCTCCCCTGTGCGCGCGCGGCCCGAATCCGGGCGGAGGCGGTGCAGATCCGGTCGGGGCCGCTCTGATCCAGGGCGCGGCAGCGCTGGCGGCGGCGGGCCTAGCCCAGGTCGCGGCGTGAGGCGTTGTGGCCTTAGGCGCGGCTGTGTGGTTCGGGGGCCGCGGCAGCGGAGGCGAACGGTGCGGCGGTGGCGACGGCCCCAGCGGGCTGCGCGGGCGCGGCGCCTCGGCGGCGCTGGCTCCGGCGGGCGGCGCGCCGGCAAGGCCGGTGGCTGCTCCGTCGGGCGGCGCGCCGGCGAAGGCGGGCGGCAGCGGCTGGGTCATTAGTGCTAGGGTTAAGCCTTAATCCTAATCAATTCCTAGCTGATACCATGTTAAGCTACGATGCACCGACCAGTTATTTCAACACTTCCCCTCACGTGCAGGCTCTCTTGGGCCGCAAACATGCAATAGGAGTTAGCTGTAATTTATTTTAATAAATCGCGCCCGCCAGTATTCGAACTTGAGACATCTGGCTCTGATACCATATTAGAGGAGTAATTGTGGCTGTATTAGATGATTAGAATAATGAGGGTACAGGGATGATTATATAGAGGAATTAGGTGAGGGGAAAAGACTAATCTACCCCTAACCCTAATCCCTCACTAATGACTAATATGCCCCTGTGGCACACACATAATTACAGTGTCTAACAGGCTGTAACTGCGCAAAAACCTATAGAATAACCAGTGAGTCATCTTGATACACTAGAGCTGAAACAGGAGAAATACCAACAAGAACGCACAATCTATGTGCTGATTTCTTATGGTTATTCTTTTTTGGGCCTTCAGGTGAAAGTGCAGGCTCAAGCATTTGCATCAAACAACACAACTTCTTTGCAGACCAAAAGTGTAAAAACGAAGGCTCTTATTGTATGACATTTTTATCTTTTCTCATCTCTATAATCATTGCAATTTACAAAATCATGAATTATTCATTGTTGGATGCACAGTTTTGAAATCTGTAATTCGGCAGCGCATTTGATCTCCTGTTTCACTTGATTCTGCAGTCTCCGCCTCCGCCACCCCCACCGCGCCGTCCATCTAACATTGAGAAGAAACCAAATGCCAATATTTTGCCTGCAAGTAGAGGAAAGCCAAAGTAAGCCACTGATAATGATCACCGCATACTGTTGCATGTAAGATGTTTCTCACTTACAACTCTTTAATGCCAAGCAAGCCGTTGATAATGCAGGGCCTCCACTCCACGCTGGCGCTAACCTCCAGTAGGATCCAGGAAAACAGGTAACTTCGAAGTTGTGAAGGAAAAACGATCTGTTCCACGTTATCTAGCACCAGCACCCTTCCTATCTTCTTGGTCCGCCATTGATGTTGTTAGTGTTGTTAGATCCACTTTTGTCACCTGTGTTAGGATGACCGTACTAGCGTATGTAGCTACATGTATCATATCATCTAATGCCGTAGTTCTGCCATTCCAGATTTAACTAGGACGTTGTACATACCTGAAATAACTAGAGCTTTAGCTGAGGAATATTGACCCAGGAATTTGCAGCTGTTGAATGATGTTCAATCGGAGCTTTTGTTATCTGCACGAGTTTCTCCTGACCTTATGGAACTGTTACCTAGTCCTGTTACGTTTATTTAAAAGCTGAATCCTGTAACCTGCTCCTGGTCCTTGGTCCTCTGTGTTAGGAACTGTAATTAAGTGTGTCACGGTGGCATATTAGTCACTAGAGAGGGATTAGTGTTAGGGGTAGTTTAGTCATTTTTCCCTCCTAATCCCTCTATATAATCAGACCTGTACCCAGTATTATGGATTCATCTAATACAGCTATCATTAGACCTCTATCATGGTATCATTAGCTAGGAATAATTAGGATTAGGGTTGAACCCTAACCCTAATTAGCTAGGAATAATTAGGTTTAGCGCTCGACTACCCGTTTTGCCGGTCCCTAGAGGTGCTGCCGCCCCCTCTTTCTCTCCGAAAACCGGTCCAGCTGCCGGTGGACCCCCTCGTAGGTACCACCGGCAACCCCGCCATCGCTGTCACTTTCATGGCAGGTCCTTCCGTGCTACGGGACTCGACGGGCCTCGACATCGACAGGAGCACCACGGTTGTCCCACCGATTTCGTTCCCAGCCGCCGGTGCTGCTGCTGAGAACACAACTTTTGTAGGATCGAAGTACACGTGTAAAGCTACCAAGGGGGGTGAATGGTAGATAAAAACTTTTCAACGGAAGCAACAAAACATCTCTTAGCAGAAAATTGATCTGTTAAATAAACCGTGTGTGCGACTAATCTAAATGTGTTTAATTGTGACAAAACTAGTATAGATTGTAGAGAATAAGTCACGAAGACGTCACAACAAGAATCATGAAAATCTGTTGAGAGAAACTCAAGTTACGATCGAAAGATCGAACAAAGGTCAATCTGTCCTATGCGAGAAAAACAGTTCTGGAATACTGCACAGAAACTCGTGTAGATCAGAAACTACAAATTCAATGACCGTGAAATTTTCACAGATGATAGATAATCAAGTTGTGAAGACAACCCAAAAAGAATCACATCAATTGGATCTGTAAAACTCGAGTTATTATAAAACAACCGAAGCAAGGTAGTGCTGAACAGAAACTCGACGAGAAAAACTTGTCTGAAACAAGTCTGGCGAACAAGACATAAAAGTTCCTTTAGAATACGAATCTTATTTATCAAAACACAAGAGGAACAACCTCAAAGTCGTGTACCCACGAGCCTTGGCCTCCCTTGCTTATATAACCAGCCCTAAGGCCAACCCAATTCAAACTAGGACTCTTACTCCTACTTGGATTCAAACTGTAACTTTTCAATACTGCTCAAGACTCTTCTACACGCAGATAGAAGCAATCTTAAGATTTCCAAACACCTTAGTAATGTCCCAAACATTCCTAAAAGAACTCAAATTCGTGACCCACACGAAATCCTATCATAACTAACTCAAAACTTTCCATATTTGAGTCAAACACGACTCAACCGCAGCCTGAGTCCATAACCTAGTCGGTTGAACCTTTCCGACCAATTCTTTACGTCCACATCTCTTCATCATGCCTTGGAACCATGCAGCCACATCCATGCACTCCTTGCACACGTGCAAACATCTTCCAACTACGTCCAAGATACATTCATATGCATTGTTCTTGATTCAAACATACTGCGCAACCTCCCGATCAACTCAACCACAATTCCTCTCGAACTTGGTTGTTGAACCTCATCTTCTCCCTAAGACTAGTTCAATGGATCCCATCACCAACCCATGTCTTGAACTCAAACAACACCTGCACATGAATAAACAACCAATACTTCCGAGCACATGTCCTCGACTTGACTCTCGTTAGTTCTGAAACTACAACATCTTACGTGAGCACCCCACATAAGCATGTTGTAAACCATAGCAAAATGATATCAGCCATAACCACCAAAACACACCAAAAACTTAGTAAATACTAAGCAAACTTTCCATAAGAGTAAAGCAAGTTCGAAACATTGCAAGTTAAAAGCAGAACCATTGCAATCAAGCTCCAAATCTTATCAAAGCTAGCCGACCCTTGAACCGGAGCTTACCAAAGCTAGTCGGACCTAGCGCCGGAGCTTACTAAAGCTTAGTCGGACCTAGCACGAAACTTACCAAAACTAGTCGGACCTAGCACCAGAGCTAGCAAGAATCGTGCCAAAACACTTGTGAATGTGTGCAATGTGTGATCAATTCCCCCCCTTTGACAATGCATTCAGCAAGGTACAAAAGAGAAATTTTAATTTGTTATTAGCACATTATAACATATACATATAAAACAAAGCTCATCCAAATCATACTATCAAGTAACTTACACTATCACATCAATGAGATACATAAAGTAGTGTAAGTCATGCTAGAGATCAAGTGTAATTTTCAATTTAAGCAAGTCATGATCTCACAAACTTAACTATTTCAAGACCTGAAAGCATGAGCATGACACTTGTTGCTGCATTTTATTTATCATTTAAAGCACAAATTTTGATCTTATGACATTTGCAAGAGTTTATATGCAATATCAGCCTTATTCTAACCAATCAAGCTAAGCCTATATCATTTGACAGTTAGAAGCTTAAGGGCATGGTTTTAGTCATACACAACTCTTTTCAAGTTCATATCTAAAGTGCAATGATAAGCCATCTCAAAAGAAGAAGTACGATGCATGCATATTCTCTTGATCTTTTCTCATTTTTTTATAAAAACTCAACATGTGAGTTGATTACTTGATTAATTCTTTATGATTCAAAGCACTTGTGAGCGTGCAACAAGTTCAAAACAGCAAGAAAGTTCGACCATGACCAGATTTAGTGTAAGTAATTTTTTCAATTACTAGACATGGTAAAAACTACAAAATGTATAATACGAGTAATGTAATAAGAACTTTCAACATGAAAAACGAATCACAAAGTCATTTATGCATGAAATATTATGCTTATATTATTTTAATTTCAGATTCATACATAGACTTCTCAAGTTTCAAAATTCTCCCTCAATTTAAGCCATGAGGATGCATAACTCCTATTTCACTACGAATGTAACAAAAACGAGTGAAATCCAAAGGTTTTGTAAAAATGTCAGCCAATTGTTGTTCGTTTTCTACATGGTGAAGCACAATGTTCCCTTTTTCAACATTATCACGGAGAAAGTGATAACTAATGTCAATGTGGTTAGTTCTCAAATGTTGCACGGGGCTTTTAGCAATGCAAATGGCACTAGTGTTATCACAAAACAGTGGAACACTATCTAGATCAACCCCATAGTCTTTAAGTGTTTGAACAATCCAAAGAATTTGTGAGCAAACACTAGCAGCAGCTACATATTCAGATTCGGCTGTGGATTGTGCAAGTGAACTTAGTTTTCTAGAGGACCAGGCAACAAGTGAATTATTAAGAAAATGACAAGCACTAGAAGTACTTTTCCTATCAATCCTACAAGCCCCAAAATCAGCATCGGAAAAAGCTTTCAAAGTAACGGTTGAGGAAGAAGAAAGAAAAATGCCAAATTCTTGAGTTTCATGTAAGTACCTGAGAATCCTTTTGACGGCTTGACGATGTGAAGCACGTGGGGAGGCTTGAACCGTACACAAAGACATACGCTGAATTGTATGTCCGTTATTGATGTCGTGAGATACAAAAGTGATACGATCATGCTTCTATATTCTTTTTGATCAACGGGATCACAATATTCATCAAGTTCAAGTGTTGTTACTGTTCCCATTGGTGTCCGAAGAGGCTTGCTTTTGTCCATGTAGAAGCGTCTTAGGAGATCTTTTGTATACTTTGTTTGATGCACAAAGGTACCCTCCTTGGTTTGCTTGATTTGCAGCCTAAAAAAGTACATGAGTTCTCCCATCATACTCATCTCAAATTCTGAACTCATCATAGCTGAAAACTTGGACACAAGATCATGAGAAGCACAACCAAAAGTAATATCATCCACATACACTTGAACGAATAATGAGTCATTGCCATGTTTAAACCCCTTTTTTAAGTAAGATTGTTTTTAAACTATCATACCATGCTCTAGGGGCTTGTTTGAGACCGTAAAAGGCTTTGGACAGTTTGTAAACATGATTAGGAAAATTTGGATTTTTAAAACCAGGTGGTTGTTTGACATAAACCTCCGCATATATGTAGCCATTAAGAAAAACACTTTTAACATCCATTTGATATATCTTAAAACCTTTAGATGCAGTAAAAGCTAACAAAATTCTTATGGCTTCTAATCTAGCAACAGGAGCAAAAGTTTCATCAGAATCTAGACCTTTAACTTGTGTGAAACGTTGAGCAACCAACCTAGGCTTATTCCTAACCACAACCCCATCCTCACTTTGTTTATTTTTAAACACCTATTTAGTTCCAATTAAAGTATGGCCTTGAGGTGGCGGTACAAGTTTCCAAACATTATTTCTTTCAAAATTTTCTAACTCTTCTTGCATGGCAATAACTCAAGATTCATTAGTGAGTGCGTGTGATATATCTTTGGGTTCAAAAGAAGCAACAAAAGCAGAATAAGTATGAGAATTGGGGTCGAAAAACCTGGATCTTGTAACTCGTTCATGTAAGCTTCCAATAATTTGTTGTGGAGAATGACTTTTGAGAATCCGGAGGGGAGTGGACACTTCACAAGTTTCTTCTTCATGTTCATCACAAATAGATGAGCTTGTGACGTGAGGAGGATCTGGACCAGCAATGGTGGTCGTCGGTGTTGGCTATGAATCAAGATCAGAAGCTGTAACAATGTCATTAGTTGCTGAATTTTCGGGCAGCAGCACCACTTCTTTCTCTTCTTCAATGAAAATACTCTCCCCCTGCGTATATGGATCCGGACCTGCAATATTTGAACTAGTACCTGGGCTAGCTTCATCAAAAGAAACCTCACAAGTCTCCACAATTTTGTTAGTATCAAGTAAAAGCACACGGTAGCCTCTAGTATGAGATGGATAACCAAGAAACATGCCATCAACAGATCTAGCTTCAAATTTATCAAGATTACCATGTTTCTTAACAAAGCATTTGCAACCAAAGACACTAAAGTGTGTGACACTAGGCCTATGTACAAACCTGAGCTCATATGGTGTTTTACCTAGCTTAGCACGCAAGAAAACACGATTTGAGACATAACAAGTGGTTGCAATTGCATCAGCCCAAAATTTCCTAGGAGTTTAATATTCATCAAGCATAGTCCTATCCATCTCAACTAAGGTTTTTGTTCTTTCTCTCTACAACACCGTTTTGTTGAGGTACATATTATGAAGAAAATTGATGATCTATTGCATTTTCAGCACAAAAGTGATCAAACGATTGATTTTTAAATTCGGTTCCATTATCACTTCTAATTGCTCTTAAAGATCCTGGGTGATCAATTGATAATATAAGAAATAAAATTCTAAAGTGACTAAAAGCTTCATTCTTAGATGTCATAAAGTAAACCCAAAAGTATCTAGAATAGTCATCAACAATCACAAGAACATACCATTTACCTCCGAAGGATTGAACACGTGAAGGTCCTATGGTGTCAAGGTGTAAAAGTTAACTCGGTTCAGTTGTCATGGTCATTGTGAGAGGAGCATGTGAACCTGTAACCATCTTAGCATGTCTAAGAAGAGCACATAATTTCTTTGTCTCTTTTAAGCTTAGACATCCCACGTATGCGATCAAGAGCACTAACACGCGTGAGATGATCAAAGCTTACGTGACCAAGTCTACGATGCCAAAAATATAAATCTTTGAAATCATTTGCAACTAGACATCTATGCTTAGAGGAAGACATATCAAAATCAGCTTTAAAAACTCTTCCAAACTGAGACATGTTAAAAATAAGCTCACTATTTGAAGCTACAACTTTGCAGCAGTTTTTATTGAAAATAAATTCCAGATTTTCATCTAGCAATTATGAAACAGAAAGCAAGTTGTATTTCAAATTTTTTACAAGTGCCACATCCTTCAAAGTGTAGTGATCATTTACTCTAACCAAACCCTTAGCAATTATAGGAGTTGAAGAATTATCGGCAAAAGTAACATTCTCTACCTGTGACATAAAAGAGAGAGAGAAGAACCATTCTTTGTTACCGGTCATGTGGCGTGAGCAACATGAATCCACAATCCAAATGTTCCCCTTCCTCAAGCGTGTAATCTACATAGAAGCAGAATATGTCGATGACTCAATACTGGGGTTAGTTAAAAGGCATTTAGGAATCCAGTACTGAGTCACACGATGTCCAGCGGTAATAACATGTGAAAGCTGAGATAAAACAACAGGTTTATGAGTCAATGTTTGAGATTTTTTTGTTCTTAACTACTTACCTATGAGGTGTTACTTGTGTAGCACGAAAATCAGTAGCTCCGTTGGCAAAAACTGAAGCTCTGGAGGTAAACTTTTAATATTTCTGACTCATAACAGCAGGTTGCATGTTCCTGTCATTCGGTTTAGTATGTGCAACAAATTTTGCATGAGAGTTATAAGATCTAGCTTGCATTCTTTCCTTTTATGTTGTTTAGCTAGTCTATAACAAAAATCTATGACATGACCATCTCTACCACAATAGATACAATAAAATTTAACTTTGTGTTCATGTCTAGATGAGCATGCAGTATGCTTATTTGAACCCAAATGTGACAACACTCCTACAGATTTAAAAACCACTTCTTTTTGTTTAGCAACTGTTTGAATCAAACCACTTCCTAATGATTTTATAATTTTAGGTGGACGTTCCTTAGCATGAGCATGTGAATCAAAACCTAAACCAGTTTTATCATTGCAAGACTTGGAAGAATTCAGCAGCAAATTTAGTTTCTTATTCTCATTACAAAACCGTTCTAATGTCTTATGCATGTTATCAAGTTTATTTGATAGATCAAGACAATTTTCACATGAAGTTTTTCATTTTATTTTGTAATTGGAACAATATTTAACTTCATGAGAACGTAAAGCATTGTTCAATATAGAAATTTCTTTCATAGCATCTTGTAGTTTCTTATCAAGATCATCACAAGTAGAACAATGCAAATCAATTGTAGAACAACAATCATCTTTCAAGTTTTTATCATTAAGTGCAGCAAGCTTTTTGTTCTTTTCGATTTCAAGTTCAAGTTTATCAAGTGTGGAGGTGTGTGCACTTTTTAGAGAGTACAATTATTCATATATTAAATCACATGAGGAACAAGAATCATCACTAGGAATCAAGGATTTTAAACGATTAATTTTAGATTCTAGTGACTCAATTTTAACAGCATTGTCCCTAAATTTTTTTTCTTTTTTCTTAACAATAATAGTGGCACAAGAAATAGCATCACACGTTTCTTCGCATCCTCCATACTTGATTTTAATTTGCCTGCCATGAAGCACAAGTTTGCCAGATCATCTTTATCATTTTCAATGTCTACATCACTCGAGCCAAGTTCTTGAAGTGCGGTGATGAAACTGTTTATCAGTTTGCGTCCTGTAAAACCCTTCTTTTTCTTGTAGGTGTTGTCAAAAGAGGACTTGACTTTATTCTGCTTTTCATTACGGTTAGAAGGACCTGAAAGGTTAGGGCAATGTGTATGAAAGTGTCCTGTCTTACCACATTCAAAGCATCGTTGAGGTTCGGAGCTTCCTCTCCATCTATTTCTCACATTTTGCAATGCTTTTGAGAAACTAGTAGAAAGAAGTACTAGCTCCTGCTCTGGAAACTCCTCAATCTGTTCCAGCGTTAGTGAAGACAGCAAAGCAAGTCTATTGCTAGATGATTGGCCGGAGCTAGTCATATCATGTTGTGAGAAATGCAAGTCTTATTTGGGTTCTTGCGTGATATAATGTCTAATGCACTTAGTAATTGCCTAGCATTTTCAATATCTGAAAAATTAACATTGACGCTACGTAAGTTGCTGAGAATTTTATTAAAGCGAGCAAAGGGGTCATTAATGGACTCACCGGGTTGCATCTCAAAGCGTATGTATTCTTTCTTGAACATATCCTGTCTTACCTCCTTGATCGTGTTGGATCCTTCGTGGTAGTCACAAAGTGCTCTCCACACATCGTACGTCGATCGGAGGTGTGCAACACGGTCGAAGTCGCTCTGAGTTAGTCCTTGTATGATCAAGTTCCGAGCCTTGTTGTTGTTGTCGACATCTCTCATGTTTGTAGTCGTGACTTGATCGTTTGAAGTCACATCGTAAGGCTTGTACACCTTTTCCCATATTGCAAAGCCTTGCGCCTGGATGAAAGCTTTCATGCGTGCCTTCCAAATTTGAAAATCAATACCACTAAACACACAAGGTTTGGCGGAGTATTTCTCCATAATGATTAGTCAAAACACGTGCAAATCACAAAGATTAGAGCAACCTGGCTGTGATACCCATTGTAGGATCGAAGTACACGTGTAAAGCTATCAGAGGGGGGTGAATGGTAGATAAAAACGTGTTCAACTGTGACAAAACTAGTATAGATTGTAGAGAATCAAGTGATGAAGACGTCACAACAATAATCATGAAAATCCGTTGAGAGAAACTCAAGTTACGATCGAAAGATCGAACAAAGGTCAATCTGTCCTACGCGAGAAAAACAGTTCTTGAATACTGCAAAGAAACTCGTATAGATCAGAAACCACAAATTCAATGACCGTGAAATTTTTACAGATGATAGATAATCAAGTTGTGAAGACAACCCAAAAAGAATCACATCAATTGGATCTCTAAAACTCGAGTTATGATAAAACCACGGAAGCAAGGTAGTGCTGAACAGAAACTCGACGAGAAAAATTTATCTGAAACAAGTGGACGAACAAGGCGCAAAAGTTCCTTTAGAATACGAATTTTATTTATCAAAACACAACAGGAACAGCCCCAAAGTCGTGTGGCTTCCCTTGCTTATATAATCAGCCCTAAGGCCAACCCAATTCAAACTAGTACTTCTACTCCTATTCAAACTGTAACTTTCCAATACTGCTCAAAACTCTTCTACACGCAGATAAAAGCAATCTTAAGACTTCCAAACACCTTAGTAACGTCTCAAACATTTCTCAAACAACTCAAATTCGTGACCCACACGAAATCCTATCATAACCAACTCAAAACTTTCCATATTTGAGTCAAACAAGACTCAGACGCAGCCTGAGTCCATAACCTAGTCGGTTGAACCTTTCTGACCAATTCTTTACATCCACATCTCTTCATCACGCCTTGGAACCATGCAGTGTAACACCCCAAAAAAATCTATTAAGAGGGGAATTTAAAATTTTTGGACGTATTGCATGTGGTGTAGAAATTCAAATTCAAATCAAAACAGAAAAGAAAAGGAAAAAGAAAAAAAAAGAAAACCCCCGGCCAGTGGGCCGAAACCACCAGCCGGCCCACCATTCCCCCCCCCCCCCGCGCCACCCCACAGCCGTGAGTCCCTTTTTCCTCTCACTGACACGTTGGGCCCGCTGTCATCTTCTTCCTCGCGTGCGCTCGGCCGACCCCGGGACTTCCCTCTCTCCCGAATCCAAACTACCCCCGAAAACCCGCGTCCCCCAGCCGAATTCTAGTCCCGGACGACTCCAGCTCGATCCCAACAGACCGCCGCCCTCCCTCGTCTATATAAACGCCAGCATTGCCCCGTTTTTTCCACCCCGATCGGCTGTTTTTTCCTCCCGGTGAGAACCAAAGCTTCTCTAGCCGTTTTCTCTCGATCCTTGCTCGGATTTTCTAATCTAACGCGCCGATCATGTTCCACCGCCTCCGGGGAGTCTCGCAGGTGAAGGAAATCCGGTGTTTTGTGCTCTAGACACAGCTCCGACGAGCACCGCCGTGTTTTTACCTCGGACCTCGTCGCCGACCGCCTTCCAGGGCCTCCGAGCTCAAGAAAAACCCCGAGGTGAGATCTCCGACCTCCCCTCTACCGATCTATGCCATGAAATCCCACTTTTAGGAGGTATAGACGAAGATCCGAAGTTCTCCGGTAAGATCGCCGCCCCGCGCCGCCGCGCGCCGCCGGGCAGCGCCGCCCACGCACGGCCAGGGCGACGTGGCCCCCTGAGGCCCATCCATTTTAAATCGTGCGGTTTCTATTAGATCTAAACCGTACCGCTTCGCGTTATAATCTCAGCCGTCTGTTTTAAATCGGACGGTCCACGTCGGCCCCGCATTATAAAGGCCGGGATTCTTACGCGCTACCCCTTGGGGATCTCGGAAAACACAAGCTAGCCCCGGAAACTTCTGATCTAGCCCCTGGAACTTCCGAAATTCATGTAAATTCATTTAAAAATCAGTTTTAGCCCCTGGACTTAATAAAAATTAGGAAAACCCCTCGGTAATGTGTAACTAGACCCCTAGAAATTTATGAAATAATATAATAGACCCTGTAGTGGGGTGAGTTTACCTTTTTAACCCTATATGATATTAAATTTAGAAATTTGAATATGTGATTAGGATTTAAATTTAAAAGGTGAGACAAACACATTGTAAATTCAAATTTAAACTCTCCTAGCACTTGGAAAACTTTAAAATGAGTTAAAAGTAGATTTTAAGCTGAAATGAATCTGTCTAATTGATTGTTCACATTTATTAGTTATAGGGACATATTTTTAGGTTAGGAAATAATTCTGAAAATTGGTAAAATAAATTTAAATTAGTTCACATAAGAGGAGAAGTTCGAAAATATATTATTTAATATTTTAGATCAGAACCTATTCTGTTTAGATGATATGCCCTACTATTTAATATTAAAACTCACTTTTAGTCATAGAAAATAAATATGGAAAATGTAGGAAAATAGGTATGCATAATTAGAAAATGATAAATAAAGTCTCCAAATCCAAAGACTTCAGTTTAGAATTTGGTAGAAGATCTGAAAACCTATTTGGAGTAGGAAATTACCTTCCATGTAAACTTGGTAGCTAAAGAGTGTATTAATGAAATATGAAGAATTTGTTTAAATTAGAAATTCATATATAGTGTGCAAACAGAAATCTGAATACAAAAGTTAGAAATCATATACATATGTTTAAAAGTGCATGTAGGCTAAAAATCAACACATCTAGTATAACCACAACACTTAGTAATGTGAATGACTTTCATAGGTATGTATGTGGTTTGTATGAAGTGAAAGTGTGAACTATGTCTTATGGATTGTTGTTTTCTTTTGCTATGTGTGTTGGCATGAGTAGAACCTGCCCCAGAGCAAGTTATCTTGTTTCCTTGTAGCTTGGGTTGGGGTTTGTTTTATTATGTCATTCATTCATATTACTATGCTTAGCCATGCTTAGAATGGGATAAGTGGGATATGAGATCATCAACTTGGTTACTTTACTCTTGAATGAGACATTATGAGTTGTGTAGAGGTAGGGATCGATGCAAGTTTGATGATTTTGTTGGTGCTGGGTGCACGAGACTCGGATTTGTGTTTAGTACTTGTCTGGATCCTAAGGACCGGTTCATGGAGCATGTAACCTGGCTTTACCGTGCCAACCACATGCTGAGATGGGGCACCTTGGCCAATTAATTAGGTGTATCCCCGACGTAGTATGGGTGTGTTGGATGGTGCAGGGAATAGGTGTCAGCTAGACTACCATATGAACCGCAAGGCTCAAGAGGGGGCCAGTGCAGCGGGGTTGGAGCCTCTTGTATGCTGTTAGGGGTGAAACCTCAGTGAGCCCACGCTCGTCGGGAATCCCTTTGTAAAGGCTTCGTAGTGATCTCCTCGCTACACACCTGGAAAGTGTGAATGTGGTTCGTGGCCACTGGCATAATGGAGGTTCTTTTAGTCCACCCGGCAACGGGGGATGAAATCACTACATGTGGGTACAATGGTGCAAACTCTGCAGAGTCAAAACTGTCGTGACAGCCGTGCTCACGGTCAAGAGCGGCTTGGATTTATTCATGATTAGAGGATTGATGGCTTTGGAAGTTGAGGATGTTAAGCGAGGAGCTTAACATTGGAATTGAGGTTATGGTTATTTGATATTGATGATGGGTTGGGAGATTGGGATCATTTCACCTATGTATTAAAGTAGGTGCTTAATAGCTAAGGTGATAGGTATTAATTGCGTAGTGCTTTAACCATGAGTTCAACCTTTGCTTGTTCTAGCCATGCATGACAGAATTTTCCCACACTTGCTGAGTACCCACGGTACTCAAACTTGCATATTTGTTGGTTTAAATTGCTGCTTAGGTCAAGGGGATGATGTGATGTTCAATGACCAAGACTTCGGACCCGAAGAAGGATCCTAGGTTCATGGAGTCCCCCGAGCAACGCCTGTGACAGAGGCCACAAGATTTATATTTCGCTACTGTTTTATTTACATGTTATGAACTTATTATCGTCCATCGAGACGTATGCTATGTAAGACTTATTTATATTCGACACCTGGCTTGTAATAAATGATGCTTCACTATTTGTCATCACATGTATGAGAAAATGATCCTGTCACACATGTGATATTCACTCGGTTGTTCTTCGGAGAAATCGGGTGTGACAGAAGTGGTATCAGAGCCAAGGTTGCTCGTAGGAATGTGGACCAAGGTAGAAATGGACGTATTTAAGGACCCTATTTTTTAAAAAATTATTTTACAAAGGTGTGGGTTGAAAAGTGTTATTTAATGGGGTCACTTTATTCATCTTACCCCAACTTTTATTCAAAATAGGATTTTTGTTTAAAATCTTATCTAACTTAAGTTTAAATGCTTTATGTTTTAGATGGTTCGCATGATCCGCACCACTCGCAAGTCCACCGGAGGGAGAGTTCCCGTAGTTGCCCTTGCCCTGAGAGAGGAGAACCGTCCGGTGACGTACCTCTCCTACGGATTGGCAGTAGGAGGCTTGTTGCGCCGTCTTCGACGTATGCTCCACGCAGCCGGCAATACGGGCAAGCTAATCATACACTATAGCTCCACCCGGACCATCCGTGAGAAGCGGGAAGAATGGAGTTCAGAAATGAGGATTATCCATGAAAATCAGCTGCTTAAGATCCACCGCTCTCCAGCTTGTCGAGCGACACAGGTCGATGCGGAGAAGGATGTCACCTGGGAGGCTATCACCTGCTAGAGTGACATCTACTGTCGCCACCTAGACAGGACTGAGTACATGTATGTCCTCCAGCGTGAGAGTGGTACAACGGAGTACAAGTAACCGCCAGTGCAGCAGGGGACTTCCCATGAGCACATGGACCTGTGCTTGGAGGATGCTGCTATGCTCAGCACTCGACTGCAGGAGTGCCGGCAGGAGCTTCAGGATGTTCATGACACCCTGAAGGAGACTGAGGCATTGCTTCGAGCCAGCTTGAGGGCGAGAGAAAGAGGAGATGGGAATGAACTGTGTGTCACCGTGAATAACACATGGACTCCTGACTGCCCAGATCGCCGGGCGAGCAGGCGTCGCCGCACTTCTCCACCAGCAGCTTCCCCACCCAAAGCGGAGTCAGAGGGCAGCCGCAATAATGAGGATGATCCCGAGGAGCCAGCTCGGTGATACGAGTCGTGTAGAGTCCTTTCCCATAGTTCAGCAGGTTATCGAGTAGGCGAGTCAATACCTTAGTTAATGGTGTGTTAATGTTTGGTGTGTGACGTGAGTTGTGGAAGCCATGGGCATTTATCCACAACCTCGTCTTCAGGTTGTTTTGCTTTGATGTGTGAACCCCTATGGATTAAGAGTGCATTTATTTTCACGTAAGACGTGAAATCCTTAGAAAATGTTAATATAATAAGACCCCATGAATTTTAAGTTTAAACAAGCAAATTGGGAAGTTAACACGTAATGCTTTAAATTGATATTTGGTTGATCATGATAGATTGCCGGAAGAGGAAAGGGTCGTGGTGCCAACCCCGCCAACAACAACGATGAGGCCGACAACCCTCATCTTTCTAGAGGACAAGACAGGGGTGGTCGCCGTGAAGGAGTTGATCCCATCCACCAAATGCTTGAAAATCAAAATCAGCTCATCCAGAGCCTAACTCAAGTGGTGGCCAACTTGCACCAAGCTCCACCTCCACAAGCTGCACCACGCCAACCAAGGTTGAGTGAGTTTCTAGGGACTCAACCTTCAAATTTTGCAAGTGCTGCTGAACCTCTAGAGGCAGATGGCTAAAGACCATTGAGAGCAAGATGAGGATCATACAATGCCAAGGGTATGAGAGGGTGTTGTTTGCCTCTCACCAATTGCATGGACCTGCTGCTGATTGGTGGACCGCTTACGTGGCCGCCCATCATGACCCTGAGAACATCACTTGGGAAGAGTTCAAGCGTAGTTTCCGCAACCATTACATACCAAGGGGTGAACTCAAAAACAAGAGAAAGGAGTTTTTGGGGCTGCAGCAAGAAAACATGACTGTGAGGGAGTACCTCACTAAATTCACCCAACTATCCCGTTATGCACTACGGGACATCGAGACTGATGAGCAGAAACAGGATTGCTTTGTGGAAGTACTTACAGTGGAAATGCAGAGTGCAATGTCCTCCAACGAGTATGAAAGCTTCCAAAAGATGGTGGACAGAGCATTTGTTGTGGAAAGAAAGTTGAAGGCCTTGGAAAATGAAAACAAGAGGAAGGCGGGATGGTCACACCAAGCCTCGGGTAGCAACACACGCCCACGTCTGATGCAGCAACCCGTAGAGCAGACGAGCCGTGCTGCGGTACCCTACTCAGCACCCAGAGGGTACAACCCGAACTTCAGGCCTCCGTCAGCACCAGCACGGCCACAACGTCAGTTTGTACAGCAGCCTCGCCCCACATATCAACCTCGACCAGCAGTACAAGGACCCCCAAACCAACCCCAAGACAACAAAGGTTAGGCATCTAAGGTAGGGGTGCAATGCTTTAACTGTGGTGAAGTGGGGCACTACGCCCATAAGTGCCCAAAGAAGAAGCCCGTGCAGCCGCAACAGCAGAACGTGATGCGAGGACGGGTGAACCACGTGACCATGGAGGAGGCGCAAGAGGCACCCGACGTGGTAGTTGGTAAGTTTACTGCCAATTTACACATTGCAACCCTGTTGTTTGATTCTGGTGCTACCCACTCGTTCATTGCTCAAGGGTTTGTTAAGAAGCATGATCTAGCAACCACACAAATGAACCATATGCTAGCAGTGAACTCTCCAGGTGGAGAAATAAGGACAAGACAAGTGTGTCCCAAGGTGAATCTAGACAATTATGGGGTAGTATTTACTGCCAACCTCATAGTGATAGATTCACAAGGGATAGATATTATTTTGGGTATGGATTGGTTGACCAAACATAAAGGAATCATTCATTGTTTGACAAGAACGGTGGAACTAACTCACCCTAGTGGCACAAGAGTAAAGTTCATAACTATACAAGAGCCTAGGATGGACATTAAACTCAATCAAGTTGAGGTGGAAGTGGAGGAGATCAGGATCATCAGGGAATATCCAGATGTTTTTCCGGAGGAGTTGCCAGGTATGCCCCCGATCGTGAAGTGGAATTCGCGATTGAGCTAGTGCCTGGAACAGCTCCGATATACAAGAGACCTTATCGAATGGACTCCAAACAGCTGGAAGAACTCAAGGAACTTTTAAGAGAATTGACAGAAAAGGGGTACATTCGTCCTAGTTCCTCACCATTCGGAGCTCCAGTGATATTTGTGCCCAAGAAGGACGGGACCCAAAGGCTATGTGTGGACTACCGTGCGTTGAATGAGGTAACCATCAAGAACAAGTACCGATTACACCGCATTGAAGACTTGTTTGATCAGTTGAGGGGAGCTTGTGTGTTCTCGAAAATTGATCTCAGATCGGGATACCACCAACTTAAGATAAGGCAAACTGATACTCCAAAGACGGCTTTCGTATCTCGGTATGGACTGTATGAATACACAGTCATGCCTTTCGGGCTAACTAATGCCCCGGCATACTTCATGTATCTCATGAACAAGGTATTCATGGAATATCTGGACAAATTTGTGGTGGTTTTCATAGATGACATTCTCGTCTTCTCCAAAGATGAAGAAGAACATGAGAAACATCTAAGGTTGGTGTTGCAAAAGCTGAGAGAACACCAACTATATGCCAAGTTGAGCAAGTGTGAGTTTTGGCTAAAGAGAGTTCCCTTCTTAGGACATATAATCTCGGAGGGAGGAATCTCCGTAGATCCCTCCAAGATCGAGGATGTATAGAAGTGGAAGACCCCTGAGAATGTCGGGGAAGTTCGAAGCTTCTTAGGATTGGTTGGATACTATCGACGGTTTATCGAGAGTTTCTCCAAGATTTCGAGACCCCTCACCAAACTGTTGGAGAAAGGAATCACATTCACATGGACACCGCAGTGCGAGACGAGTTTTCAGGAACTGAAGAAAAGATTGACAACAGCCCTAGTGCTAGTTATGCCAGATATGCAGAAGAACTTTTCGATGTACTGCGATGCTTCTGGAAACGGGTTGGGATGTGTTCTCATGCAAGAAGGGCGTGTCGTGGCTTATGCGTCCCGGCAGCTCCGGAAACACGAGAAGAACTATCCTACACGTGACCTAGAACTAGCCGCAGTGGTACACGCGTTGAAGATTTGGCGGCACTACTTGATGGGGAAGAGGACAGAGATATATACGGATCATAAGAGCTTAAAGTATATTTTCACACAGCCAGATCTCAACCTCAGACAAAGGAGATGGTTAGAGCTAATCAACGACTTTGATATGGGTATCAACTATCATCCTGGGAAACCGAAAGTCGTGGCGGATGCTCTAAGCCGGAAAGTGCAGGTCAATAGGTTGAGCTTGAAGGACATGCCTACAGAATTGAAGGAAGAGGTTATAAGACTCAATCTATGTCTGGTGAATAGTGGTGAGGCCATCGCCATGGAAGTGGACTCCACATTAGAGAAATACATCCAAAATGGTCATAAGAATGACGAGAAGATACAAGAGATTAGAGAACTCATCAAGGAAAATAAAGCCCGTGGGTTCAGAGAGGATGAACAAGGTACGGTGTGGCATGGGAAAAGAATCTGTGTGCCTGAAGTGAAGGAGATCCGTGAATTGATTTTGAAGGAGGCCCATGATTCTGACTATTCCATTCATCCTGGGAGTACGAAGATGTATCATGACCTTAAGAGCAGATATTGGTGGTATGGCATGAAGCGAGATGTCGCGGAACATGTTGCCCTATGTGACACATGTCAGTTGGTGAAAGCAGAACATCAACGACCCGCGGGATTATTGCAACCACTCAAAGTGCCTGAATGGAAATGAGAAGAAATTGGTATGGATTTCATAGTGGGACTACCTAGGACCCAATCAGGATATGATTCGATATGGGTCATCATCGACAGGCTAACCAAGGTAGCTCATTTCATCCCCGTGAAAGAAAGCTACAACGGATCCAAATTGGTAGAATTGTACATGTCAAGGATTGTGTGTTTCCATGAGTGCCAAAGAAGATAGTGTCAGATCGAGGGACACAGTTCACTTCAAGGTTCTGGCGGAAGTTGCATGAAACCATGGGGACTCATCTGAATTTTAGTTCTGCCTATCATCCCCAAACCGACGGGCAGACGGAAAGAACCAATTAGATCCTTGAGGATATGCTGAGAGCGTGTGCACTCAAGAACAATAGGAGTTGGGATAAGAACTTACCGTATGTGGAGTTCTCCTATAACAACAGCTATCAGGCTAGCATGAAGATGTCACCATTTGAGGCTTTGTATGGGAGGAAGTGCAGAACTCCTTTATTTTGGAACCAAATGGGGGAAAGTAAAGTGTTTGAGCCCGAAGTACTACAAGAAGCCGAGGCGAAAGTGAGGGAAATCCGCAACAACTTGTGGATAGCACAGACACGACAAAAGAGCTATGCTGATGTACGAAGAAGAGAGCTCGTTTTCAACGTGGGGGACTATGTCTACCTCAAGGTGTCCCCTATCCGAGGACTTCGTCGGTTCAAGGTGAAAGGGAAGTTGTCACCTCGATACATCGGACCCTTTCAAGTTCTGGAGAGGAAAGGTGAAAGGGAAGTTGTCACCTCGATACATCGGACCCTTTCAAGTTCTGGAGAGGAAAGGTGAAGTGGCATATCAACTAGAACTACCGGCTCGCCTATCAGATGTGCATGACGTATTCCATGTGTCACAGCTCAAGAAATGTCTGAGGACGCCTGAAGAGATGTTACCCATGAATGCGGTTGACGTAGCCGAGGATCTGTCTTATGCCGAGCAACCGTTCAAGATTTTGGAGACAATGGAACGCCTCACAAGAAATAAAAGAATCCGGATGTGCAAGGTGCAGTGGAAGCATCACTCGAAAGAGGAAGCCACATGGGAACGAGAAGACGAGCTTAAGGCACAGTTTCCGGAATTGTTTTCCTAGAACCACCAATCTCGAGGACAAGATTTCTTTTAAGGGGGGTAGAGCTCTAACATCCCAAAAAAATCTATTAAGAGGGGAATTTAAAAAAATTTGGACGTATTGCATGTGGTGTAGAAATTCAAATTCAAATTAGAATTCAAATTCAAATCAAAACAGAAAAGAAAAGGAAAAAGAAAAAACAAAAAAAGCCCTGGCCAATGGGCCGAAACCCACCAGCCAGCCCACCATCCCCCCCCCCCTCCGCGCCAGCCCACAGCCGCGCGCCCCTTTTTCCTCTCACAGACCCACGGGGCCCGTTGTCATCTTCTTCCTCGCGCGCGCTCGGCCGACCTCGGGACTTCTCTCTCTCCCGAATCCAAACTACCCCCGGAAACCCGCGTCCCCCAGCCGAATTCTGGTCCCGGACGACTCCAGCTCGATCCCAACAGACCGCCGCCCCCCTCGTCTATATAAACGCCGGCATTGCCCTGTTTTTTCCACCGCGATTGGCTGTTTTTTCCTCCCGGTGAGAACCAGAGCTTCTCCAGTCGTTTTCTCTCGATCCTTGCTCGGATTTTCTGATCTAACGCGCCGATCATGTTCCACGCCTCCGGGGGGTCTCGCAGGTGAAGGAAATCCGGTGTTTTGCGCTCTAGACACAGCTCCGACGAGCATCGCCGCGTTTTCACCTCGGACCTCGTCGCCGACCGCCTTCCAGGGCCTCCGAGCTCAAGAAGAACCCCGAGGTGAGATCCCCGACCTCCCCTATACCGATCTATGCCATGAAATCCCAGTTTTAGGAGGTATAGACAAAGATCCGAAGTTCTCCGGCGAGATCGCCGCCTCCCGCCGCTGCGCGCCGCCAGGCAGCACCGCCCGCGCACGGCCAGGGCGACGTGGCCCCCTGAGGCCCGTCCATTTTAAATCGTGCGATTCCTATTAGATCTAAACCGTACCGCTTCGCGTTATAATCTCAGCCGTCTGTTTTAAATCGGACGGTCCATGTCGGCCTCGCATTATAAAGGTCGGGATTCTTACGCGCTACCCCCTGGGGATCTCGGAAAACACGAGCTAGCCCCGGAAACTTCTGATCTAACCCCTGGAACTTCCGAAATTCATGTAAATTCATTTAAAAATCAGTTTTAGCCCCTGGACTTAAGAAAAATTAGGAAAACCCCTCGGTTATGTGTAACAAGACCCCTAAAAAATTTTATGAAATAATATAATAGACCCTGTAGTGGGGTGAGTTTACCTTTTTAACCCTATATGATATTAAATTTAGAAATTTGAATATATGATTAGGATTTAAATTTAAAAGGTGAGACAAACACATTGTAAATTCAAATTTAAACTCTCCTAGCACTTGGAAAACTTTAGAATGAGTTAAAAGTAGATTTTAAGCTGAAATGAATTTGTCTAATTGATTGTTCACATTTATTAGTTATAGGGACACATTTTTAGGTTAGGAAATAATTCTGAAAATTGGTAAAATAAATTTAAATTAGTTCACATCAGAGGAGAAGTTCAAAAATATATTATTTAATATATTAGATCAGAACCTATTCTGTTTAGATGATATGCCCTACTATTTAATATTAAAACTCACTTTTAGTCATAGAAAATAAATCTGGAAAATATAGGAAAATAGGTATGCATAATTAGAAAATGATAAATGAAGTCTCCAAATCCAAAGACTTCAGTTTAGGATTTGGTAGAAGATCTGAAAACCCTTTTGGAGTAGGAAATTACCTTCCATGCAAACTTGGTAGCTAAAGAGTGTATTAATGAAATATGAAGAATTTGTTTAAATTGGAAATTCATATATAGTGTGCAAACAGAAATCTGAATACAAAAGTTAGAAATCATATACATATGTTTAAAAGTGCATGTGGGCCAAAAATCAACACATCTAGGATAACCACAACACTTAGTAATGTGAATGACTTTCATAGGTATGTATGTGTGGTTTGTATGAAGTGAAAGTGTGAACTATGTCTTATGGATTGTTGTTTTCTTTTGCTATGTGTGTTGGCATGAGTAGAACCTGCCCTAGAGCAAGTTCTTCCCTTCCAAGATCAGGACTATCCATTCCCAGAGCAGCAGGAAGAAGGCAAATGTCCTTGACCACTTTGATCCTATACTAGGATGTGTAGCTAGAAAAATACAGAATCTTTTAGAGTGTGCTAAAAAGAGGTGAGAATATTTGTTTGAAGTATATTTTTAGAGCACATGAGTGCAGATAGCCTCATGTGTTGCAGGTAGGGGTAAGGCTGCCTAAAAAAATGAATCGGATTGAATTATGATTGGAACAAATTTTATTCATTTTTTACTAATATTTAATATGTACTAAAATTAATTGTGGTAGGGGTGAACCTGTTTACCACCCTATATGGACGTGACACAGGTGGGATATCGTCGGAGAGGCGCGATGTGACACTTATAGAGTGTCAGTGTCTTTAACGCTCTGCGTCAAATCCTTTAAAATCGTAGATATAGGGTGATAAAAACACAACGTCATAAGAAGGAACCAAAGGTACATTTATAAAAAGAGAACGACTAGAATACAAACAGTCATTTGGTGTAATCATGCAAAAATCCCTTCTAAATCACACGATCTACATCCTGCGGTGAGTGTATTTTTACACTTAAATCCTCCCACCTCGCAATATAAGTTAAAAGAATTGAAGTGTGCAGTTGGGAAGGTCTAGATATAAAAATGCAATCACCGTAGGATAAAAATCGTGTGATCTAACAGAAATTTTTGTATGATTACACCAAATGTCTGTTTGCATTCTAGTCGTTCTCTTATAAAAATACATTTTTTACTTCATATGTCAAGAAATAAACTAGAGGCTGAAACCCATCAAGAACCCACCGACCAAGAGACGTGGACCACGAAATGGCCTTGCGCGTAGCATCCGCCGGCCCCCACAACAAACGGGGCGTCGGGCGCCCACGCTTCCATTCCACGCGCCGCCACGCTCCCCTCTTTTCCTCCGAGCCGCAGAAGCTTCTCGAACAGTCGCCGGTCCCGAAACTGCCCCTCCCTTGCCCCCGTAGAACGTTCACGATCCTAGGGACAATCCTGTACTTCCCGTCGTCGCCGGCTCCACGCTGGTCTAATAGAGCAACGCGGCGGCCCACGGGAATCGGGCGCAGCTCACCCAGAAAAGCGCGTTCCAAAGTTGCGGTCCACCTCCACCTCCTCGGCTCCTCATCCTCCTCCCCTCCCCTCCCCTCCCCCTTCGGCGGCGGCTCAGATCTCTGCTTCCGGCGCGCGATGGCGTCCTTCTCCGAAGCGCCCCCCGGGAACCCCAAGGCAGGGGAGAAGATCTTCAAGACCAAGTGCGCCCAGTGCCACACCGTCGACAAGGGCGCCGGCCACAAGCAAGGTGAGCGCCCCCGCACCGTACCGCCTCGTTCCCCCGCGCCTTAGCGATCTCCGTCGATCCACCCGTTGTGTTGCTGGTGGGCCGAGGACCGAGGTTGTGCCGGGTCCGGTGTAGATCTCCCCGCCCGTGCTCCGCTCCTTGCGGATCGGTGCTCGTGTCGCTTGGATCTGAATTGAACGGGTCTCGAGATTGTTTGGCGGAAACGTGGGTTTGTTCACGTCGATTTAGCGGCAGATGTCTACTGTCTAATACGGTGTGCTGGCAGCGATTAGTCTCGCTGCTTGATTTATGCGTTGGAATTGAAGATGTCGTGCGTTAGTAGAGTTGCGCGTGCTTTTGTTCAGGTTGTTCGTTGTCCTGGAGTTTACAGGATCCGGTTGCAAGCCCGTTGGGGTTTGCCGCTTGTTAGGTGTAGCTTGTCTAGATTGACAGATGCTGCATGTTGCGCTACCTGCAATTTCCCACAACTGGTGTTTCTGTTCTTTTTCGGGAAGTTGATTTGATCTGCTGCCATTTTATATCACACGACTATCACTGGAAACACAAACTTGACGGCCCGATTATTATTAGTGAAATTAGTTCGTCAATGTTTTCTTGCACCAGAAATCATTGTGGAAGCTACCTGGCCTGTGGAACCCGTCAATGCTTAACCACTCTGCATGTTCCGCTACACTGAAAGTAGCGTTTGTTCTAGTTGGTATTAAGATCCATGTCTGTAACTTGCAGGTCCAAACTTGAATGGTCTTTTCGGCAGGCAGTCCGGTACCACCCCAGGTTACTCCTACTCTGCTGCAAACAAGAACATGGCTGTGATCTGGGAGGAGAATACTTTGTATGACTATCTGCTTAATCCTAAGAAGGTATTATTGCCTGATATGCTAATCTTTCTAATGTTTCTGTTTGGCATGTGTTGATAGGTATTAGTGAATACTTCATTTTCGACATTTTATTCTCTTAGACATCTTTGGTTTGATGCAAATAGAATTATGAAGGTATCCTAGAATTTCAACTATGCCTGAAAAAAAAACACTCCGGCCTGATGTACATTCGTCACATAACTGAGTTGAGTATACTTAAGAGAATTGCTGAAACTACTTAAGTAATAAGTATTTGAATGCAAACACCTCTTGAAACTTGTCATACAAAGATGGGTGTTGCTGCCAGCAGGCTACTAAAACTGGCTACTCCCAGGATTCATAGTCAAATATATACTATGAACTCATGATAGTTCATCTTGGTTAACATGTTCATCATTATCGTCTTATTGAACTGATGTCGAATAACTTTAACAAAGCCTATCAATTCTCAAGTAAGTTAAGGATTACTAGTGTCTCAGGATTAGGGTAAAGTCTTGGAACTCAGGAGCTAGTTGTTTGAGGCATGCAGTTGGTTCAGATTACATACATGTAATGGAGTGAATTCGGTGGTACTGTTCTATTGGTTTTCTCTAAGACGACAGTGTAGGTATTGTATATACCACTATTGTTAGAGGTTTTAACTTTTTGGATTTTTTGTACATATTCAGTGTTTCTTGCGTGCAACATAATTTAAGGTGATGGCATGCTACAGTAAGAAGCTAGGCAAGTAGCAGTAGCTGTTAATAATGTCTGTTTAGTTTTGCCGCTAGATATGCATGAAATTTGGCGCATTCTCTTTAACGTCTATTTGTAATTTTCTTGCTACTTTTTGATGTCTAATCTGACTCGTTTTAACTTATGTATGCAGTACATTCCTGGAACCAAGATGGTCTTCCCTGGGCTGAAGAAGCCGCAGGAGCGTGCTGATCTCATCGCCTACCTGAAGGAAGCCACCTCGTCTTAAAACAATATGCTGCCACTATCCCGAGGAGACAATTCGTTTTGCTTAATAAAGAGATGTAGACAGTTTGGGATATTCTGGTTGAACAGGGTTCAATCGACGAGACGATTTATCCTTTCTTTCTTATGGTTGTCTGTTTCGAATGTCTAGGTGTTTAGTGGAGCAAAACAGTGATGAACTTTGATCCGTTTTGTTCCAACTGCTGGAAAATCCCAGCGCTCATATTTTTTACCACCCAGTGGTGGAAATGGAATGCACCCATTTTGAGTTGAGATCTTCATATTTGATGTTTGTGCACGTTTCAAATGGAATGCAACCATTTTGAGTTGAGATCTTCATATTTGATGTTTGTGCATGTTTCCATGTGCTGTTGATAGCATCTCATTCCTGCTTGTCTATCGTTGGCTGAAGTGAAACGGCTGTGCTGATCGTGGTTAACTGCCATGAAAATAAACTTAAATCATCAATTTGGTCCTTGTCTCGTGCATAAATAAAAACAAACGGTGGTGCTGATTTTTTATCCATAGTTTCGGTTTCTTCCTGGAGCAAATGCGACATGTTTGGTCGCCCTTTCTAATGGGGTTTTGAATAGCGCAGTTTGGATCAACCTGGTCGGTGTGGTATTGTCCGTACTCTAGCGGTTGCAGATCTGACATCCCATACTGTTGGCCAAACTGATTTTGATCTCCATTGTTTATTGCTGTTCACGGTCCGCGCCAGAGTCCTCTGCAATGTTGCGAAATTAACTTGTCCTTAATGAAAGCGGTTGTTGTGAGCCGAGCTGTATTTTGTCGTGATAATATTTCAGGGCAACTTCTTAACATCTCAGTGGTCGTGCCGGAGTGGTTATCGGGCATGACTAGAAATCATGTGGGCTCTGCCCGCGCAGGTTCGAATCCTGCCGACCACGCTTTTTTATTTCCTTTTTCGGTCCTATTATTTTCAACACACCCAGCAGTTAGCACGGCTTCTCTTATCAGTGTTGCGTGGATACGTTTTCCAATTTTTTTCCCGAACCTCAAAGTGGTTACAATGAGGGAACGGTAGTCTGTCACCATTGCACGGTGCATCGGCACCAATGCACAAAAAATGCGACCCATCAAATTCGGTAGCAAACGAAAACGCATCTAAGCTACGGGAAGGAACAATGGACGTGAAAGTGAAACGAGTTGCAACGCTCTTGCTAGGCTGTGGCAGGAGGCAACGGGAGCCACACGGTCGAGGGATCCTTAGCCATGATTCTGACCATCCCCTCCCTGATGCTGTTTACTCCTTAAACAAACAACTCATGACACTAGTAGTTTCTTTTTATTTAAGAAAATCACAACCTTACCACCCTGACCCAATGCGTTTGTAAAGAAAAAAAAGGTCGTGAATTAATGTCTTTGGGGGCGTAAACATGCATATGCTCTCTTGCTTCTCTGAGGGCTCTGCGAATATTCCTGTCCTTCTCTGCTTTAGGTGAGACACGAGATATTAAACTCAACATTACTTTGTATCTGCAGATGAATATAATTTGTGTTGCACATCCTTGTAAACGCGACCAGATTGCACAAGAGGTAATGGGTACTAATCGGGGATGTAATCCTTTACCTTTAATTAGGGCTGGTAAAGGAAAAAATGAACTAATAATGTTAAGGGCCGGGTCGAATTAGGATCGGACTAAATTTATATTTATTTTAAACTAATATTTAATAAAGTTAAAATAAATTATAAATAGGCCCGTGGGCCGAGCCTAATTACCACCCTATCTGTAATCGGTTACCAACTTATTATCCATTTTCTCTACTCCTTGCTCATCATTTGTTGTCGCATCTCGTTACAGCTCAGTACCTGATTTGTATTCTCTCATTGTCACTCGAAAAACGCTGCGCGCACTTGCCAACACTTTACCATCCATCCCACGACGTGAGCAGATCAACTCCCTGTTCTCCTTTTACCGTTTGTGTTGATGATTAGTCGGGACCGGTTTAATCCGGTCTGACCAAAATGGGCAAATCGTTTTTTATCGAGTTCAAGTGGAGAGTTAGAGTCTGACTTAAAATTTATAAGATTCTTCACTTCTAATGGGACAATACTATCATATTCAATAAATATAAAGGATGCACAACATCACAATCGTAAAAAAATCTACCTTTACCTTTTACCTCTAAACCTTAATTTTGCTTCTAAATCCTAATTTGTTATTCTTCACTCTTCTCGACGGCGAGTTAAGACATGTTAGTGGGTCTGTTAACGTTATAACACGACCCTAAGCGGGTCTACCCTAAAGGGTTCATCTAGGTTAATTTCTTCAAGTTTTACCGGAGATTAGATCTAAACCAGGCTGATCGATGCGGTTTGACCGGTTTTTGTAGACATATCCCTGAGAGACATGCATGTAGAAGGGCATATTCGTGTGTAACCGTGTTTTTTGACGTTAACAGCTTGCTCGTCGTGATACCTTTATCACCTATCTCAGTCGTATTACTTATTATCATTGCATACGGTAACCCTCCCCCCCTTTCCCTAGAATCTGGAAAAGATTCAAACTCGTCAGCGACCGTAAAGAACGCTAGAGCTGAAAACTCTGCACAAGCCAAGGTGTGGGTCAGCGGTTGGTTCATGCCGCAACGACTCCGTTACCGTGACAGGAGGACGCATCGGTGGTGGTGACAGGATGTTATCGGACGGACGGGCGAAGCCAACAGAGCACGACGTGGGCCCGGTCACCACCGCTGTTGCGCCCCGCGGGTCCCGCGAATCCAGCCTTTTTCCCTCTTTTGAGGCCACCGCTGCGTGCGCCGAGCATCAACCGGACCCTACCGGACACCAGTCCGGTCACCACCAGGACCGGTCGCGGCAGGCTCGGCGAGACGAGATCCGGATCCACCTTACCGGAACAACCACTGACATGTGGGTCACAGCGACACGTGGCGCGTGCTAGTTATGCGGGTCCCGCTGCCACCCGTGCCAGGAGCCCGATGAACCCAAGCAGAGGCTCGCTGTCACGTCACACACAGAACAGTCTCTCGAAGTCGGAGACCGCTGCGCAGAAGCCGCTCTCCTTCCACGAGGAGTCGCCCCCATCCAAACCCGAAGCGAATCCTTTCCTCGCCGCAGCCGGCGCTCGATCGGCTGGCGGAGATGGGGAGGGGGAGGCGCCCCCGTGGGGGCGGCGGGAGCGCGAGCGGGAAGAAGCGCCCGCTGCGGGCCATTGAGGAGGAGGTGGAGGCGGATACGGGGGAGAACTGTAACGGGGAGGACTACTGCTTCGTCTGCAAGGACGGCGGCGCGCTCCGCGTCTGCGACTTCAGGTTCGCGCGCTGCCGCCGAGTCCCAACCCCCTCATCCCATGCTCTGCGGCGAGGAGGAGATGTTGGTCGATGTCAAGTGCTTACGGAGTGGGTCAGCTCCAGCAGTTTCGTTCGATTGGGTATCAAAACTCACCCTCTCAAGGCCTCGATCGAGCTGCTGAGAGGAGGAAGTACTGCTGGTCACCGCTTACGGGGCAAGCTAGACCCGCTAGAGTTTTGGTTTGATGTGGTGCTGGGACCTGGCAGTAGTTGTCCTTCATGCTGATGGAAATGGGTACCCTGTACTGCAGGTGCCTCTTCTGCCGGGGTGCCTGAGTTTTTGTTTAATCTGTCGATGCTGGAAGTTGTAGCTCTAAATTGAAACGGGAATACGTGGCAGCGGGAAACACTGTCGATTGCTCATTCATGCATTTTGTTCTGGATGTGTGATTGTTACAGTGTTTGAATGTGTAGTGAGTGGAGAACTAGTCGAGGTTTACTGTTCATTTGCATAACGCTAACATAATCAATGCTTCATTTCCAAGGATATGCATCGTCTCGTTGCTCTAGTACATTTGGTGTTCCTGAAAAGTTAGCCAACCAGTTCAACACTTATGTTTCTTCCAGGAGCTGCAACAAAGCCTACCATCCTGGTTGTGTGAGAAAAGATAGGGACTTTCTCACTTCGGATGAAGAATTCATTTGTGGTGAGCATTTAGCTGTTCCTTCATTAATGCTCCTGTGAGGCTATATGACATTATTGTTGTGACGATGCAAGCGAAGCGGGAAAAGAGTAGTCAAGATTTTCCTCTTTTTTTGAGAAATAAACTCTGTAGGCATAGAAATCTTTTGTTCTTTGTTCTGTTTGGCTAGTTTTCTTAACTCTGGGCATGCTATGATTAAGAGTCAACAATATCCTGATTCAAAAGATAGGAAGCATTGTTTGGAAAAGGAAAAACTTATGAACTTTCAATCATCTAATTAAGTTAGCGAACACATGAATGAACAAAATACTTAAATGGGCATATGATTGAATGTAATCCTTGTTACCGAGAAAGCTACCTCAGTTGTAACTTGACATTGCACATGATTTTTGTGGGTTCAATTATCTTTTTTTCCAGTTCGTCCCCTATTCCCCCATAGATGGTAAACTATCCTGAATATTAATGAAGAACTAAACATGGCAGAATGGCATACATGCTTTATTTGCAAAGGGCGCTCATTCTACTACTGCTTTTGTTGTCCGCTGCAAGCCTTTTGCAAAGGTTGTGTAGCACAAGCTGAATTTGTCCCAGTCTTGAGGAAAACTAAGGGATTCTGCATCAACTGTTTAAGGATGGCAATCATGATTGAGAAGAACGTTGATGTTGACTCTGATGGGGTAACTACATGCATACCCAACTTCTACTACACTGTTTAACTTAGCTCCTCCGTCACGTAAATTATCTGATAATCTTCTGCATCTGGAAATTATTACTACTCCATTTCGATGTAAGTTTCTATAGCTATGAACCTGGACATAGGCAGAGGGACACATTTTGAAATGGAGGTAGCATTTGATTGCAGGTTTAGGTAGTTCCCACATGTGTTGTTTGACAAACCTGTTCCTTATAATTTAGTCTATTATGTTTTTAGTAATTTAATTGTGTATTATTTTCTTGACTAGAAGTGGGACCTTGGCGCAGCGGTAAAGCTGTTGCCTTGTGACTACGAGGTCACGGGTTCAAGTACTGGAAACAGCCTCTTGCAGAAATACAGGGAAAGGCTGCGTACAAAAGACCCAAGTGGGTCGGGCCTTTCTCCGTACACCGCGCAAGTGGGAGCTACATGCACCGCGCTACCCTTTTTATTGTTTTCTTGACTAATTTATTTTAGATTTTTTCCTCCCAAATTATCTAAGGTTCAAATTTTTTAATCCCTTTTGTCAATGCAACTAGTGGCTATTCTAGGGCACCTTACCATCATGTCAACTATGGTTGAACTGTTTTGTGTGTTTTATATCATCTGGTGATTCCTTATAACTATTCTGGTACAAATAATTGTTTGCTTGTAGCTGCTGCTGGTTCCTGCAAATGTCGTTTAACATGCTTGTTTCTTGCAGTGCATTTGCTTTGGTAATGTTCAGCTGTATATTATTTCTTGCGTAGTATAAGTGCATTTCTGTTGGAATAATTTGGGCAGGGCCCATTGATTTCTCAAATTAATCCTATTAATTTTAAGTCCCACATTAATGCTATGTGGCTAAACTATTTAGTCCCACATGGGTTGTTGAAGAGGATTCTGACCAACTTAAATAGGTGGACTATTCCTCTCTATTTGATAAGTTGGAAAGAAGATAAGAGAGTGTCACACGCGCGTCGAGTCGTGATGTGCGCGACGCGCACGCGTCACGCGCATTTTCGCGTGAGAAAATCGCGTGACTTGTGACTTGCGACGAGCGGCGTGTGCGTGTGTGGAGAAATTGCTGCATCATTCTTATTGCGCTGAGTTAAATATTTTTACCGTTTCTGAGAATTGAATCAACTCAATTATGACGGTGAATTAAATATAGACGTTATTAGTAACCGACGTATTAAAACAGACGTTACTAATAATTGACATATTAAAACAGAGAATTAATCTCACGCAATAAAGCTGATTCAGTATGCCTCAGGCTATATAAGGCGCTCCTCATTCACCCTGAAAAACACACTTCACTACTATCGCTGCGCACTCTGCATTTCCTTCGTAAGTCTCTGCAGGCACAGAACTTGCGAGAGCAGGCCTCCGAAACCTCGTCTAGCTGCGATATTTGCACGGATAGGCGGACGATCAAGTTTTTGGGAAGTGCAACTGTGCATGACTGCTCGCTTGTACGAACGACTACTTCCTGGTGAAGGACGTTCGTGGGACTTCACTGCTTCCATTCTTTCTGCCTCAACTAACGATCGACTACTTCAAACAACTCAACATGTCAATTGTTGGGAACGGCACCGCCGGTGCCTCCGACATTGATCCTGCCTCAGGGTACAACCTGACGCTCTCACGTTTATTTGTTGTGTTCTTTCTGTTCCTATACAGATTAAACGCGAACACGAACAATCCTTATGAAGTCATAATATTGCTCATTTTCAATTATATCATGATTGTCTTTATTGCTTTTGGAATTAAAATGTACCGTAAAATGCCTAAATATCTAACAATCCAAAAACTTGATGGTTGTGATAGGCTTTCGGTCACTAGTTTTGCTGCTGCGCTTAAGCCAAATGCTTTTGACGGATCAAATTACAAACGGTGGCGTGATAGGATGATTCTCTGGTTAACTGCTATGAACATCATTCATGTTGCGAACGGAAAGACTGAACAGTTTACTCCTGAGGAGGAGCAAGCTTTCATGGCAGCCGATAACCTCTTTAGAGGCGCGGTGGTCAGTGTTCCTGCAGAAAATTTAGTTGATTTCTATCTCACTACGACCTCTAACAAGGAATTGTGGGATGCGCTTGAGACTAAATATGGTGTTTCTGATGCTGGGAGTGAACTGTATGTCATGGAACAGTTCTATGACTATAAGATGGTCGATGACCGTTCTATAGTGGAACAGACTCATGAAATTCAGTCACTGGCAAAAAGCTCGAAGGTTTCAAGTGTGTGTTACCCGACAAGTTTGTGGCCGGGGGCATTATTGCCAAGCTGCCACCTACCTGGACGGATTTTGCCACTTCTCTAAAACATAAGAGAAAAGAGTTCAGTATCGCTGATCTTATTGGCTCTTTGGATGTTGAAGAGAAGGCGAGGGTAAAAGACACTCGTGGAAAGTGGGTTGTTGGGACTTCTAGTGCCAATGTAGTACAGAAGAATAACTCTAATAAATCCCACAACAACAAGAAGAAGAACAAGCAGGGGAACCCTACAAAGACTAAACAGACAACCACTTTTAATAAGAAGACGAAGGGAAATTGCTCTATTTGCGTCGATCCTGGTCATTTCGCTAGTGAATGTGAGAACCGCAAGTGGAAGGGCAATAAAAAATCAGCAAATATGATTATTGGCGAAACTGTAGGAACATCGAGGTATAGTAACATATTACCTACAGTTCTTTCAGTTTGTCATTCACCTGAGTAGTGGATTGATACCGGTGTTAATATCCATGTGTGTGCTGATATATCCTTGTTTTCATCTTATCAGTTCGGAGGGACTGTCTCCTTGTTGATGAGAAACGGGTCACATGCGCGTGTTCTTGGAGTTGGTACGGTCAATCTGAAGCTTACTTCGGGAAATACCGTGCGATTGAAGAACGTGCAACATGTTCCAACCATCAAAAAGAATTTAGTCAGCGGCTCTCTACTTTGTAGAGATGGTTTTAAATTAGTCTTTGAATCCAATAAATGTGTATTGTCTAAGTATGAGAATTTTGTTGGTAAAGGTTATGAAAGCGGAGGTTTGTTCCGCTTATCCTTGTAAGAAGATTGTAATAACGTTGTGAACAATGTAATAAATATTGATAAGTCTAATGTTTGGCATTCACGACTTTGTCATATTAATTTTGGTTGTATGGCACGGCTAGCAAACTTGAGTTTAATTCTAAAATTTACCTTAGTCAAAGGTTCTAAGTGTCATGTTTGTGTGGAATCAAAACAACCTCGCAAACCTCACAAGGTTGCAGAGGCGAGAGAATTGGCACCATTAGAACTAATTCATTCCGAGTTGTGCGAAAGGAATGGTGAATTGACAAAAGGTGGTAAAAGATATTTCATGACCTTAATTGATGATTGTACTAGGTTCTGCTACATATATTTATTAAAATAAAAGGATGAAGCATTACATTATTTTAAAATCTATAAAGCTGAGGTAGAAAACCAACTTGAGAGAAATATCAAACATATAAGGACCGATCGTGGTGGAGAATATTTTTCAAATTTATTCACTTTGTTCTGTGAGGAACACAAAATAATTCATGAGAGGAGGCCTCACTACTCACCTCAATCGAATGGGGTAGCCGAAAGAAAGAACCGTACTCTAACTGATCTGGTTAACGCCATGTTAGATACATCGGGACTTTCCAAGGAGTGGTGGGGTGAGGCTATATTGACAGTATATCATGTCATGAATCGTGTTCCTATAAAAAATAAAGAGATCACTCTATTCAAGGAATGGGAAAAGAAAAGAGTAAATCTCTCATATTTGCGTACTTGGGGTTGTTTGGCAAAAGTAAGTGTGTCAATCAATAAAAAGCGTAAACTCGGTCCTAAAACTGTTGATTGTATTTTTATTGGTTATGCCTTCCACAACATTGGTTATAGATTTTTAATAATTAAATCTAGAGTACCCGACATGCATGTTGGTACAATTATGGAGTCCAGAGATGCTACATTTTTTGAGGATATCTTTCTTATGCGAGAGGATCATTGTAGTACTAGTCAAAAATCTCGTATAAATGACGAGCCTACTGATATGATAGAACACAATGGACAAACTCTTGTGGGAAATCTACGCGGTGACAATGAAATTTCTAAAAAGAGCAAGAGACAAAGGACTACAAAGTCCTTTGGTGATGATTTCATTGTGTACCTTGTGGATGATACTCCTAGAACCATTGAAGAGGCATATTCATCTCTTGATGCGGACTACCGGAAGGAAGCAATCAAGAATGAGATGGATTCAATTATGTGTAATAGAACGTGGGAGGTTGTTAGTAGACCTTATGGGTGCAAACCCATTGGGTGCAAGTGGGTGTTCAAGAAAAAGCTTAGGCCTGATGGTACAATCGAAAAGTACAAGGCGAGGCTTGTAGCTAAGGGCTATAATCAGAAAGAAGGAGAAGATTTCTTTGACACTTACTCACCCGTTGCCCGACCGACCACTATTCGAGTGCTGCTTTCTTTGGCAACCTCATACGGTCTTCTCGTTCATCAGATGGACGTCAAGACAACTTTCCTAAATGGAGAGTTGGAGGAGGAGATCTATATGGATCAACCAGATGGTTTTACAGTAAAAGATCAAGAAGGAATGGTGTGTAAATTATTAAAATCCTTATATGGCCTGAAGCAAGCACCTAAGCAATGACATGAGAAGTTTGACAAAACTCTCACGTCTGTTGGTTTTGTTGTGAACGAAGCTGACAAATGTGTGTACTATCGTTTTGATGGGGGTGAAGTAGTAATATTATGCTTGTATGTTGATGACATACTTATATTTGGGACAAGTCTTAATGTGATTAAGGAAATCAAAGAGTTTTTGTCTCAAAACTTTGAGATGAAGGATTTGGGAGAGGCTGATGTTATCCTTAACATAAAACTAGTGAGAGAAGGTGATGATGGGGTTAAACTTCTACAATCCCATTATGTGGAAAAGGTTTTACGTCGCTTTGGTTATAACGATTGTAAACCTGCTCCAACACCTTATGATGCTAGTATGATTTTGAAGAAAAATAAAAGGATAATGAGAGATCAGTTGAGATACTCTCAAATCATTGGTTCCCTTATGTATTTAGCTAGCGCTACGAGGCCTGACATCTCATTTGCTGTGAGCAAACTTAGCAGGTTTGTTTCAAACCCAGGAGATGATCATTGGCGGGCTCTTGAGAGAGTAATGCGCTATCTAAAAGGCACATCGAACTACGGGATATACTATTCCGGGAATCCGAAGGTTCTAGAGGGTTATAGTGATTCTAATTGGATCTCTGATGCTGATGAGATAAAAGCCACGAGCGGATATGTGTTCACGCTCGGAGGTGGCGCTGTTTCCTGGAAGTCTTGCAAGCAGACCATCTTAACGAGGTCAACTATGGAAGCAAAACTAACAGCATTAGATACCGCCACAATTGAGGCTGAGTGGCTTCGTGAACTCCTGATGGATCTGCCGATGGTTGAAAAATCGATACCGTATATCTTAATGAACTGTGACAATGAGACTGTGATTACTAAAGTGAACAGTTCAAAGGAGAACATGAAGTCATCTAGGCATGTAAAGAGGCGGTTAAAATCTATCAGAAAATTGAGAAGCTCCGGAGTGATAGCCTTGGATTATATTCCAACGGCTGAAAATCTGGCAGATCAATTTACAAAGGGTCTTTCACGATCTGTGATCGACAATGCATCTAAGGAATTGGGCTTGAGACCCATTTAGTGAGTCAAGCCATGGCGGCAACATGTCTTATGTGATCGGAGATCCCGTGAATTAGGACAATGAAACAAATCATGGCTAGCTGAGAGAAGAGAACCTTTGAATAAGACTCATTCCTGTGAAAATGCATTTCTCTTCAAACTGTACGGCATGTTAGCTTTTGACTTAATGTGATTCGTGTGGCTTAATTAAGCAAAGATGTTGTCCTACAGAACATCTTATAAGAATTACACCTATATGAGTTCGACTATTAGTCGTAGTCTATGAGATTTGGGTAGTCTCTAGATGCTCATGAAAGGCCTGGAGTATGACTTATATGCTCCAAACCGCGGGGATGGCTTAGCAGCCTAGTACCAGAAAAGACATTCGGTAAAACTTGTCTGCACAAGACTGTCAATTCAAGGCATAGTCTATTGATCAGTTGTAGACAAAGTGTAGCCTTTGCTCTAGATAGATGTTCAATTTAACAGTCTCCATCGAAACTGGTATATCAAAACAGTAGTAGAATTGAGCGCATTTTGTGTGTCTCAAAATTGTGGGGATTGTTGGAATAATTTGGGCAAGGCTCATTGATTTCCTAAATTAATCCTATTAATTTTAAGGCCCACATTAATGCTATGTGGCTAAACTATTTAGTCCCACATAGGTAGTTGAAGAGGATTCTGACCAATTTAAATAGGTGGACTATTCCTCTCTATTTGAGAAGTTGGAAAGAAGATAAGGGAGTGCCACACGCGCACGCGTCACGCACATTTTTGCGTGAGAAAATCGCATAACTTGTGACTTGCGACGAGCGACGTGTGCGTGTGTGGAGAAATTGTTGCATCATTCTTATTGCGCTGAGTTAAATATTTTTACCGTTTCTGAGAATTGAATCAATTCAATTATGACGGTGAATTAAATATAGACGTTATTAGTAACCGACATATTAAAACAGACGTTACAATTAGATTAGGGAAAGTAATCCATCTCTTAACAGCCTGTCAACGGGTTACATATATAGGGGGACACAGCTTAAGGGTTAAGCAACCCTAATACCAAAAGACTAAAATGCCCCTACCCCCTATACGTACAGTCTAACACCCCCCGCAGTCCCAACATCTAGCCACGGCAGATGTTGAGACTGGACCGAAACTCGGTGAACACCGTCGAAGGAAGTCCCTTGGTGAAGATGTCGGCGAACTGCGACGACGTCGGAACGTGCAGGACTCGCACCTCCCCGAGAGCCACCCGCTCACGAACAAAGTGAAGGTCGATCTCTACGTGCTTCGTGCGCTGATGCTGCACCGGGTTGGTGGAGAGGTAGACGGCGCTGACGTTGTCGCAGTAGACCAACGTACTCCGGGCGAGGGGAGAGCGGAGCTCCTGAAGCAGCTGCTGAAGCCAGGAGGACTCGGCCACGCCGTTGGCCACGGCGCAGTATTCTGCCTCGGCACTCGAGCGGGACACCACGTGCTGCCGCTTCGAGGACCAGGAGACGAGGTTGCCGCCCAGGAAGACGGCGTAGCCGGAGGTGGACCGACGGGTGTCCGGGCAGCCCGCCCAGTCAGCGTCGGTGTAGACGACCAGCTCGGAGGCAGAGTCGCGCCGCAGAAGAAGACCGTAGTCGTGAGTGCCACGCAGGTACCGAAGGATCCGCTTCACCGCCGTGAGATGTGGCTCCCGCGGATCATGCATGTGGAGACACACCTGCTGAACCGCGTAGGAGATGTCCGGCCTGGTGAAGGTGAGATACTGCAGTGCACCTGCAAGACTCCTGTAAGTGGTGGGGTCGGCTACCGGGCGCCGTCGGCTGAAGACACCTTTGCCTGGGTGTCCACGGGAGTGGAGCACGGCTTGCAATCAGCCATGCCCGCTCGATCGAGGATATCCAGGCAGTACTGGCGCTGGTGGAGGAACAGAGCACCCGGGCGGTGCTCGACCGCAACGCCCAGGAAGTGGTGGAGCTGGCCGAGATCCTTCATCGCAAACTTGCGCTGCAGGGCGGAGATCGTGCGCTGAAGAAGAGCCGGGCTGGACGCCGTGAGGACAATATCGTCCACATACAGGAGGAGGTAGACAGTGTCACCCTCACGCCTGTAGATGAAGAGCGAAGTGTCCGACTTGGCCTCGACGAAGCCGAGCGAGACCAGGAAGGAGGCGAACCGGCTGTACCAGGCCCGAGGCGCCTGCTTCAGCCCGTACAGGGACTTGTTCAGCCGGCAGACCATGTCTGGACGGGCTGAATCAACAAACCCTGTCGGCTGACTACAGTACACCGTCTCCATCAACGTCCCGTGGAGAAAGGCGTTCTTGACGTCCAGCTGGTGGACAGGCCAAGAACGCGACAGAGCCAGCGACAGAACGGTATGAACTATCGCCGGCTTCACCACCGGGCTGAAGGTCTCGTCGTAGTCGACGCCGGGACGCTGCGTGAAACCGCAAAGCACCCACCGTGTCTTGTACCTCTCTAGAGACCCATCCGCCCTCCTCTTATGCGTGAACACCCACTTGCCCGTGACAACATTGCCACGACCAGGACGGGGAACCAGGTCCCAGGTCCGGTTGGCAAGTAGGGCCGCATACTCTTCTTCCATAGCCCGACGCCAATGAGGATCGGCGAGGGCGCTACGGACAGAAGAGGGGATAGGCGAGATGGGTGACGAGGCAGGCTCCGGAGGGGTCGAGGACGAGAGAACGACCTCGGAGAAGCGCTCCACAGGTCGAAGGACGCCGGCAGCCTGTCGAGTCACCATCGGGTGAACGTGACGATGGTCCCGGTGAAGCAGCGGAGGGTGGTATACCAGGTCCGCAGGGCGCGGAGAGGACGGTCCACCAATCCGCGCTCGTCGATGATAGACGAGAGCGGGATCGGCGTACCGCGGTCCAGGGGCCGCAGGTGGTCCGGCTGACGATGGCGAAGACACCGTCGTGGGCGTCGGAGACACTGTCGTGGACGTGGAAGTCACATGAGGCGTGACGGACGACGCCGGAGACGCTGGGGCCGCGCGTGGCGCAACAGACGTAGTCGGAGACGATGGGGCCGCGCGTGGCGCAGCGGACGTCGTCGGAGACGCTGGTGCCGCGCGTGGTGCAGCGGACGTCGTCGGAGACGCAGGGGCCGCGCGTGGCGCAGCGGACGTCGTCGGGGACGCTGGAGCCGCGCGTGGCGCAGCAGACGACGTCGGGGCCGTCGGAGGAACGGTCAGTGGCGGCAAGGACGTCGGAGCTGCGGGAGGCACGACAGTTGGCGTCTGAGACACCGTGGTCGTGTCTGGCGCAGCTAGAGGAAGACCTGTAGAGGGTAAAAAACAAAGTCGCTGGACAGGAGCGGCCGTAGGATCAGTGGAAAAGAGAGAATCCAACTCGGAGACCGAATCAGAAGAAGACCCAGCGAAAGGGAAGGAGGACTCGTCGAATACGACGTGTTGGGAGACCAAGATATGACGAGTAGTGAGGTCTAGACACCGGTACCCCTTATGATCGGGGGAGTACCCAAGAAAAACACATCGAGTCGAACGAGGCGCGAGCTTATGAGGGGCGGTAGCAGAAAGATTAGGATAGCACGCACACCCGAAGACTCGAAGGTGCTCATAAAGAGGGGTGGTACCAAAAAAAGCGAAGTGAGAGGTGGGAGCACTAATCGCCTTTGTAGGAAGGCGATTAATGAGGAAGGTAGCAGTGTGAAGGGCCTCTGCCCAGTAGCAAGCAGGAATAAAGGCCTGGAACATCAGGAAGCGCATGACATCGTTGGTGGTACTAATCATACGCTCGGCCTTGCCATTCTGGGGGAAAGTGTAAGGGCAAGACATGCGCAACTGGACCCCGTGGGAAAGCAAGAAGTGACGAAACGCGGAGTTATCAAACTCGCGGCCGTTGTCGCACTGGACAGCCCTGATGATACACCCAAATTGTGTGGAAACCCAAGCGAAGAAGTGAGAGAGAGTAGCAAACATATCGGACTTCTGTCGCAATGGAAAGGTCCACGAATAATGGGAAAAATCATCAACAATCACCAGATAATATTTGTAGCCAGAAACACTGAGAACAGGTGAGGTCCATAGATCATAGTGAATCAGGTCAAAAAGGTGCTCCACATGGGTTACATAATGTGGAAAAGGAAGCCGAACATGGCGACCCAACTGACAAGCATGGCATAAAGACTCATGAGAATCCCTAGTACACGAGATCACTGAACTACGAAACAACTTCGACATAACTTCAGCACCGGGGTGGCCAAGTCGACGATGCCAAGTAGTCGACGGAGTTGTCGTAGTCAGGCCAAAAGGCGAGGGCGAAGCGGAAGCAGGAAGTCTCATCGTGTACAGGGGCCCTGAGCTCTCACATCGGAGAAGAAGACGCCGGGTAGTAAGATCCTTCACAGACAAACCAAAAGGATCAAACTCGATAGAAACATGGTTGTCAGTGGTAAATCGACGAACAAAAAGAAGGTGCTGGATGATGTCCGGAGCAACAAGAACATCACGAAGATGGAAAGACCCCGACGAACCTGAGTCACCTACTGAGGTGACCGGAAGGACAGACCCATTCCCAACAACGATAGAAGAAGGAAAAGAAGGGTGGGTAGAAGAGAGTATACCAGCGTCGGGGGTGGTGTGGTACGAAGCTTCGGAGTCCACAACCCACTCGGGGCTAGGTGGTGTGAGACTCATCGTACTGAAAGAAGACGCAAGTGACTGGCGATCCCAGCCCTGAGCAGGGTCAGAGTGTGGTGCCGACGACTCGGGCCGATCAACTGGGTTTCCCGAAGCCCAGTTGGCTAGAGAGGAGGGCCCAACAGCAGAGTAGCCTGGTCCACCAGGGGGCAGGGTCCACTGTCCACCAGCAGCGTAGACCGGCCCGCCGTAAGTCGGAGTAGTCACGTAAGCCGGCTGAGGACGTGGTAGGCGAAATGGCGGGAGACCCGGGGACGGCCCAGGCCACATCGAGATCTGGCCAGTCCACGGGTTGTAGGGTGTGGGCCAGGTCACACCACCCTGACCCCGACCACCGCTACTGCCACCAGTAGTACCAGCACCACCAGGGGTACCGCCAGCACTGGTCGTACCACCTCCACCAGTCCCTCCACCACGGCCACCACGTCGGCCACGACGGCGGTTTCCACCACCACCGGAGGTAGCAGGTACTCCTGGTGTGGTAGGTGGACGAGGAAGCTAGCCCCTAGAACCAGTAGGTGGAGGAGGGCGTGAAGACGACCCTGAGCCGTAGAAGGCCGCGACAGGAGAAGAAGCAGTAGAGCCGCCCTGGGTGATCTCCTCGAGCTCGAGGTCCGACCAGACCTTCTCGAAGGTCGGGAAGGGCTTCTCGCGTAGAATCCACGAGCGAACGTGGGTGTAGCGCTCATTCAGGCCCGGAAGGACCTGAAGAACGAGAGTACTGTCCGGGATGGGATCTCCAAGGTCACGAAGGGCGTTCGCCATACCCTTCATCTGTCGACACTATTCAGTAATGGAGAGATCACCCTGGACAGTGGAACCAAAGCGGGCCCGGATATGGAGAGCTCGGGTCGCTTGGTTCCCCTGGAAGCGAAGCTCGAGGACCTGCCAGGCCTGACGAGCTGTACCGCCACCCTTCTGGGCGACGATATCCTGAAGCTCCTCAGAAAGTGTGCCGAGGATCCATGCAAGGACAAGACTGTCCATGCAGATCCACGAGTCGTCCAGTGGGCAGTCATCTCGCAGCACATGGTCTTCCAGCTGAAAGCGTCGCAGCGTCTGGAGAAGCAAGCTGCGCCAACGAGCGAAGGAAGTAGAGTCGGAGCTGAGAACAACCGGGACAAGAGTCCGAATGTTCTGTATGCCAGCCGCCTGGGCATGTAGAGCAGCGACGAGAGACGCCGAGTAGCTAGTATAAGCAGCACCATCTCCTGGAGTATCCTGTGTGTCGCTCCACTGTACGGGCGGAGACTCCTCGAGCTGACGTGTGAGAGAGGCCGCAGCAGCACGTTCCTGCTCCAAGGCGAGGACGAGCTCTCGTTCCCGCTCACGGGAGATGGCCAGGGCAGTCACGACGTCGGAGATGTGCGAAGAGGGCTGTCCCCCGGATCCAGCAGGGACAGCAATGCCCGGCGGCGCTCACAGCAGGGCCACCGTGGCTTGGCAGCCAGGCGGTACTGGGACAGTGCTGTCCTCCGGCGGGTCCAGCCATGCCAGCGGCGAAACCCGGCGGCCAGGCGGCGCTGGGGAGGCCGAGGGACCCCCTGCGGCTGGGCCGGCCACACCAGAGCCGGGCCCGAGCAGTCCAGCGGCTGTGTGCCCGGGGGAGAAGACGTGGAGGCCAGCCGCAGGGCTGGGAGCCCCGGATCTGGCGGCGGCGCCCCCAGGAGAGGTGGCGGGGCGGCCGGCGGCGTCAGACCCGGTGGAGGCGGGCGCAGGGAAGGGGGCGGCTGGGTCGGCGGCGCTGAGCCCAGTAGCGGCCGCGACCGGGCAGCAAGGAGGGGACGGCGGGGCCGGCGCGCCCGCGCCCGAGGTCGCGGCGGCGGCGCCCGTGGCCGCGGCGGCGGCGGCGCTCGTAGATGCCATCGGGAAGAGATCGGGAGAGGAAGGCGCGCGCAGCGGCCGGGAGGAGAGCGCGCGGCGGCCGCGAGGGGAGCGCGCGGTGGCCGAGAGGGCGCGCGTGGCGCGGCCGGGCGAGGAGAGAGAAGAACAATCTGATACCAAATTAGATTAGGGAAAATAATCCATCTCTTAACAGCCAGTCAACGGGTTACATATATAGGGGGGCACAGCTTAAGGGTTAAGCAACCCTAACACCAAAAGACTAAAATGCCCCTACCCCCTATACGTACAGTCTAACAGTTACTAATAACTGACGTATTAAAACAGAGAATTAATCTCGCGTAATAAAGCTGATTCAGTATGCCTCAGGCTATATAAGGCGCTCCTCATTCACCCTGGAAAACACACTTCACTACTATCGCTGCGCACTCTGCATTTCCTTCGCAAGTCTCTGCGCGCACAGAACTTGCGAGAGCAGGCCTCCGAAACCTCGTCTAGCTGTGATATTTGCACGGATAGGCGGACGATCAAGTTTTTGGGAAGCGCAACTGTGCGCGACTGCTCGCTTGTACGAACGACTACTTCCTGGTGAAGGACGTTCGTGGGACTTCACTGCTTCCATTCTTCCTGCCTCAACTAACGATCGACTATTTCAAACAGCTCAACATATCAATTGTTGGGAACAGCAACGCCAGTGCCTCCGGCACTGGCTCTGCCTCAGGGTACAACCTGACGCTCTCACGTTTATTTGTTGTGTTCTATCTGTTCCTATACAGATTAAACGCGAACACGAACAATCCTTATGAAATCATAATATTGCTCATTTTCAATTATATCATGATTTTCTTTATTGAAGGGCAGGCCTGGCGCAGTGGTAGAGTCTCTCCACTTGTGTCCTGGAGGTCCTGGGTTCAAATCAGCCTCCTTGCAAAATAAGGAAGGGGAAGGCTGTCTAGAAATCCCCTTCCCGAGACCCCACAAAATGTGGGAGCTTTCAGCACTGGGTATGCCCTTTTTTTCATGATTTTCTTTATTGCTTTTGGAATTAAAATGTACCGTAAAATGGCTAAATATCTAACAATTTCTTTGTAGAATTAATCTTGGGCAGCTAACATGCAACATGTAGAATTTGTAATGTATTGATCTCTCTCTCTCTCTCTATGTACTTATAACAACAGCAACCTTCCTGCATTTTCTAGGAGACAGCTGATTTCAGTGATAGGGAGACTTATGAATTTTTGTTCAAGGACTACTGGGAAATAGTGAAAGATAAGGAGGGTCTGACACTGGAGAAGCTCGAAGAAGCTTATACTTTTATGAAAAAAGGATTAAACTGCAAACAAGGAAATCTAGAAAAGGTTCCTGATGAAGAGCACAGCTCAGATAGTAATTTCATGGTCAATAGTGATGATAATGATGATAAGCTATGTTCCCCATCCTACTCAAATGGAGCATCAAAGAAAATAAAAAACTTTTTGAAGAAAGGCAGGTCAAAGAAGAATGGCTATATGGGTTGGGGTTCAGAAGCGCTCATGGAGTTTCTTTCATCAGTGGGCAAAGATACAACAAACTCTCTAGATCAATTTGGTGCTGCTCAAGTTGTAAAGGAGTACATTCGACAAAACGATCTTCTGCAAAAAGATAAGAAAAAGCTTGTCACATGTGATGACAAACTCAAGTCTTTGTTTAGGAAATCTAAACTAAGGTACAACAGGATATGTAGCCTGATAAAGAAGCATATTACATCAAATATGGCATCTGAGGATGAAACTTCTGTTAGTTCTGATGACAACAATAATTTAGCTATGACAAAGAAATCTCGCACCGCGAACTATGTGTCCAGCACTTCAAAGCGTACTTCAGAAATAGACAAGAGATGTTTTGCTTCTCTTGAGAGTGATAACATTAAGTTAATATACTTGAAGAGATCATTAGTCATGAATTTGCTAAAGGAGGCAGATACATTTGAAAGTAAAGTAATTGGCTGTTTTGTTAGAGTGAAGGTTGATCCTAAAGATTATATTTATCACATGCATAAAAAGTTGCACCAGCTTGGACAAGTAACAGGTAACACTCAACTTCTTGCATTCCCCATATGAGCTTTCAGTATTTCTATACTTAATTTGCCAGCATTAGTGTGATTGCACCAGAAGACTAAATCAGCTTGTCATTATGTGTTCTTTGTATTTTTTCTGGGATTAGTATTGTCTTTCTATGAGTGAAAAAGGAAAATCCATTATATTTCATGTATTAGCCATTCATACCCTCTAGCTTTTAGCAACCATATATTTATTTGTTACCTGCTCTATCTTTCAGGCATTAGGAAATCCTCGGAAGAATACAAGATAAGGGACATATCTACGGATGTTCTTTTATGTATTCCCAACATGTATGACATCCGAATTTCAATGCTGTCAGATGAAGACTTCGAGAAGGTATGATTTATTATGTTCTGGTAGCTTTTCATTGCAGGCGGTGCTAAATATAGAGTATGATGTTTCTACAGTAATTATTGGCACAATTTGTTTCAAAAGAGTATGTATATCATTACAGTAGGTTATACTTGCATATTATTATTTCATTACTGTATAGCTTCAAATTTTTTCCATGAATGACGATGCTGGGTGAAACGTTTTAATTGATAACAGGACGAATGTGAGGACCTACTTCTGTTGGCCCAGAAGGGGTCTTTTAAAAGGCCTACTGTTGTAAGTTACTCTTCATTCATGCTGTTTAAAAAAATGCCGGTGTTCCAATATTATATATATATATATTGTAAGTAAATGTTCCAGTATTACATGATAATTCACACTGCTAAGTTTCTAGTTTTGATGGGCATGCTTTGACCATAGTAGTAAAAAGAATATGAAAAAGATACTTCCAAATACATCGAAGTATGAGATATCAAAGAGAAATCTGCAATAGATTTAGCTTGTTGTAAAGTAAATTATATAACAATATTTGGCATAAACATATCAGGAGGAAGCTGAATTGGAATAATTGTTGCATTTATGTAGGGTTAATTAGATTCATGACGTTACAACTTTGTTGTTTTCGAGATATGCCATTACAATTTAGGGTTTATTGTGTTTATAACCTTGGATGAAAGTCTAATTGTGATTTTACCCTCTAAAATTAGAGTTTGTGATTTTAACTCTGCTTTTTCGAAACGAAGTCAAAATATGCCTCTACTCCGTTATGTACTGTTAACGGTGTTAAATATGATGAAAAAAAGACAAAAATGCCCCTATAGTTTTACCCTAATTTGATCCATGCTTGTGATTTTACCACTATTTTGAATAAACACAAAATAATCTATAACTATATTAAAATAAGGGTAAAATCATAAACACATTAAAAGTAGGGGTAAATCATAAGGGCATTTCTGTCTTTTTTCATCAAAATTTAACACCGTTAACAACACATAACGGAATAGGGCTATACTTTGGCTTCGTTTCGGAAAAACAAGGATTAAATCAAAAACTCTAATTTTGGAGGGTAAAATCACAATTGGACTTCCATCCAATGGTATAAACACAATAGCCCCTACAATTTATGATATTGAAAACATGCCATTACAAAACTACTAAAATCAGAAACATGTCATTATTACGAAGTTGCCCCTGTTTGTTTCTTCTTCCTCCACCCCTCTTCTTGGCATGGCTGGCAGTGGCCGTTAGAGCTCCTTCCACATGAGCTGCCCACTCTCGAGCCATAACTCTCCACCTCTATGTGACGCGAGCACCACGCAGTCGAAGCCGCTGATAGAGAAGAGGTTTCATGCAGTCATAGTCTAATGCTGCTATGGCAGCCAAGGCATCCGTCGGATCTGCTGCTGGTCCCTGGCACCGGCAGGAGGGGAGGAGGGAAGGGCATCCCCGTCACCCTGCCCAGAGGCTGATATGCGGTTGCATCAGTGTTCAGCTCCAAATCCATACTGGACCGGCTCCATGCGAGCTGCGGCTGCCTCATTGTTGCATTTGGCTTTGAATTGGAGCTGCTCATCGTGGGCGGCAGCAACCTCGTTATCATACCCGGCCCCGTGTTGGAGCTGCTCGTCGTGGGTGGCAATGGCCTCATGGTCAGACAAGACATCAGTGGCATCTTTCGAACTAGAGTCAAATTGTAATAGCATGAATCAAAGTTGCAATGGCATATGTCTAATTAACCCCCTTTTTCTATATTATCAAAGGTGGTCTTGTTATCACACATTAATTAATGCAGTAAAGAGTCACCGAAATTTTAACCAATCATGTAACTGTATCCTTACTAGTGATGGTGTAGTATCACAAAATTATATTATTTCGATAATTTTTCGAAGGATCTTGTACTCTATGTAAGTGGAAGATGTTGCTATGATGTTAGCTTTCAACTAGACTATTTTTACAATATTTACTCCAAATCGTGTCATCAACTATTGTAATACCAGCAAATTGTAATCTTAATCTAAGCTCTGATACCATGTTATGAATATGGCTTGTATTGGATAATAATCCCAAGGGGGCAATATATATGAGTTACAATGACTCAATACTAGACTAGGATTGAACTCTTATATGATTAATGATTATATCTCTAGCAACTCCACCTATGTTGTGACGACATAGCCGGTCTTGTGCCCAGGTAAAGGACGAGGGATTGTGATAGGCTTGGCGAGCCACCAAGTACAATTAGCTATTCTCATAGAAATGAAACCAATAAAAATTGTTAGGTTTCATGTCTAGTCCATTGAAACTAGGGATGCTGTTGATAAGAAATTAGAATTATGAAGACAAACCTTAGAGTCCAAAGAGTTTAGACTTAGTAGGACCAAGACCCAGTATATGTGACTTTAGTGGTGTTGGTTGTGAAGAGGGAAAGGTTAGTCTACAAGGACAAATAGTACCTAGAAGGGACTCTTTCCGATACTTAGGATCAATGCTACAAAGCAATGACGATATTGGCGAGGATGTTTGTCACAGGATCAAAGTAGGGTAGATGAAATGACGACAAGACTCTGGAATCCTATGTGATAGGAAGGTCCCACAAAAGCTAAAAGGGAAGTTCTATAGGATGGTGATCAGATCCGCGATGCTATATGGGCAGAATGTTGGCCAACTAAACGGTAACATGTCCAATTAATGAGTGTCGTAGAGATGCGCATGCTACGGTGGATGTGCGGGCACACAAGAAGAGACCGAATATGGACTGAGACGATTCGTGATAGGGTAGAGATGGCACTGATTGAAGAGAAGTTAGTCCAACATCGACTAAGGTGGTTTGATCATATCCAGCGGAGACCTGCAGAAATATCGGTTAACAGTTGGATTTTAAGATGTAGGAAAAATATTAGGAGGGGTAGAGGACGACCAAGGTTGACTTGAGAGGAGACGGTAAAACGAGATTGAGAGATTGAAATGTATCCAAAGACTTAGCTCATGATAAGACCGTATGGAAAGTAGCAATTCATGTGCCAAAATCTTAGTTTTTTTTTCTTTTTTTTTTCTTGTTACTCATATATCTCTTCCTCTCTTTTACTTCATTTTAAAAAATATATAAAAAAATTGTTGGGTTTCATGTCTAGCCTACCCCAACATGCTTGGGATAAAAGCTTGATTGTTGTTGTCTATCTAGTCCGCCCTAACGTGCTTGGGACAAATGTTTTGTTGTTGTTATATGATTATATCTCTAACAGTCTATACTGTGGATAGATATATTTTACAGTTGTACGTGCCAGCATGACTTGTAGTTAGCTCTCATCATAAGTATCCGTTTTAAACTTTTTTCCTTGCATCTCAATTGGCCTCTTGGGCGTCGTACAATGTTTTTCATGTTAGTCCATATTCTTAATTAATTTTATTGAAACATGTTTCATTTAGGTCCTTGGCAAAATACTTATAATGAAAATCATGCTTGTATTTGTTAAAGTATAAGTGAATTGCCCATCTTTCCCTATCGATTTAAGCTTTTCGGGTTAACCAGTTAGTGCATAGTAGTTTAACATGGTATCAGAGCCAGAGGTCTTGAGTTCGAATTCTGGTGGGCGCGATTTATTAAAATAAATTGTAGCTGACTCCTATTTCACTTTGCGGCCTAAGAGAGCCTACACATGAGGGGAGTGTTGAAGTATAAGTGAATTGCCCACCTTTCTCTATCGGCTTAAGCTTTTCGGATCAACCGGTCGGTGCATAGTAGCTTAACAGTATTGTGTTACTTTTTAAGGGTATAATAGTCAAGGGTATTAGTGTCATATTCTATTACTAGGGTTTCCCTCCTCTATGTAGTCCTTGTTAGTAAGTCTAGTGCTAGTTTGTTTTCCAATCTTTGATTATCTGAATAATCTGTCAGTGCCGACAGAACTGAGTTTGTTGGATCAGTTAGCCGTTAGAGAGGTTGTTAGTCAGAATAGAACCAGTTTATGTAGTCCTTTAAAGAAGTATGCGCAAGTCATTGTAGCAATTGAGTCGGTCCTCGACATCTCGGCGATGTCAATCGAGGAGATCACCGGCCGCCTTCGAGCAGTCGAAGGCCGCGGTGGTGCGGAGGAGGAATCGACTCTCGGCGGCAAGCTGTTGCTCACGGAGGTGCAATGGCAAGCGCGATTCAAGGAGAAGCAAGCTCAGTCAGGGTCCAAATTGGGATCCGGCAAATTTGGATCCAAGAATCGAAAGACCCGAACAAAGAAGAAGTCTTCCGACGATACCTGCCACAATTGCGGGAAGAAAGGGCACTGGGCGCGGGATTGTCGTGCTTCGCGAAAGGAGTAGGCCAATCCCAACAAGAGGGAAGAAGAAGAGACCTTGCTCATGACACGAATTGCCGAATTCGCCGTCAATTCCCCATTGGAGGATGCCAAGGAGGATCTCCACCTCCATGAGCCTGAGGCCCATGCTTTTCTTGGCTCGGATGCCGACGACGAGCAACTGGAGGGGTGGTATCTCGACACCGGCGCCATATGACCGAGAGGGCAGAGGCGTTCTCTGACCTCGATCGAATGGTATAGGGGACTGTGCATTTCGGCGACGGGTTCCTTGTCCGAATTCGGGGGTGCAGGACCATCTCCTTCATCGCCAAGACAGGGGAAGTGATCAAGCTTGTCGGCGTTCTTCACATTCCTAGCCTAAAGAACAACATCATCTCTCTTAGCCAATTGGACCAGAATGGGAGCACGGTGCTGATCGAGAAGGGCACTCTCTGCATCTGGGATCGATGCCGTCGACTTCTCGCCAAAGTCAAGCGTGGCGAGAACAGACTTTATGTTCTGCGCGTCGAGGTTGCTTAGGGAATGAGCCTAGGTGTTCGACACCAGGAGGATGGAGAGCGCTGGCACGCACGCTATGGCCATATCGGCTACGACGCATTGCGCCTGTTGAGTAAAATAGGAATGGTGGTGGGGCTGCCGGAGATCTGGAAGAACGGCGTCTGCGATGCGTGCGCCATCACTAAGCAACGTCGAGCTCCGTTCTCGACTCGATCAACCTCCAGAGCCATAGCTCCACTTGAGTTGGTTCACGGAGACCTCTGTGGACCGATCAAGCCGGCGACGCCAAGGGGATGCCGCTACTTTCTACTTCTCGTCGACGACGCCACTTGTTTCATGTGGATCAGACTGATCTGCGCCAAGAGCGACACCGCGTCGGAGATAAAGAAAGTAATGGCGATCACAGAGCTGGAGGTGGGACATCCACTTCGCGTGCTGCGCACGGACAATGGAGGGGAGTTCATAGCGATGAAATTCGCCAAGTACTGCGCTGGAGAGGGTGTTCAGAGGCAATTCTCGGCGCCGTACACACCCTAGCAGAATGGCGTTGTTGAACGCCGAAATCAGTCCATCCTCGCCATGGCTCAAGCTCTCTTGAAGGAAAGAAGGATGCCAGCATGGTATTTGGGGGAGGCGGTCACCACTGCCGTTTTCTCCTCAACCGAGCACCGACGAAGGCATTGGAAGGGAAGACCCCCTATGAAGCCTACCACGGACGCAAGGTGGCGGTAAGTTTCTTGAAAACTTTCGGTTGCTTGGGTTTTGTCAAGGACAAGAGACCGGGATTGAAGAAGCTCGACGACCAGAGCTCGCTGATGGTCTTCATCGGCTATGTTGAAGGATCAAAGTCCTTCAAAATGCTCGACCCAAGGACCGAGAAGGTAGCTGTTTCTCGTGACATTATCTTCGACAATAACAGAGGTTGGAATTGGGGAGGAAGTTCGCCGAAATAGGCGGCCGACGAGCAGGAATTCTCGGTGCAATTCTACTCTGTTTGCTCGACGACAAATCCAGAGGTGGAAGGTGCGCCGCAAGAGGAAGAGCCTGCATCAGCGGCGGTGCAGCAGGCGGCGCAACCAATTCCAGTCACTCCGCCGCCACTAGAAGTTCCGATCGAGTTTGAATATGTGATACCTCTCGACGGCGATGAAGACCGACTCGACGCCTACCTAGACGAAACGCCAATTCTTTATCGCCGCATGAACAACATCATCATCGATGCTGGTCCAGCGTCGGGACGGACGGAGAGGAATCTCCTGGCTCCAAGGCGTGGACGGCCACGGCAGATACAGGAGGATCTTCAGTTGGCAGCCAAGGGGGCAGAACCGGCAACATTCGCCGAGGCGGAAGAGGATTCAGCTTGGTGCGCGGCCATGAAGGAGGAAATCGACTCGATTCAAAAGAATCAAACTTTGGAGTTGGCGGATTTGTCGCATGGTCATCGTACAATTGGGCTCAAGTGGATCTTCAAGGTTAAGAAGGATGAGACGGGCGCGGTTGTGAAGCACAAAGCGCGCCTCGTTGCCAAGGGCTATGTGCAACAGCCCGGGTCGACTTTGATGAAGTCTTTGCTCCGATGGCCCGTATGGAATCAGTGAGGCTGGTACTCGCATTGGCTACAGGCAAGGGATGGCAGGTCCGTCACATGGACGTTAAAACTGCCTTCCTCAACGGCGAACTGGCGGAGAAAGTCTACGTCCGACAGCCACAAGATTTCGTCATGGCCGGAGAAGAAGAAAAGGTTCTTCGTCTCCGCCGAGCTCTCTACAGACTTCAAGCGCCGCGAGCGTCGCCAAGCTCGACGGCACTCTGCACGCGCTCAATTTTCGTCAGAGCAACCATGAGCCGACGATTTACTGCAGAGGAAGGGATCGCAGTGGCGTCTTATCGTCGGGGTGTACGTGGATGATTTGATCATCACGGGCATGACTCCGAGTGAGATTGGTCACTTCAAGGAAGAGATGAAGAACCAATTCAGAATGACGGACCTCGGATTGCTCTCATTCTACCTCGGATTGGAGGTGCAGCGGAGCTCCGCCGGAATTGGAATCTCACAGGCGCGCTATGCAGAGAAGATGGTGGAAGCCGGAGGTATGGCGGGATGCAATTCGGCGCAAACGCCGATGGAGCAGAGGCTACGATTGAGTCGGGATAGTCAAGCAGAGGAAGAAGACACAACTCTGTACCGGAGTCTGATCGGGAGTCTCCGGTACCTGGTACACACCCGCGGACCCGCCCAGACCTAGTGTCCGCCGTCCTTACCTCAGCCGGTTTATGCAGCGCCCGACGGTGGAACACATGACGACCTTGAAGCGCGTTCCACGCTACATTGCCGGAACAATCAACCTCGGCTGCTTCTACCGCCGGAGCCACGGTGGAGTAAAATTAATCGGGTATAGTGAAAGTGACTACGCTGACGACGTAGACAACAGTCACAGTACCTCCAAAGTCTTATTCTTCTTCGGTTCAAACCTGATCAGTTGGCATTCGCTCAAACAACGAGTGGTGGCAATGTCCTCATGCGAGGCTGAGTACATGACGGCAACCTCGGCTTCGACACAGGGAGTCTGGTTGGCTTGGTTACTAGCAGATTTGAAGGAAGAAGGGGTGAGGACAGTGGAGCTAAGGGTGGACAATAAATCTGCCTTAGCTCTCATGAAGAATCCTGTTTTCCATGAGCACAGCAAACATATTAGGGTCCGGTACCATTATGTGAGGCAGTGCATTGAAGATGGGAGCACTCAAGTGGAGTTCATCAATTCCAGTGATCAATTGGCAGACATAGGGACTAAAGCACTGGGGAGAGTGAAGTTCTTGGAGCTGCGATCAAGGATTGGTATGACTCAGCTGAAGACAATCACAAAGCACATGACTTGGGGGGGGGGGGAAATGTTAGTAAGTCTAGTGGTAGTTTGTTTTTCAGTCTTTGATTATCTGAATAATCTGTTAGTGTCGACAGAACTGAGTTTGTTGGATCAGATAGCCGTTAGAGAGGCTGTTAGTCAGAATAGAACCAGTCTATCTAGGTTAGTTAGGTCCTAGTCTGCTGGACTGATCCGGCTGTTAGGGTCTGATCCTGTTTTCAGTGAGATTAAATCTTGTAACAGCCTTATGGCTGCAGTATAAATAAAAGGGATTTTCCCCATCATAAGCTGCGCAGTTAAGCAGCACCAAACCCAAGTGACTCTGCATTCTTTGAGAAACAGAGGAGAGGAGAGAGTGACTTAGTTGATTTTGCCAACAGTCCCCTCTCTCTCTCTATATATATATATATGTATATATGTATATATATATGATCTTTGAATCTCATTGTAATCAGTCTATCATTAATACCGAAACGGTAAATATCTAGAGCACATTAGTACCATAATGTAGTCCAATAACTGTTTAATCACACTAATTTAATGATATGTTATTCATGTGCTTAGAAATTGATAAAAAAGGGTGTATCCAGTGTCGAAGTCTCCCACACATGTGGAGTCTGGGAAGGGTTGTTTCTAGACAGTCTTACCCCTGCTTTTATAGAGAGGCTGGTTCGAACCCAAGACCTCAGGACACAAGTGGAGACACACTACCACTGCGTCAGGTCCGCCCTTCGTGCTTAGAAAAACGATGCACAAGAATATTCTTCTAATCTTGTTAGTCCTACTATTGTAGCAGCTTAAGAAGACAAACCTCATATTTCTCATAAAGAATTCACATTCTTTTTGTGGCTGAATTCTTAGCAGTTGTTCCCTTACCTTGTTATTTACTTGAGTAATCTAACTTACTCTTAATGCTTCTTTTAGATGATCTTAACTTACTGATTTTACAGGGTGAACTTGAGGAGAAAGTGAGAAATATATATAGGGACATAGTTAGTCATGTAAGTATGTTGCCAAGATCTCCCTCTTGCCCTCCCTGACAAATAATAGCCATTTTGTATCTCAATTCTCATATTTTGGCGAATCTTAACTTTTTCTTCTCAGACATATTGTCAGGTTCACCTCTTAATTTTGTTCATTAGAAATTATAACAAAGTTTTCATTTCCTTTCAGGGGATTGACAAAGAAATTAAGATACTGGAAAAACTAATTGACATGGCACATGAGAAAGGTTGGCGCAGTGAATATCCTTGCCAGATTGGATTCTTATGATCATGTAATGACATTTCATGATGTATTTCCTTATTTGTGACCGTTGATCTATCTTTCTTCCACTGAAATGAACTTTATACTGTGCTGTTATATCCTTGACTAGTTCTGTTTTACGATGTTTGCATACATGGATAAGAAAAAGCTGTTATGTGAACCATCTGAAAGACAGCGACGGCTTGAAGAGGTCCCACAAGTTATTCCAGATATGAAGGATAGTAAAGATATTGAATTGCATGTTCCGGCGCAAGAAGAGTCTATTCAGAATAATACAGTTGCTTTTCAAGGTGACACTGATGCAAATCCTTAGAATTTCTGCATTTGCTGATCCCACTGTATTGCATCAGGCGTGTTATGGAGCCTGAGAAATCTATGAAAATAAATGGTTGAATACACATAATGTTTTCTCTACATCAGTAGTTTTTCTTTGCTTATATTTGCGATGTTACTGTAACATATTTACATTAGGATTTCTGATGCTAATGTAGGTTACTATACACTTTACATCTTATTTTTTCTAAGTTACTCTATATCTTGAATAGGTTTTGATTGTTGAGCATCCCATATATCTATTCACATAAAATTATGTATTAGAAATTCCAACCTAGTGTTTTCTTTTCATGATAATATTTCTATCTATTAATTACTTGTTTGTTTTGGCATGAACTATTTGATTTTGTTAGATTGCACTTGTATTAGGGTAATATAGGGGCAGTTTAGTCCTTTCGTATTAGGCTCCTTGGCCCCCAAGTTAGGGTTCCTTGGCCCTTAAGTTTTATACCCATATATATGTACCTCTTGCTGATTAATAGAATTATCTTTTCCCCTCTAATTTCGTGTGGCCCCGACGTCCCCGACGACACCTGCTGCGCCAAGCGCGGCCTCGACGTCCCCGACGACACCTGCTGCGCCACGCGCGGCCTCGACATCTCCAACAACACCTGCTGCGCCGAGCGTGGTTCCGGCGTCCCTGCCGACGCCTGCTGTGCCGAGCGCGGCCTCGGCGTCCCTGACTTCGACTACTGCACCACGCGCGGCTCCTGCGGCGCGGTACGCCGACCCCGCTCTTGTCTATCAGTGACGAGCGCGGGTTGGTGGATCGTCCTCTTCGCGTCCTGAGGACCTGGTATACCACCCTCCGCTGCTTCACCGGGACCCTCGTCACGTTCACCCGATGGTGACTCGACGGGCCGCTGGCGTCCTTCGTCCTGTGGAGCGCTTCTCCGGGGCCGTCCTCTCGTCCTCGACCACCCCGCCGCCTGCCTCGTCACCCATCTCGCCTATCCCCTCTTCTGTCCGTAGTGCCCTCGCCGATTCTCATTGGCGTCGGGCTATGGAAGAAGAGTATGTGGCCCTGCTTGCCAACCAGACCTGGGATCTGGTTCCCCGTCCTGGTCGTGGCAATGTTGTCACGGGCAAGTGGGTGTTCACGCATAAGAGGAAGGCGGATGGGTCTCTGGAGAGGTACAAGGCACGGTGGGTGCTTCGCGGTTTCACGCAGCGTCCCGGTGTCGACTACGACGAGACTTTCAGCCCGGTGGTGAAGCCGGCGACGGTTCGCACCGTTCTGTTGCTGACTCTGTCGCGTTCTTGGCCTGTCCACCAGCTGGACGTCAAGAACGCCTTCCTCCACGGGACGTTGACGGAGATGGTCTACTGCAGTCAGCCGACAGGGTTCGTTGATTCAGCCCGTCCAGACATAGTCTGCCGGCTGAACAAGTCCCTGTACGGGCTGAAGCAGGCGCCTCGGGCTTGGTACAACCGGTTCGCCTCCTTCCTGGCCTCGCTCGGCTTCGTCGAGGCCAAGTCGGACACTTCGCTCTTCGTCTACAGGCGTGAGGGTGACACTGTCTACCTCCTCCTGTACGTGGACGATATTGTCCTCACGGCATCCAGCCCGGCTCTTCTTCAGCGCACGATTTCCGCCCTACAGCGCGAGTTCGCGATGAAGGATCTCGGCCAGCTCCACCACTTCCTAGGCGTTGCGGTCGAGCACCGCCCGGGTGCTCTGTTCCTCCACCAGCGCCAGTACTGCCTGGATATCCTCGAGCGAGCGGGCATGGCTGATTGCAAGCCGTGCTCCACTCCCGTGTATTAGAGGGCTAATGGTGGCTGTATTAGATGATTATAATACTGAGGTACAGGTCTGATTATATAGAGGGATTAGGAGGGAAAAAAGGACTAAACTACCCCTAACCCTAATCCCTCACTAATGACTAATATGCCCCTATGACACACACATAATCACAGTGTCTAACACCCCCCGCAGTCACAACATCTAGCCACCGCAGATGTTGAGACTGGACCGAAACTCGGAGAACAGCGACGACGGGAGGCCCTTCGTGAAGATGTCGGCGAACTGCGTCGTCGTCGGGACATGGTGTACCGGAATCTCACTGCGTGCATCCTGCTCACGAACAAAGTGGAGGTCGATCTCCACATGTTTCGTGTCGCTTCGAGGACCAGGAGACGAGGTTACCGCCCAGGAAGACGGCGTACCCAGAAGTAGAACGTCGTGTGTCCGGGCAGCCTGCCCAGTCAGCATCGGTGTACACGACCAGCTCGGAGGTCGTGTCACGTAGAAGGAGGAGGTCGTAGCCGAGAGTACCTCGTAGGTACCGAAGAATCCGTTTCACAGCGGTGAGGTGTGGTTCCCTCGGGTCATGCATGTGGAGGCACACCTGCTGAACTGCATACGAGATATCCGGCCTGGTGAAGGTGAGGTACTAAAGAGCACCTGCAAGACTCCTGTAAGTAGTGGGGTCAGAGACGGGTGTCCCGTCGGTAGCGGAGAGCTTCGCCTGAGTATCCACTAGAGTGGAGCAAGGCTTGCACTCAGTCATGCCCGCTCGCTGGAGGATATCCAGGCAGTACTGTCGCTGGTGAAGGAATAAGCCGCCTGGTCGGTCCTCGACCGCAATGCCCAGAAAGTGGTGAAGACGGCCCAGGTCCTTCATAGCGAACTCCTGCTGTAAAGCAGAAATGGTGCGCCGAAGCAGAGCCGGACTAAACGCTGTTAGTACAATGTCATCGACGTACAGTAGGAGGTAAGCAGTGTCACTGCCACGTCGATAGACAAACAGCGAAGTGCCCGACTTAGCTTCGACGAACCCCTGTGAGACCAAGAAGGAGGCGAACCGGCTATACCAGGCTCGCGGTACCTGCTTCAGTCCGTATAGGGATTTGTTCAGCTTACAGACCATGTCTGGTTGAGCTGAATCAACAAACCCTGCCGGCTGACTGCAGTACACCGTCTCGGTCAGTGTACCGTGGAGGAAGGCGTTCTTGACGTCCAACTGGTGGACAGGCCAAGAACGCGAGAGTGCCAGCGACAGAACGGTACGAACCGTCGTCGGCTTTACCACCGGGCTGAAGGTCTCGTCGTAGTCGACTCCAGGGCGCTGAGTGAAACCCCGGAGTACCCACCGAGCCTTGTACCTCTCCAAGGTACCGCCCGCCTTCTTCTTGTGCGTGAACACCCACTTGCCCGTGACAACATTGCCACGACCAAGACGGGGAACCAGGTCCCAGGTCCGGTTGGCAAGCAGAGCCTCATACTCTTCCTCCATAGCGCGGCGCCAGTGAGGATCGGCGAGGGCGCTACGCACGGAAGTAGGTATGGGTGAAGATCGAAGAAGAGTCGGTCGGTGGAGAAGTCGTCGACGAAAAGGCAGCTCCGGTGAAGCGCTCAACTGGCCGAAGACTCCCGGATGCACGTCGAGTCACCGTCGGGTGGACGTGACCAGGATCCCTGTGGAGAAGAGGAGGTTTGTACACCGGGCGCTCGGGTACAACAACCTTCTCTCGTCTCGGGGCCACGCGTGGTGCAGCTGGAGTAGGGCCGCCCCCCTGTGCTCGTCGCTGGTAGGCAAGTACGGGGTCGGCGAAGCGAGAAGTCGTCGCCGGTGCTGCTCCTGGTGACGTCGGGCTTGCTGCAGGTGATGTCGGGGAAGCTGAGGCCGTGCGTGACGCAGTAGTCGACGTCGGGGACGCAGAGGCCGCGCTTGGCGCAGCAGGCGTCGTCGGGGACACCGGGGCCGCGCGTGGTGCAGTGGGTGACGTTTGGGGCACCGAGGCCGCGCGTGGCGCAGCCGGTGGCGTCAGGGACGTCGGTGCCGCGCGTGGCGCAGTCGGTGACGTTAGGGACGCCGGTGCCGCGCGTGGCGCAGCAAGTGGCGTCAGGGACGCCGAGGCCACGTAAGGCACAGCAGGTGGCGTGGAAGACGCCGAAGTCGTGCGTGGCGTAGCGGGTGGGTAACCTGCAAGAGGTAACCGACAAGGTCGCTGTACAGGAGCGGCCTCGGGGTCAGTAGAGAAGAGGGAATCCAACTCAGCGACGGAGTCAGAGGATGGGGTGGAAAAGGGAAAGGAAGACTCGTCGAAGACGACGTGTCGGGAGATCAAGATACGACGGGTGGTGGGGTCAAGGCACCTGTACCCCTTATGGTCACGGGAGTACCCAAGGAAAACACACTGAGTCGAGCGAGGCGCAAGCTTATGGGGAGCTGTGGCAGAGAGGTTCGGGTAGCAAGCGCACCCGAAGACTCGAAGATGGTCGTAAAGAGGGTGGGTGCCGAACAAAGCGAAGTGAGGGGTGGGAGCACTAATCGCCTTAGTAGGAAGGCGATTAATGAGGTAGGTGGCAGTGTGAAGCGCCTCCGCCCAGTAGCGAGCAGGGGTAGAAGCCTGAAACATCAGGGAGCGCATGACATCGTTGGTGGTCCGAATCATGCGCTCAGTCTTGCCGTTTTGGGGGGGAAGTGTACGGACATGACATGCACAACTGAACATCGCGAGAAAGCAGAAAGTCACGGAACGTAGAGTTGTCAAACTCGCGCCCGTTGTCGCACTGGACCGCACGGATCGTGGGCCCAAACTGGGTGGACACCCAAACGAAGAAGTGAGAAAGAGTACCGAAAGTATCAGACTTCTGTCGCAAGGAAAAAGTCCACGAATAGTGCGAAAAATCATCAACGACCACCAAGTAATACTTGCATCCAGAAACACTAAGAACTGGTGAAGTCCAAAGATCACAGTGAATCAAATCAAAGATGTGCTCGACACGAGTGACAGAGTGCGAAAAAGGAAGTCGAGCGTGGCGACCCAACTGACAAGCATGGCAAAGAGACTCATGAGTACCCCGAGTACAAGATATCACTGAACTACCAGACAACTTCGACATAGCATCAACACAGGGGTGGCCAAGCCGACGATGCCAAATTGTCGAAGAAGCTGTCGTAGTCAGGGCAAGGGGTGGAGCGGAAGCAGGAAGACACATCGTGTACAGGGGATCCGTACTATCACAGCGAAAGAGAATGCGTCGAGTAGTAAGATCTTTCACAGTTACACCATAAGAATCAAATTCAAGGGAAACATGGTTGTCAGTAGTAAAACGAGGAACGGAAAGAAGGTGCTGAATGATGTCAGCAGCAACAAGAACATCACGTAGCTGAAACGAATCCGGCGAACCCGAGTCACCTACTGAGGTGACTGGGAGAGTCGACCCATTCCCAACAACGATAGATGAAGGATCAGAGGAACGGGAAGGGCGGGTAGAGGAGAGGATACCGACGTCAGAGGTGGTGTGGTACGAGGCACCGGAGTCCACCACCCAATCAGGGCCAGACGGCGTGAGACCCCGCAGGTAGACCGACGGTGTAGAACGGGTCGCGACATGCCCCGACGGTGGCGGCGCCGGGAAGGAAGACAACACGCTTGGACCCTCGACAGTCGTGCCAAGCGAGTAGGCAACAGCCGATCCAGGTACACCAGTCGATGGCGGCCGAGAAGCACCTCCCAGAGCGGCGTCCCATGGTGCAGTGGCAGCTGTGGTCCAGAGGCCAACGGCGGCTGCGGGCCAGGCGGCGCCGTTGTGGGGGGGCTGCAGGGCTGGCGGCTCAAGGGGCGGCTGCAGCTGCTGCGGGCCAAGCAGCGGCGCTGTCGTGGGGTGCTGCAAGAGCGCTGGCGGAGGCCAGATGTGGCTGCGCGGTGGCCCAGGGTGGTGACGCAGCGGCATCTGGCCAGGGGGCGGTGGCGGCGGCGGCGCCAGCGGCCCGGGGCGCAGATCTGGCGGCAGCCCAGGGCGCGGCTGCGCGGGCTGGAGACGCGCCAGCGGCGGCGGCGGCCTCGCCGGGCAGCGCGAAAGCGTGGGCGAGGGGCGCTGCAGTGGCGGTGGCGGCCCCAGCGGGCGGCGCGACTGGGACTCTGGCGGCGCCAGCGGCGGGCCCGGCCCTGGGCGCCGTGGCGTGGTTGGGAGCAGCGGAGGCGAATGGGGCGGCGGCGGCAGCAGCCACAGCGGGTGGCACGGCTGCGCGGAGGCGTGGCGCCTCGCCGGCGGCTGCTCCTGTGGGCGGCGCGCCGGCGAAGGCGGCGGCGACGCAGGGCCACTGCAGCGGTGACGGCTGGGCCTGGGTCATTAGGGTTAGGGTTAGGCCCTAATCCTAATTAGTTCCTAGCTGATACCATATTAGAGGGCTAATGGTGGCTGTATTAGATGATTATAATACTGAGGTACAGGTCTGATTATATAGAGGGATTAGGAGGGAAAAAAGGACTAAACTACCCCTAACCCTAATCCCTCACTAATCACTAATATGCCCCTGTGACACACACATAATCACAGTGTCTAACACCGTGGACACCCAGGCGAAGGTGTCTTCGGCCGACGGCGCCCCGGTCGCCGACCCCACCACTTACAGGAGTCTTGCAGGTGCACTGCAGTACCTCACCTTCACCAGGCCGGACATCTCCTACGCGGTTCAGCAGGTGTGTCTCCACATGCATGATCCGCGGGAGCCGCATCTCACGGCAGTGAAGCGGATCCTTCGGTACCTGCGTGGCACCCACGACTACGGCCTCCTTCTGCGGCACGACTCTGCCTCCGAGCTGGTTGTCTACACCGACGCTGACTGGGCGGGTTGCCCGGACACCCGCCGGTCCACCTCCGGCTACGCCGTCTTCCTGGGCGGCAACCTCGTCTCCTGGTCCTCGAAGCGGCAGCACGTGGTTGTTGCAATTCCGGCGCTGAAACTGTCCCTGTTCTTGCTGAATAAACCGATCTGCCCTAGCAGATCGATCTGTCTTCCTTGAAGACAGACCAGAAAATTTCTTCAGCCAACAACAGAGGAATAACAGCAAGGAGAAGAACAGTTCTGGTGCAGAAAACTGAGCAGATTGATTCTGTTCTTGGGAGAACAGATCAGGGAAGAAATCAGGAGATGCCCGATCTGTTCTGGTTTTGTTGGAGGCGCAGAACAGAGGGAAAAACAGGGGCGGCGGCTGGTTCTAGCCCCTGGTGGCGGCTAGGGCTGCAGAGGAGGCGGCGGCTAGGGCAGCAGCTGGGCGGCGGCTAGGACAGAGGCTAGGCCGGCGGCTAGGGCAGGAGGGAGAGAGGCGGCTAGGGTTAGAAAAGTGGAGGAAAATTTTCTGTATTGATCTCTCTCACAATTTGGGGTGTTTTTGGCTTGTATATATAGCCCCCCTTACAAGAGTCCTAATCTGTTACAAAGGATCTTTTAATCTATCTCTAAGAAGATTAAACTCAAAAACCTTCTAGAAAGGGGCCCCGGCCTGGGCCAGGGCTGACCAGCCCACTTGGCCCAGTTCTGGCCGCCCTAGGCCAGGGAGGGGCCGGCCTGGGCCAGGGGCAGATCAGCCCACATTCTCCTCCTGATCCTGACACTGGCCCATGTCTAGAATCCCGATCCTTCTTCTCATCTCCACTTGGCCGCCTCGTCGAATATCACGTCACGTGATATGTGTGTACGCCCATCAGCCGGATTATACATCCGATATCCCTTCGTCCCTGCAGCATAGCCAAGAAAAATCATCGGAGTACTCCGGTCTTCCAACTTTTTCAGGTGGGGGCGCGTGTTCTTGACATGCCCCACGCACCCAAAAGTTCGGAAATAATTGACGGCTGGTCGCTCTCCATGCCAAGCTTCATATGGCGTCTTCCCGTCGAGGCCGCGGGTAGGGGATCGATTCAGGATATAGACAGGCGTGATAACTGCCTCACCCCAAAATATCCCGGGCATACCCTTTGCCTTCAACATGCTCCTCGCCATGCCGACCACCGTCTGGTTGCGCCGCTCCACAACCCCGTTTTGCTGCGGCGTATACGGGGCTGTGAGCTGACGTTGTACTCCGTGCTGAGCGCAGTACTCGCCGAACTCCTGTGAGGTGAACTCCCCTCCGCGATCAGTACGGAGTAGCTTCAGCCTCCTCCCGGACTCTAATTCAGCTGTCGCCTTGAATTGTTGAATTAAGTCGGGCACCTTGTCCTTGGTTGCTAGAAGATAGAGCCACATATAGCGGCTCATGTCATCCACAAGCAACAAGAACATATTCTTGCCACCTGGAGTCGTCGGCGTGATAGGCCCGCAGATGTCGCCGTGGACAAGGTCGAGTGCGCCCTCCGCGCGCCGCCGAGCTTGCTTGGGGAAGCTGGAGCGCCTCTGCTTCCCGACCAAGCAAGCTTCGCAGAATTGATCGACATGATCAATTTGCGGAAGCCCGAGCACCATCTCCTCTCGTGCCAACTTCCGAAGCGCCTGGAAGCCGACGTGTCCGTAGCGTTCGTGCCAACGCCACGCAACATCATCACGCCTTGCGGTTAGGCAAACCGGACGTGTGATGTTGAGCCTGATGGAGTACAGCTTGCTGTCGTCGCGCTGAACTCGTGTGAGGAGACGCTGCTGCTCATCCCGTATGTGCATCACTCCTCCTTGCACCGTGATGCTGTAGCCATCCTCATCCAGCTGGCCGACGCTGATGAGGTTGGTGGTGAGGCGTGGGATGAGGTAGACGCCGGTGAGCCTCCTGTGCTCACCCGTCTTGGCGGCGAATAGAACCGTACCCTTCCCCTGGATACGCACAACGGAATTATCGCCGAACTTGATGGTTCCGACGATGTTTTCGTCGAGCTCGGAGAAGACGGCGCGCGAACCCGTCATGTGGTTGGTCGCGCCCGTGTCGAGGTACCAACGAGTGTCGTCAAAGGCATCGTCGTTGCTGCGGTGAGCGAAGACACGTCCCTCCACTATCTCCAGTGGGCGCATAGGACGTTCCTGTACAGGCTCCTCCTGTACTGAGGCCACCCTTGTCATAAACAAGGCGCCCTCCTCCTCCGCCTTTGCCACGAAAGCCTGCTGCTGTGGCTCCTCCTTAGGCTTCGACCGACACTCCCTGGCCCAGTGGCCCTTCTTTCCGCACTTCCTGCATTGGTCCCGCGGAATATCCTTCCCGGAACCTCCCTTCTTGCCTCCGTTCTTCTTGGGCGGGCCCTTTCGGCCGCCCCTCTTAGAAGAACCCGCGGACTGGGTAGACCGCTCCTCCTTCCGCTGTGCCTCCCACTCCTCCCGAGTGAGGTACAGCCGGCCATTGTGTACTCCTCCCTTCCGCTGCGTCGAGTCGAAAGCGTTCTCAGCCGCCCTGAGACGCCCCGTCACCTCCGACAAGGTGAGGGTCGACACGTCCAGCAGTGTCGTGATCGCCACCACGATCTGTTGGAAGCGTTCTGGAACGCTTCGCAGGAGCTTCTCCACGGCCCTCTCTTCTCCTATCTCCTCCCCTAGCGACGCAAGCCGTGATAGCATGCCGCTCAGGCGGAGGGAGAAGTCCTCCACACTTTCGCCATCCTTGAAGACAGCGTCTTCAAACTCCTTCCGGAGTTGCTGCGCCGTCGTCTTCTTCACGCGGTCGGCCCCAACCTGCATGATGGCGATCGTGTCCCATGCCTCCTTCGCCGTCCTCTTTTCTCCGATCGTCGTGATCATCTCCGGCGGGACAGCGCTGACCAAGATGTCAAGCGCCATCATGTCTTCCTGCTCGCTCACGTTCCCCTCCTCCACGGCCTTCCAAAGCAGCCGCGCCTTCAGCTTGATCTTCATCATGACAGCCCACTCCGCGTAGTTGGTCTTGGTGAGCACGGGGAACCCCGTCCCGGTGTTCACCTCACGAGCTGCCGGTGAGGGTGTGCCATGGCTGATGGCGCTACCGCTGCTTGTAGGGGTAGACGACATCTTGCAGAATTCAGCCTAGGGTTGAAACAGGCTCTGATACCACGAATGTTGCAATTCCGGCGCTGAAACTGTCCCTGTTCTTGCTGAATAAACCGATCTGCCCTAGCAGATCGATCTGTCTTCCTTGAAGACAGACCAGAAAATTTCTTCAGCCAACAACAGAGGAATAACAGCAAGGAGAAGAACAGTTCTGGTGCAGAAAACTGAGCAGATTGATTCTGTTCTTGGGAGAACAGATCAGGAAAGAAATCAGGAGATGCCCGATCTGTTCTGGTTTTGTTGGAGGCGCAGAACAGAGGGAAAAACAGGGGCGGCGGCTGGTTCTAGCCCCTGGTGGCGGCTAGGGCTGCAGAGGAGGCGGCGGCTAGGGCAGCAGCTGGGCGGCGGCTAGGACAGAGGCTAGGCCGGCGGCTAGGGCAGGAGGGAGAGAGGCGGCTAGGGTTAGAAAAGTGGAGGAAAATTTTCTGTATTGATCTCTCTCACAATTTGGGGTGTTTTTGGCTTGTATATATAGCCCCCCCTTACAAGAGTTCTAATCTGTTACAAAGGATCTTTTAATCTATCTCTAAGAAGATTAAACTCAAAAACCTTCTAGAAAGGGGCCCCGGCCTGGGCCAGGGCTGACCAGCCCACTTGGCCCAGTTCTGGCCGCCCTGGGCCAGGGAGGGGCCGGCCTGGGCCAGGGGCAGATCAGCCCACAGTGGTGTCCTGCTCGAGTGCCGAGGCGGAATACCGCGCCGTTGCCAACGGCGTGGCCGAGTCCTTCTGACTTCAACAGCTGCTTCAGGAGCTCCACTCCCCCCTCGCTCGGAGTACGTTGGTCTACTGCGACAACGTCAGCGCCGTCTACCTCTCTACCAACCTAGTGCAGCATCAGCGCACGAAGCACGTGGAGATCGATCTTCACTTCGTTCGTGAGCGGGTGGCTCTCGGGGAGGTGCGAGTCCTGCACGTTCCGACGTCGTCGCAGTTCGCCGACATCTTCACAAAGGGACTCTCTTCGACGGTGTTCACCGAGTTTCGGTCCAGTCTCAACATCTGCCGTGGCTAGATGTTGGGGCTGCGGGGGGTGTTAGATTGCACTTGTATTAGGGTAATATAGGGGCAGTTTAGTCCTTTCATATTAGACTCCTTGGCCCCCAAGTTAGGGTTCCTTGGTCCTTAAGTTTTGTACCCATATATATGTACCTCTTGCTGATTAATGGAATTATCTTTTCCCCTCTAATTGATTTGTCGAATGGAACTTTTCTGGAGTTCCAGCTGCATTCTATGGCCTTTGTGATTGCTTTGTAGCCTTATTTAGAACAAGCGAACGGGTCTTAGCGTAGTGGTTAGGACTCTCTTGTAGGAACCCTAGGGTACTGGGTTCGATTTCCCGTGGGAGCAAATTTGAAGGCTGGGGTAGAAAAAGGTCACTCGCTGATTCCCCTTGTCGTGCACAAATCCTCGTGCTGCATGGGGGCCATCTTTCTCCCGGCCGGGTTATGGTTGAGCTCTTGTTAATCAAAATACCGTGGGGGCAGTCTTTTCGCACCAACCAAGTTTTCTCTTATTTAGGACAACTGAATTTCACAGGAAAGATACTGATTCCAAAAGGAATATGAGAAAACCTCTACACGCCAAACAAGGCTATCTGCCCTATTAAAAGCTGTCTGTCTATTTTATAAATGGAAAGGCGCATCAGGATAGCATTTGTTAGAAATGCTAGCAAGTAGTATTCAGAGAATTGATATTGTGGTTTGTATTAACCAGTTCATGATATTCGCTATTATTTTTACATTTTACTCATGGGCTGACTCATGACTATACAATCATTTTTGGTAGATGTTAAATTTGATGGGTGTCTTGACCCCTTCTTATCATTTTTATGAAAATTTATCTGCTTCAGGATATGTAATTTGAGCATTTAGAGAGCTGAGGAAATATTAATGACTTTGGTCGGAATGAATCTGCTCTTTATGCATTCTCTTGTTTGTTTCATTGGCTTCTTCTTGGTAGTTCAGCACTTTTTTTATACAAAAAAAACATAAAGGTAGGCAAACCTTTTATTTTGTGTGGACACCAATAGAGTTTTTTCCACCTTTGTTCTGGAGGTCCTAGGTTCGGATCAGCCTCCTTACAAAATAAGCACAGGGATGACTGTCAACGGCTGGGAGCATTTAGCACTGTGTACGCCCTCTACCAACAGAGTTTTTTTCCTTTGAAAACATGCTCAGGAAGAAAATCCAAAGGTGTGCTTATATTTATAATATATTTCCAACTGTTCTCAATGGGATCAGATGCAGACTTTTCGGTTGGTACCTATGAGGGGATAGCTATCTTGAAGAATTGTTTCAGAAGAAAAAACTTAACATTTTGCTTTTATGATAAGCACTAGACTATTTGCAATTTTTACGGGAGGATAACGCTATAATTTGTGTGCATTTGACTTTTCTTGCTGCCTCTTGCTAGTACTAGTGGATTCCATCTATTATCTATAGCCTACCCTAACTTGACCAGGACTAATAGACTTTGTTGTTATTGTTGTACCAATTCAGGGAGAGCTTTTTTTCATGAGTAAGTTGCCAAGGAGAGAAATTTAAATATATTTTTTAGAGTAAGAAATTTAAATATTGGCTTATATAAAGTGCGCTCAACTGTTTTAAATGGAATAATCAAGCGTTCTAATTAGTTGGTACTGGATTATGTGTTTCATTATATTTTTCTGCCCATAAAGGTTTGCCTGTATATTAGACTTTCGCTTCCACACATATTCTTTGCGGGACAAAGGTGTTAAAATCACAAGAACAAAGTGGTAGAAGTTGAAAGGAGAATCACAAGAATCCTTTAAAAACAGGGTGATCACAGAAGAACACTTGACAGAAAATGGAGATGTAGATAATATGTGGGTGAAAATGACAACTTGCATTAGGAAGATAGTTAGTGAGGTGTTTGGTGTGGCAAAAGGAAAGAAACTTATAGATAAAGACACTTGGTGGTAGAATGGGGATGTGCAAAAGGCCATTAAGGAGAAGGAGTGTTACAAGAGTTGGCATCATGATAGAAGCGCAAGCAACATGCTGAAGTACAAAGAAGTCAAGAAAAATGCAAAGCGAGCTGTGAGTAAAGCAGGAGGACAGGCCTATGATGAGTTATATGAGGGACTAGAGATAAACGAAGGTGAAAAGGACATATACAAGATAGCAAAAATTCGCAAGAGAAAGATGAGAGATTTCAACCAATTTAAATGCATCAAAGATGAGACAGACCACATTCTAGTGGAGGATGAAGAGATTAAGAATAGATGACGGGATTACTTTAATGGGTCATTCAATGATGAGAATGGGAGCATTATGGTTGAGTTTAGATGACTCCTTTGATGACTCCAACAGGCGGTTCGTGAGGAGAATACAACATATTGAGTTTAAGGAGGCTTTAAAATGTAAAAGGCCCAAAAATGTATATGAACTAAACCGATGCTTGAATGCTATGTGTTCCCAATTCATGAAAAGGAGACTTATAAAAACTTTTCTACACGTAAGGGGGTACATGGTGGTTCATCAAAAAGGGCTCTCATGTTCATTTGAATGTGTTGCACCAATGTGTCCTTCAATATCATGGATGAGATACTCCTTTGCATGAAGGAGATTAAAAATCAGATTTTCAAATTTAAAGGTCACTTCAAAATGTTGTCAACTTTGAACACACATGCAACCCTATACTTGAATTTAGGAATGCAATCTTCTAATTTTAGGGTGAGCTAAAAGAAGGTTAAATAGTAGCAATTCCGAATTTACACTAAATTCAAATTTGGAAGGCAAATTCAAACTGAATTCAGGTAATTCAAATTCTAGCCCACTTTTAAAATTCAGAACTTTTGAATTGATGAGATTAACATGAGAAGATTTGTTGTGGAGAGGAAAATGGGTGGGCCCAATTGGATTAGGCGTGCAGCGGCCGGGAGGGCGCGCGCACGTCGCAGACGCGGCCGGTGCGTGAGGCGGCGGCCCCGCGAGGCGGAGGGCGCGGCCGGGAGGGCGCGCGCACGTCGAGGGCGGCGCCGGCGAGGAGAGAGAAGGGCAAAGGGAGGCAATCTGATACCAAATTGGATTAGGGAAAGTGATAAAATCATAACAGTCTGCCAGGGAGGATATATATATAGGGGGACACAGCTTAAGTGCTAAACAACCCTACTACAAATGACTAAAATGCCCCCTAATACACGTACAGTCCAACAGGCCCCACCTATCATTGGTACACAATAACTTGCACCCGAAGGAACTCTGTTCCACTCGAACCAACCGAAGCTCCACAATGTGCCACCGAGCTACAAACCGAGCCACGTCCTCATTGATTCGATCATGCTGGCGAGCAGCTCGTGAGTTTTCTCAGCTCCCGGCGTGACCGTTTCGCTCAACAAGTGCAAAACCGCAGATTTGTTTCCTCATCTCGCGCAAGAACTCCGACGCTCACCGCCGCCTATGTAAAACAATCGGGAGACGGCAAAAGCTCGCGCACATCACCTCTCCAAACCGCAAAGCGGCACGGTGGATCACTCCTCACTTCCTCGGTGTAAGGATTGAACGAGTTGCGGCCCCTCCTACTCGGGCGCACAGCTTCTTCGCAGCGACCACGCGGTACCGACGATCGGGTGCACGTGGACAACTTACACCCGAGGCTTTCACGCCCGAGCAAGGACGGCAAAAGGGGCGCACGACCTCCGTGCTGCTTCACCCCAAACCTCAAGCCAAGACGTGGATCATCGCTGGCGACGGGAATTTTGCTCCGGCGTGCACAAACCGAGCGACCGGTACGAGAACTCCAAATTCTTCCTCCGTATTAGTTGTTAGATCACCAACTCTTGCACACAGGGGCTGTACTAGCTGGCGATCATTTCCTTTTTAGCAACCCTAGCTTAAAACTGCACGTAGGCCGAGTATTTTGAGGTTTTCCGGCTGCCTCCATGGCAGCACACCGCGGGCGCACGGTGAAACCCATTAGCAGTCGTTCCCGAGCAATTTTGAGGCCATGCCAATCTTTCTCGTAGTCCACTGGTGCTGTAGAGCCTATTTGCCGAGCTTTTGGCAGGCTAGAATAGTCGGCCGACGGCGCCAAAGTCGTCCCGAGGCCACCGCACGTCGCCGGCGTGTTTCCGGCCGACGGTAGCTCGAGCTCACCACACAGACAGCTTTCCCAACCTCCCAAATGCACGGGCCGCGAGTCTCCGGCCGGGAGACGGCCGGAAACGAGTTTCCGGCGAGGAGCTGACTCGGTCCGGAATATGAACCCTAATTTGTATGAAAGTCAATAATAAATTCTGGAAGATTCTTTAAAGGTTTTTTGAAAAAGAATTATTAAGGGGTTTTGGTTCATTCAAAAATTCTCAAATTTTGCCAGAATATTCTTTAGGATATTGTTGACCTTATAGCAAATTTTCAGCTCATTTGAAATTGAATTGAGTAGGAATTTGCTGAGTGCAATCTGCTGCACTCTAATGTGTCCAGAAACTTTTTCAGAAAAGGGATCCCACTTTGTAAAATCTATTCTAGTCAATTCATAGCTCCAAAAATTATAGAAAAATTCAGAACTGCTCTATGAGTTATACTTGAAATTAGATTAGGAAAAGTAATCTCAATTAACAGACTGTCAATGGGTTACATATATAGGGGGATACAGCTTAAGGGTTAAGCAACCCTAATACCAAAAGACTAAAATACCCCTACCCCCCCTATACATGCAGTCTAACACCCCCCGCAGTCTCAACATTTAGCCACGCCAGATGTTGAGACTGGACCGGAACTCGGTGAACACCGTCGAAGGAAGTCCCTTGGTGAAGATGTCGGCGAACTGCGACGACGTCGGTACGTGCAGGACTCGCACCTCCCCGAGAGCCACCCGCTCACGAACAAAGTGAAGATCGATCTCTACGTGCTTCGTGCGCTGATGCTGCACCGGGTTGGTGGAGAGGTAGACGGCGCTGACGTTGCCGCAGTAGACCAACGTACTCCGGGCGAGGGGAGAGTGGAGCTCCTGAAGCAGCTCCTGAAGCAGCTGCTGAAGCCAGGAAGACTCGGCCACGCCGTTGGCCACGGCGCGGTATTCCGCCTCGGCACTCGAGCGGGACACCACGTGCTGCCGCTTCGAGGACCAGGAGACGAGGTTGCCGCCCAGGAAGACGGCGTAGCCGGAGGTGGACCGACGGGTATCCGGGCAGCCCGCCCAGTCAGCGTCGGTGTAGACGACCAGCTCGGAGGCAGAGTCGCGCCGCAGAAGAAGACCGTAGTCGTGAGTGCCACGCAGGTACCGAAAGATCCGCTTCACCGTCGTGAGATGAGGCTCCCGCGGATCATGCATGTGGAGACACACCTGCTGAACCGCGTAGGAGATGTCCGGCCTGGTGAAGGTGAGATACTGCAGTGCACCAGCAAGACTCCTATAAGTGGTGGGGTCAGCTACCGGAGCACCATCGGCTGAAGACACCTTTGCCTGGGTGTCCACGGGAGTGGAGCATGGCTTGCAATCAGCCATGCCCGCTCGCTCGAGGATATCCAGGCAGTACTGCCGCTGGTGGAGGAAAAGAGCACCCGGGCGGTGCTCAACCGCAATGCCCAGGAAGTGGTGAAGCTGGCCGAGATCCTTCATCGCAAACTCGCGCTGCAGGGCGGAAATCGTGCGCTGAAGAAGAGCCGAGCTGGACGCCGTGAGGACAATATCGTCCACGTACAGGAGGAGGTGGACGGTGTCACCCTCACGTCTGTAGATGAAGAGCGAAGTGTCAGACTTGGCCTCGACAAAGCCGAGCGAGACCAGGAAGGAGGCGAACCGGCTGTACCAGGCCCGAGGTGCCTGCTTCAGCCCGTACAGGGACTTGTTCAGCCGGCAGACCATGTCTGGACAAGCTGAATCAACAAACCCTGTCGGCTGACTACAGTACACCGTCTCTGTCAGCGTCCCGTGGAGAAAGGCATTCTTGACGTCCAGCTGGTGGACAGGCCAAGAACGCGACAGAGCCAGCGACAGAACGGTATGAACTGTCGCCGGCTTCACCACCGGGCTGAAGGTCTCATCGTAGTCGACGCCGGGACGCTGCGTGAAACCGCGAAGCACCCACCGTGCCTTGTACCTCTCTAGAGACCCATCCGCCATCCGCTTATGCGTGAACACCCACTTGCCCGTGACAACATTGCCACGAGCAGGACGGGGAACCAGGTCCCAGGTCCGGTTGGCAAGTAGGGCTGCATACTCTTCTTCCATAGCCCGACGCCAATGAGGATCGGCGAGGGCGCTACGGACAGAAGAGGGGATAGGCGAGATGGGTGACGAGGACGAGGCAGGCTCCGGAGTGGTCGAGGACGAGAGAACAACCCCGGAGAAGCGCTCCACAGGTCGAAGGACGCCGGCAGCCCGTCGAGTCACCATCGGGTGAACGTGGCGAGGGTCCCGGTGAAGCAGCGGAGGGTGGTACACCTGGTCCGCAGGGCGCGAAGAGGACGGTCCACCAACCCGCGCTCGTCGATGATAGACGAGAACGGGTCGGCGTACCGCGGTCCGGGGGGCGTAGGTGGTACGGCTGACGACGGCGAAGACACCGTTGGGGGCGTCGGAGACACGTGAGGCGTGACGGAGGACGTCGGAGACGCTGGGACCGCGCGTGGCGCAGCAGACGTCGTCGGAGACGCTGGGGCCGTGCGTGGCGCAGCGGATGTCGTCGGAGACGTAGGGACCGCACGTGGCACAGCGGACGTCGTCGAAGACGCTGGAGCCGCGCGTGGCGCAGCGGACGTCGTCGGGACCGTCTTAGGGACGGCCAGTGGCGGCAAGGCCGCCGGAGCCGCGGGAGGCACGACAGGTGGCGTCTGAGACACCGTGGTCGTGTCTGGCACAGCTAGAGGAAGACCTGCAGAGGGTAAAAAAACACGGTCGCTGGACAGGAGCGGCCATAGGATCAGTGGAAAAGAGAGAATCCAACTCGGAGACCGAATCAGGAGAAGACCCAGCGAAAGGGAAGGACGACTCGTCGAATACGACGTGTCGGGAGACTAAGATACGACGAGTAGTGAGGTCTAAACACCGGTACCCCTTATGATCGGGGGAGTACCCAAGAAAAACACATCGGGTCGAACGAGGTGAGAGCTTATGAGGGGCGGTAGCAGAAAGATTAGGGTAGCACGCACACCCGAAGACTCGAAGGTGCTCATAAAGAGGGGTGGTACCAAAAAGGGCGAAGTGAGGGGTGGGAACATTAATCGCCGTTGTAGGAAGGCGATTAATGAGGAAGGTAGCAGTGTGAAGGGCCTCTGCCCAGTAACAAGCAGGAATAGAAGCCTGGAACATCAGGGAGCGCATAACATCGTTGGTGGTACGAATCATACGCTCGGCCTTGCCATTCTGGGGAGAAGTGTAAGGGCAAGACATGCGCAACTGGACCCCACGGGAAAGCAAGAAGTGACGAAACGCGGAGTTATTAAACTCGCGTCCGTTGTCGCACTGGACAGCCCTGATGATACACCCAAACTGTGTGGAAACCCAAGCGAAGAAGTGAGAGAGAGTAGCAAACGTATCGGACTTCTGTCGCAATGGAAAGGTCCACGAATAATGGGAAAAATCATCAACGATCACCAGATAATATTTGTAGCCAGAAACACTGAGAACAGGTGAGGTCCACAGATCACAATGAATCAGGTGAAAAAGGTGCTCCACATGGGTTACAGAATGTGGAAAAGGAAGCCGAACATGGCGACCCAACTGACAAGCATGGCATAAAGACTCATGAGAATCCCTAGTACACGAGATCACTGAACTACGAAACAGCTTCGACATAACTTCAGCACCGGGGTGACCAAGTCGACGATGCCAAGTAGTCGACGGAGCTGTTGTAGTCAGGCAAAAAGGCGAGGGCGAAGCGGAAGCAGGAAGTCTCATCGTGTACAGGGGCCCTGAGCTCTCACATCGGAGAAGAAAACGTCGGGTAGTAAGATCCTTCACAGACAAACCAAGAGGATCAAACTCGATAGAAACATGGTTGTCAGTGGTAAATCGACGAACAGAAAGAAGATGCTGGATGATATCCGGAGCAACAAGAACATCACGAAGATGGAAAGACCCCGACGAACTCGAATCACCTACTGAGGTGACCGGAAGGACAGACCCATTCCCAACAACGATAGAAGAAGGAAAAGAAGGGTGGGAAGGGTGGGTAGAAGAGAGTATACCAGTGTCGGGGGTGGTGTGGTACGAAGCTCCAGAGTCCACAACCCACTCGGGGCTAGGTGGTGTGAGACTCATCGTACTGAAAGAAGACGCAAGTGACTGGCGATCCCAGCCTTGAGCAGGGTCAGAGTGTGGTGCCGACAACTCGGGCCGACCAACTGGGTTTCCCGAAGCCCAGTTGGCTAGAGAAGAGGGCCCAGCAGAGTAGCCTGGTCCACCAGGAGGCAGGGTCCACTGTCCACCAGCAGCGTAGACCGGCCCGCCGAAAGTCGGAGTAGTCACGTAAGCCGGCTGAGGACGTGGTGGGCGAAGTGCCGGGAGACCCGGGGACGGTCCAGGCCACATCGAGATCTGGCCTGTCCACGGGTTGTAGGGTGTGGGCCAGGTCACACCACCCTGACCCCGACCACCGCTACTGCCACCAGTAGTACCAGCACCAGTACTGGTCGTACCACCTCCACCAGTCCCTCCACCACGGCCACCACGTCGGCCACGACGACGGTTCCCACCACCTCCGGAGGTAGCAGGGACTCCTGGTGTGGTAGGTGGACGAGGAGGCTGGCCCCCAGAACCAGGAGGTGGAGGAGGGCGTGAAGACGACCCTGAGCCGTAGAAAGCCGCGGCAGGGGAAGAAGCAGTAGATCTGCCCTGGGTGATCTCCTCAAGCTCGAGATCCGACCAGACCTTCTCGAAGGTCGGGAAGGGCTTCTCGCGGAGAATCCACGAGCGAACGTGGGTGTAGCGTTCATTCAGGCCCTGAAGAACCTGAAGAACGAGGGTACTGTCCGGGATGGGATCTCCAAGGTCACGAAGGGCGTCAGCCATACCCTTCATCTGTCGACAATATGCAGTAATGGAGAGATCACCCTGGACAGTGGAACCAAAGCGGGCCCGGATATGGAGAGCTCGGGTCGCTTGGTTCCCCTGGAAGCGAAGCTCGAGTACCTGCCAGGCCTGACGAGCCGTACCGCCACCCTTCTGGGCGACGATATCCTGAAGCTCCTCAGAAAGTGTGCCGAGGATCCATGCAAGGACAAGACTGTCCATGCAGATCCACGAGTCGTCCAGTGGGCAGTCATCTCGCAGCACATGGTCTTCCAGCCGAAAGCGTCGCAGCGTCAAGAGAAGCAAGCTGCGCCAACGAGCGAAGGATGTAGAGTCTGAGCTGAGAACAACCGGGACAAGAGTCCGGATGTTCTGTATGCCAGCCGTCTGGGCATGTAGAGCAGCGACGAGAGACGCCGAGTAGGTAGTATAGGCAGCACCATCTCCTGGAGTATCCTGTGTGTCGCTCCACTGTGCGGGCGGAGACTCCTCAAGCTGACGTGTGAGAGAGGCCGCAGCAGCACGTTCCTGCTCCAAGGCGAGGACGAGCACTCGTTCCCGCTCACGGAAGATGGCCAAGGCAGTAGCGACGTCGTGCGAAGAGGACTGTCCCCCGGATCCAGCAGGAACAGTATGCCCAGCGGCGCTCACAGCAGGACCAGCAGCGAAACCCGACGGCCAGGCAGCGCTGGGAAGGCCGAGGGACCCACCTGCTGCCGGGCCGGCCGCACCAGAACCAGGCCCGAGGAGTCCAGCGGCTGTGTGCCCGGGGGAGAAGACACGAAGAGCAGCCGCAGGGCTGGGAGCCCCTGATCTGGTGGCGGCAGCCCCAGGGGAGGTGGCGGGACGACCAGCAGCACCAGGCCCGGTGGCGGCAGGCGCAGGGAAGAGGGTGGCCTGGTCGGCGCGGTCAGGGGCACTGACCCCAGCAGCGGCCGCAATCTGACAGAGAGGAGGGGGCAGCGGGGCAGGCGCACCCGCGGCGGCCGCGCCCGAGATCGCGGTGGAAGCGCCAGAGGTCGCGGCGGAGGCGGCGGCGGTGCCCGTGGCCGCGGTGGCGGAGGAGGTCGTAGATGCCATCGGGAGAGAGGACTCGCGCGGCAGCGCGAGGGGAGGGGGCGCGGCGGCCGCGAGGGAGGGCGCGCGGCGGCGCAAGGAGAGGAGAGGCGCTCGCGCGGCGGCCGGGTGAGGAGAGAGAAAAGAATCTGATACCAAATTAGATTAGGAAAAGTAATCTCAATTAACAGACTGTCAATGGATTACATATATAGGGGGATACAGCTTAAGGGTTAAGCAACCCTAATACCAAAAGACTAAAATACCCCTACCCCCCTATACATGCAGTCTAAAACTTGAAACTATAGTTCACTTTATTAGGCATGAAAATGCACAGTACTTCAGAATTAATTCTTTTTAGTAGAAATGCTTAAGGAATTATGCTGGAGGAACTACTCAAGTAAAAGGCATGAATTTTGAACCAAAGTACTTTTTTGTGACCAGGAACTCACATGTAAAGTTTCAGCTCAAGTTGAGCCTAACTCCCTATATTGGTCTTGTAGGAATTATGGAAGACACAATTTCCTTCCACTTTAACTGCAATTTAGCAAACTAGGTCTCTGTGTAGTGCATAACTTCGTGTTAAAATTTTGATGTCATTGGAGATTAGGAGCTTTAGTTATGTCCAAATCATTGCAGCTCATTTTATATGCTCATTAGGAAACTTAGTTTATAATTAAACTCCTAAGGCAGCTTTAGTTTTTCTTGTTTTCCTTGCACAACAGAGGCAACAACATCATTCTTTCCACACAGTCCTCTGTTCTTCACAAGTTTAAGTCGTTAAGTCTTTAAATTGCATTATAAAAGGTTATGCATATACATGTCGATAGTGCTCACGACGAAGGACTTCAACGGAGTCATCCCTTGACGTGTGGATCAGTTGAGCAAATTCAGAATGATCAAGGGATAGAAGATCACTAACTGCTATTATATACTACTACCCTACAAAACAGACAAACTTTGGTTTACATTTAACATCTATTAAGTTTTTACTTTGTATTCACTCTTTTGGTTAGGAAATGAAATATGCATTAGGTCCAGTTGCTTTGATACTCCTCTTGCATGACTAGAGAAACCTATGGAGTATTAGGTAGACGTCTTTTCATCGTGTAGAGACTAGCATGCTTAATTAGGGTTCGTTAGAAGTTGAGTGGTTGGACGTTACTCGTATGATCAGGAGAAAAAAGGGGCATACAGGATTGGTTCAGAAATTTATTGGCAAGTTGAAGTTGAGACCGGGTAGGTCGTAGGAGCAACAGGACATAGGGGTCTGGGTGCGTTAGACCTGTCCGTGTCGGTCAAGGACCGATTCGTATGCGGCCTGTTGAGCAAGTTTGAGTTGTGTACCGGACTCATGCTGGCTATATGGGACTCAGTAAACTGATGTACCTCGAGAAGCTTACGTTGGGACTTTTCTGGTCGTCTCAGGCGAGAGGCCGGTGTGCAGTATGTGGGTAACGCTCTCATGACATCTCATGTTGATAGGTGCACCATGAGGATGGCTACTATACGGGACGATCGGATCGATTTGACGTAGGTGAAACGGGGAAAAGGTTGCCACATACGACGTCAGTGATGGTTGATGTAGGCAACGTCGAGTACGCCCGTACATGTCGTGTAGTCCGGGTGTTGATTTGAATTACCGTCGCTCGCGGTAGTGAGCATACTTGTTCTCACAGTCGTGACGTAGTAAGAACTTGCATTGAGATAAGAACTAATCATTGTGGATTGAAGTTGATACTAACATTGTGATGTTACCTTTTATGAATAGGTTAGAGCAAATTCATTTCATTTCCACCGTGAGCAATTTACATCGGGGGGAAGCGTTTCTTATTTGATTGTGGACTCCCGATGTGGCGTGCCCATGATTACTCTTAATTTGCTGCTAATAAGACTTGAAAGTAAGGATTTACATTTAGGCGAGTTTATTATGCAAGCTACTATTCTTTACCTCATGTAGAGTTTCATGACTAGGTTTGATTAAGTCTTGCTGAGCTTTAAGCTCACGGATATTATACTAGTAGTTTTGCAAGTATTGACTTTATGCTTATGAGTATGGTTGCCGATGAGACTCGGAAACCTCCGAGTGGTTACTCATGAGCATCCTCGCCGCTGCGGTTTGTTATTCGTGTTGCTAGTAAGAAACGTCCGCGGGCTGGACTGTTTCTTTGATGCTAAGCTAGAAATGAGACGTGAGAGTTGCAGTCTTCCGTTGTAGATTATTTTGAGATAAGTATTTGTAAATTAACTCTTTGTACGCTTATGCAAATGATTTGTGTAATATGTTTGTCCTTTACCATGTGTTGTTGGGTGCCGCATCGCACGACACCACCCAATGCGATTCACGGGCGAGCGTGCACGGACCCGTGATCCGGGGACGGGCGCGCCCCGACATAGAAAGGATGAAAGGAGGAAAGACCCTCGGTCCTAATGATGTCCCTATTGAGGTGTGGAGATGTCTTGGGGACGTCGCAATAGTATGGCTCACAAAGCTATTCAACCACATTTTTCAGTCAAACAAGATGTCTGAAGAATGGGGGAAAAGTATATTAGTACCTATCTTCAAAAATAAAGGAGATATTCAAAGTTGTACTAATTATCAAGGTATTAAGCTTATGAGTCATACTATGAAGCTTCGGGAGAGAGTGATTGAACACCGTCTGAGAAAAGTGACCAATGTCACTAAAAACCAGTTTGGTTTTATGCCTGGGAGGTCTACAATGAAGGCGATTTTCTTGCTTCGTCAGCTTATGGAGAGATATAGGGAGCAGAAGAAGGACTTGCATATGGTGTTCATCGACTTGGAGAAGGCGTACGACAAGATACCAAGGTTAGTCATGTGGTGGGCACTAGAGAAACATAAAGTGCCAACAAAGTACATTACCCTTATCAAGGATATGTACAATAATGTTAGGACAAGTGTGCGCGTAAGTGATAGTGAGACTGATGCATTTCCTATCACGGTAGGACTACATCAAGGATCAGCTTTGAGCCCATACATCTTTTTCTTAGTGATGGATGAGGTGTCGAAGGATATACAAGGGGATATCGCTTGGTACATGCTCTTTGCCGATGATGTAGTGCTGGTAGATGAAATTAGCGATGGTGTTGATAAGAAATTAGAATTATAGAAACAAACCTTAGAGTCCAAGGGGTTTAGACTTAGTAGGATCAAGAACGAGTAGGACCAAAACCAAGTCAGCCTGGGCAAAATTAACCAAACCGAAAACCGAAACCAAAATAACCGAAACCGAACTAACCAAAATTCATAAAACCGGGTAATGTTTCGGTTACTATTCTATAAAAACCAAAGTTTTTTTGGGTTTCAGTTTTTTCTTTCGGTTAATCGGGTTAACCGAAGTTTGTCCTAATACCCAACTAGCCTAATAAACATTATCCTAAACTAATTGATCCCCAATCCCAATTATATTTTGTTATGCAACTGTGTTAACTTTAATATTATTTTTATACTTAAGTTTAGCTAAATATTTAAACATCCGTTTTCTATTATGTGTTGAATATGTTGAATAAAAATATTGTTTGCTGGATTTTGTCTATTGAAGTTCGGTTTTTCGGTTAACCCAAAACCGAAACCAAAATTTTTGGTTGACCGGAGGATTGGTTTCTTACTTTTAAATGAACAGTTTCGGTTTCTGTTTTCTAAAAACCAAACTTCAAAAAGAAACCGAAAAAACGAATCGATCGGTTTCGGTTAACCGATTGCCTAGGCTGAGTGAATAGGGAAAATGTTAGTCTACAAGCACAAATAGTACCTAGAAGAGACTTTTTTTGATACTTACGATCAATGTTATAAAGCAATGGTGATATTGACGAGCATGTTTGCCACATGATCAAGGTATGGTGGATGAAATGGCGACAAGGCTCTAGAATCCTATGGATAGGAAGGTCTCACAAAAGTTGAAATGAAAGTTCTATAGGGCGGTGATCAGACCCGTAATGCTATATGGGGCGGAATGTTGGCCAACTAAACGGCAATATGTCCAACAAATGAGTGTCGCAAAGATGCGCAATGTTACGGTGGATTTGTGGGCACACAAGAAGAGACCGAGTAAGGAACGAGGCGATTCGAGATAGGGTAGGGGTGGCACCGATTGAAGAGAAGTTAGTCCAACATCGACTAAGGTGGTTTGGACATATCTAGCGGAGACCTGCAGAAGCACCGGTTATTAGTAGGATTTTAAGATGTAGAGAAAATATTAGGAGGGGTAGAGTACGACCAAGGTTGACTTGGGAGGAGTCAGTAAAACGAGATTTGAGAGATTAGAATGTATCCAGAGACTTAGCTTATGATAGGACTGCATTGTTGAAATATAAGTGAATTGCCCACCCTTCGTCATCAGTTTAAGCTTTTGGGGTCAACTGGTCGGTGCATAGTAGCTTAACATGGTATCAGGGCCAGAGGTCTCGAGTTCGAATCCTGACAGACGTGATTTATTAAATAAATTGCAGCCGACTCCTATTCCACGTCTACGGCCCGAGGGAGCCTGCACGTGAGAGGGAGTGTTGAAATATAAGTGAACTGCCCACCCTTTCCCATCAGCTTAAACTTTTGAGATCAACTGGTCGGTGCATAGTAGCTTAACATGCATGAAAATTAGCAATTCATGTGACAAAATCTTAGTCTTTTTCTTTTCTTTTTGTTTTTCTTGTTACTCTTATATCTCTTCCTCTCTTTTACTTCATTTAAAAAATATAAAAAAATGTTAGGTTTGATGTCTAGCCGACCCCAACATGCTTGAAATAAAGGCTTGGTTGTTGTTGTTGTTGAAAAGGTTTGCCTGTATGAAGTGCTCTTAACTGTTACAATCAAGCATTCTAATTAGTTGGTAATGATTTATATGATTCATTATATTTTCTGTCCATAAAAACTTGCTTATAGAAAACACACTCAGCTATTTCGAATGGGGTAATAAAACATTCTAATTAGTTGGTAGTGCTTTATACGTTTCATTATTTGTCTGTCTGTGATGTCAAGGACAGCAGAGGTTGACATCATATGTATTTTTTTGTGGCATGTGGCAAGGGGTTTTGGCTAGGAAATGTGACACTGATAAAGCACCTGAAAAGGTTTATTGAAATACATGTCTAATTTAGTCTACATAACAAAATACTGAAAAGTTTTCTTACAACACAACAACAACAACCAAGCCTTTACCCCAAGCATGTTGGGGTGGGCTAGACATGAAACCCAATATTGTAAAAAGTTTTCTTAACTCTTCAAAAGAAAATTCCTCTTAACTGTGAGAGTTAATAGAACCGTGAACTCAAATTACTAACTTTTAGTTCATGGAAAAATCCAACATGACTACAAAAGTAATTACAAAAATGAACTCTAAATTTAGGGAGAATAGTAAATTGGCTCATTGATTTCTAATGTACAAGAATACCTGGGTTGTAGTTTTGATTTCAGTAGGATTTAGAATTTGTGGGAGAGTTAAACTACCTGGCTAGTTTTTCATTATTTATGTTGTACAATGCAGCTACTAAAGAGGATGCTGATGGTGGTACTGTTGGAATGAATGTTCAAAAACAGGACACAGAAGGTTCACTCTTATGGCCTGTCTTTGCACTAACCTTTGAAGGATTGGGCTTCCTCTACTTGTCTAGTTGACATTTCATTTTCACTCTGAGCCACCAATTTGTCTACGTTGTTTGTACCTGCTGTAGATACGGAAGCCAATGCTACTGGCGACATTCCATGTGCTCCAAAGCAGAAATCTGAAGGTTTGTGCTGGTGGAATTTGATAGAGGCACCTTAGTTTGCATTTTAAGCTAATTTCCTTTTTCCTATGTGACATTTTGAGCTACCGTTTTTCTCATTAAGTCCCTAGTATAACCAACCCTCTTCCTGCTGCTGCCCTCTTGAAGGAATAAAATTAAGTATAACCAACCCCCCTCCTGCTCCTACCAAAGCTGACGCCAATGGTGACACATCTGCAACACATGTTCAAAGGCAAGGAACTGAAGGTTTGCTTACTATATTCCTCTAGCTGTTATTTATTTCCCATTCTGCTGACAGACCCACCATTTTAAGCTGACTGGCTTTAGTTTGTTCTTCATGCAGCCAATAAATCCAACGCTGCTGGCGATACACTAGGAAAATTTGTTCAAACGAAGGATGACAAAGGTTCGTTTTAACTCCCCTATTCTATTTCTAGTCATTTTTGAACCGGAACTTTTATGGTTTCGTCTGTTTGTATATTGAGATGTTCAGCAACATGATCATGGAGTGTTTTACCAGACAACTCAGTGTGACTCCCCTTCTGCAAGTGGGCCATTTCAGTCCTTGCATTTCCTTTCAGCCACATCCCACATGCACGTGTCTATAGCAACCCCGGATGTTAATCATGAGGCGCTAGTACATGAAAACTGTGTCGTTGCTTCCAGTGTTTTCTCGCTCTGGTTTAGAGAACTTTCTAACTTCCGTCCTTTATGAAGCATTAATCCCTTTTCCTCCTTTATTCTCATAACGGAGTAACGGACCTAATACGATTTGTTGCAGTTGTTGATGCCGGCATGAAAACCCACGTTATTGTTGATCTGGAAGCTGACGAGAATCTGCGTGAGAGATGTGGGCAAACATCAGTTATTGATCTAGAAGCTGATGATGCTAGAGAGGCACATCCTGTGCAGCACGAGACAATCAACAACTTTCAAATAAGGGGAGTCTCACCGCGCAATTGCCTGTGGTATTACGTCGATCCTCAGGGTAATGAGCAAGGGCCATTTACGATGGAACATCTGCGTCAGTGGTGGGATAGCGGCTACTTCCCCGAGGATTTCAAAGTCTGGAGGAAAGGCCAAACTGGCGACTCTGCCGTTTTCCTTAGAGATCTTCTGTAGGTGACGAGGTAGTGCTACCGGAGTACTGGTGAGGGGCCTCATGCTTCCAAAGACTCGTGTGTGTAAATGTCGCGAAAAGGGGGTGGCTTCTTTGGTTGTAATATATTCCGCTTGAGAGTTTCTTTGTTTGTAGTATAACCACCCTAGCGGGGCCCAAACCCCATCCCAAACTACCTATGTATTGCTGATCCTGCTAAGGCGTGGCCTATTTCGGATGATAGGTGCATTGCCGTTCGCCCTTGCTGTGTTCTGTGCTAAGGAAGTAATTTCAGATGTTAATCTAGTTTTCAAGATAAAAATAGAGTATTTAAGTTTTAGATAAAGCAAGGGTTAGTATTTGATTGGATCAAATCAGTTAGAGATAAGAATAAAATCTGATTTCAATCTAAATAGCCACTTGAAGGCTCATGCGCGTACTAAACTTTCTTTTTTTCCACGAAGAAATAGCCAACCATGACTGCGAGCAAAGATGTAGTAGCTGTCCGTGTCCAACGTACAATCCAAGTCAGACCATGCCCTCACGCCAAACCAAAGCGATGCACCTGACATCTCTCCTTCCAATCTCCCAAACTTAAATCCGAACTAATCCTCCCTCGCTTACGAGTCCAATCCCAACACCTCACCAACAAAATCCCTTATAACTCTCGTCGTTGACAACCAACTCCAAGAAACCAAGAACGCACAGCTACCACGTATACTCGCGCCATGACGATGGCCACCATGCGCGGCCTCCTCTTCCTGCCCTGCACCATCTCGCTCCTCCTCTTCCTCCTCAACGCAACCGCCGTCGACTCGGCACCCCCCAGGCTCCCTGCCGAGCCGAGCGCGTACGAGATGCTGGAGGGGTTCGGGTTCCCGAGGGGCATCCTGCCGGTGGGCGTGACGGGGTACAAGTACCGGCCGTCGGACGGCGCGTTCGAGGTGTACCTGGACGAGGACTGCGAGTTCGAGGTCGGCGGCGGCTACCGCCTCACTTACCGGCGGACGATCTCCGGCAACGTCGAGTCCGGGAGCATCCGGAACCTCGGCGGCGTCTCGGTCAGGATGTTCCTGTTCGACTGGGGCATCGATCGCGTCGCCGTGGAGGGCCCCGGCCAGCTCACGTTCTACGTCGGGCCGCTCTCGCGGGCGTTCCCGGCCGACGGCTTCGAGGAGCCCCCCGAGTGCCGGTGCCGCCGCGGCGGCGGCGGTGGCGTGGCGGCGACGTAGGATCCATCCGTTGCATACATAGTAGCACGTGCAGCTACGTGTTTGGTTTCCACACGCGCCCATGCATGCATCGAGTTAATTAAACTACTCCCTCCGTCTTTTAATTTTTAATATTGTTTAGTTCAAATTTACTAGAATAAATATGACTCGTGGTTAATTTTTAATATTTAAAATAATATGACTCGATAATAAACTAGAATAAATAATCTACAATAACACCCCTATGCAACTACCGACAGCAACCAACGGAGAACAGGCTAACTCGTGGGAGTTGGCCCAGTTGCGTTGGTCTGTTGGATGTTATCGACCGTGGGCTGTTAACGAGAGGCACACGGGCTCGTTTCCCCTTCCGTAATCGCTAAACGTCGGCCCGTCGCCCAGCCAGAAAACCAGCTTCCCCTTTCGTAATTGCTAAACATTTGCCATCTAAAAACACACCTCGTTTCAGTCGATTTTCTCGCTTTGTGAATGAGGAAAAGCCGGGGCCGTGCCCGCGACGGCGATATGTGGAACAGGCCGGCCGGTAGGGCAGGGGCACATGGTTGGCCGTAGCTTCTCCCTCATGGAGTCGGCGCGCGGCGATCGGGCTGCGAGCAGCGGCGGGAATCGATCAGACTGGCACAGTGGCTGGCGATCCACGAGATCCGTTTCCAGATCGGCCAGCGTTCACTTGCCATTGCCAGTCTGCTTGCTTGCTAGCCCATCGGCGGCTGCCCTGCCCGCGCATACCCCAGCCAGGCGCCGGGCTCGATCGAGCGGTGGCCGGTGGGCACACGCTCCCGAGGTCTGCCTGCTCCAACCCATCGCTATGGTGTCTGGTCCCGAGACGCTTCTTTTCCTCCGCCGTACGTGCTGCCTGCGCAGGTGCTAATCCCTAAGGAACTTCATTGTAAAAGTCACAAAAACTTAATGCAAAGAAACAGGTGTTTGAGCATTATTGTATTTCGGGTTCATAAAAATTGGGACTTGTTTAAATTTTCCCGATGACACACATTAGTGACCCACCATTCTGCCCTAGGAGCAATGGAGTGTTGGGGAAGAAAGTTAATTTCAAACCCATGTGTAAGCTCTCATGTGCAAGGGAGAATAAAATTCAGAGTTTGAACTCAAATTGTTTAACTCAAATTTTAAATTAGGACAACCGATAGGAATGCAAACGGTGTTGCTCAAAACCTCATTTGCAGCAGTCAAACCAGAAATCAAGTTTCATATTTGAATTTCTTGGGTCCAAATTGGTGGGAAGGCAAAGTCTCATAAAAGTTTGGAGATTGTTTTGCTACCCATTTCTCAAATGAACTTTAAATGGCGTAGGAATTCAACTACAAATTCAAATGGGGATGAAACTTGCTCTAGTATCCAAATTGAGTTCGGATTATGGCCCCCACAACTGAATTCGTTAATTTGCCAACTTGGAGAAAATTTAAGGGGATAAGGGGGGTAGTGGGACCCACATGTCATTGGAAGGGAGACTTGCAACTGAAGTAATTGAGCTGTTATTTCTCTGTTCCCACCGAAGCAACCGACGTAGCCATATTTAGACGAGAGCTCGGATCAAGCAGTCGAAGGGCGCCACCGAGGCTCGATGCAGCGGCCACCGCCCCGTTTTCTCCTCGCGCTTGCGACCAGTTTCACTGTTTCCTTCGCGCTCGGTGCGATCCACTTGACCACAGCCGAGCCAATCGTGGTCTGTTTCCCCTCGCTCGTAACACGCTCGAAGCAGCCGGAGCTCATTCGAGCACCACCTCCTCTCGCAATTTCATCTCCCTGGAGACATGTTGGCGCCCTTATCAGCGTGCGAATCGATCCCTTCGTGCAAAAAGCATACCAAGGCTCTGCCCCCCCCCCCTCGCGCAAGAGCGGAACAGAGCCGCTAATGGCCGCCGCGGGCAATCGATCGGGAGATGGGTAACCCTCGCGCACATAACCCTTTCGAGCTGCAAAATAACACGGAGTGATCTTCTCCAACATCCTCAGCGCGAAAACAAAATAAGCTACGACTTCTCCAACCTTAGCGCAACAGTTTCACGGTGACTGAACTTCATGTCCGAACGGGATCACGTGGGCAGTTTCACAGTAGGTGTTCATGCTCGAGCAAGTACTCCCACGGACACGTCGTCTACCTGTGCTATTCATCCCAAACCTTAGAGCACGCCGTGGAACATCGAGCTCCAATTCGATGATTTTCTCTCGACGCGTGCAAAGTGACCTCGGGTAAGAATTTTGCAAAATTCGATCGCAATTCATATGTTTAGCCCCCCCCCCCCCCCCCCCCGCCCCAAATCATGCACACGTGTACTAGACTGGCTAGCGGTCAAGTTCCCTTCAAAACCCTAGCTAGAAATCGACCGTGAGTGAGCTATTGCATGTTTTCCCGAGCGCGGACGTCACAACACCATTCCGGCGCACGGTGAAAGCAGGGTAGCTGCCATTTCCGGGCTTGTTTGCATCCTTGCCGAGTTTTCCTAGCATCCAAGTATGCTGTAGAGCCAATCCCCCGAGAGTTTGGCGGGCTAGGACCACCGGGCGGCGGCGTCGAGCTTCACCGAATGCCGCCGCACGTCGCCGGCATGTTTTCGGTGGTCTAGCGCCCACGCCAACCCCGCCAACGTACTCCCCGACCCTGAAACCCCTGGGCGGCGAGTCTCCGGTCGGGAGATGGCCGGAAACGCTGGTACGGTGAGCTCCGGCGGAGGTCCAGCGACGGGGCAGCGCGGGAGCGGGAAATGACCCAAGGAAGGTGACCCGGGCGGGTCCCACGTGTCAGCGATCGAAAGTTTAAAAAACTGATCAGCTGTGGCTCTATGATCTAGTGTGACTGCGCGCCAAAAGGGTGTGTCCCGGTGTGGCTGGAATTTCATTGGCTGAAAATGTGGGCCCAAGTATTTTTTTCAATAGCAAAACAATTCCAGTTTCAGCTCCAACTTTGAAAATTCATAACTTTGTATAGGAAACTCTAAATTGGGTATTCAAATTGGGTTGGATTCATTTTGCAATGATCTATCCAAATATGAACTCCAATTTGTATAAAATTCAATATTAAATTATGGATAATTCTTTTAATGTCTTCTGAAAAAGAATTATTGAGGGAGTTTGGTTCATCCCAAAATCCTCAAATTTTGCCAGAATATTATTTAGGAGATTATTGAACTTTCAGAAAAGTTTCAGCTCATTTGGAGTTTATTTGAGTAGGAATTTCCAGAGTACAATCTGATGTGCTCAAAATTATACAGAAACTTTTTCAGAAAATGATCTTCCTTTGGAAAATCAGTTCTGGAAAATCCTTAGCTTCAAAAATCATAGGAAAAATTCATACATGCTCTATGAGCCATACTTGAAATGTTAGTTCACTTTATTGGGCATTAGAAAATGCACATTACTTCAGAATTAATTCCTGTAGCATAATTGCTTATAGAATTATTCTGGAGGAACTACTCAAAGAGAAGTACTGAATTTTGGACCAAATTACTTTCATGTGACCAGGAACTCACATGTAAAGTTTTAGCTCAAATTGAGCTTTAGATCTCCCTGTTCTTATTCTCCATGCTTATGTATGTGAGCAACACATAGAGAATTATGATGGAAATTATAGAAGACACAATTTCCACCCACACTAGCTGTAATTTGGCAAGCTAAGTATCTGTGTAGTTTATGACTTCATGTAAAAAATTCGAAGTCATTGGGAATCAGGACCTTTAGTTCCTTTCAACTCATGTGACATGTCCATTAGGAACCATAGAACATGTTAATGGAGCTCCTTATGGACAGTTGGTTTTTCCTCTAATTCCTCTGCACAACAGGGACAAGAACTTCATTCTTAGTACTCCCACACAGTTCCCTGTTATTAACAAGTTGAGTCTTTATTTCTTTAAATTGTATTATAAGAACATGTGCATATACATATCAATAGGACTTACGACGGAGGCAATCAATGGAGAGGTTCAACGGAGTGATTCCATTGAAGTGGATCAGTTAATCAAGCCTCAAGGGAGACAAGACTCTAACGGAATTATATACTATTAGACCCTGCAAAACAGGCAAGCCCCGGTTCACATTTAACTACCACTAAGTTTTTACTTTGTATATAATACGTCAGTTAGGATGAATTGTACATTACGTCTAGATTTTTGATACTACTCTTGCATGACCAGAAAACCTATGGAGTATTTAGGTAGAGGTCTTTCCACCGTGTAGAAACTGTCATGCTTAAGTAGGGCTTGGTAGAAGTCGAGTGGTTGGACGCTACTCGCGAATATTAGAAATTGGGGGCACAGGGGATTGGTTCAAAAAGTTGTTAGTAAGTTGAAATGAGACCGGGCAGGGTGTAGGGGACGTAGGACATGGGGGCCTGGGTGCTTATACCTGTCCGTGTCGGTTGAGGACCGATCCGTGTGCGGCCCACGCTGATCAAGTTTGAACGTACTAAAGGCATATCGGATATATGGGCCCCGGTAAACCGATGTAACCTAAACCTCCGGGCGTCGAGGCATAGCACACCGATTTATAGGTGTAGGTTGAGGGCAGCAAGGTGGAAATCTGCTAACGGGCATAGAGAGATGTTCTTGTAGGGAACCTCCTATCCGTTTCGGTGCGACCGGTTCAACGTTTGGGTTGTTGGGTGAAAGGTTGTCCCGTACGACCTCGAGTGAGTGTGCTGTGTAGCTCCACGGGTGGGCGTACGTGACGTGCTCTTCGGGTATCCCTGCAGGCGTATATCAAGTCGATTCGCTGTCCCTCACGGTTATGAGTACCACTTGTTCATTGAGTCGTGACGTAGAGGTAGCTTGCACTGAGATAAGGATCAATCACCATGGTTTGAAGTTGATACTAGTAATGTAATGTGATATCTTGTGAATAGGTTACTGCAAATTCGATTCATTTTCACCATGAACAAGTTACATCGGGAGAAAGTGTTTCTTATTTGATTATGGACTTCCGATGTGAGGTGGCCAAGGTTATGCTTAATTTGATGCTAATAACACTTGAAAGTAATGATCCATTTTTAGGCGAGTTCATATGCAATATAGTATCCTATGTTAAGTTTTTACCATCATGTAGAGTTTCATATTTAGGGCCGACGGTTAAGTCTTGCTGAGCGTTATGCTCACGGATACTATCCGAGTTGTTTTGCAGGTAATAACCCTACGTTGTTGAGTACGGTTGTCCGATGAGACTCGGAAGTCTCCGAGTGGTAAACTCATGGAAACCGTTGTCGCTGCTACTATGATCGTGTTGCTAGTGAGGAGGGTCCGCGGGCTGGACGTCTTGTCTTTTGCTTAGCATAGATATTAGACGTGAGCAGTATTAGTCTTCACTGTAGATTATTTTGAGAAGTATTTGTAAAAGTAACACTTTGTAAGCCTCCGCTTGTTTTATGTAATATGATGCTTTATTATGTGTGCTGTTGGGTGCCGCATCGCACGGCACCACCCAATGCGATTCCCGGGCGAGAGTCACGACCCCGTGACTCGGCAGCCGGGTGGCCCCTTACAGCGTGGTATCAGAGCCGCATTGGTAATAGCGCACGGAATAAGGCTCATATTATGACAAAAACTTAGGATACGGTGAGAAAACGGTATTAGGCCCAAGTAAGGACTATATTAGCATAGTTACTTAAAGTGACAAGACTAACATATGTTTATAATTCTGAATTTTGATTTTGTAACGATGCAACGCCGACCAGGTAAGAGGTAAGGTACGCCACCGAAAGCGGTTCAATTTTGGTTAGCTCCCTTAACGAGGAATGTGCTTCAGGGATAGGTCTCACAGCTTGGTGTGAGACGTTAATTTGAAACTCTTGGACTCTTCATGTTCCTGAGTTCATATGAAACGTTGATCCCTAGCGTGTATTAGGCAAGCAAGTGGAGACCCCATTGTATGGTCAGTAACGCGATAGTGTGTTTTTCTGGAAATAGCCTAGGAGGACATACGCAGAGCTTGCCATCGGTGTGCCCTGCAGGGCAGTAGGTGGTATCTGTTGGGTTGATAAAATTGCCAACCGTGATGACCCGTTTGCGCTCTACTCGGGTTCGTGTGGTGTAAAAACACGATCACGTACCTTGAGACGTGGCTTAACTCAAGGACGACCGTATGGCAATGGTACGGGCGTTTATATTTACTTTCAAATATGGATCTGCCTGAAATGACAACAACCTTTGAGTGCATCACTATTGAGTGTTCTTCAGCATGTACTAACCTTGAAACCGTAGTCCGAGTAGAACACGTTTGTGAGTGATCGTCTTAGTGCCACAATTGAGACGTATATGCTGGTATAAACCGGTTAGGATTTTATTTGGTGAGGGACGTAGTACCGTCATATCTCTTATGGTGCATCGCCATCGTACTACACTTAAAATTTTTCTTTCCTCCGAGAAATGATTCATGAATAACTTACAAACTAAAAATGGAAGTTAGAAAACACATATTAGTTACTGAGCTCTTCATTTGAACTAAGTTTCAAAGGAGAGAATCGCTAGGCTCCATTGGATCTAAAAACAGAGTGCTCTATTTTCGGCAGAAATTCTTGCTGGAACTTTGGCAGAGCATAACTCAGAGTAGCTTTAGCCAATTAAGGTGTATGATACAGTTCTGGAAAGATGTTTAAGTGCTCTACAACTTCTCTGTATACTTCCAGAGCAGAATCACAAGCTAAATTGGTAGAAAGTTTAGATAAATGTAAACTATCCAGAACCAGGACAGCAGCAAAACCTCTCTAGACCTTTCTGTTTTTAGGCCATAACTTTCTGTACAAAAATCTCTAAGAAGCCTATGATACATCGTTGGAAAGGTTATGAAATGTGCAACATTACTGTAAGTTCAAAGTTTGTTCAGATTCTTATTGTATTTGCATATACAACTGTGATAAAAATAGCCACATACAAAGGAGATGCTCGCAAATTTTGTCTAGGAATTCTGTCAACTTTGAGCAATCATAACTTTTGATCCAGAAATGATCTAGAGGCATATGAGTACTCTTTGGAAAGATACTAAAGTTAACTTTAACTTTGGTATGCAACTTGAGTTATGAAAACGTAATTAAACGGATCAAAATCTGGGTTACGACAGACGGGTTTGTCTGTACAGCAAAGAGGGCTAGTTAGGCCTACCGCACGGAAGTGACTAACACCGAGGATATTCCGGTGGTATGTGAGTACCGATGTGTTTCCCATGAGTTTTCGGGCAGACCGCCCGAACGGGACGTCAAGTTCAAGATTGAACCGGCGCCGGAAACAACACCGATTTCACAGAAGCCGCATAAGATGGCTCCCGATGAACTGGCGAAGTTGAAGGAGCAACTAAGTGAATCATGAGAAAAGGTTTTATACGACCAAGCTCATCACCTTGGGGTTGCTCTGCGCTGTTCGTTAAGAAGGACGATGAGACACTAAGATTAAGTGTTGATTATCATTCGCTCAATGCTGTCACTATAAAGGACAATGAGGGTACTCTATGGTTTAAAGATCATATAGTTATACCTCGTAATATGAAGCTCTATACTGCCAAAAATGTCACACACCGCTTAAGTGGTGTGAGTACGGCACAAGGTTATTGTTCGAGGTTGATTAGTCAACAAAGCTGATGACCGAGTTCGAACAATAGAAGCGAACTTGAAGGCTGAATAATCCCGACAGAAAAGCTAAGAGGATCAAAGACGTAGACTGTTGCATTTCGACGTCGAAGAACACGTTTATCTTCGTGTGTCGCCGACGAAAGGAGTTCACCGGTTCAATGTAAAGGGGAGATTTTGCTCTTCGAGTTTTAGATTCATTTGCTATCACGAAAAGTGCGGAACCGTAGACTACCAGTTGGAACTACCGGCATGTATTGCGGGTGTCCACGACATAGTCGTGTTTCACAGCTGCGGAAGTGTCTCAAATTTCCCGCTGTTGTCCGCACCAAAGAAATCGACGAGTGAAAACCAGGTCGTGCCTACACTAAGCGACCAGTTCAGACTATCGATGGAAGGATTCGGAGCACCTCGAACCGGACATTAAGATTTTACAAGGTGTTGTGGAGTAATCATACCACGGAAGAAACACCGTGGAGAGCAAAGATTACATCCGCATAAACTATCCGAAATTTTTATCGTCATACTATTTGGCATTACCTCTCCTGTCTCGTGCTTCTATTGGAATCTCGGGACGAGATTCTTTTTAAGGGGGGAGGAATATAAAAGTCCCAAAAATGTGAATGCAAAGAAACGGATGTTTGAGCATCATTGTGTTTCGGGTTCATAAAAATTGGGACTTGTTTAAATTTTTCCACATGTGATGACACACCTGAGTGACCCACCACTCTACCCTAGGAGCAATTGAGTGTTGGGGAAGAAAGTTAATTTCAAACCCATGTGTAAGCTCTCATGCGCAAGGGGGAATGAAATTCAGAGTTTGAACTCAAATTGTTCAACTCGAATTTCAAATTGGGACAACCAATAGGAATGCAAACGGTGGTGCTCAAAACCTCATTTGCAGCAGCCAAACCAGAAATCAAGTTTCATATTTGAATTTCTTGGGTCCAAATTGGTGGGAAGGCAAAGTCTCATAAAGTTTGGAGATTGTTTTGCTACCCATTTCTCAAATGGACTTTAAATGGCGTAGGAATTCAACTACAAATTCAAATGTGGATGAAACTTGCTCTAGTATCCAAATTGAGTTCAGATTGTAGCCCCCACAACTGAATTCGGTAATTTGCCAACTTGGAGAAAATTTAAGGAGATAAGGGGGGCAGTGGGACCCACATGTCATTGGAAGGGAGACTTGCAACTAAAGTAATCGAAGTAGCCGGAGCTCATCCGAGCGCCACCTCCTCTCGCAATTTCATTGCGCTGGAGACCTGCTGGCGCCCTTATCAGCGTGTGAGTCGATCCCTTCATGCACAAAGCATACCAAGGCTCTGCCCCCCTCTCGCGCAAGAGCGGAACAGAGCTGCTAACGGCCGCCGCGGGCAATCGATCGGGAGATGGGTAACCCTCGCGCATGGAACCCTTTCGAGCTGCAAAACAATACGGAGTGATCTTCTCCAACGTCCTCAGCGCGAAAACAAAATAAGCTACGGCTTCTCCAACCTTAGCGCAACAGTTTCGCGGCGACTTAACTTCATGTCCGAACGGGGCTCACGTGGGCAGTTTCACACGAAGGTGTTCATGCTCAAGCAAGTACTCCCACGGACACGCCGTCTACCTGTGCTACTCATCCCAAACCTTAGAGCACGCCGTGGAACATCGAGCTCCAATTCGGTTGTTTTCTCTCGACGCGTGCAAAGTGACCTCGGGTAAGAATTTTGCAAAATTCGCTCGCAATTCATATGTTTGCCCCCCCCCCAAATCATGCACACGTGCACTAGACTGGCTAGCGGTCAAGTTCCCTTCAAAACCCTAGCTAGAAATCGACCGTGAGTGAGCTATTGCATGTTTTCCCGAGCGCGGACGTCACAACACCATTCGGGCGCACGGTGAAAGCAGGGTAGTTACCATTTTCGGGCTTGTTTGCATCCTTGCCGAGTTTCCCTAGCATCCAAGGATTCTGTAGAGCCAATCCCGTGAGAGTTTGGCGGGCTAGGACCACCGGGCGACGGCGCCGAGCTTCACCGAATGTCGTCGCACGTTGCCGGCACGTTTTCGGTGGTCTAGCGCCCACGCCAACCCCGCCAACGTACTCCCCGACCTTGAAAACCCTCGGGCGACGAGTCTTCGGCCGGGAGATGGCCGGAAACGCTGGTCCGGTGAGCTCCGGCGACGGGGCAGCGCGGGAGCGGGAAATGACCCAAGGAAGAAGATGACCCGGGTGGGTCCCACGTGTCAGCGACCGAAAGTTTAAAAAACTGATCAGCTGTGGCTCTGTGATATAGTGTGATTGCGCGCCAAAAGGGTGTGGCCCGGTGTGGCTGGAATTTCATTGGCTGAGAATTAAAACGTGGGCCCAAGTCTTTTTTCAATAGCAAAACAATTGCAGTTTCAGCTCCAACTTTAAAAATTCATAACTTTGTGTAGGAAACTCTAAATTAGTTTATTTAAATTGGGTTTGATTCATTTTGCAAAGATCTATCCAAATATGAACTCCAATTTGTATGAAAGTCAATATTAAATTCTGGATAATTCTTTTAAGGTCTTATGAAAAAGAATTATTGAGGGAGTTTGGTTCACCCAAAAATACTCAAATTTTTCCAGAATATTCTTTAGGAGATTATTGAACTTTAAGCAAATTTTCAGCTCACTTAGAGTTGATTTGAGTAGGAATTTCCAGAGTACAATCTGATGTGCTCAAAATTATGTAGAAACTTTTTCAGAAAATGATCTTCCTTTGTAAAATCAGTTCTGGAAAATCCTTAGCTTAAAAAATCATAGGAAAATTCAGAAATTCTCTATGAGCCATACTTGAAATGGTAGTTTACTTGATTGGGCATTAAAATCCACATTACTTCAGAATTAATTCCTTATAGCATAATTGCTTATAGAATTATTCTAGATGAACTACTCAATGAAAAGTACTAAATTTTGGACCAAATTACTTTCATTTGACCAGGAACTCACATGTAAAGTTTCAGCTCAAATTGAGCTTTAGATCTCCCTGTTCTTGTTCTCCATGCTTATGTATGTGAGCAACACATAGAGAATTATGGTGGGGATTATAGGAGACACAATTTCCACCCACATTAGCTGCAATTTGGCAAGCTAAGTATCTGTGTAGTTTATGACTTCATGTAAAAATTTCGAAGTCATTGAGGATCAGGACCTTTAGTTCCTTTCAACCCATTTTAACTCATGTGACATGTCCATTAGGAACCATAGAACATGTTAATGGAGCTCCTTATGGGCAGTTGGTTTTTCCTCTAATTCCTCTGCACAACAGGGACAAGAACTTCATTCTTAGTACTCCCACACAGTTCCCTGTTATTAACGAGTTGAGTCTTTACTTCTTTAAATTGCATTATAAGAATATGTGCATATACATATCAATAGGACCTACGACGGAGGCAATCAATGGAGAAGTTCGACGGAGTGATTCCATTGAAGTGGATTAGTTGATCAAGCCTCAAGGGAGACAAGACTCTAACGGAATTATATACTATTAGACCCTGCAAAGTAGGCAAGCCCCGGTTCGCATTTAACTACCACTAAGTTTTTACTTTATATACAATACGTCGGTTAGGATGAATTGTGCATTACGTCTAGATGTTTGATACTACTCTTGCATGACCAGAAAACCTATGGAGTATTTAGTTAGAGGGTTTTCCACCGTGTAGAAACTGCCATGCTTAAGTAGGACTCGGTAGAAGTCGAGTGGTTGGACGCTACTCGCGAGTATTGAAAATTGGGGGCACAGGGGATTGGTTCAAAAAGTTGTTAGTAAGTTGAAATGAGACCGGACAGGGTGTAGGGGACACAGGACATGGGGGACTGGGTGCTTAGACCTGTCCGTGTCGGTTGAGGACCGATCCGTGTGCGGCGCTGATCAAGTTTGAATGTATCGAATGCATATCGGATATATGGGCCCCGGTAAACCGATGTAACTTAAACCTCCGGGCGTCGAGGCATAGCACATCGATTTATAGGTGTAGGTTGAGGGCAGCAAGGTGGAAATCTGCTAACGGGCATAGAGAGATGCTCCGTGTAGGGAACCTCATGTCCGTTTCGGTGCAACCGGTTCGACGTTTGGGTTGTTGGGTGAAAGGTTGTCCCGTACGACATCGAGTGAGCGTGTTGTGCAGCTCCACTGGTGGGCGTACGTGACGTGCTCTTCAGGTATCCTTACAGGTGTATATCGAGTCGATTCGCCGTCCCTCACGATTATGAGTACCACTTGGTCACTGAGTCGTGACGTAGAGGTAACTTGCACTGAGATAAGGATTAATCACCATTGGTTTGAAGTTGATACTAGTAAAGTAATGTGATATCTTATGAATAGGTTAGTGCAAATTCGATTCATTTCCACCATGAGCAAGTTACATCGAGAGAAACCATTTCTTGTTTGATTGTGTACTTCCGATGTGAGGTGCCCAAGGTTATGCTTAATTTGATGCTAATAACACTTGAAAGTAAGGATCCATTTTTAGGGGAGTTCATATGCAATGTACTATCCTATGTTAAGTTTTTACCATCATGTAGAGTTTTATGCTTAGGGCCGACGGTTAAGTCTTGCTGAGCGTTATGCTCACGTATAATATCCAAGTTGTTTTGCAGGTAATAACCCTACGCTGCTGAGTACGGTTGGCCGATGAGACTCAGAAGTCTCCGAATGGTAAACTCATGGAAACCCTTGTCGTTGCTACTGCGATCGTGTTGCTAGTGAGGAGGGTTCGCGGACTGGATGTCTTCTCTTTTGCTTAGCATAGATATGAGACGTGAGTGGTATTAGTCTTCCACTATAGATTATTTTGAGAAGTATTTGTAAAAATAACACTTTGTAAGATTTCGCTTGTTTTATGTAATATAATATTTTATTATGTGTAATGTTGAGTGGCGCGTCGCACGACACCCGCTAATACTATTCCACAGGCAGAGGCACGGCTTCGTGACTCGGCAGCAGAGTGGCCGCTCACATGCATGGGCGGCGCGAGCTCGTCACACGACAAGCTAATCGTAGCGAAGATGCAGCCCTACAACTACTAGGAGCGGCCGTGGCGGGGGGGGGGGGGGGGGGGGGGGGGCGATATAATTAATACCGGCCTGAGCTGCACGGTTCATTCAGATCTCAATCATAACTTTTTTCATTTTAAATTTCATTTCGGAAAGCACCGGTGGTGGTCATAGGACGCCGGAGAGGCGAGCCGGCAGCACTGACCGCTCCTTGTTCATCCACGTAGGCACTTGCTACTCGAGTACTCCTACGTTCTCTTTTCTTTGTGGTTAGGACAAAGTTAGTCAGACTAATTACTTAAGATTAGCAAAAGTAGGGTGGTCTTCTGGTCAGGAAAAGGCATGTCGTCTTCCCGCCACTGCTTTTCTTATCTCTCATGCTTGCGTTCTGCGCAGGTCAAAGAGAGGATTACTATAGTTCATCGCGGGGGGAATAATCTAGTAAAAGGTTAGGTACCCAGTAATACTATAATAACCTTAACATGTGATAAATAAAGGAGGGAATTAACTTCGTTTGGCGCTACCATGATTACGCTGTGTGTGTAGGCTATGCTGATGTAGGCACATTGTACAAAATTAATATCGGAAAATTGAGGGAACTTTGTTGTATCATTTTTTTCAGCTCCCTTTTTGGTTGGTGCTTGCACATGATGCTGTATAGCAAAAGATCATAAAATGTTAGGTGATCAAGATTCAGATCACTCTATATATATTCTAGAGACCGGCAAGTTCGAGTACGATAATACTAGTATATATTAATTTTTTATGCAATAATTAAAAATCTTAAAATATTTGGCTGTCAAGATTTTAGCTTACTGCATGCAGTGTGTATATTCAATATTTTAGCTTACTCTTTTGGAGCTTCCCTTAACTAATTTTGCATAAATATGTATATGCATACACATTCAACTTTCATTATTTTAATTCACACATGAATGCAGTTCTTTACTTTCCCTTAGGAGTTGTTTGTTCTCTGCTTCCCTTTTGAGTACTGCCCTTAGGAGCAAGCGGCCAAATTTCAACGCCGCGAAAACGCGCAAAACCCATGCGACAACAAAGCCTTTCCTTCTCCCGCGATGCAGAGGGATCGGAATGATCTCTGCCCGGACAAGATCATGATGCGATCCCTAGTGGGAGCTCAACTTATGAAATCTCACGGCTGAGGTTAGCGCCGAACTTGTTCCTCGGGAGCTAAAAAGGGTGGTCGAGAACCCGTGGGGCGCAAACGCCTGAGGACCCTCCCTTCGCTGATCCCTGCGCGTATATCCATGCATGTGTACAACAAACCCCTGGCACCAATAGCAATTGATTAACAGGTCACACCACACCCCCTATATAAGAGCCCTGGCTGCTAGTCTGCAGTCATGACACAGCAACATCAATCTGCTTAATTAGTTCGCCCCATCTGGCATCATTAACCTTGAAGATCTGCATTTCTCTCTCTTCTGATATAATCACCTTCTTCATCAAGCTCCAGCAACAGGAGAGGAAGAATCAGAGGAGACTTTTGCTGCACAGGTAATTAATAAGGTAACATATACCGTCTCCATGAAAAGTTGTGTGGATGCATGGCATGTGCTAGTAGCACACTGTTGCGATCTTATCCCATGCATATCTGGTGTGATGCGTGTTCTTACAATGTTTTTGATGGCCTTAGAGCTTGTGTCAGTCAGTGAACACTGTTCTCAGTGAGATCTCTGATGATCTTGTGTGGAGGGAGCAGGTGGAAATAGTAGCAGGGCCCTGTAGTATCAGTTAGGTATGCTCCCGTTGTGTTTCATTGGCCGATGGAAATCCAAAACGTTTAGGAGGGTAGCTTTACTGGTGAGACAGATTGTGAGATCCTTCCTGATCTGCAAGTTGACAGATCATGTGCATCTATAGGACGGCCTTGGGTCCGACCATTGTTATGTTTGAACCACGTTCCGTTTTGCGCCGTTGAATCCTTGTCCTTTTGTGAGGTCCACTACCTCTTTTGGGGAAAAAAAAAGAAGAAGGAAACCTTGAGGTCAAAATATGATTGTGTATATAGTGTTTTCTTCCTTGCGCCTTTGAAAAGTCTCCCATCGTCTACTTTCTTTGTGAAATACTTTTTCTGTTTCATTTTAAATGATGTCAGTTAGTTCGGTTTTGGACTAACCAAAAGGACTAGTTAACACAGGTCTGTTCAATTTTTGAATTGAACCAGTTCGTAAACCATCAGTACATCACAAAACACTAACCTGGCCTAGACCATTGATTGGGTCGTACAATTAATTCGGGTTACTCAATTAATGTTTACGAAGATGAAAAACTTGTTACCCCCCTCTCAACATTCCATTTGACTCTAAAGATAACCCAGAACAAGTGTGAAGAAAAAAAACGTCCACCCACTGACCCACCTTCCTGGCAAGCGCCTATAAATTGCTGCCTCCACTCTCACTTGAGTAACCAACCGCAAGCTAGTGGAGTCTGGTAGGCTCAGTGAGAGTCGTAGCCCGCCTTTGAATTCCACGCCGTCTTCCCGCTCCCGCCAGGTTCCGTGAGGCTATATAACTCGTACGTAAGTGCACGGTGCTGAGCATATCGACTACACAAGAACACAAACCAGTGCCGCAGCTGGATTGCTGCTGCCATACGAAACATTGTGCTAGCTGCGTGCTCCGGACTGCAGTGTCTCACGGTTCCGGTGTGTTGTGACTGGTGCAGACATGGTGGAGACCAAGCAGCAGTACTACCCGGCGGCGGCGGCGGCAGCGGCCATGGAGGTGTCCTCCGTTGAGCTCGGCCACACGGCGGCCTCCAAGTGCTTCGACGACGACGGCCGCCCCAAGCGCACAGGTAAGGATGGTCCAGCTCTCTCTAGCTAGAGCGCAGCCCGGCGGCGGTCAGACACCTGTGTCGCGCATGCAGTCGATGGAAGCTGATCTGTGCATGTCGTTGTTAATCACGAAGGCACGATGTGGACGGCGAGCGCGCACATTATCACGGCAGTGATCGGGTCCGGGGTGCTGTCGCTGGCGTGGGCCATCGCGCAGCTCGGATGGGTGGCCGGCCCCGCCGTCATGCTGCTCTTCTCCTTCGTCACCTACTACACCTCGGGCCTGCTCGCTGACTGCTACCGCTCCGGCGACGATGTCACTGGCAAGCGCAACTACACCTACATGGACGCCGTGAACGCCAACCTAAGTACGCCTTCCTTGCCCTCGCATATTCCTCGCTCCTGTTTCTGTTTGCGGTTGCAGGGAGCTGACTCTGTTTTTCCTTGCGTGTCGTTTCGTCGATCGAGCAGGTGGCATCAAGGTCCAGATATGCGGGTTCCTGCAGTACGCGAACATCGTCGGCGTCGCCATCGGCTACACCATTGCCGCCTCCATCAGCATGCTGTCAGTAGCTTTTCACGTGCAAAAGCTTCAGCTGCGTTCCGCTTCAATTCGTGAGCCTAACTAGCGGCCTGGACGCATCGTGCAGGGCGATCAAGAGGGCGAACTGCTTCCACAAGGAGGGGCACGGGGACCCGTGCAACATCTCGAGCACGCCGTACATGATCATCTTCGGCGTGGCGGAGATCTTCTTCTCGCAGATCCCGGACTTCGACCAGATCTCGTGGCTGTCCATCCTCGCCGCCGTCATGTCCTTCACCTATTCGACCATCGGCCTCGGCCTCGGCGTCGTGCAGGTGATGGCCAACAAGGGCATCAAGGGCAGCCTCACCGGCATCAGCGTCGGCGTGGTGACCCCGATGGAGAAGGTGTGGCGCAGCCTGCAGGCGTTCGGCGACATCGCCTTCGCCTACTCCTACTCCCTCATCCTCATCGAGATCCAGGACACCATCCGCGCGCCGCCGCCGTCCGAGTCCAAGGTCATGCGCCGCGCCACCGTCGTCAGCGTCGCCGTCACCACTTCTTTCTACATGCTCTGCGGATGCATGGGTTACGCCGCCTTCGGCGACAACGCTCCCGGGAACCTCCTCACCGGGTTCGGCTTCTACGAGCCCTTCTGGCTCCTCGACGTCGCCAACGTCGCCATCGTCGTCCACCTCGTCGGCGCGTACCAGGTCTACTGCCAGCCACTCTTCGCCTTCGTCGAGAAGTGGGCCCAGCAGAGGTGGCCCGAGTCGCGGTACATCACCGGAGAGGTCGACGTCCCTCTCGGCTCCGGCGGCCGGTGCTACAAGCTCAACCTGTTCCGGCTGACGTGGCGGTCGGCGTTCGTGGTGGCGACGACGGTGGTGTCCATGCTGCTGCCGTTCTTCAACGACGTGGTCGGGCTCCTCGGCGCGCTCGGCTTCTGGCCACTCACCGTCTACTTCCCCGTGGAGATGTACATCGTGCAGAAGAAGGTGCCCAGATGGAGCATGCTGTGGGTGTGCCTGCAGCTGCTCAGCCTCGGCTGCCTCATCATCACCATCGCTTCGGCCGCCGGTTCGGTCGCCGGGATCGTCGCCGACCTCAAGGTCTACAAACCCTTCGCGACGACCTCCTGATGACGATGGAATGCATCGGAAACATATGCAAGATTATTGACGATGGACAAACAGATGAAATCGGCGCCTAGTATATGTGCAGTGCTAAAATTAGTTATTGAATTGTCACACGGTAAAGAAAAGAGAAAACAAAGAGAAGAAAAATCGATGTCATTCTTGTGATGCCAACGGTACGTAGCTTACGTCGCGGATGTACCGTGTCCTAATTTCTATTGTTTGTGATATGGTTAACTGAAATGGTTAGTAAAAAGAAAGAATTTGTGTATTTTCAATTACTTCTGCTTCTATAGGACAGTCTGGGGGCATGATTGAACTAATGCCTGCAATTCCTTATGTTTCTAAACAAGAATTCTGAGCATGCAAGATACGTGCTCTTCAGAAAAAGTTCTTATGTTCTTGGTACTGTGGCCTGCTTTTGTGTGAAGGAAGGAATAAATAACGTGGCCTTCTTTTTAAACTAAAATTGTTGTTCTAACGATAACAATTTTATAAACAGAGCGAGTACTTCCACACAAAAAAACTTTCTTTCGAAAGCTTCACAAAAAAAAAACTAAACTTGAGAAAACTTTGACAGCCTCCCGTTGCATGAACTCTAGTCGAAAAAACTAAAGAGGAATTCCTGGTACTTGGTTCAAATTTGAACTAGGTTCACAGGACTTAAATCAAATATAGTAATCCAAGCAGTGCCTAAATTTGTTATTCTCCGTTGCAATTCCGATGTATAAGTACGATATTGTTCATATATATATATATATATATATATATATATATATATATCAGAACGGCACGGAATGACCGAATATTATGGCCTTCATCATTACCACAACTAGCAAAAGGAGCATCTGCACTTGCAGTGAAGGGATACTGATGATACGGAAGGTCCTGCATCCCTGTTGAGAAACGATGGCTCACACGGTAACAGAGTCATCAAACAGACCGGAAACGAAATGGGCGAATGCATCCTCTGTTCCTGCGTCCGTTAAATCTGGGGTTACACACGCGGATCACGAGCTTGGCTCGATCGGCGGCCGCGCAGGAGCGTTCCTCTCCTCGCGACCGGGAGAAAGCCGGGAAAGCGAAGGGGGCGCGCGTCAGCTTCGGTGGATCCAGGACCTCCTGAGCTGGGACGCGACGTGGCATGCATGAACAACCACGCCGCCCCCGGCTTCGTGGAGTTTAAAGACAGCTTCTGCCCCACTCGCAAGAAAAAAGAAAAAAGACAGCTTTTGCCGCCAACCCTTGGCACTAGCGGTCGGGACCGGACGACCTCGGCCTCTGCTTTTTTTTTGGGTGCGGTGACCAGGGCAAAGTGAAGGTTTGCATCCAAAGCTTGTTATTAATAGCAACGACGATGCGACGAGACAAGGAAAAGGAAGGGTCCGAGAAGAATCTCCGAGTCGTTGTAGCCAGACAAGGCGAAGGTCCAGGGATAATCCAAACCCTACCAGTCTACCACCACCACCACCACTCGCAATTAATTCTCCTTACTTTTGGCGAGATCCCAATCCACGCATTGTCATCACGGCCCCGGCAGCTCTCTGCTCCTTCACCATCGAGTGCAGGTGACACGACGAAACATATTACAAAAAAATGCGTCAACTTTATTTTCTCGCAAGACTTTATATATATATATATATAAATATATATATATATGTGGGGGGCGTGCTAAAACGGAGTCGACTATTAAAGACAGGGGTTGATAAATACGCCTACAAGGCCCACAAGTGGCACATGCTGGTCCCGGGCGGCTGCTCTGTTCCTCTGGCATCTCCGTCACCGAAAACATAAGAGCAGCGTGGAAACATCACCTCCAATCTGCCCGCTACCGGAAAGAGCGGCCATGAAGCTAGCCTGCGCGTCCATCGACGCCGAATCTATGCATGCCTCTGAGTGCCGTCCTGGATGACAGGCTGGCTTCGGTTCTCGCCTTCCCGACCAGGAGCAGCGGCTGCAATGTCCCTTGAAAACCGTGACCGTTGGGGTGTGGCTTGGCTGGCCTACGTACTCTAGTTGATGGATCCATCAGTCGCCGGAAAAGGCGCGTGCATATGTTCTGCACTACTCTGTACTTCAACGAATGGATAAGAGTTCTGAAGAATTCCGTCTGAAGTACTGCAATAATAGAGAGGATGGCGGGTCGGCACAAACAATGGCCCTTCTCATCTTGCAAACGGCACCGGCGCCGGTGCCGGTGCCTTCTTGGGGCATTTAGGCGATTCGCGTGTATTATGCATGTCGACGAGAATCAGAGGGATAAGCTGCCGGTTCTCTTCTTATCTCGACGGTACAGGATGCCGGTGCTTGCGGCTTGCTGTTGCTGTTGAAAGGCGGTGGTACGTGGTTTTTTATTTTCGACGTACCGGAAACAGGGCACTACCCATGAGATGCGACCACATTATTGGTTGCACTTGGACGGTTGAAAGAGATCGGAAAGAACATTGCAAATGTTTTTTTACAACCGCGGAGGCATGAGACTCTTGCCGATGGATAGATGATATTAAGATTCTGATGCTCAAAAAAATCTTAGATTTCGATTTCTGACTTGTCAAGGAATGGTCGCGCTTCTGATTTGATTCATATTTTTCGAGATCCGTTGTTTATATATCCTTTGGTCTAGGGATAAATGTGGTGAAAATGGTTGAAAAATTTTGGACGGAGGTAGCCAAAAGTGGTGTACTTAGACGGTACCAGCAAATGTGGAAACCGATCATTTCGGAGTTTTCCGTATTTGGGATCCTAAGCTTATGGAGGCATAGAAAGACCGCAATTATCATCAGTAATTTGGAGGTAATTCATCGCTCCGTTTTGATTACATTGCCACCTTTCCTCTACTCACCAGTCGTCCGTAACTATGTATAGTTACGGATTTAAATATATATACAGACGTGTATGTTCGTGGAGTGTGCGAGTGTGTAAAGTAATTCTGGATTTGAAGCGGAGCTTGGTTGGGTTTCCCAGCCCAACGAGATAACCATACGATTTTCTTGGGCCATGTAGGTCTCAACCAGTTACACTACAAAAGAGAACAGTTTGCCCGACCCGCACTGTGGATGAGCTTGATGTCCGCTTTTGGGCCCAACTCTATAGGGAACGACTAGAATGCAAACAGTCATTTGGTGCAATCGTGCAAAAAATCCTTTTAAACCACACGATCTACATCCTGCCGTGAGTGTATTTTTACACTTAAACCCTTCCACCTGGCAATATAAGTTGAAAGAATTGAAGTGTGCAGGTGGAAGGGTTTAAGTGTAAAAATACACTCACCGCAAGATATAGATCGATTGCACCAAATGACTGTTTGCATTCTAGATGCTCCCCTCTATAAAGTGGGAAGAAGATAGAAAAAAAAAGCAGCTGATTCGTTTGCATGACTGCCGTACTTAAGGCCGACGAAGGGCTCAGAAAATAAACTAATAATACAAAAGGTCAAATCAGATTAGGTCAAACTAAATTTATATTTAATTTTAACTAATATTTAATAAGAGCTAAAATAAACTATGAATTACACCACCCCTAACCCTTACGTGATGGTTTCCGCGTGCGGAAGGGCGCGTGGCAAAGACGTGATATGCTCCCACATGAGTGCGACGCGATCAGCGCTTGGATCTGGCCGAGGCGCAGCCGCATGAGGTATGTCACGTCGTTCGCTTAAAACTCTTTCACCTAGCAACAAGTAATAAATTAAAAGAAATATAGACACTCAGATGAAAGAGCTCAACTAAGAAAATGTGACCATGAATGAAAAGTTATTTGCATGACTGTACTTAGAAGCTGTTTGCATTCTAGTGATAAAAATTGGTAAGCGGTGACGGCAGCCACGACATCGCTTCCGGCTTTTATAGATTTGCTTAGCCACGCAAGACGCAACAGAACAAAATGTATTAATCAGCCCTTCGACGTGCATGTCTGATGGCTCACGTCCAACTGCACTTTTTTTTCCTCCATATGTTTGAGTTAACGACGAATGAACTGATGGTTACATGACAAGCTATGCTCGTTCGATTCTTCCTGTATTGTGAACGAGTTGTTCTTTTGGGACGAATACAACAGTTCAAGAGGGTGACCTATACGGCTCGCCGTGATTTACATATAACCCAGGACTCTTGATTCTCGACCATCCTGGTTATCATACTCAGAAGAATAAAACATCCTCAAAAATATGTACCACCAATGCCTCAGAAATTATAAGGGGAGCGGAGCTGTTACCTTTGCATCCTACAGTCAACCTATGGGGTGTATCCAATGAAAGAACGGAGAGACAGTGTTCCCTTCCAATGTAGCCTTGAAGCCTCCTCATGAACTGAGAGCAGTTATCATGTCGGGCGAAATGATTCTGCTGCCCTTGGTGACCTGAGTGGAATGCCATCAGCAGCAGACCTAAGAGGAACAACTTCAATGCTATAGCCATCCTCATCCGCATGTTTAGGTAGTCGGATGGGTAAATTTGGTGGGATACCTGTGATGTAAACCAGTGAGAATTTGCGAACAGCAAACGTTACATTTTAAAAGAGGTATAAATATAGACATACCGTCTGCCATATCCTTTGTCTTGTGAAGAAGGAAAGTCCCAGAAAGGATAGTAACAAAACCACACATCTCTGTCACAATTTGTGTTGGGTTTTGACGATCCCAATCCTTCATAAAAGAGGAGCTGACATTATTAGATAGTTCTGAAGCATCGTGAAGTGAACATGATAGTGAATTCACTGATGCACTACCATTTTGATAATCCAGATTAACTAGTCAGTGTTTCATATTTTTACTGGATTACAGTTCATATTATCATAAATGGCAATTCAATTCTTCCAGTATTAATTTTTCAGCCATTCCCACAGACCTATTGACCAACAGATGCCCTTTTTAATCCTGGTCACAAATAGGACAGGTAGACAGAACGGACAATTATGGTAATTCAAGTATCATTACTATTACATTGTTGAGGATGGAACTTAATAGCTTCATAAACTTGGATAAATATGTAGACCCTACAACCCTCATTTCAGCTGTACGATTTGTATATCAATCAGCAAGACAAAAACCAGGCTATCAGCAGCATGTAATGCCACAAAGCAACAAAGTGGACAAAAGTGATTGTTGGATCTTAGGAAAGATTATGATGCAAGACCAAAATTTGAATGCTTTATTTACACAATTATATGTGCAACTATATAACTAGTGGGCTATCTAGATATTACTTCCACTAGCTAACTAGTTCAATTAAATACTGATATACAGTGAACTTCTTGTAGAAAGATTTGCTACGCCAAAGTCTCTGTTTAAGGTGCTAGCCAAAGCAAAGTTTGCTGCGGAATGACACAAACAAATAAATTAAGCTCCTAGCTATTACCTTGAACATTATCACGCTAGCCAAAATGGTCAAGGATGTGAACATTGTATAATATATAGGTGAAACAACTGCAGTGTTGAACGTGTCAAGGGCCTGCAAAAATCAAATTGGCCAAGTTGGAAAAGTATAGAGCAGAAGGAAAATGTGGATGTGACAAACATTTCTTATCCCGCTATCATTAGGAAACATTTCTCTTGACATAGCCATGAACACTAGCATTAATCATACCTTGTTCAGATAGTTCATCTGTGTCACTATGCATGAGATTACAACAAGTAAGAACACCCAAGTTTGTATATAAACAAGCTGATTTATCCCTGAAAATGTCAGCTTCAAGGCTATTCCAAGAGCCTTCACACTCATGACCTGCCAAACCAAGCAGATTAACGCATTGAAGATCCTAGCCATATAAGCAGTGTTATGTGAATATACATGAAAGTAAATATTGTTGAGTAAAATTCATACCGATAAAGATCCCACTAGAGAACAGACACCAATATACACCATGATGTGTGTCTGCCCATACTGTGGGACAAAATGGAATATGAGCACGAAAGCTGCGGCGAGCACAATGGCTGCATAAAGTAGGAATGCTGCAAGGTGATGTAATGACTTGTTAAGACTAATGGGGTCACTAAAGACACACATCACACATGCATAAAATTGCTAACATGTGAAGAAAGATGAATACCTGGTTCAGTGGCGAGGTTCCACACTTCTGCCACGGACTCAATTTGTCGCTCTGGAGGGGCATGAAGGACAATAGTTGTCGAACCCACAACACAAAGAATACACCCAAGTATACCAAATATGTGAAGCTTCTCCCGCAACATAATATGCGCAAGAACAGCACTGCATTGAGACATGCCAAAACAATTAAATTTACTGAAATACAACCAGTATAAAATGTTAATTTTTAGTGTACAAGCAGGATTTAATGTTCTAAGTCTAGTTAATACCTAATAATTATGCTAAGTGCACCAAGTGGAGTGACCAAGATAGCAGGAGCAAACGCGTAAGCGGCAAAGTTAGCGATTTCGCCAACAATCACTGCAAGATTCACGATATATAATTAGTAGCAAGGTGAACAGATACGGAAGACAGTTAATGAATGTCAAAACTTTATCAGTTGTAGGAAGGGGAAAGACCTACTCGTTATCATTCCAGCCCACCACAGTGGCTCTAGCAAGTACGAGTAGCCACCAACACCTGTTGCAAATAAGTAACGTAAGCATAATAATTGAGCAGAAAATGAAGGTCTGAACCTATCTGGCAACAGGGAAATAAAACTCCTGATGTGGCATTTGCATAATTCACAAATGGTTGATCAGAAGTAAATCGTACAAGCTACCTAGCAATGAAGTCTATATTAAGTGGAAGGTTTCAACAAGTGAGCGTACATTATTTGACTCCTCGTATACACCCAGAATGTTTGTAAACTTGTCCACAATTCCATATGTGGACAACACTTTTCAAATTTGGCAACGCAACATGGAAGCAGGAGATAGAACTAACAAATTGTGAGGTGACAGTCCTGTGTTGCACCGTCAGCAGTGCGTATCAGCAATGAACTATGCCACTAGCACTAGTGATCATCCAGAATAGCCAGCAGGTGAACTGCTCGTGGGAGGAGAAGTTTCATCACGTGAGCTCCCATGAAGCATGCTAACTCCTGCCTGACACCACCAAAACGATCCCAGCGCGTCTCACCGCAAACACTCCACTAGACCAAACCCACCGACACCGCGGCCGAGATCCATCCCCGCGCGCGGATCAGATCTAGGCCGCAAGCCCAGCACGCCGCTCATCCGCACCACAAAGCGCTCCCGCTCGGTGGTCGGGACGCGACGGAGAGCTGATTCAGCGAGCAGCAGAGCGGCGGAGCACGGCAGCGGCGACGCACCTGCTCGGACCCCGTAGGCGCTGGCCCTCTTGAGCCCCTTCTTCTTGACGATGAAGCTGGCGCCGATGAAGAGGCTGGAGGAGAGCGCCAGCAGCAGGCCCTTGATGTTGTCGGCCGACATCCCCTCCACCCACCTCCCCAGCCGCGCTCCGCCCATGGCGCCGCGAAGCGCCTACCTCCTCCTCCTCCTCCCCCGCCCGCGACCGCCGCGCATCCGAGATCTGGGGACGGGGGGCGCGGCGCCGCTCGGGGTTGCGCCGGCTGATGGCTCGGCTTTCCGCGGGCTGCGCCGGCTTTGGTCCGTCCTACTTCTGACTGATGTGAGCGAGCCTTGGTTGGTAGGGGGGAGCTAGCTGAGCTACCGTATGGTGTGGGTGGGGAAGAGGAGCCCTCGCCGCGCGTGCTCGTGCGGTGCGCGCCGGGGGTGAGGATCTGGGGAGACGACGCGGCGGGCGGATCTCGCAAATCTTTCGCGTGGCCAGAGCCAGACCGAGAGGGGGAGGGGGGGGCCGACGGTGCACACGGCACAAAAACTGAGGTGCACCTTTCTTTTTCGTAGCGCAGAAGAGGCTACTGCTTTCACGGGTGGGTAAGGCCGTGAGTCATCCAGGACGCGGAACCTCGCTTTAAAAAAAAAGAGTCGATCGGTTTAGTTAGGAGACGAATTACTGCGTTTCAAACAACGAACACAGCAATATCACATACTCCCTCAGTTTTAAAATAAATAATATTTAGGATAAAAAATCTAGTTCATTTTAAAACTAAATTGTTGTTCTAAATATTATTTTCTATATATATATATATATCTTCTAATTATGGACAGCAGTGCACAAATACAACTTTTACAATGTACAGTACAGATCGAGTTCTACATAAATAGCGAGCTAATCTTCAGAACAGCTAACCTAGTTAACATGTACAGGGGCTGAGATTTGCTACAAAATCGCCTTCCCTCCTTTGAGGGGGGACTAGGATGAGTTCTAGGCTCCTAGCAGCTCTAGCTTTGTGTCTGAGTAGTTCTTGCTACTGACTGGTGAGAAGCTCTACCCGAATTGTAGCTCGGAATCGTCGCAAAGAATTGATGCGTGTTGCTTTGGACACAACCAAGCAAGAATAGCTACCACCTTCCTTTCTTGCATTGCAGAACGGGTGAACTCATCATATCCTGACATACAACAGTATTATGGCTAGAAAACTGAAGAGCGATTCTGGCTGTTACCACTGCTCCACTGCTCCAGAGATCATCCTGCACCTCCGAGTCAACAACCCATCGGAAGCAAAGGTGCAAACTGCACCTCCCAGTCAACAACTCTCAGTTGGGATCCTAACATTTTCATAACCTCCCAGGGTGTCCTGAGTAAACGATTCCAATGCTTCAAATATCGGAGCCAGACCTGCCTTCAGATCAGTTACGCTAGCCTCTCGGGTTTGTTTTACAGTCTCCTCGTGTCTAGCTTTCTGCTCATCCAGTCGTTCATGCAATGTACCGAAAGCAACCATGCGGCTATCAACAGCACTGCCGTTGCCGACAATGGGCAGCACTGGCTTATCAACTTCGAGATGTCCTTGCAAGCCATGTTCCTTTTGGAGAGGGTTGAGCCCCTTTGCGAAATCTCTAGACAAATACTCAGCTTTTAAATTCTGCTGCCTTCCATCCTGCCGCTCCCACAATATATGCACATTAACAGCAAAAGCCTCCATTGTATCCACCACAGTGCCTTCTGGTACCCTTTTCATGGCTTGACACCAGTCATTAGCTGTGATGAACACGGCAGGAGCTCCAAGCCTACCAGGAGAGAACGGTGAGACGCCATCTGTAGTTTCCTCCTTTTCCTGAGGAAGCCATTTGACTAGCCAGCCGTTGAGGGTTTCAATATAAGCCTTCTGGGATAGGATCCAGTTCCTGAAACAGGAACACCAATTCAAAAGTTCCATCTCTAGTTCAAATGTAACCTTGGAAGAGCTTCTTTCAGGTCCATTCTTAGGGATGAGAATATGAGATTTAGTTTCAAGTATGGTATGGAACTGCTTCCGGTGGCATTCAAGAATTAATTTCCACATTCTAATAAGCCTGCACCAGAATCACAATAACTTATTCCCTGTCCTTTCAGAGTTCAGTCATCAGTTTTGCAGTAAAGAACTAGAAGAACCAGGGATTATTCATAAGAAAAGAAAATGAAAGAAATATGCGCAAGACAATAGCTATCATGAAGAAGGGCGGACGAGAGTGAATTATTTTCATTTTTTCTTACTAGTTTGTTAGTAAAAGGAAACATTGTGCATACCGGACCTTATTTTAAAGCAAGAGTGGACTCCCTAAAATCAATACTAGCAATTTTTTACTAGTGTGGTCGCAATATTTTTTTGAAGTTCAGGTAATGCCACTGTAAATACTGATGCTAAAACTAACAGATCTTAGGAAATGTTGTAAGAACTCAAATATTCTGAGAGAAAAAATCAACATGCAGCAGAAGTACTGCAACATAAAGAATGATATAAGTAAAAATGTCATGTAATTTACATGAAGTATTGCTATGGTCTTAGAAAAATAGTGACTGTCATATAGATTCTTTTGGGGTACTAAAAATGCATTCTTTTAGTGATTCTCCACCAAAGAGTTGCATATATTATTTTACATGTTCTTTTCCGATAGTTGCACAATTTAACTCAGTGGCTGCATGATTCTTCTAGTATAATCCCAAAGTTATCTAATAGTACTAGAATTAGCAATACGAAATAACTGATTTTTCCATCATGAAATCCATTAGTATTTCATAAAAACAAATCAAAACTATATTGTATGATTTAAAAGGGTAACAAAGGCAAACATGAAAAATGGCTACAATGTACAATGACATAGAGATTGTTTCAAGGTTGAACTGTTAGTGATACACACAAGTGGATAACAAATAACGATAGAGCAGTAGGAACACTTTTCATACCCCTGGATAAGTGTAACAAGGTGTGGATGCAACTCATCATCTCGTAATATGTGAATCCTCTTAGAAATAACTTTAGCTGATCTAATGGCAATGTTGATTCTGGTGAGCAGTGTCCTAATTGAAGCCCGTGTGGAATCAATCTTATATGGTTCTGCACCAGTAGCATCCAACTCCTTTAAGCGCTTCCATTCTCTGTCATATGTAATCCTTAACCTTTCCTCCTCCTAAGATAGTTAAGAGAGTGTTAATAATATGCTATGGAAAAATAAAGGTGTGAAGGACAGTTTAGGCTTTAAAGTTCACAAGCACATAGATTAAATATCAGATGAGACCCATCTTTAACTGTGTCAGACTATCAGTTAATTGATGCATTTCCAATAATTAAACTAAATTCATGAAATAATGTCAAGTTTCAAGTGTTTTTAGTCTTATTCTTAAATCTAATTTGGCACTACATTGTGATCATATTTCCTTTATCGGAAATGCTGGAATTCAAACTGCAACAGAAACTAAGCCCCACAAACCAGAGTGGAAATAACATACCATAATTTCTTTATGAAGTCTTTTCTCCCACACATACAATCTGTCCATTGTTGCAGAAAGTGTATTGACTTCAATATCGCTGGCAAAATCAAATTTTTTGCTTGGGTTCTGATTTCTCTTTGATGAATTTATTGCTAATTGGTCCAAATCCTTCACTGGTGGCTCAGACATGGAAGAAAACAACAACGCAAAGGTCCCGATCATCCTTGAAAATACCACTGCATCAAGAGCAAGGATTATGCTATGTAACTGACAATAAAAGAAATCAGATGTATACTATCTCTCAAATAGTGAAATATCAGTCTTAAAAATTGTTTAATAATTCTAACTAAACTGACTGGCGCTTTGCATCAGAGTTCAATGCTGTTAGGATTCAGTGATCATGCAGCCTTACGAGAACTGAACAAAGACGTGATAATAATCTGAAAACCGAACCATACGTCTTAAAATTCTATTCCGTGATCTATACCGCATGCTCCCCACTTCAAGGATCCTTGCAACATCCTCTCCGCAGGAAGCCACTGAGTTGAACTGCTGCTTTATCTCCTCGACAACCTCAGCAACATCTCTTGTCCCAATGTTCTCCGGTACCCGCCCATCTTCACCAACTATCATGGATGAGTGCTCCTCCGAGCTAACCTTCTTCACATTCCCTTGATCATGACCTACTGGCACTGGCACCAGGTCTCCAGTTTTAGCATTGGCATGGTCACAGTCACAACTGCACACACTCTCCTCCCCTGAATCAACAACCGAGACACTACCCACACTCTCAATCTCACAGTCCTTGCGCTCCATCGACTCCTTCACCTTGGCAGCAACATCCACATTGTCAATCCGGTTCGATGCAGTGCTCTCCACCGCCTTCCTCGCTTTCACCGACTCCCTCATGGACTCCAGCTCCGTCTCCTCTTCCAGCTCAGGGATCCCTTCCCTTGCTCGCACCTCACTCGAGTTGGGACTACTCGTGGATGATCCACTGGAACCGTACCCTTTTCCCTTATACTGCGGAAGCTCCTGCTCATAGGCATCGAACGGATTGAAGAAGTCCCACGGTGAAGTCTCCAGCGTTGGCATTGGTGGCGGCGGCGCCGGAGCCGCTGGCTCCCGGCCACGATCCTCCACCGGGCGATCCCGCTCCGGAGGCATCTGAACGCCGTACATTGGGTTGTCGTACCCGTAGTTGAACCCCATGTAGGACATATTGGTGTCGAAGTTGCCGTATCCGTACGGTTCTTGGTACATAGTGTTCGCCGGCGACGAGCAGGCCTTCATATAGTAGTATCTCGGAAGCGTGCCATTTTGGAATGTGGCATTCGGGAACGAAGGATACGGGTTGTAGGAGGCGTACTCCCACGGCATCTCCGTCATGCTCGCTACCGGCTGATGGTGTGGCGGCTGGTGGAGCTGGCGTGCTCGGGGCTGGCCATAGCCGTGGGCGTGGTCGGGTGGGGGCACGCCTGAATGAACGGCAGGCGCTGGCTGCGGGATCTCGCCGTGCCCGCCGCTGCAGCCTCCGGGGCCAGCGCAGGCGTCAGAGGAGTCGGGATCGGTGTCCTCCGAAGCGTCATCGTCGCAGAAGTGGATGTGAGAGTGCCCGGAGTCGGTGCGCGGGGTGGTGGAGGCGGAGGTGTAACGACCGAATTGTGCAAAACGTGCCAAAACCCTCACCCCCTCTTCCTCCCTCACTGCCCCAGGGCCCAGCCGACGGCCTTCTTCCCCGAGCAACCGCTCCATTCTCCCTCTCTCTCTCTCACCGACTCTATTATCGCATGTGGGGGAAAACTTTTGCAACCGGCCGAATCTCGCGCCCTCTCCGTCAACCGGCGCCGCAGCAACCGCCGCCTCCTCCCCACCTATAAATACGGCCCGACCCCGGCCATTTCATCCCACAGAAATCGCTCACACTCACCCGATCGGAAAAACTGCCATTTTCCCCAATTCTTCGAAAACTCACGTTGATCTTCAATTCCAACAATCCCTACACCCTTCCACGATCTCCAGACCGAGTTTCTGATCGAATTCCCTGAAGAAACACGCTTGGAGATCAATTCCGACGAAGATCGCCGGAATTTCGAACTGCCGCCGGCGATCGTGCTTCTCCGGCCGTCTCTGATCCCCGAGGACCCTCTAGGTGAGTTCTCCATACTCTCCTCTTTATTCTGGTACCGAGAGATCAAAGTTTGGTAGAGAATTCGAAATAAACAGAGAATTCCGGCCACCGCCGCTGCTCGCCGGCGATCGCGCGGCCGCCGGACTCGGGGGAGAAAGGGTTAGGGTGACGTGGCCGCTTCGGGTGCGTCGGATTTGAGCCAACGGCTCTGATTAAAACGTGCGTACCGGTTCGGTCATTTAAATCTGGGCCGTTGATCTCAGATCCAACGACCCACATTCAAAACAGTTATAAACGTTAGGAAATTCACAAAGGGGCCCTGGAGATTTAAATAACTAGGAAATAACCCCTGAGATTCACAGAATTGACCCTAGGCTTATAGAAAATTGGAAATTCATTATAAATTAACCAATTAGCCCCTGTGTGATTTGCAAATTAATCAAACAGTTTTATAAATTCACTTTAAACCCTAGAAAAGTTGTAACTATCACAAATTGACCCAAATCAGTTTTAAAAGTTTGAATTTGATTCTGAAATTACTCAAATTAGGTTAAATAATTTCTGAAAAATGTTAGAAACTTATTAAAAATCATGTTTAAACATTCTGACCAGAATATTAAATCTGAAATTGAAAGTAATTAGTTTTAAGGACTGAAATTAATTATATAGTGACAAATAATTCTGAAAATTTAAATAAAAATAATATAAATATCAGAAAAATTGTAGGAATTTATTAAACAGCACAATAATATTCTGTTTTTGTGTTTTTATGCATTTTAAGTTTCTGTAGTCCAGAATAATTATTTAAATAACTGAAAATGTATTTTTAATTATTAAATAAATACTGAAAAATAGATAAAAATAATATATATTAAAGAAAAATTTTGGAAACTGTTCTAAATGCTTAAATAGGTTCTGAAGTGCAGAAAATAAGAAATATGAGTTCTGAAATCATTATAATAATAATTTAAATGATTTTCTAGGATTTAATTAATTACAACAATTAACATAAATATCTATAAAACTCTAAAATTTATTCAAATTGTCTCACAAACTGAAAATGAGTGTTTGAATGTGGCAATAGTAAAATCAAAGAATGTAAGTAAACAATTGAACCATATTTTCCTTCTAACTCACATAAAATGACAATAAATCAATAGTTGCATGTGTGTAACTAAATCTATGTGATTGAAATGACTTGATATGATTCTTATGGCATGTTTGTTACTGTTTTGTGGGTGCAAATGCATGGATAGAACCAACCCAAGAACTAATTCCCAATCTTCAAGATCAAGAGTTTGAAGTAAATCCCTCTACATTCAAAGGCAATTGTTCCTTGATCACTTTGTTCCTATTCTAGGATGAGTAGTTAGATTATTTGCAGGATGTCTTTAATATGAAACCCAGTGTAGGATGTTTCCATAGTCTCATTGCTTTATCTTTCCTTGCAAAACCATGGAGGGAATTAGATAGGACTTGATAGTTATCATTTTATGTGCTTAGCCATGCTTAGAACTTTAGAGATGAATGAAACGTAGTTGATACTAGTCTTGTGGATTATATGAAAGACACAAGTGTATGTGTCATGTGGTTATGAATCTAGACAGGCTGGTTGTTTGGTTGGTGCTTCGTGCACGAGACTCGGGAATGAGTTAGTGCTTGTCCTAGATTCTAAGGACCGGTTCATGGAACAGTTAACCCGGCTTTACAGTGCCACCACAAGACTGAGATGGGGCAGCTTGGCCAATTAATTAGGAGTTTGCCGGTATAGTATGAGTGTTTGGATGGTGCGGGGAATGGGAGTCCATTTTTGACTGCCCTGAGAACTGCAAGGCTCAAGAGGGGGATTCTGTAGGGGAGGGTTACTCCCAGGAACTACAGCGGTGAAACCTCAGTGGGCTTGTACTTGCCGGTAGGCCCTTTGTAAAGGCCATGTAGTGATCTCCTGATCGCACACCAAAGAAAGTGTGTAATATGGCTTGCAACCACGGATATCAGGGAGGTTTCTTAGTCCACCTGGCAACAGGGGATGAAATCACTACTTGTGGGTAAAGTGGTACAATCTATGCAGAGAACCAAACTGTCATGACGGCCGTGCTCACGCTCAAGGGCGGCTTGGACTTGTCCATGATTAGAGAAACATGGAAGTGAGTCAAAAGAGGTTGTTGGGTGGTGTAACCTAACATTAATGACTTAATTATGATGATGGTGGGATTATCACTTAGTAAGATAGGTTGCTAATCAAAGCTAAGGCTTAGGATTAATGCGTATTGCTTAACCATGTTAGCCTTCCCTTACTATTGGCCTTCATAACATTCTTTCCTAAACTTGCTGAATACCTTCGGTACTCAAACTTGCTTTTGTTGGATATCATATGTTGGTTCAGGTGCAAATGAAGACGTAGACTTTGACGAGGAGTACTTCGACCCCGAGGAGTTGTTCTAGGTTGGCGTAACCCCCGGGCAACGCCTGTGGAACTGGAGCACCACGTTATAGTCTTCCGCTGTTGTGTTATGGTGTAAAGATACTCTTAGTTATTATTTCATGTACTATGATGTAATATTATATTGTACGTTGAACTTGGCTTGTAATATAATGATATTACACTTTTGTCGGCACATGTATGAATCAACTGATCCTGTCATACATGTGAGTATATGCTCATGTATATCTTATGGAATACCGGGTGTGACAGGAGGCGTACGGCTTCTTGGGCTCGTCGGAGGCAGAGGGCGGCAGCGTGAGCACGGGCGACCCCGGCGGCGTGGCGGCGTGGTAGTGGCTCGTGAACCGCGCCAGCGCGTCCGCGACGCGCAAGTAGGCGGCGTGCGGGTCCGCGAGTCGCGCGCAGCAGGTCGCGGCGCTCCCTGCAGAGCGCGGCCGCCGGGGACACGTCAGCCGCGTCCATCCGCGAGCTCCGGCACCCCATGTCCCCGGCTGCCCGGCAGCGCACCAGCTACTCACTCCCTCGACACAGGCGACCGCATTGCCCTCGCCACCCTCCGACGCCGCGGTGCAAGCCTCGGCGCAAAACGCAGAGAGAAAAAAAAAATACAGTGGGCGGGAGCAGAGTTGAGGCCGGCCGGGAGCAAGCGGCCGTGGTAATGTGAAAATGAAATGGCGGGCGAGCGCGGCGAGGCGACGAGAGCAACCGGAGAGCGGTGCGCGCGAGCTTGGCACGGGCACGTGGAAGCACCGCGGGAGAGGTACGTCTATTGTTGAGCCGAGCAGCAGGGGGTAGGCAGTGCAGCACGAGCATGGGCAGCAGAGCGCCGCAACCACCGCTGCGGAGGGTCCATCCGTCGTCCATGCCATGGACTGCGGAACGTGCGTGCTCTTTCAACCCTCCTCGTCTCCCTCCCTGCGTGATGGCACATGAAGCAGGTTGTTTGGAGACGGAAATCACTTCAATATCCAGTGCGCGCTGACAAGACTTGACGCAAGCATTTCCCGTGATCCTGCGGCGGTCACGTTTCAGGCTCGGCAGCAACCACCGCTGTGTCCATGCTTAGAGGTGGGAGATGGGCCGGGCCAAATTCGGGCGGGCCGAAGCCCGACGGGCCGGCACGGCCCAGGCACAAAAATGGTCTGAAATAGATTCGGGCCGGGCCGGCCCGGCACGGGATTTCGGGCCGTGCCGTGCCCAGGTTCAGAGGCTTCGGGCGGCCCGGCCCGAAATTGAGTTTCGGGCCGTGCTCGGGCCGGCCCGGCCCGAAATTGGCCCATCAGCCCGAAATTGGCCCGAAATGTCTGAAAAAGTCCGAATTTTTTGGAATTTTCTCTGTATTTTTTGGTTTTTTAGATTTATTTGGAATTTTTTTGGAATCTTCCTGATTTTCTATGGATTTTTGATTTTTTTTCGGTTTTACAGATTTTTTGATTTTTTTTGAATTTTTTTCAGTTTTACAGATTTTTTTGAAATATTTGAATTTTTCTGTTATCGGGCCGTGCTTGGGCCAGGCCCGGCCTGAAATAGGCCCGCCGGGCCGCGTGCCATGCTCGGGCCGCCGGTTTGGTAATTCGGGCCGGCCGGCCCGGCCCGAAAAGGCCCGGCGTGCTTTCGGGCCGCGGGCCGAATCGGCCCGAAGCATGAAATTTTCGGGCCGTGCCGGCCCGGCCCGACTCCCACCTCTATCCATGCTGTTTCTGGGAGCGTCTACGTGCTCGATAAAATATCATTTACACTAACACGTCTCCCCCGTTTCCTAAGCGCCAAACGAGCAGATCCAATCCAAGCACGCCAGCTGCGAGATCCTGCAGCGGATCGGACACTCGAGACGTGATCGGAGATCAGAGTCCGCAGTGAACACGCCGGGTCAAAGGCTCCGCGCGCCGAGTTCGCGCGCCTCGATTTCCCAGATCAGTCGCGGGCGTTTCTGGCCCTAATCTGGAAGCTCGAACCGAGCACATGCGCGCCACGCTAATCGCTCGTGGCCCCTCGCGCCTCGCCGCTGCTCCCAAAAGCAGCCGACGTAACACAGGCTGCAGCCAAGATGACGTTTTCCAAACCGATCGATCGGCGTCCATCCCCGTCCGGTCGCAGCCATCGTGAACGGAGCAAGCAAACCGCAGGCAGCAGGTGCTGGTTTCATGCCTGAGGAACGGCGACGACGACGACGAACAAGGAGCCTCGTAGTTCGAGCAAGCAGCGGTTAAGAAGCTGGCTGGCGTCGCTCAGCGACAATACACGTAGCTGGTTATGGTGTCAGGTTAAGTGTAGGTTACGTACGCGGCCCGAGGGCGGCCATGGCAGCAGGACGGTGTGGCGGCGAGGTGGGGTGACTGCGCCGTGCTTAGAAAAAAAAAAACGAGGCCCCATGTGACTCGTGTGAGGCGAGGAGGGCGAGGACTTCCTGTCACGCCACGGTGGTGCCGACCCCCGTCCTCCGAGCACGTTGTTTACTCCGTTCGAAGACAAGGAGCCCATGCTCCGTGCGGTTAGAAAACTGCATGAACAGTACTGCTGGTAGCAGTGGCGCAGTGTACGAGTAACTACTGTGCGCTCATCAAGCACCGGTTTCCGAGGCTGACGAGAAGAAAAGGCTGCGGCGGTGAAACGAGGAGATCCCGAGGACGCGGGAACAGGTCAGAGCTGACGGGTTTGACGGATTGAACAGGTGGGCCACCACAGCTGCGTTAACTGTGCTACCACTTGTCAGTAGACGTAGTACGAGACAGCATCCCTGGCCGTAGGTACCCTACAGTAGGCTGCCTCGTCGCTGGCTGAGCGACACCGACGGCGACGAGAAAGCAACGAGGCCAGAGCACTCGCCGACGACGTGCGCACCGTGCGATCCTTGGTCGAGCGCGCGGCGCGGGCACGGCCGGGTGCGCCGACGCCTCGCCGGGGGTGCCCCGCCTGCCGGATCCGGCAGGAGCAAATGGCCTCTTTCCGGTGATGGCAAGCGGCGCAGAGGAGAGTAGGGTAGGTCGCCAGCAGGCAGCAGCTAGCTTCACTGAATGATATGGCGGTGTGGCAGCAGGATGCCCCCCTTTTTTGCGTTGCCTTTAGTAATGCAGGACGCACGGCGCGCAGGACAGGAGTCCGGCTGGGGTCCGGCCGCCGGTATGGGCGCGGCAGGGCCAGGGATGTTAGATGTTCGCTGGACAGTCTCGTCGGAGGAGGAGCTGTAGTACTGTTACTGTAACAGCGCTACTGCGTGCGCTGGCGGTGGATGGCCACGGAAAAATTCAGGTCGAGAAAATCGGAATGCCGCGTGGTGTTTGGCGTAACGAGGACCCGTCCAGGAAAAAAATCAGTCAAAAACTAACTACCATATAATTGAAGTTTTATGAAAAAACGCTCATCTCTTCTTCTCGTTTCTTGTGTATAATATGCTTTTAGTTTCTCTTTAATTATTATATCAGAGCTAGAATGGTACAATATTCTTTTTAAAATCGAGAGAGGAGCAGAAGATAAGCAAGTAGTATGCTCGCAACATGAGTGATGAATGAACTGCTCTGCAAGGCTTGTTTGGATGTGGTTGGCCCGGCCCACGCAACGCATTGGAGCCCCCGAGGCCCAGACACTTAAAATTGAACACCTCGGGTTCTTGCCAGCCTCAAGCAACTCTTTGAGGATTACAACAAGAGAGACCTTAAGAGCATCTTCAACAATTCTCAATCCACACTCTTAAAAAATTAAGAATACAGCATAAAACTACCTGTGACACCCGAATTCTTTACAAAGGAGCAAAAACCTCACTCCCTCACTGCTCTCCCTGCCAACCGGGGCCCGGCCGTCAGCCCTTTCCCCTCCAAAACCGCCGCCCCTCTCTCTCACCCTCCCTTCCCCCTTTTTTTTTCGCATGTGGGAGAAACCATTGGCACATGGCCAATTTCACGCGCCCCTCCACCAACCGACGTCCCAGCAACCGCCGCCTCACTCCCCTCTATAAAACCAACCCGGCGCCGACCGTTTTCCCCCACCAGAACCGCCCTCACTCCTCCCGATCACAAAAACCACCCTAATCTCAATTCTTCGAAAACACCCGTAGATCCTCGGTTCTAGTAACCCCTATACCCTCCCTCGGCCTCTAGAACGAATTCCCGACGAAATTCTCTAAAGGAGCACGACTGGGAAGCGCTGCCGACGAAGATCGCCGGAATTCTTCACTGCCGCCGTCGATCACCCCTCTCCGGCCAGTTCTGATCCCCGAAAACCTCCTAGGTGAGTTCCCCATCCTCTCCTCTTTCTTCTGGTGCAAAGAGATCAAGAATTGGTGGAGAAATCGAAGAAACCGAGAGTTTCCGGCCACCGCCGCCGCTCGCCGGCGATCGCGCGGCCGCCGGACGCGAGGGAGACGGCTTAGGGGCGACGTGGCCGCTTCTGGTGCATCGGATCTGAGCCAACGGGTCAGATTAGACAACGCATACCGATTCGGTTTAATTAAATCTGGGTCGTCGATCTCAGATCCAACGGCCCACATTCAATATAGTTATAACCGTTGAGATTTTAACGATTTAGCCCCTGGAGATTTGAATAAATAGGAGATAGCCTATATTATTTACAGAATCAACCCTAGGCTTTATAGAAATTAGGAAATTCACTATGAATTAGCCAATTAGCCCCTGTGCATTTTGTAAATTGGTAAAATAGTTCTGTAAATTCAATTTGAACACTAGAAAATTTGTAAATATTACAATTTGGCCCAAATCAGATTAAAAGTTTGATTTTAATTCTGTAATTAATCAAAATAGGCTAAATGATTTCTGAAAAATGTTAGAAACTTATTAAAAACACTGTTTAAACATTCTGATCATAATATAAATTCTGAAATTAAAAATAATGATTTCCAAAGGCTGAAATTATTTATATAGTGACAAATTAATTCTGAAAATCAAAATAAAAACCACAAATATTCTAGAAAATTGTAGAAATTTATTAAAAGGTGTAAGATTATTCCGTTTCCATATTTTTATACATGTATAATTTCTTTAGCCCAGAATAATTATATAAATGGCTGAAAACGCATTTTTAAGTGTTAAATAAATGCTAATATATAGATAAAAATATTATATAATAAAGAAAAATTTTGGAAACTATTCCAAATACATAAATAAGTTATGAAATGTAGAAAATAGTAATATGAGTTCTGAAAATGATTATAGTAATAATTTAAATAATTTTTAGAATTGAATTAATTATAAAATTAATATATATATATATATATATTCTAGGAATTATTAATATCACTATAAAATTAGAAAAATGAGTATTTTGCTGTAACAAAGATAAAATAGAAGATATAGATGTCCATTTGAAACTTAATTTCATTTTAAACCACATGAAATGACATGAAATCATTAAGTGTATGTGTCAATCAAACATATATGATTAAAATGCATTGTTAAGATTCTTATGGCATGTTTGGCATTGTTTTGTGTGCATATACATGGATAGAACCAACCCAAGAACTAATTCATAATCTTCAAGAGCAAGAATTTGAAGTGAATCAACATCCATTTAAAGGCAAGTGTTCCTTGACCACTTTGTTCCTATTCTAGGATGATTAGTTAGATTATATGCATGTTGTCTTTAATATGAAACCCAGTTTAGGATGTTTCATTAGTTTTTATTCATTATCATTCCTAGCTAAACCATGGAGGGATTTAGATAGGATTTGTTGGTTGTCATTTTATGTGCTTAGTTATGCTTAGAACTTTAGAAATGAATGGAACATAGTTGATGATAGTCTTGTGAACTATATGAAAGACACAAGTGTGTGTCATGGTGTTAGGAATCTAGACAGGCTGGTTGTTTTGGTTGGTGCTTCGTGCACGAGACTCGGGAATAAGTTAGTGCGTGTCTTAGATTCTAAGGACCGGTTCATAGAACAGTTAACCTGGCTTTACAGTGCCACCACAAGACTGAGATGGGGCAACTTGGCCAATTAATTAGGAGTTTGCCGGTATAGTATGAGTGTTTGGATGGTGCGGGGAATGGGAGTCCATTTTTTACTACCCTGGGAACTGCAAGGCTCAAGAGGGGGCTTCTGCAGGGGAGGGTTTACTCCCAGGAATTGCAGCGGTGAAATCTCAGTGGGCTTGTACTTGCCGATAGACCCTTTGTAAAGGCCATGTAGTGATCTCCTGATCGCACACCAAAGGAAGTGTGTAATGTGGCTTGCAACCACAGATATCAGGGAGGTTCTTAGTCCACCTGGCAACAGGGGATGAAATCACTACTTGTGGGTAAAGTGGTATAATCTCTGCAGAGAACCAAACTGTCATGACAGCCGTGCTCACGGTCAAGAGCGGCTTGGACTTGTCTATGATTAGAGAAACATGGATGTGAGTTGAAAGAGGTTGTTGGGTGGTGTAACCTAACATTAATGACTTAATTATGAAGTTGGTGGGATTATCACTTAGTAAGATAGGTTGCTAATCAAAGCTAAAGCTTAGGATTAATGCATAGTGCTTAACCATGTTAGCCTTTCCTTGCTATTACCCTTCATAACATTCTTTGCTACACTTGCTGAGTACCTTTGGTACTCAAACTTGCTTTTGCAGATATCATATGATGCTGAGGTGCAAATGAAGATATAGACTTCGATGAGGAGGACTTCGATCCCGAAGAGTTGTTCTAGGTGGTGAAACCACCAGGCAACGCATGTGGATTGAAGGACCCTTAATTAGACTTCCGCTGTTGTAAATATTTAGTGTGTTAGTATTTTTATTATTCTATTATGACTTATGATGTAATCTAATGTTACCGTTGACCCTGGCATGTAATATAATGATATTTCACTATTGTCGGCACATGTATGACTCAACTGATCCTGGTCTACATGTGAGAATACGCTCGGGTGTTCCTTATGGAAAACCGGGTGTGACACTACCCGGTCTATCGTCCTCAATATCTGCTTCCCAAAAAAAGCAGTTCTTATAGATCCACTATCTAAATTAACCTATTTTCACCCCCAATCTTGAAATCTTCCTATATTGTGAAGCCTACACCTACCCATTACACTTCCTGTATAATATTTAGAACCCATATATTGAGAATTAAAGAAGCTTTTAAAAAAATTGTTAAAGAACATATTTACTCTCAATAATTTTTTGAAAACTCTCTAAATTAATACTTAAAAGTTTTTTTTGCATGACTATCAGAGACAGCTCTCGGGATCTTTGGAAACCCACATACGCACCAACACACATGTACTCTATTTGCGTTTCAGTCTGGAGTTTGTATTATTTGAGGTCCATCATAAGAGTAGCCTACGAATTAGGCTTAGGTTACCGTTTACATGAACCTAGATGATGGGCTAGCCCATTCATACAGACAAGTCTGGCCCAACGCACGGGCCGAACGAGGCGATTATGGCATCTGATGGGTCCCGTCGAAAGCTACTGAACAATGTCATCCATTACTTCTACTGTTCTCTCTATTTTGAATAAATAATGTTGATTAGTTTAAAATTAAGCTAACAGACGTTATTTATTTTGAAACAGAGGAAATAATATGTCACTGTAGCAGGATGATCGCTTTCTTTTTCTTTTTTTCATTACTTTAAGTTATACTCCCTTCTTTTTACACTGATTAGTTTAAAATTAAGCTAACAAACGTCAAATATTTTGAAACAGAGCGAGTAGCATCTTTTACCTGTTTTTTAAATGGTCGCTACTCGTTATCATGGTACTAGATTCTCTCCTCTAGGAGAATGCTAAGCTTTCCTCTGCGTAATACGTACCTCAAAACAATATACTTTATATCAACAATATTTCTGGACATCAGGAATGCTTGCAACGAAATGCAAGCATCAATTGACAACATAAACAAATGGCTCGAAGGTGTGTCATCCACGTGATATTTTTTTTACCAAAAAGAGAACATTACATTTAATAGGTTAGGGTGTCTTTGGTTCAACTTTATAGAGCAGATTAACTATCAATAATTTGAAATCCCAACCAAAAAGGTTTCTTTATGAAGCAAAATTCTTAAAAACTGTAAATTTTGCCAGTACAAATATACATGATGATGTCTCTTTCTAGCTTGTTTCGATTGTCACATAGCCTTAGTCATGTTTATGATTTATGTTGTCAGTTTGTAGATTAATTCAGGTAAGATCGCCTCTAAACCAACAACAGTGGAGGCGTAGAACTACCATATTTCTGTTTTGTGAAGTGTTTGTTAAGAATAATCTGCAGCATGGATCGTCAGAACCATTCTCCCTATACCCGATCAAGAAAGAGGGAAATGGGTGGAGATGTAGAAGAATCCGTTTTTCTTCTCAATTTTCTAAAAAAAAGGACACATAAATACATCATATAGGTGGATCTTGGAGTCTCTTTCTCATTCTGAATCAATACATAAGGAGTATGTGTATAAAGAGAGAGGTGACTCTTGAGGGATAGAAGGTGTAAAGACTACAGACTTTTAGTATTCCTAACAGTGTTCACATCACCGAGGTTTCCTTCTCTTCTGATCGTACAGTACTATTAGTAGTATATAGATCTAACAGTGTTTTTTTGTCTCTCCACCTTATCACTCATCATCTCATCCCTGTTTTTTCTTTTTTCTTTCTTGGCCGGATAAGCACCGAGCCGTCGCTTTCGAGCTCTGCCTCGGCGGCGCGCGGAACGATGGCCGCCTATTGACGCAAATCTAATACCCGGGACTTGCATTGCACCGGGACCTTGCCTTTGATTTCCTCGGCGGCGCGCGGACCGATGGACGCCTACGTATTGCCTTCGAGCCATCGGCGGCCACGGTCCTCCTCGCCAACGCCACGCGGCGAAGCTTCGCGAACCGCGGTCGCGTATCCGGCCGTCCCCCTGCGGCCAGCGTGCACAGGCCGAATCCCGTGGGCGCCGGCCGACCATCACACCAGCAGCGTGTCCACCGTCCGTCTCGCCCTCCTCCCGCTCACGTCACGCGGGCGGCGTCGCCGTTTAAATAACCCTAGCCGTGCCCGCGGCCTCCTCAGTTCGGCCTCGGTTGAACTTTGTACACGCAGAGCCCGTGCTGGAGGACGCGCGCGGCGGTGACACAGCTACCTCGAAGAGAGAGAGAGAGAGAGAGAGAGAGAGCGGGAAGGCTCCCGGAGAAGAGAAGCTGTCGGCCGCCCCGCGCCCGCCTTGATTCGGTGAGCCCGCTTCTTCGCCTCGCCCCGGTTTGCACCCGTGATCCGTTCGTTCCGGCACCAACATGGTCTGCGCGACAGCTCCCGAACCGTGGGGTTTCTTCATCTCCGTTGCGTCCCCAGTCCCTAGGCTCTTTCCGGTGGTGTTTCGTCGATGGGTTCCCGGGGCCCGTGATTCCGGCGCAATTTCCGGTTTGGATTTGGCTTCGGAATTCCCGGCTCACGTGCTTCGTTGATTTGACACCGAAAGGAAAAGTGCAATACAGAACGGAGACCTGGACCCCACTCCCGCCCGGAAAGTTCCGTTCGCCTTATGCTTGCGGCTTCCTCGTTCCTAGCACCGACTCCCCCTTGGGTTCGGCAGGCTTCATTTGCCATCTTTCCGGTAGGATCAAAGGCGGAGAGGACTGATTCAGCTCCGTTTCAAGTTCAGATCAACTTGTGCCTGAGACGCCTGTTCGGGTTCTTTCCCTGGGGATTTCACGCAGTATGTTTCCCTGCGACGAAAACGATGTCGAGCCGGATTATCGTGCGGTTGTGCAGTGTGATTTGGTTTAGACATGGGTATTAGTAATACCACTGTATTTACTACACGGGCGCGGTGCATGCCCAGTAGTTTGTTCAGTTGCAGCTCTTTCGATGAAGTAATTCGGGATGTTTTATCGATCCTGTAGAGGTTTAGTGCGTAATTTTCTGCCTTGCGGAACTCGTTTTCATTATGCAACTTGTTCTTGCCCTTGAGGAGTCCATTTCTAAGAGATTCTATTTGCCTCCCTACCATTGGTGCGGTGCATATCCAGCAGCTTATTCCGTTCCAGCTCTTTCTATTAAAACCTGAAGTTGGTGTGTGTTTTATCAATTTTGAAAAGTCTAGTGCCATAAGTTCTTTTTCTGCAGAACTCATTTCCATCATTTCCACCTATTTGAGATTCTAATAGCCTGCCTAATTCTCATCCAAGCGTCTAGTAGTAGCTTGCCGAAAGTTCTCAAATAGGTGACTTGCTTGATCTGCAATATGTATGCCTTTTATTTATGGCCTGACTGACAATCGCAGGAGTAGATTGCTGCTCTAAGCAACCTCGGAATGGTCAGCGGGAGGCCTGGAAGTGGGGAACTGGATTCATGGTTTAAGACCCTCGTGGTCTCTTCCACCATCGAGAGGGGGCAGGCTGAAGATGGTGGTGTGATGCCTACGTTATCAGGTTGGAAGGACCTGCCGATGGAGTTGCTCATGCGGATCATATCGATAGTCAGAGATGATCGGATGGTGATTATTGCGTCTGGTGTTTGCACTGGATGGCGTGATGCACTTGGATGGGGGGTCACGAATCTCCCCCTCTCATGGTGAGTATTTTTACTACCCTTAAGTCGATCTCTTTAAATTGAGTGGAGTTGTGTTCGTTTGCTGTTAGGAGGTTCTGCGTTTCAACCAACATCTTTTTCACACATTAGGAAAATTGTCAGATAGATTTACATTTTACCTAATGATTGAAAACTGAAAGGAGGGTGCAATAGTTATTGGAATAAACAATGGTGGATATATTGTGCAACGTTCCTCCTAAATTGCATTATCTAATGCCACAAGTATGGTAACCTTGACTCCCTGGTGGATCTCTTCGTGATGCTATTGTTCAGTCAAGTCCTGTAAATGAAAATCAAATAATGTCGTGTGAAAGCCTTGTCTATCTTGTATTGATGATCGACAGTTCCTGCATTTGTAACCTATTGGCCATGCTCCATGGGGAAGGGCCATCACATTTTATTTGTTCTGTTTTCCGTATGGTGTTTTATGTTGATTTTTGAGTGCAAAGAATGATGTTTCGCCTAATCCATTTTAACTCTCTTTACTTCTGAAAGCAACCTGTATCATCAGTTCTGTTGCGAAGTTAACAATGGGCCCCTCTGATGTTGAATTAGGTTACCACCTTGTTGGTATTATTGATATCCATATGCTTGTTTGCTAAGAAACTTTGAAATACTAGTGAAACTCGTCGACTTCTTTTCGAAGGACCAACTCATTGACTTAACTTTTGGTTTTCTCCTGAAGAAAACCTTTAGGTCTCATGGTCTATGAGTTGCATGTTTAGGCAAATCTTATACTTGTATAAAACCAAGATCACAACATTGTGAACCTGGAGGCACGACAAACTGGCTGGGGGGGTGGTACCAGCATACATCAAGTTTATTACAACTAACATTGTCCATAAATTCACTAGATATGCTCCTCCAGGTTCTTTGATGTTTCCTGAAAGAAAAAAAATACGCTTCTTGCATGTTGCATAGTCCTCCCGAACTTCTGTTCACACTGAAGCTCCTCGCCAACCATTTCTGAGGATGACATTTCTACCGGCTTCATCACTGCCAAACCCTCTGTGCTCTCTTGCTGGAATATAGTTGAGTGATATATGTATACTTATGTATAATTTGTTCATTGGCCTGAAAATTGTATCATTTGCAGGTGCAAGCGGAACATGAATGACTTGATGATATCTCTTGTTCCCAAGTTTACAAAGTTGCAAGTTCTCACTCTTCGGCAAAACAAACCTCAGCTTGAAGACAGTGCGGTTGAGGCTGTTGCCAACTACTGCCATGATCTACGTGAGTTAGACCTCAGCAGAAGCTTCAGGCTTAGTGACCGCTCCTTGTATGCATTGGCCCATGGTTGCCCACGGCTTACAAGGTTGAACATCAGCGGATGTTCAAATTTCAGTGATACTGCATTGATCTATCTTACTTGCTGCTGTAAAAATCTGAAGTGCTTGAATTTGTGTGGATGTGGGAAGGCTGCTACTGACAGAGCTTTGCAGGTAATTTGGCTAACCTGATATTTGTTACTTTTTATGTTTTCTGGTATGAGTGTCCACTAACTTCCTGTAATCTTGATGCAGGCCATTGCACAGAACTGTGGCCAGCTACAATCTTTAAACTTAGGCTGGTGTGAGGATATCACAGATAAGGGTGTGACCAACTTAGCGTCGGGATGTCCTGATCTCAGAGCTCTGGACTTGTGTGGTTGTCTCCTTATAACAGGTATTTGATCAGATTCTTAAGTAGATTACCGACAGATATAAGATTTTTCTGCTCTGTAGGTTAGAAGTTTTGAAGTCTTATTTTTAGCTATTTTTTAGATGTGTAACTTTGAAGTCTTGTTCATTATCTACAATGTTCTTAAGTGTGTCAGAACACAGGAGTCTTGTTTTGAACTTGCAAGCTCTTTACCATGTTGTTTTATTGGTTGTTGCATTTGTAACTGGGGTCAGGCGTGAAAGGGCTGGTATGGTGCAGCCAACTTAATTTTTTTTTGAAAAAAAAACTTGAACTTCCCCATTCTTGTTATTTCAGTGTGCTTCAGTGATTTTGTAACGAGTGTGCATTTTGATGTGAAACCCGATACGCAACCAAACTCTTCCACCATCTATCTGACATGAATGTCTCCAGTGAAACTGGATGGCCTCTGTGCCCTGTATACAAGATGGCACATGTTTGTTCTTTCATGGATGGTTACCTCTCCTGTCATTGTTTCTTCTTATAGCTTCTAATGTGGTTTGGACATCCTTAACCTTCTGTTCCAATTTGTTTGTCTCAGATGAGAGCGTGGTTGCTCTAGCCAATGGATGCCCTCACCTGCGATCCTTGGGCCTGTACTTCTGCCAGAACATCACAGACCGAGCTATGTACTCCCTCGCGGACAGCCGTGTGAAGAGCGGCAACAACCGCGGGAGGCGTGACAAGGTGGAGACAGAGGAAGAAGACGGGCTCGCAAACCTCAACATCAGCCAGTGCACGGCCCTGACGCCTCCGGCCGTGCAGGCGGTCTGCGACTCCTTCCCTGCGCTCCATACCTGCTCCGAGAAGCACTCCCTCGTCATCAGCGGCTGCCTCAGCCTGACGTCCGTTCACTGTGCCTGCGCGCTCCACCCCCACCGCGCCGGGAGAGCAGCCCTGGTGCCCGGCCGTGCGTACTGAGCGTGGTGGCGCGTCGCGGTTGGCTCTGTGTACATAAAGCCGGAACTTGCTGGCGTAACTGGACACGGTGAGAGTTAGGGTAGGGCTTCGTGTTACTTTCCTGCCACCAGGGAGCATGGAAAGATGCTAGGAATGCTATGTTTTGTAGTGATTTTTTTTTGTTTTGAATAAGGTCCGTGTTATATTGGACCATCGGTAATCGATACGATATAGATCGTAGCTCCTGGCCAGGGGATTGCTAACACCATCTTTACTTTCGAGACGGGCGCAAACGCTGCGGGAAATGGTTCATGCTCGCTCGTTGCTTCCCGGCTGCCGCTGAACCTGTAATGTTCCATTGGGCAACGAATATCTGCTTGACGACGATCAGTTAACGAATTGTCGTAAGACTCGGGAGCCACCGGAAACGCATGGAATATGTGCGCAGAAAACATGTTCCCGAGGCCAAGGCCAGCGTTTGCCGTCCCCTCCCGGTTGCTCGCGGACGCGGGCCGAGTCACCTTTCGCTCTACGTTCAACGGTGTCCCTGGCGATCACAAGCAGAGGCAGAGCGCCAGGGGAACTCGCTCTCTGCAGCACAAATCTAGGTGTTGCACGCCACATGATTTACAACACAGTTCTAGAGAATTTATTTCTGCACCCCGCGCTGTCGCATGGGCCCGCCGGACCGTGCAGGAACGAAGCAGCTCAGTCTCGCAGCGAGCCCGGCCGCCCGTGCGTGCACTGGACGGTACCGTCATCCGCGCGTTCCCACGCCCGCGGCGTCGCTGTCACCTGCTTCCTATGAGAACGGGCGAGGCGGTGCTGGTGAGGAAATATTTTATGGAATCTTCTTGGAAAATTTGTTCAGAAAATTTTGAAGAAGATTTTCATATGAACAAATCCTAAAAAACTTCTCAAGAGAAAGAAAGATACCTGAAGGAGAAAAATAGATTCATAAGTAGCTTGCAATCGTATGCGCATGCTTTGGCACTAACGTCGGACCTCCGCGCTCCATAGGCTGACAGGGGAAGGGAACTGCGGATCTCCCAAGATTTGGATTCAAATCCTGCCCTTTTTTAATATTCCCTAGTTCATGTGTGGTTACGGCGTCCCAACTGGTGTTTATCGATCAGGCACGGACCGTAATCCTGGACGTCACTTCATCGCATGTGGAAAGAACAGGGTTAGTTGACATTTGCCATTTCTTTTCTGGTGTGTTTATTTGAGCCCTGACAATTTATCATCAGAGTTGGTATCATGTTTTGAGTATTCAGAACTAGTGTATCCACTATGATCAGACATTCATTAGATTGTCGTGAAAAGTAATAGAACCTCCATTGTCTATTAAAGAATCACGGCCAGAAATATCAGAGTTTACTGTTTCTTATGTTAGTCAATTGCAAATCTCGTTATCATTGTTTTATTTAGTCTTTGAGATGGCCGTGAATCATTAGATAAAAGACTCATGGAAGCGCCAGACGTTCCATAACATAATATAGTAATAAAATAGTTCGAATAGTCACACAGGACACAATAATAGACAGAATAGCTTAAATGGCAACTGAAGTAGTTGATACACGCCAATAACATATGCGAAGATTTACATGCTAAGATTATTGATCCTGGACGGCGAGCCAAGCTTGGCAACCAGCTCAACCTCAGTAGACTGTGGGAGCATGATGGTGCAAAGCAATTTGATCCAGCACTTTGCAAGCATACCAGACAAGTTTAACCTGGTTGAGAACAGACTAACAATGACAAAAAGATCTTGCAGCACAATTTGTCCGAAGATGGACCAATCAGTAACAGCATCAGGGAGCTGAATATTGCAACACCATTTCAGACAAAAGTTCCACAGAAGATAATCATGACAGGTACCAGTAACTTTACCTTTGCAGGCCAATCATGGGAATGGGTATTGCATTCTTGGCTCCAGCAAATGGGTTGCCTGGTTTGTGACAAAGCCGTCGTTGTTGGCAAGAGGAAATACATCAAAAATGCTAGGCATTGTTGGAAAAGAGCCACTAGGCTCAAAAGATGCAGGCAGAGCATTGACATTATTGTGATGGTCGTTGTATGTGTCTTGAGCAAGGGGATACTGCAAAAATTGATTGTTTTGCGCAGGAAATTCACAGGGGGAGCTTGTATCAGGAGCAAGGAGATCATTCAGTTCTAAAAACTCATCAGTTGAGAGCTCTCTGTCAGCAGGCAGAGTACTGTGCTCCATGGTGGCATTATCGCCGGTGTAGAAGTTGTTAGGCACATCACCTAACACAGAAAGCCCTGACAATTCATTGTAGAGGTCAATCGTGTTCATTTCAAAAGCATGAGCCTCAGCTTCAGACATGGGAGGGAGAACAGAGTTCTGCAACAGAAAGAGAACTTGTCAGTCAAGTAGTAGGAAGTGCACAAGTAAAGAAAACTAGGGGAAAAATTGACCAACCTCTCCAAAAGCATTTTCATGAAGAGGGGAATCATTCAGAAACTTTGACAATTCTTCCAATAAATTTCCATAAAATTCAGGAGGGTTGAACACATTGTTGATCTCACTTAAAATATTGTTCTCAGAAACCACTCCACTTTGAATATCAGGACCAGCAACTGCATTGCCAAATGTCATGTCCTCAACACAGGTATTAGCAGTAGCATCAAATGACGATTCCTCCCTAGCACACATGGCAGATGAATGTTGTAGAATTGGTTCCTCCATGACACCAGCAGGAGCAGCTTGCTGAGCGTGTGAGTCCTCCACAGGGTTTACTACTTCTGAAGAGGGCATCAAATGAAATATAGAGGTTTCAGCTTCTGCATTTTCCCATTCGTCTTCATTGAATGGAGCCCCATATTGCTCCCCAATCCTAGGACCAAGGCCACTTTTCTTGAATATTTTGCAGAGCACATAAGCATCCTGCCAGGAAAAGGACCAATTTAGTAATCCACAAAAAACTAATATTTATAATAACTTTGATAAACTAAATACTGTCAAGAAAAAAGTTATATAATGAATAAGTTAAGAGCACCTAAGAAATATGCTCAAACTCTTTTTAAACTTTTCATTGATGATGATTACTCATCAAGGTTTATTTGTTCAAAATCATTATCACATTCCATGTTATGGATACATAAGAATGGCACATTGAATTGGTGCTGCTAGATTCCCAAAATAACATATCATTCATCAAGTGAAGAAGATAACTTCATATACATTACTTCAAAAATAGTTGTAAACTAAAATTGAAAGAGAACTGTAGTGCATAATGACAACAAACAGTACCTTCGAGAAACCAGCAGAAACTAAAGAATCATCTTCCATTTTGTATTCATACATCACCCAGTCTGTCCTGTTACCTTTAGGTGGCTTTCCTTCATGAAAAATCAGTGTTTTCTTCAACCCAACAATGCGAGTGTTGAGTATTATGGTTCTATCTTTTCCACTAGTTTTCCAGTAACCATTTGGTGTGGCACGGTTTGTCCTTGACCCATTAGGATATTTCTTATCACGAGGACAAAAGAAGAACCATTCTAAGTCTCTGCTTTGCAGGCAGGACTTATCTGCACATAAGTTAAAAAAATAAAGATCAGTGCACTATAGTAAGAGCAAACTTTTACTTGGGAAATCTTTGCACAAGCACTACTTATATAAATATATAGAAAGTTAAAAACATCATGGAAAATAATTACCAGGGAGATCCCACGGGGCAAACTTGTACAAGTCAACCTCTGATATAGCATCCACAATGAGCTTCTTTCCCATGATCTTCCTCTTCAAGTAGTAGGAACAAAGCTCAACATCGGTTGGGTGGAAACGAAAACCAGGAGGCAAGCTAGCTTGCGCCATCACCTTGATTTAATCTAACCTTCAGCACCAACAGGACAATAGCAAGACCAAGACAAAAGCTAAGTTTCAAGAAGATCACAAGTTTGGAGCTGCAAAAGAAATGCTTCTGTGCAGACGTGGGTGCCTAAGAGCACAGAACCAGCAGGAGCCAAAGGGAGCCGCTCCGAAAGTCTAAGTGCAGAATGCAACTAAGAAAGACTTCAGAAGACTGAAGTTAGAGAGCAGGATGTCTCAGAGTCAAGAGAAGGCTTCTGAAGAGAGATCAGGAGCTGTGGCCTGACTAAAAGATGTTGGCCAGGTCACAGAAAGAAACCAGGGGACACAAGATGAGGAACTTTGTGGGGGCAAGACTCAAGGAGGGGAGCAGGAGACCAAATTCTCGACCAACAGATGATTCTGAACGCAGAAGAGAGAGGGAACTTGAGTCTTGCCGAAATCACCAGCTACAACTGATTCACATGGTAGGAAGTATTAGCACAAAACTCCAGGTGATCCACTTGTATCAAGTGAAATCTCGGAATTTTATGCAGTATATGAACCAGAAGTAGCACGAGAGGAGATAAGGGTGTCCTCCAGTGACTTCAGCAGACATGAGTGACGAGAATCAAAATCCTGCATGAAAACGTCATGAAACGTGAGTACGCCAAAGAATCAAATATGGAAATGAAAAGTTTGCTACTAGTCACTGGGAAAAAAACAAGACCATGTTTTCTCACGACCAGATGCTATGGAAACAGATAAAGACGGACGATAGATAAATGATTCAACTTCTTAATGCACCGTTTACCCAAAGGCATGTGACTCACATCTCATCCTACTTCTACAATCATACATCATAACTTTAGAACCGAATTGACGGAATTCTGGTCATCAACCCGAACCTAAATTTATCCCCAATCCGCAACCATCCATAGAACAAGTCTCGAGTAACAAGTTAACGCTGCACAACCAACGCCATGATCAATCAAATCCTAAACAGATGTAAACCGATTAACAACACATACCAAAATTCTGCGCCAAAATCGATCTGACGCAACCCTAATCTGCAATCCGAACCGCAAGCCACGGCCTCCGAAGACGAAACAGTCCGATCTATGAATCCGCTATCCCCAATTTCAAATTCAACGCACCGGATGCCCAGACCTACCGGACCCACCCCCAGATCAAACCCCTGAACAACACAATTCAACCCTAATCGCGACCAGATCGCCCTAAACCACACAGATCGGCAAGGTAACCGATGTGATTAAGTGGGGAGCGAAGGGGCTTACGCGGAGGACGGAAGGGAGCCAGCAGGACGACGGGGAAGACCGGGGGGGAGATGAGCGCCGCCGTCTGGTCAATGGAAGTGAGGTGAGGTTTGTGTGGGGTGGGGGATCGCGTGGCTGGTGAAATGCCCATTTTATAAGCTCGGCGGGTCTGGAGTTGGGCCGGGGCACTGGCGAGTGGGCCCACTCGTTCTAGTATTTTAACTAGTTTTTTTTTCCTTCCAACCCCGCCGGGTCGTGAGCGTTCCCGGAAACTTCTCCTGCAAGCGAAGGCAGCCAAATTTCCACAGCCGCCGTGTTATTTTACGCTTTGCGCGCGGCCATTGGACGATCCTGGTTCTGTGGGTTGGGGATACACTCAGAAATTGCGGGTTTGGTGTCATATTTCGCTCTAGAGCATCTTCAGCAATTTTTCAATAATTCATCTTCAATAAGATGGAATTAGAGATACTCTAGTAGCGAGTTGCTTTAGCGTTTAGCAGTTCCTAATAATATGACATGTGAATCTTTCTTCTTTTCTCTCTTTTTTTAGGGGGATGGTACCTAGAGCTGCCACCCCCGAGATGGTGGTTGAGCCTAGAGAGCGTAGGTCGACTGGAGGGTTCGTGCGGAGCCCAGCAGACAGTAGAGTGTAGCTAGTCAGAGTCCAACGAAATCCATGTCAGAAAACAAGAGCGGATGATGACATGAGTCATCTATCAAGTATCTAGTGATAAAAGGACTATTGAGAGATCTCACGTTTGTCACTATAGACCATTATGACCCGCCACTGAATGTCCTATTTTGCAACAATGGTCAAGGATGATCTTAACTATGACCTCATCATCTATGCATCCGATCGCTCGCTCCCTAATCGTGTCCCCACCGGCGATCCCATCAACCGCATCTCCCCCCACTAGTGAGGGTTTAGGGATTGGATCCCTGAAAGCACTGAGGGTGGGAGGCTGCGACTTGTCGGCAGAGAAGTTGGTGGAGTTGCAGGCGGAGCCGTAAGGCCCCACCTTTGCTCCTCATCCGGTGGACATACGACTGAGGAACACTGCCAGGAGGGCGTCAGCGTCCAGATCTACACCCGTTGAACTCTCGATGGCGTCGTCGGGCAGGACTTGAAGCTGAGCATTCACGAGGAAATGACGGATCGATTGAGGGTCAGAAGATTAACATTAGCACCGAAGGTTAGTATTACACAACAGGAAGATAAGGAAGAGGTGAGAATTATTGGCTTTGAAAATCTTGCTAGATTAAAGAAAATTGTTACATCGATGAATGCTCGCCCCGGGCATATTCATGGAGGGGAGGGTTCTCGTCTCCGATATCTGAATGGTACGTAGTGTGAAATTGAAGATGATTGTGATAATAAACAAAACTGCAAGATTACGGTATGTCTCCAACATTGCTTAGATGATCTTAGTGTTTGCTCAAATGTTTCATCTCGGGCTCGATGTTCGTCGGCGCCGGCGATGGTGTCGCACAGGCAGTTGAGTTTGGCCGAAGTTGACGGCTATAATGTGGATCAGAGGGCAGTTCCAAAATTAGGTTCCGACTCAAATTGACGGTCAAGTACGAAGTGCATGCATAGAGGTGGTCGTAATTTGAGCCCAGATAATAGCCTGATTAAAGGCCCACGTAATTTCCAAGTAAATCCATCATTGTCATACCAGCCTGTTTCAGGCCTGGTGGCTTTATTTGCAAAAATAGGAACACAATCAAAGTGGAACCCTAGAGCACCTCATACCAGGAAAAACCATACGGCGGTGGCTACGTTTGCCGAAGTGGTACTGCAGGCGATGGAGAATGAAGATGAGGGACATGGAATTCCGAGAGGAGGACCATCAAGCAGTGGATCTAGACGGGGAAGTGGTCAGTGTGGATTTGTTCGCTCTGGCTTTCATCCAGGCTCTGGAGGAGGTCACTATGATGCTAGGGGTGGCCGTTTTCATGGAGCTCACCGTTTCGATGGCAGGTATCATTCCATACCCTATAGAGGTAACAATAGAGGTAGTTTTGGAAATGTTTTGATCGTACCCGATAGAGGTAACAATAGAGGTGGTTTTGCAAACATTTTGATCAGGGAATACAAGGTTTCGGTGGTGGTTAGGGAATTAATTCTTCTCCAAATTTTAGTCACAGGATTATTACATCTACAAACTCAAGTGGAAACCAGGAGGATGGGACTCTGGAGTTTAATATACAGGCGAAGGCAGCAGCTTTACTACAGCAGGAAATTGCATCTGTTGCAGGCAATGCCTCACAAATCACTGCGCAAGAGAATGTTGTGCAGGTAGATTCCAGTCATGGTACCAAATCATCATCTAAAGCGAATCTGATTAAGACAATGTCTAAGGCGACAACTTTAGAGATCTCAAAGGCATCATAGAAATTGTCGCGGGAGGGCAATGGCAAAATGCCTTATTGTTACATATGCTACACAAAGGGGCATATCATACATGAGTGTTTGCAAGAGATGTATCGTGAGATTTGTGAAAGTAAGGAACATGTAAAATTAAGATGTCTACATATCAGGCGGCGAAACAGAATGCATTTATTTGTGGATATGCAGTTGAGGAACTGGAGTTCTTTTATATACCTTACATAACTAGGCAAAAATAAAGGAGTGAGTCAAAGAAAGCGGTGATCCATTTGATTGATGGAGTTCTTATTGTTGCCAATGTGAAAGCAGAACTTGAAAGACTGATCCTAGAAAAATGGATATGGACAGTGGAAGATGTGGGGTGTAACTCGTTTAATACAATTTTTCCATCCAAGGCAGAGTTACAACGGATGATTGAATGGGGGGTTGTATAGACAAAGTTTCGAAATGCTAAATTAAAAATTGAAGAATGAGTGGGTGGCTTTGAGGCAAAAGTGGCATTACCAAAGGTGTGGGTACAGATGACAGGTTTACCTCAGAAGTTGAGGGAATTTCTGATTACCTGGGCTCTGGGATCAATTTTAGGAGTTACAAAAGATGTTTATATGGTGTTTACAAGAAAGTTTATCAAGTGCGGGCTGCAGGTACTTGTTCTTGATCCTAATTTGCTACCTCAGACAGTGGATGTGGTTATAGGCGATTATCTATATGAATTAAAGTTTTAGATAGAATATGAAAGTGATGAAAAAAACCAGAACCAGTTGATATGGATTTTTATTGGACAAGAGATGGTGATCAAAAAGGAAATGGAGTAGATCACTACATGAAAAAAAGACCATTTACGACGAATAAAATAATTTACGATGGCCTTAGGGTTAGCCGTCGTAAACAACAGTATTTACGACGGTCGGATTTGGCGGTCGTAAGTTAAGACTAACTTACGACGACAGGGCACAGTAGTCGTAAGTTAGTCTCAACTTACGATGGCCAACACTAAGGCAGTCGTAATTAAACCGGTTGTCGTAAGTAACTTGTTATTTACGACGGCTAGGGGCCTGGCCGTCGTAAATAACGGGTTTATACCCGCCCATGCCGGGGTCGACACGGGCATTCACGCCCGCGCCAACCCCGACCCGCCGCCGCCGCACCCACGCCGAACATCGTCGCTGCCCGCCGCACGAGAGCCGCCGCCAGCGCGCCGCTCCCGGGCGCCTCCTCTCGACCTCCCCCGCCACCACTATCCACGCGCCGCCCCGAGCGTCGCCTCTCGGCCTCCCCCGGCCCGCGCCGAGCCACCCCAGCGCGCCACCACCACCGCTCGGCCCTGTGCCCGCCCCGCGCTTGCCGCCACTTCGAGGTAAGTGTAATATAATTTTGTATTAGTTGTATAATTAGTTAATTTGTTAATTAATCTAGTTACATTAATAATTAGTTTAGTTAATAAGTTAATTTTTTACTTAATTTAGTTACTTAATTATAGTTTAGGTTATAATTAAGTTAGTTTAGTATTTATGTAGTTTAATATTAAGTTAGTTTATTATTAAGTTAGTTCATTATTTATTTTAGTTGAATAATCTTGGTCATTGTTTATTTGTTTAATTAGTTAGTTGTATGGTTAAATGGTTAGTTAAATTACTTAGTTAATTAATTAGTTTAGTTATTTGATTATGTAGTTATAAATTGTCTTTGTTTATTATTTAGTGTGTTCATTTATCAATTATATATTTAATATTATTATTTAGTTGAAACTTGTTATGAAATTGAGTGTAATTATTTGCATCATGACAGTTAATTAGATATATACACCGTTATGAGAGCACACATAATATGTTATTTAGGACAGTAATTAATATAACAACCGTCGAGGCGGGCACAGAGGTGAACAAGACCGGTGAGGATGCCAAGCACTCGTTGGCGCCGCCACTACGCGAGCCCCCTGTTCGAATGCTAAGCCGTGCTCCTCGCGCCCCCGCCTGGGACGCTAAGTCGCGATTAGTCGTCCATATCGGTCGGTGACGGTCGATCAGAGACAACGACGCGATCAGGGCGATTAAACTAGTCGTCTGACTAGTCGGTCGATCAGGACTAAAAAAACCTGGACGACTAGGCACATGGACGGTAAGTTGGTCATTTTCTTTATTTCTGTAAAAACTTGCTTCTTTTAATTATTATTTCTTTTATTCCTTTGTAGGTTTGCCTTTTTCGATGGAGTTGTCGATTCGAGGGTCCCGCGACCTTCGGTCGTCACTCCATCGAGCATACAAGTCGTCGTCCCTCACAGAGCCAAATAGAGGAGCTCCTTAGGGAGAGAGACGAGATCCGGAGAGAGAGGGAGGAGTCCCAGAGGGAGAAGGATCTAGCCCGGGCGGCACAGGAGCAGCAGGCCGCCTACATGGCAAACTATATGGCTCAGATGCAACCGGCGATGGAGGTAATTATTTGAATACAAATTAATTTAAATTCATAACATTATATTAATTAATTTATTTTAATATTTTGCAATTACAAGCCTTAGCTCGGCAGAGTGAGCAGCAAATCTCGATCCCGACGTGGCAGCCATCAGAGTTGGCCCCGCCACAAGTGCCCCCACCACATGCACATTCAGATGTCCATGTAATTTGTTTTTTATTTGCTATTTTCTAATCTAAGAAAAACTTAGTGTAGTTTAGGGGAGAGAGTGAGAGTGAGGGGGGAGAGGGAGAGAGTGAGAGTAAGAGATAGTGGTAGAGAGGGGGAGGGAGAGGGAGAGGGAGTGAGAGTGAAAAGGGAAAGAGGGAGAGAGAGATAGAGTGGTAGAGATAGGGAGTGAGGTAGTCGTAGAGAGGGGGAGGGCGAGGGAGAAAGTGAGAGTGAGAGGGGGGAGAGGGAGGGAGTGAGAGTGTAACACCCCAAATTTTGATTCAAAACCCTAAACCATGTTCAGAGGGGAATTTAAAAATTTTTGGACGTGTTGCATGTTTTGCAAAAATTCAAATTCAAACTGGAATTCAAATTAGACTCAAAACAGAAAAGAAATGGAAAAAAGAAAAAGAAAACGGGAAAAAAAAACCGGCCAGTGGGCCGAAACCCGCCAGCCGGCCCAATTTCCCCCGCGCCAGCCCGCCCCCGCGCGCCCGCGCTGTCTCTCACAGACAGGTGGGACCCACCTGTCATCCCCAACCCCGCGACCCCGGACTCTCCCGAGCGCGCGCGATCTTAACCGCCCGGAAACCGCGTCCCTCAGCCCGAATTCTGGTCCCAGAAGAATCAAACTCGATCACAACTGACCCACCGCCCTTCCCCGGCTATAAAAACCCCAGCCCCGATCGGTTTTTCCCACGCGATCGCCGATTTTTACTCCGGTGAGCACCGAGACTTCGCCGGTGAATTCTGGCCGATCTAAGCTCGGAAACTCTGATCTAACTCGATGGTCTTGATCCACCGCCTCCGGGGAGCTTTGCAGGTGCAGAAAACTCGGAGACTTAAGGTGTAAATCCAGCGCCGACGAGCTTCGCCGTGGTTTTGCCTCGGACCTCGCCGCCGATCACTTTCCAGGACCCCCGAGCTCGAGAAAACCCCCGAGGTGAGATCCCTGACCTCCCCTCTACCGATCTATGCCATAAGATCACAGTTTTAGGCAGAATTCTCGAGGATCCGAAACTTTCCGGCGAGATCGCCGCTTCCCGCCGCCGTGCGCCGCCGGCAGCGCCGCCCGCGCTCGATCAGAGCGACGTGGCCGCTTGTGCGCCGTTTATTTTAAATCGCGCGGTAGACTTTAAAACCCCGCGTACCGGTTCGATGTTATAATCTCAGCCGTCGGTTTAAAATCGGACGGTCCACGTCAGCCCCGCATTATAAAGACTGGAATTCTTACGTGCTACCCCCTGGGATTCTCTGGAATTGAGAGCTAGCCCCGGAAACTTCAGATCTAGCCCCTGGAACTCCAGAAAATCATGTAAATTCATTTAAAAATCAGTTTTAGCCCCTGGACTTAATAAAAATTAGGAAAAACACCTCTGATAAGTGTAGCTAGACCCCTGGAAATTATGAAAATAAAATTATAGACCCTGTAATGAGGTGAGTTTATTATTTTAGCCCTGTTTAGTATTTAATTTAGAAAATTGAATATGTAACTAGTGCTTAAAAATTAAAAAGTGGGACAAACATAATTGTCAAAATTAATTAAAAACTTTCTCAGTATTTAGAAAACTTTGGAGTGAGATAAAAATATATTTTTGGGCTAAAATGAATCTGTTTCATTTAATATTCACATTTATTAGTATAGGGACACATTTTTAAGTAAAGAATAGTTATAGAAAAATAGGGAAAATAATTATGAAATAGTTTACATCATAAGCCAAGGTCAAAATATGTTATTAAATCATTTAGGACCAGAACCTATACTGTTTAGATGATGTGTATTACTAATTTCATAATAAAATACACAATTATGCATAGGAATATAAATCTGAAAATATAGCAACTAGTAAATGATAAATGGAGTTTCTAAAATACAAAGAATTCAGTTTAGGGTTGGTAGAAATTCTGAAGGCACATATGGAGAAGAAAAATACTTTTCATACATACTTGGTAGTGAAAAGGTGTAGTAGTTTAATATAAGGAATTTATTTAAAACTGAAACACACATATATATATATAGTATGTAAGTGTAAATATGAACACCAAAGTAGGAATCATATACATATAAATAAAAGTGTGTGCAAGCCACAGATCAACACACAAAGTGACCACAACACATATAAAGGTGAATGAATTTCATAAATATGAATGTGTGGTTTGTATGAAGTAAGAAGTGTGAACTATGTCTTATGGATTGTTGTTTTTCTTTTGCTATGTGTGATGGTATGAAGTAGAACCTGTTCAAGAGCAAGTTATTCCTTTCCAAGATCAGGACTACCCATTTCAAGAGCAGCAAGGAGGAGGCAAGTGTCCTTGACCACTTTGATCCTATGCTAGGATGTGTAGATAGAATTATTTGCATTGTCAAATGAAATATGAAACCCATGCTAGGAAAGTTTCCCTAGAATTGCATTACCTTGTTTCCTTGTAGCTTGGGTTGGGATTTATTTTACCATGTCATTTATTTCCATGCATATGCTTAGCCATGCTTAGAATGGGATATTTGGGACATGAGATCATCTGTTTATATTACCATACTCTTGAATGAGACATTGTGAGTTATGTAGAGGTAGGGATCAAGGCAAGTTGGATGTTTTGGTTGTGTGCTGGGTGCACGAGACTTGGGTTTGTGTTTAGTACTTGCCTAGATCCTAAGGACCGGTTCATGGAGCATGTAACCCGGCTTTACAGTGCCAACCACATGCTGAGATGGGGCAGCTTGGCCAATTAATTAGGTGTATCCCCGGCGTAGTATGGGTGTGTTGGATGGTGCGGGGAGTAGGTGTCAGCTGGACTACCCTATGAACCGCAAGGCTCAAGAGGGGGCCACTGCAGCGGGGTTGGAGCCTCTTGTATGCTGTTAGGGGTGAAACCTCAGTGGGCCCACGCTCGTCGGGAATCCCTTTGTAAAGGCTTCGTAGTGATCTCCTGGCTGCACACCTGGGAAGTGTGAATGTGGATCGTAGCCACTGGCATAATGGAGGTTCTTTTAGTCCACCCGGCAACGGGGGATGAAATCACTACATGTGGGTACAGTGGTACAAACTCTGCAGAGTCAAAACTGTCTTGACAGCCATGCTCACGGTTAAGAGCGGCCTGGACTTATTCATGATTAGAGGATTGATGGTTTTGGAAGTTAAGTGGGGAGCTTAACATTGGAAATGATGTTATGGTTATTGGATTATGATGATGGGATGGGAGATTGGGACCATTTCACCTGTGTAGTAATGTAGGTGCTTAATAAGCTAAGGTGATAGGTATTAAATGCGTAGTGCTTTAACCATGAGTTCAACCTATCCTTGTTCTAGCCATGCATGATATAATTTTCCCACACTTGCTGAGTACCATTGGTACTCAATCTTGCATATTTGTTGGTTTATATTGCTGCTCAGGTCAAGATAATGAGGTGGTGTATAATGACCAAGATTTTGGACCCGAGGAAGGTTTTTAGGTTCATGAAGACCCTCGTGCAACGCCTGTGATGGAGCCCTAAAGAATAATATTCCGCTGCTAGTTTATTTACTTGTGATGAAGCATTAGTGTCCATTGAGACATTTGCGATGTAAGACTTATTTATATTCGACACCTGGCTTGTAATAAATGATGCTTCACTATTTGTCATCACATGTATGAGAAAATGATCCTGGCATACATGTGATATTCACTTGGTTGTTTCTTCGGAAAAACCGGGTGTGACAGAGAGTAAGAGATAGTGGTAGAGAGGGGAGGGAGAAGGAGAGAGAGTGAGAGTGAAAAGGGAAAAGGAGGGAGAGAGAGACGGAGTGGTAGAGATAGGGGTGAGAGAGAGAGGGAGTCGTAGAGAGAGGTGGAGGGAGGGCGAGGGAGAAAGTGAGAGTGTGGGGAGGGAGACAGAGGGAGTGAGAGTAGTGGAGAGAGAGCCATACAAGCTCAAACTCACTTTATCTATTTATTTGAATTGCAGAGATCGGTAACGAAGGCTCAAACTCCACTGCTTAAGATTCACCACTCTCCAGCTTGTCGAGCAACACAAGTTGACGCGGAGAAAGATGTCACCTGGGAGGCCATCACCTGCCAGAGTCACATCTATCGTCGCCACTTGAACAAAACTGAGTACATGTATGTCCTCCAACGTGAGAGTGGTACCACGGAGTACAAGTACCCACCGGTGCAGCAAGGGACTTCCCATGAGCACATGGACTTGTGCTTGGAGGATGCTGCTATGCTCAGCACTCGACTGCAGGAGTGTCAACAAGAGCTTCAGGATGTTCGAGACACCCTGAAGGAAACGGAGGCGTTGCTGCGAGCTTGCTTAAAGGCGAGAGAAAGAGAAGATGGGAATGAACTATGTGTCACCGTGAATGATACATGGACTCCTGACTCCCCAGATCGTCGAGCAATCAGGCGTCGTCGCACTTCTCCACCAGCAGCCTCCCCACCCAAAGCAGAGTCAGAAGGTAGCCGAAATGAGGAGGAAGATCCCGAGGAGCCAGCTCAAGAGGACGAGTAGTGTAGAGTCTTTCCCCTAGCTAGCAAGAGGTCGAGTAGTTGAGTCGTTACGTAGTTAATGGTGTGATAATGATTGGTGTGTGACGTGAGTTGTGGAAGCCATGAGCAATTGTCCACAGCCTCGTCTTCAGATTGTTTTGCTTTGGTGTGTGAACCCACAGGAAATAATAGTGCATTTATTTGGTGTGAGATATAAACCCTCGTAAAATTTTAACAAAGCCTCAACACCTTAAAGTACCAACAAATGAAAGTAGTAAGATGATACTAAATGGTATCAAATTAACATTTGTTGATTCTGCTAGATGGCCGGAAGAGGAAAAGGACGTGCTGCCAACCCCGCCAACAACAATGATGAGGCATGCAACCCTCATCTTTCTGGAGGCCAGGAAAGGGGTGGCCGCCGTGAAGAAGTTGATCCTCTCCACCAAATGCTGGAGAATCAAAATCAGCTCATCCAGAACTTGACTCAAGTGGTGGCCAACTTGCATCAAGTTCCACCTACACAAGCTGCACCACGCCAACCAAGGTTAAGTGAGTTTCTAGGAACTCAACCTCCAAAGTTTGCAAGTGCTGCTGAACCTCTGGAGGCAAATGATTGGCTGAAGACCATTGAAAGTAAGATGAGGATAATACAATGCCAAGGGTATGAGAGGGTGCTGTTTGCCTCTCATCAATTGCATGGACCTGCTGCTGATTGGTGGACCGCCTACGTGGCCGCCCATCATGACCCTGAGAACATCACTTGGGAAGAGTTCAAGCGTAGCTTCCGCAACCATTACATCCCAAGAGGTGAACTCAAAAACAAGAGGAAGGAGTTTTTGGGACTACAGCAGGGAAACATGACGGTGAGGGAATACCTCACTAAATTTACTCAACTATCCCGTTATGCTCCACGAGACATAGAGACTGATGAGCAGAAACAAGATTGTTTCGTGGAAGGGCTTACCGCAGAAATGCAGTGTGCAATGTCCTCCAATGAGTATGAAAGCTTTCAAAAGATGGTGGACAGAGCATTTGTGGTGGAAAGGAAGCTAAAGGCCCTGGAAAATGAGAATAAGAGGAAGGCGGGGTGGTCACATCAGGCCTCAGGGAGCAACACCCGCCCACGTATGATGCAGCAACCTACGGGGCAGACGAGCCGTGCTGCGGTACCCTATTCAGCACCAAGAGGGTACAACCCAAACTACAGGCCTCCCGCAGCACCAGCACAGCCGCCACGTCAGTTTGTGCAGCAGCCTCGCCCCGCATATCCACCTCAACCAGCAGTACAAGGACCCCCAAACCAACCCCAAGACAACAAGGGCCAAGCATCTAAGATTGGGGTGCAATGTTTCAACTGTGGTGAAGTGGGGCACTACGCACATAAATGCCCAAAGAAGAAGCCTGCGCCGCCACAACAGCAGAATGTAGTGAGAGGACGGGTGAACCATGTCACTATGGAGGAAGCACAAGAGGCACCCGACGTGGTAGTTGGTAAGTTTCCTGCCAATTTACACCTTGCAACTCTGCTGTTTGATTCTGGTGCTACCCACTCGTTCATTGCTCAAGGGTTTGTTAAGAAGTATGACCTAGCAACCACACAAATGAACCATATGCTAGCCGTAAACTCTCCAGGTGGAGAAATAAGGACAAGACAAGTGTGTCCCAAAGTGAGCCTAGACATTAATGGGGTAGTATTTACTGCTAACCTCATAGTGATAGATTCACAAGGGATAGATATTATTTTTGGTATGGATTGGTTGACCAAACATAAAGGAATCATCCATTGTTCGACCCGAACGGTGGAACTAACTCACCCCAATTGTACCAGAGTAAAGTTCATAACAATACACGAGCCTAGGAGGGACATTAAATTAAATCAAGTGGAGGTGAAAGTTGAGGAAATTAGGACTATCAGGGAATACCCAGATGTTTTTCCGGAGGAGTTGCTAGGTATGCCTCCCGACCGTGACGTGGAATTCGCAATTGAGCTAGTACCGGGAACAGCCCCGATATACAAGAGACCTTATTGAATGGACTCTAAGCAGCTAGAAGAGCTCAAGGATCATTTGAGAGAATTGACGGAGAAGGGGTATATTCGCCCTAGTTCCTCACCATGGGGAGCTCCGGTGATATTTGTGCCTAAGAAAGACGGAACCCAAAGGTTATGCGTGGATTACCGTGCCTTGAATGAGGTAACCATCAAGAACAAGTACCCATTACCCCGCATTGAAGACTTGTTTGATCAGTTGAGGGGAGCTTGTGTGTTCTCGAAAATTGATCTCAGGTCGGGATACCACCAACTCAAGATAAGGCAATCTGATATTCCCAAGACAGCTTTCGTATCTCGGTACGGACTATATGAATACACTGTCATGCCTTTCGGGCTAACCAATGCCCCGGCATATTTCATGTACCTCATGAACAAGGTATTCATGGAATATCTGGACAAATTTGTGGTGGTTTTCATAGATGATATTCTCGTCTTCTCCAAAGATGAAGAAGAACATGAGAAACATCTAAGGTTGGTGTTGCAGAGGCTGAGAGAACACCAACTATATACCAAGTTGAGCAAGTGTGAGTTTTGGCTGAAGAGAGTTCCCTTTTTAGGACATATAATCTCGGAGGGAGGAATCTCCGTAGATCCCGCCAAAATCGAGGATATCCAGAAGTGGAAGACCCCTGAAAATGTCGGGGAAGTTCGAAGCTTTTTGGGATTGGCTGGATACTATCGACGGTTTATTGAGGGATTCTCCAAGATCTCGAGACCTCTCACCAAACTATTGGAGAAGGGAATCACATTCACCTGGACGCCATAGTGCGATACGAGCTTTCAGGAGCTAAAGAAGAGATTGACAACAGCCCCAGTGTTGGTTATGCCAGATATGCAGAAGAATTTCACAGTGTACTGCGATGCCTCTGGGAATGGGTTGGGATGTGTTCTCATGCAAGAAGGACATGTCGTGGCATATGCATCCCGGCAGCTTCGGAAGCACGAGAAGAACTATCCTACACATGACCTAGAACTAGCCGCAGTGGTACACGCGTTGAAAATTTGGCGGCACTATTTGATGGGGAAGAGGACAGAGATATATACGGATCATAAGAGTTTGAAGTACATATTCACATAGCCAGATCTCAACCTCCGACAAAGGAGATGGTTAGAGCTAATCAATGACTTTGATGTGGGCATCAACTATCATCCCGGGAAAGCAAACGTCGTGGCCGATGCTTTGAGTCGGAAAGTGCAGGTCAATAAGTTGAGTTTGAAGGACATGCCTGCAGAATTGAAGGACGAGGTTATAAGACTCAATCTATGTCTAGTAAATAGTGGTGAAGCCATCGCCATGGAAGTGGACTCCACACTCGAGCAAGACATACGCGAGGGCCAAAAGAATGATGGGAAGATACAAGAGATCAGACAGCTCATCAAGGAAAATAAAGCTCCTGGTTTTAGAGAGGATGAACAAGGAACGGTGTGGCACGGGAAAAGGATCTGTGTGCCAGAAGTAAAAGAGATCCGTGAATTAATTTTGAAGGAGGCTCACGATTCCGACTATTCCATTCATCCTGGGAGTACGAAGATGTACCAGGACCTCAAAAGCAGGTATTGGTGGTATGGCATGAAGCGAGATGTCGCGGAACATGTTGCCCTATGTGGCACATGTCAGTTGGTGAAAGCTGAACATCAACGGCCCGCGGGATTATTGCAACCACTCAAAGTGCCTGAATGGAAGTGGGAAGAAATCAGCATGGATTTTGTCGTGGGATTGCCTAGGACCCAATCCGGGTATGATTCAATATGGGTCATTATTGATAGGCTAACCAAGGTAGCTCATTTCATCCCTGTGAAAGAAAGCTACAGCGGATCCAAATTGGCAGAATTGTACATGTCAAGGATTGTGTGTTACCATGGAGTGCCAAGGAAGATAGTGTCGGACCGAGGGACACAGTTCACCTCGAGGTTTTGGCAGAAGTTGCATGAAACCATGGGAACCCATCTGAACTTCAGCTCTGCCTATCATCCCCAAACTGACGGGCAGACGGAGAGAACCAATCAGATCCTTGAAGATATGTTAAGGGCATGTGCACTCAAAAACAATAGGAGTTGGGACAAGAACTTACCGTATGCGGAGTTTTCCTATAACAACAGCTATCAAGCTAGTATGAAGATGTCACCGTTTGAAGCTTTGTATGGAAGAAAGTGCAGAACTCCTCTATTTTGGAACCAAACAGGAGAAAGTAAAGTGTTTGGTCCAGAAGTGCTACAAGAAGCCGAAGCGAAGGTGAGGGAGATTCGCAACAACTTGAGGATAGCACAAACACGCCAGAAGAGTTATGCTGATGTACGAAGAAGAGAACTCGTTTTCAACGTGGGAGACTATGTTTATCTCAAGGTGTCCCCTATCAGAGGACTTCGTCGGTTCAAGGTGAAAGGGAAGTTGTCACCTCGATACATCGGACCCTTTCAAGTTTTGGAAAGAAAAGGCGAAGTGGCGTACCAACTAGAGTTACCGGTTCATCTATCGGACGTGCACGATGTATTCCATGTGTCACAACTCAAGAAATGCCTGAGGACGCCTGAAGAGGTGTTACCCATGAAGTGGATGTAGCTGAAGATTTGTCTTATGCCGAGCAACCATACAAGATTTTGGAGACAATGGAACACCTCACCAGGAATAAAAGAATCCGGATGTGCAAGGTGCAGTGGAAGCATCACTCAGAAGAAGAAGCCACCTGGGAACGGGAAGATGAGCTCAAAGCACAATTTCCGGAATTGTTTTCTTAGAAACACCAATCTCGAGGACGAGATTTCTTTTAAGGGGGGTAGAGCTGTAACACCCCAAATTTTGATTCAAAACCCTAAACCATGTTCAGAGGGGAATTTAAAAATTTTTGGACGTGTTGCATGTTTTGCAAAAATTCAAATTCAAACTGGAATTCAAATTAGACTCAAAACAGAAAAGAAATGGAAAAAAGAAAAAGAAAACGGGAAAAAAAACCGGCCAGTGGGCCGAAACCCACCAGCCGGCCCAATTTCCCCCGCGCCAGCCCGCCCCCGCGCGCCCGCGCTGTCTCTCACAGACAGGTGGGACCCACCTGTCATCCCCAACCCCGCGACCCCGGACTCTCCCGAGCGCGCGCGATCTTAACCGCCCGGAAACCGCGTCCCTCAGCCCGAATTCTGGTCCCAGAAGAATCAAACTCGATCACAACTGACCCACCGCCCTTCCCCAGCTATAAAAACCCCAGCCCCGATCAGTTTTTCCCACGCGATCGCCGATTTTTACTCCGGTGAGCACCGAGACTTCGCTGGTGAATTCTGGCCGATCTAAGCTCGGAAACTCTGATCTAACTCGCTGGTCTTGATCCACCGCCTCCGGGGAGCTTTGCAGGTGCAGAAAACTTGGAGACTTACGGTGTAAATCCAGCGCCGACGAGCTTCGCCGTGGTTTTGCCTCGGACCTCGCCGCCGATCACTTTCCAGGACCCCCGAGCTCGAGAAAACCCCCGAGGTGAGATCCGTGACCTCCCCTCTACCGATCTATGCCATAAGATCACAGTTTTAGGCAGAATTCTCGAGGATCCGAAACTTTCCGGCGAGATCGCCGCTTCCCGCCGCCGTGCGCCGCCGCCCGCGCTCGATCAGAGCGACGTGGCCGCTTGTGCGCCGTTTATTTTAAATCGCGCGGTAGACTTTAAAACCCCGCGTACCGGTTCGATGTTATAATCTCAGCCGTCGGTTTAAAATCGGACGGTCCACATCAGCCCCGCATTATAAAGACTGGAATTCTTACGTGCTACCCCCTGGGGTTCTCTGGAATTGAGAGCTAGCCCCGGAAACTTCAGATCTAGCCCCTGGAACTCCAGAAAATCATGTAAATTCATTTAAAAATCAGTTTTAGCCCCTGGACTTAATAAAAATTAGGAAAAACACCTCTGATAAGTGTAGCTAGACTCCTGGAAATTATGAAAATAAAATTATAGACCCTGTAATGAGGTGAGTTCATTATTTTAGCCCTGTTTAGTATTTAATTTAGAAAATTGAATATGTAACTAGTGCTTAAAAATTAAAAAGTGGGACAAACATAATTGTCAAAATTAATTAAAAACTTTCTCAGTATTTAGAAAACTTTGGAGTGAGATAAAAATATATTTTTGGGCTAAAATGAATCTGTTTCATTTAATATTCACATTTATTAGTATAGGGACACATTTTTAAGTAAAGAATAGTTATAGAAAATAGGGAAAATAATTATGAAATAGTTTACATCAGAAGCCAAGGTCAAAATATGTTATTAAATCATTTAGGACCAGAACCTTTACTGTTTAGATGATGTGTATTACTAATTTCATAATAAAATACACAATTATGCATAGGAATATAAATCTGAAAATATAGCAACTAGTAAATGATAAATGGAGTTTCTAAAATACAAAGAATTCAGTTTAGGGTTGGTAGAAATTCTGAAGGCACATATGGAGAAGAAAAATACTTTTCATACATACTTGGTAGTGAAAAGGTGTAGTAGTTTAATATAAGGAATTTATTTAAAACTGAAACACACACACATATATATATAGTATGTAAGTGTAAATATGAACACCAAAGTAGGAATCATATACATATAAATAAAAGTGTGTGCAAGCCACAGATCAACACACAAAGTGACCACAACACATATAAAGGTGAATGAATTTCATAAATATGAATGTGTGGTTTGTATGAAGTAAGAAGTGTGAACTATGTCTTATGGATTGTTGTTTTTCTTTTGCTATGTGTGATGGTATGAAGTAGAACCTGTTCAAGAGCAAGTTATTCCTTTCCAAGATCAGGACTACCCATTTCAAGAGCAGCAAGGAGGAGGCAAGTGTCCTTGACCACTTTGATCCTATGCTAGGATGTGTAGATAGAATTATTTGCATTGTCAAATGAAATATGAAACCCATGCTAGGAAAGTTTCCCTAGAATTGCATTACCTTGTTTCCTTGTAGCTTGGGTTGGGATTTATTTTACCATGTCATTTATTTCCATGCATATGCTTAGCCATGCTTAGAATGGGATATTTGGGACATGAGATCATCTGTATATATTACCATACTCTTGAATGAGACATTGTGAGTTATGTAGAGGTAGGGATCAAGGCAAGTTGGATGTTTTGGTTGTGTGCTGGGTGCACGAGACTTGGGTTTGTGTTTAGTACTTGCCTAGATCCTAAGGACCGGTTCATGGAGCATGTAACCCGGCTTTACAGTGCCAACTACATGCTGAGATGGGGCAGCTTGGCCAATTAATTAGGTGTATCCCCGACGTAGTATGGGTGTGTTGAATGGTGCGGGGAGTAGGTGTCAGCTGGACTACCATATGAACCGCAAGGCTCAAGAGGGGGCCACTGCAACGGGGTTGGAGCCTCTTGTATGCTGTTAGGGGTGAAACCTCAGTGGGCCCATGCTCGTCGGGAATCCCTTTGTAAAGGCTTCGTAGTGATCTCCTGGCTGCACACCTGGGAAGTGTGAATGTGGATCGTAGCCACTGGCATAATGGAGGTTCTTTTAGTCCACCCGGCAACGGGGGATGAAATCACTACATGTGGGTACAGTGGTACAAACTCTGCAGAGTCAAAACTGTCTTGACAGCCGTGCTCACGGTTAAGAGCGGCCTGGACTTATTCATGATTAGAGGATTGATGGTTTTGGAAGTTAAGCGGGGAGCTTAACATTGGAAATGATGTTATGGTTATTTGATTATGATGATGGGATGGGAGATTGGGACCATTTCACCTGTGTAGTAATGTAGGTGCTTAATAAGCTAAGGTGATAGGTATTAAATGCGTAGTGCTTTAACCATGAGTTCAACCTATCCTTGTTCTAGCCATGCATGATATAATTTTCCCACACTTGCTGAGTACCATTGGTACTCAATCTTGCATATTTGTTGGTTTATATTGCTGCTCAGGTCAAGATAATGAGGTGGTGTATAATGACCAAGATTTTGGACCCGAGGAAGGTTTTTAGGTTCATGAAGACCCCCGGGCAACGCCTGTGATGGAGCCCTAAAGAATAATATTCCGCTGCTAGTTTATTTACTTGTGATGAAGCATTAGTGTCCATTGAGACATTTGCGATGTAAGACTTATTTATATTCGACACCTGGCTTGTAATAAATGATGCTTCACTATTTGTCATCACATGTATGAGAAAATGATCCTGGCATACATGTGATATTCACTTGGTTGTTTCTTCGGAAAAACCGGGTGTGACAGAGAGTAAGAGATAGTGGTAGAGAGGGGAGGGAGAAGGAGAGAGAGTGAGAGTGAAAAGGGAAAAGGAGGGAGAGAGAGACGGAGTGGTAGAGATAGGGGTGAGAGAGAGAGGGAGTCGTAGAGAGAGGTGGAGGGAGGGCGAGGGAGAAAGTGAGAGTGTGGGGAGGGAGACAGAGGGAGTGAGAGTAGTGGAGAGAGAGCCATACAAGCTCAAACTCACTTTATCTATTTATTTGAATTGCAGAGATCGGTAACGAAGGCTCAAACTCCACTGCCACAACTACCAGCACCGGGAGGAGGTCGCAGAGACGGATTCTTCAGCTTCGGAGCGAGTGGAGGCGCGACTGGATCCGCGAGTGGAAGGGATAGTGTTTAGCGAGCGGATCTCTTTTTTGTTTAATGTTTTGAATGTTTTATGGTTTAGATGTGGATATAAACTGTTCTGTGAGATGACTATCGTGTCAGGTTATTCTAATTCTTTTTTTAAAAAAAATTAAAAAACTTATTTATGATGGCCAGCTATACAGGGTCGTCGTAAGTTAACCAAATGAACTTACGACGGCTATGGCTACGCCATCGTAAGTTAACCTACTCAACTTACGACGGCCAGGGTCCCGACCGTCGTAAGTAAGGCACCCAGCCCGCCACGTGGCGTGGCAATGGGCAACGACCCTCTATTTACGACGGCCGGGATCAACCGTTGTAAGTTAGTTATTTACAACGGTAACCGTCGTAAATAATATTATTTACGACCAAAAACTTGAAACGGCCAGAAACTGTCGTAAATAACCAAAAACCGTCATAAGTTAGTTATTTACGACAGTTTTCCTCTATTTACAACGGTTTCTGGCATCGTAAGTTTCATGCATTCCTATAGTGGATAAGATAAATGGAACAGGGAAAAGAGAGCTATCTCACATGAAAGCATCAGGAGGAGATATTACAACAAAGACTATGACGTCTAGTGAACAGAATGGAGGAAAGCAGCATCGGGTATTCCATATCCCACTTCTGGACATAGCTGCAGAATATGTCGCAAAACTTCATGAAAAGCAGGGGGTTACCATGTCTATTTGTGAGACGACAAGATCACTGGAAGCAAATAAAGAGAAACAGTTGGAATTATTTAAACGAGACAAAAATCAAGAGTTAGAAATGCAGGAAGATGAGGTGGATGAGGGGAGATAAGTGGAAACACAGATCAATGATTCTATGAACAGTGAGGAATGAAATAAATACATTGATTCTTTGGTTGAGTCGGAAGGGGAGAGCAAGATGGTGACTGCTCAAGATTTAGTAGCCATACCGGAGGCATCATCTACTCAATCTGCTTCATGCAGGAGCAATCGTCGAGCTGACACGGTTGATGAGCCTTCACTTGACAGGGCGGAAAAGATGAAAGCAATAAGAAATTAAGGCTAGGACTCCTATTCCTTCTAATTCTTTCTAGATAATGTTATAAATGATAATCTAAATAGCATTGGGGTATTATTAGGACATGATGCTAACTCTATCAATGTGGCGATACATAATCTAAAATCAGTAGAGTCTAGTAGATTAAGATATGTTGATCAGAGAGGTAAAAAAACCGTGGTTTTAGATAGTGAAGAAAAAGAAAGAGAAAATGAGGAAGACTCGGTTAGACTTATACTTAACCATATCTGTTGTGATATTATGGATGAGGAGATGGGTTCTCGCGATGATCATAATGATTATATTGCTGGACCTAACAGAAGATCCAATTCTAAAAACAGAAAAGTAGAGCTAGTAATTTTGAAAATAGTAATGATGAAAGGGATTTTCCAGAATAGCAATGGGTTTAAAGACCCAAAAAAGCATAAGTTCATTTTCAAAGTGCATCTAGACTAAATTCCCGTGGGTTGTGATGATTAATGACAACACTTAAGAAACTAATAAGCATTACAAGTGTAAGCACGGGTGATTAAATAGTTGACGGATATGGATGCTGTCGAAGTGTTCGGTCGACAGTTCCCCCGGGCCTGCACTGGGCAGCCCGCGGAGGTTCTTTTTTTGGAGGGGCTAGTTCCTAGCGGAGAGCTTGCGCAGATGGACGAGTTAGTGGGAGCTTGACACGGAGAGTTTTACGTGGTTCAGGCCGCCGGAGCGTAAAACCCTACGTCCACGGCGAGCTATGGAGCTCGCTGTATTGCTTGCTGCTCAGGGCCGGGGGCCTGAGCTTGGGGGTGAGTTACAGCTTGAGAGTGTATGACTAGCGTATGAGTTGCAAAATGCGAACCCTTGCTATCGACGCCTACCCGAGCCTTTTATAGTCCAAGACTCGGGCGACTTACAAGGGGTGCCGGGACCCGACAGGTGGTCCCGGGAAGATTGTCTATTATCTACCGTATCTGTAGTTACGCCGGTAGTTGCCTCAGGTCGAAGGCTTCTGAGTCTTCATCTTGCCGCCCTGCCCATGCCGCACGCTAGTCGTAGTGGTTGATGACGGCGCAGGCGGCATGGGATGTCTTGTCGCAGCGTTTATTAGCTGGCAGGTTCTGACACCGCGCGCCAGTCTGTGATGCGACTAGGCGCAACGGTACCTGACAGACGCGTGCTCCGCGTTTCCGCGTCTTGGGAAGACGCGGGCCTTGAATACCTTGTACGGGCAAGGTGTGGGGCGCCTTTACGCCCGCTGCCTACCGCTCGGGGGCGGCTGCACCGTTCTTGTGGCCACGTGGCGGGTCCGGAGCCCTTCTCTGAGGAGAGAAGTGTCCGGCCTGCGGGGCACGTGGAGTCTCCGGACCTCTCCCCGCGGAGGGGGAGGTCCGGCTTCTGTGTGCCACGTGGCGGGCCCGGAGCTCTCCTCTGCGGAGAGGGAGGTCCAGCCCCGCTGGACGCGTGGCGTCTTCGGACCTCTCTCCCGCGGAGGGGGAGGTCCGGCTTCTGTATGCCACATGGCGGGCCCGGAGCTCTCCTCTGAGGAGAGGGAGGTCCGGCCCCGCCGGACGCGTGGCGCCTTCGGAGCTATCCCTGCGGAGAAGGGCGAGTACCTTAGGCATTTTACCCTGTGCGTGGGGGTACCCCATATCTCAGGTACCGACAGTGGCCCCCGGGCCTATCTCGGGGGAGATAGCGAGCCCGAGGTGGGACCTCCGTCTCTTCCGATTCGCGCACTTTCTCTAAGTCCCGAATTGACCGCTGCCGGAGCAAGAACGGCCACGGGATCGCGAGGGCGTGCGCCCACTTGATGATTGCTTTTACTACGGCAGTTCCCAAGACTACCACTCCTGCACGTTGCGGCGCTTTCTTCGGGAACCGCCGAAGTGCCTTGCCGGCTCATCTTCTTAGGAGACTGACTCCTTGACCCCACCGCTTCAGTTAAGCGGCTTGGGCCCACCCGTCATCGGCACTCGGTCTAGGAACCAAAGCGGTTGCGGGTGCGGGGTATTCGAAGAGTTCCAAATCGCTTGGAACTGCACCGGGAAGCTTTTTAGAGGGGGTCTTACCCACATTGTAGCTTCCCTTCCCACTTCTCTGCGTTTCTTCTCGGACTCTTGTGCTTTTGCTCTCTTGCCTTTGAGTTCTCCCTTGCCATGGCTTCCAACCCGCTGCTAGAGAAGAAACGCGCTCGATCTCCTCCAGCAACGGCGTCGGTGCCAAGTCGGGATTCTGGGGTGCCTGACACTCCCTCCGGTGGCGACTCGAAGAGGCCCCGGGCTGATGCGCTGGGGGAAGCCTCTGGGGCGTCCCCTGTTCCGCCAGTCCAAGCGACTGCGGAGCGGCCGTCGGAGACGGTAGCGGGCTCTGGAAATCCTACCCCGGATCGGAAGTCGGGGTTTAGAGCCCGCTGGAGTGTCCGCGCTTCCCGGCCTTCCCCGTCTTGCGGGGAATCTGTGCCGATGCGCTCGGAGCCAGGGGCAACTGCCGCGGCCCCCAGGCCAGCGCGGACTTCTCCTGTTCCGGTGTGCCCGGACTCCGCGGCGGCGTCGTCTCTTCCTGCCGAGACGGCCACCGCGACCCCCGAGCCAGCACAGGTTGATCCTGCACTAGGCGGCCTGACTTCTTCTCCAGCACCGCCTTCCCCGGCTCGTCCCTCTCCTCAGGTCAAGGAGCCAGAAGCTGAAAAGAGCCCGGCTGGCCTGGCTGCCGGAGCTGCGGAGCCAGCTTCTCCTGATCGACGTCTCGTCTCGGCTGCTGGTGCGTCGACTCTTCCTGAGGACGAGGTAATGGAGGAGGTCGGAGGGACTGCCCCAGCCTCTGTTGCTCCATTGCCTCTGGCGGACGCCTTCGCGCTTGCCGAGTCGAGCGTCCGGCAGGTCTTGGCTGCGCTAGGGCGCGAGCGGGAGGAGTATACGGTTGAACGGGACCGCCTCCTCATCTGGGGGAACCTTTTGCGGGAGAGGACCGCGAAGGTTAAGAGCGAGCTCGACTCTAGGCGGGAGTTGCTCGACTTCAGGGAAGCGCTCGTCGACCGGATGAAGCGGGCTGTTGACCGCATGGACACCCAGTCGCGGCGGATCAACAGGGAGGCCCTGGAGGCACACGCCCGGGCCGAAGAGAGCCTCTCTGCTGCTGTGGAAATATGGCAGCGGTTGGAGCACCGCGAACTCGCCGTTGAGGAGCGGGAGCGTTCCGTGGCAGCTGAGGCAGAGAGGGTCGCAGCGCAGCTGGCCACGGGCGAGGATGACCTCCGAGCTCGGATGGAGGAGCTGGAGATTCTGAAGGCAGACCTTGACTTGAGGGAGGAACAGGTCTCCCATGATCTCCGGGCAGTCTTGGACCGGGAGTTGACTGCCGGCTTCAAGGCCGCTGAGTTGGAGCGGCTAGCCGAGACTCTCCACCTTCGGGAGAGTTCCCTGGCGGCCAAGGAGAAGGAATTCTCCGAGAGGAACCTGGAGGCTCTGCAGGCGGCCCGCCGCGAGGTGGAGGAGCTCTCAGCCTTACGGTCCTCCGAGGCCCTTGCGGTCTCAAGCTTCGTGGATCGAGCGGGGTCCGCCCTGATCCCTCTTGGCTTCAGTCCGGTGAGGGCCGCAACTCCCGCATTGAAGGTGGCAGAGGTGATCACTGCATTGGAGTCGATCGGCGCCAAGCTGGACAGACTCGACTCGGTGGTCGCCAGTGAGCTTGAAGCCGAGGGCCGCGGCTTAGCTTTAGAGGTCGCCTCGCATGTGCTGGCATGCTTCAAGAGCCGCGACCCCTCTTTCTCGCTGGAGCCAGCGAGAGAGGGCCCAGCTGCAGAGCGGGTGGAAGCTGCCAGGGTTGAAGTCGAGGATGTGGCCGCCCTTGTAGCCGCAAGGTTCCGACGAGAGCCGGGAGGTCCTTAGGACTTGTTTCTCCCTTTTTTTATCGAGTCTGTAGTCCAGCTCATGGAGCCTTGCTTAATTTGACTCTCTTGGATACTTGTGTCTGTGATGCTTTTTCCCTCCTTCTTGGCTTTGCCTGGCTGAGTCCTTAGCTCCGCAAGATACTCAGAGGCCATTTCCAATCTCGGAGCTTCGCACAGACACTCTCCCTGGGTCCTAACCGTTTTAGGGGCCCCCGGAGGTCTCCGAACCTCGCCCTATGGGGGGCTCCAAATCTGCCTGCCACGTGGCGGGTCCGAAGCTCCTCCTCAAGAGACGGGAGCTCCGGTCATGTTGGACACGTAGGGCTTTCGGAGCCCTCCCGCTGAGGGGGGAGGTCCGGTTCCTGCCTGCCACATGGCGAGCCCGGAGCCCTTCTCAAGGAAGGAGAGAGTTCTGGGCCCGCTGGACACGTGGGGCCCCCGGGCCCCGCCCCTGCTGGAGGGGCAGGTCCCGGTCCTTCCAGTCCTAGGCCAGTGTAGCTGGTAGCTCCTTTCCCCCCGCTTCATGCAGTCCCTGTTGCCGTAACCTGAAGGTCCTTCACACAGGTAGAGGAAACGTAATTCTCCTCGGGGGGTCATACCCTCCCGTCTCCTAGTCTTATCCGTCTTATGGTCCTGACCCGCTATACGGGGCTTGGGCAATTCTGTGCACGAGGCGCCGGAGCTCCGGCTCCCTCCGAGGTCCGGGTACGGCCGTCCGATCCCTAGTACCGGGCCATGCGCTGGGGAAGCAGAGTGCACGCGCTTTGGGTTCATGACCAGGCAAAGCGGACGTACTCCCCTGGACCTCCGGAGAGCAGGATGCACATGCTTTGGGCTCTGGGCCGGCTAAGCTGGATACGCACCCTGGACCCCCCATGCACAACGCTGGCCTTTCCTGGAGGTGACCAACTGGCACCGCAACACCTGACTGGGGGAGGCCCGAGAGACTCACTCGACCATCGGCAGGTGCCTCAAGCGCAGGCGCCTTCGGGAGGATAGCAAATGCCGACTATGGATGAGCGCAGGAGAGGGGGAGCTAGATGTATGATGAACATACAGAGATAGTGCGATCATAAAAATTAATGCATAATTTAAATGAGCGCAGGAGAGGGAGCTAAGTAGAACAGGTCTCTGTATTCGTGCCCATAGGTGGAATTCTGGCTGTACATGGGGGCAATGTTCCGCCTCGTCTACAAGGGAAGCAAGACTCTACGCGCTTAGGGTCGGAACCAGGCTAAACTAGACGTAGTTCTGTACCGTCCCTTGAGACTTAGCTACCCCAAGCTCTGTTCCTAAATTCTATGGGGTCTATTACAGAAGTGAATAACCCTGTTCTACCGATGCTCAGTAAGTAGGACTTACAGTGTTGCTTCATGGCAAGGATTTTTTTGGGAATGGATCCCACTCTCGGTTGAAAGGCATGCATACCCGGGGCGGCAGCTTTCATGATTCAGAAGGGACCTTCCCTGCTGGGGGAGAGCTTATGGGTCCTTCTTGGAATGTAGCGTGCCGCTTCACCAGGTTGCCCTCTTGCGGGCCCCCGTCGCATTTGGTTCTTTGGCGGTAGTGCTTAGAGCATTAGCCGAGACCGTGCATTGTGGGGTGCTCCCTGCAAGCCGAGTCTTGTCGAAGTTGTTATCTTCACGCTGGATCAGGTCCTGCGTGGCTTCTCTCGGGGGCCCCCGGGGAGTTCTCCCCTTCTGGCGAAGGCCTTCAAGGGATAGGTGGACCCGGGCTCGTCTTGGAAGACCTAAGGCGTCTTCCCCTCCTGGCAAGGCCTTCAAGGGGTTGATGGACCTTAGGCGGCCCCCGAGAGGTATGTTCGAGGCACGGAGGCGTGCCGTAGCTGGCTAACGCCCTGGCCCGTCACCGTCGGAACGGCAGTCCTCACCGTCATGCACTGTCTTTATGACACGCTGAGGCTCCTGGAACCCCACTTGGTGGGCAGCGGTAACTGGGGCATCGGCCTTCTGTTTGCCGTCCCTCTGAGGGTAGGGCGGTGCTTCAGCCCTCTGTTGTCTTCCATTGCGGAAGCGCTCTGCGAGCTTCTGGATCTCCCAGCACTCAGCAGCAGTATGGTTGCAGGGGCCATGCACGGGGCATAGCCCGCCTTGGCCACTGTCTGGGGCCGGTGATTGCCGCTGCCTCTTGTCGGGGCGTGGCCCCCGAGCTCCACTGGTCGTCGCAGCTGCGGCGACGGGGGCCGTGAATGGTGACTTCATCTTGGCACTCCCCCGGTTCTTGATCTTCTTGCCACCCCCATAGGCAGCCGCACCGGACCCGGGCTGTCCTCCTGACTCGGAGGTCGGCAGAGCGTGCCAGTTACGCCCTTCGGCTGCTCTGGCGCACTTGTCCGCCAGGCTGAAGAGCTCTGAGACGTCGCGGACCTCTCTGGTCGCGAGCTTCTCAAGCATTTTCTCATCCCGGACACCCTGTCGGAACGCCACCACCACAGAGGCGCTTTGGATATGTGGGATGGTGTTGCGCACCTGAGAGAACCGCTGGATGAAAGAGCGCAACAACTCCCGAGGTTGTTGTTTGACGGCGTGGAGGTCGAGCTCCGTGCCGGGACGGGTGTAGGAGCTGCCGAAGTTGGCGACGAACTGCCGGCAGAGCTCCCCCCAGGAGGTTATGGACCCCTGCGGCAAGTACGGCGGTGGAGTAGATCTGGAGGAACTCCGCCGGGTTGACGCTGCCGTCGTACTTCTCGGGCAGGTGTGGCCAAAACTTGTGCGGCCACTTCGCAAAGCGAAGATGAGGCGCGAGGGCTGCACACCCTGCTTCTGTCACCGCAGGTTCCGGTGCCGCGAACACTGGGTTCGCACTGGGCACAGTGTACCCCGGTACGGGCAAGGCTGCACCATAGGCCGGGGGCGCCATCTGCAGTACATATGACTGTGGCATATTCTGCACGGCGCAAGCCTGGGGCAGAGATCGCATGGCGAAGGTCTGCTCTTCAGGCTGGGTCGAGGCCGACGTCACGCTGTCGTCAGCTTCTTGGTAGCGACGCCTTTCTCGGCGTTGCTCGAGGTATACCCGGGCATCTTGACCCGAGCGACACCGCTCCAGCTCTGTCCTCAGATCCATCGATTGAGGGCTGGCAGAGCTGGAGTCTGCCGTCTGTTCGTCAACCACCGGCGTGCGTATCAGCGACACGGCCGGTTGGTCAGAGTGTCGTCTCCGCCGGAGTCGCGGGCTTGCGGCAGCGACGACAAGACGGTCTACCTCGAGAATCCACCGCTGGGTCGCTGCCTGAGGCGCGTCCCCAGCGGGCGGATTGTGCAGTAGCGCTCTTGCTGCAGCTAGCGCACCCCCTCCGGGTACGCCCGGCGCTACCGGAGATCTGACGCTGGTTGGAGCCTGCATTGCCGGGGTCGGCGCTGCCAGAGCCGGTTGCTGGCTCCTAGCTTGTACTGACACACTCCGTCCCGAGTGTGTTGACTTGTACTCCCCCCTGGTTGCGGTTCGCCGCGGAGGCGGGGGAGGTGAGCTTGCCGCCGAAGGGAGCTTGGTCATCTTCGTCGGCGGAAACTCGTCGCGCTAGGGGAAAAGCCCCCTACCTGGCGCGCCAAATGTCGAAGTGTTCGGTCGACACTTCCCCCGGGCCTGCACTGGGCAGCCCGCGGAGGTTCTTTTTTCGGAGGGGCTAGTTCCTAGCGGAGAGCTTGCGCAGATGGACGAGTTAGTGGGAGCTTGACACGGAGAGTTTTACGTGGTTCAGGCCGCCGGAGCGTAAAACCCTACGTCCACGGCGAGCTATGGAGCTCGCTGTATTGCTTGCTGCTCAGGGCCGGGGGCCTGAGCTTGGGGGTGAGTTACAGCTTGAGAGTGTATGACTAGCGTATGAGTTGCAAAATGCGAACCCTTGCTATCGACGCCTACCCGAGCCTTTTATAGTCCAAGACTCGGGCGGCTTACAAGGGGTGCCGGGACCCGACAGGTGGTCCCGGGAAGATTGTCTATTATCTACCGTATCTGTAGTTACGCCGGTAGTTGCCTCAGGTCGAAGGCTTCTGAGTCTTCATCTTGCCGCCCTGCCCATGCCGCACGCTAGTCGTAGTGGTTGATGACGGCGCAGGCGGCATGGGATGTCTTGTCGCAGCGTTTATTAGCTGGCCGGTTCTGACACCGCGCGCCAGTCTGTGATGCGACTGGGCGCAACGGCACCTGACAGACGCGTGCTCCGCCTTTCCGCGTCTTGGGAAGACGCGGGCCTTGAATACCTTGTACGGGCAAGGTGTGGGGCGCCTTTACGCCCGCTGCCTACCGCTCGGGGGCGGCTGCACCGTTCTTCTGGCCACGTGGCGGGTCTGGAGCCCTTCTCTGAGGAGAGAAGGATCCGGCCTGCGGGGCACGTGGAGCCTCCGGACCTCTCCCCGCGGAGGGGGAGGTCCGGCTTCTGTGTGCCACGTGGCGGGCCCGGAGCTCTCCTCTGCGGAGAGGGAGGTCCGGCCCCGCTGGACGCGTGGCGTCTTCGGACCTCTCTCCTGCGGAGGGGGAGGTCCGGCTTCTGTATGCCACGTGGCGGGCCCGGAGCTCTCCTCTGAGGAGAGGGAGGTCCGGCCCTGCCGGACGCGTGGCGCCTTCGGAGCTCTCCCTGCGGAGAAGGGCGAGTACCTTAGGCATTTTACCCTGTGCGCGGGGGTACCCCATATCTCAGGTACCGACAGATGCACTCAAAAAGGAAAGGAGGAGAAAAAGGCGAAGATACTCAAAGAGTAGAATTTAGGGTTTAAATTCCTTTGCGTTGAATTTAGCCTTTTAGTATGAGTGTATTAATTAGGGTCAAAGTGTTGAGAATCATCTAAGAGCTCTTAGTACAAATTATGTTAGTTGGAGAGAAAAGTTGAAGCAATCCTAAGAATAGGGTCGAACTTGTCCAGGCTGGAAGGCCGGACTAGTCCGACGACATCGGACTAATATGATGTTAGGCGGACCAGGAGTTTCTGTGTGAGTTTGGACTTGTCCGTATGGGGCCGGATTAGTCCGTGGTGAGCGTGTCTGAGTCCTTCAGAAACTAAATCCTAAAGGAAAAGGCGGACTAGTCCACTCTATCAAACTAGTCCGTTTCTAACCGATACAAGAGGTTCTATGTGAGATCGTACTAGTCCATTGTGCGTCAACCTTGTCCGTTTGAAACTTGAAAGTGGCTGCTGGGACTAAGTCCTGGATGGCCAGACTTGCCCGCCCTTTGAGGCCGGACTAGTCTGGTGGACCAGACTTGTTCGTTCTCAACCGGAACAAAAGGTTCTGTGTGAGATCGGACTAGTCCGTTGTTGGACAGACTAGTCCGTGGTGTTGTGACCGTTTGAATTCAAAAGGAGGCGGGTGACTTTGTGGTTGTTTAAGTGTGACATCACCGGTCCCCACAGGCCGGACTAGTCCGGGGTTGAAGGCCGGACTAGTCCGTACTTTTTCTACTGACAACGGCTAGTTACCGGGACCCCTATAAAAAGGGGATCCCTGGCCTCTAAGGCATCTACTCGAACCCTAACGCCGCCATAGCCTTCCTAGAGCTTTCATAGCTCTTTCTCTTCAATTATTGAGCCCTAAGAGTGAATCTTGAGGGTTTGTGAGATTTGGGAAGAGGAGAAAGAGGGGTGCGATTAGTGTTGAGCTCTTGATTGATTCTCTCACTGTGACTGGCGGAGTTGAGTCGTTGTGGGTGCTAATTCGCAAGTTATTCAAGTCGTAATCTTGTGGGAGCTTTAGTTTGTGAGCTGCCCCATGAATCGTTGTGGTTTTTTGTGATCTAGTGGAAGAACAAGCCAATGTTTGTGGTGGCTTGGTGAGGATAGGGTTGAGAGCAACCCGATCCTTTGTGGACTCCTCAACGTGGACGTAGGCTTCTTTGTGAAGCTGAATCACGGGATAAATCGTGTGTCTTGATTTTCGTTTTTGTCTCTCATTCTTTGTTAGATCGCTTTAGGGTTCTTCACACTTATCGTTTAAGTCTTGCGATCCACCTAGTTCTAGTCAATTGCTTTCTCGGTCAATCTCACTACTTGGTTGGTGGGTTATAGTACTTCATTACCTATCAAGTAGATCAGTGAAAAACTTCTAAGAATCTCTGCTTTGGCGTTTTATTTTCCTATGGTCAGACTAGTCCGCACTCTGCAAACTAATTAGTTTTTATCAAGCCAAATTTTAGATGTTTCGCCTATTCACCCCCCTCTAGCCAACTTTCACATTTCGGATTTGACAAAAGAATATAATTTGAATTTTATTGCAATATCAGAAACATGGTAAATAATTTTAGCTTCTCTTTTCTGAAGAATTTGTGCGCTGGTCGGGATATTCTGTGGCATTGTATAGAACCGAGAGGTCGGTCGGGAGGCATATAAGTAGCCATAGACTTAAGCATTTTTCACATTGCAGCAATTGACCAGGGTGACTATTATGTGAAATTCTATTTGTGCAATAAATCTGATAGCTTCAAATGGGAACTTGCAGTAGTCTATGGCCTAGCACAAGTGCAGTTTAAGGAAGAATTTCTAGCTGAGATGGTTAACATGTTTAGTCATGAGCATCTTCCAATAATTATTAGAGGTGATTTTAATATTTTAAGACGTTCAGAGGAGAAAAACAAGGGTAGCTTCTACAACAGATAGCCTTTTCTTTTCAATGTTGTAATTGATGGTTTTAACCTAAGATAATTAGAGTTGATCAGACGTAGGTTCACATGGGCCAATAATTTGGATGATTCGACTTACGAAAAACTAGACAAAGTATTAGTATCTACCGAATGGGAACAAAAATATTCCTTATCAACGGTAGAAGCCTTGACTAGGCAAATATCATATCATACTTCCCTCTTGCTTAATACTAGAGATTCATCTACTAATAATCAAACCCCTATATTCAATTTTGAATTAGGGTGGTTATTACATGAAGGATTTATTGATATGGTGAAGGAAATATGGAAGCGAGAAAATGGTGGAGATACTCCTCTGGATAGGTGGCAGTACAAAATTAGGACATTACGCCAATATCTTAGAGGGTGGACTAAAATGTAAGTGGAGCATATAAAAAAGAAAAGAAGGAAATACTAGACAAGTTAGATGATATTGATAAAAAACAGAAACAATAGGTCTTACCACTCAAGAGGTAGACTTAAAGCACAACCTGAATGAACGCATAACAAAATTATTGAGGGAAGAAGAAGTAAAATGGTATCAACGTGCGAAAAGTAAGGATCTATTGGAGGGAGATTAAAATACCAAGTATTTTCATCTTCTAACCAATGGAAAGCATGGGAAAACTAGAATATATCGACTCCAAGATGAAAACCATGAAATTACTGAGGAAGATGATCTAAAGAAATATATTATGCGGTATTATAAAAATCTTTTCGGACCATCGGATGAGAAATCATTTCATATATATGACTCGAAAAGAAGATATGTCACAGGTAACGAGGGTCGAGAATCAAATTTTAATAGAACAATTTACTGAAGAGGAAGTAAAAACGGCAATACTTTAGATGGAACATAATAAAGCACCAGGACCTGATGGTTTCCCAGCTGAATTCTATCAGGTGTTTTGGGAATTAATAAAGGAGGGATTGATGGGAATGTTTAATGAGTCCCATGGAGTAACCCTACCATTATACATACTAAATTTCGATACAATTATTTTATTACCTGAATGTGTTGAAGCAATTAAAATACAACACTACAGAACGGTATGTTTACTGAATGTCAGTTTTAATTTTTTACAAATATAGTTACAAATAGAATTTTGACAATAGCAAATAAAGTAATTAGTCCCACACAGACGACTTTTTTACCTGGACGTAATATATTGGAAGGAGCCATAATACTTCATGAAACAATTCATGAGATGCATAGGCGAAAGTAAGATGGAATTATATTAAAATAGGCTTTGAGAAAGCATATGACAGGGTCAAATGGTCATCTATCAAACAAACCTTAGAAATGAAAGGTTTTTCTTAGAAGTGGTGTCAGGTAGGAGAAAATTTTCAAACAAAAAAAAGAGCTTAGTCAAGGCGATCCTCTATCACATATTTTGTTTAATATAGTGGCTGACATGATAGCAGCACTAGTTGTAACACCCCAAAATGTGGCAAAATATGAATTCAAATTTCTTGAACGTGATGCATGTTGAAGGAAATTTCAAATTCAAACGGAATTCAAATTTGAAGCAAAAACAGGAAAAGAAAAAGGAAAGGAAAAAGAAAAATGGCCAATGGGCCGAAACCCACCAGCCGACCCAGCAACCCGCGGCCTATTTCCCTCCTCCTCCTCCTCCTCCTCCTCCTCTCTCTGTCGCGCAGGGCCCGCCTGTCGGCACCTTCTTCTTCTCCCAACCGCCACCGCTCCTCCCGTTCTCGATCGTGCCCGCCCCCTCCGAATCATGCGCACGTACCCCACGATCTCCGGTTTGGTTCAGTTCAACATGATCCTAGCCGACCCCACCACCCCTCGTCCATTTAAACGCAGAGGTTGCGCCCCCTTTCCTCCCCGATCGGCCACAACCGATGCAAGGTGAGAACCGCCGCTGCTGCTGCCCTTTTTCGGGTTTCCCTTCCGTTCCCTCCAGGCTAACGTGCTTGTAGTGCTTGATCGCCTCCAGAGAAGCTCATCGCCAAAGAAAATCCGAGGAGGATCGACCCCCATCGCTCTCCCACCGAAGATCACCTTCGGTCGTCGCTCCTCACCGCCGTTGAGCCCTTCCAACCTTCTCTCGTTCACAAAAAGCCCACTGGTGAGCTCCCCTACTTCCCCTCTTCCATTCTAGACCAAGAAATCCAAGTTTTAGCGAGCGTAGATGAAAACCCGAAACGTTCCGGCGAGATCGCCGCCGTGCGCCGCCGGGTGGTGCCGCCCACACACGGTCAGGGCGATGTGGCCCTCTGTGGCCCGTCCATTTTAAATTGGGCAGATGAAAATAGAACCCCCGCGTACCCCTTCGCGATCTAATCTCGACCCTCCATTTAAAATTCAATGGCCCACATCAGCCCCGCGTTATAAACGCCAGGAATCTTGCGAGCTACCCCTTGGGGTTCTGAGGAAAAAGGATCTAGCCCCCGAAAACTTCTGATCTAGCCCGTGGACCCTAAAAATTCATGTAAATGCATTTAAAAATCAGTTTTAGCCCCTGGACTTAATAAAAATTAGGAAAACCTCTCTGTTTTGCATAGTTAGACCCCTAAAAATTTAGGAAATAAGGTTTTGGACTTTACAGTGGGGAAATTTGCACTTCAGTCCCTGCAGAGCCTCTAATTAAGAAATTTAAACATAGGAATGGGATTTAAATTCAAATGGTGATGCAAATACATGTGCATATACAATTTATTTTTTTTAGCACTTGGAAAACATTTAGAATGATTTGAGAACTTATTTTAGACTGAAATGAAATCTGACTAAGGACTATTTACTTTTATTATTGTTGGAAATTCATTTTTAGGCTAGAAATAATACTGAAAATAGGTAAAAATAAATTTAAATTGATCCCATCAGAGAGGAAGTCAAAAGACATTTTGTTGGACATTTTAGATCAGAACATATTCTGTGTAGGTGATATATTTTGCTATTTCAGTATTGGAGTTCACTTTTGGTAGGGAAAATAAAAATGAAAGTAGAGGAAAATAGGTGGACATAATTGGAAAATGGAAAATGAGGTCTCCAAATCCAAAACTTCAAGTTAAGATTGTGTAGGAGATCTGAAAACCCATTTGGAGTAGGAAATTATTTTTCATGCAAATTTTGTGGCTAATAAGTGTATTATCTCATATAGAAAATTTGTTCAAATTGGAAATTCATATATAGTGTGCATTTAGAAATCTGAATATTAAAGTTAAAGGTAAAATATATGTTGAAAAGTGCATGTATGCATAGGAGCAACCTATCTAGGATAAACACAAAACCTAATTATGTGTATGACTTTAATGTGTATGTATGTATGACTTGCATGAGTGTGTGTTGATGATTTCTGATGGAATATTGTTTTCTCTTGCTATGTGTGTGTTGGCATGAGTAGAACCAGCCCCAGAGCCGGTTCTCACCTTCCAAGACCAAGACTTCCCATTCCCGGAGCAGCAAGAAGAAGGCAAGTGTCCTTGACCACTTTGATCCTATACTAGGATGTGTAGTTAGAATTTAATTGCATTGTCAATTTAGAATGTGATACCCATGCTAGGAAGTTTTCCTAGATTTTCATTATCTTGCTTCCTTGTAGCCTGGGTTGGGAGTTATGTTATTATGTCATTCATTTACACTACTCATGCTTAGCCATGCTTAGAATGGGATAAATGGGATATGAGATCATCAACTTGTTTAATTTACCCTTGAATGAGATATTATGAATTATGTAGAGGTAGGGATCTAGGCAAGTTGGATGCTTTGGTTGGTGCTGCGTGCACGAGACTCGGGTTTGTGTATAGTACTTGCCTGGATCCAAAGGACCGGTTTATGTAGCATGTAACCTGGCTTTACCGTGCCAACCACATGCTGAGATGGGGCAGCTTGGCCAATTAATTAGGTGCATTCCCAGCGTAGTATGGGTGTTTGGATGGTGCGGGGAATAGGTGTCAGCTGGACTACCATATGAACCGCAAGGCTCAAGAGGGGGCCACTGCAGCGGGGTTGGAGCCTCTTGGATGCTGTTAGGGGTGAAACCTCAGTGGGCCCACACTCGTCGGGAATCCCTTTGTAAAGGCCTCGTAGTGATCTCCTGGCTACACATTTCGGAAGTGTGAACGTGGTTCGCGACCACTGGCAAAATGGAGGTTTCCTAGTCCACTCGACAACGGGGGATGAAATCACTACATGTGGGTACAGTGGTGCAAACTCCGCAGAGTCAAAACTGTCATGACAGCCGTGCTCACGGTCAAGAGTGGCTTGGACTTATTCATTATTAGAGGATGATGAATTGGGAAGTTGAGGATGTTGAGCGGGGAGCTTAACATTGGAAATGATGTTATGGTTACTTGATATTGATGATGGGATAGGGGATTGGGGCCATTTCACCTATGTAGTAATGTAGGTGCTAAATAAGCTAATGTGATAGGTATTAATAGCGTAGTGCTTTAACCATGAGTTCAACCCCTCCTTGCTCTAGCCATGCATGACATAACTTTCCCACACTTGCTGAGTACCAACGGTACTCAAGCCTGCTTTTCTGTTGGTTTAAATTGCTGCTCAGACCAAGGGAATGACGTGGTGTACAACGACCAAGACTTCGGACCCGAAGAAGGATTTTAGATTCACGGAGTCCCCCGGGCAACGCCTGTGATGGAGCCCACAAGACTTATCTTCCGCTATTGGTTTATTTATATGTTTGTGAACATATTATCGTCCATCGAGATGTTATGTAAGACTTATTTATATTTGAACACTTGGCTTGTAATATAATGATGCTTCACTATTTCTCATCGCATGTATGAGAAAATGATCCTGGCATACATGTGATAGTCACTCGGTCGTTCTTCGGAAAAACCGGGTGTGACAGAAGTGGTATTAGAGCCAGGCTTGCCTGTAGGAACGTGGAACTAGATAGAAATGGACGTATTTAAGGACCCTATATTCTTAAAAACTAATTTACAAAAGGTGTGGGATGAAAGTGTTATTTAAGGGTGTCACTTTATTTTATTTGCTTATCTTGCCTCAACTTTTATTCAAAATACAATAATTACTTGATTATTGTCTAACTTGAATTTTAAATGTTTCTAAATTGATTTTAAATATTTTATATTTTAGATGGTTCGTATGGTCCGCATCGCTCGCAAGTCCACTGGAGGGAGAGTTCCTGTAGCTGCCCTTGCCTTGAGGGAGGAGAACCGCCCGGTGACGTACCACTCATACGGGTTGGCAGTAGGAGGCTTGTTGCACCGTCTTCGGCGTATGCTCCACGTCGTCGGCAATGTTGGCAAGCTGATCATACACTACAGCTCCACCAGGACCATCCGTGAGAAGCGTGAAGAATGGAGCTCAGAGATGAGGATTATCCACGACAACAGGCTACTCAAGATCCACCGCTCCCTAGCTTGTCGGGCGACTCAGGCCGATGCTGAGAAGGATGTCACCTAGGAGGCCATCACCTGCCAGAGTTACATCAACCGTGGCCACCTGGACAGGACTGAGTACATGTATGTCCTCCTGCGTGAGAGTGGCACCGCGGAGTACAAGTACCCGCCGGTGCAGCAGGGGACTTCCCATGATCACATGAACATATGCTTGGAGGATGTCGCTGTGCTCAGCACTCGACTGCAGGAGTGCCAGCAGGAGCTTCAGGATGTCCATGACACCGTGAAGGAGACTGAGGCGTTGCTTCGCGCCAGCTTGAGGGCAAGGGAGAGAGGAGATAGGAACGAATTGTGTGTCACCGAGAATGACACATGGACTCCTGACTCCCCTGACCGCCGTGCGAGCAAGCGTCGCCGCACTTCTCCACTAGCAGCTTCCCCACCTAGAGCGTTGTGAGAGGGCAGCCGCAATGATGAGGAAGACCCCGACGAGCCAGCCCAGTGATACGAGTCGTTTCCCTTATTTCAGCATGTTATCGAGTAGTCGAGTCAAGAACCTATCTATTTGCTTGTTAATGTTTGGTGCGTGACGTAAGTTGTGGGAGCCATGGCCACTTGTCCACAACCTCGTCTTTAAGATTGCATTTGCTTTTGTGTGTGAAACCTTATGAATCAATAGTTGCATTTATTTTTGTATGGGACATGGTGCCTAAAAATCTATGCGGAATTTTTAGAAATTGCCTAAAATTTAACGTCTCAAAAGTTTAAGTTTATACAAGCAATATGGGAAATTAATGCGTAATGATTAAGTTGACACTTGGTTGATCATAATAGATGGCCGGAAGAGGAAGAGGTCGTGGTGCCAACCCCAACAACAACAACAACAACAACAGTGAGGCTATCAACCCTCACCTTCCTGGATGGCAAGACAGGGGTGGTCGCCGAGGAGGAGCTGACCCTATATACCAAATGATCGACAATCAAAATCAGCTCATCCAGAATTTGACTCAAGTGGTGGCCATCTTATACCAAGCTCCACCCCCACGGGCTGCACCACGTCAACCAAGTTTGAGTGAGTTCCTAAGAACTCAACCCCCGAGGTTTGCAAGTGCTGCTGAACCCCTAGAGGCAGATGATTGGCTCAAGACCATTGACAATAAGATGAGGATCATACAGTACCAAGGATATGAGAGGGTGTTGTTTGCCTCTCATCAATTGCATGAACCCGCTGCTGATTGGTGGACCGCTTACGTGACAGCCCACCCCGACCCCAAGAACATAACTTGGGAGGAGTTCAAACGCAGTTTCCGCAACCACTACATACCAAGGGGAGAACTCAAGAACCCGAGGAAGGAGTTCTTGGGACTGCAGCAAGGCAACATGACTGTGAGGGAGTACCTCACCAAGTTCACCCAACTGTCCCGTTATGTGCCACGGGACATTAAAACTAATGAGCAAAAACATGACTGCTTTGTGGAAGGGCTCACTATGGAAATGCAATGTGCAATGTCCTCCAAAGAATATGAAAGTTTCCAAAAGATGGTAGACAGGGCGTTTGTTGTGGAGAGGAAGCTGAAGGCCTTGGAGAATGAAAACAAGAGGAAGATGGGATGGTCACACCAAGCATCAAGCAGCAACACACGTCCACGTTTGATGCAGCAACCTGCAGGGCAGACGAGCCGTGCTGTAGTACCCTACTCAACACCAAGCGTTTATAACCCGAACTTCAGGTCTACATCAGCACCAGTACAGCCGCAGCGTCAGCTTATGCAGCAGCCACGCCCCACTTATCAACCTCGACCAGCAGGACAAGGGCCACAGAACCCACCCCAAGACAAAAAAAAGTCAAGCAACTAAAGTTGGGGTACAATGCTTCAACTTTGGTGAAGTGGGGCACTACGCTCACAAGTGCCCGAAGAAGAAACCCATGCAGCCACAACAGCAGAACATGATGCGGGGACGGGTGAACCACGTGACCATGGAGGAAGCGCAAGAGGCACCTGACGTGGTGATTGGTAAGTTCCCTGCGAATTTACACATTGCAACCATATTGTTCGATTCTGGTGCTACCCACTCGTTCATTGCTCAAGAGTTTGTTAAGAAGCATGATCTAGCAACCACACAAATGAATCATATGTTAGCAGTGAACTCTCCAGGGGGAGAAATAAAAACAAGACAAGTGTGCCCCAAAGTGAGTCTAGACATTAATGGGGTAGTATTTACTGCAAACCTCATAGTGATAAGCTCACAAGGGATAGATATTATTTTAGGTATGGACTGGTTGACCAAGCATAAAGGCATTATCCATTGTTCAACTAGAATGATGGAACTAACTCACACTAGTGGCACCAAAGTAAAATTCGTAGCTGTCCAAGAACCTAGGAGGGACATTAAACTTAATCAGGTGGACGTGAAATTGGAAGAGATAAGGGTCATCAAGGAATACACGGATGTTTTTCATGAGGAGTTGCCAGGTATGCCCCCGGGCCGTGAAGTGGAGTTTGCGATTGAACTCGTGCCTCGGACAACCCCGATATACAAAAGGCCTTACCGGATGGACTCTAAACAACTATAAGAGCTCAAAGAATACCTACGGGAATTGAAGAAGGGGTATATTCATCCTAGTTCCTCGCCATGGGGAGCTCCAATGATATTTGTGCCTAAGAAGGACGGAACCCAGAGGCTATGCGTAGACTACCGTGCGTTGAATGAGGTAACCATCAAGAACAAGTACCTGTTACCTCACATTGAAGACCTATTTGATCAGTTGCAAGGGGCTTGTGTATTCTCAAAAATCGATCTCAGGTCGGGATATCACCAATTGAAGATAAGACCAACCGACATTCCCAAGACAGCTTTCGTATCTCGGTACGGGCTGTATGAATACACCGTCATGCCGTTCGGGCTAACTAATGTCCCGGCGTACTTCATGTATCTCATGAACAAGGTATTCATGGAATATTTGGACAAATTTGTGGTGGTTTTCATTGATGATATTCTCATCTTGTCCAAAGATGAAGAAGAACATGAGGGGCACCTAAGACTAGTATTGCAAAAGTTGAGAGAACACCAACTATATGCCAAGCTAAGCAAATATGAGTTTTGGCTGAAGAGAGTCCCCTTTTTAGGACACATAATCTCGGAAGGAGGGATCTCCGTGGATCCCGCCAAGATCGCGGATGTGCCGAAGTGGAAGACCCCCCAAAATGTCGGGGAGATCCGGAGCTTCTTAGGCTTGGGTGGATACTATCGACGATTCATTGAGGGCTTCTCCAAGATCTCAAGACCCCTCACCAAATTGTTAGAGAAAGGAATCACATTCACGTGGACACCGGAGTTTGAGACAAGTTTCCAAGAGCTTAAGAAAAGATTGACAACAACCCCAGTGCTAGTTATGCCAGACATGCAAAAGAGTTTTTTGGTGTATTGCGATGCTTCTAGACACGGGTTGGGATGTGTTCTCATGCAAGAGGGGCATGTCGTTGCCTATGCGTCCCGGCAGCTCCGAAAACACGAGAAGAATTATCCTATGCATGACCTAGAGCTAGCCGCACTGGTCCACACATTGAAGCTTTGGAGGCATTACTTGATGGGAAAGAGGACAGAGATATATACAGATCATAAGAGCTTAAAGTACATTTTCACACAGCCAGATCTGAACCTCAGACAAAGGAGATGGTTAGAGCTAATAAATGACTTTGATGTGGGTATCAACTATCATCCTAGGAAAGCGAACGTCGTGGCGGATGCTTTAAGCCGGAAGGTGCATGTCAACATGTTGAGCTTAAATGACACACCTACGGAATTGAAGGAGGAGATTGCAAAACTCAATCTATGTCTGGTGAATAGTGGTGAGGCCATCACCATGGAAGTGGACTCCACATTGGAGCAAGACATACACAATGATCAGAAGGAGGACGAGAAAATACAAGAGATCAGAAGACTCATCAAGGAGAATAAAGCTCCTGGGTTTAGAGAGGATGAACAAGGTACGGTGTGGCATGGGAAAAGAATATGTGTACCAGAGGTAAAGGAGATCCGTGAGCTAATTCTGAGAGAAGCTCATGATTCTGACTATTCCATTCATCCTGGGAGTACGAAGATGTATCATGACCTCAAAAGCAGATATTGGTGGTACGACATGAAGCGGGATGTTGCGGAGCATGTTGCCCTATGTGACACATGTCAGCTAGTAAAAGCAGAACATCAAAGGCCCGCCGGATTGTTACAACCACTCAAAGTGCCCGAATGGAAATGGGAGGAAATAGGTATGGACTTCATAGTGGGACTTCCTAGGACCCAATCGGGATACGATTCGATATGGGTCATAATCGACAGGCTGACTAAGGTAGCTCATTTCATTCCCGTGAAAGAAAGCTACAGCGGATCCAAATTGGCAGAATTGTACATGTCAAGAATCGTGTGTTTTCATGGAGTGCCGAAGAAGATAGTGTCAGATCGAGCGACACAGTTCACCTCAAGGTTCTGGCAGAAGTTACATGAAACCATGGGGACTCATCTGAATTTTAGTTCCGCATACCACCCACAGACTGACGGGCAGACCGAAAGAACCAATCGGATCCTTGAGGATGTGCTGAGAGCTTGTGCAGTCAAGAACAATAGGAGTTGGGATAAGAACTTACCGTATGCGAAGTTCTCGTACAACAACAGCTATCAGGCTAGTATGAAGATGTCACCCATTGAGGCGTTGTATGGGAGGAAGTGCAAAACTCCATTGTTTTGGAACCAAACTGGGGAGAGCAAAGTGTTTGGGCCAGAGGTACTACAAGAAGCCGAGGCGAAAGTGAGGAAAATCCGCGACAACTTGAGAATAGCCCAGACCCGACAGAAGAGCTATGCCGATATACGAAGAAGAGAGCTCACTTTCAACGTAGGGGACTATGTCTATCTCAAAGGGTCTCCTATCAGAGGACTTCGTCGATTCAAGGTGAAAGGGAAGTTATCACCCCGATATATTGGACCTTTCCAGATTCTAGAAAGAAAAGGTGAAGTGGCATATCAGCTAGAACTACCGGCTCGCCTATCAGATGTGCACGATGTGTTCCATGTGTCACAACTCAAGAAATGCTTAAGAACACCCGAAGAGAGGTTACCCATGAATGAGGTGGACGTACGAGAAGACCTTTCATACGCTGAACAACCGGTAAAGATCCTAGAGACAATGGAACGCATCACAAGGAATAAAAGAACCCGAATGTGCAAAGTGTAGCGGAAGCACCACTCGGAAGTAGAAGCCACATGGGAGCGAGAAGATGAGCTCAAGGCACAGTTTCCGGATCTGTTTCCCTAGAGTCACCAATCTCGAGGACGAGATTTCTTTTAAGGGGGTAGAGTTGTAACACCCCAAAATGTGGCAAAATATGAATTCAAATTTATTGGACGTGATGCATGTTGAAGGAAATTTCAAATTCAAACCAGAATTCAAATTTGAAGCAAAAACAGGAAAAGAAAAAGGAAAGGAAAAAGAAAAATGGCCAATGGGCTGAAACCCACCACCCGGCCCAGCAACCCGCGGCCTATTCCCCTCCTCCTCCTCTCTCTGCCGCGCGGGGCCCGCCTGTCGGCACCTTCTTCTTCTCCCGACCGCCACCGCTCCTCCTGCGCTCGATCGCACCCGCCCCCTTCGAATCATGCGCACGTACCCCATGATCTCCGGTTTGGTTCGGTTCAACACGATCCCAGCCGACCCCGCCGCCCCTCGTCCATTTAAATGCAGAGGCTGCGCCCCCTTTCCTCCCCGATCGGCCACAACCGACGCAAGGTGAGAACCGCCGCCGCTGCTGCCCTTTTTTCGGGTTTCCCTTCCGTTCCCTCCAGGCTAACGTGCTTGCAGTGCTTGACCGCCTCCAGAGAAGCTCATCGCCGAAGAAAATCCGAGGAGGGTCGACCCCATCGCTCTCCCACCGAAGATCACCTTCGGTCGCCGCTCCTCGCCGTTGTTGAGCCCTTCCATCCCTCTCTAGTTCACGAAAAGCCCACTGGTGAGCTCCCCTACTTCCCCTCTTCCATTCTAGGCCAAGAAATCCAAGTTTTAGCGAGCGTAGACGAAAACTCGAAACATTCCGGCGAGATCGCCGCATCCTGCCGCCGTGCGCCGCCGGGCGGCGCCGCCCGCACATGGCCAGGGCGACGTGGCCCTCTGTGGCCCGTCCATTTTAAATCGGGTGGATGAAAACAGAACCCCGCGTACCACTTCGTGATCTAATCTCGGCCCTCCATTTAAAATCCAATGGCCCACATCAGCCCTACGTCATAAACGCCAGGAATTTTGCGGGCTACCTCCTGGGGTTATGAGGAAAAAGGATCTAGCCCCCGGAAACTTCTGATCTAGCCCGTGGACCCTCATAAATTCATGTAAATGCATTTAAAAATCAACCCCTGGACTTAATAAAAATTAGTAAAACCTCCCTGTTTTGCATAGTTAAACCCCTGAAAATTTAGGAAATAAGGTTTTGGACTTTACAGTGGGGAAATTTGCACTTCAGTCCCTGCAGAGCCTCTAATTAAGAAATTTAAACATAGGAATGGGATTTAAATTCAAATGGTGATGCAAATACATGTGCATATACAATTTAATTTTTTTAGCACTTGGAAAACATTTAGAATGATTTGAGAACTGATTTTAGACTGAAATGAAATCTGACTAAGGACTATTTACTTTTATTATTGTTGGAAATTCATTTTTAGGCTAGAAATAATACTGAAAATAGGTAAAAATAAATTTAAATTGATCCCATCAGAGAGGAAGTCAAAAGACATTTTGTTGGACATTTTAGATCAGAACATATTCTGTGTAGGTGATATATTTTGCTATTTCAGTATTGGAGTTCACTTTTGGTAGGGAAAATAAAAATGAAAGTAGAGGAAAATAGGTGGACATAATTGGAAAATGGAAAATGAGGTCTCCAAATCCAAAACTTCAAGTTAAGATTGTGTAGGAGATCTGAAAACCCATTTGGAGTAGGAAATTATTTTTCATGCAAATTTTGTGGCTAATAAGTGTATTATCTCATATAGAAAATTTGTTCGAATTGAAAATTCATATATAGTGTGCATTTAGAAATCTGAATATTAAAGTTAAAGGTAAAATATATGTTGAAAAGTGCATGTATGCATAGGAGCAACCTATCTAGGATAAACACAAAACCTAATTATGTGTATGACTTTAATGTGTATGTATGTATGACTTGCATGAGTGTGTGTTGATGATTTCTGATGGAATGTTATTTTCTCTCTATGTGTGTGTTGGCATGAGTAGAACCAGCCCCAGAGCCGGTTCTTACCTTCCAAGACCAAGACTTCCCATTCCCGGAGCAGCAAGAAGAAGGCAAGTGTCCTTGACCACTTTGATCCTATACTAGGATGTGTAGTTAGAATTTAATTGCATTGTCAATTTGGAATGTGATACCCATGCTAGGAAGTTTCCCTAGATTTTCATTATCTTGCTTCCTTGTAGCCTGGGTTGGGAGTTATGTTATTATGTCATTCATTTACACTACTCATGCTTAGCCATGCTTAGAATGAGATAAATGGGATATGAGATCATCAACTTGTTTACTTTACCCTTGAATGAGATATTATGAATTATGTAGAGGTAGGGATCTAGGCAAGTTGGATGCTTTGGTTGGTGCTGCGTGCACGAGACTCGGGTTTGTGTATAATACTTGTCTGGATCCTAAGGACCGGTTCATGGAGCATGTAACCTGGCTTTACCGTGCCAACCACATGCTGAGATGGGGCAGCTTGGCCAATTAATTAGGTGCATCCCCAGCGTAGTATGGGTGTTTGGATGGTGCGGGGAATAGGTGTCAGTTGGACTACCATATGAACCACAAGGCTCAAGAGGGGGTCACTGCTGCGGGGTTGGAGCCTCTTGGATGCTGTTAGGGGTGAAACCTCAGTGGGCCCACACTCGTCGGGAATCCCTTTGTAAAGGCCTCGTAGTGATCTCTTGGCTATACACTTCGTAAGTGTGAACGTGGTTCGCGGCCACTGGCAAAATGGAGGTTTTCCAGTCCACCCAGCAACGGGGGATGAAATCACTACATGTGGGTATAGTGGTGCAAACTCTACAGAGTCCAAACTGTCATGACAGCCGTGCTCACGGTCAAGAGCTGCTTGGACTTATTCATGATTAGAGGATGATGAATTGGGAAGTTGAGGATGTTAAGCGGGGAGCTTAACATTGGAAATGATGTTATGGTTACTTGATAATGGGTTAGGGGATTGGGACCATTTCACCTATGTAGTAATGTAGGTGCTAAATAAGCTAAGGTAATAGGTATTAATTGTGTAGTGCTTTAACCATGAGTTCAACCTCTCCTTGCTCTAGCCATGCATGACATAACTTTCCCACACTTGCTGAGTACCAACGGTACTCAAGCCTGCTTTTCTGTTGGTTTAAATTGTTGCTCAGGCCAAGGGAATGACGTGGTGTACAACGGCTAAGACTTCGGACCCAAAGAAGGATTTTAGGTTCACGGAGTCCCCCGGGCAACGCCTGTGATGGAGCCCACAAGACTTATCTTCCGCTGTTGGTTTATTTATATGTTTGTGAACATATTATCGTCCATCAAGACGTTATGTAAGACTTATTTATTTTCGAACACTTGGCTTGTAATATAATGATGCTTCACTATTTGTCATCGAATGTATGAGAAAATGATCCTCGCATACATGTGATAGTCACTCGGTCGTTCTTCAGAAAAACCGGGTGTGACACTAATTAACAGAGCAAAAGAGGTGGATCTTATTTCTATGATAGTCCCACGTTTACTGAATAATGGATTGTCAATTTTACAGTATGGAGATGATACAATCATTTTTATGGATCATAGTTTAGAGAAAGCTGTCAACTTAAAGCTATTGTTATGTGCGTTTGAACAACTATCAGGACTAAATATCAATTTCCAAATAAGTGAAATTTTCTGTTTTGGTGAAGCCCAAATGTTGGAGCATCAATATGCACAACTATTTGGGTGTCGGTTAGGTAGTTATCCATTTAAATACTTAGTGATCCTGATGCACTATAGAAAATTGAGAAATAACGACTGAAAGATAGTGGAACAATGTTTTGAGAAAAAGTTAAGTAGCTTTTCACTAGGACGTAGATTAGTTCTTATTAATTACATTCTGACAAGTAGTGCGATGTTTGTGCTTTCTTTTTTTGAGGTGGCTAGAGGTGTCATTGAAAAGTTGGATTATTATAGATCGTGATTTTTCTGGCAGGCATATAATCGTAAGAAGAAATATAGACTTGCAAGGTGAAATATCTTATGTCAGCCTAAACATCAGGGAGGGTTGGGTCTTGTGAATAATGATGTACAAAACCAGTGCTTACTTGGTAAATGGTTGTTCAGATTGATAAATAAGAAAGTTGATTGGCAAAACATATTAAAAATAAATATCTAATACACAGAACCATCGTTTAGGTTCATAGAAGACCGGGTGACTCACATTTTTGGTCAAGCTTAATGAAGGTCAAAGAAAAGGTTCTTAATCTAGGGGTTTTCCAGGTAAATAATGGAAAATACACTAGATTTTAGGAAGATAAGTGGTTAGGCAACTTTACTTTACAACAACAATACCCTTCATTATATAACATTGTGTGTCAAAAATATGCAACTATAGCGAATGTGTTAAGCTTTGTACCTTTGAATGTGTCGTTCAGACGTGGTCTGGTGGACAACAATTTGGCATGTTGGCTTAATTTAGTTGCACGTATATTACATGTTAGATTGAATGATAGGGAGGATATATTCAAATAGAGTCTACATCAGACTGGGATTTTCTCTATTCGTTCAATGTATATATCTATGATATCTACTTCATATATTAGACAAAATAAGTGTTATGGAAGATGATACCACTTAAGATCAAAATATTCATGTGGTACTTGAATAGAGGTGTAGTTCTTATCAAAGATAATCTACATAGACACAATTGGAAAGGGGATACAAAATATGTTTTTTGGTCGTAAAATGGAAATATTCAACATCTGTTTTTTGATTGTCACTATGCTAGATTTATTTGGCGATCTATACAAGTAACTTTTAGAATTGATACTCCAAATAGTACTTCATATTTATTTAATCGATGGCTGGTAGATTATAAAAATGAGACAAGAGATTTATTAATGTCCGTTGTATCAAAAGTATTTTGGTCTATTTGGTTAATGCAAAAATGATATTGTTTTTGAAAAGTGTTATCACAAAACTTATTTGCAGGTAATCTTCAAGGGAACACACTGATGTCGAACTTGGACGCAATTATAAAAGTGTGAGATGAAAAGAGACATGTTAAGAAGAGTGTGCCAAGCATTGAAGGCTACGGTAATGCATGTCTTTGCTCATAATGGTTGTTGTTTTAGTTATATAACTGCCATCTAATAATGTAGCTGTTTAATAGTTCACTGTGGCGTCTCTTCCTTTTTGCAATGGTAATGTTGAGCGAGTGACTTAAAGTTGTAATAAAAGGCCATAATCTCCTAGGAGAGGAAGGCCGGGTCAATACCCATTATCTAAAAAAAATCATCTATGCATCCAACCGTGTCGATCCTTGACATAATAAGTATGAGTTGATGGTGCTTGTAACACATGACATCATATTGACAAAAGGTCTCACCTTCGATTTCATTGAGAAGCCACAGATAACTTGAAACAATAATTATATATGGATACACATACTTGTTGATGAATCTTAATGTGATGTAAATACATGCATAAGAATAGACAAGAGCTACTAAAACATAGGACTCGTACAAAGTAAAAATATACAAGTATCTAAAGGCCTCCGTGAAACCTAGCTTGGCTAGAGAATCATGAGCTTCCACGCTGTCATGACCACCATAGATGCTTCAACGACCCTGCAGAGCACTACCAAAGCCCGAAAGAAGCAATGAAGAGCGCAATTAAAAAAAAAGGCATTCGCCGTAACGCTTTGAAGGAAAGAACCACAACAAAAGTCCATAGACGAAAAGATCTAAAGAGAACCCATCATCCGGGAAACATCCTAACTGAAAAGGATCGACTCGTCAGACAGTTACAAAGAAGACAAATGAATATATTTGTGTGATTTTATCATATTAACTGTTCAAATTTATGGTCACAGTTAGCTTGGTCACCACCGATCTCCTCGTAGACGAGAGTAACAAGCCACTTCCAAATTGATTGCATAGTTTTATATGATATGAACTTAAGTTTGTTCTCACTAGATTCAAATGTCTTCTACTAAAAATTTTTCTCAATAGTAATGACATTTATTTAAAATTTATTTGAACCAAACCATATAATATTTTTACATTTCCTATCACATTCCAGACAATTTAGTAATATAACTAAATTTATCTAACATATATAGCGAGAACATGTTGTTTCTTATCTAACAGAGATATATGTGATGACACTATTATGTTTGTGAAACATATCCTAACATATGATACAATTTTATAAGATACGGTTTGCAATTGCATATGTACTGAATTATATTTCATGATACACAAATTTAAATATGAGGTTTGCTACAGTTTACCACAAACTATACCTTATAATTTTAAATATGATACTAAATTATACTTTACAATACAAGCATTTAAATATGAAGTTTGCTATAGTTTTGTCACAAACTATACCTTATAATTTTAAATATGAAATTTGCTCAAAAAAGGGGTATTCAAACTCATCCTTCAATCCGCGCCGTTCTGTTTCTGTCACTGCAGAGTGCAAACCTAGGCGCGCCGGGCGAACTTGCTTCGCTTTCCTCTTCCGCCGCGCCGCCGGCTGCCCTCTCCAAACGCCGCAACACCGCTTTCCGTAGGCCGGCTGCGTCACACCAAGCTCGGCGCGCCATCCTCTCGTGGCTTCGCTGAGCTGCCCTTGTTCATCGTCATCCACTCGTCGCTGTTCCTCCCCATCATGTCCAAGAAACACCGCAAGCCGCCGGTTGCGGCGAAGGAGGGGAGAGAGGGGTTGTTTGCGTCGTGCTCTTTTGCTGACCTTGGCCTCCACCCCACTCTCTGCGCCCACCTCCAAGGTTGTGCTTTCTCTTTCCTTCCTGCTCGCTTATCCCTGTTCGTCTAGGTTGTGTTTTGTGGACAACGTTGGATTTTCCCCGTAAAGGAAAAACGAAAGTTCGGCGATGAATTAGGAGATTTTCTCACTTCTAGTACCATAAATTTATTTTGTTGTCGAATATGGTTTGGTTAGAACATCTGATACGGTGACAATCTAGTGAATTTTGACACATAATTCACATCTTTCCGGCTGACTAGTTTTTTAAATTTAATTCAGAGTTAAGAAATAAAGCTTCATGGCTGTCGATCGAATCCATGGCTATTTCAATATGTCAATGACCATATTTTGCATGGCTATTGGCTGCTCCGTGGCTATCCAGTAGCCCCACATGAGCAGGTTGTGAAAAAGTTTGCAAAGGACTTTTTTATAGAGAAAGAGTTTGCAAAGAAGAGGACAACCTTCATCCCATGATCATTGTTGTTTTTCACTTAAGATCTTTCACCTAGCAATGCAAATTGAAAAAAAAAATTATGGACACTGTTGTCAGGTGGAAGGGATTAAGTGAAAAAGGTAACCATAGGATAAAGATCATGTGGCCTAGAAAAGTTTTTTTTTCACGATTGCACCAAAGAGTTTGTTTGCATCCTAGTCGCCCCCTGCAAAGAAACTGTATTTTTTGCTTCCTATAAACTTGTACATTTCTTTGGTGCAGATAAGATGGGCTTCCAAGCACCAACACGTATTCAAGCTGAGGCAATTCCAGTCGCGATGTCGGGGCAACACATGTATGCTCCTTCTGACTCGAGCTTGTACAATGTGTTGGTTGCAGTAATGCGTTTTTTTCAAGCAACTTTGCTTTGCACTGCCAATTGCAGGCTAGTGAAGGCAGCAACTGGAACTGGCAAAACACTTGCATACCTTGCACCCATTGTTCACCTCCTCCAGATGAGAGAGCCTCGTGTCGAGAGAACTGATGGAACCTTTGGTGATTACCTTGTTTCTCACTTTTTCTATGTGTGTTTCATGTGTTGCATTGCAGGGATAAATCTAATTTGACCACTAGAAAATTGGCCTTCTTACATTTTAGCTTGACATGTTTACTAATCGTTGGTTCCTGGATTGATACTGGATGATGCTACTGATTACATGATTGTAGCGTTGGTACTTGTGCCAACGCGAGAGCTATGCTTGCAGGTTTACGGGATTGCACAACAATTGGTTCATCGTTTTCACTGGATCGTCCCCGGGTATGTCATGGGTGGTGAGAATAGAGCAAAGGAGAAGGCAAGACTGCGGAAAGGTATTTCTTGTTCTGTAAAGGAGTTTTGCATCATTTATCAATTTTATGTCTATCCTGTATCATGATCTGATTCTGGAAATTTGTATCTAGGAATATCAATTCTCATTGCTACTCCTGGGCGCCTTCTAGACCATTTGCAGCATACCGCATCATTTATTTATTCAAATTTGCGTTGGATAGTTTTTGATGAAGCTGACAGGTCTGGTTGCCATATACATCAGTCGGTTCACAAACAAAGTTTCTTATCTAGTGGACACAACTTATACTACATTGGTAATTGTATTTATGTAGCATTCTTGAACTTGGTTTCGGGAAAGCACTCGAAGACATACTAGAGCACTTGGGTTCAAGGGGTGGTGCTCCTGATCAAAATAAAAACAAGATGGGACATATACAAAGGCAAAACCTTCTCTTATCTGCAACTCTTAACGAGAAGGTGAATAGGTTGGCGAAAATTAGTTTGAAGAACCCAGTGATGATTGGCCTTGATGATCAAAAGAAGCAATCTGGCACGCTGGGGAATAACCATACTTCTCTATTATCTGATGATGAAGAGGACGAAATACTGGAAAAGAAAAATGATTTTATGGAACATGAGCATGATGATTACAAGCTTCCTGCACAGTTGGTCCAAAGATATGTTAAAGGTAGCAGTAGGTTGCTTGCTTTAAACTATTCTTAAGTACATGCTTGTTATCTTTTATGTAGATGGTAACAAATCTTTTTTTTTTCCATTTTAGTTTCATGTGGTTCGAGGCTTACAGTTCTTCTTACCATTCTCAAATCTCTATTTGAAAGACAAGTCTCCCAGAAGGTGAGCTGTATGTCTTTTGAAGCTGGTCAAGTTTCAGTGTTCATCATCTATAATTTTTTCTACTTCAAGTTCTGTTTGCTACCAAGAGGTCCCTGGGGTTCTGAGACTTAAACTATTCTGAATTACCTTGAATCATTTTGTAGGTTGTTGTTTTCATGTCAACCTGTGACTCCGTAGATTTCCACCATACAATACTCAGCCAGCTTGAGTGGAGCCCTGGCCTGCAACTTGATATGGATAAGAAGCAAAGATTTCTTAGCTGCAAAGTGTTCCGTTTGCATGGTAACATGGATCAGGAGGAGCGTAAGAAGTCATTTTTGGGGTTTGGTTCTGAAAAATCTGCAGTTCTTGTATCTACTGATGTTGCTGCCAGGGGCTTGGACTTTCCAAAAGTCAAGTACATCATACAGTATGATTCTCCTGGGGAAGCTTCTGAATATGTTCACAGGTACCTGAAGTATCTTCTTGTCTCTTATACTTGTAGGTTTTTTGTCTATATCTCGCCGTGTTTTCAATAACAACAAAACAACAACAACAAAGCCTTTGTCTCAAGCACGTTGAGGTAGGCTAGATATGAAACCCAAATTGGGTTTCATATCCATAGGAATGGCTGGTTTTGATGCTGGCTCGCCAAGCCTATCACAACCCTCTTCCTTTACCCGTGCTTGGGACTGGCTATACCTAGAAAGGCATAGGCTTGCACCTGTGTGCTTGCACCTGTGCTTTCAATCTGAACAAAATATGTGCTTGCACCTGTGTGCCTGTTTCATAGTCCTTCTCCTCTCCCGCGTTATGTTTTTGTCTCGTTCCATGCATTGATGCTATAGAACATCTTTTTGTCTAACAAGTTGCTCGTACTAAGGTTATCACTATTTAATTGTTCTTCTGTGTTATTTCTGTTGTATAGTTTCATATGAAGATATCACTCATCCAAAATATAAGCAACAATGACAATCTACATTCTACATCACAATTGCTATTTCTGTTTAAAAAATAAAACACTATCCATCTCATTATAGGGTTGGAAGAACTGCAAGGATTGGTGAAAAGGGGGAGGCTCTTGTATTTCTACAACCTGTTGAACTTGACTACCTGAAAGATCTTGAGCGGCATGGTGTATTATTGACAGAATATCCCTTTCAAAAGGTTTTGGATAGTTTTCCTGTAACTGGGCAGAAACCTTACAAAAGGAAGCAAATATCTTTGGATATGCATCCTTGGATAATGTCTTTGCAGAGGTCGCTGGAAGGTTTTGTTGCAGCAGAGGTAATGCATCTGCACCTTTTCCCCTCTATGGACTGTTTCACGGGTGTTATATTTCAATTCAATATTGAGAAGACTAGTAAACATAAAATATCTATGCTGATTATTTTCTCTGGACAAACTAAGCATTTTTATAATATGCCGTGGCTGTTTTTCATCCAGGCTACAACAAAGAAGCTTGCCAGGGACGCCTTCTGTTCCTGGGTTCGTGCCTACACTGCCCACCGAGGTGAGCTGAAGAAGATTTTTATGGTGAAGAAGCTCCACCTGGGACATGTTGCAAGGAGCTTCGGATTGAAGGAGCAGCCCACTTTGGTTGGAAGGTCACACCAAGTGCAAGTCAAGAAGAGGAAGAAAGAGCAGAAGCATGGGAGGCCCACCAAAAAGAGAGAGCTTTCCTCTAAGAAGTGAATTTTTATTTAAAGAGCGCTCATGACTCATCCTGATGATGGCGTTTCATGATCCGCTGCAGTTTTGTGGACCTAGCAACAGCTGTGCTCTCTGGCTGGATGCCCCATACAGGCCGTAAACAAGGACCAGGGGGCTCAGAGGGCATAAACGAGAGCTAATTTACCGAAATGTTACATGTTTGAATACTTGTTTTCTGTGTAACAACTAGCAACAAATGTACAATATTTGTTGAGATAGATTTAGATGTGGTTCCAGTGGCATCATGTGTTTTCTTATAATCAGAACTTGTTGCCTTCCGTTCTCCCTTTCCAAACTGTTAAACATTTCACGTGTTGCTATGATCTATTGTACTGATGCAACCTTTCCAAATAGTTAGCCATTCTACTTGTTAAGCTACTATGCACCGACCAGTTGACCTCAAAAGCTTAAGCTGATAGGAAAGGGTGGGTAATTCACTTATATTTCAACACTCCCTCTCACGTGCAGTCTCTCTTGTGCCGCAAATGTGGAATAGGAGTCGGCTGCAATTTATTTTAATAAATCGTGCCCGACAGGATTCGAACTCGAGACCTCTGACTCTGATACCATGTTAAGTTACTATGCACCGACCAGTTGACCTCAAAAGGTTAAGTTGTTGAGGTCAATTAGTCGGTGCATAGTAGCTTAACACTACTAGCTGATTGTGTGGTTAGAATGCACTTTTTAGCAGAAAATATTCGACAGCCAGCTGCACGTGGCCATTGATTAATTAAACCAAGTACTAGTTGCCCCAATGGAGGACCCTGCAGATCGCTGTCACTGACAAAATTATCTATTAGATCCGAATTGCAGACGATCTGTCTTTTGATTCCAAAACTACCAATTCGCCGTTTCATATGCATTTTGCAGTTTTATTTGATTTCAGGTCTCATCTCCAGGCTCCAGGTGACTATCCCCGTCACCAGCAAAACCTTGAGCAAAGACCAAAGAGAAGCAAACTAGTAAAGGGCAGGAAAAATTCGCAGCAATGCTGTAAATAGGGAGGTAGGCGCAGGCACGAACGGATCAAACACCGCCAAAGGCGCCAGCTGGTCTCGGCGGCGCCACCCGGGGGACGCGGCGAACGCCGCATACACCTTTGGTGGGCCTGGAGTCGCTGGATGGGAGATCTGGCGGCTGCGGTGTCGAGATAGTGCGTGGGAGCCTGGGCGCCGCGGCAGTTGAAGCCCGCGCATCTCTGCCGCCGCAGCTTTCGCGGCGCTGCAGCGCAGGTGGCAGTGGGCGCCTTCGGGCGCGGCGCGCACGTTCCTCCTGGCCTCCGCAGCGCTGGTCTTCTCCTGCGCGCTCTACCTCTACGCGTTCCGGAACTTCGGCCGGGGCAGCGCGGTCGCGGGCTTCGTCGGCGATGCCGGCCTCGCGCTCGGCACCGGGCCGTGCGACGTGTTTGACGGCGCCTGGTTCGCGGCGCGGTCCGCGCGTTGGAGCGGCTGCGCGGCAAGCGAGTCGTCTTCTTGGGGGGACTCCATGAGCCGCACGCAGTGGGAGTCCTTCATCTGCATGCTCTTGCAGTGGGAGTTCTTCCGATCCGTGTTCCTCGTTCAGGAGCACCCGGCGCCGAGGCATGCGCTCGAAGAGGTTTAAGTCGACCTTGAGGCTGGATAAGATGGATAATTTGAGTCATTAATGGGCACGTTCAGATGTGCTGATTTTCAATACTGGTCATTGGTGGACTCCAAAGTACTCCCTCCGTTTTGAATTATTTGACGCTAGTTAGTTTAAAATTGAACTAGCTAGCATTAAATATTTTGAAACGGAGGGAGTACGTTTTTTAGCTTTGGCTTTGGCTTCCTATTCTTCTTCAGCTCTATAAACATGATAGCCTGTGCTAGTTCAAGTCCCTATTATTTGCTTTGCTACACACATTTTCTTAGAAATTTCTTATATGTTATTACATTCATACAGTTGGTGGATGTCCAGTAGTGGATATGCTTTGTCTTACAAAGAGAATGGACAGGTTCGTTGAAGCTTTGATGCTTTGGCTGCTGCTAAATATTTCTGATATTGAGCCCCGCAGTTCATTGAAGGGGTAACTAGATGGCTTCTTGTTTCTAGTCATATCCTTTGTGATTCAATCATTCAGATGTATATGGTCATACAGAGATCCTAACAATAGCAGAAATCACTGGGAGACGAGAACTAAGAAAACAATTTGGCTGCCTTTATGCTAGTTCAACTTTCGCGTAGTATCCAACAAATTTCTAAGAATTGGCTCATACTTGCTTAGTGATGTAGGCTTTGTATATGTTGAGCAACAATACATGATTTCGTTCTTCAATTGGCATTGGCACAGTAAACAACTGCCGACTTGGCAACTGTTTACATTAGTTTACTGGGTGATGTGTGCTCACTCAACACGTTTACCTTTTCGACTTAAAAAAACACCTTTACCTTTTCGACTTAAAAAAACACCTTTACCTTTCCTTTTTCAAATTGGTGATTTGTTAGCCCGTATACAAGAGGCTGTGTGTATTCCGTGCCATACGGCAAGATCATGACAACTGAAACACCAGTCTGACAAGTATTGCAGTTTTCCTGATTTGGTCTTCGCTATTTTCAGGCCAGGCGTTCTCTTAAACTTGGTACATCCATTGAAGACATTCACAGTGAGACGGGCCAAACGACGTGAGGTAATAGAACAGTCTTCATCTGAGGCCAAAGGAAATGATGAGAGTGAATTTGGGGCTATACATGCTGATGTTGCCGCAAAAATGGAATCTCCTGTTACTGTACTAAATTTAACTTTAATGGGATCGTTCAAAGTGATGCTCATCAAAACTAGCCTATGACTTTCTAGGTATAACCGGTCCCAAGCCCGGGTAAAGGAGGAGGGTTGTGATAGGCTTGGCGAGCCAACATCAAAACCAACCATTCCTATGGATATGAAACCCACTTTGGGTTTCATACCTAGCCTACCTCAACGTGCTTGAGACAAAGGCTTTGTTGTTGTTGTTGTTGTTCAAAGTGATGCTCATGTTGGAAATTGGAGCTATCCCCCACTCTACTTGATTGCAGCCACTGGTGTCTCCCTGGAGTCCCTGATGCTTGGAATGAACTGGTATTCCCATACCTTTTGACAAATGGTGAGTTCCTAGTTATGCTGTTGTGTATCTAGATTTCTTTGAATACTATGAGAATAATGTATGTTGATCAATCAATTTTATTGTATAACAAAACGATTCAAATTTCAACAGGATGCATACACGTTAACTAATATGCCCATGGATTTTTATGCATATCACGAACAGTGAGTTTGTCACATTATAAAGATACTCGAAGGGCATTTGAGAAAGCAACCACCAAGAGATGATTTGGGCTATGAGAATTGACCCTTGACATCCTACAGCCAAGCAACTCAACTGGAAGCTTAAGTAGGATTAGGTAACTTCTTGCTGATGCTTCATTGAAAGGCCCAAAAATTACAGTCTTTCAGCTCCATTGTATATAACATTGTCATTAACTGTTCAAATGAGAGCTTGGGACCTGATAAAATTTCACTTTTCTGTTAGTATGTTATGTGGCTTGAGTCTTTGAAGTGTTAGACAACTGTTGAGTTGACATGATTTTTTACTGACATGTTTTTTCACTTCTAAATTGCACAGGATGGCGAAACCTGGTGGGGTGAATGTTGTGGCCTCATACTCAATCTTCTTTCATTCGTGTATTGTGATTTTTTTATCACATGTAAAGGATTAACTTTACTTCCATACATTTTCTATTGGATTTCATACCTAGCCTACCTGAACTTGCTTGGGACAAAGACTTCATTGTTGTTGTTGTACATGTAGAGGATTAACATACGTCCTGGAACTGGAAGCTGCCACATCTGCTAGGGCCTAGGTGGTTCACTCTTCACTGTACTTCGACATTCTTTTGTTCTTCTATATATACAATGTGAAGTGCATCCTGAGTAGTAGATGCCGCATCTTTTCTTTTGCTTGTGAAGGATTAGAGGGCATTGACATTCTGTCAACATATATGTACTGACAGTTCATTTTTATATGTTGTCAAAATCAAATTGGTGTTTTGACCTGTATGTGGTGAAGATGTATACCTTTTCAAATCAAAGTAGCAAATCTGCATATCCAGCAGCACCTACAAATACATCGTTCTGTTCTGTACGTAAGGTGTACTAAGTTACCACTGCAAGTCACTTAGTCAAACATAAACAGGCATGCGTTGCATGTTAAACCGACATGGACGTGGTACAGGTCTTGTTCTGGTCAAAGCTTCCATCTTTACCGGCCATTATCTTTCTCATACACCCCGACAAATAATGTCAGCGATGAAGTTTGCATGTACCAATAACTTACTAGCTCAACCAACCCAAAAGAATCGTTAGCGATCGAGGCAGGCAGGCATCGACATAGAGCTGCAGGCCAGCCATGACAGCAACGGTTTATATTTGCATTGGGAAGACCTAAAGCATAGCTACCTATACAAGCTATTGCTATGCATGTGTGGTGCCATATGGAGGAGGAACTTTGCTGTATATCTACAGATCACGAGCTCACCAAGCTCGGCGTTGTCGTCTGCGTGGCCACCGGGCCGCTATGCTTCGTCCCCTTGTTCTCGCCCCAGTGCCGAAGCATGCTCTCCCAGAAGCAGAACTCCTCGTAGCAATCCTTGAGCCTTGTATCGGTGATGTTCCGGCGCCAATGGCCGTCGCTGAAGTTAGCCTTCTCGGCCTGCCTCCGATCCCACTCCAGCGCGGCCTTCTGCCGTGACCTCAGAAGGCAGTAGGACTGGAGGCCACTTGCCATCTTGTCATGCACCTTCCACCACCGGGCGTGCGCCACATCGCTTGCGAATCCGCGCATCCTAGGTATGTTCCAGTTGCAGTCATAGTCCTTGAAGCATAGCCATGGCTTCAGACCCAAGTAATGAAGAACGTAGAGGACCGGTGGATCTGCACCGAACAGCTGGGTCTTGGTTGTCTTCATCGCCTCGTCGTCCCCTTCCCAGAAGTGCTTCAGGAAGTTCATGTGCTTCGGAATGCGGTGCCACCACGTGAATATCTCGTTCAGGTACCCTTGATCTCCACCGTTGTACGAAGTTATCTCGTTGATGTGGTCCATCAGCAGCTTAAACGTGCAGTTAGAAGGTTCTATGACCATGACGCCGGAGTTGAAGAGCGTTGCGTTGTTGCCAGTCGCAGTGATCTCCGGCATCGCAAACAGAAAGTCAATGTTCCTCAGGATGAGGAGGTCAGCATCTATGAAGATGATCTTGTCATAGTCTGTCAGCTGCCACAACCTGAACTTGCTGTAGTTCCACTCGTTGTAAGCATCACGCGTAGCTTTTGGGTTCCTGATTCTCTGGATTATTCTGACCTTCCACCCGGCACTCTCCAAGCCCTTCCGGTGGTGATCGCTTATGGTATCATCAACAAGGATAACAAGGTCCCTGGTTGATGCTGCTTGACGAATGCTTTGAGCCGCTGTGATAGCACCGCAGACGTATTCGCTTGCTGAATGCAGTATGGTTGCGTATGCTTCGCGTCGACGATTGACTGAGAAAAGTCTTGCTGCAGCAATAAGAACAGGAGTTAGCTACTCAAAGTTCCTAGTTATACTCAGAACAATGACTGAAAACTGGCGATGCACACTCCATAAATGGAATGTACTTTAATTAAACAGAAAAAATATAGTTGATAATTGTGTATAAAAAATTGTACTGAGACTACCATCTTAAGAGAGGTAAGGGCAGCATTTATGGTTTCTATCCATGCAGATAGCTTGCAGTTGACTCGACAAATGTAGTGGTGCGTGAGATAAGTAACTTACATTTTGCTTTGAGTGGAACAGCAAGCTCGCAGGAACCAACAGGAAGACTGAGCTTTTCCCTTAACGTTTTTAAGTGAGGACTATATAGCCAAACATTGCCTTCATGCCTCACAAGGTTCTTGCAAGGGAAGAGATTCAGAATCGGGAAGCATCCAGTTACAAAAAGCACATGGACCTTGTGGTCACGCTTAGAATATGTTACCGCCAATTTCGCTGCTGATAGCTGCAAATGGAGCCGTGCAACATCTCTTGACCAACCCCCAACCAGGGTACAAGGAAGCTTCACAGCAATAACATCAAAGTGTACACCTCTTCGGATGTTAGGCTCTGGAAGTGATGGACAAGAGGGTATCTCATTTTCTTCCTCCTCGTCGATCCATTCTGGGTAAAGTGTCTGCCAGGTGATGCTATCCTTGGCAGGCTCAAGTCTTATAATGGAAACATGGCTCTCTGAGAATATATCTGTCCAGGAGCCATACTCAGTTCTGTTGAAATTCAGGATTCCAATTCTGAGCTTTTGATTTTCACCGTTTAGGTTTCCTAGTGCTTTATATACATCCTCCCACTGAACATTAACAGAAGACATATATCGCGGATCAGAAATTGTTCTCTCCCACATCCAGCCGACATCCACATACCTGAAAAACACATAACTCGCTTGAGATTATGGCCGTGTCTGTAAAGGCATTATCCCATTTTTGCCGCATCGTTATATTTCAGTGAGACTAGTTGTACTCACCGGGAGGCCGACTGTACTTGACGCTCATATAGGGTTGGAGTTAAGACGGTGACAACTGTTGCAGAAATGATAGCTATGATCAAAATCTGCAAAGATTTGAACTTGCAGCCACAGTTCTTTTCAAGTACGACTTCAAAATTTTCATCATCTTTGAAACTTTTGATCTTGGAGGCCCTCCTCTTGGTTGTGTCCTCACTGCAAAATGTAGAAGCAAACTTAGATTCGCAAAACAGTAGCTCCATTATCAGACAAGATCAATCATCAAAGGTCCTGCTTGACAAGTGGAAGTCAGAACGAAATTCAAAAGAAACGTCTAACTTAGCTGAAGGTACAATGAAAATAAATTATTAGATTCTGATACCAAGATCAGTCATGTGGTGGGCACTAGAGAAACATAAAGTGGCAATAAAGTACATTACCCTTATTAAGGATATGTACAATAATGTTAGGACAAGTGTGCGCGTAAATGATAGTCTGATGCATTTCTTATCACGGTAGGACTACATCAAAGATCAGCTTTGAGCTCATACATCTTTTCATTGGTGATGGGTGAGGTGTCGAAGGATATACAAGGGGATAACCCTTGGTGCATGCTCTTTGCCGATGATGTAGTTAATATTGGTAGATGAAATAGGAATGGTGTTGATAATAAATTAGAGTTATGGAGACAAACCTTAGAGTCCAAGGAGTTTATACTTAGTAGGACCAAGACCGAGTATATGAGGTGTGACTTTAGTGGTGTTGGTCGTGAAGAGGGAAATGTTAGTCTACAAGGACAAATAGTACCTAGAAGGGACTCTTTCCGATATTTAGAATCAATGTTACAAAGCAATGACGATATTGATGAGGATGTTTGCCACAGGATCAAGGTAGAGTGGATGAAATGGCGACAAGCCTCTGGAATCCTATGTGATAGGAAGGTCCCACAAAAGCTAAAAGTGAAGTTCTATATGACGGTGATCAGACCCGCGATGCTTTATGGGACGGAATGTTGGCCAACTAAACGAAAATGTCTAACAAATGAGTGTCGCAGAGATGCGCATGCTACGGTGGATGTGCGGGCACATGAGAAGAAACCGAATAAGGAATGAGGCGATTCGTGATAGGGTGGGATGGCACCGATCGAAGAGAAGTTAGTCCAATATCGACTAAGGTGGTTTGGACATATCCAGCGGAGACCTCCAGAAGCACCGGTTAACAGTGGAATTTTAAGAGGTAGAGAAAGTATTAAGAGGAGTAGAGGACGACCAAGGTTGACCTGGGGGAGGCGGTAAAACGAGATTTGAGAAATTAAAATGTATCCAGAGACTTAGCTCATGATAAGACCGCATGAAAAGTAGCAATTCATGTGCTAGAATCTTAGTCTTATTTTTTTCTTTTTTTTCGTGTTGTTCTTATATCTCTTGCTCTCTTTTAATTCATTGATATATATATATATATATATATATATATATATATATAATTATTGAGTTTCATGTCTAGCCGACCCCAACATGTTTGGGGTAAAGGCTTGGTTGTTGTTGTTGTTGTTGTATTCTGATTCCACAAGAGGATACGTTATGAAATTGCTTCTTCAATATATTGGAATACACCCGTTTCACTTTGATTTGCATCTAATCATAGGCGTGTAATACCATGATCGCTTGAAAGCAAAAAAAGAAAAAAGAAAAACAGTATAGGCAAGGTAAAATGGGGAGATACCATCTTTGCAGTTGACAATTAGAGAGACCACTTGAACGGAAGCACACATGCTCTCCCTTAAAAGATAAACAGCATAAATGGAAGTTTTAGAAATCAAGGTCCTGAATGAAGTTCTCCGTACAAACAATCGCAAAAATACTGAGCGCAACAACTACACTAAGGAAAAAAGAACTAACATTGCCCGGTCCTACTTTTCCCTCATGATTAGTTCAGAAGATCGACTAAATAATATTTCCATGTACAGGCTGTGCTGTGATATCATCCTTTGAGTTTCCCTTGCACATAAATAAGTGGAATCATTGATAGTTGGATGAGAAATGAAAGTACCTAAAGTGCATCCTTTTTAGAAAAGGAAATGCAGAGTATATCAGATAGTTGGATGTGAAAGTGAGCCGCACTAATAGATATTTGGCAATCGAAAGAGAGCCTAAAGTGCTAAACACTAAGGAAAATTCAGAGGAGAAGATTGCGCGGACTTGTATTTCGCCACCTCCCTGCTCCATTCATCAGCCACATCTTTCCCGGTACAGAGAGAGCATCGTCACATATTACATTAATCACAAAGCCATCATTGTACCGAACTCAAACTCCTCGAATCCGAAGCACAACCATAGTTCGACATTCGACGCTGCTGCTCTGGCGCTTAGCGCTGGGAAGTCACGTCCGTGAGTATTTAACTAACATCTGACGAGAAAAATTCAGTAACTGCTACCACTAGCGTGCTGCTGGTAACTGCATGATCCAAGGATGCGGAAACCATCCGTTGGCAGCACACGTCAAGACCGTTGTCCTCTCCACGTCGCCACCGTAGTGTCCGCTGCCAAAAGTGACAGTCCGCCGTGTCACCGTGTGTGACCGAAAGAGATCAGCAGAGTCACTAGCGCAGGGGAGGTCTGGAGCGACCTAAACAAGGCTGTTAATGATCGCGTGATGATAAGCTTAAGAGCTTGCCATCGATGCGACACTGAGAAGTACTGCTCGTGAAGACTCGGAAGAATCACTGACGAAGGATTGGACGGCAGCACAGGTGAGATTTCTTGGCCTTAAACCTTAATGCGAGACAGCAGCCAGGCGTACCACCAACCACAACGGCGCCAGCAGTTAAGAGGATGGAGGAGGAAGAAAGGCGTCGTCTCGGTCCCGTTGGTGGGACGGACCCATCTAATGCGGCTGCGTCGGCGGCGGGCGCGAGTGCGCAAGAAGAGCAGGCACGCCGTGGAGGAAGAAGAAGAAGAAGGAGCAGCACAAAATCGAGATACGGAAACAGCTTTAGGTTGTTCAGGTTTCTAGCCAGTGCTACACTCTAACTGTATCGGGGAGCTGAAACCTGGCGTTTGCCAGCTTGCACCGCGTTGTGTAATGATCATCGACCTCCTCCTCCTTCATACGCCGCGTATTCTAGAAAAAGAAAAAGAAAGAAAAAAGAAACAGCTTTGATGACACACGAGTTGGGGGGGGGGGGGAAGATCTTACGCGGCGCCGGCGGCACGGTAGCGCGGCTCCGGTGGGCCCATCTGTGCTTGCTGCGCCCCCTCTATTTTCTCTCTCTCCTGAGAAGGCGATCACGCTATCGTCGCCGCCGCCGCCGCCGCTGTTGCGCCGCTTCCCACCTGGAATCGCAACACGAAGCGCGGGGGAGTGTCATGTAAAACATGCAGGCCACCGGCGCAGGGAAACCGCTCCCGCGACGGCGAGAAGAAGATACATACTATAAATATAGCGCGAGCATTGATTCCGAGAGAGAGAGAGAGAGGGAGAAAAGAAAGAAAAGGGAACGAAGCGAGAGCATTTACACGCACCATGAACACGGACGGAGCAGAGGAGGAGAAACAGAGGAAGGATGATGAACAGTACCAGCGTTAACAGGTGGAGCAAAAATAAAATAAAAAAGAAAGGAACGCTGAGTTGGAGACCCGATGCACAAGCATGTCTCTGACACAAGCACGGCACAGGAAAACCAATCACACGAATCTACTGTTAATCAGAAAAGAGAGGAAAACATCATGTTTGGGTTGGCGAACAACACAACAGTGTCGAAAGGGGAAAGAAAGAACAAGCAGGAGCGAGGAATCAAGCAAATGCTGGTGGCGCCCATGGAGCAGAGGCCCCCCCCTCCCCCCCAAGAACCAAGAACTTCATTTTTTTTTTAGAAAACTGAGAACCAGGAACTTCATCAACGCCAACCTACACAGCTACGAACCAGATCAAAAGGCCAAGGGCAGCACGAGAAAAAACAGTCAACGAGGAAAGGGAGGCTCAGTGCTGTGTTGTACCTCGAGAGAGGCGATACAGCTTGGATCGGCGAAGTTGATAGACGAGGAAGCTCAGGCGGGGGAGAAAGCTTTATATACGTGGAAAGATGGTTCGGGTCCGCCCCGCCGAGACGCGCGACGTCCACGCGAGGCGCGGCAATGGCGATGGGTCTCTCGGTCGTCTCGTCTCACGGTGATCAGGCGGACGTGCTGGTGCACTGTGATGGACCAAGGCCAGAATCTTTAGGTGGTGTTGGCCATGTATGTACTCGTGAGCTAGCCGGGACACGAGAGATAAATGACTGCGGTTGACATTGGCATAAAAAAATAGGGAAAGAAATATTACGTCTCGAAGAATAAATATTTTTTGCAAGGAAGCATATAAGTTTGTACTTGTGGACGACAGATAAGTGCATGTCCTGGTTATATATATCTGCAGGTAAAAAATAACAGATATTTAATTCTACTCGAACGATTCGGTACGTCTAGCGTACGAGCGATATCTGAGATGGCTGTTGATGGAACGACGCGTCCGGGTTTCTTAATGAAACTGCGTACAGGCTGCATGGCTATATCCGGTTTCTTCACTGCATTAATGTGAAATCTGTTCTTGTGGGGTTTAAGATGAGCAGAATGGCATGTTCTCCGTGAGGAGAATTCTTAGGCAATGTACAACGCAAAGACTCTTAATTCTTGATCAAATATTAAGATGATGGAAGATGGATATCATGCTCTTAAATTTCCACAAAATGATTTGGGTATGAATTTTCCACTCTGACATCTACCGTGGATGGAAATCCTCCCGGAAAAGTAGCGAACCCGTCCCTTTCCTTCCCAGCTTCCTGCTGCCTGAGCCACGACGGCGTCCCCAGTTGCCAAACGACGACCCGACCGACGCCGCGCTTCCCATGACTGCGAGTGCGAGATCACCGCGGGCGATCGAATCCTTCCGGAACTGTGGAGTCCGGGAGCGGTGGTGGTGGAAAGGGCCGAGAGTAGCAAAGCCATCATGTGGGGAGCAGTTATGGGGCGTGGCCGGGGCTCGTTTCCTGGTTGCAGGAGGGGCTTTCATGTGTTGAGATTTTTTGTTTCTTTTTTGCGAGGAGTGAAGTGAAGGCCTCCGATTCGATGCAAGTTGCGTGGTGGCGTCAGCGTCTTCTCCGCGTTCATATGCTCTCCGCGTTCGGTGTCAGAGGCTCGGAACCTCGTTGCTACAGGACGCAGGGGGTGAATTGTCGGCTGCCATTTTTATACTTCCATTGTTTCAGAGAGCGAGAGCTGCAAGTTACTACTACTGTACTAGTAAACAATAAATCGTCGTCCACTTGCTTCGCTGCGAGTGTGCAATCGTGGCTGTCCGGGTAAGGCTGAGTACAAGATCAAACCGCGGAGGCGCGTTGGGCGGCGCGCGGGACTATGCTGCTCGACTGGCGTTCAGAGATGCGAATCCATCGGTTTGATGTGGTAAAAAAACTCTTGGTTTCTCGCGCGAGAAACTGCAGTGAGCCCAGCGTACTATGCTGCGGCGACAGTAAATAAACTCGCCAGAACCAGATGCACGCACGCCAGGACAGCTCACACAGACACAGACACGAAGTGAACTCTGAACGGCCAAGGTGCTTCATGTACCTTCTTGCTGCACGACCGAGGTGATGGTAAATGATGAATACCGTAGTACAGTAACCTGGTACAATTGTCCGGTCCAGTCATGTCAGGCGCGAGACATCGTCTAGTGGAATAGTACTCTCTCTCCATCAGCTGTATCTCGTAGTACGTACTCGTAAGATCGATGCAAGCCACAATATGCATCGACACGAAAAGAAATATTAAGTGGTGGCGTGTACCCATTCAGAGTAACGTAGGCTGGATTTTATTCAGCGTTGCGAGCATTTCCTGCATCTGTAGCTCACTCTCTCCGTCAGATGCAACGACGACTGTTTAATCGGTGGCACCGAATTTTCAGGTGTTATCCTTTCGGTGACATGAAATGATCTTCCGAGAAGAAACCGATCCAACAACGGCGAAAGGGGGAAGAAGCGCGTGACAGCAGCACAGGAGCGACTTGCCTGTGCAGCTAACTACACATTCTTTTCAGGATTTGGGACATCACCATGGAAGGTGGATTGTTCCATTCACGCCATGAATGCACGCTAACTACTCGAGTCTAGCCATTAATCCGATAGAGACTTGGGAACGAGCTAGGGCGAAGCCAGACGAGAACGCGGCCGGTGTCAGGCCCATTAGAGACCGGTGTCAGCCATGGCACAAGCTGCAGCTTTTTCTTCTTGATTTTACCGGATTCCGTCGGTATTCAGCTGACAGACACCAAAACGTAGCTCCGCACCTGCCTGGGAATGGAATCTGAACACTTCTCTTCCCCGCATGGAAAAAGAACATTTCGCGGTTTGTAATTTGATGGAAGAACTAATTCGAAAGAATCTCATTTCTTCAAACGAATTGCTACACTAAAAGTACTTCTTTTTTTGATAGTTTACCCGGTGGCAAGAAATTTTCTAAAATGGTACCCGTCACATGCCCCAGAATCTGCTATAAAAGGGAATTGTGTAGCCGCAATGAGAATTATGTGTACCGGTCTGTCATGGTCCCACCGACTGCCTACATGATTATTCACTTTCTCATCATAAGTCACGAGTTTTAAGTTCTTAACACCACTAATATGCTGGTATGATGTGACTAATATCATCCCTGCGATTGAATTCCTCCTATCTGTCCAGAAGCAATTGCCGCACCAACTGATGAACAGTGCAATGTCTGCTGGCTAGAGTTGTGCTACAAGTAGGACACAAGAACCCGGAGACGTTTTCTGACCGGCCAGGAGTACTTGCATCACTAACTAAAATGGATCAGCATGCTACTAATTATTCTGCACTGCAACTGCATATTGGTACTGGTGGTGGTTAGAGGATGAGGAAAAGGGACTTGAAAGGACCATGGAAGCATGAATGCATTATGAGAAAAAAGCAGCTTTTCACCTTTTATATAAAAAATAGAACAAACACACAAGTACAAAGCAAGATAACAAAAAAGGATTACATGTGAAGTTGCCAACCCAAAGCCGAACACTACAAAAGTTTCTTTTGTAGATAGGTTTTTTCACATGGAAGTGATTATTTTCCAACGATAAAACTAGTTCCAGGTCCATTTGCAGTTTGGTGAGGCGTCTCCTCATGCGTGGCATGCCGCTCTCATCTTTGTGCAGCTGTCCAGGGGTCTTTAACAACCACAACCTGTTGTTTGGCCATGGTCGTCCATGGATTTCTTCTAGCTAGATTTATATGCGCCTGCCCAGCGCGGCAGTGCCCACAAGGCCACAAGTGTGCACCAACTGCAGCGTGATTACTACTGACTCGTACTTTGTTTTGTCCTTCAGTAGATCACTGCCCCCCACACAGATGCGTATAAACGTTTGCTTCGGATGTTTGTGGTTGGCAATTGCTCCAATGCGATCGGCTAAATTGTTCTTGCCGAGCTGCAGGGGACTCTTCGACCTCAGTACATTCACATTTATGCTGATTCCGGTGGTGGTAGCTCTCTGGTTATGTAAACATATGGCGCGTGTGCTTCTGCTCGCACTGGGATCCCAATCCTAAAAGAAGGCAGAAAGTTCATACTGACTTCGTTTTGAATCATTTAACGTAGATTAGTTTAAAATTCTAACCAGTATCAAATAATTTAAAATGGAGAGGGTACCGAATATCAGGATTCCTCCGAGATTTATAACAGGTTGGCCAAACAGTCCTTCCCGTTCCTAAAACAACAGTAAACGGAGTGGCTGTCACTTGCAGTGAGATTAAGCTGCTGTGTGCTGTCTGACGCTGCCCTCCCTCTCGCAACACGCTAGAAACAGATTCCATGCGAGCAGCCAGGATTTCGCCATTTTGTGGTGATGTCGATGGGCACGGCAGAAGGGCACCGTGGGGAAACAGCGGAGTGACCATGTGGGTGGCCTGACCTAGGTAGCGTAGGAGACAAACTTAAGACCTGTACAACTGTACATTAGTGCTACACTTCGGCAGCGCAGGCTATCGGTTGGTGCAAAATAAGCAAAGATAGCACTGGTGAGTCACCGCCCACATTGAAGTGGTGACTGGTGACCTTTTTTACAAAGAATAGAAGTGGAAGTGGCAGTAACTGTATTTTGCCAACATCTTTGCTTATTGTACCCAGCGCTACAAGGTATTTTCGTTTAGAGTTTACCTTTGTATGCTACAAGGTATTTTCATTTAGAGTTTACCTTTGTATGATTTGATATGACAGCGGACAATATGATTGTCGTTGTAAAAGACACCATTTTCAGTTGGGTATCATTCGGAATGTCAATGACTTGGTACCAAACTCACATGTCATCCTCTCAATGAACGGTATTTGTGGTGAGCTAATTGTTGATGACGGGAAAATCGATACCTCTGATTTTGTAAACGGGAACTTCTGATTTTGGCAAACAATATTTTTAGCTAAACATTATCTTAATCAACTCTGATGATGATTATCTCACAAAATTTCAGGTTCTGAGCAGATTTGTTGGTCATCTTGGCTGAATTGCAATAAAAGAGCAAATAAATGATTAAAAGAACCAAAATAATGAAGCCAAATTGCATATTTGAAGGTTCTGAGATGTGACTGTTGGTACTCTGTAGACCGGGTACCCCACGTAGTGAGTAAAAGACAGTTTGACCCCACCTCTCTGCTGAGACGGGCTCCAGCATGAGCCACGTGCCCTTGGCCCCCATGGTCACCCCTGGGGCTGCCACGTGCGCTTGAGCTCCGGAGCTGACACGTGCCCTGGGCTCCGGTCCGAGCCTCCCCGCTGAGGTAAGGTCCGGGGCTGCCACGTGTCCCCTGGCTCCGAGCCACCTCCATGCAAAGAACAACACCGGGGCCGACACGTGCCTTGGGCTCCGGCCCGAGCCTCCCCGCTGAGGTGAGGTCCGGGGCTGCCACATGTCCCTTGGCTCCGAGCCACCTCCCTACTGAAGTCAGCTCCTGTGCTAACACGTGCCCTGGGCTCCGGTCCAAGCCTCCCGCTGAGGTGAGGTCCGGAGCTGCCACGTGTCCCCTGGCTCCGAGCCGCCTCCCCGTTGAGGACAACTCTGGTGCAGACGCATGCCCTGGGCCCCGGCCCGAGCCTCCCCGCTGAGGTGAGGTTCGGAGCTGCGACGTGTCCCCTGGAACCAAGCCTGTTGATAAGAGCTCGAGAGCCGCCATGTGCCCCATGATCCGTCGTGGGCCGTGGGTTGAAGAATTCAAGAAGGAAGTGCGTTGTGAGTCTTCGCATTCAAGGCTCGAGCCTTCCCTAGAAGCATGGCCCGCCGCGCACGCCTCCGTCCTCTACCCGTTTGCCATTACGGTGACAAGACACGGCGAAGGCGTGACAGTGGTACAGTGCCGCCCAACGGCACGAAGTCGCCCAAGCAGGACGAGAAGACGCGACGACAAGACGACATCTTCATCATCACCTGACACACGGTCAGGGGCGCTCAGCGCACTGGGCGGCGGGACTTAACTCCTCCGTCGACCACTCTACTCAGAGGACGAAGCCCTAGATCATGTATAGGGTACACACGGTATTGGGGTCACCTGTCGAGCCCCAAGCCTCACTATAACCACCCCGGCCTTGAACTATAAAAGGACCCGGGTGACCACCCGGCAAAGGATTCACATTCCAGATCCCACAACGCACAAGCACACACACTCAAGCAAAAGAACAAGCACTCCCATGGACGTAGGGTATTACGCTCCGGCAGTCCGAACCACATAAATCTCGGTGTTCATCCGCTCCCTTGAGCCTAGGTCGTGTAGGGCGCCAATCCCCCTCCGGAAAAAAGAACCTCGCGGGTTGCTTCCGAGCAGGCCGGGAGGAGTGTCACAGCTCACACTTCGACATTTGGCGTGCCAGGATGGGGGGCTTTTCGTGCTCTCCACGCGACCATGGTGAACATCACCTCTCATGGTGAGCCTTCTCGCCCAGCTCATCGTCGTATCCAGACGGGAGACAGCGAGGCTACCTCGCGCTATAGGGCGGACAGGTCTGGCCAGGCCGACGGTCAGACGACCGGCTTGCCATCGGCGCCCCCAGCGCCCAAATCCTGCCGAATTGGTGACCCGAACGCAGGTGACCCTGAGGCGCCCGTGGTGCCCAGGTCAGGACGGGCCGACAATTGTACTGACGGTGCGCCGTCGGCGCTCACACCGCCAACAGTTGCTTCCTCTCGGCCACCCTCTACTTTGGCAGTGGCGACAGCACCGCCACGGCCGAGCCGGGAAAGCGTGCTGGCTGGAGCACGCGCTCTGCTCCACAACCCTTCGGGCGAGGGAGCCACCCTCGAGGCGGCAGAACAGTGGCGACATGATGTCGACCATCTCGTCGCTGCTGCCATGAACTCTCTTGCCTACAGGAAACAACGGGTCGAATCCTCGCTGGCCCAGTCGTGTACGCCAACGGTGGCCCGTGAGGTGACAGCCCCGCGCACGATGGCCGCAGCTGACCTCAGAGTCAAGCTAAACCGCCGCCTCGCAAGCGGCGATGGTCGCACCACCATCAAGCGACGCCACGAGAGGCGTCACAACCTTGAAGTAGAGTACCACTCTCTGAGCGTCGTACTAGCAGGCCATGCTCCGCCCACTCCTGCCTCTCCGGGGGTAGTAGGAGGGTGCTTGGCGCTCGCCCCACACCTTCGTATTCCAGATCCCACAACGCACAAGCACACACGCTCATGCAATAGAACAAGCACTCCCATGGACGTAGGGTATTACGCTCCGGTGGCCCAAACCACGTAAATCTCGGTGTTCATCCGCTCCCTTTAGCCTAGGTCGCGTAGGGCGCCAAGCCCCCTCCAGTAAAAAGAACCTCGCGGGCTGCATCCGAGCAGGCCGGGAGGAGTGTCACAACTCACACTTCGACATTTGGCGCGCCAGGATGGGGGGCTTTTCGCTCTCTCTATGTGACCATGGTGAACATCACCTCTCATGGCGAGCCTTCTCGCCCTGCTCGTCGTTGTATCCAGACGGGAGACGACGAGGCTACCTTCCGCTATAGGGCGGGCAGGTCTGTCCAGGCCACCGGTCAGACGACCGGCTTGCCACCGGCGCCCCCAGCGCCCAAATCCGACCGAACCGGTGACCAGAACGCTGGTGACCCCGAGGCGCCCTTGGCGCCCAGGTTAGTACGGGCCGGCAACCGTACTCATAGTGCACCGTCGGCGCTCACACTGCTAGCAGCCGCTTCCTCTCGGCCACCCTCTACTTTTGCAGTGGCGACAACACCGCCACAGCCGAGCCCGGAAAGCGTGCTGGCTGCAGCACGCGCTCTGCTACACAACCCTCCGGGCGAGGGAGCCACCCTCGAGGTGGCAGAACACTGGCGACATGATGTCGACCATCTCGTCGCTGCTGCCATGAACTCTCTTGCCTACAGGAGACAGCGGGCCGAACCCTCGCTGGCCCAGTCGCGTACACTGACGGTGGCCCGTGAGGTGACAGCCCCGTGAGCGGCGGCCGCAGCCGACCTCAGGGTCGAGCTGAACCGCCGCCTTGCAAGCGACGATGGTCGCACCACCATCAAGCGACGTCACGAGAGGTGTCGCAACCTTGAAGTAGAGTACCACTCTCCGAGCGTCGTACCAGCAGGCTGCTCTCCGCCCACTCCTGCCTCTCCGGGGGTAGTAGGATGCTGCTTGGCGCTCGCCCCACACCTTTGTATGGTGGTCTGGCAACCCAAGTTACGGCCCCACTTGCCGGAAAAATACGACGAGACAATAACCCTGCAGAGTTCCTGTAGATCTACTCCACCTCCATCCTAGCTGCAGGAGGAGATGAGGCCGTCATGGCCAACTACTTCCTCGTGGATTTGACCGGCACATATTTGTCATGGCTTCTGAACCTTCCCCTAGGCTCCATCACATCCTAAGAAGAGTTGTGCAAGAAGTTCACAGCCAACTTTGGGAGTTCCTACACGCGCCCCGGCACCTAGCTAGACCTCCACGCCGTGCGTCAGCGTGATGGGAAGTCCCTGCGATCCTTCATCCAACAGTTCTCCCAGGTTAGGAACATCATCCCCCGCATCTCCAACACCTCCGTCGTTGTTGACTTTTGGCAAGGCGTACGCGACAAGAAGATGCTCGAGAAGTTGGCCATGCACGACCTGCAAGACGTCTCCGAGCTCTTCAACCTGGCCGACAAATGTGCCAGGGCGGCAGAAGGCCGAGACTGGCACTCGCATCCTGCCTCCGTTGCAGGGAGTGCCAGAGAGGCCTGAGACAGACACGCAGCAACAAGAAGAACAAGACCTGAGGCAGGAACAAGCCTCGAGCCGGGGCATCCACTGCCGTCGTGGCAGCGGCCGGTGGGGGTCGAGCCCCGTGCTCTGACAAGCACCCACGACCGTCGTCTGCCAGCGGCAACGACCAGTGGTGCCCGGTGCACAACACTGACAGCCACGGCGCTAACGACTGTCGTGAATCATAGAGCTTGCGGTTAACTTCCGCGAGCTGCAACAACAGCGGTCACGCCAAGGCGACGTGTCCTCCCGCCACCCCGGGGGGGGGGGGGCAAACAAAAGGACAAACCCTAGGCCAACACTGAGCAGGAGATAGAATATCAAGATGGCCACAAAGCGTTGAAAGCCGTCTACGACCACTCCAACTTCGGCTCAAGCGCCGACAGCGAGCGACGCAAGTCGCTCCACATCTAGCCAGACGTCCCCCTCCTCATCATGCGACAAGGGAAACACCCTCTTATACTGGTGTAGAGGGTCGAGGCTGCCCTCCCCCTAGAACACACCAAGGGCTCACCCGACGTCCAGACATACGATGAAGCCACGCAGGACCACCTTCCGTGTGAAGAAATCGACCTTGTCGACGAGGTAACATGGCTAGAGGCTGCTCGAAATGCGCTACACTGCTAGGCGCTCTGGCGATATCAACAACAGCACGCGCAGAGTAGCCAGCCCAAGGCAGGTCCACCTGGTGCCTCGGCTAAACACTTTCTTAGAAGGGGTGACAAACCCTCCCCCAGCTGGGAAGGTCCCTTCTGAGCAACATAAGTGCGCCGCCCCGGGTGCACCCACCTAGCCACGGAGGATGGGTACCTCTACCCAATTCATGGAACATAAACACCTTTGTAAGTTCTACCCTTAGTGCAGTGGTAGGTTATTTTTTCTTTTTCTCTTTCTTTGTAAAGGTGTCATAGTGTGTAGGAACAACGCTTAGAACAGCTAAGCCCCGGAGGGGTCCTGCTACTCTTGTCATTCGGGGCGGGCCGCTGCCTTCTTACACGGCTTGTCTCCTCCTATCACAGTAAGGAAGCCATAAATGATAAAAATCTATCCTACCCTGCACACCTTATTTACAATTTATGCTTGCTCATGCATATCAACTGTAAATGGCATGTCCGGAGCCTGTCCTACACACTTGTCCTAGATCCCGTGCCACTGGAAGGTCTCCTCACTAAAAGGTTAACGCCCACGGGAGGTCCAGGGTGTGTAGTCTGATATATCTAGTTCTGTACCCCTAGCGTGCACATCCTACCTCCCTTGCGCTATAACTGAGTACTTGGGGGCCAGAAAGAAGATGCCTACGGACAAGAAAAGTAACCGGACCCTGGACATTGCCCCCATACTTTTCATGCTTTCTTTCCATACCGCTCCGGCTATGTGGCCAGTCACTTTTCCTTGTGTCCAACCATAGCAAGTGTTGTGCTATCCTTATGCAGGCAGGTTTGCTTGAAGTACATATGGCGTACTCTGGGTCCTGCGGTTGCCTCATTGCTTGGGGGCCCTATGGTTCCGAATGGTCCTTCCCCCGAAAAGATTACACCGACGGGAGGTCCAGGGGCGTAGCCTGCTATGCCTGGTTCCGTACCCCTAGCATGTGTACCCTGCCTCTCCAGCGCTACAGCTCGATACCGGGGAGCAGGACGGCTCATACCCCCGACCAAAGTCTTAACCGTAACTTAGGGACCTTTGGTTGTCTCATTGCCTAGGGCCCTATGGCGCCTAATGGCCCTCCCATGAAAATCTTACGCTAGCGGGAGGTCGAGGGGCATAGCTTGCTATGCTTGGTTCCGTACCCCTAGCGTGTGTACCCTGCCTCTCCAACGCTACAACTCGGTACCGGGGAACCGGGTGGCTCATACCCTAGGCAAGGCTTTAACCATAGCCCAGATGACCCACATCGAATTACCCAATCCCCGCAACTTAACTGAGGACCATAAGACACATCAAAGCTACCAAACAAGGAAGAGTTACCAGAGAGCACATCTACTCCCTCTTTCTGCCATGACTGCAGGTCCACACAGGTCCTTGGCATTCCGGACCTCATAGGGGGCCCGGTGCTGACGTCCTGCCTCATTCGGTGGTAGGTGCACCCCAACACAAGGGTCAGACCTACTAGGGAGCCATCACGGTGAACCACACGAGCAGGATGTCGGACCACTGTAGCAGCGAGGAGCACCAGCTACGACAAGCTGAAGACAAGGGACGAACTTCCCTCGGGTCCTTACGCTGCCGAGGACCCAGAAGGAGTGGTAGCCATATTGACAAAGCGCCCTAGGTCTTTACACTGATAAGGACCCGGAAAAGCAAGCTCGATACATCGGTAAAAAGCTATCCATGTCGGTTAAGTCATTCCGGACCTTGGCGTTGCCAAGGGTCCGAAGCCTACACCAACAACTCAAGACAACATAAGACTTGAAACAAAAAGTCTTCAATAACAACAGAGCTCCAACATACACAGGAGGATACAAGGCAAGCGGGAGACCTAGGAGCTATCCACGCTGGAACCTAGCAGCTACAAGTTGGGCGGCCTCCTCCACGGAAGACTTCGCCGCCCCCGACAGCTCTGCGCAGTGGCTCTGCACTACAGGTTCCAGGGAGATGCTAGGGTCGCAGCTCCGAAGGCAAGTGAGCACATGCCCTGCCACCATCAGGGCCAAAGCTTTGCGTTCGGCCTCCAGATGCTTCCCCATGACATTCTCCAGCGTCACGAGCTTCTATCCGACTTAGTCCAGGGCAGGGAGCACCTGGCTCACCTTCTGGACCGGCCCTCCAGGGCACAAGGGGCCAAAGCCGAAGGGTTCCAGAGTCGCCTCTGCGCGGCCAAGGAAGTCCAAGACCTTCTTTGCCTCTGCGGCATGAGAAGCCCGGAGATCTTTGACCTCCTTGATGGAAGAAGCCAGCTCCCCTGCCGAACTCCTCCTCGCGATCTCCTGTTCCTGAGCGGCTAGCCCCTGCTGCAAAGCAACCAGGGCTTGCTCCCTGGTGGCCAGCCGTGCAGCCTGCTCCTCCAGGTCAAACTTCCTAGACGTAGCAAAAACCTCCTGGTCATATACGCCCCAAAGCCGCTCCTCATAGACAGCCAGACGGTCAAAGAGCTCCCTCTCCCTCGCCTCCGCCTCCTTCTCCTAATGAAGGAGCGTCTCCCGAAGCTCCGTCAGTGCCACGAGATATGCATTGGTGGAGGCATGGAGGCTCTCGGCCTCAGCGTGGAGGTTCACCGCATTCTTTTGGAGGGCCGCGACGGTGGCCTCTGTCTCCTCCAGCACCTCCTCCCGAGCCTCGAGCCGCTCGTCTCGAGCCCAGGCCTTCGCCCTGGCAGACTGGACCCGCGCCTTCAGCAGTTGTCCTAGTCCTAGAGACACTCCCGCTCGGACCTTAGTTTGACCCGCTCTTGCTCGAGCACGTCGTGCATCTGGTCCAGACTAGAGTGGATGGCCCATGCGGCCCTGGGGACCGGGACAGCCTTCGGCATCGTCACGCGAGGTACTGCCTCGACACCCTCTAGCTCTTTGCCCACTGGTGGGGTTGCCATCATGGCAACTTGCGAATGGAGAGGAGGAGGGCTAGCAGCCCGCCCAGCAGCAGCCGTACTGCTACCAGAGGCGTCCGCGCCCGCCGGTTGGCTGGCCTCGGGGGCCCGGGTGTAGTTATCCGGAGCTGCCCCAAGCACAGGTTCAGGCACTGTTGCCGGTGTTGGAGCTTCGACGGACAGGGAGCTCCGACTCCCGGACTGCTGTGGTGGATGAGGAACAGAGGTGCTTTGCTGAGGAGCCCTACAAAAAGAAGCACCAAAAATCAACTACGCCATCCAGCGTCTCAGTACACAGCCCCGCGAGGTTGAGTCGTACCTGGAGGCCTAGATGTTCCACTCCACGCAAAGCTTCTTGTGGAGGGGGCTCGAGCCACTCGCCCCCGCCGACGTCGAGGTCGCCAACGCTGGCTTCAGAGCTTGCGGAGCCTCGGGGGTCTTCGTCGGTGAAGACACCACATCAGGAGCCTTCCCCACTGAGTACCTCGACGCCAAAGATGCGCCCTGAGCTGGGGCGACCCTCAACGGCTAAGAAGCCGACGATGTTGTTGGGGCTTTCCTTGAAGCACCAGTAGTAATGTACGCGCTTCACGTGGCCGCTAGGACTGCTCCGGCAGCGGCAGCTCTAGAGCTACCCCCGTGCCAGTCGCCGAGCCCAGTGCGGGATCACGGGAAGCCTGGGAACCCTCACTTGGGGGCCGGAGACGATGCTTCTGTCAGGACATACCAACTTTCTCTTCGACGCCCTGCCTAGCTATGGGACATCCTTAGGTGGCGAACGAGGGCGCGCCGCAGGCGCAGGACTCCCTGCCGACTCCCTCCTTCTGCTTGGGGGTGAGTTCGACGCATGCCCTGCCTGACCACCGGCGCCGTCTGCTCTGGGGATCTCGATGCCCCGTGAGGGATCCCTAATCTGCCGCATTGCGACAACGATGTCGTCCAGTGTCGGCAGTTCTTTTAGCAGCCTCGACCGTGCCTGCGGGTTGAGGTAGAGGGGGCTGGCAGCTAGCCGGCGGGGTGATGGAGTTGTCGGTAATCGGGTCGCAGGAGAGCTTCTGCAGCATCGTCTCCAACACCTTCCGATACGGCGACGATCCCACTCCATGCTCCAATCGGGTCATGTCGCCCTCCCCGGTGTACTGCCAAGCAGCCCAGACACGTTGCTGGAGAGGAGCGATCTGGCGGGACAGGAAGTTAGCCAGGACCATCAGCAAGGTGAGGCCTTCCTCCGCCTAGTACCTAATCCTCTCGAGCACCGGCGTGTAGGTGTCCTGCAGGTCGGGGATTTCATTCCCAATGGCCACCTCGGCCATCAGCGGGCCACCCGTCAGCTCTAGGCAGTCGTGGACGTCAGTCTGGGCAATCACCCAGTTCTCCCTCTAACGCTCACACTTCCTGTCGAACGTGGCCGATTGCTAGCCGAGCAGGCGCCTCACGATAGCGATGTCGCCATCGCTCTTGAGCCTGGATGAACGGAGGCCGAAACACATGGTGGCGAGGAAAGGTTGTGAGCGTTGGGGAGCATAGGCTTCAAGCGCGCAAGAGGAAGGTGAAGATTGCAAAAGGCTGAAGGGAACCGCCCTTATGCGGAACGACTCCCTTTAGACGTCCGCAACCTCTGGAAGGGCCATAGGCGCGACGTTTGGGTTTCCATCGTGCCATGCTGCGGATTACCTGCCTCCCCCAACGATGAGTAGAACCTAGGTCCACCCGTCATACACTGTGGCCAGGTGGGTAACTTCTCGGGAATGTCTGGCGGTTCTCGAGAAAAGCGATGCGGTGGAGCTGTAACGGTAGACCCAAAGGCTGCCGCAGTAAATGCCCCGGGGCAACCTCTCGAGCACGTCACCACGACCCATCAATCAAGAGCGAGCACATGTCCACGATTCCAAAGACGTGCTGCCGCTTTGACTGGTGAGTGCGCCCACTATGCTAAGGACATGCAACCTTTTTCGTCTCCCAGGTACAACCACTCGTCCACTACGCGAAAATCTCGCCACCGCTTCGATTTCCAAAGCATAGGATCAAAACCAACATGTGGGAGAGATGAGGGCCCCACCTGTAGGCTCAATGCCTCCCCCAAGATGGGCCCAGGGGGCACTATCGGTACCCTGAAGACCGGGTACCTCCGCATAGTGGGTAAAAGACAGCCTAGGCCACGCCTCCCTGCTGAGGCGACCCAGCGAAGCCACGTGCACTTGGCCCCATGGTCAGCTCTGGGGCTGCCACGTGCGCTTGAGCTCCGGAGCTGACACGTGCCCTAGGCTACGGTCCGAGCTTCCCCGCTAAGGTAAGGTCCGCAACTGTCACGTGTCACCTGGCTCCGAGCCACCTCCCTGCTGAGGACAACATCGGGGCCGACACGTGCCCTAGGCTCCGGCCCGAGCCTCCCTGCTGATGTTAGGTCCTGAGCTGCCACATGTCCCCTGGCTCCGAGCCACCTCCCTGCTGAGGACAGCTTCGTTGCTGACACGTGCCCTGGGCTCCGGTCTGAGCCTCCCCGCTGAGGTGAGGTCCGGATCTGCCACGTGTACCTTGGCTCCGAGCCGCCTCCCCGCTGAGGACAGCTCCGGTGCAGACGTGTGCGCTGGGCCCTGGCCTGATCGTCCCCTCTGAGGTGAGGTCCGGAGCTGCCACATGTCCCCTGGCACCAAGCCCGTCGATAAGAGCTCCAGAGCCGCCATGTGCCCCACGATCCGTCGTGGGCCATGGGTGGACGAAGTCAAGAAGGAAGTGCACTATCAGGCTTCGCATTCAAGGCTCATGCCTTCCCCAGAAGCATGGCGCGCTGCGCACACCTCCGTCCTCTGCCTGTTCACCATAACGATGACAAGATAGGGCAAAGGCGTGACGACGGTAAAGTGCCGCCCAACAGCACAAAGTCGATCAAGCAGGGCGAGAAGACGTGGCGATAAGACAACATCTTCATTATCACCTGACACGCGGTCAGAGGCGTTGAGCGCCGCGCGGCGGGACTTAACTCCCCTATCGACCGCTCTACTCAGAGGAGGAAGCCCTAGATCATGTATATGGTACACACAACATTGGGGCCACCTGTCGGGTCCTAAGCCTCACTATGGCACCCCGGCCTTGAACTATAAAAGGACCGGGCTGACCACCCGACAAAGGGTTCGCGTTCTAGATCCCACAACGCACAAGCACACACGCTCAAGCAATAGAACAAGCACTCCCGTGGACGTAGGGTATTACGCTCCAGTGTCCCGAACCACATAAATCTCGGTGTTCATCCACTCCCTCGAGCTCAGGTTGTGTAGGGCGCCAAGCCCCCTCCGAAAAAAAGAACCTCGCGGGCTTCTTCCAAGCAGGCCGGGAGGAGTGTCGCAGCTCACACTCCGACAGTGACCCTTATCAACACAATCAAAATGAATGCATGAATCATCAAATTTGAAGTCTATATGCACTAGCAATACGACTCACTTACGACGGCTAAAACCGTTGTAAGTAAGGTCTAAACCATCATAATTAAGCTAATTATGATGGTTTAAGCCTTATTTTAATAGTTTTTAGCCGTCGTCAGGATTTGGTCGTAAGTTAAGTAACTTATGACGGCCACCGTTGTAAGTTAGGCAATTTACGACGGCGTTAGACAACTTATGACGGTGGCCCATAGCCTTCGTATGTAAGCGTCTCGGCACTAAAGCCCCGATGACACCGTTAACCTGCCTGTGGTGTCTCTAGCCCATGAACGAACAGTTGTGCCAAGATCTGCAAAATTTGTTAACTTATTTTATATCGGTAGACAATATCCAATATTTAATAGTATACAATTTGTTTACGTGTCTCCGAGTGGACGAATGGTGATCCGCTCACGAGGAACAGGAGGAGGAGCAGCAAAGTGGGTCTTCCTCGTGTGTCGCCTCGTTGGCGGCACCACGTCCGGACCCGGCGGCTGGTCACCACTGGAGCCCGAAGGATCCACGCTCGCCGGCTTCGAGGGCTGCTTAGGTGGCTCCAAGGGCTGTGTTGCCGGCTCCGACGGCTGGGTAACCCCAACCTCCGGCTCCAACTCAAAAGACTCTGAGTCGAACTGCAAAAATAAATGATTCATTAGAAAAAATAATTGATAAATGCATTTTCAAATAACGTGATTGGCAACTGAAATTTACCTCCGTGCGCTGAAGGTTCACAACTCAGTCCAAAAAGTCTCGAAGGTGCATCATCAGCTAAGAGCGTCTGCTCACAGCTAACTAGGGACCTGAGAAGACCATGTCCCGGGGATGGGTGTGGAACCCTCTCACCCCCTTCCTCCCCTTCCCCTTTCCATTTGACGATGACATCCTGATGCTACGAGTAATTGATAAATATACTAAGATAATATACAAAATTCATGATACGTTAGTGAACAAAACATCACTTCATCAATTTAAAATTTATCAACGTCACGATCATGTACCCTACTCCGTAAACCAGACCATCAATCTTCTTTTCTGAGAGTCTGGACTAGATTTTGTTTGCGTTTTCCTTTCCACATATCATAAGTCTCGACATCTTGAGCGTCTCCAACCAAATCATCGAGTCCTACACCAGGCTCAATGATGAACAACTCTGGCAACTATTCTTCTTGGTAAAGCTCATAAACTTCATTAGTATTATGGTATCCATCATCTCCTAGAGTGTATAACCGCTCACGAGGATTCATCTTATGTACCACCCACCAAGCTTCAAGTTTTTTGTATGGATAAGGTACATAATACACTTGCTCCACTTGGTGAGCAAGAACAAATGAATCGTATCCTCATAGCCGTTCCTTGCGTTTGACTTCTACCATGCCAAATTTGTTTTATCAAATTCCATGATTGTTATCAAACCAATCACAGTCAAAGAATACTGCTCGAGAATACTTATTACCGACGAAATCAAATTCAAGAATTTTTTTTAATGATTCCATAGTAACTAGTTTCACGTCCTTGAGAGCCGATTGTTCTCGTTATAACTCCGGTATTTGACATTGCCGCAAGTGGACAATGATATTCAAATTGAGCTGTACGGAATTGGAAGCCATTGACGTCATATCGACCTAACTTCTAACTTTAACCAATTCGTAGGATAGTTGTCGCAAGTCTTCATGAACGTTGGCATATTTCATGCACTGTCCAAAATAAGAAGTTACAATAAAACTTTGTAAATACCTGTAAGTTATAAGAAAAATTTGTAAATACTCCTAAGTTATAAGAAATTGTTACATGATCACGAAACCATGATAGAAAGTTAGGTCCTCCGTTTATTACATCTCATCGCATCGCTTCTACTTACTTGCTCGTAGCTTGATGTTTATGTGTCCAATTCTGTTTGTCAGACTCTCTGTACGAAGAACATATCTGTTCCATTTATGATGATTAGCATAAATGTAGGACAAACACTTACTCAAAATATTTGTCCATCTCATCTATATTAGCATACATGTAGAGGAAAGCAACATTCGTTTCTTCTGCGGTAGAGTTGCAAGAATTGTAACTACCAACTGCAGTGCCTCTTGTTACAAAAATAAAGAGATCGTTACAAGGAGGTTGATCATCCATATTGTACCGCATTACCGAAGTATTAACATTGTGTTTCTCTGCAAAGTAAACACTTAAAAATATGCTACTTCTTTAAGAGTAAATGCTTTGGCGATGCACACTTCTACCTTTGCCCTATTACGAACCATTGGTATCAGATATTTTAGCACTCTTTTAATATGATACATCCACCTATATTGAACGGGACTTCCCACTTTAGCTTCATATGGAAGATGAATAAGGAGATGTTGCATTGGATTAAAGAAGCCTAGAGGAAAAAATTCCATCTTACATAATAATACCGGTATCTCCTTCTCCAACTTACTTATCATCTCTATCGTGATTTCTTTAGCATAGAGCTGTCTATAGAAGTGGCTAAGCTCGGCTAGCACCTTCCACACCGCATCGTCAAAATAGCCCCGAAACATAACAGGTAGAAGTCTTTATATGATTATGTGATAATCATGACTCTTTAAACTAATTAGTTTTCACATTCACATAGACAACTCGTTTCAAACTAGCTGCGTAACCATCTAGAAATTTCAAACTTTTCAACCGTTCGAGTACTTCTTTCTTTTTTTGGATCGAAGACAGAAGGAAGCATTTGGTTTACCACCACTTTCAAAAAGCTAAAGAGTTGGACGGTTACAAATCTCAGCCAGATTCTTTTGATCCTTTATATTATCTTTTGTTTTGCCCGTCATGTTTGTGCATGTGCTTATGATACATTCCCCCATGTTATGCTCTTGGTGCATGATATTAAGTTGTGCATTAGTATCAACGACTTCACATATGGTAGCTCCAATAGTCCACATATATGAGTCCAATTTTGATCATCTCCGAACCGACAAAATATCCTGGACGATCTTTATCTAGCAATAGTTTATCCAACATATCATATATTTTTGACACGTTAAGACGTTTCGGTAGTCCTTTAGTGACAACGATGTCCTTTCTAAATACATTCCTCTGTTGCCTAAGCATGTGATTCGAAGGAAGCCAACGTATGTGACAATCAAAGTAACATATCTTTCCTCCATGAGTAAGTCGAAAACAGTCAGTGTCAGAAGCACATATTGGACAAGTCAAACGACCATGAGTGCTCCATCCAGAAACATGCCATACACCGGGAAATCATGGATGGACCACAAATAAAAAGATCGAAGGTTGAATCGCTGCTTCTTGTAATTGCGAATGCTTTGACTCGTGTCCACAGCATTTTTAATTCTTCGATCAGCGGTTTCAACATCACGTTGAGACGTGACCTAGGATGATCTGGCTCAGGTAAAATGAGGCTAAGGAACATGAAGTCATACTTTATATAGAGGGCCGGTGGTAGATTGTACGGAATGACAAAGACATGCCAACAGGAGTATGGTGAAGCGTTTGTACTGAACGGGGAGAATCCATCGGTGGCCAACCCAAAACGAACATTTCTCGCACCACAGCCGAACTTTGGATCAAACCTGTCCAGCGCCTTCCATGCCTCAACGTCGGACATGTGCGTCATGACTTCTTTGTTCTGACTTACACCTTCTTTGTGTCATCTCATGTGTCTGGCAGTTTTTTTTTGAAAGAAACAAACGCTTCAATGGAGGTGTCATGGGTAAATATCGAAGTTGCTTACCTGCCACTTCTGTCGTAACATTTTCACCATCTTCATTAACGACTTTGAAATACCTCGATTCACCACATTGTAAACATTTCTTCTCTTTCACATGTTCTTTTCAGAAAAGCATACAGTTGTTTGGACATACATCAATCTTCTCATATTTCATACCGAGAATCGAAAGCAATTTCTTCACGTGATACATATCTTTAGGCACTTTATGGAGCCGTGGAAGGATATCGCTGATCAATTTGATGAGGTCGTTGTAACAATTATTAGAAAAGAAATACTTAGACTTAATTGCCATAAGTCTAGTCATGAAAGTGAGGAGGGTCACTTCCGTGTGTTCATGCAGCGGTTGTTCTGAAGCTTTGAGAAGCTCGAAGAATGCTTCAACCTCCGTTGTAGGTGGATCCTTCGTAAGGTGTGGTTGTATAGCTTCTAGCATCTCATCCATCCTATCATCCATTGCGTTATCATCAATGTCCTCTTCTACTTCTTGTACACCTTTAGAAGCTATCTCGCCATGAAAGGTCCAAACCTCATAACATGGCGTGTAACCGTTTCGACACAAATGTATCGAAAGTTCCACTTTGTCCAAAAACTCTGTATTACAGCATTTCGTACATGGGCACCGCACTTATCGGTATTTGACAACGAAAATACTCGATCTACAAAAGCATTTGTCTTGGCGAACCACTCATTAGAGTGACTATCAAATCTGCTCTTCCAACCAGTATACATCCAACTGCAATCTTCACCCATGTTTTACTCTACAATATAAAGCAAGAGAAATTATGTTCACTTTACATCTATTGGAAGGGATAGGTCCTAAACCCACTCAAGAGTGACTGAGGGGAGCGTGCTTATAACGAGACGTGGGTTCCAGATCCAGATGAAATTTTGGTAGCATAACCCCCCTGTTCTCCAACTGCACGCCCGATAATGGTGCAGCGGAGAACATTAGGGTTACGCCGTCGAAATTTTGTCTGAATCCAGATCCCGCGTCTCGTCATAAGAACTCCCCCTCGATCACTCCTAGGCTGTCCAAAAAGGAACAATTCCGAACTTACATGCCTCACATGCGTAACGCATGTGAGACGGACCGGTCCGAAACGGGTGATCCATATTGTATAGGTTACGTGAATCTTACTTTTTAGAGTGATTTACGAGAGAGAGGTAAGAACGAGATACAAGGCGAAAGGACAAGAGAGAGACAGTGAAGTGGGTCAGCCATCCTAAGTTATGCTCCATCGGATCCCGCCACTGATGACGTACGAGCGAAGGTTCGCCGCTATGGGCTTCTGGATCGAAACCGCGAAGAAAATAGTTCCACAAGGTTCTCGACGGTGCTCTACTTTGTTAAAGCGCTGTAATAGATAAATTTGACTTTTAGACGGCCTAACTGTCAGGCCATAAATGGGCTGTGCCGGGTTGAGCCGGCCCGAAGCCCGTTTATTTACATATCGATATTATACATTCAAGCAATCAAATTAAACTTAAATTTCTATCAATTTTCAAGTACGTAATAAAATAAAACAAATAAACACACTAAATAATAAACAAAGAAAATCTACACCTAAATACTCAAATAAGAAAACTAAATTAAATATTAATATTTATATAACAAAACTAAACTATTTAACACTAAGTAATATAGTTAACAAATTAAATAAATAAATAATCTCCAATATTAATTAAGTAACCAAATTATAAAATAAATATTGAACTAACAAATTAACTAATCAACTAAATTAATAATCAACTAAACTGAAATAAAGTAACCTAATTGAGTAACAAATTGACTCATTAACTAAACTAATTAATAAAGTAACTAAATTAATTAATAAATGAACTATAATTAATTTATACGATTAATAAAACTTACCTCGAGGTGACGGCGAAGCGGGACGGCCTCGAGGCCGAGCGGAGGCCACGCGCCGCGCGAGATCGGTCGCGCTCGGGCGACGGCGGCCGGTCCGGGTGCCGCTGGGGCAGGCGGCGGCGGGGCTGGGCCGGGTGGCGCGGGGGCTGGGCGGCGCGGCGGGGCTGGACGGCGGCGGATATAAACCGCCACTTACAACAACCTAGTAACTTACGACGGCCCATGTGCCTGGCCGTCATAAGTTAAGCCCTAGTTACGACGGCCCTTTAACTTACGCTGGCTTAGTGTTCTGACCGTCGTAAATTAAGCCCTAATTTACGATGGGCCTTCTACTTACGACGGTCTAGGGCCCGCGACTGTCGTAAGTAACATAACTTACGACGGCCGACCTTGGCCGTCGTAAGTAACGCGGCCGTCGTAAGGTTACGTGTTTCCTATAGTGATGAGAACGATGTCCAGAATAACTATAAGCATGCGAAACTGGAAGTTCCAGATTTGCATACCAAAACTTCTGATTTTGGCGGATTTCTACTATAGGGCAAAACTCAGAGGTTCCGATTTGCTATATTGAAAGTTCTGGTTTAGTCGGTTCAAGGAAAATGTAGTTTGAATATAAAAGGTTCAGATAAGATCATCCTATCTTATAAATATAAAAGGTTCACGACCAATTAAGAGGATCCAATCTTAAAAAGACAACTTGTACCTTCACTTTCTATCCCCAAAGCCTAATTCTCTTTTCGAAACCCTAATTGTTGTTACCCCTCATCTTGATGAGGTTTGAAGACGTTCTAGTTGGTCTGCTGATAGCAGGACAACCCTAGACGAGCTTGCCCTGATGGGATCCCTCCTGGGTGTGTTTTTTTTTTCTAGGCTTTCACAGTGAGACCGTGAAAACCAGAAGTTCCAGTTTGCCAAACCAAAGGTTTCAGTTTTCATAGGCACCACCGCGGTATGAATGATTTGTGAACTGCATAATGGCGTGGTCGTGTCTAATGGTTCGTTTCAGCGTCAACACAAATAATTCTTAATAAAAATCATTTGGCCGCTTTTCTTAATGAAACATGTGTGGTTTTGGATGCCAGTCATGGAGGAGATGAATATGTGTTTCATGTTTCTTTTTTTCTTTACATGTATAGTTCTTCACATACAGAGACAAAATAAAATATACAAGCATTTTTGCTCACATATATATACATGTCTACAAAACATACAATTGACTTCATAGTTCAGTATTTAAAAGGAAGTTCTCTTCATGCCACCTGAAAAACTCATTGCTAATGTCATCAATGGTGCATGTTTCAGTTCTTGAAGTAAGATGCCAAAGAATTTAATGTTAGAACAGTTCACAAAATGTGTGTTTCTTTAAACAGCAGGCCACATCTCCAACATGAGAGGAATGTGCAGATGAACAACATTGTAGAAATAAATAGATTAATAAGCGGAATGAACGAAGTGTCTAAAAGATACTTTCACAATAACACACTTTGATAACACTTTGATTTGCGACAATGAGAAGTTCAGTAGTTCAACTGGGAGAATCATGATGCCTCTAAAAAGTCAGGCTATATTCCTACAAAAGAATATGGACTATGTACGGTATTTTCCAACAAATCATATATAGGGCCATTAAATTTGTCGGTGCTAAGGAAAAGCTTGGTTGATCATTTTGCTATTATTAGTTGTTGAGACCCCATACTATTTCTCGACTAATTTTACAATAATATCTTAGTCGATTGGGGAGCGACGACGAGGCGATTCGGGACTTTATAACGACCAACGACTAACAGAACAACATACACATACATAGTGCTGCAGCTCCTTGTCAAATGAAGTAACGCAAAAGATCGATAAATCAGGAAAAGGTTGCTGGGTGGAGAATTGGCTGGCTTCCACGATCGATGGTAGTATATCGTCGTATAGTACGATCGGCATCATGACGAAATCTAACGGCCACCAAACCTGAATTAAAGCCCACCTCTCTGCATGGATGGCGCATCTATAGATTGTGTTGATTGCAAGCTCTCCTGGCCTCCTTTCCAACATGACGCGCGTGATTCGATCTCTCTTCTCCGATCAAAGTGGAGCGGTTCACTTCGATCGGCTAGGTTTTGGGGCATCATAGTCAGCACCGGCCCAAAACAATCGGAGAGCACTGCTGGTTTGCAGTGACGGTATGCAGATCAGCATAGTTAGCAGCACAGCCCGCACCGACAGTATAGTGCTTGCTCAACGAGATGGTATATATATCCAGCTCTCCATGCCATATCGGTTAGACTGCTCGCAGTGGCAAGCCGCTAAAGCGGCCGGGACGGCTAATATGCTGGCCGGAGCTTTGGCGTGCGCCTGCAGTGGCAGCGCATAGCGCTCCTGAATAATAGCGGCTGGTACAGGCAGCCGTTATATCTAAAGATCTTCTGTAGCATCTGTACAGAGAAAGGAGAGATAGAAAAAGAAAGAAGAGAAGGAAAAAATAAAAAAAAGGGAAAAAGGAACAAAGGAAGTAAAAGGGAGAAAAGAAAGGAAAAAATAAGAAGAAAAGAGAGGGAAATGGAGTGAAAAATAACTTGGTAATTTTTTATAAGTTTTAGATATAATATTATGTATATAAGTAGTTATACAAAATATTATAAAATATGATGTAATTATATTATCTAATATAAAATATGTGATAGTTGATATAGAGATCTGTTTTAGAGGTGAACGAGTGCAGATAATTGATAGGAATCTTTTAGAGTTGACTGTAAAAAGCTAAAAATATTCTTTTAGAGATTTGATATAGAGGTCCACGAGTGCGAGGAGCCTTAGGCTTATGCTCTCGTTCGGGCCGTCGTGTGTCAAGAGCCTAAATAATCCACAATTAATTGGGGTACAACACTACAGGAAACGTGGCACCTTACGACAGCCACAGTTATTTACAACGGCTAGCCGTCGTAAGTAAACAAACTTACAACGGTCGCCATGGGACGTCTTAAGTAAGCTAACTTACGACGGCTACCGGCCCAAGACCGTCGTAAGTTAATGGACCATCGTAAGATAACGGTAACTTACGATGGCCGCAACCCTAAGCCGTCGTAAGTTACACCACCATCGTGAAATAAGCGTAACTTACGACGGCCGTAACCTAAGCCGTCGTAAGTTACGTGACCGTCATAAGTAGATGGTTTTAACTGCCGCCCCGGCCCGGGCTCGGGCTAATTAGCCCGAGCCCGAGCACCGCAGCGCCGCCCGCCGCCACCACTGATTCGTCGCCGCCGCCGCCGCCGGGCGCCGCCCCCGAGCCGCCCGGCGCCACCCAGCGCCGCCCCAGCCCAGCCCGAGACGCCCCGGTCCGCCACGACCCCGCCCCGAGCCGCCAAGCCGTCATCTCCGTCGCCGCCGCCGTCGTCGCCAAACCGAATCAAGTAATTTTTTAGTTTTTGTAATTAGTTGTTAGTTAGATTAGATAAAAATTTTATTACTTAATCAATTTGTATGTATTTAGTACATAATTAGTTTAGTTGCTAATTATTTGGTTTAAATTAGTAATTGTTTATGATTTTAGTTATTTAATTTAGTTAATTGATTGATTAGTTGTTTAAGCACATTGTTTTTGCTTTACCCCCGGCTCCGCTGCCACCAGCCCCCGCCGTCGCAGACAGCGTAACGACGCCTAGGCGTCTAGTCGGCGGCGGGGGGATGTCTGGGCGGCTTGCCTCGCCTGGCCGAGCGTCGCCGATGCCGGCGCCGCCTCTGCCCGCCACTGTCGCTGCAAGGCGCCGCCGGCCCCCTGCCGTGCTCTGGAGAGGAGAGAGGGAGGGGGATGAAAATGAGTGTATTAGGGTTGTGGGCCGTTTTTCATGACCCTTATAGAACGCGTGGGTCGTTGGATTAGATCCGAAGGTCGTGGGCACTTGGGCTGCTCAGCCCGAGCCCGAGCCAGACTCTCAGCCCTGCCCCGAGCTGACCTCCGCCGCCACCTCCGTCGCCGCTCGTCGCCGCCGCCTCCACCGTCGGCCGCCAGCCGCAGCCACGACGCTTCACTACAGGAAAATCAACATTTTATGACGGCTGAATTTATTTACGTGGGTCAGCCGTCGTAAATTAACGTACTTACGACGGCGCGTGGTAGCCGTCGTAAGTTAGTAAGTTTACTAACTTACGACGGTCGCTGGCTCTTGGCCGTCGTAAATAAAATGACCGATGGAATTTAATTATCATTTACGACAGTTAAAAGCTAAACCGTCGTAAGTAAAGAAGCCGTCTTAAATAAACAACATAACTCTACATCTCACGGGCCGCGCGCGCGGCCCACTCATGCCCGCGCCTCGCCTTGCCGCAGCCGCCGCCGTCCCGCCCCAAGCCCCGCCTGGCCGCCTGTGCTCGCGCCGAGCCCCGGCCGCGCCTCGGCCGCCGCCGCTCGCCCCGCCCCGCCTCGAGCCCCACCCTGCTGCGCTGCCTGGAGCCCCTGCTCGCCGTGCCGCCTCCCGACGTTGTATATGTGTGACCCGACACCGTGTGTATGTGTGACCCGACACCGTGTTTATGTGTGATCACATGTTTAATTTGATCTTTGTTGATTAATTGTTTAATTAGTATTGTAATCGATTATTGTTGAATTAATACTTTGATTGATTGCGTGATTAGTTACTATATGTAAATAAATGGGTTTAGCCCTAGTCCGGCCTGACACGACCCATTTAGGGTCTATCACGACCCATTTAGTGGTAATGTATTAGTCGAGACAGGCACGGAGGACGGCAAGCTCCCGCGCGTGGACGGCGGGCCCCGACGGGGCGGTTTCATCTTTGACCCACTTGCAACGGGGTATAACGTATGACGGCTAACCCTAAAGGCGTTGTAAGATAATGGCATTGCCCCAGCAGGGCATAACTTAGGACGGCTGACCCACTTCTTTGTATCTCTCTCGTTCTTTCCTTCTCTCTCATTCTTTCCTCTCTCTCTCTTTTAAATGACTCAAAAATGAAAGATTGACGTAAACCTATACAACATGTGTCACCCGTTTCAAACCGGCCCGTCTCACATGTGTTACGCATGTGAGGCGTGTAGGTTCAGAATTGTCCCTTTTTGGACAGCCTGGGAGTGACCGAGGGGGCGTGGCTTGTGATGAGACGCGGGTTTAGATCTAGACGAGGTTTCGGCGGCATAACCCTGTTGTTCTCTGTTGCACCATTTTCGGGCGTGCAGTGGAGAACAGCGGGGTTATGCTGCCGAAATTTCGTTCGGATCCAGACCATGCGTCTCGTCATGAGCATGCTCCGCTCGGTCACTCTTGGGTGGATTTAGGACCTATCCTTTCTAATAGATGTAGGGTCATGACATAAATAAATTATAAAGGGACTATAGTTTCCTTGACATTAAACTGCAGATTCAAACATGGGTGACGACCGTAGTTGGATGTATACCGGTTGGAAGAACAGTTCTGGTGGTCACTCGGATGAGTGGTTCGCCAAGACAGATGCTTTTGTAGATCGAGCTTTTTCATTGTCAAAGATCGATAAGGTGCGGTTCCCATGTACAAAATATCGGAATACCAAGTTTTTGGACAAAATGACGGTCTCGATACACTTGTGTCGAAACGGTTACACGCCACATTATGAGGTGTGGACCTTTCACGGCGAGACAACTTCTAAAACTGTACAAGAAGTGGAAGAGGAAAATGATGATAACACGAGGGTTGATAGGATGAATGAGATGATTGAAGCTATACAACCAAAGTTTACGAAGGATCCTCCTACATCGGAGGTTGAAGCGTTCTTCAAGCTTCTCAAAGCTTCAGAAGAGCCGATGCATGAACACACTGAAGTGACCCTCCTCACTTTCATGACTAGACTTATGGCAATTAAGGCTAAGTACTTCTTTTCTAATAATTGCTACAACGACCTCATCAAATTGATCAGCGACATCCTTTCACAACCTCATAAAGTACCTAAAGATATGTATCAGGCGAAGAAATTGCTTTCTGGTCTTGGTATGAAATATGAGAAGATTGATGTGTGTCTAGATAATTGCATGCATTTTTGGAAAGATCATGCAAAAGAGAAGAAATGCTTAAAATGTGGTGAATCAAGGTTTATCGAAGTTGTTAATAACGATGGTGATAATATGATGACAGAAGTCGCACGTAAGCAACTTCGTTACTTACTCGTGACACCTCGGTTGAAGTGGTTGTTTCTATCAAAAAGAATGGCCAGACACATGAGATGGCACAAGGAAGGTGTACGTGAGAACAATGCAGTCATGATACACCCGGCCGATGGGGAGGCATGGAAGACGCTTGACCGGTTCGATCCAGACTTCAGTCGTGATGCGAGAAATGTTCGCATCGGGTTGGCGACATATGGATTCTCGCCGTTCAGTACAAACGCCACACCAGACTCCTGTTGGCCTGTCTTTGTCATTCCGTACAACCTACCACCAGCTCTTTGCATGAAGTATGAGTTCATGTTCCTTAGCCTCATTATACCTGGGCCGGATCATCCTGGGCCACGTCTCATTGTGATGTTGAAACCGCTGATCGAAGAATTGAAAATGTTGTGGACAAGAGTCGAAGCGTACGACTGTTACAAAAAGCAGAAATTCAACCTTCGAGCTGCTTATTTGTGGTCCGTCCATGATTTCCCGGCATACGGTATGTTTTCTTGATGGAGCACTCACGGTCGTTTGACTTGTCCAATATGTGCTTCTAAAACGGATTGTTTTCGACTTACTCATGGTGGATAGATATGCTACTTCGATTGTCAAAGACGTTGGATGCCTCCGAATCACATGTTTAGGCAACAGAGAAATGTCTTTAAAAAAGACACCGTTGTCACTAAAGGACCACCGAAACGTCTAAACGGATCTAAAATATCTGATATGCTGGACAAACTGGTGCCAGATAAAGGACGTCCTGGTTATTTTATCGGTTACGGAGATGATCACAATTGGACTCATATATGTGTACTATGAGAGCTACCATATGTGAAGTCGTTGATACTAATGCATAATGTTGATGTAACGCATCAAGAGCGTAATATGGCCGAATGTATTATAAGCGCATGCATGGACATGACGGGCAAAACGAAAGACAATATAAAGGCTCAAAAGGACCTGGCAGAGCTTTGTAACCGTCCAACTCTTGAGCTCTCTGAAAGTGGTGCTAAACCACGTGCTTCTTTCTGTCTTCGACCTAAAGAAAAAAAAGTACTCAAATGGTTGAAAAATTTCAAATTCCCAGATGGTTACGCAGCTAGTCTGAAACGAGCCGTGAATATCAAAACGGGAAAGCTGACAGGGTTGAAGAGTCATGATTATCACATAATTGTGGAAAGACTTCTACCTGTTATGTTTCGGTGCTATTTTGATGATGCGGTATGGAAGGTGCTAGCCGAGCTTAGTCACTTCTATAGACAATTCTGTGCAAAAGAAATCACAATAGAGATGATGCGTAAATTAGAGGAGATACCGGTACTATTATGTAAGATGGAATTTTTTTCCTCCAGGGTTCTTCAATCCAATGCAACATCTCCTCATCCATCTTCCATTTGAAGCTAAAGTTGGAGGTCCCGTTCAATATAGGTGGATGTATCATATTGAAAGAGCACTAAGATATTTGAAACCAATGGTTCGTAACAGGGCAAATGTAGAAGGATGCATCGACGAAGCATTTACTCTTTAAGAAGTAGGATACTTTTCAAGTGTTTACTTTGCAGAGGAAAACAATGTCAACACTTCGGCAATGCGGTACAATGTGGATGAGCAACCTCCTTGTACCGATCTCTCTATTTTTGCAACAAGAGGCACTACTGTTGGTAGTTCCACTTCCTACAACTCTACCGCATAAGAAAGGAGTGTTGCTTTCCTTTACATGTATGCGAATATAGATGAGATGGACAAATATTTTGAGTAAATGTTTGTCTTACATTTATACTAATCGGCGTATTTTGTAACACATCTATTCTAAAAAGTTTTCTTCTCGTACAGTGAATTCCACAAGCAAAATTGGACACATAGGCATCAACCTACGAGCAAACAAGTAGAAGTGATGCGACGGGAAGGAATAAATGGAGGACCTAATTTCCTATCCTGGTTTCGAGATCATGTAACATTTTCTCGTTAACTTAGTAATATTTACAAAGTATTCTTATAACTTACGAGTATTTACAAAGTGTTCTTATAACAGTGCATGAAAGATGCCCACGTAAATGAAGACTTGCGACAACTATCCTATGGATTGATTAAAGTTAGGAGCTATGGTCGATATGACGTCAATGGCTACTGATTCCGTACAACTCAATTTGAATCTCTTCGTCCTCTTGCGGCAACATCTAATACCGGAGTTGTGACGAGGGCAGTCGACTCTCAAGGACGTGAAACTAATTATTATGGAATCATTAATAAAATCCTTGAATTTGCTTTTGCCGGAAATAAGGATCTTCGAGTAGTATTCTTTGACTGTGATTGGTTTGATATCAATCATGGAACTCGACTAAACTAATTTGGCATGGTGAAAGTCAAAAACAACGAACGGCTACGAGGATACGATTCATTTGTTCTTGCACACCAAGTGGAGCAAGTGTATTATCTATCTTATCCATGCAAAAAACTCAAAGCTTGGTGGGTTGTACATAAGGTTAATACTCGTGAGCGGTTATACACTCCAGGAGATGATGGTTACCATGATACTGATGAGGTTGACGAGGTTTACCAAGAAGAAGAGTTGCCAGACTCGTTTATCATCGAGCCTGGTATAGGACTCGATGACTTAGTTGGAGACGCTCAAGATGTCGAGACATCTGATATGCGTAAATGGAAACGAAATCCAGTTCAGACGCTCACGAAAGAAGATCGATTGTCTGGTTTAAGGAGTAGGGTACATGATCATGACATTGATGAATTTTGAAATTGATGATGTAACATTTTCTTCACTAACTTAACATGAATTTTGTCGTCATCAAAGGGGAGCGGAAATATTTATTAATTATTCCTGACAACAGGATGTCGTCATCAAAGGGGAGCGAGAAGAAGGGGACACGAGGGTTCCTCAGTCGGTCTCGGGACCTCTTCTCAGTTAGCTCGTCAGGTGCGAGCAGACGCTCTCAGCTGATGAGGCACCTACCAGACTTTGAGGGCCGACCTCTAGCCTTACAGCACATAGAGGTAAATTTCAGTTGTCAATCACGTTATTTTAAATTGCACTTATAAATAATTTATTCTTATCAATCCTTTAATTTTGCAGTCTGACTCACAGTCGTCAGATTCAGAGTCAGAGGTTAGGCCGCCACCACAGGCTAGCCAGCCCTCGGAGCCGGCAACCCTACCTTCGGAGCCGGCGAGCGTGGATCCTTCGGGCTCTAGTGGTGACCAACCTTCCGGGTCACCGGACGTGGTGCCCCCGCAGAGACGACGGACGAGGAGGACCCACTGTGCGGCTCCTCCTCCTGTTCCTCGTGAGCGGGTCACTATTCGTCCAGTTGGAGACAGGTAAAAAATTATATATTTGGTACATATTTCATGATGTCTACAAATACTTACTGAGATAACAAATTTTGTAGATCTTGGTACGACTGTTTGTTCACGGGCCAGGGACACCACAGGCTGGTTAACGGTGTCATCGGGGCTTTATTGTGTTTGTACTATCCCGGTGTGGGACGACTGCGCTCGTGTCTCGTACGAGGTGCACGACACTCTTGAGGGGGCCGTGTGGAACGATTTTATAGTAAGTTTAAATGTTTACATTCTTCAACTCATTTAAATTGTTAATACATATTGATTAAATGTTTGTTTCCTTAAAGCTGAGGTACCAGTTAGAGGAAACGAGCGAGAGCATGATGGAGCACGTGACACTCGTGTTCTACACAAACGCTCGGAAGCTCGTGACGCAGGCGTTGTCGTACGCCCGCATACAGGCCGTTAACGACTACCAGAAACGGTATCAGCAGCAGCAGGAACGGGTTCCCTTTAGAAGGGACTCCGACACGTACTTGACAGAGGATCAATACGTAGAGGTAAGTTCTAATTGTTCAAAAAACTCAATAGTTACTTATGTTAACAGTTAATGATATACTAAATATGTGCAGGTTAGTATTTCCTGGTTAGAGGGTCAACCTGACGCATACCGAGCTCTCTGTCGGTATTGGGCTAGCGATGACTTCAAAGCTAAGTCCATGAGGGCTCAAGGATGCAGAGGGTCCGACGGGAAGCACACCTATGGCGCCGATGGTCATTTGCGTTTGGCTAAACGCATGGTAAGTGTATTATAAGTTTGTTTATGTGTTCATAACATATTTATCCTACTAACACGCATCTATAGGAGCGAAAGACCGGCCAGGAGCCTAGCGCGATCGAGGTTTGGAAGAGAGGTCACAGGGGAAGTGACCCGTCGCAGCCGGGGCAGTGCAGTAAGGTTGCGATCGATCGATTGGTTTTTTTAGGAAAAGTACGGGCAGGAAGTCATCAAAATACACGGTGAAGGGTACGATTGAGAAAACGCGCCAATCGACCCTCAAGCCGTGTATGCAAGCGGCGGCGGGAAGGCCCATGGCCGGTGAGTTGGTTTCTTTGATTTAGGTTTTCCAATCTTCCTTCTTTTACTTATTATTTTTCTTTCTCGGCGCGACCTACGAGAGGCACTTCATCGACGCAGGCTTCGTCGGTTGGTCCGTCGAGTGGTCGTCTCTCGCAGAGAGACATGGAGTTTCGTGCCATGCAGGAGAGGCTGACACGGACCCAGGAGGAGCTCGACAGGACGAGGCCATCCAGGAGTACCAAGCTAACTACATGGCCCAGATGCAGGCAGCGGTGGAGGTAAGTAATTTCAATTACTGTAGTTTACTTTCATAACATTTCAGAAATACATATGTTCTAATATTTTTCAGTTATAGGCCTTAGCTCGACAGAACGGCCAACAAATCACGATTCCTGCGTGGCAGCCGCCACAGGTGACCCCGTCACAAGAGCCCGCAGCCCAGGTGCCTCCGGTATAGGTAATAAACTCTTTAATATTGTCTTTTTCATCTAACATAAGGAGAGAGGGAGATGTAGAGTGGTACAGAAGGGAGAGAGGGAGTGCGAGAGAGAGTGAGTGAGATGGAGAGATCGAGTGTTGCAATAGAGGGAGAGAGAGAGTGCGAGAGAGGGTGTGAGTGAGAATAACATAAAGAGGGGATGAATAGTACAGAGAGAGGAAGAGAGTGAGAAAAAAGAGAAAGGCATTGATATCTGAATCCAAACCGTCGTAACTACTCATGTGTTTTGTAGAGTTCGGCGACGAAGGCCTCTACTCCATCGCCACAGCTACCGGTTCCAAGAGAGACGCGTGGAGATGATATCTTCGGCTCCGGAGGTAGTCGAGAGGGTAGTGTGTAGCCCGTTTGTAATTTGTGGTGTGTGATGCATATGAACTATTTTATAACTGTTTACTCATAACTGTTTGTGCTGTGAGCTGGCCATCGTGCCAGGTTAGTGCGTTTCTGTTTTTTTAAAAAAAATACAAATATAACTTACGACGGCTACTGCCTAGAAGCCGTCGTAAGTTAGCCTCTGTTACTTACGACGGTCATCAGAACCGTCTTAAGTTAGCCTCTGTTACTTACGATGGTTACCAGAACCGTCGTAAGTAACGTGCCTTGGACCACCACGTGGTCTGGGGCCTTACTTACGACGGATGCGCGACGCCGTCGTAAGTTATGTTATTTACGACGGTAGCCTTTGTAAGTTAGGTTATTTACGATTGGGTAATTACCTTGGCTGTACACCGTCGTAAGTAAAGAAATACCGTCGTAAGTAGCTAACTTACGATGTTTTATGACTTAATTACGACGGCCTCAGCCGTCGTAAGTTTGTCGAATTCCTATAGTGCAAGTACATATAGTGGTTTGGTGACGCACAGTTTAGTGCTATACACATGCTACATCGACTGGGTGTTGTGTGTCATTGATTAACTAAGCACTGATACTAAAATACTAGTCCATCCGGTTTTATAATGTTGACGTTGGCTAGTATAAATTTATACCAACCAACTTCAACGAGCTGAAATCGGAGGGAGTAGGTAGGATAAGTATAGAGCGAGCTGGTATTTGAGGCATTGCCTCATTATCATGCACTGGTAAGAGGCATTTCATGCATGCGATGATGATCCATACTAACCATCGATCGAGCTGGCGGGCAGTATGGTAGGTAGGTGCCCGAGAAGTATCGTTGATCAGGGCACTCCGACGCGGCTATGAAAAGAACTCGGGCGCGGGGCACGGGACGGGAGTGAGTTTGATGCCCAGGCATGCACCGGCGGAACGAAGCTTCCGCTCGCCGACACGGACGTCCCGCTTGCTCGGTCGGGCCGTACGTACGTGTCGTCGTGACCATGAGATGCGAACGTGACGGGCGACCACACTCTGCCCGCGCTGGCGTCCGGCGGGCGATCCAACCGCGCGCTGATCCGATCGAGCAAGCTGATTACCTGTGCCTCCCGGGAGTCGGGTATAGCTCAAGTCGATCGATCGTGTTCGCACACGCGCATCACGCACTTCGCTAGCTTGCTAGCTAGCCGTAATGCCGCCACCGACTTGCCTGTCCATAATTAAAAGGTATAGTTTGGTGCCGCTTCACCGACACGTCGTAAAGCGACTTGATGCGCCTGGTTCAAGGTGCGTGATGAATGCAGGTAAGATATACGGAGTATATTCCCAGGTCTGGTGCGTTGTAGCTAGCCGTAATGCCGCCATTGTCTCTAGCGTGTAAAAAGGTAACCCCCTTGATTCGTCGATCGGTCTAGGTCAGCCATTCGTTTCTCTGCTGGCCGGCCGGGTCGTCTTATTAGCAGGCTGTTCGGTGCACCGTACACATCCGATCCATCGGGTCACCCATCCGTCCGTACGTGTACACGGTATCCGTCCGTCCGTCCGTAAGAAAAAAAGAAAAACAAGTGAGTATCTGTCGTGGACGGCATCAGTATCAACGGCGAACCGTGTATTTATTAGGCAGTTGAAATTCCCCGAGACGGTCGGTTGAACTGATTATATGGTCGTATATAAATGTGACAAGGTTTGTTGGGTTGGGTGTACACGCATGCATGCATGGTCCCGTACGATACGCGGGCGACCACGGCCCCGGCCGTGACCGTGATCACCTGCTTGCATCGATCACGCAGATTACTGCAGTATCACTGTCGAAGCGTGTAGCCGACACTTCCCCCGGGCCTGTTCTGGGCAGCCCGCAGAGGTTTTTTTTCGGAGGGGCTAGTCACTCACGGAGAGCTTCAATGTTAGGGACGATTGAGGGAGAAGCTTGACACGGGGATTTTTACGTGGTTCAGTCCGCCGGAGCGTAAAACCCTACGTCCACGGTGAGCAGAGTTGCTCGTTGTATTGCTTTCTGCTCAGAACCAGAGTCCTAAGCTTGAGGATGAGTCGAACCGCTAGGGTGCGAGAGTGTGTAAGAGGCGAACCCTTGCTAACGTTGCCTACCCGAGCCTTTTATAGTCCAAGGCTCGAGTGGCTTACAAGGTGGGCCCGGGACCCGACAGGTGGTCCCGGGGAGATTGCCTGTCATCTACCGTATCTGCAGTTACGCCGGTAGTTGTCTCTGGCGAGGGCTTCCGAGTCTTCATTCTGCCGCCTTGCCCATGCCGCAAGCTAGTCGTGGTGGTTGATGATGGCAGGGGCGGCAAGGGATGTCTTGTCCCTGTATTTATTGGCGGGCAGGCTCTGACGCGGCGCGCCAGTCTGCGATGTGACTGGGCGCAATGACACCTGACAGAGGCGTGCTTCGCGTCTCCGTGCCTTGGGAAGGCGCGGGTCTTGAATACCTTGTACGGGCAAGGTATGGCGCGTCTTTACTCTTGCTGCCTACCGCGCGGGGGTAGGTAGCGCTGCTCTGCTGGCCACATGGCGGGCCCGGAGCTCTCCTCTGAGGAGAGGGAGGTCCGGCCCCGCGGGACACGTGGTGCCTTCGGAGCTCTCCCCGCGGAGGGGGGAGGTCCGGCTTCTGCTAGCCACGTGGCCGGCTCGGAGCTCTCCTCTGAGAAGAGGGAGGTCCGGCCCCGTGGGACACGTGGAGCCTTCGGAGCTCTCCCCGTGGAGGGGGAGGTCCGGCTCAGTTGGCCACGTGGTGGGTCCGGAGCTCTCCTTTGAGGAGAGGGAGGTCCGGCCCCGCTAGACACATGGCGCCTTCGGAGCTCTCCCTGCGGAGAAGGGCGAGGTCCTTAGGCATTTTTGCCCTATGCACGGGGGTACCCCGTATTGAGGGTACCGACAGTGGCCCTCGTGCCCATCTCGGGGGAAATAGCGAGCCCGAGGTGGGGCCCCCGTCTCTTCCACTCCGCGCGCCTTCTCTAAGACCCGCATTGACCGTTGCCGGAGCACGAACAGTCGCGGGGTCGTGGGAGCGTGTGCCCCACTTGATGGCTTCTTTTTACTGCGGTGGTTCCCAAGGCTGCCACTTCTGCACGTCGCAGCGCCTTTTCAGGAACCGCCGAAGCGTCTTGTCGGCTCGTCTCCTTGGGAGACTGACTTCTTGGCCCACCGCTTCAGCTGGACGGCTTGGGTCCACTTGTCATCGACGCTTGGTCTTGGAGCCGAAGCGGTTGCCCAAGCGGCGTATTCGAAGAGTTTTGAATCGCTTTGAATCGCGCCTGGGAAGTTTAAAAGGGGATCTTACCCGCATCGCGGCTTCCCTTCGCACTTCCCAGTGCTTGCATCTTCCTTGAGTTCTTGCGCCCTTGTTTTCCCTGTCCTTGAGCTTCCTCCTGCCATGGCTTCCAACCTGCCTTCGAAGAAGAAGCGCGCTCGGTCTCCTCCGCCGGCGGTGCTTGCGCCAAGTCAGGGATCCAGGGCGCCTGCGCGCCCTGCTTCTGGAGATGGTGCCCCGTCCGGTGGTGACTCCAAGAGGCCTCGGGCTCATCATCCCAACGGGACTCCTCTTGAGCGACGACGGGCTGAAGGTTCCCGGGTGTCGCGCCCTCCCTCCTCAGGCGGTGGAGCCTCGAGGGGGAAGTGCTGGTGTGTCCATGCCTAGGGGCGAGCCAAGAACTCAGGCGCCCCGGGACTCAGGGGCCGGATCGGCGTCCAGGGGGGCTTCAAAAGCATCCCCTGCTCCGCCAGTCCGGGCGACTGCGGGGCAGCCGTCGGCGATGACGGCGGGCTCTAGTGGACCTACCCCGGCTCGGAAGCCGGGGTTCAGAGCCTGTTGGAGCGCTCGTGTCTCTCGGTAAGCGACGCCTACCAGATTCTAGAGTCTGTATTGTCTTCTTCTTCTCCTAACTCAGGAGTTTCCCATGTTTGCAGGGACTCCCTGAGTGCCGGTAATGCTCCCGTTTCCCAGCCATCCTCAACTGACGGGGGATCCGCGCCGCAGCGCTCAGAAGCCGAAACGGTCGTAGCGGCCCCCAAGCCAGTGCAAGTTCCTTCTACGCCGGTCGGCCCGGCTCCTGTGGCAGCGGCGACTCCTCCCATTCATCCCCCTTCACCGGCTCGGGAGTCGGCTGTCGCTGAGGGTTCGGCGGGACCGGCTGTCGATGTCCCGCCCCCTGTTGCCGGAGCGGGAGAAGCTGCCACGGGCCTTACATCGGGCAGCGAACCAGGGCGCACCAGGAGCGAGCCTGTCCTAGTGCCGGCTTCTCCCGATCAGCGCCTTATCCCGGTTGCTGGAGCGTCGACTTCTCCCGAAGACAACGTGATGGAGGCGGTCGGGGGCGTCGCTCCGGCCTCTGCCGTCCCGCTGCCCCTGGCAGACGCCCTTGTGCTCGCCGAGACGAGAGTCCGGCAGGTTTTGGCGCGCTCGATCGCGAGCGGGAGGAGCAGGTAGGTGAGAGGGATCGCCTCCTCACCTGGGGGTGCCTTTTGAGGGAGCGAACTGAGGAGTTCAGGGAGGAGCTTGACTCGAGGCGGGCATCGCTCGACGTCATGGAAGCGCTCCTTGACCGTCAGAAGAGGGTCGTCGACCGTCTAGACTCCGAGACTCGGCTGCTCCACCAGGAGGCCCGCGAGTCTCACGCTCAGGCCGATGAGCGTCTCTCCGCTTGGAGGATATGCGTCTGAAGCTGAAGTACCGTGAGCGCGCCGTCGCGGACCAGGAGCGCTCTACGGCGGCCGAGGCGGAGAAGATTGCCGCACGGCTGGCGGCTGGCGAAGGCAACCTGAGGGCTCGTGCCAAGGAGCTGGAGACCCAGAAGGCAGACCTGGTCGCAAGGGAGGAGCGGGTCTCCCGGAAGCACCAGGCGGCCCTAGACCGGGAGCTGGCAGCCGACTTTCGGTCTTCGAAGTTGGACCAGCTTGCCCAGCGCCTCCAGCTTCGGGAGAGCTCGCTGGCCACCAAGGAGAAGGAATTCTCCGAGGGGAGCCTTGACGCCTTGCTGGCAGCCCGCCGCGAGGTGGAGGAGCTCCTGGCCTCGCGGTTCTCCGAGGCCCAGGCGGTCTCAAACTTCATGGACCAGGCGGGATCCGCTCTGGTCCCTCTTGGCTTTAGCCCGGTGAAGGCAGCAGCCTCGGCGCAGAAGGTGGCCGAGGTGATCCCCGCGCTCGAGTCTATGAGCGCCAAGCTGAATAGGCTTGAAGCGGTGGTCGTCGGCGAGCTCGAGGCAGAGGGACGAGGCCTAGCAATGTAGGTTGCTACGCACGTGTTGGCGTGCTTCCGGAGCCGGGATCCCTCCTTCTCACTGGAGCCAGTGAGTCAGGGCCCTGCCGTGGAACGGGAGGAAGCCGCCAGGACTGAAGTCGGGGACGTGGCCGCCCTCGTAGCCTCTAGATTCCGGCGAGAGCCAGGGGAATCCTAGGGCTTGTATCTTTTCTTTCTCTTTCATTGAGTCTGTAGTCCAGCTCGTGGAGCCTTGAATGAATAGACTCTTGTTATTTCCTGTGTCTGTGTTCTTTCGTCCTCTTCTTGGCTTGGTCTGGCCAAGTCCTTAGCTACGCAAGGTACTCAGAGGTCTTCACCAATCTTGAAGCCTTGCACAGACACCTTCCTCGGGTCCTTATTGAGTTAAGGGCCTCAGGGGTCTCCGGAGCTCGCCCCGTGAGAACGGGGAGGTCCGGATCTGCCGACCACGTGGCGGGCCCGGGTGCTCTCCTTTGAGAAGATGGAGGTCCGGCCCCGCTGGACACGTGGGGCCTTCGGGGCTCACCCCTGCGGAGAGGGCGAGGCTTGGCTTTGCCGGCCACGTGGCGGGCCCGGAGCTACCTTGTGAGGAGAGGGGAGCTCCGGCCCCGCTGGACACGTGGGGCATTCGGGGCTCGCCCGTGCGGAAGGGGCGAGACCCAGATCTTCCGGTCTTGCGCTGGAGTAGCCGATAGCTCTTTCCCCCACTTTAGTGCGGTCCTCGTAGCTAAAACCTGGAGATCCTGCACACAGGTAGAGGAAGCGTAATTCTCCTCAGGGGGTCTCCCCTCCCCGTCCCTTAGTCTTATTTGGCTTACGGTCCTAGTCCGGTATACGGGGCCTGGGCAAATCTGTGCGCGAGGCGCCGGGGCTCCGGCTCCCTCCGAGGTCAGGGTACGACCGTCCGGCTCCTAGTACCGGACCGTACGCCGGGGAAGCAGAGTGCACAGGCTTTCGGTACGGAACCAGGCAAAGCGGTTGTACTCCCCTGGACCTCCGAAGGGCAGGGTGCGCACGCTTTGGGTCGAAACCGGCAAAGCAGGCTACGCACCCTGGATCCCCCATGCACAGCGTAGGTCTTTCCTGGAGGTGACCAACTGGCACCGTAACACCTGACTGGGGGAGGCCCGAAAGGCCCCCTGTCCATCGGCAGGTGCCTCAAGCGCAACCGCCTTTGGTAGGATAGAAAATGCTGACTATGGATGAGAGCGGGAAAGGGGAGCTAAATGTACGGTGAGCATACATAGAAAGTGCGGTCATAGAAATTAATGGGTAATTTAAATTAGCATATAAGTAAGAGTGAGGTAGAACAGGTTCCTGTGTAAATGCCCTTAGGAGGAAGGCAGGCTGAACATGGAGGCAACAACCCGCCCCATTAAGAAGGGAAGCAAGACTCTACGCGCTTGGGGTCGGAACCAGGCCAAGCTGGACGTAGTCCTGGACCGTCCCGTGAGGCTTAGCTGCTCCGAGCGTTGTTCCTGGAACCTATGGGATCTATTACAGAAAGGAAAAGGCATGTTCTACTAATGCTCAGGGGATAGAACTTACTGTGTTGTTCCATGCTCCAAGGGTTCGGGAGCGGATCAAATCCTTGGTGGAGAGGCGTATGTACCTGGTGCGGTAACTTTTGTGACTCGGAAGGGACCTTCCCGGCTGGGGGAGAGATTATAGGTCCTTCGCGGGAAAGTTGTGCCACGACACCAGGTCACCTTCTTGTAGCTCCCAGACGCGCTTGGTCCTTTGGCGGTAGTGCCGGAGCACCAGCCGGGGCCGTGCGTTGTGGGGTGCTACTTGTAATCGTGCCTCGTCGACGAGGTCGATATCTTCACGCCGGAGCTGGTCCTTCGCGGCTTCTCCCGGGAGCCCCGGGGTACCTTCCTCTATTGGCTCATGCCGAAAGAGGTAGGCGGACCCGGAATCTTCTTGGGGGACCCAGGATGTCCTCTTCCATTGGCTCAGACCGACAGGAGGTTGACGGATCTTCGGCCCCCTGGAGGTGCCACCGAGGCACAGAGACGTGCGCTCGGGTGGAGCTAGCCCAGTTCTGCACCGTCGGGGGCTGGTGCTCGGGCTGCTGCAACTGCTTGGAGCTTTTCCAAGGCTGATACCACAGCAGTGCAGTCTCCACAGATCTTTGGGGCAGTTGTAGTGGACTACCGCCCTGACTCGTCGCCACTTGAGTTGGGGTCCTCATAGTTGTGTACCGCCTTTACGGCACGCTGAGGCGCCTGGAACCCCACCTGGTGGCCGACGTTGTCTTGGGTGTCGACCTTCTGCTTACCCTCCCTTTGACGGAAGGGAGGGGCGTCAACACGCGGTTGCTTCCCCTTGTAGAAGCGCTCCGCGAGCTTCTGAATCTCGCGGCACTCAGCAGCAGTATGGGTGCTGGTGTCATGCACGGGGCATGGCTCGCCTTGGTCACCATCTGGAGCTGGTGACTGTCGCTCCCTCTTGTTGGGGCGTGGCCCCCGAGCTCCACTGGGTGCTGCTGCTGCAGCAACTGGAGCTGCGGTCGGTGGCTTCATCTTGCCACCGCCCCGGTTCTTGATCTTCTTGCCGCTTCCATGGGAAGCAGCGCCAGATCCGGGCTGTCCTCCTGACTCTGGCGCACTTGTCCGCCAGGCTGAAGAGCTCTCAGACGTCGCGAACCTCTCTGGTCGCGAGCTTCTAAAGCATCTTATCGTCCCGTACACCCTGCCAGAACGCCACCACCACAGAAGCATTTTGGGTATGCGGGATGGTGTTCCGTACCTGGGTGAACCGCTGGATGAAGGAGCGCAGCGTCTCTCCAGGTTGTTGTTGGATGGCGTGGAGGTCGAGCTCCGTGCTAGGCCGGGTGTAGGAGCTGCCGAAGTTAGCAATGAACTACCGGCAGAGCTCGCCCAGGAGGTTATGGACCCCTGGGGAAGATTCATGAGCCAAGACTGGGATGGGCCGGTCAAGGCGACGGGGAAGTAGTTGGCCATGACGGCCTCGTCCCATCCTGCAGCAAGGATGGCGGTGGAGTAGATCTGAAGGAACTCCGCCGGGTTGACGCTGCCGCCGTACTTCTCGGGCAGGTGCGGCCGGAACTTGCGCCGCCACTTCGCGAAGCGAAGGTATGGCGCCGGGGCCGCACATCCTGCTCCTGTTGCTGCAGGTGTTGGTGCCGCAAACGCCTGGTTCGCTGCAGGCACCGTATACCCCGGCATGGGCAAGGCTGCGCCATAGACCGGGGCACCATTTGCACGACATATGGCTGGGGCATATGCTGCGCGGCGTACGCCTGGGGCATATGCTGCGCGGCGTACGCCTGGGGCAGAGATCGCATGGCGAACGTCTGCGGCCCTGGCTGGGTTGAGGCGGTCGACATGCTGTCGTCGGCCTCTTGGTTGCGGCGCCTTTCTCGTCGTCGCTCGATGGCCACTTGGGCATCTTTGCCCATGTGGCATCGTTCCAGCTCCGACCTCAGGTCCGCCGATGGGAGCATGGTGGAGCGGGAATCTGCAGTCTGCCCGTCAACCGTTGGTGTGCGCGTCAGCGACACAACCGGTTGACTGGGGCGTCGTCCCCACCGAAGTCGAGGGTCGGCGGCGGCGACGACGAGACGGTCTACGTCGCGAATCCACTGTTGGGTCGCTGACTGAGGCGCGTCCCCAGCAGGTGGATTGCGCAGTAGCGCTCGTGCTGCAGCTAGTGCGCCCACGTGGGAGACACTCAGCGCTGCAGTAGATCTCACACTCACTGGAGCCTGCGCTGCCGGAGCCGGCGCTGCCGGAGTCGGCTGCTGGCTCCCAGCTTGCGCTGACACACTCCGTCCTGGGTGTGTCGAGACGTAGTCCCCGCTGGTCACCGTTCGCCGTGAACGTGGGCGGGGAGAGCTCGCCGCTGAAGGAAGCTTCGTCATCTTCGTCGCCAGAAGCTCATCGCGCAAGGGAAAAGCCCTCTACCTGGCGCGCCAAATGTCGAAGTGTGTAACCGACACTTCCCCCGGGCCTGCTCTGGGCAGCCCGCGGAGGTTCTTTTTCGGAGGGGCTAGTCACTCACGGAGAGCTTCAGCGTTAGGGACGATTGAGGGAGAAGCTTGACACGGGGATTTTTACGTGGTTCAGGCCGCCGGAGCGTAAAACCCTACGTCCACGGTGAACAGAGTTGCTCGTTGTATTGCTTTCTGCTCAGAACCGGAGTCCTGAGCTTGAGGATGAGTCAAACCGCTAGGGTGCGAGAGTGTGTAAGAGGCGAACCCTTGCTAACGTTGCCTACTCGAGCCTTTTATAGTCCAAGGCTCGAGTGGCTTACAAGGTGGGCCTAGGACCCGACAGGTGGTCCCGGGGAGATTGCCTTCCATCTACCGTATCTGCAGTTACGCCGGTAGTTGTCTCTGGCGAGGGCTTCCGAGTCTTCGTTCTGCCGCCCTGCCCATGCCGCAAGCTAGTCGTAGTGGTTGATGATGGCAGGGGCGGCAGGGGATGTCTAGTCGCTGTGTTTATTGGCGGGCAGGCTCTGACGTGGCGCGCCAGTCTACGATGTGACTGGGCGCAACGGCACCTAACAGAGGCGTGCTCCGCGTCTCCGCGCCTTGGGAAGGCGCGGGTCTTGAATACCTTGTACGGGCAAGGTATGGCGCGTCTCTACTCTTGCTGCCTACCGCGCGGGGGCAGGCAGCGCTGCTCTGTTGGCCACGTGGCGGGCCCGGAGCTCTCCTCTGAGGAGAGGGAGGTCCGGCCTCGCGGGACACGTGGAGCCTTCGGAGCTCTCCCCGCGGAGGGGGGAGGTCCGGCTTCTGCTAGCCACGTGGCGGGCCCGGAGCTCTCCTCTGAGGAGAGGGAGGTCCGGCCCCGTGGGACACGTGGAGCCTCCGGAGCTCTCCCCGCGGAGGGGGAGGTCCGGCTCAGTTGGCCACGTGGCGGGTCTGGAGCTCTCCTCTGAGGAGAGGGAGGTCCGGCCCCGCTGGACACATGGCGCCTTCGGAGCTCTCCATGTGGAGAAGGGCGAGGTCCTTAGACATTTTTCCCCTGTGCGCGAGGTAACCCGTATTGAGGGTACGGACAATCACAATCCATGTTATCAGGATGGCGGTTTTTCTTTTCTTCAGCTGTTCCTAGTCCAGTGCAGTCTTTCCGGATTGCCTCCTGCAGTTACCCATCTCGAATCTAACACTGCTGACAAGGCAGGCAGGCACCAAGCGAGGCTCGCTCGTCGGTTTTGTCGGTCGTCACCTGTCAGCGTACAGCACCTGTGTGTGTGTCCCTGTACTGTGTACAGCGACAACAACGTAACTTTTTTTCTAGAAAGCTCACAGCGACAACGTAGCTAACATGCATGCCTGACCACAGCTTAGATTCGATCCGACTGTGCCGCCGGGTCCCGTAGTAGGGCCTGATTCTTTACTCACGGCGTTTAGCACATATGATTTCGACGGGGATTCATTCCACTCTATGATCTTGTCTAATTTGTTGAGACGTCGTCGTTCCGCCCACGCGCGCGTACGTGTCAGATTGAATCGTGATCGCCGCCCTGGAATGGTCACGGCGTCGAGAGAGAGAGAGAGAGAGACTGCACATGAACGCGTTGGTGCTAGCAGCAAGAATCTGAAAGCATCACGGCTCTTATGATAAGCGCTCTCCACAGATCGTATCGTCAAGATCTCCCAGCTAGTCAGCTGAGCTGTTTGCGATCTCTTATTATAAGTATAACGCTGCCCCTCTCTCTGGACCCGCCGTCTTCTTCAGCCGATCAGGATTCACTGATTTAGAGCTGTTTAAGCCTCCATCTACCGTTCATTGTACATTTAACAATGTCTGAAACAAAAATGAATTTGCTATCCTTTTAGAGAAAAATATTGCAAAAATAAGAACATGTCATGATATTAATTCCACAGTCGGTTCTACATCCAGGGCTGCCATGCGATTTTCGTAGGTAAAAAATATGTGCAAGGGAAACTAAAATTAGTTTATAAATTTAATATCATATAATATGCTCCTGTTTTCTTTTGCAGTATTTTTTTCAAAATGAGACCAAAACTCTACTAAATCCACCGTCGATTCTACATCCAGCGATGCCATGCGATTTTTGTAGGTAAAAAATATGTGTGGTGGATTTAATATCATGACATGCCCCTATTTTCTTTTGCAATATTTCTCTCTAAAGGAGAGCAAAAATTCATTTTATTTCAGATAACGTTGGATGTACAATGAACTGTAGATGGAGGCCTACTGCACGCGTGCAGTAAACGGCTCTAAGTCACTGGATCTGGATCCTGTTCAGCTGGCTGTGCGTACAAAACAAAGCTCGCCGCTCCGGCAGATCCCATCTGGCTCGTCGTCGTGCCTTGGCCATGTGCGCGCGGGCGACCAGCGCGCTGGCCCATGTGTACACGCGCGGTTTCCTCAGCACACTCTCCTGGTTGAGTCGTCTGCATCAGCCGTCAGACGAGTTGACCTGTGCCGGGCCACGACGCATCGCCCTTTTGACGGGCCGGGGGCCTTCGAACTTCGATCGCATGCGCACACGTGCTCGCTATTTCGCTAAGCTCGACATGCATGTAAACTGACGTGTCCGGCTAGCTACATTTAGGCCTGACGTCCATGAAACTCGATCTCGCCCCGCAGCGGGACCGTGTGCGATCCTGGCCGGCTCCATCATCGATCACCATTGAAGGCACCAAGCTCACCTTGAAGCTGACCCTCGAGCAGCTGCCTAAGCTGGAGGGAAGGTGCCAGCACGATTGACGACTACCCGCTAGGATCGTGTCCGTATTGTGGTTACCCGCACAAGTGATGGAAATGAAGCACACGGCGAGGACCCGGCCGACACGCTAGCGACGCATGCGCGCTTCCGCCGTGCCCACTAGATTTGAAGTAGTTGAGGAGGCTAAATGGCATTGTTCAGAGCTGGAAACATGTGTACACATTTGAAACGCAAATATAAGATAACCTAGGGAGTCTTCTGCAAAGTTTTGTAGGACCTGCATGTTGCCGGGTCGTTTTTTATACATGCGATTGGGCCTAAATAGTGGCCCAAAACAATTTATATGAAACAGAGGCCCAGGGATCAAGGGCTAACTCATGGTGCTACGTATATCTGGGTTTTTTCGTGGGCCCAGTGAGAGTCCCAGTAAAGACGAAACCGATAATGAAAGAAACTAAAAAATATCGTCGACAGCAGGATTCGAACCTGCGCAGGCAAAGCCCAACAGATTTCGAGTCTGTCTCCTTAACCACTCGGACATATCGACTTCCAATAAAGGAAGTGAACTTAGTTTTTAATAACAATAAAAAAACAGAGGGAGCCTTTGTTTTCCGAAACGAACTTCGTATCAAAGTGATGAAAAAGAAGGTTAAAGAACCCTGCGTATTCTTCCTGATTCCTGCACTGGAATGTAGGAATTTACGAAGGTTAAAGAATGTTTCAAAAATATAATCACCCGTCATCCGGCGCCTGCTTACGCAGGAGAGCTTCTCCATTCAGGCATTCACATTGGCGTTCAATACCACTCTCCCATTCATGCTGTTTTTCTTCCATCCCTCGTTTAGGCCAGGGGCGGGGAAGCACTACGGGGCCATGCCAGAGAGCCAGACCTGCCATATGCATCAGTGCATGTGCGGCATCCGCCTCCGGCTGCAGCTTCGAGTAAAAGCGAACACAAGGAGGACCCCTCCATCCTTTCAACGTTCCTAGACGACTGACTACACTGCTATCGGATTTAATCATCTTCAGAGTTCAGACTGATATGACATTCACAAGGCTTCTCTCTTGCAGAATTTGATGTACTGCTCAGTAATCAGAAACTGGCCGATCGATTCAGTGCCCAGCGACCTCATCGATTGATCCACTGTACTAGTTTCTGTTCATCTAATTGCGGCATTCCTCATTCAGTACTCTCTCTGGCTCCGTGAGGTCGAGGCTGCCCCCCTTAACACGTCCTTCTGTCATGCTCCGTCTTTCTTGTGTGTTCACCAACAATCCGATTTGTTTACTGAAACCGCTCTCTGTTCCGGTTCTTCTCTTCCACAGTATTTTTTTGAACCAGATCTCTTCTATAGTATGAGAATCGTCATGTTGAGATGTACTAATTCATGTTGTTTTGTGGAGGACTGAGGGTTCGCTTGTGCCGGGGCGTGCAGCATAAAGCACGGAGGACTGCGCTTCCATGACTCGACCTCTTGGTTGTCACAATACAGATACACGACGAATGTGTATTTGTCTGTCCTTCGAGATTAACAAAGTGATCGTGAAATGACAAGGAGCAATGGGCCTAATCGATGATGCCTGTCCTCAAGCCAGCAAGTGCTCTGGTCTAGAGCATGGCATGCCGAGATTTTGAGAAGTGGAAGTTACGCTTTAATCTTTGGAGGAAAGACAAGAAAGTGTAAGGTAATATTATATAGCTTTCCCTTATTCCATTCCTAGACAGAGAGGCCTAGCTGTATGTTTTCTGTTCAGAAAGAGGAGACAGGACACAGAAAAGTCAGTAAACTCTATGGTAAGCTAGAAAATTTAGTGTATACCAATCACCAGTTACCGTCACCCAACTGAATAGAAAAGATTAATAAGGTCCTGTACTATGTACTTGCCATTACGCAGATGCACTGATCGTTACTATGTTTATGAGCCTATGTTACAGACTACCGCTGACAGTGAAAGAAGATAAGCTTGCTGGTCCACCGACGGCTGACACCCAGCATTTTTCTTTCTTGGCGGATCTGCTGTTTCCTAAGAGGATCCTCATTGATATTTTCATTTGCATGGGGTTCCTGCAGCATGGACTCCGGGTATCTTACTGTCCACGTTTCACCTGCGCCTAGCTTACGCACACCTTAATCTGCCGTTGATCTCTACTCTTACCACCGCTGTGTTCTTGGTGGATCGATCTCTGCTGAGAGACGATGGCTCCTTTTTTTTCTAATAGCAAACTGATACGACGAAAAAACTAACTGACTTGCCCTATTCCCCCGGCGCCACTTCGTGCGATCTACCGCACCCGCAGTGCCCGGCGTTCGTGGCGCTCAGAGTTCGGACGACCCAACTACGTGCTATACGCACGGTGACCAAGTCCAGAACCTGGACCAACTCCTACATGTGTGGCTCAAGACAGACCCTTGGCTCGCACTCCTCTGTTATTTGCAAGATAAAGAAAATAACAGGATAAAACTAAATTACTCAGAAGTATTAACAATCTCCCCCTACTTCTGAGTCTTGATCGGCATCACCCTAATCTTCTCGCGGAGATCGTGGAACTTTATTCTTCTCAGAGCCTTGGTAAGGATGTCAGCAAGTTCATCATCTGTGTGTGACGTGCTCTAGGTTGATGTCTTCACGCTCTACACATTCCCTGACAAAGTGAAATTCAATATTAATGTGTTTACTCCGATCGTGTAGCACAGGGTTCTTGGCCAAGGCTATGGCTGCGGTGTTGTCCATTCTAATGATCGGAACCGAGATCTGAATCCCAGTTACCTCCTCTATGACGTGCCAGAGCCATACAGCCTGACTGGCTGCCGCAGCACTCGCCATGTACTCGGCCTCACATGTTGATTTTGCCACTGCCTTCTGCTTGTGTGACAGCCAGCTCATAGGTTTTCCTGCTAGAAAAAAGATAACCCCAGTCGTACTTCGACGATCATCAGCATCTCCACCCAGATCGCTATCGCTGTACACAGTTAGATGTAAATCTTCCTTTGCAGGCGTGTAGCGAAGCCCGTAGTTTCTGGTGGCTGCCACGTAGCGAAGGAGATGCTTCACCGCGGTCATGTGCTCTTCTTGTGGCTCTGCCATAAAATGAATCAAGTATCCAACACTGAAACTCAGGTCTGGTCGAGTATGTAACATGTACCTTAGTCCACCGATCAGACTGCAGTATGTGGTGGCATCAGTTGCACGCGATGCCCTCCTCCTGGTGAGTGTGAGTTTCAATCGTGATCCATGGGGGTTGCACACCCATTGCATGTTCCCATTCCACTTCGATCCATGAGTTTCCTGGCATAAGCTTGTTAGCTCGGGCTAATGTCGAGGTTACCTTGTTTAACTTCTATGCCGAGATAATACGACAGCCCACCCAGATCGCTCATCCAAAAATTCTTCTTCATTTCTTCTTTGAACTCCTTGATCCCCTCCTTGGAATCACCCAGGATCAGCAGGTCATCAACGTAGACTCTCACTATGAGTCTTGCTACCTTCCCTGATCTTGTGTACAGCCCGTGCTCTGTCTTGCATCTGTTGAAACCCAGGTTGCGCAGGCTCTCATCGAGCTTGCAGTTTCATGCTTGTGGAGCTTGACGTAATCCATACAAGGCTTTATGGAGTTTTAGCACCATGTCTCCCTTCCCTTCTACAATGAAACCCGGCGGCTATGAGGTATAAACTTCCTTAGCGAGGTCCCCATTCAGAAAAGCAGATTTAACGTCCATATGATGAACGTGCCAGCCGAAGTGTTCCACGACTGCAAGTACGATCCTCACTGATTCCATCCTTGCGAGGGGCGCAAACACCTCTTCAAAATCAATCCCTTGCTTCTGAACGTATCCTTTAGCTACGAGTCACGCTTTGTGTCTGATAGCATTGCCAAGTTCACCCCTTTTTAACTTGAAGACCCACTTTCAGACCAATCGCACGGTGTCCCCTTGGAAGATTTACCAATGTCCATGTCTTGTTTTCCTCAATAGACGTCAGCTCTTCGATCATGGCAATTCGCCATTCCTTTCTCTTCAGTGCTTCTTCTGCAGAACAGGGTTCCTCACCGATGGCTGCAAGAAGTTCCTCCACTTCATCTCTGAGTTGGCAGACCGGTGCAGCCTCCAGTATATTCTCAATGGTGCGAAAACGACGAGGGGCATCGTTTGCTTCAGTATCCAGATCAGGTGTGATATCTGGTGGTGACACAAACTCCACGTTGTCTGGTGCACCAGGTTTTCTCAGTCCTCTGATTGTTCTGCCACTCCCGGTGTGAACTCGCCGTGGTCACCACTGGTTGTAAATGGCGTCCCCCCATCAATATGCTCTGGTTACACACCTCGGACAGTGTACTCCACCCTGAAGTAATCTTCATCGCCAGTGCCTGAGCCGAGTTCAGTTTCCTCCCACTTCCATGCTCTCTCTTCTTCAAAAATAGCATCGCGGGACACGCACACGCGCTCTGTACTAGGATTGTAGAAACGCCACGCTTTGCTGCCCGGCTCATACCCGACGAACACCATAGGAGCCCTACGATCTTCCAGCTTGCCAAGACGTTTGTTCCCTTGCTGTACATGAACAACACATCCAAAAGTACGCAAATGATGGACACTTGGTTTCTTGTCATGCCATACCTCAATCGGGGTTCGTCCCTCAACGCTATGGGTTGGAGACCTGTTCAAGATGTACACCGCGGTAGTCACCGCCTCCCCCAGAACCAGCCAGGGCATCTTCATCGACTTTAGCATGCTTCGAGCAATTCCCATGACGGTCTGATTTCTTCGTTCCACCACCCCATTTTGTCCCGGGGAGTATGGGGCGGTCAGATAATGCTGAATTCCTTCTTTGGTGCAATGCTCGATGAACGCACGCGCTGTGAATTCCCCTCCACGGTCAGTCCGGAAAGTTCCCACCTTCCTTCGAGCCTCTGCTTCTGCTCGTGCTTGAAATGCAGTAAACGCCGCCATGGACTGGTCCTTGGTACTGATCAAGGTTACCCACATATATCGACTCAAATCATCGACAAGGAGGAAAAAGAATCGGTTTCCGCTTGGTGTCATCAACTTTACTGGTCCACACAAATCACCATGGACCAGCTCCAGCCTATCTTTCGCCCTGAACTTCATGGTGCTCGGAAAAGATTGACGGCATTGTTTCCCAGCGAGGCAACTGTCATACACTTGATCAATGTGTTCAATGTTCAATGGAAGTCTATGCACAAGGTTCTCGTCAGCTAGCTTCTTCAGGCTACGAAAATTAAGGTGCCCCATTCTAGTATGCCACTTCCAGCCCACGTCATGTCCTTGTGCCGTCATGCATTCTGGTTGTACGGCATTGAGATCGAGAGTGTACAAACGATTGATTCCCCGCTTCACCTTGGCGACAGGAGTTCCATCCTTGTCCCATATCTTGATCAAACCTTCTTCCATCAGGATCCGATGCCCTTCTTCTTCGAGCTGGCCAAGGCTCACGATGTTTGCCTTGAGCTTTGGAATGAGGTAGACCCCGACCAACGCTTTGTGTCCGCCATTCTTGCACTGGAACACTACGGTGCCGCGACCTTCAATCTCAGTCACAGATCCATCCCCTAGGCGCACACTTTCCGTGCACGTTGTTGTCTATTTTGGAGAAGACTTCTCGTTCACCGGTCATATGGTTTGTGGCACCGGAGTCCAGTATCCATCGTGTGCTTCCTCCCCCTTCCTTGTCCCCCAGCTGGACAAACAGCTTGTCTTCTTCGAGGTGTTCCTCAGGAGAGAGGGGTCGAGTTCACCTTGACACTGGCAAGTGCTACCAACAATCTGGTCTCAAACTCATCTTCCACTTGAGATGAGTTCACTTCCTCGTCCCTTTTCTTCTTTCGGCATTCCCTCGCCCAATGCGCCTTTTCCCCGCACTAACGACACTCGTCGTTGGCCATGTTGCGTCCGACGTTCCCGCCGCCACGCCCTCCACGTCCATGACCACGACCCCGGCCGTGATCTTTCTTACGTGACGACGATCCAGAGGAATGCTCTGGGGCACCATTCCCGGCCATCTTAAGACGCGATGACAATCGTGAGAGCAACTCATCTTCAATCAGATTCAGTTTTCCCAGAGTGTCACCTTCTCTGCCTTTTCCTCCAAACCGTTCTTCCGTGGCCTTGAGTCGGCCGATGAGCTCGTCCACCGTCACCTCACTCAGATCGAGCAGGGTTTCAATGGATGAGGAATTCTATTCGAACTTTTGTGGCACCGCCTGCAGGAACTTCCAGACGACCTCCTCCTCCGAGCACTTGCTGCCAAGTGCTGCGAGCTGTGATGCGAGTCGTCCTATGCGGACGCCGAAATCATCCACAGTCTCCCCGTCGTGGAACTTGAGCATATCGTATTCCCGACGAAGATTGCTTGCTCTGCCCTTCCGAACACGATCTGCACCAACGTTGTGCAACTTGAGTGCCCCCCACGCAATCTTGGCCTTCTCCTTCTCTGCGAGGATCCCGGCCAATTCCGGCGGTACCCCCTTGGCGAGGGCTTCGAGAGCCATTCGGTCTTCAACATAATCGTCGGTACCGAGACTCACCGCCTTCCACAGGCCTCTTGCCTGCAGCATCACTCGCATGAGCGATGCCCACTCGTGGTAGTTTGACTTCGTGAGCATTGGGAACGATCCACCGATGCTGGCCTCCTTGGAAATGGGATGAATCACCAGCGTCTCGGTGCCGCCACCATTCCGGCTGGTGCTTCCCGGCGGCGTGACGTCTCTCCAGGAGGGTCGAGCTGGTGAAGATGAACAACGTCGCGACATGAGCGCCCACACGATCGCGTTGTCTCGATTCCAGGTGGTATAACTGGCTCTCATGCCAATTGTTCTTGGTGGATCGATCTCTGCTGAGAGACGATGACACGAAGTTGCTGGACAGAGGTGTTGAGCAGCGCTAAAATGGCTCCTTTTTTTCTAATAGCAAACTATACGATGAAAAGAACTAACTGACTTGCCCTATTCCCCCGGCGCCACTTCGTGCGATCTACTGCGTCCGCAGTGCCCGCCATTCGTGGCGCTCAGAGTTCAGACGACGTAACTACGTGCGTATAGCACGGTGACCAAGTCCAGAACGTGGACCAACTCCTATGATGTGTGGCTCAAGACAGACCCTTGGCTCGCACGCCTCTGTTATTTGCAAGATAAAGAAAAATAACAGGATAAAACTAAATTACTCAGAAGTATTAACACGCTGTATCTTGAGCCAGGACCGTACTAACCATGAAGCGTCAGTGCGCCTAATGAAATCGATTGATTTCGTGCATGATTGCCTCTCTTATTTTTTCCTTCATTGGCTTCATCCTTTAATTTTCCTACGCCTTCCATCCTGCCTACCTGGATCCTGGCAAACGTGAAGAATCCTAGCGGAACTGGTGGAGAGCCCTAGCGAACCAGCAATCACGGTTCATAGCCAGGTCGCCTGCATTCGCCGGTTTGGTTTGGATTATTGGAGATCACCGTATTTTTAATATACATTTTTTATTTCACATTGTTGTTTTTTGAATTAGAGTAGAATTAACTTTAGTCTTTACTAAATGTTTGTGCATAATATTCAAATACATTCCCCCAATTTCTTGCTTTGATCTGGAATAGTACATTTTGAACTCCAGTATGATGCAAAGACAAATGCTCTTGAGCCTGGTCATCAGTCCGTACAATGGATGGTTGTAAACGGGAAACTGTTTACTGCTGTAAGCTACACATTTTTTTTCTTTCGAAGTTGTAGTGATATTGCGTTATTAGTAAATTAAACTGATCTGATTTGGTGGCCTGCAGGATTACTTACGGTGACGGTAGTGGCAATGATGATTTGTTTGATTTTGGCACGGTGGTGGGTGGCTGGATTCTGGTGGCAACGACGGCCTTTCTTTTGTTCTGAAAATAATCAAGCTGCTATTTTTTGCCAGCGACCATGTTCCAATAAACTATATATATTAAGCCTTTCCCGAATCACAAGCAAACAAATTTAACACCGACATTATTTGTATATCAATTCTGCATTAAATGACATTTAGGACATCTAATTTAGTTTAATTGAACTAGATTTTTTATCTTAAACATCATTTATTTTAGAACAAAGGGAGTAACACTTACTTGTTCCATCAGAAACAATATGTATTATAACTATTTATCACGCCACATTTATGTGAATAAATTTGAACTGGTACTTAGGCATCATAAGAGCTGAAAGAATTGAGTTTACCTTCTTTGGGGCAATTGTAAAATCGGACATATTTTTTATTTAAATTTAAAAATAGACATCTTTTTTCAGACTTTACAAAAAAAAGAGGTTCGGTTTTCTGAAATCTCAAAAAGAGATACATTTTCAGAATTGGGATGGAAGAGATGTCCGGTTTTACAATTTTCTAGCTTCTTTTTTTGTACGTTCGTGAACACTGACATGGGTTAATACAGAGAGGCCGCGATGCTGCATATCACAGCCATGTGGCTGCATTGCATCCACGGCAGCAGGACCCCGGCTACCTTGCAGCCTCAAAAGGCCATGCCTCCCTGCCGAGCTCCTCCCAAATTCAGAAGCACTGGTTCGCAACAAACAAATGGAAGCATTTCTTCTGCTCCTCCATCGCAGCGAAACTCACAGTGCGGCGCTTCCTTTGAACACCCAACATCGACATCTTATCGCCTCAACCCGCAATCACCTCCGCACTCGTACTAGAGGACTGGCACCGCATCGTATCAGACTTGAGGATGACAAGACGCGGCGGCCATGATTTTTCAAGCAGGAAGACAAGATTTTTACAGTAGAGTCCGAATGACCCGGCGTGCACGCTGTTTTCACTGACTCTCAAGATCTGATCGGATCCTGCACAATGCCAGGGTTCCATCCTTTTGAGGGCGCCGCTTTCCTCCCTTTCCCCTTTGCTTGGCTCTTTGCGCTTTCGCTGGGGGGGCCTCTGGAATCATTTCCTCCTCTCCCTATCAGTCCTACAACTAGTTTAGAATGGTCTTAGGATCATGTGGGTCGCTACAGTACGTGCATGGGGTGAGGAGCCGCTTTGTTTGATGAGGTGCCCAAACATGGCCCTCAGCTCACTGTTTAGTTTCGCAGCGTTTTGTTGCAGGCGTGTGGTTTGCCCTTCCCGTCAACTGTTGAAATCGATTTCATGTGTTCTGTACAAGGTGGCAGCTCGTTGCTTGGCACTGTTTTACCTCTTCTTCCACCTTTTGCCTTTGTTCCTCTCTCTCTCTCTCTCTCTCTCTCTCTCTCTCTCTCTCTGTCCTCTTGACCACTTCACAAAGCCATCACCACCATCGCCCGAGTGAGGCCCTCCCCTTAAAAGGAAACAGGGGACGGGCAAGTTATTGCTCATCCTGGTGGCTCTTTGCTCTCGGTAAACCCCACTTTGCTCCCACGATGGATGAGCGAGGCACCGACTAACGAACAGGAGATTTTCTGCTTCCTGGGTTCTTGTTGGCAGCTGCAAGGAAGTACAAGTGCTAAAGGTGGGTTTCTTTTGTCTGAAACTTAGCCGCTCCAGGGTCCAAACGAGTGCTTGTTTCAGATTTCAGTCTTTCTCTGTTTATCTGATATTCTCTGCCATTTTCTTTCGTAGTGCCTTTCAGCTTAGTACTCGATTAGAGTCAGGGAATAGGAGCTGAGAGACTGGTAATAGTGAATGTTACCGAGAGTGTGTTTTGGGATTTTTCAGTTCGATTTTTTAGTACAGTATCTTTGTGGACTGGGCAGCGTCGGATGAGGCTATTGATCCAGCAGAGCCGTACAAGTCACAGAAACCAACGCTTGCGTGATGCGGCGACATCTAGCCATTTCCCGTTGTGGTTCACATTGCCGGAGCACAATCTGATGCAACAATCCATGCTGCTTTGCAAAATTCAACATGAATGGAAGCAACAAACCATACTGCGTCTTTCGTTTCCTTTTCTAATCCTACTCAAGTTCACATGTAGAACGTGACATGTCTTCACAAGCCTCACGCGCACATCAGGGTTCGGAGATAAGACGGCCTCGACCGACTCTGATGCCTGCATTTCCTCTGCCTAGGTGTGCCCTGCTGATCGGCACGTTCCAATAGAATAGCCCAAGAACCGCGGGGCGGTGGCAGCCATGAGCGGGTTCGCGGGGCCGAGGTCCCGGCCGTGGGTGGGGATGGCGGGCGCTGACACCCCGCCATCGCAGCCCGACGCCAGGGACGATGCCGTGGCCGCGTCGTCCATGAAGGGCGGCGCCGACGCGCCGACGAACGCCAGCGCCATCTCCTTCGGGTTCGCGGCTACGGCCGTCCTAGTCTCTCTGTTCCTCCTTATGGCCATCTTCGAGCACCTCGTCAAGCCCGGCCGCGCGTCGCCCTCCTCCTCCACCACCCGGGGCTCCCGCCACGACGAGGATGACAGCGGCGGCGAGGGCGGCGGCCGCGGCCTACCCGCCCGCGGGCACCCTCGCGACGGCTCGCCGGACAAGCTCCGGCGCTCGCCCAAGGTACGTTTCTTTCTGACGGGCGTCGCGTTGCCACTGTTGCCTTCGGTCTCGTGCTCCGTTCACGTGCCTCGTGTCAGAAGAAGCGACGTGTCCTCTCTCTCTTCACGCTCGTGCTGCAGCAACAGTACATGCAGCTATGGCAATGTCCACACTGTAGAGTGCGGACTACGAGGCAGGCTGAAAGGCTCGTCCGTTTCTTGTGTTGCAGGTTGAGGAGCCCGTGACGGCCGCGGCGGACCTGCCGGTGCTGATGCCGGGGCAGAGGTACCCGACGTTCCTCGCGCAGCCGGCGCCTCTCCCGCCGTGCTCCAGGGAGGGCGTGTGGTGGCCGCCCCATGAGCAGCGTCGTTCTTTCGTGCCACCATGATTATTTCTTCCTTCTCTTTTTTTCACTTGTGTATTTTGTACAGAGCGTAAGGTGTAAAATGCAGGGGATTAAGTGATTAATACTATTTGCGAGGTGGATGTTGCTGTGCTGGATCGACAATCTTGGTTCCTTCTTGTTCATATGACACTTCAAATTGGCAATGCATTTGTCTCTGCAAGATCGACAAAAACCTTTCTACCACATTGATTCGAAAGAATTTTTAGAACACCAATGGGCCAGTAAATGGTGCCCATAAGTAAACGATAGCAGACACATGATACGGCCCCATCTATTGGGCCATTTGAACTTTGGTGTCCATTAGTATAAGAGCATTGTATGAAAGCAGAACAGGGAACAAACTTTTACATTCCCAAAAAAATATTCCCGAGGAAAAAGATCTTAGGGTGTTTGTGACGGACTGCCCATCCGAGTTTGAGTTTTAGACTCATTATTGTTATGACATTTATAACTAATTATTTTTTTATTATATCTATGGTAATTTCGTGAATTTTAAATCTATCAGCCGAGTCTTCCACAGGTGTGCATAGGAACAGGGTACTAGAGTATGCATGTGTGTTTATATAGATAAAGTGATGGTATGTGTTTATAAATACGTACATATGCATTGTGTTTCATTAAAAAAACCAAAAATAAAAAGGCACTTCCTGGTCTCCGAGCGTCGAGAACACCTACTCATTCCTAAACCAACCGAGCCAGAATACTAAATTTTAAAACAGGTATTATTGGTTTCCTCCGATTTTGGCCCGCACATCAATCATCCTACATTTGAACTAACCATCTGAAACATATTTTTCTCTGCTAGCATTTTTATCCTTCGCATATGGAGTGAGATGTAAATATCCGTGCTCACTTATCACTGTATCCAGACAGTGACGTACGTGCCACTAAGACAATGGAGGCTTGGCCCTTGTCTAATTAACCCACAGATTCGGGTTTCAATATGGCGCGTCGATAAGAGGGTTACATCATAACAAATCTCTATTGGGTTTCACATTTGTATGAATGACTGGTTCTGACATAGTCTCATAAAACATATCACAACCCTTCTCATTTATTCGAACTTAGGACCGAGTATACATAAAAAGACATAGCCGGAGTTTAACACTATTATTGATACTATTAAAAATAGTGTTGGTACTAGAGATAGGGCCAGGAGCAACTAACCTGGATCGTCAGTTTCTTGATAATATCAATACTCTCTCTGTTTTGAAATAAATGGTGCTGATTAGTTTAAAATTAAACTAATAAAAATTATTTATTTTGAAACGGAGGGAGTATATACTATTGGTATTGTGTTCCGTAAAGTTGCTCTATCTTTTTTGTCTCGACACACAAACACCACCGTACTTTTGGGTTGATGATGGCAACATCCAAGATACTTCTGGCACCATATTTCAAAAGCACTGACTCGGCTACATATCGGTAGACCATCACGAGCAGCTACGATATCTCTTTCTATCCGTTACATTTTGAAAGAGAGACGACACGGCCGGTAAAATTTGAGGGCCCGTATGAAAATATTAAAATGAGATTTGTCTAAAAAAGTAGGATTATAAATTTATAATATATATATTTATAATAATATCTTAAATAATAATAAGATATATAAAAATGTAATTATTTTAAAATTTTATTTCTTATATGTATAATGTTTATTTGAATAACACTATTCTTTTAGTGTTTTAAATCAAAATTTCAATTATATGATCAAATCTATTCAACCTTTTCCAAAACTTCACTCCCAAGTGGTATTATGGTCAAATAAGTAAGGCATACCAAATATTTGTGCTTTGCTTTAAGTCGTAAAGAGGGTTATGTCATTCTATGAGGGCGCGATCGGGGCCTGACCTTTGAGGCCCTAGGATGCACCACGACTGCACATGTAACTGCACCCCGTGGTGCATGTCCTTGGAATTCAAAGTTGTGTGGACTACCTAGGCACTAGACGTAATCACTATCAATCTTTACTACATTCATGCAGATGATATCGCTATTTGATTTTCTCATTTACAGAAAGATGATACGTGACTTTTATTGTCTGACTTTGATCGAATTCAGAGATTGTAGCCGAGGCAGGTTGGTGACGTGAGGTAGTACGAGAAACGACGCGATCAAACGATGATACAAAATCAAACATAAAAAATATTACAACATACTCCGTCTAATTCAAAGTATTTGATGCTGATTAGTTTAATTTTAAATATTAAACTAACCAGCCAAATATTCTAAAATGAACGAAGCACAAATTTAGGAGCCCCTAAAAATTTGGGCCCTGTTCAATCGAACAGGCTGCGCAAGACAGAGTATCGATCACCCTTTCCTTTTCGCACGCACGCAACGTCGTAGCAATCAACTTCTCTCCTCCCGGCGCCATGCCCCGTGAGACAATGTTTTAGCAGCAAAACGCGTGCGTGATGGTCGTGAGCAGCAGCCATCGCCATAATCAAGTTGACGAGCTCCGGCATGTGGGGACGTGTCAAAACGCGCACCCGATCCAGATATCTAACCCCCCGTTCCGGAAGAAAAACTCGCGGCGCTTGTCAGCTACCAATCGTGTCGACACAGGTTATAAATATGCAGCGGCACCGAACCATTCCCCTCACTTCCAGCTCTGCATGCAACTCGCAGCCTCCGTCTTCAACGAAGCAAGTTAACAAGCCAGCAGGCACCATCGTGGGTTGCTAAGCTAAGTTTGTACACTGCCAAGCTGCAGCAGCCTCCCCCAGTGACACCTTACTAGTAGCTAGTTATCGCGTAGCGGTAGAAACCAACGAGATGAAGCGCACGGCCGCTTCCTCTCGCTTCTCTTCTCCCAGGTTCGTGAAAATGGTGAGAGATTGACGATCTGTGTCCTTCACACTGAAATAGAGCAAATCTGTTCCACCATCGAACAGATATATCTGTCATCCACAAATAACCGTCGTAATTAACCAACCCGATGATCAGAAAATAAAACAAGCTATACTCGTTTAACCTCGGTAACAATGGAAGATTGGCGTAAACACGAGAGTAGTCTCAGCAGCGGCAGGTATATATAAGTACAAAGCCTTCTGCATTGCGTTGCATTAGAGTACAGTAGCAGGATAAAATTTTCTGGCCAAATCTTGGATGCTTCCACGCGGCGTTCACCTACTCAACTACTGAGCACACGAGGTTTCACCAGCTCCATTTGCAAACCTAGAGATTGGAGCAGCACCCGAAAAAAAGCTCGCCAGCCAGCCACATCTACTCCAGATCCGACCAAGAAGGAGAGAGAGAGAGAGAGCGAGAGCGAGAGCGAGAGCTGCGAGATGGATGGCTACTGCGACCTCGAGCGGTCTCCTCCGGCTGCGGCCACCAGCGGCGCTGGTAAGGCAGGCGGTCGCTGGAGCTGACTGTTGGAATAATTTGGGCATGGCCTATTAATTTTTCAAACTAATTTTATTAATTTTAATGTCCACATTAATGCTATGTGGCTAACTATTTAGTCTCACATAGATAGTTGAAGATGATTCTGCCCAACTTAAATAGGTGGACTATTCGTCTCTATTTGAAAAGTTGGAAAAAAGAAAAGGGAGTGTTACACGCGCGCCGAGCTGTGCCGTGCGCGACACGTACGTGTCACACACATTTTCGCGTGAGAAAATCGCGTGACTTGCGACGAGCGGCGTGCGCGTGTGTGTGAGAAATTGCTACATCATTCTATTGCGCTGAGTTAAATATTTTTACCGTTTCTGAGAATTGAATCAACTCAATTATAACGGTGAATTAAATATAGACGTTACTAGTAACCGACGTATTAAAACAGACGTTATTAGTAACTGACGTATTAAAACAGAGAATTAATCTCGCGCAATAAAGCTGATTCAGTATGTCAAGTAGCTATATAAGGCGCTCCTTATTCACCCTGAAAAATACACACTTCACTACTACCGCTGCGCACTCTGCATTCCCTTTGCATGTCTCTGCGCGCACAGAACTTACGAGAGCAGGCCTCCGAAACCTCGTCTAGGTGCGATATTTGCACGGGTAGGCGGACGATCAAGTTTTTGGGAAGCGTAACTCTGCGCGACTGCTCGCTTGTACGAACGACTACTTCCTGGTGAAGGACGTTCATGGGACTTCACTGCTTCCAGTCTTCCTGCCTCAACTAACGATCGACTACTTCAAGCAGCTCAACATATCAACTGTTGGGAACGGCACCGCCGGTGCCTCCGGCACTGGTCCTGCCTCAGGGTACAACCTGACGCTCTCACGTTTATTTGTTGTGTTCTTTCTGTTCCTATACATATTAAGCGCGAACACGAACAATCCTTATGAAGCCATAATATTGCTCATTTTCAATTATATCATGATTTTTTTTATTATTTTTGAAATTAAAATGTACCATAAAATGCCTAAATATCTAACAATCCAAAAACTTGATGGTTGTGATAGGCTTTCGATCACTAGTTTTGCTGCTGCGCTCAAGCCAAATGCTTTTGACGGATCAAATTACAAACGGTGGCGTGATAGGATGATTCACTGGTTAACTGCTATGAACATCATTCATATTACGAATGGAAAGCTTGAACAGTTTACTCCTGAGGAGGAGCAAGCTTTCATGGCAGCCGATAACCTCTTTAGAGGCGCGATGGTCAGTGTTCTTGCAGAAAACTTAGTTGATTTCTATCTCACTGCGACCTCTAGCAAGGAATTGTGGGATGCGTCTGAGACTAAATATGGTGTTTCTGATGCTGGGAGTGAACTGTATGTCATGGAACAGTTCTATGACTATAAGATGGTCGATGACCGTTCTATAATGGAACAGACTCATGAAATTTAGTCAATGGCAAAAGAACTCGAAGGTTTCAAGTGTGTGTTACCCGACAAGTTTGTGGCCGGGGGCATTATTGCCAAGCTGACATCTACCTGGACGGATTTTGCCACTTCTGTAAAACATAAGAGAAAATAGTTCAACATCGCTTATCTTATTGGCTCTTTGGATGTTGAAGAGAAGGCGAGGGCAAAAGACACTCGTGGAAAGGGGGTTGTTGGGACTTCTAGTGCCAATGTAGTACAGAAGAATAACTCTAATAAATCCCACAACAACAAGAAGAAGAACATTCACAATACATGTTATTGCACACGGGCCTAGTACCTATGTACTCGAATAGTTGTGACTCTATTTTCGTAAGTTCAACAATCATTTCTTAGTTTCGATATTGTAAATATTTAATGTAATCTTCAATTGGCTTGATTGGCGGTGGGTCAACCTACAGTGTGTATCCACAGTTATCATCATCGAAGTAGCACTAGTGAAACATAAATGAAGGTCAAAATATGACAATATGTTAGCTCATAAATACTACGTAATTTTAACTTATTCCACCATTAGGATAACGAAAGAATCGACGATCGCTGCCCTCCCTTCCATCCATCATTTGCGCAACACAATCAAGGCCATATCGGAACTTAGGCCACTCTTCTTTGGTACTATCATATGGACGAAGAGGACCGAATAAACAAAAAACACTCGTGCTTAGAACCGATAACTTGTCGAGTGGTGATTCATACCACTCAGGACCACCTAGCAAATAGTTCTGACGCATCGCTCTAATGTTTCCCACTCCTATCCTACCACGACCTCTGCTCGTCACTGTTTGAGTACTCTCTTCTCTCACTCTCGGTTGGGGTTGGTGACTCTCGCGGCGCTACGACTTTTATAGGTCGACCGTCATCCACCTCGTGGACGACTTTTCCATGACGTGGAGGACTCATCCACCTCGTCGACGGCTCTCCACGTTCGTCCAACGCCCTGTAACATCATTTTCGTGTGTTAAAGGAGCCTCATCATTTTCATGTATTGATGACTCTGATTTTGGGATTAGAATAACTCTTTTTTGTTTGCTGTTCAGAGACTATTATTTAAACACTTAATATTAAGGAGACTAAAGTATCGTACAACAAGTAGACATAAAAGTAAATTATCATACTAAATATCATACATAAAGCTAAACAAAATATACATGATACAATACATCAACGCCTAGTGCGCTTGTGTGACACCCGGTTCCGAAAAATGAACCAAGTGAATGCATATGTGTGCCCAAAATATTCATCACACATACACATATATTCCACAAACTGAATTCAGAATATAACCACGTACGAATAATGTTTAAGTACTTTATTACATTGACTCATTGTCTCACTCATGAATGTCTATCTAATTCCTGCACCGAAAGACTCTAAACGACAACGGAAAAATGACTAAAACAGCAGGCTCCAACTTCAACTCCACATGCATGTTGACGGTAGTGCGCACGCCTAGTACTCCACATGTTCCTCTATGTACTCTTCTCCTGTAGCTGATGTATATGTGGGAATGCAAGGGTGAGTACATGTCGTACTCAGCAAGTGTGGGAAAAGTATGACATGTAGCTTACGACAAGGTAGGGAATAAAAAGGCTCATTGCAGCAAACACATTTTATTTCACAAATATATTAAAAACAACAATTATTTCTCGGTGAGTTTAATCCCATCATAACCAAGTAATTTCATCAACATCCCTTCATCATAATTCAACATTTATCAAGCCTCAACCAGCCAATAATCTTTCTCAAGTTCATCTTATACTCATAAATATTCATAACCATCTCATTTTCATAGAACCGAAACCAAACTCATTGTCATGACCCAAAACAGTCCCGAAACTAATCCCAATGACCATACCACAACCGTACCGAATAAACATCCTAAGTTTTGCCTCTAATCATGGAAGTTGGCCAGGTGCTTGTGACCGGAAGCACGACTATCATGATAGTTTTACACTCTGTAGAGGTGGCACCACTTTACCCACAAGTTTATGATTTCGTCACCCGTCGACGACTAAAAAAACCTCCATTATACTAGTACACAACTGTCGGTGTATAGCCAAGAGATCTAAATATCCTTTACATAGGTGCTACTAGAATGTACGGACCCACTGAGGTTTCACCGACAGGCTCAAATATCCATTCTCCCACCCGCGGGCCCTCTCTTGTGCCATGCAGTTCCTAGGGCAGTCCCTCTTAACTCTCATTCCCCGCGCCATCCAACGGTCCATAACAAGCTAGCAACACACCTAATTAGTCAGCTAAGCCGCACTCATATTTGGCCTTGTGGTGGCACTGTTTTTCTAGCATGTGCTCGCAATGAACCGGTCCTAAATCTACAACAAGCAAACCACCATCTCATTCAGCAACATTCACGAACCAAGCTCGCCAAGATCTCCCCGATTCCATGCTCATTATTATCATAAAGTTCTCATCATCTTTAATATCATGAGTGCAGTAGCTAACAAGTTTTATTTCAGATTCCCATATCCGGTAAGTTAAGCGAAGCAAAAAGGAAAAATGACCATACCCGACTCATCAACTTTTTCGGCGACAAGGATGGTTAACAAAACTAGTAAAATCCTATAAAAGGTGTCCCATCAAGTTGACTCAAGCATACGGGTTTTCGCAAGCAAAATAGATTCAAAAACATGGGATCAATATAGTCAAGAGGCACTTACCTTGCTCCCGTGGTTCGTGTTGCTCAAGCGTCTCGAAATCTTGGTGCTGTAGTTCCTCGTAGACGGCCTCTTGAGCTTGTCCTTCTACTCACGACCACGTACATACAAAATTTACAACAATCAATCATCATGCACAAACTTTAATCAAGATGCAATAGGGTAGATGAATGCAAATCCTATAGTGCAGTTTTATAGAACCAGTTTGTGCCTGTTCTTGCATGATTTAAATGGCTTTCACGGGGTTTTATGATGAACAAGGGTGTTGAGATCAAGTCTGAACGTGGTGATGATCTTGACACAAGATGTAGATCAATTCCACCGTCAAAAATAGACCAAAACATGATCGGTCCACATGCAAAAGTTTCTACTCGAAGGGGGCGAAGAAAACGTATGCGTAGAAACAGCGGCGACATCATAAGAGGGGTAATGAAGACCTGCCCACTTCCTTCTTGCAGTAGGGCCTCCCTCCTAGAAATGACAGTAGCGGGGGATTTTTCTGCGGAAAATTATGGTAGGGCAGAACGTCGAGCTTCTTCTCCAGCGACGGCGAGGCGTGACGGGGCTTGACGGCGGTACTCGACGGCGGCCAAACTCCGACAAGGGGGGGGACTCGGCGACTTTCGTAGTAGGGGGGCAACTCGGTGACTTGGGAAGAGGGGGGGGGCAGCGGCCAAAAGGATTAGGGGGATGCAGCCAGGGGGGTTATATTTATAAGGGGGAAAAAGAGTCCTAGGGGTGGAAACAAAGAGTTCTAGCAAGATGGGACTCAACAAAAGAGTCCTAGGGGTGGAAAGAAAGAGTTCTAGCAAGATGGGACTCAACCAAAGAGTCCTAGGGGTGGAAACAAAGAGTTCTAGAGGTGGGGGATTTAACCAAGGAGTCCTAAAGGTGGGCGACTTAACCAAAGAGTCCTAAAGGTGGGAGATAGGGTTCCCCCCCTCAAGGGCTGCGACCAAGGGGTCTCCCCCTTAATTGGTGCAGCCATTTTGGGGGAACACCCCCCCCCCCTAAATGTGGGGGAAATTCCCCCTTGGGTAATTTTAGGGAATTTGGGGAAAATCAGAAAAATCGGGAAGAATTTGGGAATTTTTGGGAAGGGGGAATTTGGGGAAAAATTGGGGTGGATCAGTTTGGCTATTTTATTTTCATTACTCTCCATTTCTATATTCCTTTCTCCATTTCTATATTTCTTTCTCCATTTCTATATTCCTTTCTCCATTTCTACATTCTTTTCTCCATTTCTATTTTTTTTAAATGCTTCTCTACATGAAAAATATATGCAATGCATGGTAGTGAAATTGAGGGTGTTACACCTTGCCACCCCCTAGAAGCCCTCCGCGCAGCTCGGACGTGGTCAACATCGTACGTTAGCGGGTCAAGCAGGTTCCGAGGCCTAGGTGCTCCTATCGGCGTCGCGTCCTGCATTGGCTGCGTTGGTTGCGTCGGCTTTGGAGCTCCTTGCGTTTGAATAAGTGTGTACGCCATAGTATCGACAACATACGCTTCCTAGTCGAAGGAGACCCCCAAAACATGTTGTGTCGCATCGGAACCGTAAAGCGGGCCCTCAAAACCTACAAAATTTATTGTTTGTCAGTTTTATAAATAATTAATAATGTTAATAATATTTACGAAACTTACATTTACCACTGCACTATTTGCATGTCCCAACAATGTCATCCGGACGCGTAGAAGGAATGTAAGACGTTGACGACACTGTACAGAAAATAGTTTACATTAGTACGTTCAACATTTTAGTCAAACTTAAAGGTCTTTTTGGGGGAAAATGTGGGGAAAATTCCCCTTTTTGGGGGATTGGGGAATTGGGAGATTTTGGCGAAAAATTTGGGGAAATTGGAAATGGCTCATTTCAGCTATCTTTCCCCATTGCTCACCATTTCTATGTCACTTGCTCCATTTCTACATTCCCCTCTCCATTTCTATGTCCCATTCTCCATTTCTACATTCCCCTCTCCATTTCTATGTCCCATTCTCTATTTCTATATTCCCATCTCCATTTCTATGTCCCATTCTCCATTTCTACATTGCCCTTCTCCATTTCTATGCCCCATTCTCCATTTCTATATTCCCTTCTCCATTTCTGTGGCTTTTCCTCCATTTCTATGGTTCCTTCCTCCATTTCTATGGTTCTTTCTCCATTTTCATGGTTCTTTCTCCATTTCTATGGTCCTTCCTCCATTTCTATAGTCCTTTCTCCATTTCTATGGTTCTTTTCTTCATTTCTACTTCTTTTATAATGTTTCTCAACATGAAAAATATATGCAATGCATGGAAATGAATTTGAGGGTGTTACAACAGACCTCGATACGTAGCCGCTAGCACAGCTGAATCCCAACTATACAGAACTACGTGGGGGACTGTCCACTATCTCTCTCGCAAAGTAGATAAGGTGTTTGTCAACCTTATCCCCGTGTGCATCTGTGAACATGATCCACTCGAAGAGCCACAGAAGATACGCCTCCAAGTGTCTCGAGATAGTATACTCATCCACATCCGCGGAAATGTTCTCGGGCTGAAACAAACAAAAAACAATATATGTATAAACAATTATTACTTATAAATTAATAATGTAAGTAAAATTCTGTCAGAGTGCGTGAGCTGCGGCACTCCTTCCGGCCTGCTCGGAAGCAGCCCGCGAGGTTCTTTTTTCGGAGGGGGCTTGGCGCCCTACGCGACCTGGGCTCGAGGGAGCAGATGAACACCGAGATTTACGTGGTTCAGGCCGCTGGAGCGTAATACCCTACGTCCACGGGAGTGCTTGTTCAATTGCCTCAGCGTGTGTGCTTGTGTGTTGCGGGATCTGGAATGCGAACCCTTTGCAGGGTGGTCACCCGGTCCTTTTATAGTTCAAGGCCGGGGTGGTTTGCAATGAGGCTTGGGGCCCGACAGGTGGCCCCAAAGCTATGTGTACCCTATACATGATCTAAGGCTTCGTCTTCTGAATAGAGTGGTCGACGGGGGATTTAAGTCCCACCGCCCGACACACTGAACGCCCCTGACCGCGTGTTAGGTGATGATGAAGACGCCGTCTTGTTGCTGCGTCTTCTCGCCCTGCTTGGGCGGCACTGTACTGCTATCACACCTTGCCTCCTGTCTTGTCACCGTAATGGCGAATAGGCAGAGGACGAAGGCATGTGTAGTGCGCCATGCTTCTGGGCAAGGTGGGAGCCTTGAATGCGAAGCCTGGCAGCGCACTTCCTTCTTGACTTTGTCAACCCACGGGACACGACAGATCGTGGGGCACGTGGCAGCTCAAGAGCTCTCATTGACGGGTTTCGAACTAGGGGACACGTGGCAGCCCCGGACCTCACCTCAACGGCGAGGCTTGGACTGGAGCCTAGGGCATGTGTCAGCACCGGGGCTTTCCTCAACAGGGAGGTGGCTCTGAGCCAGGGGACACGTGGCAGCACCGGACCTCACCTCAGCGGGGAAGCTCGGACCGGAGCCCAGGGCACGTGTCAGAATCGGAGTTGTCCTCAGCAGGGAGGTGGCTCTGAGCCAGGGGACACGTGGCAACCCCGAACCTTACCTGAGCAGGGAGGCTTGGATCGGAGCCTAGGTCACGTGTCAACACTGGTACTGTCCTCAGATGGGAGGTGGCTCTAGGCCATGGGACATGTGGCAGCCCCGAACCTCACCTCAGCGGGGAGGCTCGAACCGGAGCCTAGAGCACGTGTCAGCTTCGGAGCTTAAGCACACGTGGCAGCCGCCAGGGCTTACCATGGGGCTAAGGGCACGTGGCTATGCTGGGGCCCACCTCAAAAGGGAGGAGTGGCCTAGACTGTCTTTTACCCACTACGCGGGGGTACCTGGTCTGCAGGTACCGATGGTGGCCCCCGGGCCCATCTCGGGGGAGGCATCAAGCCCGTGAGTGGGGCCCCATCTCTCCCGCGTGGTGGTTTTGAACCTATACTTTGGAAACCGAAGTGGTGGCAAGATTTTTGCGTGGTGGACGAGATGTTGTACCTGGGAGACAAAAAGGTTGCACGTCCTTGGCGTAGTGGGTGTTCACGCCAGTCAAAGCGGCAGCACGTCGTCGGCGAAGTGGACATGTGCTTGGTCCTGACTGGTGGGTCGTGGCGACGTGCTCGAGGGGTTGCCCTAGGGCATTTACTACGGCGGTCCATGGGTCGACCGCTGCAGTTCCACCGCACCGCATTTCTCGGGAACCGCCGGACGTTCTCGAGAAGTTACCCGCCCTGCTCCCAGTGTCTGTCGAGTGGACCTGGGTCCTACGCATCGTTGGGGGAGGCAGGTAACCCATGGCGTGGCACGGTGAAAACCCAAACATCGCGCCTGTTGCCCTGCCAGAGGTTGTGGACGTATAAAGGGAATCCTTCTGGAGAAGGACGGTTCCCTTCCGCCTTTTTCAATCTTTGCCTTCCTCTTGTGCGCTCGAGGCCTCCGCTCCCAGTGCTGACAACATTTCCTCGCCACCATGTCTTCCAACCTCCGTTCATCTAGGCTCAGTAGCGATTGCGACATCGCTATCGTGAGGTTCCTGCTCGGCTGGCAGTCAGCCTCGTACGACGGAAAGATCCGTCGTGAGAGGGTCCCGCTGACCGACATGCGACCCGGCGAGGTGGTTCTCTTCAGCTCGTACGTGTTGTCCGGGTTCGTGCTCCCGGCATTGTCCTTCCTCCTCACCATGCTGGAGGTCTATGGGCTCCAGCAGCAGCACCTTACGCCACACGCCCTCGCATTAGTGGCCATCTTCCACTTCTACGAGATGTTTGTGTGTGCACGACCTTCGGTGCGGCTCTTCAGGATGTTCTTCTCCTTGAGGTCCTCGGGGAGAAGCACAAGCTAGATGGGGGCTTATTACTTCCAGGAAGTGGGAGCACTAGAGGGAGGACTTGGTGATTGTCCAGACTAACATCCACGACCGCCTGGAGCTGCCGGGTGGCCCACCGATGGTCGTGGTGGCCGTTGGGGAGTAGATCCCCGACCTGTAGGACGCCTCCACGCCGGTGCTGGAGAGGATCAGGTACTTGGTAGGGGAAGGCCTGACCTCACTGATGGTTCTGGCTTACTTCCTATCCCGCCGGATCGCCCCTGTAGAGCAGCACATCCGGGCTGCTTAGTAGTACAACCGGGAGGGCGACTTGACCCGGTTGGCGCGCGGAGCAGGGTCGTCGCTGGATCGGGAGGTGTTGGAGATGATGTTGCAAAAGCTCTCCACTGACCCGATTACCGACGACTCCATCACCCCACCGGCGAGCTGCCAGCCCGTCTACCTCAACCGGTAGGCACGGTCGAGGCTGCTTAAAGAACTACCAACGTTGGATGACATCGATGTCACAATGCAGCAGATTGGTGATCCCTCACGGGACATCGATATCCCCGGAGCGGACGGTGCCGGTGGCCAGGCAGGGCCTGCGCCGAGCTCAATCCTAAATAGGGGGAAGGAGTCAGTTAGGAGGCCTGCGCTTGCAGCGCGCCCTCGTTCACCACCCAAGGATGCCCCAGAGCCAAGCAGAGCGTCAAAGAGGAAGCTGGTCCGTCTTGACGGACGCTTCATCTCCGGCCCCCAGGCGGGGGGTTCCCAGGCTTCCCGTGGTCCCGCACCGGTCTCGGCGACTGGCGCCGGGGGAAGCTCTAGAGGTGCAGCTACCGGAGCAGTTCCGACGGCCATGGGAAGGGCGTCTGGTGCTGCTGGAGCTTCAAGGCGGGCCGCTGATGCTCCTACGATGGAGAAAAAATGCTCAGGCGCGTCCTCGGCCCGGAGTTCGTCGTCGGGGAAGGTTGTTGAGGCGTCGGCAAAGGCGACGAAGGTTCCAGCGGCGTCGTCGGCTTCTCAGCCGTCGAGGGCAGCCCCAGCTCAGGGCGCATCTTTGGCATCGAGGTCCTCGGCAGGGATGGCTCCTGATGTGCAGTTTTCGTCGACGAAGACCCACGAGGCTCCACCAACTCTGAAGCCAGTAGAGGTGACCTCGACATCTGCAGGGGCGAGTGGCTTGAGACCCTCGCGTAAGAATCTCCACGCGGAGTGGAACTTCCAGGCCTCCAGGTACGACTCAACCTCGAGGGGGCTGTGTACTGAGCCGCTGGATACCATAGTTGACGCTTGGTGCTTCTTTTTGTAGGACTCCTAAGCAGAGCACCTCTGTTCCTCCTCCGCCGCAGCAGTCCGGGAGCCGGAGCTCCCTCTCCACCAAAGCTCCAAGGCCGACGGTAGTGCCTGAGAGTGTGCCTTGGGCAGCTCCAGATGTCGGCACCCGGGCCCAAGAGGCCAACCAACCGGCGGGTGCGGACGCCACTTGTTGTAGTGCGGTTGCTGCTGGGCGGATTTCTAGCCCTCCTCCCTTCCCTTCACAAGATGTCGTGGTGGCAACCCCACTGGTGGGCGAAGCGCCAGAGTGTGTCGAGACAGTACCTCGCCTGACAATGCCGAAGGTTGTCCCGGTCCTCGGGCTGCAAGGGCCGTCCGCTCTAGTGTGGACCAGATGCAGGACGTGCTCTAGCAAGAGTGGGTCAAACTGAGGTCCGAGCGGGAGCGCCTACAAGACTGGGATAACCTGTTGAAGGCGCGGGTCCAGTCCGCCAGGGCGAAGGCTCAGACTCGGGAGGAGCGGCTCGAGGCTTGGGAGGAGGTGCTAGAGGAGACAGAGGCTGCCGTCGCGACCCTCCAAAAGAATGTGGCAAACCTCTAGGCTGAGGCCGAGAGCCTCCATGCCTCCGCCGGTGCACGTCTCGTGGCATTGACGGAGCTCTAGGAGACACTCCTTCATCGGGAGAAGAAGGCGGATGCGAGGGGGTGGGAGCTCTCCGACCAGCTGGCTGTCTATGAGAAGGAGCGGGGGCGCCTAGAGGAGCGACTTTAGGGCGTCCGTGACCGAGATATCGCCGCTGCGTCCAGGGAGTCTGTCCTGGAGGAGAGGGCCGTGCGGCTGGCCACCAGGGAGCAGGCCCTGGTTGCTTTGGAGAAGGGGCTAGCCACTCGGGAACAGGAGCTGGCAAGGAGGAGTTTGGTGGGGGAGTTGGCTTCTTCTGCCAACGAGGTCGAGGATCCCCGTACTTCTCGCGTCGCTGAGGTAGAAAAGGTCTGGGACTTTCACGACCGCGTAGAGGCGGCTCTGGAACCCTTCGGCTTCGGCCCCTTGCACCCCGGAGGGCTGGTCCAGGAGGTGAGCCAGGTGCTCCGTGCCCTGGACTCTGTCGGAGAGAAGGTCCTGATGCTAGAGAATGTCATGGGGGAGAATCTGGATGCCGAAGGCAAAGCTCTGGCCTAGTTGGTGGCAGGGCATGTACTCACTTGCCTTCGGAGCTGCGGCCCCAGCATCTCCTTGGAACCTGTGGTGCAGGACCACAGCGCAGAGATGTCGGGGGGCGACGAAGTCTTCCATGGAGGAGGCCGTCCGACTTGTAGCTGCTAGGTTCCAGCGCGGATAGCTCCTAGGTCTCCGCTTACCTTGTATCCTCCTGTGTATGCCGGAGCTCTGCTGCTATTGAAGACTTTTTGTTCCAAATCTTATGTTATCTTGAGTTGTTGATGTAGACTTTGGACCTTTGGCAGCGCAAAGGTCCGAAATGACTTAGCCGACGTGGATAACTCTTTGTTGATGTCTCAAGCTTGTTCCTCTGGATCCTTAGCAGCGTAAGGACCACTCCTTCCGGGTCCTCGACGATGTAAGGACCCGAGGAAAGTTCAGCCCTCGTCTTCAGCTTGTCGTAGCTGGTGCTCCGAGTCTTCTACTTGTTGCTGGAGTGGTCTGACGTCCTGCCCGCGTGGCTCACTATGATGACCTCTAGTAGGTGTGGCCCTTGTGTTGGGGCGCACCTACCACCGGATGAGGCAGGACGTCAGCATCGGGCCCCCTAGGAGGTCCGAAACACCAAGGACCTATACGGACCTGCAGTCATGGTAGAAAGAGGGAGTAGTCATGCTCTCTGGTCACTCTTCCTTGTTTGGTAACTTTGTTGTGGCTTACGGTACTCAGTTAAGCTACGGGGCTTGGGTAATTTGATGTGGGTCGTCCGAGCTATGGTTAAAGCCTTGCCCAGGGGTATGAGCCGTCCGGTTCCATGGTACCGAGCTGTAACGCTGGAGAGGCAGGGTGCGCACGCTAGGGGTACGGAACCAGGCATAGCAAACTACACAACCTGGACCTTCCGCTGGCATAAGCCTTTCAAGGGCGGGCCATTTAGCGCCATAGGGCCCCCAAGCAATGAGACAACCAAAGGTTCCCAAGTTACTGTCAAGACTTTGCTCGGGGGTATGAGTCGTCCGGCTCCACGGTACCGAGCTGTAGCGTTGGAGAGGCAGGGTGCACACGCTAGGGGTACGGAACCAGGCATAGCAGGCTACGCCCATGGACCTCCCACTGGTGTAAGCTTTTCGGGGGAGGGACCATTCGGCGCCGTAGAGCCCCCAAGCAATTAGACAACCGCAGGACCCCAGGTACGCCATAGGTACCTCAAGCAGACCTGCCTGCAGAAGGATAGACCCTTGCTACGGTTGAACACAAGGAAAAGTGATTGGACACACGGCCGGAGCGGTATGCAAAGAAATCACGAAGAGTATGGGGCAAATTGCAGGGTCCGGTTACTTTTCTTGTTAGTAGGCGTGTTCTTTCTGGCCCCGAAGTACTCAGTTGTAGTGCAGGGGAGGCATGATGTGCACGCTAGGGGTACGGAACTAGGCATAGCAGGCTACAAACCCTGGACCTCCCGCGGGTGTTAACCTTTCAGCGAGGAGACCTTCCAGCGCCACGGGACCTAGGACAAGAGTGTAGGACAGGCTCCGGACATGCCCTTTATAGTTGATATGCATGAGCCTGCACAAATTGTAAATAAGGTACACGGGGTAGGATACATTTTTCTTATTTGTGGCTTCCTTCGGGTGATAGGAGGAAACAAGTCGCGTAAGAAGGCAGCGACCCGCCCCGGATGACAAGAGTAGCAGGACCCTCTGAGGTTTAGCTGTTCTAAGCGTTGTTCCTAGACACTATGACACCTTTACAAAGAAAGAGAAAAAGAAAAATACCCTACCACTGCGCTAGGGGTAGAACTTACAGAGTTGTTCTATGTTCCGTGGATTAGGTAGAGGTACCCATCCTTCGTGGCTAGGTGGGTGCACCTAGGGCGACGCACTTGTGTTACTCAGAAGGGACCTTCCCGGCTAGGGGATGGTTTATCACCTCTTCTAAGAAAGTGTTTAGCCGAGGCACCAATTGGCCCTGCCTTGGACTGTCTACTCTGCGCATGGCATTGCTGATATCGCCGGAGCACCTAGCAGTGTAGCGCATTTCGAGCAGCCTCTAGCCACGTTACCTCATCGACGAGGTTGATTTCTTCACGCAGAAGCTGGTCCTGTGTGGCTTCATCGTGTGTTTGGGCGTGGGATGAACCCATGGTGTGTTTAGGGGGGGAGAGCGGCCTTGACCCCGTGCACCAGTGTAAGAGGGCGTTTCCCTTGTCGCACGATGAGGGGTGGGGGAATGCCTGGTTAGGAGTGGAGCGTCTTGCGTTGCTCGCAGTCGGCGCTGGAGTCGGATTCGGAGCGGCCATAGACGACTTTCAACGCCCTCTCGGCGTTTTGATACTCCATCTCCTGCTCAGCGCTGGCCTCGGGTTTGGCCTTTTATTTGCCCTCCCGCTAGCGGGAGGGTGCACCATCTTGGTGCGACCGCTGTTGTTGCAGCTCACGGAAGCGTTCCACAAGCTTCTTGATCTCGCGACAGTTGCTAGCGCCGTGGCGGTCAGTGTTGTGCACCGGGCACCACTGGTCGTCGTCGCTGGTAGACGACAGTCGTGGGCACTTGTCAGAACGCGGGGCTCGGCCCCCATCGGCCACTGCTAGGGCGGAAGTGGGCACGCCGGCTAGAGGCTTCTTCCTGCCTCCGGTCTTGTTCTTTTTGCTGCTGCACGGAGCAGCAGCCTCTCCGGCACTCCATGCCGTGGAGGCAGTTCACGAGTGCCAGTCTCGGCCTTCCGTCGCCCTGTCATATTTGTCGGCCAGACTGAAGAGCTCGGAGACGTCTTGCACGTCATGCGTGGCCAACATCTCGATCATCTTCTTGTCGCGAAAGCCTTGCCGAAAGGCGGCGATGACGGAGGCGTTGGAGATGCAGGGGATGGTGTTCCTAACATGGGAGAACCGTTGGATGAAGGATCGCAACGACTCTCCATCATGCTGACGTACGGCGTAGAGGTCGAGCTCTACGCCAGGGCGCGTGTAGGAACTCCCAAAGTTGGCTGTGAACTTCCAGCACAACTCTTCCCAACACGTGATAGAGCCTGGGGGAAGGTTCATGAGCTATGACCGGGGTGTGCCGATCAAAGCGACGGGGAAGTAGTTCTCCATGACGACCGTGTCCCCTCCTGCAGCTAGGATGGAGGTGGAGTAGATCTGCACTAACTCGACGGGATTAACTATCCCATCATACTTTCTGGCAAGTGGGGCCGGAAATTGGGTGGCCAGACCACCATATGAAGGTGCGGGGCGAGCGTCATGCAGCCCCCTACAGCCCTCGGAGAGGCAAGGGTAGGCGGAGCGCGACTCGCTGGTACGAAGCTCGGAGCGCGATACTCTCCTTCGAGGTTGCTACGCCTCTCGCGGCGTCACTTGATGGTGGTGCGAGGCGGCGGTTCAGCTCGACCTTGAGGTCAACTGTGGCCGCCGCGTGCGGGGCAGCCGCCTCACCGGCCACCATTTGCGTAAGCGACTGGGCCAGCGAGGGTTCGGCCTGCTGTCTCCTGTAGGCACTTGAGTTCATGGCAGTAGCAACGACATGGTCGACATCGTCCTGCCACTGTTCTACGGACCCGGCGGTGGCACCCTCGCCCGGAGGGTTGTGGAGAAGAGCGCATGCTACAACCAGCATGCTCTCCGGGATCGGTCATGGTGGAGCTGTCGCCACCATTGGAGTAGAGGGTTGTCACGAGGAAGCGACCTCTGGCAGCGCGTGCGCCGGCGGCACACCGTCCATGCGATCACACGCTCATCCTTATCTGGGCGCCGTGGGCACTACAGGGGCACCAGCGGTCTGGCCGAACATTTGGCCAGATATTGGCGCTGGGGGCGCCGTGGTACGCGGTCGTCTGATTGCTGGCCTGGCCAGAACTGCCCGCTCCGGAGTGGGAGGTAGCTTCGTCGTCTCCCGTCTAGATACGACGGCGAGCTGAGCGAGGAGGCTCGCTATGGGAGGTGATGTTCACCATGGTCGCATGGAGAGCTCGGAAAGCTCCCCTTCCTGGCGCGCCAAATGTCGGAGTACATGAGCTGCGACACCCCTCCCGACCTGCTCAGAAGCAGGCCGCAAGGTTCTCTTTTCGGAGGGGGCTTGGCACCCTACGCGACATGGGCTCGAGGGAGCGGATGAACACCAAGATTTACGTGGTTCAGGCCACCGGAGTGTAATACCCTACATCCACAAGAGTGCTTATTCTATTGTTTGAGCATGTGTGCTTGTGCGTTGTGGGATCTGGAATGCGAACCCTTTGCAGGGTCGTCAACCCGGTCCTTTTATAGTTCAAGGCTGGGGTGGTTACAATGAGGCTTGGGGCCCGACAGGTGCCCCCAAACCTATGTGTATCCTATACATGATCTAGGGCTTCGTCCTCTGCCTAGAGTTGTCGACGGGGGAGTTAATTTCCGCCGCCCTGCGCGCTGAGTGCCTCTGACTGCGTGTCAGGTGATGATGAAGACGCCGTCTTGTCGCCGCGTCTTCTTGTCCTCCTTGGGTGGCTTCGTGTCGTTGGGCGGCACTGTAGTGCTGTCACGCCTTGCCGTCCTATATTGTCATCGTAATGGCGAACTGACAGAGGACGAAGGCGTGTGTAGTGTGCCATGCTTGTGGGGAAGGTGCGAGCCTTGAATGCAAAGCCTGGCAGTGCACTTCCTTCTTGACTTCGTCGACCCACGGCCCACGAAGGATCGTGGGGCACGTGGCGACGTGGCGCCTCAGGAGCTCTCATCGACGGGTTTGGAACCAGGGGACACGTGGCAGCCCCGGATCTCACCTCAGAGGGGAGGCTCGGACCGGAGACCAGGGCACATATCAGCACCGGGGCTGTCCTCAGCACGGAGGTGGCTGTGATCCAGGGGACAAGTGGCAGCACCGGACCTCACCTCAGCGGGGAGGATCGGACCGGAGCCCAGGGCACGTGTCAGCACTGTAGTTGTCCTCAGCAGGGAGCTGGCTCTGAGCCAGGGGACACGTGGCAGCCTAGGACCTTGAGGAGGCTCGGACCGGAGCCCACGGTACGTGTCAGCATCGGTGCTGTCCTCATCCGGGAGGTGGCTATGCCGGGGGACACATGGCACCCCGGACCTCACCTCTGCAGTGAGGCTCGGACCGGAGCCTAGGGCACGTGTCAGCTCCGGAGCTTAAGCGCACGTGGCAGCCCCCAGGGCTGACCTTAGGGCCAAGGGCATGTGGCTATGCTGGGGCCCACCTCAACAGGGAGGCGGGGCCCAGGCTGTCTTTTACCCACTACACGAGGGTACCCGGTCTGCAGGGTACCGACAAATTCATTGAGACTTGCCTCCTACTGCTGCAACCAAGTCTTCGGCGGACCGTGCTTCTGTCTCTCTGGAATCGGTCTTATCGTACCAATCCTCTCAATGTATCACGAGTGAGGGACGACACTAGAGAAACGAGCCTCTAGATCCTCACGTTAGCCGTCCGTGAAGTCTGGCCTGCAGACTGCCTGCCCTACGAGTGGAAGACTTAGCAGGTTGGACAGATCCTAGAGCGTCACAGTCATCTCCCAATAAGGCAAACGGAAACTGTGTGTCTCCGGTCTTCATCGGTCCATCAACACAGTAAGCAAAGAATAATTGTAGGTTAGTCGCATGGACTTTTATTTAGACCGTTCCATTATGTGGGGCTCTAACATCCAACATAGTGGTAGGAGCCCCGATGCACTCGAACTGTATTATAAAATATCAAATTAATACAAAACCATATAACAATATTAACTATTTATTTGAAAACACATACGTACCGGTTAATCCATCTGTCCTCCACGTGTAACAGCGTCTTCGGTAGTCTCGGTCGCAACGTTTTAAGTTGGACAGCTCGAATACTGCTCAAGTATGAGCGGTGTCGAGCGTCAAACTGAGCGTCCAAGAGCTCCAGAGTGTCACGATCACCTACAGCCATGACTGCAGGTCTACGATATATTAACTTGTTAGTTATTGAAACGTACAATATATCGGTTGTTGACAAATGAAACAACAAAATTTGTAGCTACGAAAAAAGTATAAATATATGTAACTTCTTAACTTAAAACAATATTCATTAAAATATTAGTAATACATGATGCGGGTAAATTGAAAGACTAAAAGAAACAAAATTGACTCAAAAACAAATCATTATTGATCCCGTCGTGAGCGACGACCACGAGGACGTCTCCCGTCAAGCGGATTTCCTCAAGGTCCCGCTTCAGCTGCTCCCGTAACATTACACTGAACACAATTCTTGTAACTATGGCCAAATATATTACAGTTGTTACATCTAATTTGTTGTAACGATGAGCATTCATCCATATCATTTCTTATACGTCTCATTTTACGTCGACCACGACTCTGCTTCAACCTCAAATAATTAGAACCTTTTTCAAATTCTGATCCTGGATCCTTGTTGAATGTACCAAAAATTCGATAACCAAATATCTCAGCATGCTAGATTGTCTACAAAGTCTCCTCTCAAAAGTATTGTGAGAAATAAATGGTTGGAGATAATTGATTTCAACTGCAGGCAACAATGACATGAGAACAAGGACTATGGATGAGCTTTGGCTGCATACAAGTATATATGGCCGAGTTCTCACGAAGAACGCATTCGTGCACCGTCCGTTCATTCGTGGCACAACGTCTGCCTCTGTCTCCGCACGTGATCTCGAACCTATTCTGCAAAGTCCACGTTTGTTTCACACTATGTAAAGGAGCCTTTTTTAGTCTTCTCGTCCATGTAGTTAGAAATGAATTTTGAGAAACTAAATTAGAATCAACCATAAATAGAGAAGCTTTTGCAAAACGCTCATGAATGTACTTCATCGTTCCATTCAACATTCCTTCAACAATACCAATGAGTGGTAAAACTCTTGACCCACATAGGGCGAAGTTGTAAATCTATAGGAAAATTGCATTAATTTGTAGTACTACTAACTTTGAACATAACTAAAAATAGCACACAAAATTATATACCTCGGCTAAATTAGTTGTCATAATTCCATACCTAGCACCTTGTGTGTCATATAACAACGACCATTTCTATTTTGGCTCATTATAAATCTAATGCGAGAAACATATGATAGATGATCCAACCCTATGAGAAATTCTATGTTCGCTTGATGGAAGAGTAGAGAGTGGTACAGAAGTATCTTCATTACTATCCCTTCCAAATATCTTCTCGGTTTGTCTCATTTGTCAGCTCATCAAAACGACGCCACAATGTATTAAACTTCTCTTGATTCTATATCTGGCCAAACTGGCGGGAGATAACTCTCAACTTAAACATGTTCATAAGTTGTTTGTTCTTGAAGTGACTGTAATAATTTGCACCCAAGTGTCTCATACACCACCTTGATTCTATATCTGACCAAACTGGTGGGAGACGATTCTCAGCGCAACCATATTTGATATCCGATATTGCCTTCAATAAACCATCATAGTGATCATGTATGACATATATATTTTCTCGGTCTTCCACTACAACAACTCTAACCCATTTGAGAAACCAGTACCAACTGTCAGCATTTTCACTCTCCACAAATGCAAAGACCACGGGTAAAATTTGATTGTCGCCATCAACTTCAATAGTTGTAAGAATTTGACCTTTGTACTTCCAGGTTAAGAACGTACCATCCATACACAGAATGAGACTACAATATTGAAATGTGTTTATGCATTGACAAAGTCAAAAGAATGCATGGTGACGAATAAGCTTCCCACGAAGCCTGAGGTTTGAAGCATCCATGATATGAACAGCATTGCCAACATTCCGTTCTGACTTCTGATCGTACGTAGTAACTTTGGAGGGTTATCATAAGATGCTTCATAAGTACAAAATCTTGTCTCAATAACCTTCTGTTTTGCTTTCTAAGCTTTGGAGTAGCTTATTATATACTTAAAATCTTGCTCAATTGTGTTGATGATAGATTTCACCTCAAAAGAAATATTATCAACCACACGAGCATACATGTGATTTGTAACAAACTGCGATGTAAGGGCAGTATTGCATTTATCAAGATGTTGTACATACACGCATGATGAATCACAATAGAAAACTTCCAAAGTCTACTCTATTTCTCTGCATATCCGCCAACACGAAAGGGGCAAGTTGTTGATAAGTATTCGACATCATAAAGTTTCTTAGTGGATCGAGAAACCTTAAATGATCTCTTCACTGAAAGGGATCAATATTTAACAACATCTTGCAATGCCTCTTTACTTTTAAGAAGAGACCCGTTGTTATTGTATTGCCATGGTAATCCATCGACAAATGATACTCTTAAGTAACTGTTAAGTTTTCAAAATTTGGATTACTCCAATCGGTAAGGACTGGAGGTTGATCTTCATCATCGGATGAATCATATTCAAGAACATTACTATAATCTGTATCCTCAACAACCATCTGCTGAACTATGTGTTTAAGATGCCCTCCTTCATCTGCTTGACCCGTTGCCTCACTAACAATAGTATGTGTCACGTCATCATCATTCTCTTTTTCAGCATCACCACCATCATTATCATACTCATCATCAACTTTCTTCTGCGTCTCAACAACTACCTCCTTTGCTTCAACCCTAACTAGAAGTATCAAAGGTCACCCATATTGTAGAGCCTTTGTAATGTAAGTATGCTAAACAGGTGTTCACTTTAGTAGCAGTAGTTCCTAAAAGTATCCACCCCTTGCACGACTGATAACTCCATTAATCTTCAATTCATATTGAAATCACTCAATTAAAAACTTTCCAACCATCTATAAACACCCATAAATATTCATTCCGTTGGACTAGGTATTTCTCGGTTTATAAAAGGGAGTCCTGATAGATCTACCCCACTTGAATTATAATTAATTTCTTTATCTCCATGAAATATCTAAAATTTTACTTTGTTTGACATACCTAACATACGTAAGAATCTATTAATATATGAAATTTAATAATTACAAACAAAGAAGTATAAATACATGAAGTATAGAAATAAAAAACATAATTGAAATACGCAAAATGAAATCTAAATACGGAAATTTAAATAACTTTGTATTTAAAATTAACATACATTAGTAGTAATATAGAAATATAATTAAAGAAATTAAACACTGATATGTAATATAAGAAATATAAAAACATAGCTATAGAGGTGTTTTGTGAATTTTCCTAATTTTCTATATACTGAAATGTTGAAACAATCAAGCTCGGTGGGTTATATGTAAAAACTAGGTGTAGAGTGGTGTTTTATAATTACATAGCTATTCCAGGGACCTAACATCATTTATGGTTAATAGTAGGGGCTAAAACGCTAAAACCAAGAGTTAGAGGGGTCTAAAAACAATTCTACGATGATTTCCTTAATTCCGAGATAGTTCGGGGTTATTTCTAAAAAACGAGGCGACAATTGCAATGGTACAAAAAATTCAGGGTTTTGCGAAAACGGATTCAACTGGAGCCGTTGGATCCTCCATCTACGACCAAATTTCAATGAAATTGAACCGGTATGGGTATGCGCGGCCTACTTTGAGCCGTCGACGCCGACACTAAATTGGTACATCCTAAAAAGATACCAAACACTAATCTAAAACTAAATTAAAACTAACCTAAACACTAAAAGTCTCAACATAAATCTTATACTAAATTCAAACTAATCTAAACCCTATACCCTAACTTAAATCTTATAATACATTAAAATTAACATAAACTCTAAATCCTAACCTAAAAGTTATACAATAGAAATTAATCTACACCTAATTAAATACATTTAACATTGCTAAATATATTTATAAATTTATACCTTCTTCTTTTTTCTTTTTTCTTCTTTTCTTTTCTTTTTTTCTCTTCTCTTCTCTTCCTCTTCCCTCTTCTTTTTTTTTTCTTGACATGGATGGGGAGGAGTGGGGGAGGGAGCCCGGGGTGGCGCGGCTTATATAAAAAAACTTGTCGTCCGCGCGGTGGACGATAAGAAGGAATCGTCCACCACGTGGACGATAGGACACGTCGGTTCAATGACCCGTAACCGTAGGACCGACGTGGCCGCCACGTGAGACGTTGTCGTCCGCGCCGTGGACGACTCCCGCTTGTCGTCCACGCCGTGAACGACAAGATGGTTAATTTGCGAAAAAATTCTGCAGACTATTAATATTAAATAGCTAATAAATAGTGCTAAAATAAAAAATTCGGGCGGCCACTACGGACCCCACGTCTGTTGGGGTGTCGCAACCGACGAAAAGTGGGCTTCGAGAAAACTGAGCCTGGGCAGGCCTTAGTTCAGTCAAAAACACCTTCTTGGGTGATCAGTTTTGAATCGAGCCTCTCGTTTGCCTTGAAGCCCACGAATCACCATGACTCCTTTTTTTTTCTTTCGCTAGCCTACTAAGCACAGATAAAGCCCAGCCCATGTAAATGTGCTCGTCCGCCTGCATATCGCGGCCAAGGCCCCTTATTAATTGTACCTTTGACCCTCTCACGTTTGACCCTGTTTTTTTTTAAATGAAATCGCCGTTTGGTCTGGTTGTAACTTCTGTTAACTCCAGCTAATTAGAAATAGTAAAAGAAATAAAGAAATCAGAAGGATAATTGGAAAAAGACAATAATACCCCTAAGCCAATATTTGGTTCAGATTCAGCTAGCTTCCTTATCCACTGAGCAACAACGAAACCCTATCACAGACGACGGCGGCGGCGGAGCAAGGGTTGCGCGTCGCGTGCGCTCGCGACGGGCGTGGGCGGGCGCAAGTGCTCACGCGACGGGTGGCGGCTGGCGTGGACGAACGCGCGACGGGCGGCGACTGGCGTGGATGCTCGCGCGACGGGCGGCGGCGGGCGCGAGCGCGGATGCTTACGCGACAGGCAGCGAGCGCGGACACTCGTGCGGCGGACCACGGCAGGCGCGGGCGCTGCAAGCGCGCGTGACTGGCGGCGGCAGGTGCGGATGCACGTGCGACGAGCAGTTCGTCCAAAGCGTCGACGTCATTGTCTTCTCTGAGGTTAGGTTACCACCGCTCTTCTTTTTCCGTTGGTTCTAGTTATTTGGTGTGTGCTGCGTGATAAATATGAGGATTTATGTGTGAGGAGCACAGAAACAAACTTTGGTTTGGTTCGATCAGATGTCAATCCGTGGTGGTGGCAGGGTGCTCTGAAGGACATGGGTTCACTGTTCCCGAACCATCCAGTGCAAGTTAGATTCTTTAATCCAATATGTGAAAATGAAGTTAGATTATTTATTTTGTTGCTACTTTTTCAAAGGTCCCTTCTGAAGTTGAAATCTAGATGGAGTTGTTGGTGTGTTACCTTGTTGTTTTTTCACCATATTGTTTACTAACATATTTCATTCTTCGTATGCATGTTTAGTACAAGTGTAAATGATGTGAGAGGAGCGAGAACACCATCTGGATTAAGAGAGGGGGAGAGGAAGGATAGCTGAATGATTTGGTGTTTGAATGGTCATGTAATAGCTATTTATTATTTGATGCTTTTGTTGTATTATTTTGAGACTGTAATGTTCGATTACTTTACAAATTATTGTGGACTTGTATCCCCTATCTATTTGTTGTATATTATACTGAGTATTGTATGTGGGTTGTCATATATGTGATATTATTTGTGAGTTGACATATCTGAATTGTTTGTTGTCTAAATGGTCAAATTATAGTGAAGTTGTTGTTGAAATTTTCTAAATTTATATTAAGTATGATTTACAAATTTAATTACAATCAAACTATTAATAAAATGTGTTCAAACTACTGTTAAAATTCTGCTGTAATAATATAGATAATACTACAATTTCTATGTATAAATTAGGATCATACATGAAGATTACACTGAAAAATAGGGTCAATGGTGCAAGGATAAATATGTTCTTTTGTCATGAACTTAACACCGTTAAATATCATAAACGGAGTAGAGTCAATCTATTTGTTCAAAAAAACAGGGTCATCTGTACAAACCCTAAAAAAGAGGGTCACATATGCAATTAGAATTCAAAACAGGGTCAGTTTCGCAAATGACCCTAATAATAATACCCATGCCACTGCACCCGACAAAGTCACGCTGCCTTGCCTAAAATCGCTTGATCTACCTACAGGCACGGTTAATCTTCAGTGATGCGCGGTAGCCACTGTACTGTACCGGACCGCAACCGGCAAGTTGTAACGCCAGTGGCCCGGGCCATTATTTCCGATCCATTTACCTCCGTTTTCGCACGGCCGCCAGGGCATCGCTGACTATGTGAACAAGGACTGGAGTAGGCCGGAGAGGAGTCGCCGCCGTCATCGCCGAAGCAAGACGGCCGCCCCCGAGCACGTGCCCGCGCTCAAACGCAGTCCGCAGCGGCCACGCACGAAAGAACTTGGTCGGCGGTGTCAGCGCCCCGTCCCCCTCCCGCATGACGCAGACGAGACCAAATCGCAGCTTCACGTTCGAGGTAACTCCGTTTCCCTAAATAGCAACAATTTCGTTCCACGTTCTTGCCTGTCTCAATCGCGGATTCACGGGGGCGTCAGCTAGATTCACGTGGGGGGAGAAGCGCTTCCAAACCATGTTCGTCGGACGTTCAATGACAGAGAATTCATTCCGTGCCATTGAAAAATAACTGTACCCTTTATTTGCCATAGAAATTTTCTAACTTTTGAATTTAACTCTTGATCTTTCCAGCGACACTGCCGTACCAGAGCCGTGCGCGGCGCACGACGCGACGCGACCGCGCGAAATCCCCACAACCAACCAGCCCGGCGCGCCCGGGCGGCGAGAATAGGCGAGGGCGAGCGCCCCACCACCACCACCACCACCACCACCACCACCCCACCCCGGGAGTGGAGAGAGACGAGAATAGGCGAGCGGCGCCGCGGATCGACGAGGCGTCCGCTCCGCCGGTCCACCCTAAATCCGCTGCCCCCCTCCTCCTCACCGGTCGGTCTCAGTCCTCCCTCGTCAATCCGGCAACGAATAAAATAGCCTGGACTAGCGGTACCCTAGGTTTCTGCTTCTCCCTTCCCGATCCCCGCCGTTTTACCATCATCCGGCGCGATTCGGCGACCGGTCGGTCGGTCAGTCAGTCGCCGGTTCCCGACGGCGACCAGATCTCCCGGCGGCGCGGTCCGTTCTTCTCTTCCCCCCGGCTGGATTGCTCGGCCCTTTCGTTCGCCCAGGTGAGTCACGCTCGACTTCTCTCTCATCTCCGTCCAGATTCGTTTTCTGCTCCTCGCCCCGGTCCCCGCCGCTCGCTCGTCTTGCTTCGTTCCGCTTCGGTTTTCGAATCCCGTGCCATCCTCGTTTGCCGGTTTCTCGACTCGAGCCCCGCCCGTCTGATAACGCCACCTGATTTAACAGCAGGTACAAGGTGGCGCCTTCTGATTACCTGCTCCAAAGAAAAAAAATCGGGACTTTTTTTTCTTTTGCTGGGTGTTATCCTTCTCGTGCTCTCGGGACGGATAATGGCAGCAGGGGCGACGAGATATGCCGTGGCTTGCAAGGCTGGCATCTCATGGCGTGTCGCTAATTAATGAGCGAGCGTGATTGGTTACTTTAGATGGGAAAGTGGCGGTGGTTGCTTTCGGAATATCGCCTGCCTCTCTCTCTCTCTTTTCGGTCCTGAGATTTGAGAAAGATTGCTTCTTTGACCTCTCGAGTGTTCATCTCGCATTGCTTCTTCTTGCTTATAGGCGGTTTGTTCCCAAGGTATCGTATGGGTTCACATGTCCTGTACTGTACGATTCCTATTGGCTATTGGCCGTGACGAGTCGAAGTAAAGATGAGCACCTTCTTGGCTGTCTTGTGTGGCTGTGCAATGTCGTTCCGCTGTTCTCGCGCAGGTCTCTCTGCTGTTACTCGGCGGCTGTTCGATTGCTTCCGAGCGAGGATTGATTGACCGCGGACCGTCCTCGAGGCAGAACGCGCGATGGCTGCACCGGCGACGACGGAGTCCGAGGGCACTACGACGGACGAGGATGTGAGTCTTTCGCCGACCTGTGTCTGCCGCGGCGGCGATGGAGACGGCGGTGGGCGGATTAAGCTCCTCTGCAGCTTTGGCGGCCGCATCATGCCCCGGCCGAACGACGGCGCGCTGAAGTACATCGGCGGCGAGACCCGCGTGCTCGCCGTACCTCGGTCCATCCCCTTCCGCGGTGCGTATGTTCTCGATTCGTCGATGCTTTGGTGTCAATCGGCGCTCGCTCAGATCTGTGCTTACTTTTCTCTTTCTTCTCCCTCGCCGTGCGCAGAGATGAAGAAGAAGGTGGAGGAGATGTTCAAGACGGAGGTGGCGGCCATCAAGTACCAGCTCCTCTCCCTCTCCGAGGACCTCGACGTGCTCGTCTCCGTCACCTGCGACGAGGACCTGGTCCACATGCTGGACGAGTACGACCGCTTCGAGGCGAAGCGGTCGCCGACCGCGTCGCCACGCTTCCGGGTCTACGTCTTCGCGCGACAGACGGTGGCGCCCCTCCCCGCGCCCCCCTCCGCCGCCGCTGCGCCGACCTCTTCCCGCTACGCCGGCTTCTCGCGTCACCACCCGCACCATCATCATCACCACCAGCAGCACCACCGGTTCCAGCGGGAGCGGTACGTGGCGACGGTGCCCGTCACGCCCAGCGGGAGCCCCCGGTACCCCGCCCCGTCGCACGGTACCGTCTCGGCGGGCAACTCCCCGCGCGCCAACGCCATGGCGCCCGAGCATCCCGTCTTCGAAAGGCAGGGGCTGGGGATGCAGCGCGTCCGGAGCTCGCCGAACCTCGGAAGCCTGGTGGACGCGGCGCCGCAGCACTTGCACCAGCTCGCGGCAGACGGCGGATTAGCGGGAGCATACGTCAGCGGCTCGCCCAGTCACGCCGGCGCGGGGCCTCTCTTCCTGCAGAACGGCGGCCACCACTACCAGCACCAGCACCCGCTGGCTCCCGTGCACGCGCCGCACCCCGCCGGCGCGGCCGGGCGGTATGTCCGGGTGGGCAACTACCTCGCGCCGCCTATGGTGCCGGTAGGCCGGCCGTCGGACCGGCCGTTCTCGAGAGGCGGGCAGATTCCGCACGGCGAGATGCAGACGCCGAAGAAGGCTGCGCTGGTCTGGGACTGACTCCCGTCCGTACGCCGGAGGGAGCGTTGTGATTTTGCAGCAGTACGAGGGGCAGAGAGCTCTGAGTGAAGATGTAAATACATGGATGGATGCGTGCGGCCTTGTGTTTGGCTGCTGGAAAGTGAAATATGCGTGTTCAGTGATCACGTTTCTAATCATTTGACAAAGCCGCGAGGAATTATAAAGTCTAGTCATCTCCAATCACGGGGGCCACGGATGATCACCAAGTCAAGGATCATTTGCTGATGCTGATGGGCATCTCACAGGCGCTTCCCCCCTTTCCTCCGCCGCCTCTGACATTGGTCATATGGGTTTCAGCTCTTGTGGTGACAACCGTACAAGATCTACCTCGTATACCCATGTCTCAATCTCATCAGGTAAAGCTAGTTTGGAAGCTATTTTGGTGTTCCAAACGTACACCAAAAACACACTTCTCCGTTGCTATTGATATTATTCTTCGTGAAGGCTTTCACCATTTAGGACACGAAATGAGCTTGTATCTTGTTGAACGTGACCTTTCTCCAGGTTCAGGTTGGCACTCTCGCCTAATTTAGGCGATCATTTGGTAGGTTGAGAAGCTAAGCACGTTGTAGCCTACCTGGGACTTCCCCTTGAACCAGTATGTGCAGCACTGCAGCTCAGGTTTGGCCTACATATAGATAGTTTAAGTCGTTCCTGCAGCTTCATTCCAGTTCCAACAGTGTTATGTGCAAGCCGAACTGCTCAACTGCAGCTCGAATATTTGCAGGTAGTCAACGACAGGCTGCAATGGAAATGCGACGGAGCACCATTTATTTGTTGCGAAACGTTCGATTTAGGTTAATATTACTACCAGCTGAAGAACTCATATTCTGATGAATTCAAAATAGCTGGTTCTGGTGGATGGCTGATCAGATGGCGGAGGTTCAGACGGCGCCGTCGCCCTCATCGCAGGCCCTCATCCGGTCCACGGACTCGCAGGTGCCGCTGCACGGCCAGTCGAAGGACGCCGCGCACACGTTTCCCGGCCTGCTTCTTCCACTCGCAGCCGGCATATAGAAAACAGAGCACGGGCAAGTGAGCACGCCACCATCCGGCCGGCCGTCACAGGGCGAGCGCGTGGTGACCACCTAGATCGGGTACCTGGTGGCGTGGCGCAGCAGAGGCTGCGGCCGTCTACGTGCTCGACGATCTTCCAGCTAGGGATGTCAACGGGTGCTTATTACCCATTTGTCTATGGATATTTAATCTGATGGGTATGAGTTCGGATATAAATTTAGATTCACGGGTACAGGTTCAGGTAACGGGTAGAATCTAATAGATATTTTTTATCTGGTAAAAAATTCCATACCTATATCCGTATACCGAAACCATTCTCTAACATGTGGGTCCAATATAACATCATATAAATACATCTAGTTTTAGTATTTTATCCTTTTTCCAGCTCCCTGGCTCATTGCGCAGCGCCGCATATCTAGTCCTTCCGATACTTTGTATTTTATTTAAGCTGGAGTTTATCAATTGTGCTAATTTATGTTTATGTTATATGTTGAACATGTTCTTTTATGTGTGTATGTTTGTGTTGTGTTAAACATGGTTTGTTATGTGTTAAAGTATTACAGAAATCTATATGCAATGTACCTTTTTATTAAAGAATTTTGGGTAACGGATATACACGCGGATAAAAAATATCCGCGGCTAACGGATACGAATAATCTTTTATACCCGCTATAGGTAACATGTACAGATTCGAGTATGGATTTTATCCAGGAGTACAGTTAAAAAGAGTAATATCCGCAGATTTTTTATGCCATCCCTACTTTCAGCCCAAATGAGCCACGCGCAGAGCGACACGTCCTCGATCGCGAACCGGTGCTGGATTGGCCTGCGTCGTTTTCACCGCGTACAGACGCAAAGCCACATGGACGGTCAGCATCATCAGTCACCTTCAGCAGAGCGCATGGGGAAACGAGATACGTCGAGATGGATGGAGTGGAGAAGACGCGTGCGGTGATGATGCTTACTGGTAGGAGGCGAGGTCCCTGGACACGGCGTACATCTGGCAGGCAGCGTGCCGGAAGTACTCGTGGCTCTCGTCGCCGAACTTCCAGTACTCCGGCTCGTGGTACTTCACGCCCGTGTCCACGTACGTAGCCATTACTGTGCTCTTAGGCAGTCAAATGCAGAAAAAGATAGTAGGAGCTTATTACTTCTGGGACAAAACTGGCCCCGACTTTATGCTTTCCCTGAACGATAGGAGTATATTTCTTCAACAAATACAGGACAAAAAAGCTATATACGTTCATTTCCTGTACATCTCGAAGCCTTGCATTTTTCACATATACCTAGCACGCTGCACACTGGACCAAATACTCCGTTTTCTCTCCGTTTTCTTTTATTTGAGGTTAGAACAAGGTTTTTAGTTCAATTTTGAACTAAAAAATCTGTCCTAACATCAAATAATTAAAAACAGAGGAAGTAATCAGAGTTGTAAATTGCAAAGTCGTTGCGCTTTCACATGAATCTTTCCCTCATCCTACACGCCTCCATCGCCGGCGTGCCATTGTCTTCGGCTCACAGCAGCTAACTGGCATCTCCGTCTTGCCTGTAGGCACCGTGGTAGCAGTGGATTACTGATACCCACATTGAGTTCGCAGCGGGCTCCAAAGCAAATCCGGTATTGGTGTCACAGCGGAGGTCTATATGAACTAGCCTGATTCACTGCCGAACTCTTCAATCATTACAAACTCTGATCACCTGATTTTCAAAGCTCTAGAGTGACAAAATAAACCTGATACTATTGTTTTTTCATCAACTGTTGGTACACGAGTTTAACACTCACAGACAAAGACCTTTCAACTACAATCTGATGAGCAACGAGCAGCAGCTAACCCGTTGTGCTAATAACAAAGGCTGGTTCTTAAGCCAAAAGATGGGTAACATCAGTATATCTATATTTTTCACCAGTGAAGAGAGCAATCCAGCAGTCATAACTTTCATTGCTAACGAACTTGGATCTGACAGCAAATCAAATATGCAACTAATTGACTCAAGCAGCCAGAGCTGGACCTGATGCAATATAGCTTGATCACTCTGAACCAGTTCCGGGATGACGGATGCCTGTTGCTGCCACACTACTCAAGCAAACAGGTCATGTATAACACAAGTATTTTCTTTAGAAACAACTCGGGGCAGATGGTCTGATTTTCTTTTATAAACAACATTCCTCCCTTTTGCACCCAGTATAGCACATATTCAGTAGTGATGAAAAGCACAAAAATCCACCTTAATTCTTAAAAACTAATTCACAATTCCGGATGCATTTCATGTTTTTTTGGGACAACATTTCCCCTTCTGATGTACAGCACAATATAGATTCAACTTGGATGAAAAGCGAGAAAACCACCAAATAACTTAAAACAAAAACTCAGCCTGTTATAGCACCAAATAGCTAATGGCACTTAACGTTACAACAGCAATAGCAAACAAATTAATTGTCACCCATCCACATTACTAGACTAGGTAATTCCTAGTACAGCCACGTTGCTGGAGGCAGGGCCTTGTCACTAGGGCACAACAAGGAACCTAACCAGCAAGAACAAGTCCCACTATACAACATAAAGAACAACACAACAACCCCAAAGGACGCACATATGCCCTACCACCATAACCCATATTCACGGGCATGAAATGGTGAGTACAGAGGTAACCTTACAGATGTATGAGACAACAGATAATGGCTTCGATGTCCTACTCTGTCAGCATAACAAGTTATATCTCAATGGAGCTCAACATGGTAGTAGGAAGGGTATGGAATTGGCTCCCTGGAAGCTCGACGGCTAACATCACCCAGACCAGAAGCAAATACACGTCTACTGTAATCATATGTATCATTGCTTAGCCCTCTACTCAGTAACCCACTTGATGGTGCTGGTCAAAAAGGGAATTATAAGATTTAACACAATGTTCAACATCAAATGCCCCCAAACTGAAATTGCAATGAAATTCTCTCACCTTGAGAGTGAGGGGAATCATAAGAATGATTTGGTGAGATACCATAGTCTGCAATCCTACCATTCACCACTGTATGGTGCAATAAAGGAGTGTCATTAGACCTCATAAGTTGAGGCTGCTTCGGCTGAGGTAAAGGGTTCAATCTAGGAGTTACAGGAATATTGCCATTTGAAGAGGGTTTGTCTTGCCCAGAGATCTGTCAAATAAAAGCAATAATTTCAGAGTCTAGTCTTTTGCTAGCACTTAAAGATACAGTACATACAAGGACCTCAACTTGTATGGGTTGGGCCAAGATAGAATCCATCATCACAAACAATATGATGTTCAGTGCATAACAGGTATATATACCATAAAAAAGTACATTCAACTATAGAGCTAAACTAAAATAACTCATGTAAGCAGAGGGCAAAAAGAAACGCACCGCAAATCTAAGTGTTTTATTATGAAGACGGACAAGACCAGAAAATAGCTTAACAGCATACTGGGCAATCTCCTCTGTTTCGTACTCAGCAAAAGCATACCCTTTTGATCGACTAGTTTCCTTGTCACGAGGTATGTGTAGGTCTACAACACGACCTACCTGAATAAGGATCTCATACAGAACCCTCTCAGGTACCCTCTCATCCAAGTTACCTATTTAAGATAAAGTTACATAATTAATTCAATACAAGAGATTTAAGTTATTGCATCGGAGGTAGAGTAGCAGAATAACTATGTTATTATATCAGAGACAGGGTAGCAGAAGAACTAGTATCAGTGCAGCATGGCACCAACAAAGCATCAACCAGGACAAGAAGAGTAAAAGATAAACATGAAGCTAAGAATAGTATAGCTAAAGTCCATCCATTTTATGCTAAAATATCAGGAACAAACAAGCTGATAGACCTAGTCAAATAAGTAACCTAACGGATGAGACTGCAGTACCACGTAACTTTTCATATTCATTGTGAGAATTGATATCATTGTTGTAACCTGTCAAAATTACTTGAGCCCAACTCAAGAAGAAGTGCAACATGGTGGAATGACTAGCATCGCAGCAATAACAGAATCATTATTAAACCTTAATGGCATCCGTGCTCATGTCAAGCAGATATGAATATATCGGTTTTCCACAAACTGTTACATGCCTTTTCTTTCACTCTTCTCATGCTCCAAATGCCCAATTTCCAGCCCCGTGCACAATGAAATATTTTATAGGGAAGCTACATATTTCTTCTGAATTTCAGTAGTCTTTTTTCGTTGGGGAAAATATAGCGGGAACTAACTCAAACAAAAACTAAATCCTCCAAGGGCCACAACTCTAGTTCACATCATTTTCGGACCACTTTATTACCTAACATAGCCTACCCCAACGTGCTTGGGATAAAGGCTTTGTTGTTGTTGTTGTTGTTTATTACCTAACATACGAATTGGGGACGACAGCTCGAAACCCTATACACAGAACCAAAAATTTCACTTCATTCAGCACCAATCTACAAGGTAGCAGTAGCACCAATAAAAATTACCCTAGCAGACAACATCAGCATAAGCGCAGAACAAAGACCAAACATTCCAAGCAGCAAGAACTGCAGCTACTAATCGAATCCAAGCAGCGCGAAACCAATAGGAGCCACTGTGAAACACCCCAGATTTGGGGGTGGAGATAACAGTGCTAGCCACAGATTTTAAGAGGATAAACACAATGACAGCTACCTCACAAGGCATACGCATCTACTCACAAACAAATCCACCGAGTTCCAGCATGGAATTGCGATAAAAAACGCACACAAGGGAGGAATTTGGGCTGGAAACAACCCGGAATCACCGGTCGTCCATGCGACTCAGGACTCGAACAGGAAGGGAGCGTGGGGAGAGGAAGATCTCTCACCTATGAAGACGGTGCATCCTGGGTTTCTTGCCATGGATACCGGATCTGTAAGCGGAAGCGGAGGCTGGGAGGAGGATACGGCCGTTGACGCAGCGGCGGATGCAAGGAGTCCAACCGGTGAACCAAGCGAAGCGACTGCGGCTAGAGGAGAGGCCACACGAACCCGAGGCAGGGCGTGCACGGAGGTAGGTAGAAGATGAATCACGGCCTTGGGTCTCGCCCTATTTGTGGGACCGGTTTCGGCTGCCGACGCCGAGACGGCTACGGACTCGTGAGACTGGCGGTGGGGCCGGCGCGGTTGGGGTCGGAGAGGCAGAGAGATGTCTCGGCAGCATTCCAGAGACTTCTGATCGCTTGTGGCGGCGTGGCGCCTACATATGTTGTTGTGTGTTGCAGTTGCAGGGTTTGCAGCAGTTAGGGGACGTTCAGTCCAAGCATAAAACTAAAGCACAAAATATTTAGTGGGTTTGTACAAGGCGGTGGTCTGACAATCAATTTACACTTAAGTAGATTAAAATTTTTAAAAGCATAATTCTATTTTAATATAGAAGTAATTCTAGCATGTACACAGGGAAGATATCTGATTGAATATAGAGATACATATTGTCGGTATCCTACAGATCGGGTACCTTCGCGTGAAGAGTTGAAGACAGATCAGGCCCCGCCCCTCTCTCGAGGCGGGCCCTGACACGACCAAGTGCCCTTGAGCCGTGACCTGCCCTCCCCGCTGAGGCAGGGTCCGACACTGCCATGTGTGCGAGGCTCCGGAGCCGCCACGTGCCCTTGCCCCCCGACCAAGCCTCCGTGTTGAGGTGAGATCCGAGCTGCCACGGGTATCCGCGCTCTGAACCTTTCCTTCCCGCTGAGAAGGGCTACGGAGCCGCCACATGCCCTTGGCCTTGGACCAAGGCTCTCTGCTGAGGTGAGGTCCGGGGTTGCCACGTGTATCCGGGCTCTGACCCCTTCCTCCCCGCTGACGAGGGCTCTGGAGCCGCCACATACCCTTGGCCCCGGACCAAGCCTCCCTGCTGAGGTGACGTCCGGAGCTGCCACATGTATACGGGCTCCGAACCCTTCCTCCACGTTGAGGAAGGCTCCGGAGCTGCCACATGCCCTTGGCCCCAAACAAAGCCTCCCTGCTGAGGGGAGGTCCGGAGTTGCCACGTGTATCCGGCCTCAGAACCCGTCCTCCCCGCTGAGGAGGGCTCCGGAGCCGCCACGTGCCCTTGGCCCCGGACCAAGCCTCCCTGCTCAGGTGAGGTCCGGAGCTGCCATGTGTATCCGGGCTCTGAACCCGTCCTCCCCGCTGAGGAGGGATCCGGAGCCGCCACGTGTCCTTTGGCCTCGGACCAAGCCTCCCTGGTGAGGTGAGATCTAGAGTTGCCACGTGTATCCGGGCTCTAAACCCATCCTCCTCGCCAAGGAGGGCTCCGGAGCCGCCACGTGTTCCATTATCTGTCGTGGGTCTTAGAAGTCAAGGAGGAAGTGCGCTGTCGGGCCGTGCATTCAATACTCGCGCCTTTCCCAGAAGCATGGCGCACAACGCACGCCTCGTTCCTTCGCCCGTTCGCCATTACGGTGACAAGACAGGGCGGCGAGCCGTGACAGATGACAAGACGACGTCTTCATCATCACCTACTACCAAGTCAGAGGCGCTCAACGCGCCAGACGACGGTTCATAACTCCACCGCCAACTACTCTACATGTAGTTGTAAATACCCTAGATCATGTATAGGGTTCAGGCAGCCACGGGGCCACCTGTCAGGCCTCGGGCCATATTGTAATATCCCCGACCCTTTGACTATAAAAGAATTGTGGCGGCCACCTGACAAATGGTTCGTTTCGCAACCCAGCCGAGACATACAAGCAATACAACACTCACTCCCGTGGACGTAGGGCTTTACGCTCTGGCGGCCTGAACCACGTAAATCTCGGTGTTCATCGTGTTCATTAGCCTCGATTGTCCTTGTGGCGTCAGCCCCTCTGAACAACGAACCTCCGCCGGTCGCTCCGGTAGCAGTACCAAAGGAAGTGTCGCAAGAAACACGTCGATAGACGTGTAACATGCATAAAATTCACATAAAAGATATGTATTTGGATGTTGAAAAATGAAATCAGTTAGGCAACCTTATGATTTAACTTATTTTAATATAAATTAACCGTTAGCAAAAAGAATTATTAGCAAATTAGAAAGTTTTATTGAGAAACATTCCATGTAGGTGGATTTAGCCGCAGGAAACCATAAGTGTTATCTTTATGTGTAGGACACTAAAAAGGTTCTTTTATCTTAACGCACAAATACATAACAACTTAAAATTCTATATAGATAGCTTATCATCACATAACGGTCACTGATGTATCCAATTACCTGTCGTGCGTGTATCTGTAACACCCTTAGTTTCACTACATGCATTGCATAAATTTTTCATATATAGAAGCATTTAAAAAAAAGAAGAAATAAAGAGAGAAATATAGAAGCTAATAAAATAATAAAAGGAAATAGAAATGAAAAATAATGAAAATAAATAGAAAGGAAAAGAAATAAAAAGAAAAAAAAAGAAAAAAATAAATAAAATAGCCAAATTGGGCCACCCCAAATTCCCCAATTTTCCCCCAAATTCCCCTCTCCCCTAATTTCCCAAAATTTTCCCAATTTTTCTGATTTCCCTAAATTACCCAAAATCCCCCTAGGGGATTTTTTCCCACATTTGGGGGGGAATCCCCCCCCCCAATTTGGCCGCACCACTTAGGGGGGGGAACCCTAATGGGCCCCACCCCCTTTGCCGCAATCCACTAAGGGGGGAACCGCCCCTTGTTAGATTTTTCTATGCTTTTATTTATCAATTAATCTCAGCCATTGGTGGAAAATAAATAATAAAATCCCAGCCCCTAGCTCCCACCTCTTTTAAAATTTAATCTCAACCCTTGGATAATTGGGTTGCTAAAATCCTAGCCACCCTAGCTCTTTTCCCTCTTATAAATATAACTCTTTCCCCCTAGCCGCACCCACCCCTCTTTTGGCCGCCCCCTCTCCCTTGCTGCCAAGTCGCTGCCCCCCTACTGGAGTTTGGCCGCCGTCGAGCTCCATCATGCCTCGCCGTCGCCGGGAAAGAAGCCCCCGACGTTCTGCCCTAGCCGCAGCCTCGTAATTCTCCATAGAAAATCTCTCGCTGCTGCCATTGCAAGGAAGGTTGTTCTGCCGCAAGGAAGAGAGGAAGAAGAAGTGAGGTAGGTATTTGTTAATTCTATTACAACGTCACCACTGTTTCTACGCACCCGTTTTCTTCACGCCCTGCGAGCCGAAATTTCTGCGTGTGGAAAGACCATGTGTTTGGTCGATTTTTTATGGTGGAATTGATCTACAAAGTGTGTCAAGATTATAACCACATCCACACTTGATCCCAGCAGCCTTGATCAGCATAAAACCCCATGGAAGCCTACTAAAACATGCAAGAACACGTGCACACTGATTTTATAAAACTGCATGATAGTTGATTGCTGTAAATTTTGTATGTGCGTGGTCGTGAGTAGAAGGACACGCTCAAGAGGCCGTCTACGAGGAAATACAACACCAAGACTTCAAGACGCTTGAGAAACACGAACCGCGGGAGCAAAGCAAGTGCCCCTTGACCATATTGATCCGATGTTTTCGAAACCTTTTTGCTTGCGAAAACTCATATGCTTGTGTTAACTTGATGGGACACCCTTTTATAGGAGTTTACTAGTTTTATTAACCATCCTTGTCGTCAGGAAAGTTGAAGAGTCAGGTATGGTCGTTTTTCCTTTTTGCTTCGCTTGATTTATGGGATACGGGAAGCTGAAATAAAACATGTTTAGCTACTGCACTCATATGAATAATAATGATGAGAACTTGATGATGTTAATGAGCATGGAATCAGGGAGGTATAGGAGATCTTGGTTCGTGGATGTTACTGAATGAGATGGTGGTTTGCTTGCTGTAGATCTAAGGACCGGTTCATACGAGCACATGCTAGGAAAACAGTGCCACCAACAGGCCAAATATGGGTGCGGCTTAGCTGACTAATTAGGCGTGTTGCTAGCTTGTTATGGACCGTTGGATGGCACGGGAATGGGAGTCGATGAGGACTGCCATGGGAACTGCATGGCACAAGAGGGGGCCCGTGGGTGGGAGAATGGAGATTCGAGCCTGCCGGTGAAACCTCAGTGGGTCCGTACATCCTAGTAGCCCCTTTGTAAAGGCTATTTTGTAATCTCTTGGTCATACACTGATGGTTGTGTACTAGTGTAATGGAGGTTCTTTCTAGTCGCCGACGGGTGACAAAATCACAAACTTATGGGTAAAGTGGTGCCACCTCTGCAGAGCGTAAAACTATCATGATAGCCATGCTTCCGGTTACAAGCATCTTGCCAACTTCCATGATTAGAGGCAAATTTGGGATGGTTATTCAGGTATGGTCATTGGGATTGGTTTTGGGACTGTTTTGGGTCATGACAATGAGTTTGGTTTTGGTTCTATGAAAATGAGATGGTTATGAATATTTATGAGTATGAGATGAACTTGAGAAAGATTATTAGCTGGCTGAGGCTTGACAAATGGTGAATTATGATGAATGAATGTTGATGAATTACTTGGTTATGATGGTATTTAACTCACTTATAAATAGTTGTTGTTTTTACCATGTTTGTGAAATAAAATTTTCTTGTCTTTATCTCCCTACCTTGTTGTAAGCTACTTGTCATACTTTTCCCGCACTTGCTGAGTACGACATGTACTCACCCTTGCATTCCCACATATACATCAGCTACAGGAGAAGAATACTTCGAGAAACAGGTGGAGTACTAGGCGTTCGCACTACCGTCAACATGCCTGTGAAGTTGAAGTTGGAGCCTGTTGTCTTAGCCATTTTCCGTTGTCATTTAAAATCTTCCGCTGCAAGAATAAGTTAGATATTCATGGGTGAGACATTGATTCAATGTAAAAAAGTACTTAAACATTATTTGTACATGGTTATATTGTGAATTTTAGTTTCTGGAATACATGTGTATGTGTGCTGAACATTCTGGGCACACATATGCATTCACTTGTTTCATTTTCAGAACCGGGTGTCATAAATTGGTACTCGAGCCACGTTGACCGTAGGATGCAAGCCTAGGTAGAATGGACACTCTAAAACACATAGGAACACCCCTCTACAATATTATTTTCGAAAATTGCTTGGTGCTGCACTTTATTTGTCAACTTAGCCACCGCAAAGTGCTATTTTCAACCCCTCTTTTCTCTTCTTTTGGACAGCAACACCTTTGTTTCCTTGCTTCATAGCTTCTGAAGTTTTTGAGTTATTTTCTTCTTCTCTAAAGTTTCTCATGTCTTATTTATAGATGCCGGTGACTAGGAGCACCGCACACACAAGGAATCATCCACCACCACTTGGGAGTGCACTTAACCCCATTGAGGTGTTCGATGGACCATATTGGGAGGAGGTGAATATGGAACCTCATGATGAAGATGAAGTTAGTAGCTCTATGCATGAGGAATAGGATCCCGAAGAGGTGGAACCAATCGAAGATGACACGAAAGATGATCCACAAGAACCGCAGCATCGGTACGCACCCCAGGAGGAATTTCATGCGGGCTTACACCCAGCGGAGCCTCATGAAGCTATGTCGAAAAGAGATGAATCCGAAGAGGAGCCACACCTTGATGAGGCTGAGAATGAAGGTGATGAACGGGCCAACCGTTCAGTTGAATAATTCAGGTTCGATGGAATGGAGGGAGGACACATATCCAAGGAGCTTAAAGAGTTCCTAGATTGCTGCAGCCTATACCGAGAATATCTCTTCAAGAAAGTCCCTCGTCTTAGACATGAAGAGTGGAAGGCTGAAGTAACCATCCTATCTAATGGTAGGGTTGTTACCCGGCACTTCACACCCACATGGAGTGCTACAAGTGCAGAAGCTATTGATGCTGCTGCATGGGATGCACTCACGGGACTGTGCTACGCTTTCCGTGAGCAGCTTGAGAACACTACTTTTGAACTGCACCCTTATCGGAAGAGTGGTACAAGGGAGATCATTGAACCCCATGAAGGAGCTCTTTCCAACCCACAAGCTGCTGACCTCAGAGATTGCTCGTGGAGTTAGAAAACCGCTATGCAAGCACACAAGAAGATATCCGTTACCTCCGCAAGAAGTTGTACTTGCTGGAAAACAAGAGGAGACTCGTGCCAACGCGGGAGCAAATAGAGCACCAGCGTCATATATCCCTACATGGACTGTCGACTCGCCATGGCGTGTGCCCATGTATGGACCACCCCCGTCACACAGCGAGAACAACACCAGTTCTCACGATTAAGTTTAGGTTTCCCATTGAATAAGCTGTAATAGGAACGTTTAGATCGCAGCAAGTCAAATAAGAGCAGTGTGCAGAAATTTTTCTGATGATTGCTTGTGTTTATGTGCTTGGTGTGAATTGTGGGACGCTTCGGCGAATGTCCACACATAGTGGAGAGATGTGAGATGCCTCTGCACTTGTTCACATCCTCATATAGGCTGAAATTAATAAAAAGAAGTTGCTTAGTTCATACACCTTGATGCATATAGTTGGGGGATCAATCTAAATTTCTGTTTCCTACTCTCTCTCTCTCTCTCTCTCTCTCTCTCTCTCTCTTTCTCTCATAGATGGTGAGGGAAAACTCCAACCGCCAACGAAGGAACACTCAACCACAGAAGGATGGCAATGTGGAAGTTTCTGAAAATGCCAACCCCGGGGCTGATGCAAACAACCTTGAAAGGTTGATGGCTATGCAGAACCAACTCATGCAAACTATGATACAAACGTTGGGACAGCTGCAGGCCAACAACAACAATCCTAACCCCGTTCCTGCACACCCACCGCCACCACCGCCGGCTCACAACAGATTGGGAGAGTTCATGAGGACTAGGCCGCCTACTTTTGCACAAGACAATGATCCTATGGAGGCTGATGATTGGCTGAAGTCTATGGAAAAGAAGCTTGCTATTGTTCAATGCAATGATCGGAAGAAAGTTCTCTTCGCATCACACCAACTTATGGGAGCAGCCGCTGATTGGTGGGACGCTCTTTGCAATGCTCATGTCAACCAAGAGATATTACTTGGGCTGAATACAAGGAGAGTTTCCGCTCTCACTATGTAGTCATGATGCTTAAAAGGCAAGAGTTTGAAGGTCTCCGTAAAGGGAGGAAGAGCGTGAATGAGTACCTCAACAAGTTCACGCAGTTGTCAAGGTATGCTCTAGAAGATGTCAACTCGGATCACAGGAAGCAATACTTGTTCATGAGGGGATTAGACAATGAAATTCAAGTCCAGCTGCTCAACAATGATTATGCAAACTTCCAAAAGCTCGTTGACAAAGCTATAGTGGTGGAGAGCAAGATCCGTGAGATTGAACAAGAGGGAAAGAGAAAGATGCCATATCAAAGATAGTCACAAGGGAGCAATGTACGTCCCCGCTTCATGCCACCAACTACACCACACTATGGCTCGTCCGCTTCTACTTTCCGACCTGCAAATCCACCTCGCTCCAATCAGCCACCGCAGCAACGTCCTGATATGCAAGCACCTCATATGCCTATACCTCCTGCGCCCCGACCCAACATGGGCACCTATGCTCAAAACCAGCCTCGCCCCAACATCCCTGCTGTTATGGGCAACAAGGCATGTTTTTCATGCGAAGAGGCAGGACACTTTGTAAATAAGTGCCCCAAGAAAGGCCTTGTACAGCCTAGCAACGCACTAAACAGAACCCACGGCCGAATGGAGGAGCTATACAAGGTAACCGTGGACAGCAGAACTATGCTCGTGGCAATGTGAATCACGTCTCCACTGAGGAAGCACAACAAGCTGAGGACGTCGTGATTGGTATGTTTCTCGCCAACTCTAACCCAGACACCGTTTTATTTGATTCTGGAGCATTGCATTCATTCATCTCATCCAAGTATGTTGCCAAGTATAACCTGCCCATATCCCACATGAAATAAACTATGTTGGTTAATTCTCCCGGTGGAGAGATGAGGACTAATATAGTATGTCCAAAAGTAGGCCTTAAAATAAGGGGATAGACTTTCTTGTCAACCTTATCGTCTTGGATTCCCAAGCGATTGACATAATACTTGGAATGGACTGGTTAAGCAAGCACAACAGAGTGATTTAATGTGCTCAGAGGATCGTGCAGCTGACGAGTGAGCACGGTACTCATATTGAGTTCGAGGCAGCCCAACCTACAACGGAGAAACAACTGCTGAACCACATCGAAGAAGCGACATTGGAAAGCATTCCGGTGGTTCGAGAATATTCAGATGTGTTCCGGAAGAACTTCCAGGTATGCCACCTGACCGGGACATTGAATTTACCATTGATTTAGTACCCAAAACTGCACCTATAGCGAAGAGGCCGTATATGATGCCTGCTAATGAATTAGTGGAGCTCAAGAAACAAATTCAGGAGCAGCTAGATAAGGGTTTTATACGCCCAAGCTCGTCACTGTGGGGAGCCCCCGTGCTCTTTGTAGACAAGAAAGATGGGACCAAAAGGATGTGTGTGGACTATAGGTCTCTCAACGAGGTGACGATCAAGAATAAATACCCTCTGCCCCGCATAGAGGACCTATTTGATCAAACGAAAGTTGTCCGAATTTTCTCCAAGATTGATCTTTAGTCGGGATACTTCCAGCTGAAGATTAAGCCCTCTGACATACCCAAGACTGCATTTCCAACACGGTATGGTTTGTATGAATATACCGTTATGTCATTTTGGTTGACGAATGCACCTGCATACTTTATGTACCTCATGAATAAGGTCTTCATGGAGTACTTGGACAAGTTTGTTGTGGTTTTCATCGACGATATCATGGTGTTTTCAAAAAGCGAGGAAGAACATGAAGAACACTTGAGATTGACATTGTAGAAACTACGAGAGCATCAATTGTACGCTAAGTTCAGCAAGTGTCAGTTTTGGCTAAAGGAGATATCGTTCCTAGGCCATATCATCTCCGAGGGAGGAGTATCGGTTGATCCCGAAAAAGTCAGGGATGTTTTGAAGTGGAACCAACCACAGAATGTGAGCGATATTCGGAGTTTCCTTGGGACGGCTGGATACTACCGCCTGTTCATCAAGGATTTCTCCAAAATAGCGAAGCCTATCACAGAATTGCTGATGAAGGGGAAAATATTTCAGTGGAAACAAGCGTGTCAAAATAGCTTTGAGGAGCTAAAGAAGAGATTAACAACAACGCCGGTTTTGTTATTGCCGGACGTGAGCAAGAGTTTCTATATATATTGTGATGCATCAAGACAAGGGCTTGGATGTGTTATCATGCAAGGAGGCCACGTGGTAGCCTATGCATCGAGGCAGTTAAAGAAACATGAGCTGAATTACCCCACACATGACCTGGAACTTGCAGCCGTGGTACATGGCTTGAAGATTTGGAGGCATTATATCCTTAGTCACCGATGTGAGATCGATACAGATCACAAAAGCCTCAAGTATATATTCACGCAAACGGATCTGTATTTGAGGCAACGTCGATGGTTGGAACTTATCAAGCATTATGATGTTGGAATCAACTATCACCCCGGAAAGGCCAACGTAGTAGCTGATGCATTGAGCCGAAAGGGAGCATGTCACCAACTCACGATTCGGGGGCTGCCACCCGAACTGCGTAAGGAGTTCAAACGGTTACATCTCGGGTTCCTGAATGAGATGGAGGTGGTAGAATTGAACTCAATGCTTGAACAAGAGATACGAGATGGCCAAGCAACATATGAGGAAATAAAGGAAATCAAGGAAAGAATCCGACGAGGGATAGAAAAGGATTTCAAGGAAGACGAGAATGGCACGCTTTGGTTAGGGAAAAGGATTTGTGTGCCTAACGTGAAGCACATCCGCGACACGATACTAAAGGAGGCACATGACTCGCCTTACTCCATACACCCCGACTGTACAAAGATGTACAAGGATCTAAAAACTTGCTATTGGTGGGATGGTATGAAAAGAGAAATAGCTGAATATGTTGCCCTATGCAAAACGTGCCAACAAGTGAAGGTCGAACATCAAAGACCCGTTGGATTATTGCAGCCATCAAAAGTACCTGAGTGGAAGTGAGAAGACATCAGCATGGATTTCATTGTCGGATTAACACGTACTCAGTCGGGCTACGATTCCATTTGGGATATCATGGATCGATTGATGAAAACAACCCACTTTATTCCTGTTAGGACTAGGTACACCGTGGCGCAATTAGCCGAGCTGTATATGGAGCAAATCGTGTGTCTTCATGGAGTTCTGAAGAGGATAGTTTCAGATCAAGGTTCTCAATGTACCTCTAGGTTCTGGAAGAAGCTGCATGAAGCTATGGGTACACGGTTGAATTTCAGCTCCGCATATCACCCGCAAACCGACGGGTAAACTGAGAGGACAAATCAGATCTTGGAAGACATGTTAAGAGCTTGCGCCTTGAAACATGTGCGTAGTTGGGATAAAAGCTTGTTGTATGCTGAATTTTCATACAACAACAGTTACCAAGCCAGCTTGAAGATGTCACCTTTTGAAGCATTGTATGGTAGACGGTGTAGAACACCTCTGTTCTGGAATGAGACCGGAAAAAGCCAAGTATTTGGATCCAGGTGCTTCAAGACACCGAAAAGCAAGTCCAAACGATACGTGAAAACTTGAAGGACGCTCAGTCACAACAAAAGGGCTATGCGGACAATAGGCGAAGGAGTTTGACCTTTGAAGTTGGAAACTTCGTGTATCTTAAGGTTCCACCTATCCAAGGCCAACGAGGATTCAACGTCAAAGGCAAACTAGCACCTCGCTACATCGGGCCATTCAATATTTTGGGTAAGCGAGGAGAGGTAGCCTATCAACTAGAGCTACCAACGCACCTCTCTGACGTGCACGATGTATTTCACGTATCCCAGCTCAATAAGTGCCTAAGAGTACCAGAAGAACAAGTACCAATAGATGAGCTAGAACTTCAGGAGGATCTGACCTACGCTGAACACCCCATCAAAATCTTGGACGTAAAGTAAAGGGTCACGAGGAACAAAGTAATCCATTGGTGCAAGATACAATGGAGCCATCACAGGGAAGCCGAAGCTACGTGGGAGCGTGAGGAAGACCTCAAGACGGAATTCCCTCATCTTTTCTCCACTCTATCGAATCTCGAGGGCGAGATTCATTTTAGGGGGGTAGGTTTGTAACACCCACAATTTCACTACCATGCATTACATATATTTTTCATATAGAGAAGCATTTAAAAAGAAGAAGAAATAAAGAGAGGAATATAGAAGTTAATAAAATAGTAAAAGGAAATATAAATTGAAAATAATGAAAATAAAAAGAAAAGGAAAAGAAATAAAAATAAAAATAAAAAATAAATAAAATAGCCAAATTGGGCCACCCCAATTTTTTCCCAAATTCCCCAATTTTCCCCCAAATTCCCCTCTCCCCTAATTTCCCAAACTTTCCCCAATTTTCCTGATTTTCCCCAAATTTTCCCAAAATTCCCTAGGGGTTTTTTTTCCCACATTTGGGGGGAATCCCCCCCCCCAATTTGGCCGCACCACTTGGGGGGAGGGGAACCCTAATGGGCCCCACCCCTTTGGCCGCAGCCCACTAAGGGGGGAAACCCTAGCCGCCCCTCTTGTTGGATTTTTGTGGGCTTTTATTTATCAATTAATCTCAGTCATTGGTGGAAATATAAATAATCCGAGCCCCTAGCTCCCACCTCTTTTAAAATTTAATCTCAGCCCTTGGACAATTAGGTTGCTAAAATCCTAGCCACCCTAGCTCTTTTCCCCCTTATAAATAACCCCCCTAGCCGCACCCCACCCCTCTTTCTGCCATCCTCTCTCCCTTGCTGCCAAGTCGCCGCCCCCCCTGCTGGAGTTTGGCCGCCGTCGAGCTCCGTCATGCCTTGCCATCGCCGGAAAAGAAGCCCCCGACGTTCTGCCTAGCCGCAGCCTCGTAATTCTCCATAGAAAATCTCCCGCTGCTACCATTGCAAGGAAGGAGGTTTTGACGCAAGGAAGAGAGGATGAAGAAGTGAGGTAGGTCTTTGTTACCCCTCTTACAATGTCGCCGCTGTTTCTACGCACCCGTTTTCTTCACCCCTTGGGAGCAGAAATTTCTGCATGTGGACAGACCATGTTTTGGTCGATTTTTAACTGTGGAATTGATCTATAAAGTGTGTCAAGATAGTAAACACGTCCACACTTGATCCCAACAGCCTTGATCATCATAAAAACCCATGGAAGCCTACTAAAATATGCAAGAACACGTGCAAACTGATTTTATAAAACTGCACCATAGGAATTGCATACGTCCATCTCATTGCATCTTGAGTAAAGTTTGTGCATGATAATTGATTGCTGTAAATTTTGTATGTGTGTGGTCGTGAGTAGAAGGACACTCTCAAGAGGCCGTCTACGAGGAGATACAACACCAAGACTTCGAGACGCTTGAGCAACACGAAACGCAAGAGCAAGGCAAGTGCCCCTTGATCATATTGATCCTATGTTTTCGAAATTGTTTTGCTTGTGAAAACTCGTATGTTTGTGTCAACTTGATGGTACACCCTTTTATAGGAGTTTACTAGTTTTGTTAACCATCCATGTCACCGACAAAGTTGAAGAGTCGGGTATGGTCATTTTTCCTTTTTGCTTCGCTGAATTTACGGGATACGAAGCTGAAATAAAACATGTTTAGCTATTGCACTCATATGAATAATGATGATGAGAACTTGATGATGTTAATGAGCAAGGACTCAGGGAGATCTAGACGAGCTTGGTTCGTGGATGTTGCTGAATGAGATGGTGGTTTGCTTGCCGTAGATTTAAGGACCGGCTCATGCGAGCACATGCTAGGAAAACCGTGCCACCACAAGGCCAAATATGGGTGCGGCTTAGCTGACTAATTAGGCGTGTTGCTAACTTGTTATGGACCGTTAGATGGCGCAGGAATGGGAGTCGATGAGGACTGCCCTGGGAACTGCATGGCACAAGAGGGGGCCCGTGGGTGGTAGAATAGAGATTAGAGCCTGCCGGTGAAACCTTAGTGGGTTCGTACATCCTAGTAGCCCCTTTGTAAAGGCTATTTTTTGATCTCTTGGCCATACACCGACGGTTGTGTACTGGTATAATGGAGGTTCTTTCTAGTCGCCGACGGGTGACGAAATCTCAAAATTGTGGGTAAAGTGCTGCCACCTCTAAAGAGCGCAAAAGTATCATGATAGTCGTGCTATCGGTTACAAGCACGTGGCCATCTTCCATGATTAGAGGCAAAACTTGGGATGATTATTCGGGTATGGTCACTGGGATTGGTTTTAGGACTGTTTTGGGTCATGACAATGGGTTTGGTTTTGGTTCTATAAAAATGAGATGGTTATGAATATTTATGAGTATGAGATGAACTTGAGAAAGATTATTGGCTGGTTGAGGCTTGATAAATGGTGAATTATGATGAAGGAATGTTGACGAATTACTTGGTTATGATGGGATTTAACTCATTTAGAAATAGTTGTTGTGTTTACCATGTTTGTGAAATAAAATTTACTTGCTGCAATGAACCTCTTTATCTCCCTACCTTGTTGTAAGCTACATGTCATACTTTTCCCGCACTTGCTGAGTACGATATGTACTTACCCTTGCATTCCCACATATACAGCTACAGGAGAAGATTACTTCGAGGAACAGGTGGAGTACTAGGCGTGCGCATTACCGTCAACATGTCTGTGGAATTGAAGTTGGAGCCTGTTGTCTTAGCCATTTTCCGTTGTCGTTTAAAATCTTCCGCTGCAGGAATAAGTTAGATATTCATGAGTGAGACATTGAGTCAATGTAATAAAGTATTTAAACATTATTCGTACGTGGTTATATTCTGAATTTCAGTTTGTGCAATACATTTGTACGTGTGATGAACATCCTAGGCATACATATGCATCCACTTGGTTCATTTTGGGAACCGGGTGTCACAGATTGGTACCAGAGCCACGTTGACCATATGACACAATCCTAGGTAGAATGGACACTCTAAAACACATAGGAACACCCCTCTACACGATTATCTTTGACTGATACATATCTTTAGGCACTTTGTGGGGTTGTGGAAGGATATCACCGATCAATTTGATTAGGTCATTGTAACAGTTGTTGGAAAAGAAGTATTTGAACTTAATTGTCATAAATATGGTGATGAACGCAAGGAGGGTCACTTCTGTGTGTTCATGAAGCAGCTCTTCTGAATCTTTGAGAAGCTTGAAGAACGCTTCTACCTCCGTTGTTGGAGAATCCTCCATAGCCTCTGGTTCAATAGCTTGTAGCATCTCATCCATCCGATCAACCCCCGTGTTGTCATCATCCTCTTGCACTTCTTGTACGGCTTTAGAAGCTTTCTCGCCAAGAAAACTCCACACCTCATAATGTGACGTGTAACCATTTCGACACAAGTGTATCGAAAGTCATTTTATCAAGCCACTTTGTGTTTCGGCATTTCGTACATGGGCATCACACCTTATCGATCGTCGACAACGAAAAGGCTCGATCGATAAAAGCATTTGTCTTTGCGGGCCATTCATCTGAGTGACCACCTTTCTTGTTCCAACCAGTGTACATCGAACTACGGTCTTCACCCATGTTGGAGGCTATAGATCAAAGAGGGAGAAAACATCGTTAATTTATACTTCTATTGGGACAGAGAGGTACTAAACCCACCCAAGAGTGACCAAGATGAACGTGCTCCTGATGAGACGCCAGGTCTGAATTTAGACAAAATTTCGGCAGCATAACCTTGTTGTTCTCCGACTGCACGCCTGATAATGGTGCAGCAGAGAACATCAGGGTTACGCTGTCAAAATCTCGTATGGATTCAGACCCGCGTCTCGTTGTAGGCACGCCCCCTCGGTCACTCTCAGGATATCAAAAAAGGGACAATTCCGAACCTACCCGGCTCACATGCGTAACGCATGTGAGACGGGCCGATTCGAAACGGGTGATGCATATTCTAAAGGTTTACGTTACTCATTCATTTTTGAGTCATTTATGAGAGAGAGAGAGAGGAAAGAACAAAAGATAGAGAGAGAGGGGAAAAATAGGGGGTGACCGTCAACTCGTGGGTCTGCGTGCATGCGACTTAATCCTTCGACATATCCGGGATCTCAAGAACAACGGGAGAAGACAAAGACATAGCCCGCCGGCATTTCTTTGGGGAGTCCTTGTACCCTTCTGCGATAGGTCACGGCGGTTGAGCGGTCAAGCGTTGGAGGGAGGTCAGTCAGGCGCCGCCCCGGACCAACAACTCTCGTCGAGCGTCTCTCCGTGTCCTTGGGTGCTCGAAGCTCCGTGTATGTCTCGTGTACACCGTCGTTTTCCAACGAGTGCTTCGCGTCCGCACTGGCACCGTTCGCCTCAAAGCCTGGCTCGACAGATGTCCTACTATTAATTATCGTATTACATGCTCCCACGACGGTGTATAGAACTAAACGTCGTGAAGCAAAAATTATCACTCAATTTTCAAACAATTTTCACGCAACTAATTAATAAACAAAATGTAAATATTAAAAAATGACTCAAAGGGGGGTAGCGGGGGCCGGGGACGGCGCGACGGCTTGGAGTCGAGCGAGGGCGGGGCGTGGCTGCAACCGTGGGAAGTAGCGACGGCGGGGGCCAGGGGCGGCGGCCGGCGGTGGAAGCGGTGGCAGAAGACAGCTTGGGGGAAGGGCATAGAGGCGGGCTCAGGCTAGGGGGTGTGAGGCGCCGGCGGTGGCGGCGCGAGGGGCTGGACGCCTAGGCGTCGCCTTGAAAACACTAAAATTAACTAGAACACTAAATTGCCTAGGGGCTGGGGCGGCGAGGCCGGAGAGTAAAGCAAAAATTAAATATCTAAAATAACTAAAATCAATCAATTAATAAATTAACTTAATTAAACAACTAATCAATCAATTAAACAACTATGAAGCAATTAAACAACTAATGAATCAATTAACTAAATTAAAAAACTAAAATCAGAAACAATTTCTAAAATAACTAAAATCAATTAATTACTAAATTAACTTAATTAAACAACTAATGAATCAATTAAACAACTTAAATAACTAAAATCAGAACCAATTTCTAAATTAACTAAAATCAATCAATTACTAAATTAACTAAATTGAACAACTAATCGATCAATTTTGTACCATGTTCACCTTATCCAAGTAGGATGCGGCGCGGTGGCTGCGGCGCGGTTGGCGGAATTCGGTGCGGCAGCCGGGTCGGCAGAATCCCGTGCGGCGGCGGAGGGCGGGGCAGCCGCGGCGGCCGGGGTGGGGGCGGGGCGGCGGCGGCCGGGGCTGTAACACCCTCTATTTCACTACCATGCATTGCATACATTTTTCATATAGAAAAGCATTTAAAAAGAAGAAGAAATGAAGAAAGGAATATAGAAGCTACTAAAATGATAAAAGGAAATAGAAATAGAAAATAATGAAAATAAAATAGCCAAATTGAGCCACCCCAATTTTCCCCAAATTCCCCCTTCCCCAATCTTTCCAATTTTTTCCCAATTTTCCTAGTTTTCCCCAAATTCTGCAAAATTCCACTAGGGGGAATTTCCCCACAAAATTGGCCGCACCAAATTAGGGGGGAAACTCTAATTGGGCACACCCCCCCCTTGGCCGCAGCCCATTAGGGGGGGAACCCTAGTCCCCCACCTCTAGGACTCTTGGGTTAGTCCCCCACCTCTAGGACTCTTTTGTTTCCCCTACCTCTACACTTTTGTCTCCCCCACCTCTAGGACTCTTTTGTCTCCCCCACCTCTAGGACTCTTTTGTCCCCTACCTCTAGGACTCTTTTGTCTCCCATCTCTAGGACTCTTTTGTTCCCCCTTATAAATATAACTCTCCCCCTAGCTGCCCACCACTTTGCCTCTTTTGCCCGCCGCCCCCCTGCTGCCAAGTTGCGCCCCCTTGCTACAAAGTCGCCGAGTTCCCCCTTGCCGGAATTTGGCCACCGTCGAGCTCTGTCACACCTCGCCGTCGCCGGAATAGAAGCCCCCGACGTTCTACCCTACCCGCAGCCCCATAATTCTCCACGGAAAATCCTCCGCTGCTGCCATTGCTAGGAGGGAGGCCCTGCCGCAAGGAAGAAGTGAGGTAGGTCTTCGTTACCCCTCTTACAACGTCGCCGCTGTTTCTACGCACCCGTTTTCTTCGCCCCCTTCGAGCAGAAACTTCTGCGTGTGGACAGACCATGTTTTGGTCAATTTTTGACGGTGGAATTGATCTACACCTTGTGTCAAGATCGTCACCATGTCCACACTTGATCCCAGCAACCGATCACCATACAACCCCATGAAAGCCTACTAAAACATGCAAGAATAAGTACGAACTGGTTTTATAAAACTGCACCATAGGAATTGCATTCATTCACCTGATTGCATCTTGAGTAAAGTTTGTGCATGATAATTGATTGCTGTAAATTTTGTATGTGCGTGGTCGTGAGTAGAGGGACATGGTCAAGATGCCATCTACGAGGAGATACAACACCAAGACTTCAAGATGCTTGAGCAACACGAACCACAGGAGCAAGGCAAGTGCCCCTTGACCATATTGATCCTACATTTTCGAAACTGTTTTGCTTGCGAAAACTCATATGCTTGTGTCAACTTGATGGGACACCATTTTATAGGAGTTTACTAGTTTTGTTAACCATCCTTGTCGCCCGGAAAGTTGATGAGTCGGGTATGGTCGTTTTTCCTTTTTACTTCGCTTAACTTACGGGATACGGGAAGCTGAAATAAAACTTGTTAGCTACTGCACTCATGATATTAAAGATGATGAGAGCTTGATGATGTTGATGAGCATGGGATCGGGGAGATCTAGGCAAGCTTGGTTCGTGGATGTTGCTGAATGAGATGGAGGTTTACTTGGCGTTGATCTAAGGACCGGTTCATGCGAGAACATGCTAGGAAAACAGTGCCACCACAAGGCCAAATATGGGTGCGGCTTAGCTGACTAATTAGGTGTGTTGCTACCTTGTTATGGACCGTTGCATGGTGTGGGGAATGGGAGTCGATGAGGACTGCCCTGGGAACTGCATGGCACAAGAGGGGGCCCGTGGGTGGGAGAATGGAGATTCGAGACTGCCGGTGAAACCTCAGTGGGTTCGTACATACTAGTAGCCCCTTTGTAAAGGCTATTTTGTGATCTCTTGGCCATACACCGACGGTTGTGTATTGGTATAATGGAGGTTTCTCTAGTCGCCGATAGGTGAAGAAATCACGAACTTGTGGGTAAAGTGGTGCCACCTCTGCAGAGTGTAAAACTATCATGATAGTCGTGCTTCCGGTTACAAGCACCTGGCCAACTTCCATGATTAGAGGCAAAACTTGGGATGTTTATTCGGTATGGTTATGGTATGGTCATTAGGATTTGTTTTGGTACTGTTTTGGGTCATGACAATGAGTTTGGTTTCAGTTCTACAAAAATGAGATGGTTATGAATATTTATGAGTATGAGATGAACTTGAGAGAGATTATTGGCTGGTTAAGGCTTGATAAATGTTGAATTATGATGAAGGAATGTTGATTAAATTACTTGATTATGATGGGATTAAACTCACCTAGAAATAGTTCTTGTTTCTACTATATTTGTCAAATAAAATTTGCTTGCTGCAATGAACCTTTTTATTGCCTACCTTGTTGTAAGCTACTTGTCATACATTTCCCGCACTTGCTGAGTACGACATGTACTCACCCTTGCATTCCCACATATACATCAACTACAGGAGAAGAATATTTCGAGGAACATGTGGAGTACTAGGCGCGCGCACTACCGTCAACATGCCTGTGGAGTTGAAGTTGGAGCCATCTATCTTAGTCATTTTCCGTTGTCGTTTAGAGTCTTCCACTGCTAAATAAGTTGGATATTCATGAGTGAGACATTGAGTCATTCTAATAAAGTACTTAAAACACTATTTGTACGTGGTTATATTCTGAGATTCAGTTTGTGGAATACGTGTATGTGCGATGAACATCCTGGGCACACATAAGCATTCACTTGGTTCATTTTCGGAACCGGGTGTCACAGGGGCGGCGACGGGCGGGGCGGCGGAGGCCAGGGCGGCGACAGGGTCCGGGGCGGGCGGGGCGGCGTGGCGGTTTAAAGCGTTCCGACCCATAAGATCGGAACTAAACATGTAATATTATGCCAGAAATAGAGTTCAGTACATAATATTACAACACAAGTGGAACCACAACCATATAGAGCTTTGTTACAACGGCATACACTTTAGTACAACAATAATAAGGACTAACATAAGGATGACTAACGACATAAAAACATGGAAGACTAGCTCCTCCTCGTACATGGTTCCACGGTAACACCTTGGGTGTGGATGCGACCCTACTCGAAGTCCCCCGGGTTGAAGTCAGGGTCCTCTAAAGATATCAACAACAGTTAGGGATGGCAACAGGTCGGGTTCGGGTCAGGTAGTGCGAAAACCCGACCTGACAGGAAATATGCACGGGTAAAATTTCCCACCCAAACCCGAACCCGCGGGCAAAAATGGTACCCGAACCCGATGGGTTTCGGGTACCCGCCGGGTATGAGAGTAAAATCAGTGCGGCGGCCTGATTTGAGGCGGGAGTGTGGCTGGCGGCTTCCGGATCTGCAGTGCAGCAGCTGGGCGCTGGCGGGGGGGGGGGGCGGAGGGGGCGACGGCCAGGAGCTCGAGCTTGACCCTTGCGCTGGCGGCCGGCGCCCAGCAGGAGGGCGGCAGGCGGCGGCGGGACCGCGGGAGGGCGGCCAGCGGTGGGACTGCGGGAGTGCGGCCGGCGGCGGGACCATATGAGGGAGGCGGCGACCGGCGGCGGGACCTCGGGAGGGCGGCCAGCGGCGGGGCAGGACCTCGGGAGGGGTGGATGGCGGTGCGTGGCACTGACATGTGGTCGGGAGTCGGGTGGCTGCCTGGCTGGTGCCTGGTGCGGGTGTTTGGTGATTAGGGTTACACATGGGTTGGGCTGGAATTCTTATTTGTTTGTTGGCCCAAATTTAAGAATTCGTGTACCCGCGGGTAAAAGACAAAACCCGTACCCGTACCCGCAAAATGACGGGTCGGGTACGGGTTGTACCCACGGGTAAAAATCTGTAACCGTAACCGTACCCGTCGGGTGCAATACCCGCCGGGTACCTGAACTCGCGGGTACAATTGCCATCCCTAGCAACAGTTGAGTACAAAAATACTCAGCAAGTTCCACCTCACCCTTTGGGAGGGGAATGAAACAAACATAGGTGCAATGCATAACAATAAGAGTGATGCAACCTAATGCGACTAAATGCAACCAAATAACCCGTCCAGAGACATATCTCACCTCATTCTCACAATAGGTGGCTTCCTAGTTGTACGCTCTGCAGAGGACACGACCGTACGAACGGATTCTACACTCTGCAGAGGTTGTACGCTGTACCCACACGCACGGACCATCAAAGACAACCCGTCATAACCGACACCCAGTCGAAACATCACCCAGACCAGTCGTCCCTAACCCAGTGTCATGACTTATCTCAATATCATCTCAATTTTCACTCATAAATGCATATCTCTCTATATCCACCGTGGACGACTGTCAGGCTAGCCACCGGGGTTAGGATAAGCCCTGCCCATACAGGGTCATGTGGTCGTACTGAAGAAAGTTAGGTGAGATGTCAAAACAACTCGGTCCTTAAGGCTCACCAGGGCAGCCTCCATACTCAAACCACGAGCCTATCATCTTGATAGTACTCGATGTAAGTTTACCACCACGGTAGCGCTTACACCAACACTAATCCTTTTGCCCCGGTCTCAACTCATGCTCTCCCCAACGTGCAACATAAATAGGGCAACATCATCATGCATAATCTCATCATATCAATATGTTGCAAAAGGATAAACTAGTATGTTTACACTCTATCAGTCGAATAACTCATGCTCAACAATGCAAAGGCCTAATCTACTGGCCACAATGGATGAACCTCACATAGGAGCAATATGATCAAAAAGGGGGTGATGGAATTTGCCTTGGCTACCGCCTGCAGTGTCGTGCTCTTGGTCACTTGGCTCACCTAGGTTCTCTTCCGGCACTAGTTCTACACCGTGCACAAGCAAACATACAAACAAAGCAAATATACATCATTCAAACTTGCTTGCACTAACTATATTATGATATTAGATGATTTTTATAAGACTAATCGGATTAAGTGATCTTTGTGTGTGGGTGAGATCTGGTCTAAGGCCAATCAAGGGGTTGCTTAGGGTTGGGCTCAAATCAGCAAGAGTAAACGGGGGAAGGCTGGCCAGAGAGTAAAAGATCGAACGCCGAGGTTATGGCTTACTCGATTTAGCTGCCGATTTTGGGTAGGTGATATAGGAAGTAGAGCAACTTCGTGGAAGGGCGGCCATGCCGTGGGGTGGTCACGTCCAAACCTGAGGAGAGGGGGAAGGGGATGAATCGAGGAGAAGAGTGAAGGTTGGGGTGCTCACCTTGGCCGTGGCTTGGCGGGGCTCGGCGGGGAGGGTTCCTCGTTGGAGATCGATGTTGGGGGAAGACGTGAACGCCGGTGCTTAATGGGGTGGGGGAGAAAGTGAGCTCCTGAGCCCCTTTTATAGATGAGGGGGGAAGGTATAGGGATGGAGGAAGGAGAGATAGGTGAGGTGTAATTAATGCAGGTTCCGGGAGCTTCTCATGGAGTGGATAAGGATGGTGGGAGAAAGAGATATGTGAGGGGTGGTTCCGGAAGCTTCTCATGGAATGGATAAGGATGAAGGAGGAATGAGTATGTGGAGGGGTGATTCCGGAAGCTTCTCATGAAATGGATAAGGATGGAGGAGGAAGGGGTATGTGGGGGTGATTCCGGAAGTTTCTCGTGGAATGGATAAGGATGAAGGAGGAATGGGTATGTGGAGGAGTGATTCCGGAAGCTTCTCGTGAAATGGATAAGGATGGAGGAGGAAGGGGTATGTGGGGGCTGATTCTGGAAGCTTCTCGTGGAATTGATAAGGATAAAGGAGGAAGGGGTATGTGTGGGGGGGTGATTCCGGAAGCTTCTTGTGGAATGGATAGGATGAAGAAGGAAGGGTTATGTGGGGGGGGGGGTGATTCCGGAAGCTTCTCGTGAAATGGATAAGGATAGAGGAAGAAGGGGTATGGGAGGGGTGACTCTGGAAGCTTCTCGTGAAATGGAGAAGGATGGGGGAGGAAGAGGTGGGTGATGTGTGGTTCTAGAAGCTTCTCGTAGAATGGATGAGGATGGGAGTGGAAGAGGAAAAAAGGGTTTGCCTTTAGGCAAAGGTAGAGGGGTGGCTGCACCAGTTTCGATGAAAGGCATATCTGAAATCGGCCAAGAGTGTGTGTAATTTGTCTGGTGGTTAATTCTATAACCCTGATTTATTAGCTTTACAGACCTACCCCACTTAGGATGAATCTCGTCCTCGAGATTCGAGTGGTCTGTAAAGAGATGGGGGAACTCTATCTGCAATGCATCTTCTCTTTCCCAAGTAGCTCCGGCCTCCGAGTGTCTGCTCCACTGGACCCGACAAAGTGTGATGGTGTTTCTCCGTGTCCTTCGGGTGACTGTTTCCAAGATCTTTGCTGGCACCTCCTGGTAGCGGAGATCATCTCGCAGGTCTAGGGTTTGTTGTGCCACCTGTTCCTCGGGAATCCGTAGGCATTTCCTTAGATGTTACACGTGGAAGACGTCATGCACGCCTGACATTTCTTTGGGTAGCTAAATCTCATACTCTACTGATCCTACCCTTTTTAGGACTGAGAAATGGCCGATGTACCGTGGTGCCAACTTTTCACGTACTTGGAATCTGCTCGTGCCACGGATAGGAGATACTTTAAGGTACACATGATCTCCAGCTTGGAAACTGAGTCATGCCTCCTCTTATCCGCGCAACTTTTCTGACGTGATTGGGCGGCTATGAGATTCGCTCGAATCTACGCTACCTTGTCCTCTGCTGCCAAGATGAAGTCTGGTTGCTCCACAATGCGGTCCCCAATTTCTGACCACATGAGTGGGGTTCAACACTTCCTTCCATAGAGGGCTTCATACAGTGACATCTTGATGCTGGCCTGATAACTGTTGTTGTATGAGAACTCGGCATACAGTAAATTATCTTCCCAATCCTTGTCGTAGGTGAGAACAGCGCCCTCAACATGTCTTCCAAGATTTGGTTGATCCTCTCTGTCTGACCATCTGTCTGAGGGTGATATGCTGAACTAAAGTCCAACTTGGTACCAAGTGCCTTTTGAAGAATCCTCCAAAACCTTGACGTAAACTGAGTACCTCGATCTGAGACTATCCTCGAGGGTACTCCATGTAATTTCACAATACGGTCTATGTACAACTTGGCCAGCTTACTCCCATTGTAGGTAGTGCGCACAGGAATAAAGTGTGCAACTTTAGTCAGACAGTCGACCACTACCCACATGGAGTCATTACCATTCTTAGTCCTTGGTAGGCCAGTGATGAAATCCATTCCTACCTCATCCCATTTCCAAACGGGAATCGGTAAGGGTTGTAATAGGCCACTCGGCTTTTGATGCTCAGCTTTGACCCTTCTACACACATCACAATAAGCCACGAATTTGGCTATGTCACCCTTCATGCCAACCCACCAATATTTGTGCTTAATATCTACGTACATCTTTGTGGCTCCAGGGTGGATAGAGTAGGCAGAGTTATGAGCTTCATCCATGATCGTATTCCGATAGTGACCTTGTGAAGGCACACACAACTGTTTCTTGAACCACAATATTCCATCTCTATCAACTCTAAAGTCTGGTGCCTTGCCTTCACCGGTTTGTTCCTTGATCCTCATTAACTTTTCATCCTCCTATTGAGCCTTCTTAATCTGGTCATCCAGGACAGGGTGGACGCTAATGTTATAGTTGTAGGAGTGAGGTACAATACTTAGGTTCAACTTCATCATCTCCTCGCACAGTTGTGGTACTTGAGTCACCAAGTAATGACAGTATGCTTTCCTGCTGAGAGCGTCTGCCACAACATTTGCTTTACCCGGGTGGTAGTGGATCTCCACATCATAATCCTTAATTAGTTCCAACCATCTCCGTTGTATTAGGTTCAGATCAGGCTGGGTAAATATATACTTGAGGCTCTTGTGGTCTGTGTAGATTTCACACTTGTTACCGATCAAATAGTGTCTCCAAATCTTAAGAGCATGCACCACCGCAGCCAATTCCAAGTAATGGGATGGGTAGTTCTGCTCGTGCAGCCTTAACTGACGAGAGGCATAGGACACCACTCGTCCTTCTTGCATTAGCACACATCCTAGGCCGTGTCTAGAAGCATCAATAAATAACGGAGCTCTTGTGAATATCCGGTAAGACTAAGACAAGGGTCGTGGTTAGTCTTCCCTTCAACTCATGAAAACTCCGCTCACATGCTTCAGTCCACACAAACTTCTTATCCTTTTTGAGTAGTTCCATCATTGGTCGGGCTAGCTTGGAAAATCCTTCGATGAACCTCCGATAATAACCAGCCATACCCAGAAAACTACGAATCTCCGAGACCGAAGTTGGTTGCTTCCAAGATGATACAACTTTGACCTTGTCCGGATCAACTGCAATTCCCTCGGCTGTCAGCACATGCCCAAGAAAACTAACTTTCTGTAACCAAAACTCACATTTGCTGTACATGGCATAAAGTTGATGGCTCCTGAGCCGGTCCAGAACAACACGCAGGTGTTGCGCGTGCTCTGCTTCGCTTCGTGAATAGACTAGAATGTCGCCAATGAAGACAACGACAAACTTGTCCAACTCTTGCATGAATACCCGGTTCATTAGGTTCATGAAGTAGGCAGGGGCATTGGTTAATCCAAAAGACATCACTGTGAACTCGAACTGACCGTAGCGAGTCACAAATGTTGTCTTAGGTATACCTTTGGGCTTAATTCTCACTTGATGATACCTAGACCTCAAGTCAATCTTTGAGAAAAACTTGGCCCCCTTTAGCTGGTCGAATACATCATCGCTTCGGGGTAGAGGGTATTTGTTCTTAATGGTCACCGCATTAAGAGCTCGGTAATCTACACAGAGTCTCTTACTTCCATCCTTTTTCTCTACGAATAGGACTGGTGCGCCCCATGGTGATGCACTAGGCCTTATGTACCCTTTCTCTTGCAACTCATCTAACTGTTTCTTTAACTTGGCTAGTTCTGGCGCTGCCATTCTATAAGGCCTCTTGGCTATTGGGGCAGTTCCGGGAACTAGATCAATGGAGAACTCCACTTCTCTTTCTGGCGGCATGCCTGGCAACTCCTCAGGGAACACATCAACATACTCTTTAATCACTAGCACTTCCTGAGGTGTTTCCGCCTTCAAGTGATTTACTACTGGCTCAGACAGGATGGACTTGACATGACATGTGATAGTCTTCCGTTCATGGTTTGTCACCGTCACAGTCCTCTGTGCACAAGCTATACTCCCATTGCACTTGCCTAACCAATCCATACCGAGGATCACATCTATCCCATGGGAGTCAAGCACTACTAGATTAACCAAGAACTCTACTCCACTTAGGTTTAAAGGGATGTTGTAACTCCTATGTGGCAAGGTATATAACCTCCCGGTGATCGAGTTATTAAGGGCCTCTTAAGGGCTACCGTAGATATATCATGTGTCTCTACGAAGTGTGATGATATAAAAGAATGCAATGCACCAGAATCAAATAGTACTGAAGCCAAAACTGATTGAACCAAGAACTCACCAAGTAGAACTCCTGGTGCTGCATCTGCCTCTTCGGCGTAGACGTGGTTTACTGTGGCCTTTCCAAAGGAGTGTTGAGTCCTTGACGGTACTCCACGGCTACCTCCGGCTGGTTACCTTGGTCCGTTAACTGAGTTGGAGATGACAGATGGTGTTGGCTTAACCTTGTAAGGGCAGTTAACAGCGATATGCCCAGGCTCATGGCAGCTGAAACAGATCCTGTGGCCACCAGTCTAATTGACCCCAGACTGCTGAGGACGGAATGAGCCATGTGATTTAGCAGGCTGTACCGGTTGCTTGAAGGTGGTGGTTGGTGCTTTGTAGGATACACCACTATGAGCCATCTGCCCAGAGTAAATAGGGTGTTGGGTCTTCTGCACAAAGTAGGTTGGTTGTTGGGTCCTCTATACTGAATAAACAGGTTGATTAGTCCTTTGAAGTTTCACCTGTTGGAACCCCTTCTTGTCCTCAAATTTCCTTTTCTTCTCCCGTAGCTCATCCTCTATGTTATTTTCTCTAGTGATGGCCTTGTTAACCAGGGTACTGAAATCTAGATAAACAGATGCTTCAAGAAATTTCCTGATTTCAGTGTTTAACCCACGCAGAAAGGCTTCTTGCTTCTTCTCTTCTGTATCCACAGCGTGGGGGTCATAGCGAGATAACCCGGTAAAACTTGTGTAGATACTCTGTCACAGTTAGACCCTTCTGTTTAAGGTTCATAAACTCTTCCCTGTTTAGCTTCACAATGCTACTTGGGATGTGTTGCTCTCTAAACAACTTCACAAACTCATCCCATATCATGGTCCTGGCATGTGGATGCATCTCTCTGTAGCTGTGCCACCAGGCTAAGGCAGATCCTCTCAGTTGTTTGACTGCAAGCAGAACCTTATCCTGCTCATTTGCATGCACAACCTTGAGTTTCGTCTCAATCTCTCTTAGCCAGTCATCTGCCTCAATAGGGTCCTCAGATCCAGAAAACTTGGGCGGGTTCATCCTGTTGAAGTCTGCGATCTGGTGATTGTTTTGCGACGCAGGCTGATGGTTGTTGAGACCATTGTTGTCTCGCGCAGCCAGGATGTTCGCCGGTAGCTTGAGGAGTCGAGTCTGGCGGTCCAGAATGGCGGTCAGGTCATAGTTACGTGCTTGGGGATGTGGCCGGACAGGTGCACTCTCCGCTGTCTCATGCTCGTGAGGTGCAGGCAGAATCTCTCGTAGTCCTTGGTCCGCCTCATGTCCATTGGTGGCTCGGCTTGAGCGGCGAGGCATCTATGACAAGGCAATCAATGGGTTTAGATTTTCTTCCTATTATTATTACCATGGTGCATCATAATTAGTTATCCTTACCGTCTTTTATTATTGTTATTATTATTATTTTTTATTTTACTATGTGTATCTAAATAGACATATATAGTTTTATACAACACAATTCACACAAATATCAAACATTGCAAGCAACACACCAAGCATTCATTCATTCAGGCAAGCGGGTACAAGATACATAACGCATGTCATCCCTAGGTCCGTTCCCTTAAGGGTCAGCCGGGACCTCTGCCTGGCTATTGGGTCCTACATCTTGATCTTCAGGGTCTTCGCTGGTCCTGCGAGGTGAGGTCGGAGGGGTAGGTGGCACGGGCTCACCAATCCTCCTACGGGGGTTGGATAGGTGATATGCTGGAGTCCCTTCTAGGATCAGTGGCTCCGTCGTTGCACCTGCCTGACGGTCCTTCCGCTTGGCCCGGTCTACGAGGTAGACACCTGCTGTGGCGGTCGGCCTGCTCCCTAAGGTTCTCCTCGGCCAAGGCGACACGACTTTTGGCGCTAGCAAACCGGGCTTCAGCCTGCGCTAGTGCTAGCTTATCCTTTCACCAGCGGGTCTCCAATGTCTCAGCACGCTGGACGAGGGTCTTCACACGCTGGTTCAGCTGGTCGCACAAGTCGTCCAGGCTCAATAAATAACCGAACATGGCGACAATGGTGGGGTCATCTTCGGTCGACCCGAGGCCTTCCAAGTTGCGAATCCTTGCCATCCATGCGGGACGACTACGATCCAGTGGTGAGAAGTACTTCATGGGTGTGGAACCCAAATGCCAGTTGAACATGTGGCAGAGGTACTTCAGGGCTTTGCGGGCCACCAATTGGCACATATCTTTCATGTGGCATCCAGTTGCGGAGATATTCCATGGCTTCATGTCCAGAAACCTCACACTGGCGTCGATGAGTCTTGCAATCAAGCTCCCTTCTGCCTTTGCACTTGAGGACCAATGTCCGTCTGGCCCGAGGAAACCTTTGCACGCCTCCGTTACCTTTTGGGGAGCCTATGCCCCTTAGAAACTGTCTACCTGAGACTGTCCCTAGGCCCGCAGATCCGACACAAGGTTAGAATCCGAGCTCTTCCAAAGTGGTATCTCACTGATGGCTCGGGCCCGCACAGTGACCTCGCAGCTTTTGGTGCCATGCTCCACGAACTCATGACCCATGTACTCCGGACGGTCTGGAATACCGAGTCGTGCCAAGGCGGCATAGAGCACCTTGAAGAAGCCATCTTCGTTGATGCAGAAGGTGGTGATACGGTCGTCGGCCATCTGGCTTAGAACAGGGCACAAGGATTAGATGAGAGAAAAACTTATCAACAAGGCTCTACGGTCCAGGTTTCCTACAGGCCAACTATTTTACGGTCTCCTACGGTTACTCAAGTACTAGGGTACGCCTCCTACAGCCAACCTGGCTCTGATACCACTTGAAGCGTCCCGACCCATAAGATCAGAACTAAACATGTAATATTATGCCAGAAACAGAGTTCGGTACATAATATTACAACACAAGTGGAACCACAACCATACAGAGCTTTGTTACAACGGCATACACTTTAGTACAACAATAATTAGGACTAACATAAGGATGACTAACGACATAAAAACATGGACGACTAGCTCCTCCTCGTACATGGTTCCGCGGTAACACCTTGGGTGTGGATGCGACCCTACTCGAAGCCCTCCGGGTTGAAGTTAGGGTCCTCTGAAGATATCAGCAACACTTGAGTACAAAAGTACTCAGCAAGCTCCACCTCACCCTTTGGGAGGCGCATGAAACAAACATAGATGCAATGCATAACAATAAGAGTGATGCAACCTAATGTAACTAAATGCAACCAAATAACCCATCCAGAGACATATCTCACCTCATTCTCACAACAGGTAGCTTCCTAGTTGTTAGGACCACACCATAACCTGTCCTATGCTGAGGGCACGGCCGTCCGAACGGATTCTACACTTCGCAGAGGTTGTACGCTATACCCAGACGCACGGACCATCAAATACAGCCCGTTATAACCGACACCCAGTCGAAACATCACCCAGACAAGTCGTCCCCAACCCAGTTTCATGACTTATCTCAATATCATCTCGATTTTCACTCATAAATGCACATCTCTCTCTATCCACCGTGTACGACTATTGGGCTAGCCACCGGGGTTATGCTAAGCCCCGTCCATACAGGGTCATGTGGTCGTACTGAAGAAAGTTAGGTGAGATGTCAAAACAACTCGATCCTTAAGGCTCACCAAGGCAGCCTCCATACTCAAACCACGAGCCTATCATCTTGATATTACTCGATGTAAGTCTACCACCACGGTAGCGCTTACACCAACACTAACCCTTCTGCCCCGGTCTCAACTCATGCTCTCCCCAACCGTGCAACATAAACAGGGCAACATCATCATGCATAATCTCATCATATCAATATGCTGCAAAACGAGAAACTAGTATGTTTACACTCTATCACTCGAATAACTCATGGTCAACAATGCAAAGGCGTAATCTACTGGCCACAATGGATGAACCTCACATAGGAGCAATATGATCAAAAAGGGGGTGATGGAACTTGCCTTCGCTACCGTCTGCAACGTCATGCTCTTGGTCACTTAGCTCCCTTGGGTTCTCTTCCGGCACTGGTTCTACACCACGCACAAGCAAACATACAAACAAAGCAAATATACATCATTCAGGCTTGCTTGCATTAACTATATTATGATATCAGACGATTTTTATAAGACGAATCGGATTAAGTGATCTTTGTGTGTGGGTGAGATCTGCTCTAAGGCCAATCAAGGGGTTGCTTAGGGTTGGGCTTAAATCAGTGAGAGTAAACGGGGGAAGGCTGGCCAGAGAGTAAGAAATCGAACGCCGAGGCTATGACTCACTCGATTAAGCTGCCGATTTTGGGTAGGAGATATAGGAAGTAGAGCAACTTCATGGAAGGGCGGCCATGCCGTGGGGTGGTCGCGGCCAAACCTGAGGAGAGGGGGAAGAGGGATGACTCGGGGAGAAGAGTGGAGGTTGGGGTGCTCACCTTGGCCGTGGCTTGGCGGGGCTCGGCGGGGAGGGTTCGTCATCGGAGATCGATGTTGGGGGAAGACGTAAACGCCGGTGCTCAATGGGGCAGGGGAGAAAGTGAGCTCCCGAGCCACTTTTCTAGATGAGGGGGGGAAGGGATAGGGATGGAGGAAGGAGAGGTAGGTGGGGTGTAATTAATGCAGGTTCCGGGAGCTTCTCGTGGAGTGGATAAGGATGGGGGGAGAAAGAGATATGTGAGGGGTGGTTCCGGAAGTTTCTCGTGGAATGAATAAGGATGAAGGAGGAATTGGTATGTGGAGGGGTGATTCTGGAAGCTTCTCGTGAAATGGATAAGGATGGAGGAGGAATGGGTATGTGGGGGGTGATTCCGGAAGCTTCTCGTGGAATGGATAAGGATGAAGGAGGAATGGGTATGTGGAGGGGTGATTCCGGACGCTTCTCGTGAAATGGATAAGGATGGAGGAGGAAGGGGTATGTGGGGGGTGATTCTGGAAGCTTCTCGTGGAATGGATAAGGATGAAGGAGGAAGGGGTATGTGGGAGGGGGGTGATTTCGGAAGCTTCTCGTGAAATAGATAAGGATAGAGGAAGAAGGGGTATGGAAGGGGTGACTCCGGAAGCTCCTCGTGAAATGGATATGGATGGGGGAGGAAGAGGTGGGTGATGTGTGGTTCTAGAAGCTTCTCGTAGAATGGATGGGGATGGGGGAGGAAGAGGAAAAAAAGGGTTGGCCTTTAGGGAAAGGTAGAGGGGTGGCTGCACAAGTTTCGATCAAAGGCATATCTGAAATCGTCCAAGAGTGTGCGTAATTTGTCTGGTGGTTAATTCTATAACCCTGATTTATTAGCTTTACGAAAAATGGGGCGTTACACGGTTTGGGCGGGGTCCGGCGGCGGTGGGCTCAGGGTCTGTGCGGGAGTGAATGCCCGCGCCGACCCCAGGCCCGCGGGGTATATAGAGACTATTTACGACAGACGAGGTCTTAGCCGTCGTAAATAACATGTTACTTACGACGACCTATTTAATTACGACGACCCTTGGGTAGGCCATCGTAAGTTGAGACTAACTTACGACGGCTCTGACCAGGCCGTCGTAAATACCGTTGTTAATGACGGCTAACCCTAAGGCCGTCGTAAATTATGTTAGCCGTCATCAATGGTGCTTTTTCCTGTAGTGTCTGTTGTGATTTAATCACAACAACATAATCTTCTATAAACAATCTATGAAAGATAAACTTACAATGTTGTTTAGATTACAATCTATCTCCTAGCTACGGATCTTCTCCCGTGTAGATAATCTTCTTGTTTCTAGAACCTCTATCTTCAACTTTGATCCAAAGCTGTTATTTTATGTAGCTCTTATCTTTTTTCTCAAGCCTAGATGCTTTTCTTATTTTATCTCTAACACCCCTGTAGGATCGAAATACACGTGTAAAGCTACCAGAGGGGGGGTGAATGGTAGATAAAAACTTTTCAGCGGAAGCAACAAAACACCCCTCAGCAGAAAACCGATCTGTTAAAGAAACCGTATGTGCGACTAATCTAAACGTGTTCAACTGTGAAAAAAACTAGTATAGATTGTAGAGAATCAAGTCACGAAGACATCACAACAAGAATCATGAAAATCATTTGAGATAAACTCAAGTTACGATCGAAACATCGAACAAAGGTAAATCTGTCCTACGCGAGAAAAAAAGTTCTGGAATACTGCAAAGAAACTTGTGTAGATCAGAAACCACAAATTCAATGACCGTGAAATTTTCACAGATGATAGATAATCAAGTTATGAAGACAACCCAGAAAGAATCACATTAATTGGATCTGTAAAACTCGAGTTATGATAAAACCACCGAAGCAAGATACTGCTGAACAGAAACTGGACGAGAAAAACTTGTCTGAAACAAGTCGGACGAACAAGGCACAAAAGTTTCTTTAGAATACGAATTTTATTTATCAAAACATAAGAGGAACAGCCCCAAAGTCATGCACCCATGAGCCTTGGCCTCCCTTGCTTATATAACCAGCCCTAAGGCCAACCCAATTCAAACTAGGACTCCTACTCCTACTTAGATTCAAACAGTAACTTTCCAATACTGCTCAAGACTCTTCTACACGCAGATAGAAGTAATCTTAAGACTTCCAAACACCTTAGTAACGTCCCAAACATTACTAAAACAACTCAAATTCGTGACCCACACGAAATCCTATCATAACCAACTCAAAACTTTCCATATTTGAGTCAAACACGACTCAGCCACAGCCTGAGTCCATAACCTAGTCGGTTGGACCTTTCCGACCAATTCTTTACGTCCACATCTCTTCATCACGCCTTGGAACTATGCAGCCACGTCCATGCACTCCTTGCACACGTGCAAACATATTCCAACGACATCCAAGATACCTTCATATGCATTGTTCTTGATTCAAACATACTGCACAACCTCCCGATCAACTCAACCACAATTCCTCCCGAACTTGGTTGTTGAACCTCATCTTCTCCCTAAAACTAGTTCAATGGATCCCGTCACCAGCCATATCTTGAACTCAAGCAACACCTGCACATGAATAAACCACCAATACTTCCGAGCACAAGTCCTCGATTTGACTCTCGTTAGTTCCGAAACTATAACATCTTACGTGAGCACCTCACATAAGCATGTTGTAAACCATAGCAAAATGATATCATCCATAACCACCAAAACACACCAAAAACTTAGTAAAATAATACTAAGCAAACTTTCCATAAGAGTAAAGCAAGTTTGAAACATTGCAAGTTAAAAGCAGAACCATTGCAATCAAGCTTCGAACCTTAGCAAAGCTAACCGGACCTTGAACCGGAGCTTACCAAAGCTAGTCGGACCTAACGCCGGAGCTTACTAAAGCTTAGTCGGACCTAGCACGGAACTTACCAAAGCTAGTCGGACCTAGCACTGGAGCTAGCAAAAACAAGTCGGACCTAGCCAAAATAAGTCAGACCTAGACAAAGCAAGTCGGACCTTACGTCGGACCTATCGTCGGACCCTGCAGAAGCTCGGACCTAGAGTCGGACCTTGTTAAAAAGGTGTTTTGGTAGTATTCAAAACTTTTATCATCAAAGCCAATGTATTCAGCACACATAGGTCTCACAATCTCCCCCTTGATGAATGCATTGGCAACACCACTTAAAATCCGAATATTGGCTTATTCACATAAAAAGTTTTGAAAACAATTTCTCCCCCTTTGTAAATCAGAAATAAAATGAGAAGAAAAACAAAAATACCAAAAATTCTCCCCCTGAGAAGAATCGTGCCAAAACACTTGTGAATGTGTGCAATGTGTGATCAATTTCTCCCCCCTTGACAATGTATTCAGCAAGGTACAAAAGAGATTTTAATTTGTTATGAGCACATTATAACATATACATATAAAACAAAGCTCATCCAAATCATACTATCAAGTAACTTACACTATCACATCAATGAGATACATAAAGTAGTGTAAGCCATGCTAGAGATCAAGTGTAATTTTCAATTTAAGCAAGTCATGATTCTCACAAACTTAACTATTTCAAGACCTGAAAGCATGACACTTGTTGCTGCATTTTATTTATTTAAAGCACAAATTTTGATCTTATGACATTTGCAAGAGATTATATGCAGCATCAGCCTTATTCTAACCAACCAAGCCAAGACTATGTCATTTGACAGTCAGAAGCTTAAGGACATGGTTTTAGTCATACACAACTCCTTTCAAGTTCATATCTAAGTGCAATGATAAGCCATCTCAAAAGAAGAAGTGCGATGCATGCATATTCTCTTGATCTTTTCTCATTTTTTTATTTGAACATAAAAACTCAACATGTGAGTTGATTACTTGATTAATTCTTTATGATTAAAAGCACTTGTGAGCATGCAACAAGTTCAAAACAGCAAGAAAGTTCGACCATGACCAGATTTAGTGTAAGTAATTATTCCAATTACTAGACATGGTAAAAACTACAAAATGTATAACACGAGTAATGTAGTAAGAACTTTCAGTATGAAAAAGGAATCACAAAGTCATATATGCATGAAATACTATGCTCATATTATTTTAATTTCAGATTAACACATAGACTTCCCAAGTTTCAAAATTTTCCCTCAATTTAAGCCATGAGGATGCATAACCCCTACTTCACTACGAATGTAACAAAAACGAGTGAAATCCAAAGGTTTTGTAAAAATGTCAGCCAATTGTTGTTCGGTATCTACATGGTGAAGCACAATGTTCCCTTTTTCGACATTATCACGGAGAAAGTGATACCTAATGTCAATGTGCTTAGTTCTCAAATGTTGCACGGGGTTTTTAGCAATGCAAATAGCACTAGTGTTATCAAAAAACAGTGAAACACTATCTATATCAACTCCATAGTCCTTAAGTGTTTGAACAATCTGAAGAATTTGTGAGCAAGCACTAGCAGCAGCTACATATTCAGATTCGGCTGTGGATTGTGCAACTGAACTTTGTTTTCTAGAGGACCAGGCAACAAGTGAATTACCAAAAAATGAAAAGCACCAGAAGTACTTTTCCTATCAATCCTACAACCCCCAAAATCAGCATCGGAAAAAGCTTTCAAAGTAACGGTTGAGGAAGAAGGAAGAAAAATGCCAAATTCTTGAGTTCCATGTAAGTACCTGAGAATCCTTTTGACGGCTTGACGATGTGAAGCACGTGGGGAGGCTTGAAACCATGCACAAAGACATACGCTGAATTGTATGTCCGGTCTTGATGCCGTGAGATACAAAAGTGATCCGATCATGCTTCTATATTCTTTTTGATCAACAGGATCACAATCTTCATCAATTCAAGTGTTGTTGCTGTTCCCATTGGTGTCCGAAGAGGCTTGCTTTTGTCCATGTTGAAGCACCCTAGGAGATCTTTTGTATACTTTGCTTGATGCACAAAGGTACCCTCCTTGGTTTGCTTGATTTGCAGCCCCAAAAAGTACGTAACATCATACTCATCTCAAATTCTTAACTCATCATAGCTGAAAACTTGGACACAAGATCATGAGAAGCACAACCAAAGATAATATCATCCACATACACTTGAACGAATAATGAGTCATTGCCATGCTTAAGCACAAAAAGAGTTTTATCAACCTTGCCCATGGTAAACCCCGTAAGAATGTTTTTAACCTATCATACCATGCTCTAGGGGCTTGTTTGAGACCGTACAAGGCTTTGGACAGTTTGTAAACATGATTAGGAAAATTTAGATTTTCAAAACCAGGTGGTTGTTTGACATAAACCTCCTCATCTATGTAGCCATTAAGAAAAGCACTTTTAACATCCATTTGATATAGCTTAAAATATTTAGATGCAGCAAAAGCTAACAAAATTCTTATGGCTTCTAATCTAGCAACAGGAGCAAAAGTTTCATCAAAATCTAGACCTTCAACTTGTGTGAAACCTTGAGCAACCAACCTAGCCTTATTCCTAACCACAACCCCATCCTCACTTTGTTTATTTTTAAACACTCATTTAGTTCCAATTAAAGTGTGACCTTGAGGTGGAGGTACAAGTTTCCAAACATTATTTCTTTCAAAATTTTCTAACTCTTCTTGCATGGCAATAATCCAAGATTCATTAGTGAGTGCGTGTGATATATCTTTAGGTTCAAAAGAAGCAACAAAAGCAGAATGAGCATGAGAATTGTGGTCGAAAAACCTGGATCCTGTAACTCGTTAATGCAAGCTTCCAATAATTTGTTGTGGAGGATGACTTTTGAGAATCCGGAGGAGAGTGGACACTTCACAAACTTCTTCTTATTCATGTTCATCACAAATAGATGAGCTTGTGATGTGAGGAACAATATCATTAGCTGCTGAATTTTCAGCCAGCAGCACCACTTCTTCCTCTTCTTCAACGAAAATACTCTCCCCCTGCGGATATGGATCTGGACCTGCAATATTTGAACTAGTACCTGGGCTAGCTTCATCAATAGAAACCTCACAAGTCTCCACAATTTTGTTAGTATCAAGTAAAAGCACACGGTAGCCTCTAGTATGAGATGGATAATCAAGAAACATGCCATCAACAGATCTAGCTTCAAATTTATCAAGATTACCATGTTTCTTAACAAAGCATTTGCAACCAAAGACCCTAAAGTGTGTGACACTAGGCCTATGTCCAAACCTGAGCTCATATGGTGTTTTACCTAGCTTAGCACGCAAGAAAACATGATTTGAGACACAACAAGCGGTTGCAATTGCATCAGCCTAAAATTTCCTAGGAGTTTGATATTCATCAAGCATAGTCCTAGCCATCTCAACTAAGGTTCTGTTCTTTCTCTCTACAACACCGTTTTGTTGAGGTACATATGGTGAAGAAAATTGATAATCTATTGCATTTTCAGCACAAAAGTGATCAAACGATTGATTTTTAAATTCGGTTCCATTATCACTTCTAATTGCTCTTAAAGATCCTGGGTGATCAATTGATAATCTAAGAAATAAAGTTCTAAAGTGACTAAAAGCTTCATTCTTAGATGCCATAAAGTAAACCCAAGAGTATCAGAATAGTCATCAACAATCACAAGAACATACCATTTACCTCCGAAGGATTGAACACGTGAAGGTTCTACGGTGTCAAGGTGTAAAAGTTGACCCGGTTCAGTTGTCATGGTCATTGTGAGAGGAGCATGTGAACCTGCAACCATCTTAGCATGTCTACAAGAAGAGCACACAATTTCTTTGTCCCCTTTAAGCTTAGGCAGCCCACGTATGCGATCAAGAGCACTAACACACGTGAGATGATTAAAGCCTACGTGACCAAGTCTACGATGCCAAAAATATAAATCTTTAGAATCATTTGCAACTAGACATCTATGCTTAGAGGAAGACATATCAAAATCAGCTTTAAAAACTCTTCCAAACCGAGACATGTTAAAGATAAACTCACTATTTGAACCTACAACTTTGCAGCAGTTTTATTGAAAATAATTTCTAGATTTTCATCTAGCAATTGTGAAATAAAAAGCAAGTTGTATTTCAAATTTTTAACAAGTGCCACATCCTTCAAATTGTAGTGATCATTTACTCTAACCGAACCCTTAGCAATTATAGGAGTTGAAGAATTATCAGCAAAAGTAACATTCTCTACACGTGACACAAAAGAGAGAGAGGAGAACCATTCTTTGTTACCGGTCATGTGGCGTGAGCAACCTGAATCCACAATCCAAATGTTCTCCTTCCTCAAGTGTGTAACCTACATAGAAGCACAATACGTCGATGACTCAATATTGGGGTTAGTTAAAAGGCATTTAGGAATCCAGTACTGAGTCACACGACGTCCAGCAGGAATAACATGCGAAAGCTGAGAAAAAACAGCAGGTTTATGAGTCAAAGTTTGAGATTTTTTGTTCTTAACTACTGACCTATGAGGTGATACTTGTGTAGCACGAAAATCAGTAGCTCCGGAGGCAAAAACTGAAGCTCCGGAGGCAAAAGCTGAAGCTCCGGAGGTAAACTTTGAATATTTCTGACTCATAACAGCATGTTGCATGTTCCTGACATTCGGTTTAGTATGTGCAGCAAATTTTGCATGAGAGTTATAAGATCTAGCTTGCATTCTTTCCTTTTTATGTTGTTTAGCTAGTCTATAACAAAAATCTATGACATGACCATCTCTACCACAATAGGTACAATGAAATTTAACTTTGTGTTCATGTCTAGATGAGCATGCAGTATGCTTATTTAAATCCGAATGTGTCAATACTCCTGCAGATTTAAAAACCACTTCTTTTTGTTTAGGAACTGTTTGAATCAAACCACTTCCTAATGATTTTACAATTTTAGGTGGATATTCCTTAGCATGAGCATGTGAATCAAAACCTAAACTAGTTTTATCATTGCAAGACTTGGAAGAATTCAACAGCAAGTTTAGGTTCTTATTCCCATTACAAGACCGATCTAATGTCCTATGCATGTTATCAAGTTTATTTGATAGATCAAGGAAATTTTCACATGAAGTTTTTCCTTTTAATTTGCAATTGAAATAATATTTAACTTCATGAGAACGTAAAGCATTGTTCAATATAGAAATTTCTTTCATAGAATCTTGTAGTTTCTTATCAAGATCATCGCAAGTAGAACAATGCAAATCGATTGTAGAACAACAAGCATCTTTCAAGTTTTTATCATTAAGTGCAGCAAGCTTTTTGTTCTTTTCAATTTCAAGTTCAAGTTTATCAAGTGTGGAGGTGTGTGCACTTCTTAGAGAGGACAATTGTTCATATATTAAATCACATGAGGAACAAGAATCATCACTAGGAATCAAGGATTTTAAACAATTGATTTCAGATTCTAGTGACTCAATTTTAATAGCATTGTCCCTAAGCCTTTTGTCCTTTTCTTAACAATAATAGTGGCACGAGAAATAGCATCACACATTTCTTCGCAAGTAGGACATACCTCTTCGTTGTCATTGTTGTGTTCTGCATCCTCCATACTTGATTTTGATTTGCCCGCCATGAAGCACAAGTTTGCCAGATCATCTTCATCACTTCCAATGTCTACATTACTCGAGCCAAGTTCTTGAAGTGCGGTGATGAAATTGTTTATCAGTCCTGTAAAACCCTTCTTTTTCTTGTTGGTGTTGGCAAAAGAGGACTTGACTTTATTCTGCTTTTCATCACGGTTAGAAGGACCTGAAAGGTTAGGGCAATCTGTACGAAAGTGTCCTGTCTTACCACATTCAAAGCATCGTTGAGGTCCGTAGCTTCCTCTCCTTCTAGTTCTCACATTTTGCAATGCTTTTGAGAACCTAGTAGAAAAAAGTACTAGCTCCTCCTCTGGAAACTCCTCAATCTGTTCCAGGGTTAGTGAAGACAGCAAAGCAAGTGTATTGATAGATGATTGGCCGGAGCTAGGCATATCACGTTGTGAGACAAATGCAATAGTTTTATTTGGGTTCTTACGTGATATAATATCAATTTCATGAGTTTTTAGCTTAGAATAAAGCACAACTAATGTAAGAGTACTCATGATAGTGGATTCACGTATGGACATTACTTTCATCTACCAAATTGACATGTCTAATGCAATTAGTAATTGCCTAGCATTTTCAGCATCTGAAAAATTAACATTGACGCTACGCAAGTTGCTGAGAATTTTATTAAAGCGAGCAAAGAGGTCATCAATGGACTCACCGGGTTGCATCTCAAAGCGCATGTATTCTTTCTTGAACATATCCTGTCTTACCTCCTTGATCGTGTTGGATCCTTCGTGGTAGTCACAAAGTGCTCTCCACACATCGTACGCCGATCGGAGGTGTGCAACACGGTCGAAGTCGCTCTGAGTTAGTCCTTGTATGATCAAGTTCTGAGCCTTGTTGTTGTTGCCGACATCTCTCATGTTTGTAGCCGTGACTTGATCTTTTGAAAGCACATCGTAAGGCTTGTACACATTTTCCCATATTGCAAAGCCTTGCGCCTGGATGAAAGCTTTCATGTGTGCCTTCCAAACCTGAAAATCAATACCACTAAACACACAAGGTTTGGCGGAGTATTTCTCCATGATGATTAGTCAAAACACGTGCAAATCACAAAGATTAGAGCAACCTGGCTCTGATATCAATTGTAGGATCGAAGTACACGTGTAAAGGTACCATAGGGGGTGAATGGTAGATAAAAACTTTTCAGCGGAAGCAACAAAACACCCCTCAGCAGAAAACCAATCTGTTAAAGAAACCGTGTGTGCGACTAATCTAAACATGTTCAACTGTGACAAGACTAGTATAGATTGTATAGAATCAAGTCATGAAGACTTCACAACAAGAATCATGAAAATCCGTTGGGAGAAACTCAAGTTACGATTGAAAGATCGAACAAAGGTCAATCTGTCCTACGCGAGAAAAACAGTTCTGGAATACTGCAAAGAAACTCGTGTAGATCAGAAACCACAAATTAAATGACCGTGAAATTTTCACATATTATAGATAATCAAGTTGTGAAGACAACCCAAAAATAATCACATCAATTGGATCTGTAAAACTCAAGTTATGATAAAACCACCGAAGCAAAGTAGTGTTGAACAGAAACTCGACGAGAAAAACTTGTCTGAAACAAGTCGGACGAACAAGGCACAAAAGTTCCTTTAGAATACGAATTTTATTTATCAAAACACAAGAGGAACAGCTCCAAAGTCGTGCACCCATGAGCCTTGTCCTCCCTTGCTTATATAACCAGGCCAAAGGCCAACCCAATTCAAACTAGGACTCCTACTACTTGGATTCAAACTGTAACTTTCCAATACTGCTAAAGACTCTTCTACACGCAGATAGAAGCAATCTTAAGACTTTAAAACACCTTAGTAACATCCAAAACATTGCTAAAACAAGTCAAATTCGTGACCCGCACGAAATCCTATCATAACCAACTCAAAACTTTCCATATTTGAGTCAAACACGACTTAACCGCAGCCTGAGTCCATAACCTAGTCGGTTGTACCTTTCCGACCAATTCTTTACGTCCACATCTCTTCATCACGCCTTAGAACCATGCAGCCACGTCCATGCATTCCTTGCACATGTGCAAACATCTTCCAACGACATCCAAGATACCTTCATATGCATTGTTCTTGATTCAGACATACTGCGCAAACTCCCGATCAACTCAACCACAATTCCTCCCGAACTTGGTTGTTGAACCTCATCTTCTCCCTAAGACTAGTTCAATGGATCCCGTCACCAGCCATGTCTTGAACTCAAGCAACACCTGCACATGAATAAACAACCAATACTTCCGAGCACAAGTCCTCGACTTGACTCTCGTTAGTTCCGAAACAACAACATCTTACGTGAGCACCACACATAAGCATGTTGTAAATCATAGCAAAATGATATCAGCCATAACTACCAAAACACACCAAAAACTTAGTAAAATAATACTAAGCAAACTTTCCATAAGAGTAAAGCAAGTTCGAAACATTGCAAGTTAAAAGCAGAACCATTGCAATCAAGCTTCGAACCTTAGCAAAGCTAACCGGACCTTGAACCAGAGCTTACCAAAGCTAGTCCGACCTAGCTCCGGAGCTTACTAAAGCTTAGTTGGACCTAGCACGGAACTTACCAAAGCTAGTCGGACCTAGCACCGGAGCTAGCAAAAACAAGTCGGACCTAGCCAAAATATGTCAGACCTAGACAAAGCAAGTCGGACCTTACGTTGGACCTATCGTCGGACCTTGTAGGAGCTCGGACCTAGAGTCGGACCTTGTTAAAAAGGTGTTTTGGTAGTATTCAAAATGTTTATCGTCAAAGCTAATATATTCAGCACACATAGATTTCACAACCCCCTTAATCTCAACCTCCCATATTGAGATTATATTAAAACTCTCGCATCCTGTTGGCTGGGAGCGATTTAGTAAAGCCATCGGCTACTTGATCTCGTGTTGAAACAAACTTTACTTGCAACAATTTATTTGCTACTCTCTCTCTAAAAAAATGATAATCTACTTCTATATGTTTGGTGCGTGTATGGAATACCGGGTTCGCTGTCATAAAGGTAGCTCCAAGATTATCACACCATATGGTTGCCAAACCTTGCTCTTTTACTCCTATTTTTTTTAAAATAGTCAGGGCCCAAATAATTTCCACAGCATTAGCCAACGATTTATATTCAGCTTCAATACTAGATCGTGACACTGTTGGTTGCTTCTTAGCACTCTATGACACCAGATTATCTCCCAAATAAATGGCAAAGCCACCAGTAGATCTCCTGTCATCAGAATAGCCTGCCCAGTCTGCATCAGAATATGCTCCTACCTGCAAAGAGCTGTTTCTTGACAAATCGTATGCCAAGACTTATAGTCCCCTGCACATACCTTAAAATTCTTTTAACCATGGTTAAGTATGTCATGGTGGGTTTATGTAAAAACTGACATGCTTTATTAACTAAATAAGATAAATCAGGTCTAGTCAAGGTAAGATATTGTAAGGCTCCAACTATACTCCTATACTTTGTTATTTCATCTTATTTAAGCAATTTTCCATTGAATGCTGAATATTTTTCAGTAGTAGAAATTGGAGTAGTAATTGCCTTACATTTTTCCATACCTGCCCTTTTTATAACTTCTGTAGCACATTTCCTCTGATTTAACAATATTCCATCTTTAATCTTGGAGACTTCTATTCCTAGAAAGTAATGCAAATCTCCTAGATCTTTGAAGGTGAAATCTTTCTTGAGATCAATTAACAGAGCTTCTATTGCGTCTTGTGGTGAGCCAACAGCAATAATATCATCGACATATATTAGCAAATATATTGTGATCTCGTCTTTATTGTAGATAAATAGAGAGGTGTCTCCTTTTGATGAGACAAAGCCTAGTTGCACAAGTTTGGAACTTAGCTTTGAGTACCATGTCCTCGGTGCTTGTTTTAGTCCATAAAGTGCCTTGTCCAATCTGCATACATAATCAGCATGTGTCATGTCTTCATATCCCGGTCGCTGCCTCGTATATACTTCTTCCTCTAAGTCACCATGTAAAAAAGGCATTTTCGACATCAAGTTGTTTCAAACACCAATTGTTAGTAGCCGCAATGGAAAGAACAATTCTAGTTGTAGCTGCTTTTACAACCGGGCTAAATGTATCCTCATAATCTATCCCATACTTTTGATTGAATTTTTTTGCAACTAGCCGAGCCTTGTACCTGTCAATAGTGCCATCCGCATTTCTTTTAATCTTGAAGACCCATTTGGAGTCGATCACATTTCTGACTCCTTTTCTCGGTACAAGATGCCACGTTTTGTTGTTCTTCAAGGCTTGAAATTCTGCATCCATGGCTTGTTTCCAGTTTTTATCACATAATGCTTGTTGCAAGTTAGATGGTTCTTCCTGGTGGCAGTTCAACAAATAAAATCAGGACCAAAGTTCTTGGGTTTAACAATTCTATTTTGTAACCTGGTTCTAGGCATTGTAGTCATCTTGTTTGCAGCCTGTTCTTCGGATCCATCTGCCGCACGAGATCCGGTATCAGCAGCTACTATTAGCTGATCTTCTGTGGCATTTGATGACGTTTCTTCACTGCTGCCCCCCGGTCGTCGAAGCCACAGAAGATCCTCGTACGTGTGATTTGCGCGGGACAGAACCTGGTCGGCCTGTCATCTCTGGCGCGACAAAGCCCGAGGTGGATGTGTCTGCATCAGACAGCTGATGCCACGCCTGATCCGAGGAGGATTGTGCTGACAAGTCAGGTTGTGGCAGAAGTCCATCTTCTTCGGGATTGGAGCCCGGATTTTCCATGCCATCGCCAGCTGCTGAACTTTGTGTCTTCTGCAAAAACTCATTGCTATTTTCACATGAGTGGTTAGATAAATCTGCAGTTTCAGCACTATTTTCAGGATGAAAATTGTTCTGTGGAACTGTTTGCTGTCCTGCATGGGGAATTAAACTTGGATGAGGGAGGCTGATTTCCGATCTTAACCTGCATTAGGATGAAGTTGTTTGAATGGAAAGACGGTTTCATCAAAAATAACATCCCTTGAGATGTAAATTCGACCACTTGAAATTTCCAGGCACTTGTAGCCTTTATGGAGCAAGCTATATCCTAGGAAACACATTGTTTTGATCTAAAGGCTAGCTTGTGGTTGTTGTATGGTCTTAGGTTGGGCCAGCATGCACACCCAAAAATTTTCAACCAAAGATAATCTGGTTTTGTGTGGAAGAGCTTTTCTAGGGGTGTTTGGTAGGATATAACTTTGGATGGAGTTCTGTTGATGAGATAAACAGTGGTAGAGAAAGCTTCATCCCAGTATTTTAGAGGCATATAGGCACGAGCCAAGAGGGTGAGTCCAACTTCTATTATATGCCTATGCTTACGCTCTGCTGACCCGTTTTGCTGATGCATGTGCGGGCAAGACACCAAGTGTGTAATTCCTATCTTTGAAAAGAAGGAGTTCAGCTTGATATATTCTCCACCCCAGTATGTTTGCATAGCAACTATTTCCCTGTCAAACATACGTTCAACCATCAGCCGAAACCCATGAAATTTCTTAAACACATCTGATTTTTGTTGTATGAAATAGATCCACGTAAACTTGCTAAAATCATCAATGAAACTCACACAATACTTGTTTCTTCCAACGGAAGTGGGAGCTGGACCCCAAACATCAGAAAACACTAATTATAATGGAGCTTTAGATACACTACTTAATTTTGGAAAGGGTAATTGATGACTCATCCCTTGTTGACAAGCACCACAAATACGGGCTATAGTGGGCTCAGCGGCACATGAAAGTTTATTACTTTCTACTACTTTATTGACTATTACCATGGATGGATGGCCCAACCTATCATGCCATTTTTCTGTAGATGGTTTTGACACCAAGAATGCACACTTTGTAGACGAGTTTTTCAGAGAAGGCCAAGGGTAGAGTCCTTCTTTACACCTTCCTTGAAGAAAGACCTTCTTCGAAACTTGATCCTTTACCAAGAAATAATGAGAGTGAAATGCTAAGAAAATAGGATTATCATTGGTTAAACGATGAACTGAGAGAAGGTTTTTCGTGGTGGTAGGAACATGGAGAATGTTTTTAAGATGAATAGATGGTGCAAGGACTTGCAAAGTAGAGTTTCTAACATAACATATTTTCATACCTGACCCACTTGCAGTATGGACTCTTTCTTGACCGGTATACTTCTCTTTGGTGGACAACTTATCAAGTTCACCACTTATGTGGTCAGTTGCACCTGTGTTATTGTACCAATTGGTGTCCATGTCGTAGGATGTCATCGCATTATTTGCTGATTTTTCCTCTGGCTTGAATTCTCTATCAAATCTTTTCCAGCACCTCACAACTGTGTGTCCAATTTTATCACAAAGCTGGCACACGGGTTCCCTTCTGCCGAGCCCCTGCCTTGTCCTCTACCTTGCCAACCACGCCCAAGACCTCCTCTATGTGTATGTCCTCCTCTTCCTCGGTAGCCCCCTCCTCGGGTGGCTGAATTAACTTGATACTGATTATGGTTTTGCCTTTCAAGCCGTGCTTCTGTGGCCAATAACTGAGCAAACAAATCAGGAGGAGAAACTGAATCAACTCGAGTACCTACATTTTCCACCAGTGAATTGTACTCCGAGTCCAACCCAGCTAGTATATATGCCACAATGTCATCATCTTCAAGTTTCTTGCCTGCCATCTCATCGTCGTATTATTTCATCTTGGAGAAGTAAACTGCCACTGAAATATCTCCCTTCCTTGTGCTTGAAAGCTTTGCTCTGTAACAGACGCAAAATGCAATAGATTAAAATGGATTCAAATTCAAAATTTAGAAGACAAAATATCAAAAAAACAAAAAAAAACAATGGGCCGCTCTAGGCGTAGCCCACCTCCCTAGTCCATTAGCTCAGCCCGCCTCTTTTCCCTTTTCTCCCTAGCGCGGCCCGCACACTGGCCCACTCCTCTTCCTTCCTCCCCAGGCCCGGCCCACAGGCGCGCAGCGCCCTTCTCCTTCCTCCACTCGCCGCCGCCCTCCCAAGACCTCGGATAACCACGCCGCCGCCGCCCCTCCTGAAGCCCCGCTGGCACCCATCGCGTCGTCGTCCCCGCCCCATCACCTGTCGCCGCCCACCACCGCGGATCCTGTCGATGGGACGCCGAATCGAGCGATCCTGGCTCGGCTGCCTACGCCCGCACCCTGCACGCCCGGAGACCCGGCGACGGGACGCCAGTCCATCACTGCGCAGCACCTGCCCCCCCCCCCCCCCCAGTGCCATGACACCTTCAATACTCGGAGCGCCAAGCTCAGCCGCGCTGCCCACCGCTCGCCTCCCAGGATTTCCGGACCCCGCAGCAGCGCCGCTCGAACTCCAGCCTCTCGCCCGCACCACTGCCAGAAAACCCGCCGGCCACCTCTGCCCCGCCCCCATCGCGCTCAGGAGCCACATCGCCCGGATTCCCGGACGCTGCATCTATTGCAGCTCACGATGGACTCCCGCACGTGGCTACCACCGAAGCTCGCCTCCGCTCGGCTATAAAAGGAGCCCTCCTCCACACAGGCATGAGCAAAGTGCCTCCTTCACCTTCTCCCACCATTGATTGGAGATCGGCTGACGAGTTCGCGAGGAACAGAGGAATTTCCCGCTTTCTTCCTCAACTCCGGCCACCTCCCGAGTCCTCCACGATGAGTCCCCCACACCCCGATCCCCTAGTGTAGCAGCATCTCTGTGGTCTCCTCTAGCTCCCCACGCAATTATCTATGTTTTGAGCTGCCGAGACGGGCTAGCCACGCGAGGTCGAGCTCGCCGCTGCCATGGTGCATCGCTGGCCGCCCTGAGGGCTGCATCAACCCAACCGAGGTCCCCGCAGCACCTACGCACCCTCGCGCACGTAAACGACACGCTAGACCGAGGGAAAACACGCGTAATAGTGAGCTCAAAGAACGCCGCCGCCCCCGCATACTCTAGCAAGCCACTGGCGACACTCTGATGGTCGTCCTAGCGGCACACCCCACCCACTTGACTCCTCACGATGTGTAGAGGCCCGACCACTAGCTGGTTGTCCCGGAGAACGAAAGGATTGTGGCTCTGGCTAGCCGCCAGCCGGCAGACACCCCGCCGCCCAATCCTAGGTGGCACCTCTATGGCATGCACGTGGAGTACACGTGGCGCGACATGTCAGCCAACCAACCTACCTGGCCGCCTTGTCAGCAACACATCACCTCCCTCATGACAGCGCACGCATGGCAGCTGAGGTGGCAGCCACCTCAGCAAGTTTGCCCATATGGCAAACCACATAGGTGCCACCTTAGCCTAGTCCACCATCACTCCCCTAAGCCCTCCTGTAGACCTAGTTCATGTAGGCCTAAGGCACAGACCCTGCCAGTCATGGCCCGCCTGTCAGCCCCTGAGCATAGACAAATGCTGGAGACACCCGGTAGTATACACAGATATTTGAAAAAGGCATTTCCGAGTGCAGAAAAATTCCAAGAAGTCCCTAAAAATTGGAATTAGTCGTTAGATGATAGGAGCATGTGGACAAAGACTAAAACCCCTTTTAGAGCATTACTAATTGTCAGTAATCACATTAACCCAACTAATTAAGGGAACGACAAACAGGGGTAGGGTGAGGCCCTCCATACAAGGACACTACCCCCTCCAAAAGCCCAACTAAAACATGTTGGTTGTTAAGAAGAAACCCCTTAAAACCCCGCAACCATGTATCGATGATGTTACTTAAGTTTTGGATTCTTTTGGGTTCAACACTAATTCAGGCAATCCACATACTATAGCAAACGAGGAAGCCGACGACGAATTTGATGACCCAGATTACGAGGAATTCCTAGAAGCTTTCGAAGGCAAGCTCTAACCCCCCTTGATCATTATCGCTCCTATGAATTTGTGAAATTACCCTGATAGCCTGTTTTCAATATGCATGTTTTTCGTGACTACTTTTAAACGTTGTAGTAGCTAAGACCCATTTGGCTAGTGGTCGCGTAGTCACGTGGTTGACATGTGAAGTGCCACGAACCCTCCTTGACCTTGTTGACTCCTCCTTGACGCCCTAAGGCCCCGTCATCACAATATAATGTGATGACGCGCATAATCCCTTGAAAGTAGAATGCTTAGGGACCCTCGCGATGTTTGCATCGCGTCCCACAACAATTAATCATCGGAATTGCGAAAGTGTGAAATGTGTCTTGGTGGTGTGAGTTAGGAATTGGGTTGGGGATGGTGTTATACAACCTGCGTGGAGTGAAGTGGGAAAAGGGGATGGTTGAGGCGGGATTGGTGAATGATTAGTGTGTGCTTCGGTGTAGTCCACCTGTCGTGGACATGGACAAAGCCGCCTCACCGATTCAAGGACCGGTTCATATGACCTCGTCATAGTGATTCCGTACAACCACAGAACCTGTATGGGCAGGATTCGCTCTACCTTCTTGGTGACTTCCACATGAGCCATCTGGCGGCCAGTAGGGCACGGGGGACTAGGAAAAGATACAGGGGAGTCATTACCCGTGGTCCGGCTGTGAGAGTAATTGCCCAAATAGCCCCTGGGTGCGTCTCGAGGTGTAATTATGGGGTTACTCGGGGAAGATGAGGCGAACGTTACGCTACTCCCTTGCTAGGAGTGCTTGACCTGTGGGTAGAGTGTACAACCTCTGCAGAGTGTAAAGTCCAGATAACCGTTGTCACGGTATTGGCACACTATGTTCCGAGCTCTTGTTCATTAGTCTTAGTGTGATTCCTTGATGTGATGGGTGGGAGTGTTTGCCATGTTTTGGAGATTCTGTGTGCCGGGAACTAGTAAAGTCATGGGCTTGAACGTTCGTGTAAAAACTTAGGGAACTGGCGCAATGGAGCTCAAACTTCCCTAGGTCCCACCAACTAAAAACAAAGAGCGACTATCTCATTTGCTTTGCAAAACCTTCTTCAAATAAGACCATGCATGAATGCTTTTCGGCAACCCTAAGCCATATGACCATACCTTGCTACGACCCTAGCATGAAACACATCCCCTTGCGTAGTGTTAGGGCCTTTTGAGTTCCTTCCGTACTCACTCTTGTCTTTCTTCACGACCCTCAGAAGCAGAAGAGGAAAGGGAGATGGAGGATGAAGCACAATACATTGACGAGTAGGCCTAGTCCTGTGCCCAAGTCTGCCTGAGGGGAATGGGAGCCAATTGATCTGCTGCTTTTCACTGGTTTATTGCTCTTTTGAGGCCCTGCGAGGCCAATGAATTGTAACCTAAAGACATGGGTGTAAGACCTTAAGGGTCATGTTGAGACTGAATTAATGCATGGCTTTCGATCCATTCTATTGTGCGTACCAACTACTGATCTAGGGATTGGTACGAGATGCACAAGTGGGCCCCGAGAAAGGTGGGTCCTGACAGAGTGGTATTAGAGCCGTACTTGGCCGTAGGACGAAGCCGTAGAGATGAAACATCGACAGAACACGTATTTTCCAAAATTATGTGCGGAAACCTACCTTTACGAGACTTACCTCACTCTTATGTTAAAATTATCTTTGTCAAAACAACACTAACCCATAGTTTGCCTTGACAGATGGACGGCTGGTCTGAGGGTACTTGCCAGGACCTGACGGGGTTCCCGCAGGTGCTGATCCGCACTTTGGAGGGACTCGGCTACATGAGGTTTCCGTGCTACCGCTGGAGGGAGTACGAGGAGGACGGTGCACTTCACTGCGAGGTAGAGGTCAACATCACTATGGTGTCGGGACCTTACGGAGTGCAGCCCTACTCACTCACCTTCATCGAAGCCCGCTATGTGGACTCCATCAGAGCTGTTGCACGGGAGGCACTGTTTGTGCTCAACGACAGGTGCATGGAGCGGACCGGGCCGATGCCCATCCGCTACTTCCCCGTGCGCCGAGAGGACAGCTACGTCTGGAGGCACCGAGTTACGACACTGGAGGGACCCACCAGGACTGTGGAAGACACCAACTTGACAGAGACCGCCAGATACCTGCACGCCTTGGACCAGTGCTGCAAGGACGCCCACACAGAGTGGAGGGCAGAGGTTGCTCGCACTCAGGACGCAGAGGCTAGAGTGAGGAGTCTGCAGGCCCAGCTGGACGAGGCCCACACCGAGACCACGCGAGCTCGTGAGGTGACCGAGGCTCTGCGCGTGGAGCTCAACCATAGGACTGCAGCGCACGTCAGAGAGTTGGACTCCCTCTACCAGGCCAAAGCCCGCTCAGGAGGAGCGTGAGTCCGGATCACTGCTTGTAAGAGCACCTTGGCCGTGCAGCACGAGAGTGGCCCGCAGACGATGCATGTGCCAGCTGTACCCCACGTGACTCCCTCCGTCCGAGCCACTATAGCCAGGGGCGCTGGACGCTTCGGTTGAGGCAATAGCCATCGACTGTTGGAGCGGCTGTGTGGAGGACGCACTGGGAGCACGGAGACGTACAGCGACTCCGACGATGACACCGGAGACGAGCCAGAGGAGGACGAGCACCCGTAGGGAGGCGACGGTCAGGACTCAAGCATCGAGATACTGGAGGAGGTTGCTAGCTGTGGAGGACCTAGTCAGGGGACCGTAGGGCACGGCGGTGGACAGTTCCCCTTCACTGTTGATGAGTTGGTCGACGACGGGATCCACTTGGGGCGCGACTGGCGCCAGGACCACGGCATGGAGGATGACGTACACCCACCGGTTCCACCACAGTAGGTACTGGGATAGCAGCCTGTAGTACCATGAGTAGCCCGGCATAGTGTGAGTTGTGTACCCCGTGTTTGTGGATGATTAGCATCGTGATCATTAGATGTGGCGTGAGTGTGTTGCAAGGTCCTAGACCTGCTATGTGTTGTACCATGTCATGATTCTACTCTAGTAATGATGATGTGATTTGCCGGGATTTAATGGACTTTCAGTGTGTGTGATAAAAATCTGTTGAGTGATATGGGCAAGAGCTCAGACGAGGGGCATCCCTCTTGGAAAAAATTAAGTAAAATATGAACCAAAGTAGCAAACCTTTACACTAGAATAAGGGCAAGTAAAACATTAAACAATAAACAAAGCAGCAACTAAACTTCCATGAAATTTTGCTTCCCCAGATGGCCCTCAAAAGATCCGTAAGAGTTCAGGCACGTTGGGAGCGTGTTGCTGAAGGGGCTCAGGCACCTGTGGTGCGTGCACCCCGAAGCATACCCGCCCGGAGAAGCAGGGGAGCAGGATGCGGTGCACCCATCCAGGCCCCACGGTTAGCAGCTTTTGGGAGAGGTGAACCCAACAGAGCAAACAACCTTCCGGAAGGACTTGGGGAAATCAACCCTAAAGAAGTGCCAGCTGCGGAGGAGGAAGTGGTGCCTCCACCACCACTGGCTATGTTGGCCGAAGTTATGGCGGTATAGAAACAGCTGTTACAGACCATAACTCAGGCAATACAGTGGCAGCGAGGACCTAGGGCGCCTCCGCCCTCTAGGATGTCAGAGTTCATGAGACTCCGACCCACAGTCTTTGACGGTGCTGACGAGGATCCGTTGGCAGCCGATGACTGGATGTGCAACATAGGCAAGAAACTCGACATTACCGCAGCGGAGACCAGGAGCGAGTAATGCTAGCCTCCCATCAGCTAGTGGGAGCGGCTGCGGAATGGTGGGACAACTACCGTGAAGCAGCGGCTGAACCTGACACAATAAGCTTGGAGGAGTTCTAGCAAGCCTTCCGGGATTACCATATAACCGAAGGAGTTATTGAAATGAAGGCGGATGAGTTCCGTGCAATATGCCAAGGAGCCATGACCATCAACCAGTACATCAAAAAATTCTTGAAGTTGGGATGCTACGCCAGTAGCGAAATCAATACTGACAAGAAGAAACAATACCATTTTCGCAAAGGGTTGAACGGTGTCATGAAAGCCCAACTTGTCACTCACATATACCGAGACTTCTAACACTCTCATGAATAGGGCCATGCTACTGGAAGAGGCACATTCCCAGCTGGATGGGGAACGCAAGAGGAAGTTCCGGGTGCAGAAGTTCAAGCAGCAAGAGCGATTCCAACGGGCAAGGCCTAGCTTCCCGCCGAAGCCACGACAACAACCCACAATGCAGTTCCGCACCACGGGGTCCAACCTACAGCAGCCAATGCAGCAATACTGGCCGCCAAGCGCCAATGCACCGCAGCAGGGCAATGCCAACACAACTCGGACGACGAATGACAGCAGGGCTTGCTTCCAATGCCGCGACCCGGGGCACTTGATCGCAAATTGTCCCCTCATGAGGAAACCAAATGATGCCCTGGCAAACTCAGGAGTAAGGATCGTTGCGTCCAACAACGGGCGCAACCCACCGCCAGCGTCAGGACCGCAGAACCGAGCTCAGTCCTTCGGGCGCGGTCGTGTGAACCACATCGACGCTAGCCAGGCTGAGGATGCTCCAGACATCGTACTCGGTGAGTACCTGGTCAACTCAACCCTCGCCACAATACTATTTGATTCCGAGACTTCACACTCTTTCATTTTCTCCAACTTTGTGGCCAAAAGTGGATTACCAACGGTATGGCTAAAAACCCCACTAGTGACCAGATCCCCAAGGGCCACTATAAAGTGCCACTTCGGATGCCTGGGGGTTAAGATTCAAATAAATGGGGTTGAATTTCTAGCGAATCTAGTCATCCTGAAGTCGGACGACATAAATGTCATCCTTGGAATGGATTGGCTGGCACGACATAAAGGGGATATATCCTGTGCCGACCGCAAGTTCACAGCGACGAACCGTGACAGGATCACCGTGACATGCCAACCCCGCAAACTCAGGATGGAACCCCTAGTGTGCAGTCTGGAAACAACACCCTTGGAGCAAGTGCCAGTTGTAAGCGAATACCCTGACGTATTCCCAGAACAACTACCCAGAATGCCCCAGATAGGGATATCGAATTCCTGATCGACCTAATACCTGGGGCAACACCGATAGCCAAGAGGCCGTATCGGATGGCAGGCAACGAGCTAGCCAAGCTAAAGGAGCAGATCGGAGAGTTGCAAGAGAAAGGATTTATCTGACCTAGCTCTTCACCCTGGGGAGCTCCCGTGCTATTTGTCAAAAAGAAGGACGGTAGCTTGAGGATGTATATCGATACCGGTCCCTGAATGAGGTCACGATTAAGAACAAGTACCCCTTGCCACAAATCGATGACTTGTTCGACCAACTAAAGGGAGCAAAGTACTTTTCCAAGATCGATCTGTGATCGGGTTACTACCAGTTGAAGATCAGAAATGCGAACATCATGAAGACGGCCTTCGTGACTCGTTACAGACAGTACGAGTTCACAATAATTCCGTTCGGGCTGACCAACGCACTGGCTTACTTCATGAACCTAATGAACAAGATACTCATGGAAGAGTTGGACAAGTTTGTCATCGTCTTCATAGATGACATACTGATCTACTCAAAAAGTCAGGAGGAGCATGCCGAACACCTCAGAATAGTGTTGGGAAGACTAAGAGCGCACCAGTTGTATGCCAAATTCAGAAAGTGTGAGTTTTGGCTGCAGCGGTTGCATTCCTCGGGCACATCATAAAGGCCGAAGGAGTGGCAGTGGACCCAGCAAAAGTCGAGGCAGTCATTGACTGGAAGCAGCCCACTAGCGTGACGGAAATACGCAGCTTCCTTGGACTAGTCGGGTATTACCGGAGGTTTATAGAAGGGTTCTCCAAAATTGCGAGACCCACGACCGAGTTGACAAAAAAGGACAAGAAATTTGAGTGGACTCCCGCCCGAGAGAACATCTTTAGGGAATTAGAGAAGAGATTGACCGCAGCCCTAGTGCTGATCCTGCCAGATATACACAAGGATTTTGTCGTATACTGCGACACCTCACGACAAGGACTCGGGTGTGTGCTGATGAAGGATGACCGAGTCGTCGCCTATGCATCCAGACAACTGAAGGTCCATAAAAATAACTACCCAACCCATGACTTGGAATTGGCAGCTGTGGTCTACGCACTAAAGATCTAGAGACACTACCTGATCAGAAACAAGTGTTAGATCTTTACGGACCACAAGAGCCTCAAATACATATTCACCCAGTCGGAATTAAACCTAAGGCAGTGAAGGTGGTTGGAGCTGATAAAGGACTACAACCTGGAAGTGCAGTATCACCCCGGAAAGGCTAACGTAGTAGCTGACGCTCTGAGCCGGAAAGCTCACTGTAACACAATAAGGCTTGTTACCCGCCAACCAAGCCTGAGAGCGGAGATGCAGAAGTTGAACCTGCACATAGCACCCAACGAGTATCTGGGCACCCTATGCCTACAACCCACGTTGGAGAACCGAATTCGGCAAGCCCAACGGGAGGATCTGGAAATTTATACACTAAAGGCTCAGACAGGGGTAGGCAAAGCCCCTAGGTTTCGAGTGGACGAGCACGAAACCTTGTGGTACGAGAACCGGATATGTTTGTCGAAGGAGAACGGGCTAAGACGACTAATAATGGATGAGGCCCACAACTCAGCATACTCCATACACCCGGGAACCACCAAGATGTACCAGGACCTAAAGCAAAAGTATTGGTGGGTGGCTATGAAAAGAGAAATAGCAGAGTTCATCGCCCATTGCGACGTCTACCGCCGAGTAAAGGCCGAACATCAGAGACCAGCAGGGTTGCTACAACCCCTAACCATGCCGGTGTGGAAATGGGATGAAATCGCTATGGATTTCATAACCGGGTTACCACGGACGCGAAAGGGAAACAACTCCGTTTTGGTCATCGTAGACCGTCTGACAAAGGTGGTCCATTTCATACCAGACAAAATGACCCACCGTGGAGACCAACTAGCACAGCTATACATCGACCACATACTCCGACTGCACGGAGTACCAAGCCGAATAGTATCATATCGTGGCTCCCAGTTCAGAGCACACTTCTGGAAGAGTTTACATGCGCTTCTGGGCACCAAACTGGATTACAGTTCCGCATACCATCCGTAGACGGACGGTCAGACTGAATGGGTAAATCATATACTAGAAGACATGCTACGCGCATGTGCTCTGACATACGGAAGGGATTGGGAGAAGAGTCTGTCCTTCGTAGAGTTCTCCTACAACAATGGCTACTAGGCCAGCCTACAGATGTCACCCTTTGTGACACCCAGTTCCAAAAATATAACCAAGTGAATGCATATGTGTGCCCAGGATGTTCATCACACATACACATGTAAACCACAAACTGAATTCAGAATATAACCATGAATAAATAGTGTTTAAGTACTTTATTACATCGATTCATTGTCTCACTCATGAATCTCTAACTTATTCTTGCAGCGGAAGACTCTAAAGACAACGGAAAGTGACTAAACACAGCAGGCTCCAACTACAACTCCACAGGCATGTTGACAGTAGGTCGCACACCTAGTACTCCACATGGTCCTAGAAGTACTCATCTCCTATAGCTGATGTTTATGTGGTATGCAAGGGTGAGTACATTTCGTACTCAGCAAGTGCGGGAAAAGTATGACATGTAGCTTTCAACAAGGTATGGAATAAAAAGTCTCGTTGCAGCAAGAAAATTTTATTTCACAAACATGGTAAAAACAGCAACTAAGTCCAGATGAATTAAATCCCAATATAACCAAGTAATCAGCAACATTCTTTCATCATAATTCCCCATTTATCAAGTCTCAACCAGCCAATAATCTTTCTCAAGTTCATCTCATACTCATAAATATTCATAACCATCTCATATTCATATAACCGAAGCCAAACTCAGTTTCATGACTCAAAAGAGTTCCAAAACCAATCCCAATGACCATACCATTACCATACCGAATATCCATCCTAAGTTTTCCCTCTAATCATGTGAGTTGGCCAGGTGCTTGTGACCGGAAGCAAGGCTATCATGATAGTTTTACACTCTGCAGAGGTGGCACCACTTTACCCACAAGTTCGTGATTTCATCACCCGTCGGCGACTGCAGAACCTCCATTATACCAGTACACAACCGTCACTGTATGGCCAAGAGATCACAAAATAGCCTTTACAAAGGGGCTACTAGATGTATGGACTCACTGAGATTTCACCGGCAGGATCGAATCACCATTCTCCCACCCACGGACCCCCTCTTGTGTCATGCAGTTCCCAGGGCATTCCCTCTCGACTCCCATTCCACGCGCCATCCAATGATCCATAACAAGCTAGCAACACACCTAATTAGTCATCTAAGCCGCACCCATATTTGGCCTTGTGGTGGCACTGTTTTCCTGACATGTGCTGGCATGAACCGGTCCTTTGATCTACGGCAAGTAAACCACCATCTCATTCAGCAACATCCACGAACCAAGCTTGACTAGATCTCCCTGATTCCATGCTCATTAACATCATCAAGTTCTCATCATCATTACTCATATGAGTGCAGTAGCTAGACATGTTTTATTTCAGCTTCCCGTATCCGGTAAGTTAAGCGAAGCAAAAAGGAAAAACGACCATACCCGACTCATTAACTTTCCCGGCGACAAGGATGGTTCAAAACTAGTAAACTCCTATAAAAGGGTGTCCCATCAAGTTGACTCAAGCTTACGATTTTTCGCAAACAAAACAGTTTCAAAACGTGGGATCAATATGGTCAAGGGGCACTTGCCTTGCTCCCGTGGTTCTTGTTGCTCAAGCGTCTCGAAGTCTTGGTGCTGTAGTTCCTCGTAGATGGCCTCTTGAGCTTGTCCTTCTACTCACGATCATGCACATACAAAATCCACAGCAATCAATCATCATCCACAAACTTTACTCAAGACGCGATGGGGTAGATGAATGCAAATCCTATGGTGCTGTTTTATTAAACCAGTTTGTACGTGTTCTTGCATGTTTTAACGGGCTTTCATGGGGTTTTATGATGAACAAGGGTGTAGGGATCAAGTGTGGACGTGGTGATGATCTTGACTCAAGATCTAGATCAATTCCACTGTCAAAAACCGATCAAAACACGATTTGTCCACACGTAAAAGTTTCTGCTCGAAGGGGGCAAAGAAAACGGATGCGTAGAAACAGCGACGACGTCGTAAGATGGGTAACGGGGACCTACCTCACTTCCTTTTTGTGTCAGGGCCTTCCTCCTATCAATGACAGCAGCGGAGAATTTTTCTATGGAAAATTTTGGTAGGACAGATCGTCGGGCTTCTTCTCTGGTGACGGTGGGGCTCGACGGGGCTAGGCGGCGGCCAAATTCCGGCAAGGGGGGGAACTTGGTGACTTGGCAGCAAGGAAGGGGGCTTGGAAGCAGGGGGGTCGACCAAAATAGAGAGGGGTCGGCCAAGGGGGTGGGGGTTATATTTATAAGGGGGAAAAGGAGAGTCCTACTCCAATTAGAGCTCAAATAAGAGTCCTATTCAATTTTTTTGGATCTTAATAAACTTATCTCTTGTGGTGAGGAAGGCTTGGGGATTTTATCCCGAAAATGTGGGGAAAATTCCCTTTTTTAGGAATTGGGGAATTTGGAAATTTTGGGGGAAATTTGGGAATGGCTTATTTCAGCTATATTTTAACCATTCCTCACCATTTCTATGTCACTTGCTCCATTTCTACATTCCCCTCTCCATTTCTATGTCCCTTTCTCCATTTCTACATTCCCCTCTCTATTTCTATGTCCCATTCTCCATTTCTACATTCCCCTCTCCATTTTTATGTCCCATTCTCTATTTCTACATTGCCCTTCTCCATTTCTATGCCCCATTCTCCATTTCTATATTCCCTTCTTCATTTATGTGGTTTTTCCTCCATTTCTATGGTTGCTTCCTCCATTTCTATGGTTCTTTATCCATTCCTATGGTTCTTTCTCCATTTCTATGGTCCTTCCTATATTTCTATGGTCCTTTCTCCATTTCTATGGTTCTTTTCTCCATTTCTATGGTTCTTTCTCCATTTCTATAGTTCTTTCTCCATTTCTACAGTTCTTTCTCCATTTCTACTTCTTTTATAATGTGTTCTCTACATGAAAAATGTATGCAATGCATGGAAATGAATTTGAGGGTGTTACAAACCTAGCCCCCTTAAACTGAATCTCGCCCTCGAGATTCGATAGAGTAGAGAATAAATGAGGGAATTCTGCCTTGAAGTTTTCCTCACGCTCCCATGTAGTTTCGATTTCCGTGTGATGGCTCCACTGTACCTTGCACCAACAGATCACTTTGTTCCTCGTGACCCTTTCCTTCACGTCCAAAATTTTGACGGGGTGCTCCATGTAGGTCAGATCCTCTTGAAGCTCGAGCTCATCCATTGGTACTTGTTCTTACGGTACTCTTAAGCACTTATTGAGTTGGGATACGTGAAACACGTCGTGCCCGTCGGAGAGGTGAGTTGGCAGCTCTAGTTGATAGGCTACTTCTCCTCGCTTGCCCAAAATCTTGAATGGCCTAATGTAGCGAGGTGCTAACTTGCCCTTGACGTTGAACCGTAGTTGGCCTCGGATAGGTGATACCTTAAGATACACAAAATCTCCCACTTCGAAGGTCAACCTTTTTCGCCTATTGTCCGCATAACCTTTTTGTCATGACTGAGCAGCCTTCAAATTTTCTCGTATCGTTTGGACTTGCTTCTCGGCGTCTTGCAGCACTTCGGATCCAAACACTTGGCTCTCTCCAGTCTCATTCCAGAACAGTGACGTTCTACACCTTCTACCATACAATGCTTCGAAAGGTGACATCTTCAAGCTGGCTTGGTAGCTGTTATTGTACGAGAATTCAGCGTACGGCAAGCTCCTATCCCAACTACGCCCATGTTTCAAGGCGCAAGCTCTCAACATGTCTTCCAAAATTTGATTTGTCCTCTCAGTTTGCCCGTCGGTTTGTGGGTGATAAGCGGATCTGAAATTCAGTCGTGTACCCATGGCTTCATGCAGCTTCTTCCAGAACCTAGAGGTAAATTGTGAACCTCGATCTGAAACTATCCTCTTCGGAACTCCATGGTGACACACGATTTGCTCCATATACAGCTCGGCTAGTTCTTCGCCGCGGTACATGGTTCTAACAGGAAGGAAATGGGCTGTTTTCGTCAATCGGTCCACAATAACCCAAATGGAGTCGTAACCAGACCGAGTACGTGGCAATCCGATAATGAATTCCATGCTGATGTCTTCCCACTTCCACTCGGGTACTTTCAATGGCTGCAACAGTCCAGCGGGTCTTTGATGTTCGGCCTTCACCCGTTGGCACGTGTCGCATAAGACAACATATTCATCTATGTCTCTTTTCATACCATCCCACCAATAGCAAGTTTTTAGGTCCGTGTACATCTTTGTACAAACGGGGTGTATGGAATAAGGTGAGTCATGTGCCTCCTTTAATATCGTGTCACAGATGTGCTTCACGTTAGGCACACATATCCTTTTCCCTAACCAAAGTGTGCCTTTCTCGTCTTCCTTGAAATCCTTTTCTATGCCTTGTAGGATTCTTTCCTTGATTTCCTCATCCGTTGCTTGGCCATCTCGTATCTCTTGTTCTAGCGAGGAGTTCAGTTCTATCACCTCCATCTCGTTCAAAAACCCAAGATGTAACCGTTTGAACTCCTTGCGCAGCTCGGGTGGCAGCTCCCGAACTGTGAGTTGGTGACATGCTCCTTTTTGGCTCAACGCATCAGCTACTACATTGGCCTTTCCGGGGTGATAGTTGATTCCAACATCATAATCCTTGATGAGTTCCAACCATCGATGTTGCCTCAAATTCAGATCCGTTTGCGTGAATATATAGTTGAGGCTTTTGTGATCCGTATAGATCTCACATCAATGACCAAGGATATAATGCCTCCAAATCTTCAAGGCATGTACCACGGCTGCAAGTTCCAAGTCATGTGTGGGGTAATTCAGCTTGTGTTTCTTTAGTTGTCTTGACGCATAGGCTACCACTTGTCCTTCTTGCATGAGCACACATCCAAGCCCTTGTCTTGATGTGTCACAATATATGTCGAAGCTCTTGCTCACGTCCGGCAATACCAAAATCGGCGCTGTGGTTAACCTCTTATTTAGCTCCTCAAAGCTTTCTTGACATGCTGGTGTCCACTGAAATACTTTCCCCTTCATTAGCAATTCAGTCATAGGCATCGCTATTTTAAAGAAATCCTTGATGAACCGGCGGTAGTATCCAGCCATCCCAAGGAAACTCCGAATATCTCTCACATTCTGCGGTTGATTCCACTTCAAAACATCTCCCACTTTTCCGGGATCAACCGATACTCCTCCTTCGGAGATAATGTGGCCTAGGAACGATATCCTTTAGCCAAAATTGACACTTGTTGAACTTAGCATACAATTGATGCTCTCGCAGTTTCTGCAATGTTAACCTCAAGTGTTATTCGTGTTCTTCCTTGCTCTTTTGAATACACCATGATATCATCGATGAAAACCACGACGAACTTGTTCAAGTACTCCATGAAGACCTTATTCATGAGGTACATAAAGTATGTGGGTGCATTCGTTAACCCAAAAGACATAACGGTATATTCATACGAACCATACCGTGTTCGGAATGCAGTCTTGGGTATGTCGGAGAGCTTAATCTTCAGCTGTAAATATCCCGACCGAAGATCAATCTTGGAGAAAATTCGATCACCTTTCATTTGGTTGAACAGGTCCTCTATACGGGGCAGCGGGTATTTATTCTTGATCGTCAACTCGTTGAGAGACCTATAGTCCACACACATCCTTTGGGTCCCATCTTTCTTGTCCACGAAGAGCACGGGGGCTCCCCACGGTGACGAGCTTGGGCGTATAAAACCCTTTTCTAGCTGCTCCTGAATTTGCTTCTTGAGCTCTACTAATTCATTAGCAGGCATCCTATATGGCCTCTTCGCTATAGGTGCAGTTCCAGGTACTAAATCAATGGCAAATTCAATGTCCCGGTCAGGTGGCATACCCGGAAGTTCTTCCGGGAACACATTTGAATATTCTTGAACCACCGGAATGCTTTCCAATGTAGCTTCTTCGATGTGGTTCAGCGCTGCCTTATCGGTTGCCGGTTGGGCTGACTCGAACTCAATACGAGTACCGTGCTCATTTGTCAACTGCACGCTCCTCTCAGCGCATTGAATCACTCCGTTGTGCTTGCTTAACCAATCCATTCCAAGTATCATTTCAATCCCTTGGGAATCCAAGACAATAAGGTTGGCAAGAAAGTCTACCCCCTTATTTTAAGGTTTATTTTCGGACATTGTATGAGATAGAATTCAGATTTGACTTCCCAACTATATGCATCAAGGTGTATGAACTATGCAACTTCTTTTATTAATTTCAGCCTATATGAGGATATGAACAAGTATCGAGGCATCTCACATCTCTCCACTATGTGTGAATGTGGACATTCGCCGAAGCGTCCCACAACTCACACCAGCACAAGCAATCATCATAAAGTTTCTGCACACCATTCTTATTTGACTTACTACGATCTAAACGTTCCTATTACAGCTTTATTCAATGGAAACCTAAACTTAATCGTGAGAATCGGTGCTGTTCTCGCTGTGTGACGGGGGTGGTCCATACATGGATGCACGCCATGGTGAGTCGGCAGTCCATGTATGGTTAGATGATGCTGGTGCTCCATTTTTTCCCACATTGGCACGAGTCTCCTCTTGTTTCTCCAACAAATACAGCTTCTTACGGAGGTAACGATCTCTTCTTATGCGCTTGCGTAGCGGTTTCCTAACTCCATGAGCAACCTCTGAGACTTGTCAGCAGCTTGTGGGTTGGAAAGAGCTCCTCCATGGGATCCAATGATCTCCATTGTACCACTCTTCCAATACGGGTGCAGCTCAAAAGTGGTGTCCTCAAGCTGCTCACGGAAGGCGTAGCACAGTCTGGTGAGTGCATCCCATGCGGCATCATCAATAGCTTCTGCCCTTGTAGCTCTCCATGTGGGTGTGAAGTGCGGTGTGACAACCCTACCGTTAAATGGGATGGTTACCTCTGCCTTCCACTCTTCATGTCCGAGACGATGGACTTTCTTGAGGAGATACTTCGGGTATAAGCTGATGCAATCCACAAATTCTTTAAGCTCCTTGGATATGTGTCCTCCTTCCATTCCGTCGGACCGGAATTCTTGAACTGAACGGTTGGCCCGTTCATCACCTTCATTCTTGGCCTCAGCAAGGGTTGGCTCCTCTTCGGATTCATCTCCTTCCGACATAGCTTCATGAGGCTCTACGGGGTGTAAGCCCACGTGAAACTCCTCCTGAGGTGCGTACCAATGCCGTTCTTGTGGATCATCCTCCATGTCATCTTTGAATGGTTCAACCTCTTCTGGATCCTCTTCCTCATGCATAGAGCTATTTACTTCATCTTCATCATGAGGTTCCATCTTCACCTCCTCCCAATATGGTCCATCGGACACCTCAATGGGGTTAAGTGCACTCCCAAGTGGTGGTGGACGAGTCCTTATGCAGGTTGTGCTCCTGATCACCGACATCTATAAATAGGACATGAGAAACTTTAGAGAAGGAAGAAATAACTCCAAAACTTTAGAAGTTATGGAGCAAGAAAGCAAAGGTGTTGCTGTCCAAAAGAAGAGAAAAGGAGGGGCTGAAAATAGCACTTTGCGGTGGCTGAATTGACAAATAAAAGTGCAGCAGCAAGCAATTTTCGAAAATAACAGTTTAGAGGGGTGTTCCTATGTGTTTTAGAGTGTCCATTCTACTTAGGCTTGCTTCCTACGATCAACGTGGCTCTGATACCAATCTGTGACACCTGGTTCCAAAAATAGAACCAAGTGAATGCATATGTCTGCCCAGGATGTTCATCACACATACACAACCACAAACTGAATCAGAATATAACCACGAATAAATAGTGTTTAAGTACTTTATTACATCGAATCATTATCTCACTCATGAATCTCTAACTTATTTTTGCAGCGGAAGACTCTAACGACAACGAAAAGTGACTAAACACAGCAGACTCCAACTTCAACTCCACAGACATGTTGATGGTAGTTCGCACGCCTAGTACTTCACATGGTCCTCGAAGTACTCATCTCCTGTAGCTGATGTTTATGTGGTAATGCAAGGGTGAGTATATGTCGTACTCAGCAAGTGCGGGAAAAGTATGACATGTAGCTTTCAACAAGGTATGAAATAAAAAGGCTCGTTGCAGCAAGCAAATTTTATTTCACAAACATGGTAAAAAAGCTACTAAGTCCAGATGAATTAAATCCCAATATAACCAAGTAATCAGCAACATTTTTTCATCATAATTCCCCATTTATCAAGTCTCAACCAGCCAATAATCTTTCTCAAGTTCATCTCATACTCATAAATATTCATAACCATCTCATATTCATATAACTGAAGCCAAACTCATTTCATGACTCAAAACAGTTCCAAAACAAATCCCAATGACCATACCATTACCATACCGAATATCCATCCCAAGTTTTCCCTCTAATCATGTGAGTTGGTCAGGTGCTTGTGACCGGAAGCACGACTATCATGATAGTTTTACACGCTGCACAGGTGGCACCACTTTACCCATAATTTCGTGATTTCGTCACCCGTCGGCGACTGCAGAACCTCCATTATACCAGTACACAACCATCGATGTATGGCCAAGAGATCACAAAATAGCCTTTACAAAGGGGCTACTAGATGTATGGACTCACTGAGGTTTCACCGGCAGGCTCGAATCACCATTCTCCTACCCACGGGCCCCCTCTTGTGCCATGCAGTTACCAGGGAAGTCCCTCTCGACTCCCATTCCCCGTGCCATCCAACGGTCCATAACAAGCTAGCAACACACCTAATTAGTCATCTAAGTCGCACCCATATTTGGCCTTATGGTGGCACTGTTTTCCTGGCATGTGCTAGCATGAACCGGTCCTTAGATCTACGGCAAGTAAACCACCATCTCATTCAGCAACATCCACGAACCAAGCTTGCCTAGATCTCCCCGATTCCATGCTCATTAACATCATCAAGTTCTCATCATCATTATTCATATGAGTGCAGTAGCTAGACATGTTTTATTTCAGCTTCCCGTATCCCGTAAGTTAAGCGAAGCAAAAAGGAAAAACGACCATACCCGACTCATTAACTTTCCCTGTGACAAGGATGGTTAACAAAACTAGCAAACTCCTATAAAAGGGTATGCCATCAAGTTGACTCAAGCGTACGAGTTTTCACAAACAAAGCAGTTTTAAAACATGGGATCAATATGGTCAAGGGGCACTTGCCTTGCTCCCGTGGTTCTTGTTGCTCAAGCGTCTCGAAGTCTTGGTGTTGTAGTTCCTCGTAGATGGCCTCTTGAGCTTGTCCTTCTACTCACGATCATGCACATACAAAATCCACAACAATCAATCATCATCCACAAACTTTACTCAAGATGCGATGGGGTAGATGAATGCAAATCCTATGGTGTTGTTTTATTAAACCAGTTTGTATGTGTTCTTGCATGTTTTAACGGGCTTTCATGGGGTTTTATGATGAACAAGGGTGTAGGGATCAAGTGTGGACGTAGTGATGATCTTGACTAAGTATCTAGATCAATTCCACCATCAAAAACCGATCAAAACACGATTTGTCCACACGTAAAAGTTTCTGCTCGAAGGGGGCGAAGAAAACGGATGCGTAGAAACAGTGACGACGTCGTAAGATGGGTAATGGGGACCTAATTCACTTCCTTTTGGTGGCAGGGCCTTCCTCCTAGCAATGGCAGCAGCGGAAAATTTTTCTATGGAAAATTTTGGTAGGACAGATCGTCGGGCTTCTTCTCCAGCGACGGCTGGGCTCGACCGGGCTCGACGGCGGCCAAATTCCAGCAAGAGGGGGAAGTTGGTGACTTGGCAACAAGGAAGGGGGCTTGGCAGCAGGGGGGACGACCAAAAGAGAGAGGGTTCGACCAAGGGGGTGGGGGTTATATTTATAAGGGGGGAAAGGAGAGTCCTACTCTAATTGGAGCTCAAATAAGAGTCCTATTCAATTTTTTTGGATCTTAACAAACTTATCTCTTGTGGCGCGCCAGCCTTGGGGATTTTATCCCCAAAATGTGGGGAAAATTCCACTTTTGGGGAATTTGGGAATTTGGAAATTTTGGGAGAAATTTGGGAATGGCTTATTTCAGCTATATTATTCCCATTTCTCACCATTTCTATGTCACTTGCTCCATTTCTACATTCTCCTCTCCATTTCTATGTCCCATTCTCCATTTCTACATTCCCCTCTCCATTTCTATGTCCCATTCTCCATTTCTACATTCCCCTCTCCATTTTCTATGTCCCATTCTCCATTTCTACATTGCCCTTCTCCATTTCTATGCCCCATTCTCCATTTATATATTCCCTTCTCCATTTCTATGGTTTTTCTTCTATTTCTATGGTTTCTTCCTCCATTTCTATGGTTCTTTCTCCATTTCTATGGTTCTTTCTCCATTTCTATGGTCCTTCCTCCATTTCTATGGTCCTTTCTCCATTTCTATGGTTCTTTTCTCCATTTCTATGGTTATTTCTCCATTTCTATAGTTCTTTCTCCATTTCCACTTCTTTTATAATGTTTCTCTACATGAAAAATGTATGTAATGCACAGAAATAAATTTGAGGGTGTTACACCCTTCGAGGCATTGTACGGAAGAAAGTACCGAACACCACTGATGTGGACAGAGGTTGGGGAGCGTTCGTATTTTGGCCCTTCCATAATTACTGACGCAGAGGAACGAGTGGCCACAATCAGAGAGAACCTCAAGGTAGCCCAGAGCAGACAAAAGAGCTATGCGGACACCCACCGAAGGGAGCTCACTTTTGAAAAGGGATACCTCGTATACCTCAAGGTGTCGCCTATCCGAGGTATGACAAGGTTCCAGATACGGGGAAAATTGGCCCCACGATACATCGGACCATTTGAAATACTCGGAAGAATAGGAGCAGTAGCCTACCGTTTGAAGCTGTCAGAGACTATGTCCGACGTCCACAACGTGTTCCACGTGTCACAACTCAAGAAATGCCTGAGAATACCCGAGGAGCAGGTATCGTGTGATGTAATGGACCTACAACCGGACTTAAGATACCAAGAGTTGCCTACAAGAATCCTAGATGTCGTCACCCGACAAACACGCAGGAGTGCAGTACGATTCTGCCGCGTCCAATGGACCAACCATACCGAAGCAGAAGCTACATGAGAACGAGAGGATGACCTTAGAAGAGAGTTTCCTCACCTATTTGAGGAAGACCGAATCTTGAGGACAAGATTCCATTTAAGTGGGGTAGATCTATAACAGACGCAAAATGTGATAGATTAAAATGGATTCAAATTCAAAATTTAGAAGACAAAATATCAAAAAAAAACAAAAAAAAACAAAAATGGGCCGCTTTGGGCGCAGCCCACCTCCCTAGTCCATTAGCTCAGCCCACCTCTTTTCCCTTTTCTCCCTAGCGCGGCCCGCACACCTGCCCACTCCTCTTCCTTCCTCCCTAGGCTTGGCCCACAGGCGCGCAGCGCCCTTCTCCTTCCTCCACTCGCCGCTGCTCTCCCGAGACCTCGGACAACCACGCCGCCGCCGCCCCTCCTAAAGCCCCACCGGCACCCATCGTGTCGTCGTCCCCACCCCATCACCAGTCGCCGCCCACTGCCGCGGATCCCGTCAATGGGACGTCGAATCGAGCGATCCTGGCTCGGCTGCCCACGCCCGCACCCCGCGCGCCCGGATCCGGCGACGGGACGACGGTCCATCACTGCGCAGCGCCTGCCCCCCCCCCCCCCCCCCCCACTGCCATGACGCCTTCAATACTCAGTGCGTTGAGCTCAGCCATGCTGCCCACCGCTCGCCTCCCCGGATTTCCGGACCCCGCAGTGGCGCCGCTCGAACTCCAGCCGCTTGCCCGCACCACTGCCAGAAAACCCGTCGGCCACCTCTGCCCCGCCCCCACACCGCCTTCAATACGCAGCACATCGCGCTCAGGAGCCATATCGCCCGGATTCCCGGACGCCGCATCTATTGCAGCTCGCGAAGGACTCCCGCACGCGGCTGCCACCAAAGCTCGCCTCCGCTCGGCTATAAAAGGAGCCCTCCTCCACACAGGCATGAGCACAGTGCCTCCTTCACCTTCTCTCACCATTGATTGGAGCTCGGCTGACGAGTTCGCAAGGAACATAGGAATTTCCCGCCTTCTTCCTCTACTCCGGCCACCTCCCGAGTCCTCCACGGTGAGTCCCCCACACCCCGATTCCCTAGTGTAGCAGCATCTCTGTAGTCTCCTCTAGCTCCGCGCTACATTGCCTGTGTTTTGAGCCACCGAGGCGGGCTAGCCACGCGAGGCCGAGCTCGCCGCTGCCATGGTGCGTCGCCGGCCGCCCTGAGGGCTGCATCGACCCAACTGAGGTCCCTGCAGCACCTACGCACCCTCGCGCACGTAACTGACACGCTAGACCAAGGGAAAACACGCGTAACAGTGAGTTCGAAGAACGCCACCATCCCTGCATACTCCGGCAAGCCACTGGCGACACTCCGAAGGTCGTCCTAGCCGCACACCCCACCCACATGACTCCTCACGATGTGTAGAGGCCCGACCACTAGCTGATTATCCCGGAGAATGAAAGGATTGTGGCTCCGGCTAGCAGCCGGCCGGCAGCCACCCCGCCGCCCAATCCTAGGTGGCGCCTCTGTGGCGTGCATATGGAGTACGCGTGGTGCGACACGTCAGCAAACCAACCTACCTGGCCGCCTCATCAGCAACACATCACCTCCCTCATGACAGCGCACGTGTGGCAGCTGAGGTGGCAGCCACCTCATCAAGTTTGCCCATATGGCAGACCACTTAGGTGCCACCTTAGCCTAGTCCACCATCACTCCCCTAAGCCCTCCTGTAGACCTAGTTCATGTGGGCCTAAGGCACAGACCCTGCCAGTCATGGCCCGCCTGTCGGCCCCTGAGCATAGACAAATGTTGGAGACATCCAGTAGTATACACAGATACTTGAAAAAGGCATTTCCGGGTGTAGAAAAATTCCAAGAAGTCCCTAAAAATAGGAATTAGTCGTTAGATGATAGGAGCATGTGGACAAAGATCAAAACCCCTTTTAGAGCATTACTAATTGTCAGTAATCACATTAACCTAACTAATTAAGGGAACGGCAAATAGAGGTAGGGTGAGGCCCTCCATCCGAGGACACTACCCCCTCCAAAAGCCCAACTAAAACATGTTGGTAGTTAAGGAGAAACCCCTTAAAACCCTGCAACCATGTATCGATGACGTTACTTAAGTTTTGGATTCCTTTGGGTTCAACGCTAATTCAGGAAATCCACGTACTATAGCAAACGAGGAAGCCGACGAGGAATTCGACGACCCAGATTACGAGGAATTCCTAGAAGCTTTTGAAGGCAAGCTCTAACCCCCCTTGATCATTATTGCTCCTATGAATTTGCGAAACTACCTTGTGTTTTCAATATGCATGTTTTTCGTGACTACTTTTAAACGTTGTGGTAGCTAAGACCCATTTGTCTAGTGGTCGCGTAGTCACGTGGTTGACATGTGAAGTGCCACGAACCCTCCTTGAGCTTGTCGACTCCTCCTTGACGCCCTAAGGCCCCGTTGTCACAACATAACGTGATGACGTGCGTAATCTCTTGAAAGTATCATGCTTAGGGACCCTCGCGATGTTCGCATCGTGTCACACTACAATTAATCATCGGAATTGCGAAAAGTGTGAAAGGTGTCTTGGTGGTGTGAGTTGGGAAATGGGTTGGGGATGGTGTTATACAACCTGCGTGGAGTGAAGTGGGAAAAGGGGATGGTTGAGGCGGGATTGGTGAATGAGTAGTGTGTGCTTTGGTGTAGTCCACATGTCGTGGAGTTGGACGGAGCCGCCTCACAAATTCAAGGACCGGTTCATATGACCTCGTCATAGTGATTCCGTACAACCACAGAACCTGTATGGGCAGGATTCCCTCTACCTTCTTGGTGACTTCCACATGAGCCATCTGGCGCCAGTAGGGCATGGGGGACTAGGAAAAGACACGGGGGAGTCATTACCCGTGGTCCGGCTGGGAGAGTAATTGCCCAAATAGCCCCTGGGTGCGTCCCGAGGTGTGATTGTGGGGTTACTCGGGGAAGATGAGGCGAACGTTACGCTACTCCCTTGCTAGGAGTGCTTGACCTATGGGTAGTGTACAATCTCTGCAGAGTGTAAAGTCCGGATAACTGTTGTCACGATATTGGCACACTATGTTCCGAGCTCTTGTTGATTAGCCTTAGTGTGATTCCTTAATGTGATGGGTGGCAGTGTTTGTCGTGTTTTAGAGATTTTGGCTGTGTGCCGGGAACTAGTAAAGTCGTGGGCTTGAACGTTCGGGTAAAAACCTAGGGAACTGGCGGGATGGAGCTCAAACTCCCCTAGGTCCCACCAACTAAAAACAAAGAGCGACTATCTCATTTGCTTTGCAAAACCTTCTTCAAAGAAGACCCTGCATGAATGCTTTTCGGCAGCCCTAAGCCATACGACCCTACCTTGCTACAACCCTAGCATGAAACACATCCCCTTGCGTAGTGTTAGGGCTTGTTGAGTACCTTCTATACTCACTCTTGCTTTCTTCACGACCCTCAGAAGCAGAAGAGGAAAGGGAGATGGAGGATGAAGCACAATACATTGACGAGTAGGCCTAGTTCTGCGCCCAAGGCTGCCTGAGGGGAATGAGAGCCACTTGATCCGCTGCTTTTCACTAGTTTATTGCTCTTTTGAGGCCCTGCGAGGCCAATGAATTGTAACCTAAAGACTTGGTTGTAAAACCTTAAGGGTCATGTTGAGACTGAATTAATGCATGACTTTCGATCCATTCTATTGTGCATACCAACTACTGATCCAGGGATTGGTACGAGATGCACAAGTGGGCCCAGAGAAAGGTGGGTCCTTACATGCTCGTAGATGCATGATTCTTGCTCTTGATTGAGAGGCAAAACTCTCTTGGATTGCTCTCCAAACCTCTATCGATGTGGAAAACATGGCCCCTTGCGCAAGCACCTCTTTCAAAAGTGTAGAGTTCAAGTAACTCAGCAATTGTTGTTCTTGAACTATCCATACCGAGAACTCAGGATTCGGTACCTTTCTTCCGGTTGCGTCGTCAATCTCTTCTGTCGGTTTCGGCTTCGATCCATCAAAAAGGCTATACAATTGTGCCCCTCGTATTGCTGGCAAGACTTGCGCCTTCCATAGAAGGAAGTTGTCGCGTGTAAGCTTCAAGACGTGATGAGATAGGGTGTTGAACCTTGTCGAGGGAGATGCACTCATGGAGGACAAACTCATGCTCTCGCTGGAGGATATACGGCTCTCGTTACCGTGTTAGAGTAGATGAAATTGTATTTGGCCTAGCTACACAGCCTCCGTGTTGATATTTATAGGAAAAATACAAAGGAGCGGCCGGTTACATGAGATTGCTTTTAGTGCGGTCGATAACCTCTGTTGTGATTTGATCAACAACCTAATCTTCTATAAACAATCTATGAAAGATAAACTTACAATGTTGTTTAGATTACAATCTATCTCCTAGCTACGGATCTTCTCCCGTGTAGATAATCTTCTTGTTTCTAGAACCTCTATCTTCAACCTTGATCCGAAGCTGTTATTTTTATCTAGCCCTTATCTGTTTCTCAAGCCCGGATGCTTTTCTTCTTTTATCTCTAACACCCGGAACTTTCTGGTTGGCATGAGGCTCCACCGATCGGACCTTTGGTTCGGATGGGCGTCCTTGTTGCCGGCGAGGAAACTCGTGGCCCGTCCACGATGAGGATCGATTTGGAAAAGAACAGAGACTTGGATAATAGTTCCGCTCAAGTCAGGGGCTTGTTTATAAAGAATAATCGCGATCCATTGTAAATATTGTTGTTGTTGTATTGTAAATACGTGGATCACGGTGCAAATCAGGGAGTCGTATGTAAATTTGTTGACCGCTGTCAACTTGTACGGGATCGCTACCCTTGGATGTTGAGCCTGCGGTCCAGATCGATTCTTTGTCGGCGCTCGCGCCCTCGCTTCCACCCCCCCTCCGTCGTGAGATCGCCATGGCTCCTCCCTCCCGCCAACGACGACGGCAGAGTCGTCGTCGCGGATAGACTCGCCTCGCCCTTACACACATTCATTACAACCGCCTCTGCACCAAAGCCGTCACCGTGGTCACATCAACCACGCTGGAATAACAAAGTCCCATTACCCTCGCCACATCTTCACAACTGGCCCTTACCGCAACACCCTCCCGCTCATCCTCCCTCTTTCTGCGGCGCAGGCCAAACACCGGATTTTGTGTAATTTGGATGCAATATGCGGCCTGATGCGGCGCGAGGTGAGGAGATGGATCCGCCGGTGGCGTCCTGTGCCGGCTTCGCTTCTTCTTCGACGGGTGCGGGGCCAGCGCCTCCCCGTCCGCTTCCGGGCCTCCCTCTGACACGCCCCCCCCCCCCCCCCCCCCCCCCCCGGGGGCGTCACCGCAGAATTGCAAGGGGCGGGCGCATGTACACCGTGCGGACTCCTGGAGCAACTCCATCCGCTATTGTAAGCTGGATCCTTCTCTCTTAGCAGATTCCCTGGCGTTCTTCCCTGCGGTCGGTTCACGTTTTCTTTGGATTCAGGTCGTGGCTTCCGGCTTCCGGTACCAGTTGCGCGGTTCACGGGGGAGATGTGATCTTATTTTTGGTCCATGGAAGAATGAATTGTCTTTCAGGTGAAATTTACATCAATCTTATTCAGCTCAATGCAATGTGTACATGTTATCTCTCAACTACGCATCAATATGTTAGCTGATTGCAAAGGATACCTGTTGTTTGTCTAATTGTCAATGCTTATTTCTGCTGATTTTACCATTCAACTAATTTCTTGGCTGATTTTGCCATTCAACTAATTTCTGTGCTGTATACTTGTATGATTGCATCATCTGCAACTTGCCACAACAAGAAGGGATTTCTGTATTCCTGGGCAAGGATCACCTCCAAATCTGGTAGGTGTGACGAGAATTGAACACCTACTCTTACCAAGGCAAGCCTGAAACCAGTTAAAAATATAGTTACATACTATTTAACAAGCCGGACCATTATGACATATTAGTGACAGTGTACATAGATTAGTGAAGATTATGCTGCGTTCATACCTGTTTTACAATGGATTCTGATGATCCAGCATGACAGCTTCCCAAGTCAAAACTCATGCAGTCCCCCACAGGATTACCGTAGCTTGCAAAATCAATTGCTGATATGTATTTGCCTTCTTGGCACCAAAGATGTACTGTCGGTTTCTTTTCATCTGACTGGAGAGGCGGAGCAGAGAGCTCATTCACATTGCCACACACTTTTGTGATGGACACTGTGTTCACAGTTATCTGCTGTGGGTTGCCTCCCATTTCCTCAAAAAGGACCAGGAGGTTGTCTTGAGGTTTCAGGAATTGTCGTGGTATGTGATACCTTAGGAATGTCATGCCCATGAGACTTATGACTTATGAGGTTATAGGGAAGAGAAGGATATAATATAGTGGCGAGATAGTGAGAGCTGGAGCTAACTCAACTTACAGAGATTGAGAAGGATTGCCGCTAGGAGCCTTGAAGGATACCCAGTATCGTCCGATGCTCTCTCCATTGATCCATACTTCACCCTTACCCATACTAGTAAGGTTCAGTGCTACCGCATCACTGCCCGCTGGTGTGGGGAATGTTGCCTGGATTACAGGAAAAAAATGATGGTAGATAGTCTTTACTTCTGGAAGTTCAACAAGTAATATAACTTAAAATGATGTACTTGTCCTATACATTATATACCTTGTACCAAGTAAGCGGATGATATGTCAAATTATTGATATTTGTCCATTCAACCTTGTTTGATCCTTCTTCTGTGTAGATGTGATTCTGTTCGCCAAATAAACCCACCTGCATTTAAGCAGATAGCTCAAAAACCACAAAGTCACACATCCTAATATCAGCACCTTACTTTCATTCTAATATTGACTTAGACTTACTTGGTATCCCCATAGCTCATCATTGAGTACATGTTCTGGCTGTTGTTCCTGTTGTATGCTCACTCCCCGTAATCCAAATATTTGTCTTTCCATATGAGCACCAGAGTCCTTTGAATTAGTTGACGAAAATTCAGTTTGGTGGATGGCTAGGATTGAAAGGCACATAGTACTCATTGATATGAAACCGATGTATTATACAAGTTCAATGAACTATCTTTGATTCATTTGTTGATGTCACTCGAGATAACCCAAGTGCATCATATGCCTAGCCCATATGTTTTTAATTTCCTACAGTTGGTAATTCCAAGCGGTTAAGTAAAGAGTAAGAGTTACTGATTTGTACCGGTGATCCAACCATAACGCTTAGCAAGGATATGGTGTTTGGTCCTTCCTTTAGCGGAATGCGTGTGTTCAGAATTATACTGCCACGCTCTTCATGATTTCCATGCACAACCCCTAAAAATATTATGGAGTAAGTATCAAGCATAATAGAACATTGGATTAGAGCGGAATATGACAGTAAAATTTTAAAAGACCAAGTCTTAACTTAATACAGAAAATATACATACATGATTTCATAAAAGTACACTAGAAAAAATTTGGGGAAACTATGGCTACATAATAGGATACGTACCTAAATATTCATTGTTTACAAAAGCATGCACTATATGTGCTCGTGATTCAACATTAAGTACTGCAAGCTGTCCATCATCATTTGGTGTATATTCTGAGCTGCATTTGAAGAATTTTTCTTTGTCATACATTTAAGATAGTGCTTGAACTATTGAAGACAGATCAACATTTTTTAATCAAATGATAGTTAAAGTTGATTTGTGAAAGTTTATCATACCCGACGATGTACCAGAGATAGTCTGTCTCATCTTTAGTGGTTGATAGATGTTCATAGAGCTGGTTTCCAGTGCGCATAGCCTTTCTCACATCTTGGGGAATTGGTTCTTTGAATGCCTCCCAAGTATTAACATCATTGAAGGATTGTACTTCTTCAACTGTTCTTGAACCATGCTGAGCATTTATCTGTGAAAAGAATAAGAAATGATAAGAATTCATCACCACTTGTAACCTATTGTTAGAAAAACAGATGTCTCTATAGAATGTAGGTTGCTCACCTTAGATGTTTCAAAAACTACTCGGTTGCAATCTGAGAGAATGCTGATTGATCTTGGGGCCAGTTGCAAAGATATATTACGAAATACTACGTTAAATAGCTTATGTGGATCAAAGTTGACCATGAAAGCCACACATTGGGATTCTTTTTCAAAAACATGTGCCTGAAGCACATAATAAATTATGTCATCATCTTGTTGGAACCTATTCAATTAAGACAGCCATTTACTTTCTATAATTTTACCTCTTGTTCTTGACCTAACGAAAAATTGGAGTATGTCCCGTATAGTAATGGTTCTGATGACATCTTTATTGCAGCATGCAATTCTCTGAGATGACCCCATGTCGGTTGCCGTATCAAACCTAGATAAACGACATAAATGTATTTATTCAATTACTGTCGAGTGATGGAATTGTGTGAAAGACATTTAGCACGCTTTTCATTTCATGTAAATATTTACCATATTCATCAAGAGGAGCCCCATCATAGTAGCTTGTTGTCACATATGAAGAAGCAAACCTCCCAAAGTTTGTCCCACCATGGTACTGTATCATAAACAACAAAAAATGAGGAAAATATTGAGAGGTTATGCTGTGATGTTCAATTTTTTGGGAGGGGGCTCATACCATATAGTAGCTCACATAACTTCCATTCTTCCTTGCTATGAAAAGTGCAACTGCAAAGGCGATATCTTGTGGAGATCTCAATTTTGTATCATTACCATATATAAGGTAGCTGGATGTAGGAACAGTCTAACATTAGGCACTTTTGACACCATCATGTTTAGAGGACAAAAAACTAAAGATTGAAAGTATCATAGTTCATTGAGAATATACCGTGATGTCCAGTTTTCTGTCCACAATGCAGGCTTGTTAGGTGAGTTTGGTCCAACAAATGTTTCTCCACATATAAGCCCATTGCATGTATTAATCTAGCCATGAAATTTTTGTCATGATTGTTTGAATTTTCATCAAACTATTAAAGGGTAATCTAGTGAAATAGCATGAGAATACTGACAATTGGATCCGGAGCATCATTTTGCTTGCACATCGTCCATGGCACACCTGTCTGGAGATTTACTGCCATTGCGGCCGCCCAACTGACATAACGTTGTCCACTTGAGCCAAATGCATGCTCAACCATCTGGTATTCATTCTCAATCTGCATATTTATGTAGTTAGATGTATTGCACGTCAAGAAATGGGCTTAATCATGTTTGCTCACCTGAGAAGTTATGATAGGGCCTCCTTGTGGGTAATAAAGCCCTTCATGTTTCATCATGTTTACTATATATGTGACAAATCTTTGCATATGTTGCTGCATGTACCAAATGAAAATATTTTAACATAATGCCTGAAATAAATTACAACAACAACCAAGCCTTTATCCCAAGCATGTTGGGGTCGGCTAGACCAATGCCTGAAATGAATTAACTGATAAAATTACTTCAGTAGGTTTTCATTTGGATCATGGCAAATGGACATCCAAGCTGTAATTTGCAGGTGACTGGGTTTAATAATCTCACAGGCTTACTTACCTTAAAAACTTCATTGTCACTTCGGAAAGTAATGTTTGGGACATCATGTAGCCAAAATGGAAAGCCTCTGCATGAAAAAATATATTCAGTATTTGTTGAGGTAAGATTCTACTTTAGTTTTACTTATGTTATACATTTCTCCAAAAAATATTTCAGTTCACTGAGGTTTATCGCATCAATTCCTACCCATATTTCCATTCCGCCTCTATGAAGGGACCAATCCTGAGGCTAACATAGAGCTCTTGAGCTTGAATTTCTTTGATGAATTTCACGAGATCATATCTTCCCTCGAAGTTGTACTGTACAAACGGTGCAATGTTGACATATACTAATTTCCAATCACTCAGATATAGAATGCCTGCATGTGGTATCCCCAGGCATTCATAATAGAACTGGAAAGAGGTATACCTGGCCCTGAATAGGCTCATGAACATTCCAAAATACATATGTCTGTATCACATCAAGGCCACCTTCCTTGGCTTTAGCAATGAGTTTTGGCCACATCTGTCAAATTCATTGTTCACAACTCATTAGGAAAGAATTTTATTGGATGGAATGAAACTAACAGTTCATAAGAATTATTTTTAGGAACCAGAAAAATCATATTAAGTCCGTTCTTAAATTTTGAATGTTACCCCCATACCTTTGTCTACATTGCATGTTTTTGTGTATAAACCCTAGAGTGATTTCACCCTTTATTATCTGGGTGTAAGAACCAGTAAATCATATTAAATTCGTTCTTGATGTTTTCTAAGTATGATCTGTCTTTTGGGAGGTGGGTTGAATGTGGGGAGCAGTTCAGAGGGAAAGGGATGTCTGCTGTCTGATTAGCAGGTAATACTAGAGAATACCAGAGGAGGATTTTTTTCCAGAAACTGCTTCTTTAGGTTCTTTGCGATGTTGTCATTTTTGTCACAAGTTCTACTGAAATTCTATTTTCGACTGCAGGCCATCTACGCTGGCACCTGCTCGTTTCTTTGGTGGGATCTTTCTCAGAGAATAGGATTGGTTGACACCGAGAATCGCACCACAATCAAACCTTTTTGCCACCTTGCTAACCATAATGACGGACATAAACAGGAAAGGGGGGAACTTGCACGATAGCATCAAAGCAATTGCGGACGGTTACCTCAGGGGTGCTTCTGGAGTAGTGCATCTCACCGGCAAACAGCACCCTCCTCGCACCATCTACTACCAAGGCCCTGGAGTCGTGCGAGACATCTCGTCGCACTCTGCCCTCACCCCACCGGCCCTCAGCTGCCGCCAGCGACGTGCACAGCGCCGTCAGCACGGCTAGTGCCACCGCCGCAGCCATGTTACATATTGACATTTCGCTGATATTAGGCCAGTTCACTGTTATTAGTGCTTAAGGTATTTATACCTGGGGACTGGGGTGGCAGCGGGTGTATGCTTTGGTCCTTGGTGAGGTGATGCATGTGTGTGTGATGTGCAGTGGAGTTTGTTTGAGTTGGCCCCAAACCTTGCCAAGATTTGTCATGCTAAAACTGTTTATCAGACTGGCAAAGGCATGATTTTGACCAAGCTAACTAATTACAAATAAATGTACCCCCCAATCTGGCAGAAATTCAGTTTCTCATCAAATGGTCGTCTATGCTAGAATAGCATGTAAGGTGATATTGGCAACAATTGGCATGAATTAAACTGATCCTATAGGCTGCACTACAGATAGCATTTTCAATAAGTTACCTCTTTTTGTTCCTTTCAGTATACCTACATGACTTCAAGTAGAAGTTTCACCCTAAATCTCTGCAGGTATGTTAACGGGGTCACCCACCTCGTTTTGATGGAGATCTCATCAACTAGATCTCTGGGTCTCATCAAACCGTATCCAAGAACAAGCGTTAAGTGTCATACACGTTAGCAACAACAAAATAGCCTCGTAATTTTTTTGCACCATACAAGCGCAGTCTCGAGGACGGCGCTGACATTTGCATGACTACCGATACAGTACTATAGTAGCTAGTACAGCCAACGACCCGCATATCAGAATCTGCAAACATTTAAATAAAGGGTTTTGCAATTGTACGTCCTCGATTGGCTTGGGTCGAACCAAAGTTTACTGTGATCCGTACATGGTTTGGATGGTCACGCTGTGCCAGTAAAAATAGCTAGTACTGCACTGCGTTTCTAAGCCCTGTTGTAATAGTTGACCAAACAGATTTCCACCGTCTCTGTATCCCCGAACCACATGCGCGTGCTTAATCAATTTGGCAGCGACAAATGATGTCATTAGCCTGTCTGTGAAGTATCAACACAGACTTCTCTTTCGCTCAAATACTCCCTCCGTTCTGAATTATTTAACGATAGCTAATTCAAAATTGAATTAAACAGCATCAAATAATTTCAAACCCGGGAGTAGCTGCCAGATGCATGCGATCTGTCGTTGGGATCCATGCAGAAGCGCGGCGAACGAAGTCGTCGGCCGTCGACCTAACCCTAGCTATCGGTTAACAACTGCCCCTGCTAGCTTCCTAGTATGCGTCGATCGGACGACACGAAATGTGTACAGTATTTGGTAGTACTGTTGCAGTGTGCTAATGGAAAATTACTTTTGTCATGCATGTGCATGCGCCGCACCGCCGAACAGCGCTCGTGCCTGTGCGTAGTTAAATCACGAGCCGCGTGCTTTGCGCAACGATGTTTTGCAATGCCGCGCCGACGACGAGGACGACGACGACGAGCGGTTGTTGCGTGCCGCGGCGTTCCTTTTTAACTTCCTTTCCTTTTTGCGAAAGCAGGATTACTCGATCATTGATGAGTGGTGATTGTCCAGCTGGGATAGCGTTAATTAGGAGCGACGGCGCTGCTAAAGTAAAGTGGTTAACAGCACAAGCTGCTAAAATAAAGCCGGCGCCGAGGACGCGCGCGAGCGCGCGGCGGCGGGCCGGCGTACGTACAGTCGCCGGCAGACGTCCGGCGCGGCGCGGACGGGGACTAGGGGAAAACGACGGCGCGCGCATGCATCCGCGACGCGTTCGCCGTGACCGCCGCCCGCCGCGGCGGCGGTGGAACGCGCGCGCGAGCACCGGGCCGCGTCGCGTCACGCGGGAGTGAACCGGCGAACGTCAAAACGATGATGAGCGGGACCCGGTTCCGGCGCAAGCCGCGCCGCATCACAGCCCGATCGCTGCAGGCTCCGGATGCGTGTCTGCTGGCGGCTTGCTGGTCCGACGGCAGATCATCAGCGACCCAAACTAACACGAGAAAAAAACCAAGGTTTCTACTTGGTTTAATTCTGTGTGTCCATTTTATTTGCACAGGGACAAGCAAGCATCAGTAGTAGATTCCACGAGGGGATCGGAAACAAAGCGTTATTCTAGCCGAACAATCACATGGAACGCAAAACTGTACAAGTGCTCCTAGCTAAATCTGTAAAAAAAAAAGCAAGCGACAAGTAAACGCACACCAAGTAACGGAGGGGGGTCGCATTGCATTACCTCAGGCGTGCTCCTTGGGTAGTGCATCTCCCCAGAGAAGAGCATCCTCCTGGTGCCGTTCAGCACCAAAGCCCTGTGGTCGTACGTAACCTCTCCCGGCACACCTGCAGGCCCCTCCTCCCTCCACTGCACTCTCCCCGCCGCCGTCTCCGCCGCCGACGTGCACGCCGCCAGCCCTAGGATCGCCACGGCAACAACCGCCTCCGCGACGGCCATCGATCTCGACCTCTCTATGTGTACCCTTTGAACTGATCTGCAGGTGGTCTCCCCGATCGAGTGATCAGTTTCGTGCACTACCAGCTAGTACGGAGTACTTATTATACCGGCAGAGCCGACAGCAGAAACGGAAGTGCCTGCGTATATGGACCGCATTACAGGAGTGTCGCTGCTGCTGCTGCCGGCTTGCTATATATGCCTGCGCTAGGCACTCGATAAAGTTTGGCAGCCATTGACGACTGCCCGTTTCTTGCGTGAATCAGTACGAGATTGCTTTATTTGCATGCCGCGTCCTGGTAGAAGAAGAAAATGGGGTGCGCGTACGTGTTGCGTGGAAGACGGCCCCTGATGGACAGGGGAAGAAAGGGAGAAGATAGCAGGAATTTAACGCTGTCCATAACTAAGCTATACTAGTACGTTCCAATATTTATGATGCGCAATAACAACCTTTTATTGGAGTAGTACTAGGCTATACTACAGTCAAGGTGAGTAAGTGCAGAAAGCTAGCAGTACTTGCTCTGCTGTGATACTCCACTAACGTAACGTGCTGTACGCGAGAGCTGTTGGTCGCCATGCACGTCCGGCTTTCACTTCGGACGAGCTAGGTCATCATCGGCCAATCAAGGTGATGACTCGGTGATGGTGATGGGCAGTCGTGCTGCTTTCCGTTAAAGCAGAAAAAAAAACGGTGGTACCGTGTGTTAGTTTGTTGTGATCCTGTAGATCCTGCGTGGGCAACAACCACCGGGATCCTCTCTCCCCACGCGCCCTGATCGGGGGCGCAACCAACTCAATCGGTTGAGGCCCCCTCTCGCCTGTGCTATATGAATGAGAGGCAGCCGGGGCGTGAGGACAATTATTGAACTCACGCCCGACGCCTTTGACACACCCAATTCCGATCCTAAGAACGCAGCGGTAGCGAGTGGAAGGCCTCCTCCCGTCGGCCACCGGCATACGGCTTGAATCCGCGCCATGACTTCTTCCTCTACCGCCGAAGGTATGCTCCTAATCACATCTCCTAATAGTGCTAATTTATTTAATCGTGCCTTAACCATGATTATCACCAAGCGCTCTGATTAGCAATGCCTAGGGTTAAGATCTAAGAGCAATTAATATCTAACAATGGCATCAGAGCCACCTTAGAGCTATTGCTAATGGGGTAATTAAGTTCTTGTTCAATTTTCTTTCGGTACAAGTTAGTTTTCAGCAAATAGAAGGAGGGGAGCTTTAGTTTTCATTTTTTGGCCATGGAAAGAAAAAAGGAAGAACAACCAAAATGAAATTAACAGAAAAATTAAGATGAGAAGTGGGCGGATTTACCTTAAGGGGGCTCGCCGCCTTCTGTCCTTTGGGATCCCACCGACGTTGATGCGCCGGATGAGGGAGGCGGGGTAAACCACATTGACCGGTGAACCCCTCGGTTGAGGAGACCCGGGAAGACTGGTTTTCAAGCCGGAGGATCTGCTCACGGTAAGGGCACCGTGTGCCCTCTTCATCATCGGCGCCGAGCTCATCGCACTGCGTGCGTGAGCTCGGACTCCGATGATGAGGGAGGCGGCGGTGACACCGCAAGAGCCCTCGGGTTAGGGTTCACGGCGAAACCCTAACCCTAGGACGGGGCTCCCTCGACGGCGGCCCGCCGGCGACCACCCACTGGTGGCGAGGCGCCTTGCGGCGAGCTTGCGCGCCGGCCAGGAGGCTGCGGCGGCGCCGAAGCACCCCGCCGTTCACTCGCCTCTCGCTCGCCCCGCGCCGTGGAGAGAGAAAAGGAAAACAAGAATGAGGTTAGGGTTCCCGAATCGGCGCTGAACGGGTTTTATACCCCGCGAAATTGGCTCCCAGCCGTTGGATCAAAATCCGATGGATCAGAACGCGAGCGTGGCGCCGGCCGGACCGAATGGGCTCGGGGCCCATGCGGAGGGTTAAGTGGGCCGGCTAGGCTGCCCTTTTAATTTTTGGTTGATTTTTTTTATTTTTGGATGGGCCAAAATAGCCGTGGGTTGAGATCAGTGGGCCGCACGAATGAATTTTTTTTTAGTTTATTCACTGCTGGGCTGGGCTCAATTTGGGCTGGAAATCAGAAAAAAAATAATTTTTCCAATTTTGATAGTTTCCAGTGGGCTTTCGGGCCAATTTAGTGTGCAGACATATTTGGTAAGAATTTTGCTTAGGATTAAAATTGAGTTTTGCACAGAATTAAATAGAGAAATTTGTGCAATTTTATACTAATTGCTTGTTAATTTTAGAAATATAATTTATTTCAGCATATAAGTAATTTCCTTAGTTATTTACTTCATTAAGAAACTTGCTTCTGTAGTTATTAAGACACTTATGATAAAATAATTAAGTAGCCAACGTGAAAAATTATTTTGCCATTTTCTGTCAGTTTTAAGTATGTTTTTGACAAATTCATGGAGTAGCCAACGTGAAAATTGAATTTGCCACATCATCTAAGATTTATGGTGCATGGTAACTTAAAAGAGTAGCTAACGTGAAATTTTAATTTCATCCATGCTTATTATTTTGAATGACGTGTTTTGTGGAGTAACTAACGCGAAAAACAAAACACGCCATTTATGTTTGATTAAGTTTTCATTGGGTATTGTATATTGCGGAGTAGCCATCACGAAAAACAAAAATACAATATTTTTCAGTTTGAAGTTAATATGTGTTTATATTTTGAAGGTTCCTCCACCTTGTCTTCTGCGCTTAGTTTTATCTCCTCCATTGAGCCTCTCAATGGTCACAACTATGGCTCATGGAGGGAGAGGCTCAAGATCGCCCTTGAGGTCTATGAGCTCGACTTGGTGCTAACAAGTCCTTGCCCTACTGAGCTGAGGTCCCTATTACAACTCAGGGAGAGACGGATGAGTCCTTCTCACTAAGAAAGGGACAATACCTCAGCGCTATGGAAAAATATGATAAGGATCTCCAAAAATGGCAGACGTCAAACAGGAAATGTTTGATGGTCGTCAAGGGGACAATAACTGAGGCTATTCGGGAAGCAATTCCTGAATGTGATACGGCTGCTGAGTACCTCCGCAAGGTGGAGCCAGTTCACTGGTTCTTCCAAAGTCTTGGCTAGTACCCTCAGAAGAAAACTTATCACTGAGAAATAGACTGGTGGTGGTGTGCGTGAGCACATTCTCAAGATGACAAACTTAGCCACAAAGCTCAACCCTTTGAACTTAGGGGTGAGTGATTAATTGTTTGTGCACTTATTTTTGCGGTCTTTAGAGAAGTTGATTGCCATGTGCGTTCAAGAAGAAGAACGCATTAAGTCCTAAAGGAGTGGTGACTTTGTTAACTACACCAAAGGGAAAGGGAAAGAGCTACTTCAGCTCTCCCAAAGCTCCCGCCTTTAAGGTACATGGCAGCTCTTCTACAGATAAGGACAAGGGAAAGGCTACTATGTAGCATCCTCCTCAAAAGGAGGTCAAAGTGGCTAAGAATCAATGCAAATTTTGCAAGGAGATTGGTCATCATCAGAAGGACTGTGTTGGTTTTCTAAAATGGTGTTGTAAGAATGGTAATAATTTCATTACTTTTATCGATGAATCCCTATTTTTAGACTACTCTAGATCTACTTGATAGATTGACTAAGGTGTCACCGTGCGTGTTTGTAATTTTGTACAGGGATTAAGTATGAGGAGGACCCTAAGAAGAGAGAAAAGGACCATTAAAGCCGCTGATGGTCGAGAAGCCCAAGTCGAAGCCATTGGAGATCTCTCACTTAGACTTAAAAATGGCTTTGTACTTAGGCTTAATAATATTCTTTATGTTCCCTCTTTAGAGAGAAACTTAATTTCAGTCTCATGTTTGAACGATTTAGGTTATGTGTGTCGTTTTGGTAATGACAGATGTTCTATCACATTTGATAATAAGATTGTGGGTCTTGCCTTTCGGCAAGACATGTTATATTTGCTATCCACTCATGATGATGTCAATGTTGTAAGTAACGATAACGTTTCTCCACAAAACGACCCAATATTTAGTAAGCGCAAAACAATCGATTTGGAGACGTCATCGAAATTATGACATTGTCGTTTATGCCATATTTCGAGAGTGAGAATTAAACGCTTAGTATCACAATCGATTCTTCCCCATTTAGACTCTCGAATTCCGAACAATGCATTGACTGCATTAAAGGAAAATATGTTAAGATTATTAAGAAAAACACCAAACGAAGTACGAGAGTATTAGAATTAGTCCACACAGATATTTGTGGTCCATTTCTCATAGTCTCTGTGGATGGCTATAATTCATTCATAACGTTTACAGATGACTATACTCGCTATGGCTATATTTATCCAATCAAAGAGCGATTCGAAACTTTAGATAAATTTAAGGTATTTAAAGCTGAAGTAGAAAATCAACATAATGTTAAAATTAAAGTAGTAAGATCGGACCGTGGAGGGGAGTACTACGGTCGACACACCCCGTATGGACAAATTCCTAAACCTTTTGCGAGATTTTTACAGGAAAATGGTATAGTCGCCCAGTATTCAACACCAAGCGAGCCTCAGCAAAATGGTGTAGCGGAACGAAAAACCGTACGCTTATGGATATGGTAAGAAGTATCGTTATTCTACTCTACCGATTAGCCTGTGGATGGAGGCGTTAAAAACCTTCATTCACGTGCTTAATCGAGTTCCTAGCAAATCAGTGCCTAAGACACCATACGAGTTATGGACGGGACGTAAGCCCTCATTAAACTACTTGCATGTATGGGGCTGTCCAGCTGAGATAAAAGTGTTTAACCCAAACATTGGTAAGGTGGACTCTAAAACCATCAGTTGTCATTTTATACGCTATCCTGACAAAAGTAAAGGATACCGGTTCTACTGTCCAGACCGCTTTACCAAGTTCGTAGAAACGAGACATATCGTCTTTCTAGAAGATGTCATAATAAGGGGGAGCACAGTAAGACGTGAAATAAATCTTGAAGAGAAGCGGGTTTATTTACCTATTGATATGATCCGAGAACCCTATTTCACGATACTTGCTAATGTTGAATCATCCGTGCCCAACACTGGTGTTTCTACAGCTGTTGTTGTTCCTTCATCGGCGACATAAATTAGTGAAGCCCCTGTACCACAGGATCCAGCTCAACCTTCTGAGCACTCTAGGTCAGCTGTCGCTAATGACGAGGAGCAACACATGCCCCAACCTGATGATAACGCGCAACTTAGAAGATCTCAAAGAGTGAGACGCTCGGCTATACCAAGTGAATATGAGGTCTACATGAGTGAAGAAGTTCAAATGGAGGATGATCCCACCTCATTTGAAGATGCTATGAGAAGACCTCGGTCATCTTAATGTCAAAAGGCTATGGAGGATGAGATGAGGTTGATGGACACCAACAAAGTCTGATAATTAGTCGAGATTCCTAATGAAGCCAAAACAGTAGGCTACAAATGGGTCTACAAGGTCAAACGTGACTCTAAAGGGAAAATCGAAAAATATAAGGTCAGACTTGTGGCAAAAGGGTTCACTCAAAGAGAAGGTGTGGATTACAATGAGACGTTCTCACCCGTCTCTAGTAAGGATTCGTTCAGAATCATTATGGCACTAATACCGCAATTTGACTTAGAATTACATCAAATAGATGTAAAAACGGCATTCTTCAATGGTGATCTCTATGAGAATGTATACATGACACAGCCAAAGGGTTTTATCATTAAGGGTAAGGAACACATGGGATGCCGCTTAAAAAAGTCCATTTATGAACTCAAACAAGCCTCGCGGCAGTGGTATCTAAAGTTCGATGAGATAATTAAAAAGTTTGGTTTTAAGGGGAATGAAGAGGATAATTGCATCAATGCTAAATTTAAGAATGGTAAATTTATCTTCCTTGTTCTCTATGTGGATGACATACTACTTACGAGTAACAATGTCAATATTCTATTAGAGACTAAGAAGTTCTTATCTTATAATTTCGATATGAAGGATCTAGGTGAAGCGTTCTATGTGTTGTGGATCGAGATTCACCGAGATCGTTGTAAGGTGGTTTTAGGTTTATCTCAGAAAGCATACTTAGAAGGCGTGCTCAAGAAGTACGACATGTATGCGAGTAAACCTTTGCCTGCTTCAATAGTCAAGGCCGATAAGTTTGGGAATTTTCAGTGTCCCAGAAACCAATATGAGATCGATCAAATGAAATCGGTTCCATATGCTTCTGCTGTCAGAAGTTTTATGTATGCTCAAGTATGTACTCGCCCTTATTTAGCATTCTTAACCGGGATGCTTGGCAGATATCAGGATAATCCAGGAACTGACCACTGGAAGGCAGTTAAGAAGGCACTCAGATATGTGCAGGGAACAAAAGGCCTCATGTTGACATTTAGTAAGTCAAACTCACTAGAGATAGTGGGATACTCAGACTCAGATTTCGCGGGATGTGTGGACACTAAGAAATCCACGTCAGGTTATATGTTCACTCTCGCGAATGGAGCTATCTCGTGGAAAAGCTCCAAACAAACTGTCACTGCATCATCCACAATGCATGTCGAGTTTGTTGCGTGCTATGAGGCCACGGGGTAGACACTATGGCTTAAGAAATTTGTACCCGGTCTTAGAGTGGTCGACCGTATTCATAAACCACTTAAGTTATACTGTGACAACGAACCCGCGATATTATATTCTCATAACAATAAATCAAGTGGAGCTGCCAAACACATTGATATTAAGTTCTATGTTGTGAAAGATAAAATCCAGGATCACACAATTAGTCTCGAGCATATAAGTACAAAACACATGCTTGCGGATCCGCTAGGCCTTCCACCCAATGTGTTCAGAGAACATATAGCCGACGTGGTTTAAGGGAGAGCCTGTGAACTTCCTGGATAATAAGGGGCCAATTAAGAGTAAGGTTATCTCCAAGCGGGAGGCGTATGGTGGACGCCGAGTCAAGCAGTATGTAAATGACTGTGTTGACACGTCATGCTCTTTATGTTGAATGTGAGATGATGAACACTATGTTTAGTAATTAAAATAGTAAGGTAGTAAGTATTATGACCCGTAATCAAGGGGGAGAATGTTAGTTTGTTGTGATCCCATAGATCCCGTGTGGGCAACAACCACCGAGATCCTCTCTCCCCACGCACCTTGATCGGGGGCGCAACCGACTTAATCGGTTGAGGCCCCCTCTCGCCCGCGCTATATGAATGAGCAGGCAGCCGGGGCGTGAGGACGATTATTGAACTCACGCCCGACGCCTTCGACACACCCAATTCGGATCCTAAAAATGCAGCGGTAGCGAGGGGAAGGCCTCCTCCCGTCGGCCACCGGCATACGGTTTGAATCCGCGCCATGACTTCTTCCTCTACCGCCGAAGGTATGCTCCTAATCACATCTCCTAATAGTGCTAATTTATTTAATCGTGCCTTAACCATGATTATTACTAAGCGCTCTGATTAGCAATGCCTAGGGTTAAGATCTAAGAGCAATTAATATCTAACACGGTGCTCCCCAACTGGATCGCAGCAACGCAGTGCCTGTACATAATAAACTGCCGCCATGCCGTCTTCGTTCCAAGCGTGCACGCCCGGTGCTCCTGCGTGACGATGACGATAATCGACAGGCGATGTGTGCGTGCTCACGTAGCTTCGAAGGACCGAGCAAGGCGAGACTAGAGGAGGGTCAACAAATTTTCTTCCGAAACAGATGACCTTTCCTATTTTTTCACCGGACCTTGAGAGCACGAACAGCAGCTTACCACTACAAAGAATTGCCAAAACCCCATCAGAACTGCTCTAAAAATCAAGCAAAACGAACTGCAGCCTCATATCACCATAGGCAATCCATTCCAAACAACCCCCCCCCCCCCCCCCCCCCCCAACGATTAAGATTTTAGCATCAACTTCAAGAATTTCGTGGAAACCTAGCAAATGAGGAAACTTCAGGAAAACCGAAATTAAAAGGTGCTCGTGAGGGGATTGAATCAATCGATGACCAAGGTATATTCTCACATGTTCTAGCACCAAAAGACCCAAAGAATGTCGCCCCAAATCGCAGACAGAAGGGAAAATCCACGAAAAAGAGCTCCGGAAATAGCAAAAATAGCACCAAGTACAAACATCTCAACACGCTTCTCAAGCTGAGGCGTGCGGATCTCTCACTAGCGGTCTAGTGTCGTTTGGGCGCCGATAAATCATTTCTCAGATCCCAGGAATTTGAGGCCACGATTTCGTTGCTGCGGTTATGGCCATTTCAAACACAGCGGCACTAGGTTCTGTGATCCGGTCTCTGGACATCCATGATCGGATGATCATCTCCATCCGGTGCTCAGCATGGGCGACGACGAGAATACGCGTCCGAGCTGGTTGGGCTAGATCGCAACGGTGCTGTGAATGTCAGGCGGAGCACGCCGGGCCGAACGTTGATCTAGTATCAATGGACTCCCCGATTCCGGCCCACACCGTAGGCCGAGACGAGCAGCCCAGATCAAGGGCCGTATGGTCGCTGACCGAAAAAAGCCAACGAAATATTGGTAACAGTGATAAATTCAGGGCTGAAAGATGATTTATTTTTGCAAAACAAAGATGATGTTTTGTTCATGATCCATGTGCACATGTATGAATGAGAGGGTGAAAATCTAGTCCCATATTGTTAGACCAATAGGAGGAATACTAACATATAAATCTAATGATTCCAACATTATGAAACTCGGGTTATCAATTTTAGGTGAAGCGATGATAAAAACGTAAATAGGTTGGTGGCCATGTGACCCTTACTTTCACTTCAGAAACAACAGTAATATTTTTTAAAGGACTTCCAAAAATATTAGACAGCTTCGATCATATTGTAAGTAGGTATATATTAGACTACATTTAGCAACATACATTATAAAAAGAAATTTATTTTCTATTTTGTGAAGGGTCTAGATGCACGTTGCAGAGGAATGGTGGAAGGACTGGGAATAAAATTTGTTTATTTTCTGCTTCACGAAAGGCCTAGATGTAAGATATGCAAATGCAAATCCAACGTTCTACGTTTGTCAATGGAGCGATTCGAAGGCTCACATTACACAAGTGACATGGCATAACTATTTTGCAGGGAAACACACGTGTTTTTTATGCATAGATATCGTGACGAATGTAATTATGAAAATGGATTAAAGGTGGGGGTGCCCAGTCCGCCATAAAAAAGGGGAATTTTATTCTGTGACACTGTAATAGTTGGTTTTAGCTGTAGTACAGCAAAAGTCGATTTTAACTGTAGGATATTAAAAAACAATGACACCGTGTTGCACTGACTTGCACTAGGTTTGCACCGTCATTTGCACCCACGATTGCACGTTCCATACTCAGCTATCACGGTGCACCATCTTATTGCTACACAAAATTTTATCACATATATATATTTATATAAGTACTCATCTGTAAATTATGGTGATCTCTCTTAATAAAATATTTATTACTCCACAATTTTGATCTAGCCGACGTCAAATATTTCGAAATAGAGTGAGTACCTACTAGCCGCCTTAAAGAAATTTTCTGGTTCCTGGCGAAACCAGAAACGTAACCACCCCAAGCAGCCTGAAAAGTTCCATTTACAACATAATGAACTCGAAAGCGTAACTGCTGCGAACATATGCTCCGCTCTGATGGTCATGAACTGTTCCGCAGTGAAGCGGTTCATAGAGCCCGTCGCTTCGAAGCTTCAAGCTTGAACGCTCCGGGAATCATGAACCATGATGAGCCCGCCTGCACCCGCGGGCGGCGAAAGCCTTTCGCCGTCGAGTGACCACGCCACCCTTCTCGCCACGGCCCGCCATCATGGCGTGCGCTGTGGAGGTTGGAACAAAAGAGCGAGCCCTCTGGGCTCTCCCGTCAGCCTTGCCATTTCCGCGGCCGGCCATGGAATCATGCCGCCCACCGGCTGCACGCGCCACTAGGCAACGAAGGAGATTCAGGGCGCCATGCATGCCACGGTCCTCTCCCCTGTCGGATTCGTCGCCGTGCCGACGGGTCCATCGCGAATTCGCGTGGTTTAATTCTTCTCGGATCCCAGGACAGCGGCAACCGTCTTGTGAAAACTGACATTATTTTCGAATTATTTGATGTTGGCTAGTTCAATTTTAAATTAGCTAATATCAAATAATTCAAAACGGAGGGGAGTACCAATTATAATTAAGCGTCCGTTGGTTTGTGCCACAGATTGGAGCATTAGACTGATCGCACTTGCATACTGGAAGTGCTACGGTACTCTCCACCTCGCAAGCCTGTACCACTTTTCTGTCTGCACTGATGTAGTGGACAATATACTCCATCCTCCCGTTCGCTATAGTGAATCACCATCTTCCCGGTATCCGTACGCGTGCGGGTGGACGGAGACAGCCGGCAGTTGGCTTGCACGCGTGGGGGAAACTTTGTCGCTAGCTACCTATCCTCTGCGTCTCCGGCGGTGGTTGTTGCCTCAGCGCGCTTCCTCGTAAAAAAAAGAAAGAAAATAGAAGAAAAGCAAGAGAGGAAAAAAGGAAAGAAATTAGAATGGAAATAAGAGAGTAAAAAAGGAAAGTAAATAAAGAAAAGGAGAGCAAAATGGAAAGGAAAAAGAAATAAATAGAAGGAAATGAAGAGATAAAAGGGAAAGAAAATATCAGGAAAGGAAGAGGGGAATAAAGGAAATAAAAAGAAAGTAAAAGAATGAAAAGAGATATTAAAGAATATGTGGTAGTTGATATAGAGTATGTTCAGGGAGTACGATGAGTGCAGTAGCACGTACTGGAAAGCAGAGAATATTTTAGAGTGTGATGGGAAGAGGTGAAAATATTCGTTTGGAGTAGATTTTTAGAGCACATGAGTGCGGGTAGCCTTAGGTTTACTTACATGGAGTAAAAGAAGTGGACCTTCAGTATGTTGAAAAATTGCGAGTCAGGAAGATTCTGATGAAAACACAAAAATAAAAAGATAAATATGGAAGATCTTTTTTAAATTGTAGAGGCAATAGGAAAAAAGGTATGTCATCTAATTAGAGATAACAATTTGGAGTTTTTATGCTTTCAAGAGACCATGATGATCGAGTTGGAAGAATCCTTTATAAGAAAGATAATTTCAAAGCTTTCTTTTGGCAAATTGTTCCTTCAATAGGTAAAGTGGGAGGTTTACTTACTGGAGTTAGAATGGATAGATTTGATGTAGGAGTTAAGTATGGAAAGTGCATTAGTCAACTTGAACTATGGGATAGACAAATTACTAGGAAATGGGAGTCTCATCCTTGTGAAATAATATGTTTTGCATGTTCTTTATTGAATTACTTGTGTCGAAGTGTTTTCCTACGACACTTTCCCCGGTCTGCCCTGGAGCACCCCACGAAGGTTCTTTTTAGGAGGGGCTTAGTGGTTTCGAGCGTCGTAGCACGATGGCGAGGAAGAACACGAGGATTTACGTGGTTCAGATCGCCGGAGCGTAATACCCTACGTTCATGGTGTGATTGTTGTATTACTTGTTCATATGAGTGTGTGAGGTTGCAGGGTTGCGAACCTGTGTGTGAGAGAGCGAGTTGGCTGGGTTGCGAACCCTTTGCCCGGAGGCTGCCCCAATCCTTTTATAGCCCAAGGTCGGGGCAGTTACAATGTGGCCCGGGGCCTGACAGGTGGCCCCGTGGTTGTCCGTACGCTATACATGAGCTAGGGAATTTACAGCTATATGCAACGACGCTGTCGGGGGAGTGAAGGCGCGCCGCCTGGCACGCCGTGTGCCTCTAACCGGGTAGCCGGTGATGATGAGTCCCCGTCTTGTCGTCGCGTCTCCTCGCTCTGCTGAGCTGCTCTGTGCCGTTGGGCGGCACTCTTCTGCCGTCACGCCTCGCCGCCCCGTCTCGTCACCGTAATGGTGAACAGGCGGAGGATGGAGGCATGCGTCGTGAGCCATGCTTCTGGGGAAGGCGCGAGCCTTGAATGCACGGCCTAACAGCGCACTTTCCTCTTCACTCCTTGGCTATCTGCCCGTTACTCATCAGCGCGGCGTCCGGGTGGTTGGCCCCCGGGACACGCGTCGTCATCGGAGCAGTCTTGCGGAGTACCGAGGGGTCCGGAGTTGTTGAGCACGTGGCAGCGCCGGAGCCCTCCCATGCTGGAGGTCAGGCCCATGACCGTAGGACACGTGGCATCTTCGGAGCTCTCCTTAGCAGGAAGGGATGCCCGGAGTTGTTGCCCACGTGGCAGCACCGAAGTCCTCCCGTGCTGGACGTCGGGCCCGGAGCCGCATGGCATGTGGCACCTCCGGAGCTATCCTTGGGTGGTGGCGTGGCTCGGAGGTTCCGGACATGTGGCAGTTGCGGGCCTCACCCTAGCGGGGAGGCTCAGACTAGAGCCCAAGGCACGTGTCATCTCCGGTGCCCAAGCGCACGTGGTAGGCCCAGGACTGTCTATGGGACCCAGAGCACGTAGCTTATGCTAGGGCCCGCCTCAGCAGGAAGGCGGGGCCCAGGCTACCTTTTACGCACTACGCGAGGGTACCTGGTCTGCAGGGTACCGACAGTGGCCGCCGGGCCCATGTCGGGGGAGGCATGGAGCCTGCAGGTGGGGCTCCCATCTCTCCCGCATGGTTGTTTTGAACCTGCGATTTGGGAACCGAAGCGGCGGCACGATTTTCGCGTAGTGGACGAGTGGTTGTACGTGGGAGATGAAAAGGTTGTTTGTCTTCGGCATAGTGGGTGCACTCAGTCAATGCAGCAGCGCATCATCGTGTCCACTCCCGATTTGACTGGACGCGACGATGCACTCGAGGGGTTACCTCGGGGTAATTACTGCGGCCGCCCGTGGACCGTAAAAATACCGCGTTAATTTCCTCGGGAACCGCTGGATGTTCCCGAGTTTTTACTCGCCCGCCCCGCCGGTGTCTGACTGGTGGACCTGGGCCCTACCTGTCATTGCTGAGGGCGAGTGCTAAGATGGCGTGCTTGAGGGGTTGCCTCGGGTCATTTACTGTGGCAACCGATGAGGTTGTCACACCGCTCTCCTCGGGAACCGTCGTACATTCTCGAGAGGTTATCCTTCCGGCCCCCAGTGTCTGACGGGTGGACCTGGATCAAGCCCATCGTCGGGGAAGGCGAATAACCCGCGACGTGCAGTGGTGGAAACCCAATCGTCATACTTGTTGCCATGCCAGAGGTCGTGGTTGGGTATAAAAGGAGGCCTTGCGGTGTAGAATGGCACCCCCCCTCACCATGTGGCCTTTGTTCTCCTCTTGCGCATTGGAAGTCTCTGCTCCAGGCACTTTCGCCCACCAGATGCTTTCTCACTGGTAGCCATCTTCGTCCACTTCTGCGAGACGTTCGTGTGTGTGCGGCCTTCGGTGAGGCTCTCTAGGGCATCCCTCTCCTTGACGGCCTCGGATAGAGGCACAAGCCATCCTGATGGTGTGCCAGTGGTCGGGAAGGCCGTCGGGGACAGGGTCCTCGACTCGCAGTGAGACCCTATGCTAGTGTCGAGTGGGGCATGTCCTCTAGGCGCCTTGCCGAAGGAGGGCTACCTGCCGGTACTGGAAGAAGGTTAAGTCCATAGTGATCAAGCCTTCCTCCAGGTACTGTTGTGGACAGTAAAATCTGTCATAGATGGCGTTTGGCCCACACGACACTGTATGTCACTGTTACCTCAGTCCAGCATGCGTTGCTGGGGTCCTCGGTCTTATAGCGGGTGACCGTCTCACTACGCAGAGATCGGCTCGTGGGACAACCAAGCAGGCCATGGAGCAGGAGACTACTCGACTTGTAGCTGTTGAGTTCCTTAGTTGTCTTGTATCCCTTTTTGTATGCCAGACCTCCGTTATTAATGAAAGTACCTTTGTTTCAAGTCTTTCATTCTCCTATGTTGTCGATGTAGACTTCAAACCCTTAGCAGCGCAAGGGTCCGGGATAACTTCACTACAGGAAACCCGATCATTTGCGACGGCTAGAATTATTTGCGACGGGACGCCGTCGCAAATAATGTAAAGTGCGACGGCTAACCGTAGGCCATCATAAATAAAGGAGCCGTTGCAAATAGAATACTATTTGCGACGGCTACGACCAGAACTGTGGCCATCGCAAATTAAGCAACCGTCGCAATTAAATGCTTGTTTGCAAAGGTCGATGGAAATGCCGTCGCAATAGGAAGCCGTCACAAATGACCCCGATATAGTTGACCAAGCACCTCTCGGTTCACACAATTGTCGCCGCCGCCGCAGAGTAGCTGCCTCCCGCGCCGCGTCGCCGCCTCCCGCGTCGCCGCCTCCACCGGCCCCAGCTCCGGCTCCCGGCTCCGGCCCCAGCGCGCGGCCACCGGCCCAGCTCCACCGCCACCGGCACCAACCCCGGCTCCCGACTCCGGCCCCGGTGCCCGTCCACCAGCCCGAGCTCCGCCGCCACCGGCCCCAGCTCCGCCTCCGTGCTCCGGCTCTGGCGCCTGGCCACCCGCCGCCTCCCTGCTCCAGCGCCCGGCCGCCTCCGCCTCCCGCCTTCGGCACCCGGCGCCTCTTGGTAACCTATGTTCATGCATTTTTTTAATTTTTTTCTTGTTGTTAGTTAGATTTAGTTAGAGTAGAGTTAATTGAATATTGTTTTAGAGTAATTTATAATTAATTTGGCAATTAAATTGTTTTTTGTAGTTTGTTTATAGTTTTGTGGTTGTTGTTTAAGTTAACAATTAACTAGAGTGTTTATAGTTTAAGTTGGTAATTAGTTTATTTTGCGGCAAAAGGCGGCGCGGCGGGGCGCGGCGTGCCGGTCGTCCTTAGTTAATTGCGACGACCGGCCCACCGCGCCCCGCCGCGCGTGCCTCCCGCCACACGCGCCTCCTCCCTCTCGTCGCCCCCGCCTCCCGCCACCGCGCTCCGCCTCCCCCGCCTCCCGCCGCTGCGCCCCGCCACGCCCGCCTCCCGCCACCGCCGCGTCGCCTTCCGCCGCGCGCACCTCCCGCCACACGCGCCTCCCGCCTCTCGCCTCCTCCCTCCCGCCGCCCCCGCCTCCCGCTTCCCGCCGCGCCCGCCTCCCGTCGCCGCCGCGCCCGCCGTCGCCGCCGCTCGATAATCTCCTCCATGTACATGCATTTGGTAATTAGATTGTTTTTATAGTTAGTTAGGTAATTAGGATGTTTATAGTTTAATTTAGTAATTAGATTGATTTGCAATGACCAGACTTAAGGCCGTCGCAAATTAAATAATCATCGAAATAAAGTCCTATTTGCGACGGCCAAAGAAAAAGCCGTCACAAGTAAAATAAATTGCGACGGCCAAAGAAAAAGTCGTCGCAAGTTGTCGGTACCCTCGATATGGGGTACCCCCGCGCACAGGGGAAAATGCCTAAGGATCTCGCCCTTCTCCGCAGGGAGAACTCCGAAGGCGCCACGTGTCTGGCGGGGCCGGACCTCCCTCTCCTCAGAGGAGAGCTCCGGGCCCGCCACGTGGTATACAGAAGCCGTACCTCCCCCTCCGCGGGAGAAAGGTCCGAAGGCGCCGCGTGTCCAGCAGGGCCGGACCTCCCTCTCCTCAGAGGAGAGCTCCGGGCCCGCCACGTGGCCAACAGAAGCCGGACCTCCCCCTCCGCGGGAGAAAGGTCCGAAGGCGCCGCGTGTCAAGCAGGGCCGGACCTCCCTCTCCTCAGAGGAGAGCTCCGGGCCCGCCACGTGGCCAACAGAAGCCGAGCCTCTCCCTCCGCGGGAAGAGGTCCGGAGGCTCCACGTGCCCCGCGGGACTGACCCTTCTCCCCTCTGAGAAGGGCTCCGGGCCCGCCACGTGGCAGCAGAATGACGTTGCCTGCCCCGAGAGATAGGCAGCGAGAGTAAAAACGCCCCATACCTTACCCGTACAAGGTATTCAAGGCCCGCGTCTTCCCAAGACGCGGAGACGCGGAGCACGCCTCTGTCAGGTGCCGTTGCGACCAGTCGCATCACAGACTGGCGCGCGGTGTCAGAACCTGCCAGCCAATAAACTCCGCGACAAGACATCCCATGCCGCCCCCGCCGTCATCAACCACTACGACTAGCATGTGGCATGGGCAGGGCTGCAGGATGAAGACTCAGAAGCCTTCACCAGAGACAACTACCGGCATAACTGCAGATACGGTAGATAATAGACAATCTCCCCGGGACCACCTGTCGGGTCTCGGGCCCCCCTTGTAAGCCACCCGAGTCTTGGACTATAAAAGGCTCGGGTAGGCAACATTAGCAAGGGTTCGAACCCTGTTGGTTTGCATTTTGCAACTCATACGCTAGCCATACACTCTCAAGCTGTAACTCACCCCCAAGCTCAGGCCCCCGGCCCTGAGCAGCAAGCAATACAGCGAGCTCCATAGCTCGCCGTGGACGTAGGGTTTTACGCTTCGGCGGCCTGAACCACGTAAAACTCGCCGTGTCAAGCTCTCACTAACTCGTCCATCTGCGCAAGCTCTCCGCTAGGGACTAGCCCCTCCGAAAAAAGAACCTCCGCGGGCTGCCCAGTGCAGGCCCGGGGGAAGTGTCGACCGAACACTTCGACATTTGGCGCGCCAGGTAGGGGGCTTTTCCCTAGCGCGACGAGTTTCCGCCGACGAAGATGACCAAGCTTCCTTCAGCAACAAACTCTCCCCCTCCGCGTTCACGGCGAACCGTGACCACTGGGGAGTACATGTCGACACACTCAGGACGGAGTGTGTCGGCACAAGCTGGTAGCCAGCAGCCGACTCCGGCAACGCCGACTCCGGCTATGCAGGCCCCGACCAATGTGAGATCTTCTGCAGCGCTGAGCGTACACCATGGAGGTGCGCTAGCTGCAGCAAGAGCGCTACTGCGCAACCCACCTGCGGGGGATGCGCCCCATTCAGCGACCCAGCAATGGGTCCGCGAGGTGGACCGCCTCGTCGTCGCCACCGCGAACCCTCGGTTTCGGCGAGGACGGCGCCCAGGACAACCGGCTGTGTCGCTGACGCGCACACTCACGGTTGACGGGCAGACGGCGGGTTCCAGCTCCACCAAACTTCCGTCGACGGACCAGAGGACAGAGCTGGAACGGTGCCACTTGGGCCAAGATGCCCGAGTGTTCCTCGAGCGACGTCGAGAAAGGCGTCGCACTCAAGAGGCTGGCGACAACATGACGTCGGCCTCGACCCAGCCTGGAGGGCAGACCTTCGCTACGCGAGCTCTGCCCCAGGCGTACGCCGCACAGCATAAGCCGCAACCATGTGCTCTGCAAGCGGCGTCCCCGGCCTATGGCGCAACCTTGCCCATACCGGGGTACACTGTGTCTGGCGCAACCAAGCGTTCGCGGCACCAGTACCTGCACTAGGAGCCAGCAACCGGCTCTGGCAGCGCCGACCCCGGCAATGCAGGCTCCAACCAGCGTCAGGTCTTCAGTAGCGCTGGGCGTACCCGGCGGGGGTGCGCTAGCCGCAACAAGAGCGCTATTGCACAATCCGCCTGCTGGGGACGCGCCTCAGGCAGCGACCCAGCAGTGGATTCGCGAGGTAGACCGTCTTGTTGTCGCCGCTGCAAACCCTTGATTTCGGCGGGGACGACGCTCCAGCCAACCGGCTGTGTCGCTGACGCGCACGCCAACGGTTGACGGACAGACGGCGGATTCCAGCTCCACCAGGCTTCCGTCGACGGACCTGAGGACTGAGCTGGAACGATGCCACTTGGGCCAAGATGCCCGAGTGTTCTTCGAGCGACGTCGAGAAAGGCGTCGCAACTAAGAGGCTGGCGACAGTATGACGTCGGCCTCGACCCAGCCTGAAGGGCAGATCTTCACCACGCGAGCTCTGCCCCAGGCATACGCCGCGCAGCATATGCCACAACCATATGCCCCGCAAACGGCGTCCCCGGTCTATGGAGCATCCTTGCCCATACCGGGGCACACTGTGCCAGCGGCAAACCAAGCGTTCGCGGCACCAATACCTGCACTGGGAGCCAGCAACCGGCTCTGGCAGCGCCGACCCCGGCAATGCAGGCTCCGACCAGCGTCAGGTCTTCAGTAGCGTTGGGCGTACCCGGCGGGGGTGTGCTAGCCGCAGCAAGAGCGCTGCTACTCAATCCGCCTGCTGGGGACGCGCCTCAGGTAGCGACCCAGCAGCGGATTCGTGAGGTAGACCGTTTCGTCGTCGCCGTCGCAAACCCTCGACTTCGGCGGGGACAACGCTCCGACCAACCGGCCGTGTCGCTGATGCGCACGCCAATGGTTGGTGAACACACGGCAGATTCCAGCTACACCAGGCTCCGGTTTTGGCCGCACCTGCCCGAAAATTTCGACAGCAGCGTCAACCCGGCGGAGTTCCTTCAGATCTACTCCACCGTCGTACTTGCCGCAGGAGGGGATGAGGCCGTCATGGCCAACTACTTCCCCGTCGCCTTGACCGGCCCGACCCGGTCTTGGCTCATGAACCTCCCTCGGGGTTCCATGACTTCCTGGGGAGAGCTCTGCCGGCAGTTCATCGCCAACTTTGGCAGCTCCTACAACCGTCCCGGCACGGAGCTTGACCTCCAAGACATCAAGTAACAACCTGGGGAGTCGCTGCGCTCCTTCATCCAGCGGTTCTCCCAGGTACGCAACACCATCCCGCATATTCAAAGTGCTTCTATGGTGGTGGCACTTCGACAGTGTCCGAGACGAGAAGATGCTTGAGAAGCTTGCGACCAAAGAGGTCTGCGATGCCTCTGAGCACTTCAGCCTGGTGGACAAGTGCGCCAGAGCAGCCGGTGGGCGGAGCTGGCACTCACTGCCAGCTTCCGAAGCCGGAAGACAGCCCGAAGGCGGCGAAGTTCAAGCTGAGCTCCCGACCACGTCAGACAGCCAAGAGCCAAGCACTGGCTGACTTCGTGGCTGAGTGGACGCCAACGAAGGCTGACCCAGGGGGCCGCGAAGACGGTGAACCAAAGTACCGAGCTCCGGTCTTCATCGGACCTCACTGGACGCTCTTCTTCGACGTCTCCTCGCGAAAGCAGGGGGCCGGTGCCGGCGTACTGCTTCTCATGCCATCGGGGGAGCAGTCTGGGTACATGGTGCGTTTCAATTCCAAGGCAACCAACAACTTGGCAAAGTATGAAGCACTCATCTTTGGCCTAAAAGACAGTCCTGTCTTTGGGCGCTCGCCAGTTGTTGGCACAGGGCGACTCCCAGCTAGTTATCAAACAAGTTAAGGGTGAATGCCCTTGCAATGACCCACAGCTAGTTGCTTATCTGCTTCACGTGCGGATGTTGGAGAAAGAATTCCTCGCCTTGGACCTGCGCCATGAACCGCGCGCTGGCACGGCCGCAGCTGACAACTTCTCAACGAAGACCTCCATCGGAGCCCCCGTGCACGAAGGAGTCTTCGAGAGGACGTTGCTGCGGTCCACAGCCCGGCCCGCCGAGCCGGGCAAAGGGGGCTGAACCAGTGCCACGAAGCTAGGCAGTCCCGGCGGCCCTGGATGCCGCCAAAGGATCGTAAGAGTCACTGGGGACTCCGTGCAACCCAGCACTCAAGATCCAGAAGCTCAAGTAGTCCCGATGCATGGACCACGGAGGTCCGGGACTCCTTGAAGGACATCCTTCCTAATGAACGTGCATCCGCTGAACGGGTGGTGCGGATGGCTAAGTGCTACGCGCTGGTATCTTTACTGGCGTGGCGCCTCGACATCATATTGCGGTGCATAACCCAGGAGGAAGGCTGCGACTAGCTCGCAGTAGTCCAAGGAGGCGAGTGCTGGGAACGCTCATCGTCCCGCGCGTTGGTCAGATAAGCCATCCGACATGGCTCCCACTGACCGAGAGCCACCTGGACGCCGTCAAACCGGCTAGGGATGCAATGCGTGCCAAGTCCACGCCAAGCAGACCCACACAACCGGTGCAGACGCGCACTCAGAGCCGTCGGGGGATACTGGCTCCTCCATGTCGAGGGCCAGGCGGACTTCCCAGGGCCGGGTCACGGGAACTACCCTTCCACATGGTATGCAGGGCCGAAGCCATGCTTCCCCCTGATATAGCCATGGGGGTCCCCCCGTGTCCGGCGTACGACGAAGCCACGCATGACCCGCTCTGCGTGAAGACAGGCGCTCCGACGCCACCCCAGTAAGTTCACCATGCTTACTTAGGTGTTTATTTAAATTACGCATTAATTTATATGAACACCTCCCCACACTCTAGACAGTGTGCGTCCATTGTACACTCGGTTCCTCTTTCCTGCTCTCATGCATAGTCGATATTTGCCGTCCTGCCGAAGGCGGTAGTGCTTGGGGTACCTGCCAGAGGCCCGGTGGCCTTTTGGATCTCCCTCTATAAGGGTACTGCACCGCCAGTTGGTCTCCTCCGAGAAAAGACCTACGCTAGAACGGGGGGTCAGGAGCCTTGCTTTGCCCGGTCTTGCACCAAAAGCATGCGCACTCTGCCTCCCGGCGCTACGGTCTGAGTACCAGGGGGCCGGGCGGTTACACCCTGACTGGGGCTGGGGCCAGACCTCCGGGACCAAGTGCACTGGATTACCCAAGCCCCGTATTCCGGCCTGGGACAGTAAGCCAAATGAGACTAAGGGATACGAAAGGGGGGACCACTGAGCAGTTCCGGACCTCCGCCTCCACAGCCAGGCCGAGCTCCGAGGCCAGCCCTCGCCCTCCTTTCAGAGGCGAGCGCTGATGCCGGACCTCACGCCCTTTGCTGGCCTGGGCTCCGATGACTTCCGGACTCCGCCTCCACAGCCAGGCCGAGCTCCGAGGCCAGCCCTCGCCCTCCTTTCAGAGGCGAGCGCTGACGCCGGACCTCACGCCCTTCGCTGGCCTGAGCTCCGATGACTTCCGGACTCCGCCTCCACAGCCAGGCCGAGCTCCGAGGCCATCTCTCGCCCTTCTTTCAGAGGCGAGCGCTGATGCCGGACCTCACGCCCTTCGCTGGCCTGAGCTCCGATGACTTCCGGACTCCGCCTCCACAGCCAGGCCGAGCTCCGAGGCCAGCCCTCGCCCTCCTTTTCAGAGGCGAGCGCTGATGCCGGACCTCACGCCCTTCGCTGGCCTGAGCTCCGATGACTTCCGGACTCCGCCTCCACAGCCAGGCCAAGCTCCGAGGCCAGCCCTCGCCCTCCTTTTCAGAGGCGGGCGCTGATGCTGGACCTCACGCCCTTCGCTGGCCTGAGCTCCGATGACTACCGGACCTCCGCCCCCACAGCCGGGCCGAGCTCCGATTTCAGGCTTCACCCTCTCCTAAGAGGCTGAACATCGAAGCCGTCAGGACCCTGCCAGCACAGGGAGTACTCAAGACAAGAAAGTGCGCGGATCAGAAGAAACGAAGGTCCCACCTCGGGCTCGCTATCTCCCCCGAGATGGGCCTGGGGGCCACTGTCGGTACCCTCGATATGGGGTACCCCCGCACACAGGGGAAAATGCCTAAGGATCTCGCCCTTCTCCGCAGGGAGAACTCCGAAGGCGCCACGTGTCCGGCGGGACCGGACCTCCCTCTCCTCAGAGGAGAGCTCCGGGCCCGCCACGTGGCATGCAGAAGCCGGACCTCCCCCTCCGCGGGAGAAAGGTCTGAAGGCGCCGCGTGTCCAGCAGGGCCGGACCTCCCTCTCCTCAGAGGAGAGCTCCGGGCCCGCCACGTGGCCAACAGAAGCCGGACCTCCCCCTCCGCGGGAGAAAGGTCCGAAGGCGCCGCGTGTCCAGCAGGGCCGGACCTCCCTCTCCTCAGAGGAGAGCTCCGGGCCCGCCACGTGGCCAACAGAAGCCGAGCCTCTCCCTCCGCGGGAAGAGGTCCGGAGGCTCCACGTGCCCCGCGGGACTGACCCTTCTCCCCTCTGAGAAGGGCTCCGGGCCCGCCACGTGGCAGCAGAATGACGCTGCCTGCCCCGAGAGATAGGCAGCGAGAGTAAAAACGCCTCATACCTTACCCGTACAAGGTATTCAAGGCCCGCGTCTTCCCAAGACGCGGAGATGCAGAGCACGCCTTTGTCAGGTGCCGTTGCGACCAGTCGCATCACAGACTGGCGCGCGGTGTCAGAACCTGCCAGCCAATAAACTCTGCGACAAGACATCCCATGCCGCCCCCGCCGTCATCAACCACTACGACTAGCATGCGGCATGGGCAGGGCTGCAGGACGAAGACTCAGAAGCCTTCGCCAGAGACAACTACCGGCATAACTGCAGATACGGTAGATAATAGACAATCTCCCCGGGACCACCTGTCGGGTCCCGGGCCCCCCTTGTAAGCCACCCGAGTCTTGGACTATAAAAGGCTCGGGTAGGCAACGTTAGCAAGGGTTCGAACCCTGTTGGTTCACATTTTGCAACTCATACGCTAGCCATACACTCTCAAGCTGTAACTCACCCCCAAGCTCAGGCCCCAGGCCCTGAGCAGCAAGCAATACAGCGAGCTCCATAGCTCGTCGTGGACGTAGGGTTTTACGCTCCGGCGGCCTGAACCACGTAAAACTCGCCGTGTCAAGCTCTCACTAACTCGTCCATCTGCGCAAGCTCTCCGCTAGGGACTAGCCCCTCCGAAAAAAGAACCTCCGCGGGCTGCCCAGTGCAGGCCCGGGGGAAGTGTCGACTGAACACTTCGACACAAGTAAAATAAATTGCGACGGGCAACCCTAAACGGGATATACCCGGCCCCGACTCACACACCCTGAGGCCGCTAACGACTACGCGGCGGCCCCGGTGAGCGGTAACCGTCGCAAATAAAGTTTCCAAGCCATAATTGGCGACGGTAACCGTCGTTCGTCCCTAATATGTCATTATTTACGACAAGCTACCGCGCGTGGATGGCGGGCCCTGACGGGTGGTTTTCTCCCGTTCATTCCTCCTCTTTCGTTATTTCCTCGCCTCCCCCCTTGTTGTTGGACAGTTGACCCCAAAGCTTGAAGAACTGCACCATTTTTGGGGGGTGCAGTGTAAAACAAGCGAGGTTATGCTGCCAAAATTTTGTTGGGCTTTAGGTATTGTGTCTCGTCAGAAGTAGGATAAATCCTTCATATATTAACGATAATTTCTTCGGCTTTAAACTGCAGAGTCAAACATGGATGAAGACCGCAGTTGTATGTATACTGGATGGAAGAGCAGAACTGGTGGTCATTCGGATGAGTGGTACATCAAGTTAGATAAATTCTTGGATCGAGCATTTTCATTGTCAACTGATGATAAGGTGCGGTGCCCATGTATAAAATGCCGGAACACCAAGTTTTTGAGCAGATTGGAACTATCGTTTCACTTATGTCGAAACGGTTTCACGCCAAGTTATGAGGTGTGGACCTTCCACGGCGACACTAAACCTCGACACATAGTAGAAGTGGATGAGGATGATGATATAACAGGGGTCGATAGGATGGATGAGATGTTAGAAGCTCTGGAAGTGGAGGATCCTCTTACAAAGGAGGCAGACGATTTCTTCGAGGAGCTCAAGAAGTCACAACAGTCGTTGCATGAACACACAGATGTGACCATTCTTGCTTTTTTGAACAGATTTATGGCAATTAAGTCTAAATATTTTTTTCTATCAACTGCTACAATGATATCATGAAAATGATATGCGATATCCATCCACAACCTCACAAAGTGCCAAAAGATATGTATCAGTCAAAGATCCGGATATCTGGTCTTGGTATGAATTATGAGAAAATCGATGTGTGCCTAGACAATTGCATACTATTCTAGAAAGAGCACGCCAACGAGAACATGTGCTTGAAATGTAGTAAACCGAGGTATGTCGAAGTTCTTAATGACGATGGCGATAATGTGATGACAGATATCGTACAAAAGCAGCTTCGTTACTTACCTGTGACACCTCGGTTGAAGCGGTTGTTTCTTTCAAAAAGAACTGCTAGACACATGAGATGGCACAAAGAAGGTAAACGTGAGAACAAAGAATTCTTGACGCATCCGTCCGACGGCGATGCATGAAAGGCGCTAGACCATTTCGATCCAGAATTTTCTCGTGATGCGAGAAATGTTCACATCGGGTTAGCGACAGACGGATTCTCACCGTTCAGTACAAACGCCACGCCATACTCCTGTTGGTCCGTCTTTGTCATTCCCTACAACCTGCCACCGGCTTTGTGTATGAAGAACGAGTTCATGTTCCTCAGCCTCATTGTACCTGGACCTGATCACCCTGGGTCACGTCTCAACGTGATGTTGAAACCGTTGATCGAAGAATTGAAAGAGTTGTGGACAGGAGTCGAAGCGTACGACAGTTACAAGAAGCAAAAATTCAACCTTCGAGCTGCTTATTTGTGGTCCGTCCATGATTTGCCGGCATACGACATGTTTTCCGGATGGAGCACTCACGGTCGTTTGACGTGTCTGATATGTGCTTCGAACATGGATTGCTTTCGACTAACTCATGGAGGCAAGATATCTTACTTTGATTGTCATAGACGTTGGTTGCCTTCGAATCACATATTTAGGCAACAGAGGCATGTCTTTAGAAAGAACACCGTTGTCACTAAAGGACCACCGAAACGTCTCAACGGGTCAGAAATTTCTGATATGTTGGACAAACTGGTGCCAGATGAAGGTCGTCCTGGATATTTCGTAGGTTATGGCGTGGAACACAATGGACTCACATATGTGGACTTTGGGAGCTATCGTATGTGAAGTCGTTGATTCTAATACACAACATTGATGTGATGCATCAGGAGCGTAACATGAGCGAAAGTATCATAAGCACATGCATGGATATGTCTGGCAAAACGAAAGACAATATAAAAGCTAGACTAGATTTGGCAGACATTTGTAGCCGTCCAACTCTTGAAATATCTGAAAATGGTGGCAAGCCACGTGCTTCTTTCTGTCTTCGATCAAAAGAAAAGAAAGAAGTCATGAAATGGTTGAAAATTTTGAATTTTCCAGATGGTTACGCAGCTAGCCCGAAACGAGCCGTGAATGTGAACACAGGAAACGTCACTGGGTTAAAGAGTCATGATTATCACATTATCATGGAAAGACTCTTACCTGTTATGTTTCGTGGCTATCTAGATGATGCAGTGTGGAAGGTCTTAGCCGAGCTCAGCTATTTCTATAGACAGCTTTGTGCTAAAGAAATCAAGATAGGGATGATGGATAAGTTAGAGAAGAAGATACCCGTACTTTTATACAAAATGGGAAAAAATTCCACCGGGTTTCTTCAATCCAATGCAACATCTACTTATCCATCTTCCATTCGAAGCTAAAGTTGGCGGTCCTGTGCAATATAGGTGGATGTATCACATTGAAAGAGCGCTACGATATCTGAAACCAATGGTTGGCAACAGGGCAAGGGTGGAAGGGTGCATCGCTGAAGCATATGCTCTTAAAGAAGTAGGATATTTTTCAAGTGTCTACTTTGCAGATGAACACAATGTCAATATTTCGGCTATGCGATACAATGTGGACGAAGCCCCCCCCCCTTTAAATGACCTCTCCATTTTTCAAACGAGAGTCACTACCGTTGGTAGCTACACGACCTACGTCCTACCCGAACGTGACAGCACTGCTGCTTTACTTTACATGTACGCAAATATAGAAGGCATGCCGGAATACTTCGAGTAAGTGTTTCTTCTACATTTATGCTAATCAACATATTTCACTACACATGTATTCTAAAAACTGTTTTCTCATGTTCAGCGAGTTCTACAGACAATGTTGGCCACATAGGCATCAACCTACGGCCAAACAAGTTGAAGGAATGCGACAAAAAGAATAAATGGAGGGCCGGGTTTCCTATCCTTGTTTCGAGATTATGTAATACTTTCTCGTATTCTATATATTAGAAGTTACTATTATTAAATAAATTATTATTTTAATTTACGATCATGTTTGACAATGCCGCACTCACAATGTCCATAAAGATTTGCGGCAGCTATCTTATGGATTGGTGAATGTTTGAAGCTATGGTCGATATGACATAAATGGTTTTCGATTCCGTACAACTCATTTTGAAGCTCTTCGTCCTCTCAAGGCAACATCAAATTCCGGTGTTGTTACGAGAGCAATTGACAGTCAAGGCAATGTAACCGATTATTATGGGATCATTAACAAAATTCTTGAATTTACTTTTACCGGAAATAAGACACTTTGAGTTGTCTTCTTTGACTGGTTTGATAGTACTCATGGAACTCAAGAAAACTAATTTGGAATGGTGGAAGTCAAACATAAGGACCGACTACGAGGTTACGATACATTTGTTCTTGCACACCAAGTGGAGCAAGTGTATTATCTACCTTATCCATGCACAAAGCTCAGTGCTTGGTGGGTGGTATATAAGGTGAATCCTCGTGAGCGGTTATATACTCCTGGGGATGATGGTTACCATGATAGTGAAGACGTTGAATAAGTGTACCAAGAAGAAGAGTTGCCAGACACTTTTATCGTCGAGCCTGGGGCAGGACTCGATCAATTAGTAGGAGATGTTGAAGATGTAGAGACAGATGATATTCGAAAACAAAAATTAAAACAGGTCACGATGGAAGATCGTTGGTCTGGTTTAAGGAGTAGGGCACATGATAATGATGTTGATGAATTTTGAAAGTGATTACAAGTAACGTTTTCTTTTAGATAGTAACATGCATTATGTATATCTTTTAGATGTTTAAGAAGTAGGACATTGATTATCTATTAAAACAGGATGACGTCAAAAAAGAGTAAGAAGATGGAGGCGACGAGGGGGTTCTTCCCCTCTAGAGTTGAGGACGCTTTCGCTGGTGCCTCGTCGACCGGGAGCAGACGCTCTCAACTACTGGGGTACGTTCGGAGCAGCTCTAGGGCTTCGTCATAGCAGTCCACACAGGTAAATTTCAGTATTCTTTGATTAATTCTTCAAAATCAATTTCCAATTAAACTTACTTATGAATCATTTGAATGTTGTAGTCTTCACCGACTGACTCAGTGGCTACGGCGCAAGTTGAGCTTGGCTACCCTTCGGTGAGCCAGCCCTCGGCCAGCCAGCCCTTGGCCGATGAGCCTTCTGTTCCAGAGACGTCTGTTCCTCGGCCTTCTGTTCCTGAGCCTTCTGGGTCACCAGACGTGGTGCCCCAGCAGACGCGGAGGACGAGGAGGACTCACTTTGTCAGTCCTCCTGCGGTCCCTTCACAGAGGATCGTGATTCGTCCAGTCGGAGACAGGTAACAAAATTGTAGTGTTAAATTCTGGTTTCTTTTTGTTACTTAAGTAATGAATTAAAAAATGTCTTGCAGCGCTTGGTACAACGTGTATTTCACCGGTGAGAGACACCACAGACTGGTGAACGGTGTCCTCGGGTCCTTAGTGCGTTTGCACTATCCCGGGGTCATCGACGGGGTGCCTGCTACTTCATGGACGCACACGCCCATCACCAGGAGCACGACAACGTTTAGGAGGCCGTATGGGCTGATTTTATGGTAAGTATTTTAAATAAAGTTCCTAAGTTTTAACTCTGAAACTCTTTTAATGTACATCTCTTTCAATATTTATCACAGAAAATGTATATTTTAGAGGACCCGGACAACCCTCGCATGTTGGAGGATGCGAGAAAAGTGTTTCACGTCGACGCTGCGAAGGCGGTTCGGCAAGCTTTGTCGAATGCTCGTATTCAAGTTATCAATGAGCACTTGAAGGCAAACCAGCACCACGTGCTACACTTCCGGTAGGAGAGCGAGAGGCACCTGACGGAGGAAGAGTACGCGCAGGTACGTGGGGTGAAATAAATAACTTTTTTTGAGCATGGAGCAAATACATCAATGATATTTTTAACGACCTACAACTATGTGCAGGGCTACGTGAGCTGGTTGCAGGGTCGGTCCGATGCATACCGGGCCCTTTGTCGGTACTGGGCTAGCGATGAGTTCAAGGCTAAGTCCCAGAGGGCTCGAGGGTGCAGAGGGGTCGAGGGGAAGCACAAACATGGTCAAGATAATCACTTACGTTTAGCTAAACGCATGGTAAGTGTATCTAACTTATGTTTATGTATTCAGAATGTACTGTTCATACTAACACGTATTGACAGGAACGCGAGATGGGGGTACCACCGACTCCTGCTGAGATCTGGAAGAGAGGTCACAGGGACCCTTCTCAGCCCCAGGGGTGCAGTGAGGCCACAGCCGAGCGGTTACCCTATAGAAATCATTCATAGTAAATATAACTATATGGATTGATGAACTTACATGGTTTTCTTGTTTTTCATGCTGGGTACGGGGAGGAGGCTAGGAGGATACACGTCGCAGATTTCGATTGGGAACATGAACCAATCGATCCTCAAGCCGCGTATGCAACCGAGGGTGGAAAAGCCCACGGAAGGTGAGTTTATAAGTCATTTTATCGTTTTCAATTCAAAATATTAAAGATATTTCAATTCCATATTACTGATTCTGTTTTTATAGGCTCACCATATTCGACGGAGTTGTCGACTTGAGGGCGGCGAGACCTGCGAGAGGCATCTCCACACAGTCTTCGTCGGCGGGCCCGAGTCGCCGTGTCTCGCAGGTGGAGACTCTCGCCCGTCAGGTCCAGGAGAGTCGCAAGAAGTGTCAGTTGGACCTGGAGGCGCAGAGGGCGGCGATGGAGGCGCAAAGGGCGGCGATGGAGGCCACCATCTCCTACCAGCGAGCCTGCATGGAGCAGATGCGACAGACGATGGAGATGCACCGACAGGCGATGACGGTAAGCTAAAGTAATTTAAATTTAGCGCAATCTTAATAATATGTAATAACCTGCAACTTTTGTAACCACAGAGTTTCTTTCAAGGCTGCGATGTCCAAGGGTTGCACCTCTAGCTTCCTCCACTGCCACCGCCGATTCCACCGCCGGAACTGGAGCTACCGCCGCCGGTGCACGTTTCTCCGGGTGTTCAGGTAATCAAATACAATCTTACTTAGTCTTAATTCATAAAATGTAGTCTTACTTTCATGCCAAACAAATTGTTGTCTTACTTAGATATTGTAGTCTTACTTAGTCTTATATAATCAAACATATAGCAAATCTAACTCAAATTAAATAAACTAAGTTCAATATGATCAATTCTAGCTTGTTTAATCAATTCTAGTCAAAAACGAAGTTCTAAACAAATTAATATGTCCAACAACTTCTATGTGTTGCAGGTATCGGCGACGGAGGCTCAAACTCCGTCACCGTCTATACCGGCGCCTGGACTGACGCGCGGCGAGGATGTTGGCAGCTCTGGTGGAAGTGGACGTTAGCAGAGAGCCTCTCTTTCTTATTTTTCTATTCTTGTGATGAGATGTGAGACTTTTGTGTTGTGATCGATGGAGATGTTATATGTCTATTGTTACTTCTGTTGTTATGTCTATTTTCTATGTCTTGTGTTTCTCGCCATCGAGTCGGGCAGAATGTTCAGTTTTTTTAAAAAAATAAAAAACCTTATTTGCGACGGCTTTTTATACAGTACCATCGCAAATAAGTGTGCAGTTGTCGTAAATTAACCTACGTAATTTGCGACAGTCACCGCTGGCAGTCACAAATTAAGTACTTACTTGCGACGGCCACCGCTGGCCGTCGCAAATTGTCGAGTCGGGCACATCGGCTGGGCCCGGGCTCTTGTTTGCGATGGCCGGTCTAAGCCATCGCAAACAAGTTTATTTGCGACGGCGGCCGTCGCAAATAAAGTTAATTGCGACAAAAAACAAGCAACAGCCGGAAACCGTCGCAAAAAAGCAAAGCTGTCGCAATTTGATTATTTACGACGGTTTTACACTTATTTGCGATGGCCCTGGCCGTCGCAAATCATCGGGATTCCTGTAGTGATTAGCCAACGTGGGTAGCTCTTTGCCGATGCCTCGAGCTTATTCTTCTAGGTCCTTAGCAGTGTAAGGTCCTAGGGTGCCCCGGCAGTGTGGCTACCATTCCTTCTGGATCCTCACCAGTGCAAGGATCTGATGGAAATTCGGCCCTTGTCTCCAGCTCCTTCTAGGGGGACACATGGCAGCTCAAGACTTATCCTCAGGAGGGAGACTCTGCCCGGAGCCCGCAGCACGTGTTAGCGCTAGAGCCCTCCCATGCTGGAGGTCGGGCTCGGAGTCTACGGACACGTGGTACCTCCGGACTTCACCCATCGTAAAGGCCCAGACCGGAGCCCGAGGCACATGTCAGCACCGGAGCCATCCTCAGCGGGGAGGCGGCTCAAAGCCTAGGGACACGAGGTAGTTCCGGACTTCACCCGGCAAGGAGGCTTCAGACCGGGGTTCACGTCAGCTGCGAGGGAGGCGACAGCTCGGTGTGGGGTCGAAGACTTAGGAGCTATCGTCGCCGAGCGGTTTAGGCGTGGTGCGGGCGAGTCCTATGCGGGCCCCGACCTTTCTATCTTTCTGTTGTCTTTTGCGTGTTGCAGGGATCCGGTCGTCTTGCTTGCCTTGACCAGTCGTGATGGCCCCCTGGTAGGTGTGCCCAAGTGTTTAGGGATGCCTGCCAAAAAGGCGCAAGACGCCAGCTCCGGACCCTTTGGGAGATGCCACCCTTGGGGGTCCGAGAGTGGCCCCTTGAGAAAGCTGGTGTTCCAGAACCAACCTACGGACCGGAGCCCTATGGCCTGCACAGACACTAGAAGAAAGGGGATTGTGTCGTGTAGTTGTATTTTCCCTATTCGCTGGTCCCATTATGGCTTATGGTCCTCTGCTAAGCTACAGGACCTGGGCAATTTAGTGTAGTAGTCTCCGGACCATGGTTACCATCCTTACCACGGTGGTGTGCCATCCGGGCCCCCAGCACTTGGGTGTTGCGCTGAAGAGGCAGAGTGTGCACGCTTAGGGTACGGGACCAAGCTAAGCAGGCTACACACCCTGAACCTCCCGCTGGCAGGGCACTCTGAAGGGGGGGAGGCGACCTTCTAGCGCCACGGGACCCGAACAGGAAGGTAACCAAGGGGTCTGGAGACAACACAGGCGCCTCCCGCGTTTCCGTATTGTAGCTGGACAGCATAATTTTGGCCAAGAGAGAGACAGTGAAACACAACTCTGTACACGTCGAGGGGCACACAAAAATATACACAAGCTTGAAAAGAAAGCTGCAAAAATATAGACGTGCATAAGGTAGGACAAGAGAGTGTAAAGATCCAGAACGACTTAGCTTACGTGGGTAGCTCTTTGCCAATGTCCCAAGCTTGTTCCTCCGGGTCCTTAGCAGCGTAAGGACCCAGGGCGCTCTGGCAGTGTGGCTACCACTCCTTCCGGGTCCCTGGCAACACAAGGACCCGAGGGAAGTTTTTCCCTTGTCTTCAGCTTGTCATAGTTGGCGCTCCAAGTCTTTTGCTCGCTGTTGCAGTGGTCCGACGCCCTGCCCGCGTTGTTCACTGTGACAGCCCCCTCGTTGGTGTGGCACGTGTGTTGGGGTGCACCTACCACTGGATGAGGCAGGGCGTCAGCATCACGGTCCCTGCGAGTTCCGGGGCACCAAGGACCTGTGCGGACCTGCAGACATGGCAGAAAGAGGGAGTAGTCGTGCTCTCTAGTAACTCTTCCTTGTTTGGTAGCTTTACTGTGGCTTACGGTCCTTAGATGAGCTACGGGGCTTGGGTAATTTGATGTGGGTCATCCAGGATATGGTTAAAGTCTTGCTCCGGGGTATGAGCCATCTCATTCCCTGGTACCGAGCTGTAGCACTAGAGAGGCAGGATGTGCACGCTAATTGTACAGAACCAGGCATAGCATGCTACAAACCTTGGACCTCCCGCTGGCGTAAGCCTTTCACGGGAGGGCCATTCGGCGCCATAGGGCCCCCGAGCAATGAGACAACCACAAGACCCCAGGTACGTCACAGGTACCTCAACCAGACCCGCCCGCAGAAGGATAGCACAACTCTTTCTATGGTCGAACATAGGAAAAAGTGACTGGCGGCACGGCTGGAGCAGTATGGAAAGAAAACACTAAAAGGGTATTGGGGCAATGTCTGGTGTCCGGTTACTTCTCTTGTCCGTAAGCGTGTTCTTTATGGCCCCCAAATACTCAGTTGTAGCGTTGGGGAGGCAGGATGTGCACGCTAAGGGTACGAAACCAGGCATAGCAGGCTACACACCCTAGACCTCCCGCGAGCGTTAACCTTTTAGTGAGGAGACCTTCCAGTGGCACGGGACCTAGGATAAGTGTGTAGGACAGGTTTCAGACATGCCGTTTATAGTTGATATGCATGAGCTAGCACAAGTTGTAAATAAAGTGCGCAGGGTAGGATACACTTTTCTTATTTCTGGCTTCCTTCGGGAAATAGGAGGTAACAGGCTGTGTAAGAAGGCAGCGACCCGCCCTGGATAAAAAGAGTAGATGGACCCCTTCGGGACTTTAGCTGTTCTAAGCGTTGTTTCTAGACACTATGACACCCTTCCAAGCAATAGAAAAAGAAAAAATATCCTACCACTGCGCTAAGGGTAGAACTTACAGAGGTGTTCTATGTCCTGTGGTCTGGGTAGAGATACCCATCCCCTGTAGCCAGGCGGGTGCACCTGGAGCGGCATACTTGTACTGGTCGGGAGGGACGCTCCCACTGGGGAGAGGGTTTGTCACCCCTCATCGAGAAAGCATTGGCTGAGGCACCAGGTAGCCCTACCTTGGGTTGCCTACTCTTCACGCAGAAGCCGATCCTGCATGGCTTCGCCGTATGTCTGGACGTCGGGTGAGCCCTTGGTGTGTTCTAGGGGGAGGACGGCCTCGACCCCCTACACCAGTGTAAGAGGGCGTTTTCCCTTGTCACATGACGGAGGGGGGAACGCCTGGTTAGGCATGGAGCATCTTGCGTCGCTCGTTGTGGTCGGAGTCGGAGCTCTCTCCTTGGTCATAGATGACCTTCAACGCCCGCCTGGTGTCTTGGGACTCCATCTCCTGGTCGTTGCTGACCTCCGGTTCAGCCTTTTGCTTGGCCTCCCGCTGGCGGAAGGGTGTGCCATCCTGGCGCTGCTGTTGGAGCTCTCAGAAGCGCTCCGCTAGCTTCTTGATCTCTCGGCACTCCCCTTGCCAGGCGGTGTGTGCCAATTGTGGCCCTTCGTGGCCCTGGCACACTTGTCTGCCAAGGTGAAGAGCTCGGAGACGTCCTGCACATCGTGCGTGACAAACTTCTCGAGCATCTTCTTGTCACGGACGCTCTGCCGGAAGGCGACGATGACAGAGGCATTGGAGATGCGAGGGATGGTGTTTCTAACCTAGGAGAAACGTTGAATGAAAGAGCGCAGCGATTCTCCCGGGTGCTGTTGCAGGGCGTGGAGGTCGACCTCCGTGCCCGATCGGGTGTAGGAGCTCCCGAAGTTGGCCGTGAACTGACGGCACAACTCTTATCAGGAGGTTATAGACTCTTGGGGCAAGTTCATGAGCCATGACCGGGCTGAACCGGTCAAGGCCATGGGGAAGTAGTTGGCCATGATGGCCTCATCCCCTCTTGCAGCTAGGATGGCCGTGGAGTAGATCTGCAGGAACTCGACGGGGTTGAATGTCCCGTCGAACTTCTCCGGCAAGCGGAACTTGCGTGGCCACACCACCGTACAAAGGTGTGGAGCCAAAGCCATGCAACCTCCTACTGAGCCTAGGGAGACGGAGTTCTGGCCCGCGTAGATGGGGCGCATGGCACCCGGGGTACCATACTCCTCCTTGAGGTTGCGACACCGCTCGTGCTATCGCTCGATGGTGACGCAACCATCTTCTTTCTGACGATGGTGGCGGTCCAGCTCGGCTCTGAGATCTGCGGTGTAGAGCGTGGACGTCGTCGTCGAGTGGGTTGCCGCCGTCCTGTAATCCCTCGTTAGGGTACGGGCCAGCATCTGCACCGTCTCTCGTCGCTGTCTCTGGTGGCACGGCGAGTTGAGCGCGACGACTACCAGGTGGTCGACGTCGTTGCGCCACTGCTCTGCAGCGGACAAGAAGCTCCCGTGCTCGGGGGTTGTGAAGGAGCGCGCGAGCTGCTAGCAGCGCACTCTCCGGGATGGCTTCGGTCGGTGCTTGCGACGCCGTCGCAACTGAAGGCTGCTGGGTGGCAACGCGCACCGTCGCCGTAGGGGCTGCCACCGGCGTAGTCGGTCCCGCTCTGGAACGGGACGAGGCTTCCTGCTCCCTCTGCTGCTGGCGAAGCGAGGGGCGGGAAGAGCCTCCGAGGAACTGGATGTTCACCATCGTGAGCTTCACGAACAGCTTCAACAACCAGAAACCCCCTACCTGGCGTGTCAAATGTCGACGTGTTTTCCTGCGACACTTCCCCTAGTCTGCCCTGGAGCAACCCGCGGAGGTTCTTTTTTAGGAGGGGCTTAGTGGTTTCGAGGGTCGTAGCACGACGAGGATGAACACGAGGATTTACGTGGTTCGGGTCGCCGGAGCGTAATACCCTACGTCCACGGTGTGATTATTGTATTGCTTGCGCGTATTAGTGTGTGAGGTTGTAGGGTTGAGAACCTGCGTGTGAGAGAGTGAGTTGGCTGGGTTGCGAACCCTTTGCCCGGAGGCGGCCGCGATCCTTTTATAGCCAAGGTCGGGGCAGTTACAATGTGGCCTAGGGCCTGACAGGTGGCCCCGTGGCTGTCCGTACCCTATGCATGAGCTAGGGCATTTACATCTATATGCAACGTCGCTATCGTGGAAGTGAAGGCACACCGCCTAGCATGTCGGGCGCCTTTGACCGGGTAGCCGGTGATGATGAAGTCCCAATCTTGTCGTCGCGTCTCCTCGCTCTGCTGAGCGGCTCTGTGCCGTTGGGCGGCACTGTTCTGTTGTCACGTCTCGCTGCCCTGTCTCGTCACCGTAATGGTGAACAGGCGGTGGACGGAGGCATGCGTCGTGAGCCATGCTTCTGGGGAAGGCGCGAGCCTTGAATGCACGGCCTGACAGCGCAACTTCATCTTCACTCCTTGGCTATCTGCCCATTACTCATTAGCGCGGCGTCCGGGTAGCTGGCCCCCGGAACACGCATCATCACCGGAGCAGTCTTGCGGAGTACCGAGGGGTCCGGAGTCGTTGGGCACGTGGCAGCGCCAGAACCCTCCCATGCTGGAGGTCAGGCTCGGGGTCGTAGGACACATGGCACCTCCGGAGCACTCCTTAGTAGGAAGGGATGCCCGGAGTTGTTGCCCACGTGGCAGCACCAAAGCCCTCCCGTGCTGGAGGTCGGGTCCGGAGCCGTAGGCACGTGGCACCTCCGGAGCTATCCTTGGCGAATGGCGTGGCTCAGAGGTTCCAGACACGTGACAGCTCCGGGCCTCATCCCAGCGGGGAGGCTCGGACCAGAGCCCAAGTCACGTGTCAGCTCTGGATCCCAAGCGCACGTGGTAGCCCCAGGACTGTCCATGGGACCCAGGGCACGTGGCTTATGTTGGGGCTCGCCTCAGCAGGAAGGCGGGGCCCAGTCTGTCTTTTACCCACTACGCGGGGGTACCCGGTCTGCAGGATACCGACAACTGGGCAGGATTATATTCGGAAAACATGCAGCAAATTATCAAAGCTGGAGCGGTGTCCATGCTAGATGCGGCTTTGAAAGTTATGGAGAATCAAGGGTGCTATGCGATATTGCCAGCGCGTGAGAAGGAGAAGAGCAGGCGAAAGATGAAGAAAATGCCTCAGAAGTACATGATGCATGAAAATTGCATGAGAATTGTGGGGCACCTTTTTGTGAGTGAGGGGATGATTTAGTGATATGATTTCTGTACGCTGCAGCTAATGTGTTGAGAAAAGCATATGGGTTGTTATATTTTGTGAGAACTTGTTATATTTTGTGAGAACGGTATCTTCCTAGAAGGATGATGTTAGGAGGGTAGCTCTCTACTTAATTATTAGAGACTAGTGATTAGGTTAGGGAGGCAGGAATTGGAGACCGATTCCTGTTTGCTGCAGCCTGTGTAAAAATTTTGATCTCCGTTTTAGAAGAGACGGAGGTGGAAATATTCCGACTAAAAAAAAGAAGTCTCGTCCTTATTGTCGCGCGGCTGCCAGGGACTGCTACTTCTACTTTCTCTGAATTTTCGGAGTACTCACGGAAATGCTGCATCTACTGTGCTCCTCTGTCAACGACGCGTCGTAACTGGAAGAAAAGTGCGATGTGTTTAGACCCGTAGGAGCAGACAGTTGGTCAAAGCCACAGATCTTGACATATGGTACTAGTACATATCAGCAAGCAAGCAAACAAACACTTCCCACTGAATTAATGATACTCCCTCCGGTCCGATTTAATTGATGTTTTCGACATATAATAACAACAACAATCAAGCCTTTATCCCAAGCATGTTGGTGTCGGCTAGACATGAAACCCAATATCAATGAAGTAAAAGAGAGAAAGAGATATAAGAAAAAAAAAGAAAAAAAAAAGAAAAAAAAAAGAAAAAAGAAAAAAAGAGGAAAAGAAAAAGAAAAAGAAAAAGAAAAAAACAAGACTAGGATTCTGTCACGTGAATTGCTACTTTTCATCTTCATAAAAATTAAGAAAGTTATGAAATGACGATTTTGTCCTCCTGTTAGCCACCCGCAGCGTTAGAACTCCCGATCCTAGCCGCCGCAGCACGATCGCATCGTCCCTGCCGCCGTCGCGGGCGATAGGCCACTACGGGGATTCGAGAAACTTATGACGGCTGAGGCCATCGTAATTAAGTGGTAAATCGTCATAAGTTAGCTACTTACGACGGTATTTCTTTACTTACGACGGTATACAGCCAAGGTAATTACCCGATCGTAAATAACTTAACTTACGACGGCTCCATCGTAAATAACTTAACTTGCGACGGCGCCGCGCATCCGTCGTAAGTAACGGCCCAGGCCACGTGGTGGCCCAAGGCAAGTTACTTACGACGGTTCTGGTGACCGTCGTAAGTAACAGAGGCTAACTTACGACGGTTCTAGTGACCGTCGTAAGTAACAGAGGCTAACTTACGACGACTTCTGGGCAGTAGCCGTCGTAAGTTATGTTTGTAATTTAAAAAAAAAAACAGAAACGCACTAACCTGGCTCGATGGCCAGCTCACAGAACAAACAGTTATGAGTAAACAGTCATAAAATAGTTCATATGCATCACACACAACACAAATTACAAACGGGCTACACACTACCCTCTCGACTACCTCCGGAGCCAAAGATATCATCTCCACGCGTCTCTCTTGGAACCGGTAGCTGTGGCGATGGAGTAGAGGCCTCCGTCGCCGAACCCTACAAAACACATGAGTAGTTACGACGGTTTGGATTCAGATATCAATGCCTTTCTCTTTTTTCTCACTCTCTTCCTCTCTCTATACTATTCATCCCCTCTTTATGTTATTCTCACTCACACCCTCTCTCGCACTCTCTCTCTCCCTCTATTGCAACACTCGATCTCTCCATCTCACTCTCACTCTCTCTCGCACTCCCTCTCTCCCTTCTGTACCACTCTACATCTCCCTCTCTCCTTATGTTAGATGAAAAATACAATATTAAAGAGTTTATTACCTGTACCGGAGGCACCTGGGCTGTGGGCTCCTGTGATGGGGTCACCTGTGGCAGCTGCCACGTAGGAATCGTGATTTGTTGGCCGTTCTGTCGAGCTAAGGCCTATAATTGGAAAATATTAGAACATATGTATTACTGAAATGTTATGAAAGTAAACTACAGTAATTGAAATTACTTACCTCGACCGCTGCCTGCATATGGGCCATGTAGTTAGCTTGGTACTCCTGGATGGCCCTCGTCCTGTCGAGCTCCTCCTAGGTCCGCGTCAGCCTCTCCTGCATGGCACGGAACTCCATGTCCCTCTACGAGAGACAGCCACTCGACGGACCAACCGACGAAGCCTGCGTCGATGAAGTGCCTCTCGCAGGTCACGCCGACCTCAAGTCGACAACTCCATCGAAAATGGCAAACCTACAAAAGAAATAAAAATAATAAGTAAAAGAAGGAAGATTAGAAAAGCTAAATCAAAGAAACCAACTCACCGGCCATGGGCCTTCCCGCCGCCGCTTGCATACACGGCTTGAGGGTCGATTGACGCGTTTTCCTAATCGTACCCTTCACCGTGTATTTTGATGACTTCATGCCCGTACTTTTCCTAAAAAACATAGAAATGGTGTTAGTGTGTCAATAATAATATTGAATAATTTTGTAAAGTTACCAATCGATCGGTCGCGACCTAACTGCACTGTCCCGGCTGCGACGGGTCACTTCCCCTGTGACCTCTCTTCCAAACCTCGATCGCGCTAGGCTCCTGGCCGGTCTCTCGCTCCTGTAGATGCGTCTTAGTAGGATAAATATGTTATGAACATATAAACGAACTTATAATACACTTACCATGCGTTTAGCCAAACGCAAATGACCATCAGCGCCATAGGTGTGCTTCCCATCGGACCCTCTACATCCTCGAGCCCTCATGGACTTAGCTTTGAAGTCATCGCTAGCCCAATACCGACAGAGAGCTCGGTATGCGTCGGGTTGACCCTCTAACCAGGAAATACTAACCTGCACATATTTAGTATATCATTAACTCTTAACATAAGTAAGTATTGAGTTTTTTTAACAATTAGAACTTACCTCTGCGTATTGATCCTCGGTCAAGTACGTGTCGGAGTCCCTTCTAAAGAGACCCCGTTCCTGCTGCTGCTGATGCCGTTTCTGGTAGTCGTTAACGGGCTGTATGCGGGCGTACGACAACGCCTGCGTCACGAGCTTCCGAGCGTTTGTGTGGAACATGAGTGTCGCGTGCTCCATCATGCTCTCGCTCGTTTACTCTAACTGGTACCTCAGCTTTAAGAAAACAAACATTTAATCAATTGCATTAACAATTTAAATGAGTTGAAGAATGTAAACATTTAAACTTACCATAAAATCATTCCACACGGCCCCTGAAGAGTGTCATGCACCTCATGCGAGACACGAGCGTAGTCGTCCCACGACAAAGCAGGGACACCATCGATGACACCGGGATAGTGCAAACGCACTAAAGCCCCGATGACACCGTTAACCTGCCTGTGGTGTCACTGCCCCGTGAACGAACAGTCGTACCAAGATCTTCAAAATTTGTTATCTCAGTAAGTATCTGTAGACATCATGAAATATGTACCAAGTATGTGATTTTTTTACCTGTCTCCAACTGGACAAATAGTGACCCGCTCACGAGGAACAGGAGGAGGAGTCGCAAAGTGGGTCCTCCTCGTCCGTCGTCTCTGCGCGGGCACCACGTCCGGTGACCCGGAAGGCTGGTCACCACTAGAGCCCGAAAGCTCCACGCTCGCCGGCTCCGAAGGTACGGTAGCTCCGAGGGCTGGCTAGCCTGTGGCGGCGCCCTAACCTCTGACTATGAATCTGACGACTGTGAGTCAGACTGCAAAATTAAAGGATTGATAAGAATAAATTATTTATAAGTCCAATTTAAAATAACGTGATTGACTACTGAAATTTACCTCTGTGCGCTGTAAGGCCAGAGCTCTCCCCGCAAAGTCTGGTAGGTGCCTCATCAGCTGAGAGCGTCTGCTCGCACCTGACGAGCTACCTGAGAAGAGGTCACGTGACCGACTGAGGAACCCTCGTGCCCCCTTCTTCCCGCTACCCTTTGATGACGACATCCTGTTGCAAGGAATAATTGATAAATATTGCCGCTCCCCTTTGATGACGATAAAATTCATGTTAAGTTAGTGAAGAAAACGTTACATCATCAATTTCAAAATTCATCAACGTCATGATCATGTACCGTACTCCTTAAACCAGACCATCGATCTTCTTTCGTGAGCGTCTGAACTGGATTTCGTTTCCGTTTATGCATATCAGAAGTCTCGACATCTTGAGCGTCTCCAACTAAGTAATCGAGTCATACACCAGGCTCGATGATAAACGAGTCTGGCAACTCTTGTTCTTGGTAAACCTCATCAACCTCATCAATATCATGGTAACCATCATCTCCTGGAGTGTATAACCGCTCACGAGGATTAACCTTATGTACAACCCACCAAGCTTTGAGTTTTTTGCATGGATAAGATAGATAATACACTTGCTCCACTTGGTGTGCAAGAACAAATGAATCGTATCCTCGTAGCCGTTCGTTGTGTTTGACTTCCACCATGCCAAATTAGTTTAGTCGAGTTCCATGATTGATATCAAACCAATCACAGTCAAAGAATACTACTCGAAGATCCTTATTCCCGGCAAAAGCAAATTCTAGGATTTTATTAATGATTCCATAATAATTAGTTTCACGTCCTTGAGAGTCGACTGCCATCGTCACAACTCCGGTATTAGATGTTGCCGCAAGAGGACGAAGAGATTCAAATTTAGTTATACGGAATCGGTAGTCATTGACGTCATATCGACCATAACTCCTAACTTTAATCAATCCATAGGATAGTTGTCGCAAGTCTTCATGGGCGTCTGCATCTTTCATGCACTGTTATAAGAAAACTTTGTAAATACTCGTAAGTTATAAGAATACTTTGTAAATATTGCTAAGTTAACGAGAAAATATTACATGATCTCGAAACCGGGATAGAAAATTAGGTCCTCCGTTTATTCCTTCCCGTCGCATCACTTCTACTTGTTTGCTCGTAGGTTGATGCCTATGTGTCTAATTTTGCTTGTGGAATTCACTGTATGAAAAGAAAACTTTTTAGAATAGATGTGTTACAAAATACGCCGATTAGTATAAATGTAAGACAAACACTTACTCAAAATATTTGTCCATCTCATCTATATTCGCGTACATGTAAAGGAAAGCAGCACTCCTTTCTTCTGCGGTAGATTTGTAGGAAGTGGAACTACCAAAGAGTGCCTCTTTTTGCAAAAATAGAGAGATCGTTACAAGGAGGTTGCTCATCCACATTGTACCGCATTGCCGAAGTGTTGACATTGTTTTCCTCAGCAAAGTAAACACTTGAAAAGTATCCTACTTTTTTAAGAGTAAATGCTTCAGCGATGCATCCTTCTACCTTTGCCCTGTTACGAACCATTGGTTTCAAATATCTTAGTGATCTTTCAATATGATACATCTCTACCTATATTGCACGGGACCTCCAACTTTAGCTTCAAATGGAAGATGGATGAGGAGATGTTGCATTGGATTGAAAAACCCTGGAGGAAAAAATTTCCATCTTACATAATAGTACCGGTATCTGCTTCTTCAATTTACGCATCATCTCTATCGTGATTTCCTTTGCACAGAGCTGTCTATAGAAGTGACTAAGCTCGGCTAGCACCTTCCACACCGCATCATCAAAATAGCCCTGAAACATAACAGGTAGAAGTCTTTCCATAATTATGTGATAATCATGACTCTTCAACCCTGTCAGCTTTCCCGTTTTGATATTCACGGCTCGTTTCAGACTAGTTGCGTAAACATCTGGGAATTTCAAAATTTTCAACCATTTGAGTACTTCTTTCTTTTCTTTAGATCGATGACAGAAAGAAGCACGTGGTTTAGCACCACTTTCAGAGAGCTCAAGAGTTGGACGGTTACAAAGCTCTGCCAGGTCCTTTCGAGCATTTATATTGTCTTTCGTTTTGCCCGTCATGTCCATGCATGTGCTTATAATGCATTCGGCCATATTACGCTCTTGATGCATTACATCAACGTTATGCATTAGTATCAACGACTTCACATATGGTAGCTCCTATAGTCCACATATATGAGTCCAATTGTGATCCTCTCCGTAACCGATAAAATATCCAGGACGTCCTTTATCTCGCACCAGTTTGTCCAGCATATCAGATATTTCAGATCCGTTTAGAAGTTTCGGTGGTCCTTTAGTGACAACGGTGTCTTTTTCAAAGGCATTCCTCTCTTGTCTAAACATGTGATTCTGAGGCAGCCAACGTCTGTGACAATTGAAGTAGCATATCTTTCCTCCATGAGTAAGTCGAAAACAGTCTGTGTGAGAAGCACATATTGGACAAGTCAAATGACCGTGAGTGCTCCATCCAGAAAACATACCGTATGCCGGGAAATCATGGACGGACCACAAATAAGCATCTCGAAGGTTGAATTTCTGCTTTTTGTAACAGTCGTACACTTCGACTCCTGTCCACAACATTTTCAATTCTTCGATCAGAGGTTTCAACATCACGTTGAGACGTGGCCCAGGATGATCCGGCCCAGGTATAATGAGGCTAAGGAACATGAACTCGTACTTCATGCAAAGAGTTGGTGGTAGGTTGTACGGAATGACAAAGACAGACCAACAGGAGTATGGTGTGGCGTTTGTACTGAACGGCGAGAATCCATCTGTCGCCAACCCGATGCGAACATTTCTCGCATCACGACTGAAGTCTGGATCGAACCGGTCAAGCATCTTCCATGCCTCACCATCGGCCGGGTGTATCATTGACTGCATTGTTCTCACGTACACCTTCCTTGTGCCATCTCATGTGTGTGGCCGTTCTTTTTGATAGAAATAACCGCTTCAACTGAGGTGTCATGGGTAAGTAACGAAGTTGCTTACGTGTGACTTTTGTCATCATATTATCACCATCGTTATTAACAATTTCGATAAACCTTGATTCTCCACATTTTAAGCATTTCTTCTCTTTTGCATGCCCTTTCCAGAAAAGCAAGCAATTATCTGGACACACATCAATCTTCTCATATTTCATACTAAGACTGGAAAGCAATTTCTTCACCTGATACATATCTTTAGGTACTTTATGAGGTTGTGGAAGGATGTCGCTGATCAATTTGATGAGGTCGTTGTAGCAGTTATTAGAAAAGAAGTACTTAGACTTAATTTCCATAAGTCTAGTCATGAAAGTGAGGAGGGTCACTTCAGTGTGTTCATGCAGCGGCTCTTCTGAAGCTTTGAGAAGCTTGAAGAACGCTTCAACCTCCGTTGTAGGAGGATCCTCCTTAAACTCTGGTTGTATAGCTTCAAGCATCTCATCCATCCTATCAATCCTCGTGTTATCATCATTTTCCTCTTCCACTTCTTGTACAGTTTTAGAAGTTGTCTCGCCGTGTAAGGTCCACACCTCATAATGTGGCGTGTAACCGTTTCGACACAAGTGTATCGAGACCGTCATTTTGTCCAGAAACTTGGTATTCTGACATTTCGTACATGGGCACCGCACCTTATCGATCTTTGACAATGAAAAAGCTCGATCTACAAAAGCATCTGTCTTGGCGAACCACTCATCCGAGTGACCACCAGAACTGTTCTTCCAACCGGTATACATCCAACTACGCTCCTCACCCATGTTTGAATCTGCAGTTTAATGTCAAGGAAATTATAGTTACTTTATAATTTATTTATGTCACGACCCTACATTTATTGGAAAGGATAGGTCCTAAACCCACCCAAGAGTGACCGAGCGGAGCGTGCTCATGACGAGACGCGTGGTCTGGATCCAAACGAAATTTCGACAGCATAACCCCGTTGTTCTCCACTACACGCCCAAAAATGGTGCAGGAAAGAACAACAGGGTTATGCCGTCGAAATCTCGTCTAGATATAAACCCGCGTATCATCACAAGCCACACCCCCTCGGTTCACTCCCAGGCTGTCCAAAAAGGGACAATTTCGAACCTACACGCCTCACATGCGTAACACATGTGAGACGGGTCGGTTCGAAACGGGTGACGCATGTTGTATAGGTTTACGTCAATCTTTCATTTTTGAGTCATTTGAAAGAGAGAGAGAGGAAAGAATGAGAGAGAAGGAAAGAACGAGAGAGAGACAAAGAAGTGGGTCAGCCGTCCTAAGTTATTGCCCCGATGGGGCCTGCCATTATCTTACGACGCCTTTAGGTTTAGCCGTCGTACGTTATGCCCTGTCATAAGTGGGTCAAAGATGAAACCGCCCCGTCGGGGCCCGCCGTCCACGCGGGGGAGCTTGTCGTCCTCCGTGCCTGTCTCGACTAATACATTACCACTAAATGGGTCGTGACAGACCCTAAATGGGTCGTGTCAAGCGGTACCGGGCCGAAACCCATTTATTTACATATAGTAACTAATCACGCAATCAATCAAAGTATTAATTCAACAATAATAAATTACAATACTAATTAAACAATTAATCAACTAAGATCAAATTAAACATGTAATCACACATAAACACGGTGTCGGGTCACACATACACACGGTGTCGATTCACACATACACACATATACACATACACACGGTGTCGGGTCACACATACACAGCGTCGGGAGGCGGCACGGCGAGCAGGAGCTCGAAGCGTGGCGAGCAGGGCCTCCAGGCGGCGCGGCGAGCAGGGGCCGGGCGAGGTGGGTCGGGCGGCGCAGCAGAGCGGGGCTCGAGGCGGCGGCCGAGGCGCGGCCGGGGCTCGGCACGAGTAGGGGCGGCCAGGCGGGGCTTAGGGCGGGACGGCGGCGGCTGCGGCAGGGCGGGGCGGCGGCTCGGCGGCGACGGCGAATCGGCGGCGGCAGCGAATCGGCGGCGAGGCGGCGCTGCGGCGGTGCGGGCCGGGGCGGCGGTTAAAACCATCTACTTCTGACGGTCACGTAACTTACGATGGCTTAGGTTACGGCCGTCGTAAGTTACGCTTAGTTTACGATGGTGGTGTAACTTACGACGACTTAGGGTTGCGGCCGTCGTAAGTTACGGTTATCTTACGATGGTCCATTAACTTACGACGGCCATGGGTTGAAGGCTGGCGGCCAGCGGTGGAGGAGGCGATGGCGGGCGGCGATGGAGGTGGCGGCGGAGGTCAGCTCGGGGTAGGGCTGAGAGTCTGGCTCGGGCTCGGGCTGAGCAGCCCAAGTGCCCACGACCGTCGGATCTAATCCGACGATCCATGCGTTCTATGAGGGTCATGAAAAACGGCCCACAACCCTAATACACTCATTTTCATCCCCCTCCCTCTCTCCTCTCCAGAGCACGGGGGGCCGGCGGCGCCTTGCAGCGACGTCGGCGGGCGGAGGCAGCGCCGGCATCGGCGACGCTCGGCGAGGCGAGGCGAGCCGCCCAGGCATCCCCCCGCCACCGACTGGACGCCTAGGCGTCGGTACGCTGTCGGCGACGGCGGGGGCTGGTGGCAGCGGGGCCGGGGGTAAAGCAATAACAATGTGCTTAAACAACTAATCAATCAATTAACTAAATTAAATAACTAAAATCAGAAATAATTACTAATTTAAACCAAATAATTAACAACTAAACTAATTATCTACTAAATACATACAAATTGATTAAGTAATAAAATTTTTATCTAATCTAACTAACAACTAATTACAAAAACTAAAAAATTACTTGATTTGTTTGGCGACGACGGCGATGGCTGCGGCGACGGAGGCGGCGGCGGTCCGCGGGAAGCACGGGGTTGGGGCCGGAGGCAGCGAGGCGGCGCCGGGCGGCTCGGGGCGGGGCCGGGGCGGCTCGGGGCGGCGTCGGACGGTCGAACGGCGGCGGCGGCTCGGCGGCGGGGCGGCGGTGCGGGCTCGGGCTCGGGTCGGGCCGGGGCGCGGGTTAAAACCATCTACTTACGACGGTCGCGTAACTTACGACGGCTTAGGTTACGGCCGTTGTAAGCTACGCTTAGTTTACGATGGTGGTGTAACTTACGACGGCTTAGGGTTGCGTCCGTCGTAAGTTACGGTTATCTTACGATGGCCCATTAAATTACGACGGCCATGGGCCCGTAGCCGTCGTAAGTTAGTTTACTTACGACGGCTCAGGGCGGCCGTCGTAAGTTGGTTTACTTACGACGTCTTGTCGTCGTAAATTACAGAGGCCGGTGTAAGGTGCGATGTTTCCTGTAGTGGGCGTGATCTCGACGCCTTCCCTGTCGAAATCCCGTCGATGTCCTTGCCGCAGTTCTCTCATCACCGTTCCACTCCAAGATCTCATGCTCTGCTTCTTCCCCGGTGAGATCCCGCGCTCTACTGTCTTCCCCACAGAGATCTCATGCTCTACTGTCTTTTCCGCCAAGATCCCGCCCGCCTGTCATCTTCCTCACTGAAATCTGCGCGTTGTCGTCATCTGAGTCACCGGCACCTTCCTTTTGTCAAGCTCTGCCTCTCTATTCCCTGTCACCGAGCTATCAGCCTTGAGAAACAGGTTGTACCAGGTATGACACCCAACACAAATGTTCTTTTTTTTTAAGGAGCTCTTCCTAGTTTTAATGTATGGCCTAGAAATCTGGCTAATCATACACAATATATGTTCCGTGTTCTCATCTTATCCATTTTGTTGTTTTTATCATTGTTGTAGTTTTTAATCTCATTAAATAGGCTAATGTCAAAATCCCACATAACTATGTTCTCTACCTTTGTTTTGACTACATATTCCTGACAAGCTGCTAACATTGACCATATGTGAGATCTGTGCCTGTTTTGGTAAGGCTTCTATCATTCCAAACTGCAAAGTTGGATGATTAATTGTAGCTTGTAATTGTCAGACCACCTCCTACAAAAATGTATTTCTAAAGTAGACATGTGCTTCCTTGGTACATAGAACTGAGATTTCATCTTTATGGGCGTGATATTTTCTTTTATGTATATGAATAGCTATTCTGAATTAGGAGTTCTAGAAAACTTCAAATGGAATACCATAGGAGCTATGAAAACTTTTTTCTCACTGCCATAGAAACACTATAGTCCTCACTAAAATATGTTTTCCTGTTTCCTAGACCAAGCAATACAACCTTTATAATTTATCATTTGTGAAATCAATATAATTTTCTGCCTATATTGTACCTTAGTTCAAATCTAACTAAAATTTGACAAATGAACTTTGTATCGACAGGCAAGATGGTGGTATTTTGAAAGTGTAAATCTCCATGCCAGCAAAAATTGTATGCTTCTCCGCATATTTCTTTCCTGATTCTGTTTTCAACTGACTGGCCTATTAGACTGTTGGAGCAATATTTTATGAACAACCTAACTGATCATGTTTCCATATTCTCCTCTTTTGCACTTCAGGTTAGTTGGAGCAAAATAAAGTTGTAGATGATCAAACTAAAATATCTTCCCAAAGCAGTATGAACATAAGTCAAACCAGAACTCAAAGAAGAGCACAAATACTGCAAAGGCAAGGACAACTCCCAAGCTAAAAACAGCTGCCAAGAGGAAGCTAAAAAGTAGCAAGAAGAGACTTAGATTTGGCGTCCAGTTAGTATTTTGGTGTCCAGTTAGCACTTGTTCTTAAGTCATCATGTTCTAAACTTCATGTCCATAATGTGTTATGTTATGCCATTTTGTAACTTGTTCTGAAGTCACAAATAATTGTTTTATCAGATAAATTAATGAATGGAGTCAATGATGAGAGTCTTTTTTTAGAAAACGCCAAATGAGAGTCTTAATTGTTAATGCTTCTCATCGCTCTAAAATTTCAGTTACATCCTATTTCATTATGTTGTTACATTTCTGTTCAACACATCTACAAGAACAAAGACAAACTGCTTATTCTCCTGCATCTTCACTACATATTTCCAATCCTGTACAAGCACAACTACTTCTACAATTTTCAACAACAGCCGTTGATTCCATTGCTTCTTCAGCATACTCTATTGCATGAATTAAGCAAAATGGCATCCTTTCTTCCTGATAATGTCGAAGGTGCTGGTTGCATACACCATCCTATGACATAGAAATTGACTAGAATTGTGAACAAAAACCAATCAAGGGAAGAAAATTCTCCGCCACAACGGTGCTTACCCAAGCTCCATGATGTCCATCTGCCTACTTTCTTCTTGCAGTAGCAGAGCAAACGGGGGTCGTAGTCTAGCAACTTCTCATAATTAGGCACCAACGACTCCCGCCGCCTCCAATCACCAGTCTCCGCAACGGGAGGCGGCTCCCCCCAGGGTGACGACGGCGGTGGCTTCTCAGTGGCTGCCCGCTACGGCGGCTCTGGGCTCCGCCTCTGAATCTCGTGGGGGCGGCCGTAGCGCCCGAGAGGTGGCGGCGGCAGCGGTGACGTCTTCCGCGCCTCGGCGGCCGCTGCTTGGCGGCAGGACGTGGAGCAGGGTGAGGAAGTCACCCTTGTTTGCGACGTGGCTGAGCGCCCACGTCACCGCTTGTTTCAATACAACTAAATACTCTTCAATTGAACTAAATTGAAGGGGATTAGAGTAAAATTAGTTCATTTTTCACTATATTCCACTCCAACCCACTCTATTTCTTATTACCAAAACAAGACATCATGGCGTGCTTGGCGCCGGGTCTACCACCACCCGCTGTCGCCTCCTCCTTCTGGCAGAACCCGCCACCACGGCGGTGGCCTCGCGTGCGCGCCTTCTTCTTGGACCACCGACGCAAACCAGGGGCCTGCCGCCGCCGCCGCACTCAGCCTGCTCCCACTCCTGCGGCAGGTACTCCGCGGCGCCGCTATCGCCTGAGCCCTGCTGGCGCAGGAAGTGCTCGCTAGGGATGAAAACGGATCGGATATTTTCTGATCCGTCTGCAACAGTTTTCGAAAATATTCGATCTATATCCGTTTTTGTCAGATTTTTTTAGATTCGTATACGGATTCGGATATTTGAAATCGGATACCGGATCGGATATGGTTTTAATCAAAATCCATTCGTTTTGTCGGATATACATATTGGGTCAGATATATCCAACCCAACAAAAACCCTAACAGGTTAACCCAACCCGGTAGCCCCCGCGAGTGAAGGTGGGAAATATTGTTATAATGTTATCGTTGATGTGTGGTAATAAAATATATGAACCATATATGCATTATGTACGGACTATTTATGTGTTTCAAGTTTCATGTATAAACCATATATAAATTTGATGTGGATGTGTTTTGAATTATATGTATGAACAATGGATTATATGTTACTTATGAATTGTTTTTGCGAAATAAATATCTGAATTCCGTCCGATATCTATAATTTTCTAATCCGATAAATCCGTTTCCGATACATCCAATATATCCGATACCATATCTGTTTTCAACAATATCTGATCCGAATTGGTTTCCGAAATTTTTAATATAGATATAGATATGAAAAATAATTTTATCCATCCTGCTGCCCCCGCTGCTCCCCGTCGGCCTCCTCCCCCGTGCAGTCCAGTGCAGTCCGCGGCTCGGTGCGTGTGCGCGCGGTCGTCCAAGAATGTCGAGTGTTCGGCCGGGCTTGGTGCGTCTGCGTGCGTGACTTCATTCTGGTTTTAACGTCGAGGCAGCAGGCGCAGGCGATAGAATGCGCGCATTCACATTCACATTATACTAGAGTAGGTGATAACATTTTTCTAAGAAACTCAACGTGTCACTGTAGAACATTTCTATCTTTGGATATAAACTATATAAATATTCTTTGTTTTTCTTCTAAATCTATGTAATTGACATAGATGGATCTTCCACTTAATCGAGACACTTCAAGATTCACAGCAATAGATCGTGTAGAACCATCTATTAGCTAAGGGGATGTTTGTTTCATAATCTGGATTGTGGTCATGGACTATTTCTTCTTCTAAAGTCTCTCGTATTCCATACTCACTCCATTTTGAAATATTTAACGTTGGTTAATTTAGTTTTGAAAAAAAAAACTAAAAAAATGTCAAATAATTTTTTTGGAAAACCAACGTCAAATAATTTAAAATAGAGTGAGTATATATTTAGTATCTGTTCATATATATACTCATTCACATACTCAAACACACCTAATCTACACTCAGCATCTACACTCACACCACCACCAAGCTATAGGCTCGTTCGCGTGTGAACCATTTCTTGTCATGGGTCGAGGACCCGTGTGCTACATAGCACCTGAACCCCATATAGGCGAGAATTTTTTTATTTAGCATGAATTTTAAATTATTTAATATTAATAGCGTGTGATTTTTTTAAAAAAATAGCCACCTTGTCGTCCACGCCGTAGACAAGTAATCGTCCACGTCGCGAACGATTTATTCACGTGGACAAGTAATCGTCCACGCCGCGAACGATTTGTCCACGTGGACGACTTATGACATGGCATGCCACATCGTCCAGTCGTCCACACCGTCGTCTGCAACTCCACTGTATTCAGTTTTTTCAACAATAATTTAAAAGTATTTAGAGATATATTTGAGAAGTGTTGTTATGGAATTAAATTTATTATACAATGTGTACTAAATTTATTTCCATAACAACACTTTCCAAGTATGTCTCTAATTATTTTTAAATCACTATCAAAACTTATTCAATTGTCTGCCACTACTGTATTCAGTTTTCGACAGTGATTTAAAAGTACTTAAAGACATATTTAAGAAGTGTCGTAGACGACTGAAGTCGGTATGGACAAATCATTTACGCCATGGACGATTACTACAAATCGACAGGGTAGCTATTTTGAAAAAATTCACAGGTTATTAATATCAAATGATTTAAAAATCATGGTAAAATAAAAAAAAGATTATATAGGCGATCCCCTCGAGATTGGTACTACCTACCGAAGTCCATGGACCATGGTTTGCCATGGTTTGTCCGTTCTACATCCAGCCCAACGTTCTAGCGACAAAAAGCATAATGGGCCGACCCCGTAGTAGAGATTGTGTTGTGCGTGCGGATCTCAGCCCGTCAGTTATGGAACGGAAGATTTTTCATGCTAGTTCTACGCGTTTGGACATCCTTGCTTCATGCGCAAGCGCCTTTTAATTCCAGCAACAAAGCAAGGGCGTTGTGGAAACTGGCTCTCTGGAAAGGACACCGGGACCGCGATTGCCGTTGCAGTTGCCGTGAAACTCCCTCGGCGTTTGACGGCTAGGACACGCCGGTGAACCATTACTATCTCCTCGCCCCTGCACCTCGCCTAGGGTTTCGTCGACGGGTCAAGCGGGCGGCAAGCACAGAGGGAGGCCTCGATACGACGGTGGTAGCGCGGGAGATCGTCAGCCTTCTCCCTAGCCGTCGACACTGCAGTGCAGGTCCCCCAAGGCATCGTCGGCTACCTCTGTGTTGTAGGTTCATCTTAGATTCAAGTCGGTCTTATATTACTCAGAGTTTAGGGCCCTTACGCCTAGGTCTATGATTAACATCTTGCAGGCTTTGTTCCGGTAGCTTGGCAGCTACCCGAATATAATTGGGGGAAGGGTTTCATCAACCTTGTACTCCACTTTGCTCCAGTAATCTAGCACTCCTATAAGGGTAAACCTTATAAAAAAACTCAGGACAGCCACAGCAAGCTCTTTCGTTGGAGTTAGTGATGTATAGGAAATTAATGGGATGGAGAAGAATCTTGTTGCGACCTCGAGACCCAAGGCCTGAATCCTGGAACTTTTGGTCTGTTCTCCAGGCAACGCAAGTGGAGCCTCGCGTTTCTCCAATCTCGAGTAGAAAATGTCCAAACGGTCGAGGTCGATCGTTTCGCAGGCAAGACATTGCGTGTGTACGGCGTTGCGAGTCTGTAGCAGTTGCACGTACCCTTTCCCTCCAGTCCAGAGGCTGTCTGGATGTTGTCCTGCGGCGTGGACACCGTCCTCTACTACTACACCCTCTTCGATTGGGAGAGGAGATTTTTGCTGAACTGAAGTGCAAACTGCAATGAGTCGCACGTGCCTGTATATTGCAAAGGCGCTCCCGTTGCCCAGAGCCGATTTTCTTTCCGCGCCACGCGGGGTAACGGTAGGTCGCGTCCTTTGGAACATGCACGGTAACTAACGCTGGTGCAGGTATCGTATTTACGTGACTCTACTTGTTTTCGGTAACTGGATCGGGGTCGGGGCTCCAGTTTTTGAGGAGTCCGGTACCATTTTTTTTCCATGCACGGCGACACGACGCCGTCGTGGTCCGACCTCGCGCGATCGATCACACGGGAGAAACGCCGATGCGAGACGCGGCCGGAACCGCCGTCGTTTCCGCCCCCTGCATCGCGCGGGCGCCAGGCGCCGGTCGCACGGCACATGGTTGTTCGCTGTCCGGCGGTACAGCGGCCGCAGCAGCACGTCCTTAACTCACCACCTGATCCAGAGCCTTTGCGATGGAGCTCCACGGAGAGATCTCGCGCGTGGAAGGGAGCGTGCTCACAAACCGGTGGAGACCCACATAGACGATTTATTTCAATTCTTATTAAATATTAATTTAAAATAAATATCAATTTAACCTGAGTCTAATATGATCCGACAGTTCACATTATTAATTTACTCCCTCTATTCTTTTTATTTGATGTTAGGACAAAGTTTTTAGTTTAATTTTAAACTAAACAATCTGTACTAACGTCAAATAATCAAGAACATAGGGAGTACTTTTTAAACGCTACACGGACCACGTTTTAGACTGATCGCACTGCATACTGGAAGTTACTCTCCAGCTCGCGGGCCCGTACCATTTTTAGACCAGTCACACCGGTCTACTGGGAAGTATACGGGTCTGGATAGATATCGCACCGCTTGATTTTTTTGTCCGCACCGGTATACTGCATCGGCTACGCCATTCACCCGCATGCAACAGCGCTGCGCTCTCTCGCCCGTAGGAAGAATGGTGCGGGATGGCTTGGTCGGACCATCGCCTCGCGCGCCGCCACAGACAGCAACTCCCGTCGAACGGATCGATTCTGGACTTGGCCTGGTGCGGCGGCGGGCGAGAATGGCAGCCAAGAAGCTGATATGTGACCTCGGGGAGAAGCAGACGACGACCAAAGATGGCAACGGAGGATCACACGTGTGACCATGGGGAGAAGCGGGTGACGCGGCGTCAACGCGTTGGTGGTCGATGATGGCTTCAGAGGAGCAGGTGCGAGCATGTGAACGAAGTCACTCGTCTGTGCAGCCATGGAACCGAAGAAGATGAAGACCTGGGTGCTTTGACCAGAGCTCCACGTGGGGGAAGAAGGAAAATAGAAGGAAGAAAAGAGGTAGAAAATAAAAGAAAATGGAAGGAATAAAAGATGTAATAAGGAAGGAAATAATTAATGGGAAACAGGGAAAAAAAGAGAGAGGAAAGGAAAGGAAAGCAAAGAAAAGAAAAGAAAAAAGAAGAAAGAGAAAAGTGAATAAAAAGGAAAGAATAAATAATTTTGATTGACTTTTAGATAATGCATGTAATATTATTGAAATGAAAGTAATTATTTGATATAGTATAAAATAGGATATAGTTATATGATATAATAATAAGTGTTAGTTATTATAAAGTATATTTTTAGAGTACGACGAGTACAAAAACACGTACAGGAAAGTAGTGAATTTTTTAAAATGTGCTGTAAATAGATAGAAATATTCTTTTAGAGTAGACTTTTGAAGTTCTGACTGGACAATATACTCCCGTTCGCTACGCGTGCGGGTGGACGGAGACAGCCGGCAGTTGGCTTGCGCGCGTGGGGGGAAACTTCGTCTCAGCCCATCCCCACCGGAGCGTGCGGCTCCTCCGCGGCGCATGTCGCCGAGGCTCCCGGGCCCGCAGCTGAGCCTCAGAGGCTGCAGCTTGCCTTCTCCCTGTCCAGCTCCAGCACCGGACGCAACAAACGTCAGCGGCGACCTCTGATGTCGCTCAGCTTCAGCAGCGGCGACGATGAGGAGTACCTGCTGGGCGGTCTAGATCTGCAGATGAGCGGCAACGGCAGTAGATCTGATGACGACTACAGGAGCAAGACCATCCAGATAATGAAGAACAGGGGGTTTGGGCTCTGCCCCATGGCAAGGAAGAGAACTAGAGGATACGTACCTGAGCTGTTGAATTTGATCATTTTTTTAGTTCATGGCTCGGTTGGTCTATACTAATTCTGCTAGGTGTGCACTTGGATTCAGGCAAGGCAGGGAGGGCAGGAAGGAAAAGGAAAAAACAAAATAAAAGAGGAAAGAAAAGAAAATATAAGAAAGAGAGAAAAAATGTAAAAAATATTAAAAATTGAGTAGTAGTTGATATAAAAGATGTTTAGAAAATACGATGAGTGCGATAACATGTACCAGACAATCTTTTAAATCGTACTAAAAAAAGATAAAAATATTCACTTAGTGTAGATTTTTACACATCCAGCTCGACGGAAAGATCTCGGGCGTGGAAGTGACCCGAGCCGATGGAGGTGAATGAGACCCGTGGCAGGGGGACACGCACGCGCACGCCTATCCCATCCGCCTGTTGCTGTCTCTCGATCAACCCAAGCGAAGGGCGCGCCAGTCAACTGGCGCCGCCTCCTCTTGTCCATGCCATCAACGCCGCCAGCTCCAATTATTCGTGCCGGAGCAGCAGGTGGGGGAGGTCGATCGAGCATGGCGTCGTGGCCGCGCTGGACACTGCATGATGGCGCCTCCTTTCGGGTTTCCCTTATTTCATGGGCGCCAGGCCTGATTGGTGGTGCGGTCAAAGTTCTTGTTTCCAATCGCTTGGCCACTCTGCTTTCCCGGTCGGCTTTTCTTAAGTGATGAGAACAGCCTAGCATGGGGTATAGCAGTAGTATAGCGGCTCTGAGCCTCTGGACTGAACTTCCCACCACCTAAGCATGTTTTGTGTCTGTCATTACTCATTAGCATCAGACACTTCGAAAGATGCCTGCTCTTTATATTTCATTATCATTGTCCATTGCTATGAATGGCATCACTGCTAAAGATCCTGCAGCCTTTTGCCAACTGATTGCGAAGAGATTCTGTTTAGGCTGGCATATCTAAATTTTTAAGCGGGCAAACGGCTAAACATCCTGACGTCGATCGCGAGCCAGTAAATTTGTCTTGAAATGGAGCTTCTTATCGTTGCCAAATGAAAAATGAAGCATCAAGAGCAACGACAAAATGGAATCCGCGGAAGAACATGGAGTAACATGGGAGCTGCTCACGACAAAGCGGGATGCTTTCTACATGGAACAGGATCCATAGGGGTGAAATGTACAGAAGAAAGAGATATACAGAGCAGCAACTATGCCGCCTTCAGTCTCTCCCTCCTGCCCCAGAGGACAGCCATCATCTCATTCTCATACTTCCTTCCCTACCTTCTGACAATTGTAATTATAACACTCCCAACGTTAGGCTTAGCCAGAATACCATGGAGACATCATCTCATTCTCATACTTCCTTCCCTACCTTCTCTCTCCAAGACAATTCTTCTCTCTCCGAGACAATTGTAATTATAACATTCCCAACGTTGGGCTTCGCCATAATACCATCGAGACATTATAAATTGTATTACAACCCATTTTTAACAAAAAAGAAAATAGAAAAAGATTAAAATGCCCTTAACTCTCTTACTCACATCACTCAATTGAGACATTATAACTTGTCTTACAACCCCGTTTTAACAGAAAAGAACATAGGAAAAAAACCAAAATATCCTTACTTTTGATTCAAGTAAAAACATACAAATGTAACACCAAGAAACAAGCACACCAACAAATCAAAGAACCAAACACAAAATAACCCTAAAAACTCTCGTTGTCCTCTCCTATCATGCAACATGTTCAAATGGTGTGGTGATATGGACCTCGGTTGACCGGGTTGGAGATCAAATGTGCGTGTCAAGTAGCAGCTGCAACCTCAACCGGACTCGGTGGTGCTCTTGACCTTGAACCGGTATAGTAGCTTCTTCTTCTTCGATGCAGGGTTGTTGACCGTGAGCATGAGCTTGCCGGGCTCGCTAACCTTGAAGCTACCCTTCATGATTGGCTCCTCATTGGCCGGCACCTTCCTCGTCTTCTGCACGATGACAGTGTAACTACCCTCGGCATCAGGGGTAAATTCAGCGCCGTAGCTCACCTCCCATCCGAGCACGCGGAGCTCCCACACAACCGAGCAGTTCTGCTATGATAACACATTTCGTGTGCAAAAACAACTTAGTTTTGTCACATTGTTAGAATTTGTATGAAATTTAGGAAACATGAACATAAAGGCAACCTCTGTGGCCGGAATCTCAATGGTTTCTTTGGATGATGGTTTCACAGTGAGCTCGGTGACAGCATCGGAAGTGGAGAACTCAGTGTCATCCTCTTTGTAGAGGCCGCCAAATTGGACAGAAACTTGCTCCGGTGCGATGTATCTGCATCAAATTAGATATGTGAGAACTCAGGGCAAAGTCTGGGTGAATGTTTAAAGTAAATATTGACTTAGATATATCCTTATGTGCAAACCTGAAAAGGATCTCGGCGGACCTCCCAGGGCTGCAGAAGACGATCTTACTCTTGGTGCGCTGAGTGAGGAATGGGCTCATCATTTTGTTCGCCGCAAGGTACCACCATGGCACATTAATGAACACCTACAATTGATTGATGATCCAAACAAACAAATTATCCCAACCAGAACATTCGACACCTGACATATCTGAAGTCAGAATAATCTCGACAAACTCAGGTTCCTAGTTTGTAGCATACAGCACCCTTTTACAGCAAGGAGCATGTATAGCAGTCAGTTACACAAGAATAGGAAGCAACAGTATGGGCCCAGCTTGTTTGCACCGCCATATCTAGTAAGATTACTGAATTTGTAGTAGGCAAGAAAGAAGCATGACGGCGTAGATCATTAAAATTCCCACTCCCTCCGTTTCAAATTTTTTGAAACTGGTTAGTTCGATTTTGAAGTAACCAGCGCGAAGGGAGTATTTCTAACCAAGCACAAAAAATCGAAAGTGTCAAAATTTAATATAGGATTATGGTACATGATTCGATCATCCACCAATGCAAAAGAAAGAGAAGGCATACCTTCTTGGCAATAAACTCGGGGTAATTATCCTGGAGCAAGGCGAGCGCCTGTCGGGTGACAGCGCGGTGCTTGCCGAGCATGGGTGGCGAGTTCTTGAGGTCGGTGACCTGCACCATGGAGCAGATGCCGCTCGGCGCGAAGTCCAGCTGCTCACGGATGCCACGCTCAAGGAGCTGGATGCGCCACTTGAGGAAGCGATCCCGCTTCTCCTCGTCGCCAAATGCCTTCTCGTAGAGCTCCTTGTCCTGGAACTCGCCGTAGACGTTGTAGCAGACGGGGTGGCCCTCACGGTCAGCGCCGCGGTAGAACACCACGTTGCCCAACTCCGGCAGGCCAAGGTCGGCGTCGAGGAGCGCGTCGATGCCGAAGCGCTTGCGCCAAAGAACCGCCGACTTGAGCATAGCCATGGCCTCCTTCACTTTGAATTCCCGCGCGCGCAGGAACTTGAGCAGCACCGTATCCGTGCGCTCGTCGTCTCCCACCAGCGGCACCCCCCAGATCAGCTCCTCCTTCGACTCGGCCGCCGGCGCAGGCGCAGCCTCGGGCTCTGTGACCACGGCGGGCACGGCAGTCTCCTCGATGGATTCCGCCGTCTTGGCTGTTCCCTCGGCGGCCACGACGGTCTTGTCCTCCGGTTCGGCTGGCTTGGCCGCCTCTTCCGCAAACTCAGCTTTGGCCTCCTCGACGGCCGCGTCCGCCGGCGTCTCCGTTTGCGACTCCTCCTTGACAGGCCCGTCAGCCTTAAGCTCCTCCTTGGCTGGTTCCTCATCCTTGGTCTTCTCCTTGGCGGGCTCCTCGGCCCTGGGCTCCTCTGGGGCGGGAGTCTCGGCCTTAGGCTCCTCTGGCGCGAGCTCTTCCGCGGCCGTCACCTCGGGCTTGGGCTCCTCCTCCTTGGCCGGCGCCCCGTCCTTTGCCTCCTCCTTCGCCGGCTCCCCCGCCTTGGTCTCCTCGGCCGGAGGCGTCGCCGCGGGAGGGAGCGGAGGCAGGTCAAACTCCCCGTTGGCGAGCGCGGCGGCAACGAGCTCCTTGAGCTGCGTGAGCGCCGTGCGCTCCGGGTCAGGGAGCTCGGAAACCAGGTTGCTCTCCTCCTTGAACGACCCAGTGCCGTCGATCACGGCGGCCTCGTCCGCCGCGGCCGCCTCCTCTGCCTTCTTCTCCTCCTCGGAATCCTCGTCAGCCTTCTTCTCGACCTCCACGGCCTTCTCCTTCACCTCCGCGGGCTCGGGCTCATCCGCCGTCTTCTCCTCCGCCAGCACGGCCTCGTCCGCCTTCTTCTCCTCTGCGGGCGCAGGCTGCTCCGCCTTCTTCTCAGGCTCCGTCACGGCCTCCTCGGCCGCCGTGGCGGCGGCGGCGGCGGTTTCTTGTTTCGTCTCCTCGGCCATGCCTGATCGATCAAAAAGAATCGAACGGCTCCTGCGGAAAAGCGACAAGAGCGGTGCGGCGGTCTCGAAATTTTGGAGCGCGAGATGGATGGACGAGGAGGAGAGAAGTGGGAGAGATTTGTAGAGAGTGAGGCTGCGGACCAGCTTGCTTTGCCTGCTGGAAGCGTGAGCTATGCAAGCAGTGCGAGGCGTCTAGTAAGACTGAGTGCGGGGGCGTTCAGGAGAGATGCTGGGCTTTAGATATCCACGTCGGGCAGGATTGACATGACACGTTTTTTTCTCCCTGGAAAAACATTTCCTTTCAGTTAAAAAAGAAATGAAAAACATTTGCTTTCTCTTTGACTTTGTTAATAAACGTTATCATTTGATCTCCAACGGGGGTATGAACAAAGGAGGAGCGAATTACAGTACAGATGCATACGGAGTACTGTACGCCTAACGGCTCAAGTTTTTAAGCTCTGGAGACAATAAAATATTTTAATCACTGAACACAAGAATATTATATATTTCTCGATAAATAAAGCCATGGTAAAGCTCCGTGAAGCCAGTAAAAATTATATGAGGTGTCCTTTTTTAATTTTGCTTAATCAAAAACTTTACTGGCTGGGTCACATCCAACAAGTCCATGTTGCCTGGCAAGCACTGTCAAATTGCCATCTCTTTTCCAATGGAGATATGGATCACTGTCATCATTATCGAAAAAAATGGATCACTGTCATATTGTCATCAACCACCGCTCATCTCAATCGCATCTTAATCAAAACAGCAGCGAAAATTTCTTCGTTCCAGAGAGTACGTACACGGCAGGTTCACTGATTTGTTCGCTGAACATTTGACACCCCCGGTTGGACCATCCTTTTTTCCACCTTTAACGATCATCAATCCTGAATGAATAAACTAGCTTGCCTTCAGTGGGGGCAAAATGTATGCAGATGAAAACGAAGTGCATTTATTAAGTATTACTCCCTTCGTTCTAAAATAAATAGCGTTTAGAATAAGAAATCTAATTTAATTTAAACTAAATTAGTCGTTCTAAACGTTATTTATTTTATAACGGGGTGAGTAGTAGTATCAAGAAACTTTCCGCTTCGTAAATTCAGTGCAAAATTTCCTCTGCTGATGCTGAAATTTTCCATCTTTTCTCCTACTGATTACTGACTATAAACCAAAGTTTCAGCATATCAATAGTCCTTGCACTTGTGCTTGGTTTTAAGCTGGGAGGCATGTGTATCTGTAGAGAATCAATCGCACTTGTATTGGTTGATCTGAAGAGACTTGATGTGTATCTGTAGAGAATCAATCGCACTTGTATTGGTTGATCTGAAGAGACTTGATACATGTACATGATGAATTCAGATTTCACAACACTGGTAATAGAATAACAAAATAATTATAAGAGGGGCTATCAGTCTTTCACAGCCGTGTCTGGTCAGTGGTCCTTTCCCCTAGTCATCCTACTCATCTCACAAGGCTCCCCGAATCCAAAGAAATGCCGCACCTCGGTCGGCGCCGGCGACAGCGGGTCCCATGATGCATAAAAAAAGACACTACTTTTATCTGTACCATCAACATTTTCTCATTGTCATTGGCCGCCACGGGCAGTCATGTCTGGGTATCAATTGTTCCGTTTGTTGAAATATAAGTGAATTGCTCACCTTTCATCAGCTTAAGTTGATGGGTCAACTGGTCGGTGCATAGTAGTTTAACATGGTATCAGAGCCGAGTTCGAATCTTGGCGGGCGCAATTTATTAAAATAAATTGTAGCCGACTCCTATTCCACGTTTGCGGCCCAAGAGAGACTGCACGTGAGGGGGAGTGTTGAAATATAAGTGAATTGCCCACCCTTTCTCATCAGCTTAAGCTGCTAGGGTCAACTGGTCGGTGCATAGTAGTTTAACACCGTTCATATGATTATTAAGTTACATAGTGATATGGATCGGAAAATTCTTTGAGGCCTCGGCAACAGAAATATTTTATCTCGAGACTAGGGTTTGACGTATATTGCAATTGATGCGTTTTCTTGTAGTTTGTTCGTCTTAGCATGATATGCATGCACATTAAACCCCACACAAGTATCATATGATATATACAAGGGCAACATCGCTATCTAAACCCTAATCATGAACTTATCTTCGGATGATTTAAGGTTTGAACTAAGAGATGGTGAATTGATTGTTTTCTATTCACGAAGTACGAACTGAATATTTGGTTACTCAAAGCTCGTTGTGTCCTTATAACTATGGCACTATCGTATGATATTGTTAAAATCATAAAGTTGCGATTGCAGAATGGTTTTTAAATCTTTGTAAAAACTTATTCGGTTGTTGTTTGCACGGTGGCATATGTCTCTCAAGTTTCGCTTTTTATTAGTATCAATTTTGATTGGTCGAGTCCATAACTTATATCGATATATAGCCAAATACCTAATAAATATGTCAAATCGTGATTGAATGCTCAGATGTATCAGATACTTCCTCGGTTCTAAATAAATGACGTCATTTATTTCAGAACGGAAGGAGTATAAGCATTTCAAGTCAAATATAGTCCATTACGTCACGACCAGAAGGCTATTAGACTATTCATGTCACACTGGAACACATGCACACCTACGTCACGACATCTTTTCACTGAACAGATAGTTGGATTTGCAACACTATTTACAGATTATTTCATGCACGCCATCGGGAAAGAATATTGGGTTTTACTTTATTCATATTCATCTTGTTTCTAGTACTAGTATCCAATGAAGCAATGGGTTTGAACCCTGAGCGCGAAGGCGTTGCTGTCTCCTCTGTCGACGGAGCTGCAGGCTGCGGCAAATCGTGGATCTGGCTGGCTGATGCATCCTCTTCGTTTCGAAAGCCAAGAAACCAACGCAGTCGCTGAGAATCCAATGTAACCTGTCGTAGACGTTGGATCCGCGGCTGCAAGGCGTACTCAAACTCGTGCCTTGGATATACGTTTTAAATCAATACAGAAACGCGCGCATAGCAAGACTTCATTCCATCAGGTCTTAACCCATTCTTAATCCACCGCCAAATAACAGGTGTCAGTAAAAAACCAGCTGGAAACCTCAGCTGAAGCTGCACCTTGTGGGCTTTGTGTCTGCACTCTGCAGGGTCATGAAAAACGGTCCACAACCCTAATACACTCATTTTCCATCCCCCTCCCTCTCTCCTCTCCAGAGCACGGCGGGGGGCCGGCGGCGCCTTGCAGCGACGGCGACGGGCGGCGCCGGCATCAGCGACGCTCGGCCAAGCGAGGCGAGCCGCCCAGGCATCCCCCGCCACCGACTGGACATCTCGGCGTCGGTACGCTGTCGGCGACGGCGGGGGCTGGTGGCAGGGGCTCCAGGCGACGCGGCGACCAGGGGCCGGGCGAGGCGGGTCAGGCGGCGCAGCAGGGCGGGGCTCGAGGCGGGACAGGGCGAGCGGCGGCGGCCAAGGCGCGGCCGGGGCTCGGCGCGAGCACGGGCGGCCAGGCGGGGCTTGGGGTGGGACGACGGCGGCTGCGGCAGGACGGGGCGAGGCGCAGGCATGAGTGGGCCGCGCGCGCGGCCCGTGAGATGTAGAGTGGAGGTGGCGGCGATGGAGGTGGCGGCGGAGGTCAGCCCGGGGCAAGGCTGAGAGTCTGGCTCTCGGGCTCGGGCTGAGCATGCCAAGTGACCACGACCGTCGGATCTAATCCGACGATCCACACGTTCTATAAGGGTCTTGAAAAACGGCCCACAACCCTAATACACTCATTTTCATCTCCCTCTCTCCTCTCCAGAGCACGGCGGGGGCCGGCGGCGCCTAGCAGCGACGGCGGTGGGCGGAGGCGGCGCTGGCATCGGCGACGCTCGACCAGGCGAGGCGAGCCGCCCAGGCATCCCCCCGCCACAGACTGGACGCCTAGGCGTCGGTACGCTGTCGGCGACGGCGGGGCTGGTGGCAGCGGGGCCGGGGGTAAAGCAAAAACAATGTGGTTAAACAACTAATCAATCAATTAACTAATTTAAATAACTAAAATTAGAAATAATTACTAATTTTAATTAACAACTAAACTAATTATCTACTAAATACATACAAATTGATTAAGTAATAAATATTTTATCTAATCTAACTAACAACTAATTACAAAAACTAAAAATTACTTGATTCGTAAGGTGCGACGACGGCATCGGAGACGGCGGCTCGGCGGCTCGGGGCGGGGCCGTGGCGGCGCTGGGCGGCGTCGGGCGGCTCGGGGGCGGCGCCGGCCGGCTCGGGGGTGGCACCGGGCGGTGCAGGCGGCGCCCGGCGGCGGCTAGGCGGCGGTGGCGGCTCGGGGTGACGGCGGTGAAACAGCGGCGGCGGGCGGGCGGCGCTGCGGTGCTCGGGCTTGGGCTAATTAGCCCGAGCTCGGGCCGGGGCGGCGGTTAAACCCACCTACGTACGACGGCCAGGTAACTTACGACGACCTAGGTCACGACCGTCGTAAGTTACCCTTATTTTACGATGGTGGCGTAACTTACAACGGCTTAGGGTTGCTGCCGTCGTAAGTAACGGTTATCTTACGATGGCCCATGAACTTACGACGGCCATGGGTCCATAGCCGTCGTAAGTAAGTTTACTTACGACGGCTAGCCATCGTAAATTACAGTGGCTGTCGTAAGTTAGTTTACCTACGACGGCTAGCCGTCGTAAATTACAGTGGTCGTCGTAAGGTGCGCCGTTTCCTGTAGTGTTCAGCTGGCCCGATTAGGTCAGGACAGCCAGCTGCTGCGCATTCTTTAGTTTTCTGCAACCAGTAATTTGTTCGTTTTTTCGAAAGAGACCGTGCTAATCATGGTACACTAATCTGAGTTCAGATAAGCAACTACGACACACTGGCCAGTACTAACAAACACCGGCATTAACACTTCACGGGTCATAATAACATGCAGATACATGTACGCTCTGTTCATGCGTTTGCGCCGAGAAAAAAATAAAATAAAATGTGGCATCCAGTACCGAACAACGTGTTGCTTGTGAACGGGTCCCAGCAGGACGACGACATGTGTGCCTGGACAACACATGCCGGCTGCTGCCTCTGCCTGCCGAGTGTTGTGCCGGTGATGAGCCGGCAGACAGAACCCACGCCATTCATGGCTCCAGCCGGCTCCGGATTCCCGTCGTCCCCGTGCGTTTTTTCTCGCGCATAAAACTATCGCTGCCTGCCGAGTGTTGTGCCGCTTCCTTTGGAGGAAAACGTGGTGCTGCTGCTTGACCTGATAGCAGAGCACCACCAAGCAATTCCTGCTGAATCGTTGTCGCCGCCACGTGCATGGAGACAGGTTGCAGATGATCGGATCGGCTTCGTTGCTCCATTCTGTCAGCACTCGAAATGGAAATATTACTACGAGCGCGGCACCGGTCACGCCCCTGTATTCCTCTTTTTTTCTCGTGGGACCGCGACTGTGCTATCAGCTGCGACAGCGATGTCCTCAGAATGGTTTAGGCCACGAACGTTCTGACGTCCTGGGTCAAGGGCGGTGTTTACGCGCGACGACGCAGCACTCGTCAATTTAGAGACGAAGCCGATGGAGGTTTCGGTCGATCCCACCTTGGCTAGGTCTAGACGGCACGCCGATCGCCCCTGGTTTTTGTTGGCTTGTGGTTCCCGAGTTCCTGGCGGAGTTTGGTATCACTGTTACTGTCTTCCTCTCCACTGGCTGCTGCTGCGCCTGCCATTCTTCTCAACTTTTGCTTTTGATCTGGTGCGTAATTTTGACACTGGATTAGGTAGTAGTAGTAGTACACCAGTACGCCCGACCCGTCGATGTCTGCATCAGTGTCATACGAATTTCTCGTCCCGGAATGTAAGCGATTGATTAAATGGTTATTTGATCATTTGTATTTTACATTTTTTGTTTCGGTAAACGGCTATTTACATTAGTTGATATATAGAGGTTGGCAGGGCGGGAGCTGAGATTTTGTGGCACGAATCTTAAAATTGTAGGTATTTCTATATAAAAACTAGTTTTTTACTCCTTATATATACATAGACACGTAACTTTTTACTTGTAAAAACAAACAGCGTATTAGATAATTTGCACATTACCTTAAAAATTTTTTATAACATTCTTTGATGCAAAGTCACAGTCCAGCTTATTTGAGCCATTATATGAAGTGTCAAATGTCAATAAGCTTTTGTGAGCCCAGTTAACTTAGTGGGCTGAAAACGGTACCATTCTGCCTCTCAGGTGTTTTATGCCGTTAGGCCTTTGTGATTGCTCGTGGGCTACAATGTTTGCTCCGACCACTGGGTAACCATCGTGTTAGGCCGAAACCACGTACTAAACGGAAACAAAGAAGCCCCGTCCAAGTTGATCGGAACCCAACTATTTCCATGGACGTTTGTCCTCCCGTGATCATAAACGGAGCATTTGCCACCACTGGTTGACGACCATAATTTGAATTTTAAAAACGGGTGAACTTTGCTACAACAGATTTAGGAATAAAAAATTTCGTAAGTACTGTTGAAATCTCGTCCAACCTCCAATACTGTACCAGCTACGCCAAAGCGTACCAAATATTTGTACTTCGCCGGATGCACGAACATGCACTAACGAACACCACCACCGGAGCTGGTCAGGCGAGCAGCAGGTAGTCGTGCAGCCAGGCTCGCATCGCGTTGAACGCGTGCTCGGCGTCGGCGTCCTCCTCCAGCGACTGCGGCCGGTGCGCGAACGCGTGGCCTCTGCCGGCGTACACGGCGGCCTTGGCACCCCTCGCCCGCCGCTCCAGCTCCCGCACCGTCCCCACGGGGCAGAGCGCGTCCCCGTCGCCGCACACGAACAGCACGGGCGCGGCGATCCGGTCGCCCAGCGATGCGTCCATCCGGGAGCCGTAGAAGCAGACCCCCGCGCCGAAGGCGCTCTCGGCGTCCTCGCGCGCCAGCGCCTCCACGAGGCGGCCGCCGCCGTAGCAGAACCCGATCACGCCCAGCTTCTTGGACACCCCCGCCGCCGTGAGCTCGTCCGCCAGCCACCTCGCGCACGCTTCGATGTCGCTGGACACGCGCGCCGGGGCCTGTCCTGCCAGCCAGTGCTCGAAGCCGTCCATCGGGAGGCTCTTCCTCCAGGGGTTCCCGCGGAACAGGTCCGGCACTAGGACACTGCGCATCCAAAGATCGAGATGCGTATCACGACTCACGAGGTGTTCGTTCATTTACAAATGCAGATCGGGGACAGAAAGGTATGGTGGTACTTGTAGCCGTTGCAGGCGACGCGGTAGGCGAAGTCCCGCGTGGCGGAGTCCTCGAAGCCGAAGATATCGGAGAGGAGGAGGACGCCGGTGCCGTTGTTGTTCTTGACGGCCTCGAAGAGGTACGCGCGGAAGCTGTCGTCGCCCTCGCCAATGACGAGGTCCGCGCCCCTCACCAGCTCGCACGCCTCGTCATCGTCGACGGTGCCGCTCGTCGCCGCTTCGGCCTGGCTGCACTGCGGTCGCCCCTGCCGCTGCCGACCCCGGCAATGGCCGACGGCGCAGGATTTCTGTAGGGGAACTGGAAATTGTCACGTCAGAGCAAGAAGACACGGCAGGCGCTACGCGACTTGACGGAACGATAAAGAGTGGATAAGACATACTACGTGCGGCAGCTGATGGTTTGTGGAGGACATGATCGCGCTGGCGGCGCGCACCTGGGGCGGCGCACCGAAGGGAGAAGGCGCTGCTCCGGCGTGGCGGGGACGGCTTGCGAGGGAGGGACGACGGGCGAGGCAATGCGACAGCCGCGGGCGCCATCGTGGAGGACTCTGGAGGGGACGCGGGAGATAGCGCACCCTCTGCCTCGGAGGAAGGGCCGCGGGTTCAGATATTTTTACTACGTGGCGAGCTCGTGGGTCGGTGAACGGCGAGCGCGACGGATTTTGTTGCCTGGCTCCATTGCGCGTCTGTCTGGCTCTAACTCCAGAAAAATCTATACATTTTTTGAGCTGCTCGATACCTAGGTTCAAATTTACAGATCTGGAGCTGTAAATAAATTAGTAGTCTCAACAACAACAACAACAACAAATTATTTGTCCCAAACACGTTGAGTCGGCTAAATTGATAGTCTCTAGTTAATTTATTTTATTATTTTAAAATAAAAATAACTTGGACGTACATGAATAATGAGGGGCACGTGATTTATACAGGTTCAGATACTATGGAGGATAAGAATCCTATGGACCTATCGCTAATGATTTCCTTCCTTTTGTGGATAGGCGTGGTTATATTCTACATGTGGGTGTTACGATTTAATAAATTTTAAAGTCTTGGCTTGTTTGGCAAACTAGATTGGAGTGCGTAGGATTTCCTTACCCAGCTAGTTGTGTAGATTCAACTGTCATGTTGACAAGGCGGGAAATAGCGAGGTGAAATATGTTGACCCGCTTATCCGTGCACATGTAAGAGCAAGCTGAATCACGCAAGCTCTAGCAGCATGACTCCTTTTTTTATAAACTTTTCCTTTCACTATAGTTCTATTTATAATTTTTTTTAAAATGGTAATGAACTTTCTTTCCAAAACTTTCTAAGAAAACTAAAAACTTTTACAGAGATTTCACCAAATAACTTTTAGTGTCACATAGGGTGAGCTGGAGAGGATTGATTGATTGAAGCACCCGGTGTCACTAGTGAGGCTGACTTCAACGATGAATTGATAAAATAAATACGTAAACAGATGTTTCGGTGTCTAGTTTTAGATTTCTCTAGTTTTTATCTCAAACAACATACTTACTTTGTCTCCGAGAGCAACCAATTTTAATTATTCTCTCTCCTCCTTACCTATTTTACTAATTCTTTTAAATCTTTTTTGAAAACATTTTTGAACCGCTAGTAATGCATTTTACAAATGTAAATACATTTGCACTCAGCATGAGCAACGGAGCAGACCGCAACCTGAGAAAACCTTCTACGCACGTGGAAAACGAGATTCCTGGTGCCGTTGTGCTAGCATTACCCATAAGACCCGTGCCCGCGGCCCGTATGCAACTCAGATACGCCCTTGGGCCTAGTTTTCGGGAATATCAAGTCTTACGTGTCAGTTCCTTGGGCTTGTTGTGGGCCAGTTTTATTATCTTAGATTGCTACAATTGGGTTTCGCATGGGCTAAAGTTATTTTATGTCATGATCCAGGAATTATCCAACCCAGCCCTATTTGTATCCCAAAACACTTTTACAATATTTCGAATCGGGTACAAATACAAGCATCCTAAGAGTGGGCCTCGTTGATGTTGACGCTGGCATTACGACATTTATGCGCCATACGCATTTTCCAGTGAGCTGGCGAGATGAATCAGGCGGTGATTCATAGGAACCCTCTGGCTACTAGTTGGTGAACGAACCCGGGAAAATGTACATGCTCAGAGCACTGTCCAATATCTGATGATTTGTTCATGCTCTTGTTCTGAATCTAGTAATTGAAGCTAACATAAGAACGTTATCCTGCCTTAAAAGTTTTCTTTTCCGTTTGCGTCGGAAGTTTGCATTATATCTTACTCATAAAAAATCTAATTCAGGCCAAGCCTAGCCTACCCAACACGCAACCTCATTCTAGTAAATCATTTGTCGGCACAAACAGATGCATGGTACATTTGGTTATATCGCAACATAGCACATGGGCCAAAGGATGCCTCCCGGTTGTTGGCTGCACGTCTCCCTTTTGTGAATTTCTCATGTTGGTCGCAGGAGAATCGAGCGTTTCTTCATTCAGAACGTGCTGACGTAAAACAGCACACAGAAGGCAGAAAACGACGGCTTCATTTCCGCACTATACAACGGAAAATCAACAATTCGTGCTAGAACACGGCATCGTCAGTCAAAGATGTACCAGAACCAACTTGTAGGCCGCAAAGATGATGAAACCCTGCTCGTGCCTGCAGAAATTTCTCACCAAACAATCTTGCAGGCCACGACAACTATGAATTTTGTAAACGCGAGCAGTTCTCACGAAACGACAAAAAATCGAAGCAAAACGCCCAACAAGGAGCGCAGATGCAGCAAGCAAAGTATGTCCACTTAAACAAAGAGTGAGTGGTTTGGAAAGCATAATACACATAAATACAGACACCATGATCTCTTAAACCCGACAAAACTGAAGGAATCCATAAACAAAATACACTAAAGATAAGCTTGTTCCTGCATTCTGTTATACACTAGAAGCCTGAAACTAGATATCAGCCCTAAAAAATAAAGAAAATTTTCTTCTCCCAGTCCCAAAACTAAAGAGGTCCAGTTGTTACCTTCTTTTTGCTAAGTTTAAACTGACAGCTTACTCGTTGGGCCATTATAACATCCTCTAATTTACCAGCTCACCAGGTATATTCACATCTGATCTGATGCCAATAAGAAGGAACATATTGAAATCGACATAAACAAAGTTAAAACTTTCCTCCATTTCTCTTCCGTCCAATGCTCTGAGCTTAAAGCAGCATATCAGATTTGGCAGGCAATCTCCTGTAGAAGTTGAAAGGCACAGAGGGCATCCTGCTTCGGAACCGGGGATGACGCAACAGGTATAGCATAGTTATCACCATCAAAACCTGGAACGGTGTCAAGTACAGCACAATGGCGACAATCAGGGACAAGAATATGAAGATGGCGGTGGCCCGAGGGTCCCTCCAACTCAGCAATGCATGGGCTCTCTCACATTGCGTCGCCAGGTCACCAACCACTGTCTGCACACGACCCCCGACACTCCTCAACCTATCATAGCGCATTCTTACAATTTCAGCAGGTCTGGATGATGGGAATGTGTCGAATTCCTCATCAAGCTCGTCCGGATGTGTCATTTCAGCATGGGATAGCTTAGTATCCATGTGTGACGGGTTCCTTGGCCTGTAACGGTAGTTCCAAAGGCCAATCATGAACATATAGAGGAAAATGGTAGGCATGATAAGTTCCGGGTAGCAGATTAGTATCAGAAACAGCATGTGGACAAGCATTGTCGTAATTGGGTTTCGCCAGCTCCTGATGCCATCATACCACTTGACCATTGCCGCAAAACCACAGAACAGTGTGGTAATACGATAAAAGTTAGCCTTGCTGCGCCGCAAACTAAACATGTGTGAATCCACATCTAGCATGTACTCCACAACCTCCCTGCGCAACGGGGGCTCAGCTCGGCTAAGCCTTGCAGCAACAATCTGCATTGCCTGGTGCCTCAGGTAGTCCAATTGCATCACCGAAATTGGCTGCGCGTAGTGCATCTTTGGTAGCAGTGGCCGACCATACATCGCCATCATGTTCACCCAAGCTGTACAAGTAAATCGCACAGCCAAATGCAGCTCACCAGTCTTCTTGAGCCCACTAGGATGCAGAACCAGCAAAGGGTAGAAATGTGTGTACACCCTGTCAGTCTCCAGTGTCGAGAGGCGGATACGAACCTTTCCGATCCGCTGATCTGGACCACCACCATTCTTGCTTCCAATCTGTGAATTGTCAAACACCACCACTGTGATTACTGTGCAAGGATCAAACACCTCCCAAGTATATTGCTCATTCCACTGCGGATTTAGCGTTTCTAGTATAGTTCTTGTGCGCACCCACTTAGGTCCATACTTGGCAATACAGTAGGCATCGGTGGTGCGCCCATCCTTGGCCTTCATCGGAATCAAATTGCGAGCACCCAAAATCCCCACCTCAAGCATCCCAATGCTCGGCTTCCTTGCGGGCTTCGATGATGGCTGGAGATCACTACTGTAGTATGTGGACTCGTCGAGAACATGGTACCCAAAATCTAAAGACATCCGAAGCTGTATCTTGCTTGCAAACTTGGCCACCTTCTTCTCAGGATCATCCATTGGGCGCGCGAGGCTGTACCACCGTGGCTCCACTGGCTTGCCGAAGTGGTCGTGCCGTGGCATTGCCGCTTGGAGGGGGAGGATAATGCGGCCGAGCGGCTCGTCGCGTCCCGGCGCGACTCTGTCCTCGACAGTGACGACCAGTGGCTCGTCGAAGGGCTCCGAAGCGACGAACATGAACTCCTCGTTCCACATCGGGTTGGGCGTCCCCGGTGGCCCGCCGGGGCGCGTGCGCCGCACCTGGCCGGCGAGCTGCAGCTTCACGCAGGCGCTCATGGGGCGCGAGGTGTCGTGCGGCACGAGGTCCTGTGCCCCGATTGCGGCGACGCGGAGGTACACGAGCTTGGGGGAGAAGTACACCTTGGAGCGCGTGGACGCGACGGCGACCGGGCCGGCCGCGGCGTGCGCGTCGGAGTGCCAGGCGTCCTGGAACGCCTCGTCGGCCTGGGTCCCGAGCCAGACGGAGAGCATGACCTCTCCGCGGGGGAGCTTCTCCCCGCGCTTGGTCTGCAGGCGGTACCACTGGGGCGCGAGCGGCGAGTCCGGGGGCACGCGGACCGGCACCTCGGCGAGGTCGAACGCGACGAAGCCGACGAGGTCGTCGCCGGCGAGATCCTTGGCCTTTACGGCGACCTCGAGCAGATGCGACTGCAGGTTCGCGGCGGAGAAGGCGAAGACCTGGTGCCAGGCCGGGTTGTGACTCGCCCCGACCACGGAGGTGGTTCCCTTGAAGTTCCCGAGTTTGACCTCGACGAAGGGGTCGATGGCGCCGGTGGGGGACGTGGCGGGGAGGTCCCGCGCCTTCACGACGTGCACGTAGAGGAACCGCATCGGCTCGACGAGGTCGTAGGTGGACGCGGTCTTGCCCGCCCCCGTGGCCGCGGCGGCCGCGGCGGCCGCGGCGGCGGAGGGGTGGAGCCCCGGGATGTTGAAGCGGGGCCGCAGCACGGCAGCCAGCGGGGGCCGCGTCTCCACTAGCCCGAACTGCTGCTGCGGCGGCGGCATCGGGCCACCCGGGCCCGGCACCATGAACGGCCGCGGCGGCATTGCTCCCTTCATCTCCTCGGGATTGGCGGCGTTGCTCTGCCCGGCGCGGGAGCGGGCGGGCGGCGGCGTGGGGAGCGTGTGCTTGCTGTGCTGCCGCCCTGACGAAACACTAGTGAGGCATTCCGCCGAACAGCCGTGTGAACTGAGAGCGGAGCGGGTAACTACTGCGCTACGTGTGCGTGTACGGGTACGGCACGGCAGATCAGCCGCCCCCGTGGCGCCTCGTGCCGGAGCGCACCCGTTAGATCCTGATCCCACGGCTCGCATCTGGCTGCATCTTCCGAAGAGGAATCCGATTACTGACCGTGAACTTACTGGAGTCAACACAACTACTCACTGCCATTGTGGGTCCGGTACACGCGGGACCACGGTATCAGTGTGAACGGTGCTTTGACGCATTCGTGTGGAAGATGTTGCTGTACGGAGGAGGCGTGCCTTGTTGGGGGATGGATGGGGACGGTGGAGAGTGGGGCCTGGGGGAGCCTCGTTGGCCGATGTTGCTGGCCAGCTTGGCTCGTTGGATCCTCTGTGCTCAGTTCGAAATGGGGAGCTCCGAGCGCCGCCGGCTGGCTGGCCCGCTTCGTGAGCGTGCTGCTCGGACTCAGGCTTTTTCACTGTTCTCTTGCCCTCTAGCTAGACAGAGAGATGGACGCACATGCATGAGCCCTCCCTCTCAATCCAAGCTGGCCCCCTCGTCGTAGCGCCGTGGTACATGGGCCACGCAAGGTTCCGACACGGATTGTACCATTATCATTCTCCACGGTCCCGTGAAGTTTCGTGTCATGAACATCGGTTGCCTCAACTGGAAACGGAAGACATGCACGATGTTTTCGCGCAAGGTAAAATCGAGGCCTTTTCTACTCTCTGAAATACTTGTAAAGCACGTTAATAAACTGTCCGAGAGTACGCTGTGGACGCGAGCTTTTTCATGCACTCCATCGGAAATTGCATGACTTTTTTAGCAGCGAGCACAGAAAACGGGACATCGTTACAAATGACCATGCTACAGTCCTTCAACGCCCTACCCGCCCGCGGCGTCGATCTCCGCGACAGCGAATCTCGCGGCGCTGAGCGGCTCGGCGTGCTCCGCGACCATCGCGGGAGCCGACTCGCTGAGGAAGGAGAAGTCGGCGTTAATGGACCGGGATCGAGGGGGCTCAGGAAGGAGAAGTCGAAGTCGTCGTGGACAGGCCTCGTCGACTCCTCCGAGGCGGTCGCGGTAGGCCCCGCCATGCTCGTCGACGCCACGCGAGCTAGGTCGCCCCGGCGCGGCCGTCGCGGCTCCTCCTTGACCTCCCAGTGCAGCCCTGACATCCGACGATCTCGCGCGCCGCCCCGCTCCACGGCTCGCCGACGGCCATCACTTTAGGCGCGCGCGTTGCAAACACCCTCCCCATCCGCACCATATTGGCCACTAGATGAAGCATTATATATTGTAATTATTTGGGATTAGGGTGTTGGTTCCAGGATGATATGCTTATGTTTTGCATCAAAGAACACGGGCCACACGCGATCTCGTTGCCTGAGATCCGGGGCTACTGTTGTTGACACCGATGATGTGCAGCGTCCCTGTCAAGCCGCCGTTCTCGGATATCTGCGCTGCTCAAATAGCTCTATCCGTGCAATTCGGACACAACGCCTTAAGTAACTGTTAGTTGCCTTTCCGTCATTTGAAATGTGTCTCGTTGGTGACGCACGGTAGCCATTTGCGTTCCGCGCCCTCAAGGCTTCGACCCTGACGCCGATCGGCCAGACGGCTCGGCTAGGTATGCACACATAAAAAAGAAAAGACACTACATTAATGTTTATTACTCTTGTCTTTCACTGGTAATAATCGGCAGCGATTAGTACGATGGGGCCAAGACATGACGGGCAGGCTCGTGAACGCGTCCCATCCGTGGATCTACCGCCCGTCACGTAAGCCGGTGGACGCGCGCGAGCGTTTCTGCGCCGATGAAGCAAGCGCCGACGTACGCCGCAGTCCAGGAAAGCTCGGTGCCGCGCCGCCGTCGCATCGAGGGACCGGGAGCACACTTCGCCGCTGCGCCCCCCCCCCCCCCCCCCCCTCCCCTCCTCCGACATGGCGTTAACACTCCCCGGCGTTAACACTCCCAGGGGCCGGGCCTGAGCGTGGTTTCACTACAAGAAACCAATAAAAAGGCGTAGGATTTATAGCCGTTGGTTGGCTATTGCAGCCGACGGCCATAAGTTATCGGTTAACCGTCGATTTTACCCGTCGCAGTTAGTTCGATAGTTTTAAACATTACATTCGTCGGTTTGAGAAACTGACTCTGAAACCGATGGCTATAAAAGCTATAGCCATCAGTCCGGGTAAGCTGTTAAAGCCGTCGGCCGTGGACCGACGCTTTTAAAGTTATAGCCGTTGGCCGCCCAGCAACCGACGGTTGTAGTTGTTTTTTTCTTAACCCTGGCTGGTCCTCCTGTCCATACAGCACACATACATCACAATAACATACATGTCCAAAAGACAATTTCACAAACAACCATAGAGCAAGCAATATATAGCAAGCTAGAGTGTAAACGACAATGTCACATGTCCAAAAGTTCTCTAAGTTCATACAAATTCAAGTTTACAATGTCCGTATGAAAACACAATGTAAATGACATTGCAAAGATTAATCCGTCTCCATGTTGTTGTTTGAACCTTCACCACTCGCACCTCCGCTGTTCAAATTAAGAAATACATCGCAAGCTTCACGCGTTCCATGAGGGAACTCTGCGAAAGTTAAACTTTGCATTGGTACATATAATTCAGATATATCTTGATCAAAATTCACTAATTGACTTATGTGTTACAAAACTCACATATGTAACTAGATTATGTCTAAGGTTGTCATGCTCATATATATTTTGCTCAAATGTATTTCAAACTATAAAATTTGACTTAAAGCCGTTGCGGTTCATGAAAGTAGGAGTGTATGGTGCTCAAAAGTATTAGAAACTATTTTGCTCAAGTTAACCTACTTATTCATGAAAGTACAAATTTACACGTCATACCGCTGTGACTGGAGATGGTGATGGTTGAGCCTGCCCCAAGCCAAAAGGCATCAGTGGGAGAACACTTGTAGAAGCTTGCCATCCAGGATGAGTTGCGGCCAACATCAACATGAATCCCTGAGGTTGTGGAATATATGCTTGGCCACTATCGGAACCCTGAGACACATATGGTTACAATTTTGTATTCTGACTCAAATTAATAAGATATGCAGTTATACCTGTGACGAGGGGCCAACAGGTTGTCTTGGCGACATAGGACGAGGCATACCAAACTGCGACCCAATGCCACCTTTAGCGAAGAACTGCATCAAGTAAAGATATTAAGTTAATTAATATATCACATATATGGTAAGGAGTATTCTAACTCGAATAAAACAAACAAATGTACCTGCGACATTAGGTCGATCTGACTCACGACACCACCTTGAGATTGTTGTGGCATACCAAACTGAGATGCAGTATTAACTTGAGTCAAGAACTGCATCATATAAATTATTTGTGAAATCTTAAGTAGAACCATTTTGGTACCGAATACATTGTGCGATAGTTAAGATTACATGTTACATGTGTCATAAACAAATATTGTATCTGTTGTTGCATTTGTTGCATCTATTCCTAGGTGTGTCTCAATTCTTCTCTTAACTCCTCTGTGTCCGCAGTAGATCGGGACCGACTAGAACTGACACTAGAGGATAGTCGTCTAGCATAAGCCTCGCGATCCACATACCCGTCACCCAACCCAAGTCTAAAACAAATACAAGTGTTATGCATTAATAGTCGGTAACTTATAAACCATCAATATCTTTACACATACCTCCCATGCGGTAGACCCCCACCGACTTCGTACGCCGCACCCACATCCAACGGCTCTCTTACATAATCCACATCATCTCCATGAGTTTTCTTCAAACACTCAACATATTTTGCCTGTAAAACATTAAGTTCATAGATGGATGTAATAATAGATACATTGGATTCATGTAGAGATGTAACAAACAATCAACATACTTACCACTTTTTGCGTTGCTACCTCGTCACACAATTGCTCCGGATGATTTGGGTCTGTACCTCTGTGCGCCTTGAGGTAAACCTCGAAAAAGGTAGGAGGAGTACCAGTTTTAGCTTCCTGCAATACAGCTTCCTTCTGAAGGATGTGCCACAATATCTTTGTCATCACTCTCACGTATCCCTCTTCAGAATGCCACTTCATTTGCTTCGCTGTCTCTTAGGATAGAAACAACCGTTTAAGCTTTGACGTGATAGGCATGTAACGAAGTTATTTTATTGGTACTTTTGTAGTTATTTCCTCTTCATCATCACTCAGGACCTAGACATATCTAGATGAATTGCAATGTATACAATGAGTATCGTGTTTGTGTTCCTTCTAAAACAACATGCAATTATTCTCGCACGCATCAATCTTCTCATAATTCATGCCCAGACCGGCCAAAAGCTTCTTAGATTGGTATGGTTCATTCGGCATCTTATGATTTGATGGAAGGAGATCACTGATCAACTTCAAAATACCATTATAGTAATTGTTTGCGAAATTGTACTTGGACTTCATCGCCATAAGTCGTGTGACCGCCTGCAGAACAGTCACGTTGGTGCCCTCATGCACTTTTTCATCTGAGGCGGCAAGAAGCCTGTAAAACTTCTGCACCTCCTCTGGCGGTGACTGCTCTTCATACTCTCTACCAACGTCCATTATCATCTCATCAATTCGATCTTCATCCTCGTTTCTGTCCGACTCACCGGCGTGCTCCATCTCCCCATGCTCGCGCCACACTAGGTAGTCGGGCGTAAATCCGTGCTTGCAAAGGTGCGGCTCCATTTCAGACCTATACAGACGTCGACGATTCTGGCACTTGCTACACGGATACTTCGTTACACGACCACCACTAGCAAAGGCTTGGTTCACGAAAACTTTTGCAATATGAGCCCATTCCATAGTGTGCGCACCAGTTGAACTCCATTTGTTGAAGTGTGAGCTGCGAGACTCCTGTCGGACTGCTCGGAAGCAACCCGCGAGGTTCTTTATTTCTGGAGGGGGCTTGGCACCCTTCACGACCTGGACTCGAGGGAGCGGATGAACTCAAGGATTTACGTGGTTCGGGCCGCCGGAGCGTAATACCCTACGTCCACGGGTGTGCTTGTTCTACTACTTTAGCTTGAGCGCTTGTGCGTAGTGTGATCTGGAGAGCGGGGAATCGGAACCCTTTGCAGGGTGGTCACCCCAGTCCTTTTATAGTTTAAGACCAGGGTGGTTACAATGATGCTTGGGGCCCGACAGGTGGCCCCAAAGCTTTGAGTGTCCTATAAACGATCTAGGGATTTGTCCTCTGAGTAGAGTGGCTGGTGGGGGAGTTAAGTCCCTCCATTCGGCGGTCGAGTGCCCTTGATCGCATGTCAGGTGATGATGAAGACGCCGCCTTGTCGTCGTGTCTCCTCGCCCCGCTTGGGTGGCTTAGTGCCGTTGGGCGGCATTGTACTGCTGTCACACCCTGTCGTCCTGTCTTGTCACTGTAATGGTGAACGGGCAAGGTACGGGGCCGTGCGTAGTGTGCCAAGCTTCTAGATAGGGCGCGAATCGTGAATGCGAAGCCTGACAGCGCACTTCCTTCTTGACTTCATCGACCAACGACCCACGAGGGATCATGGGGCACGCGGCGGCTCTGGTGCTCTTATCGACGGGCTTGGTGTCTAGGGACACATGGCGGCTCCGGACCTTATCTCAGTGGAAAGGCTAGGACCGGAGCCCGGGACACGTATCAGCACCGGAGCTATCTCTAGCGGGGAGGCGGCTCAGAGCTAGAGGGCACGTGTCAGCTCTGGACCGCACCTCAGCGGGGAGGCATAGGTCGGATCCCAGGGCACGCTTGAGCTCCGAAGCTCAAGCACATGCAGAAGCACTAGGGGTGACCATGGGGCCCAAGGCACGTGGCTTATGCTGGGGCCCGCCTCAACAGGGAGGTGGGGCCCATGCTGTCTTTTACCCACTATGCGGGGGTACCCAGTCCGCACAGTACCGAAAGTGGCCCCCGGACCCATCTCGGGGAGGCATTGAGCCCGCAGGTGATACCCCCGTATCTCCCGTGTGGTGGTTTTGAACCTGTGCTTTGGAAACCGAAGTGGTGGCGAGATGGAAAGGTTGCACGTCCTTGGCATTGTGGGCGTATTCAGTCAAAGCAGCAATGCGTCGTCGTGTTTACTCCTGACTTGACGGGTCACGACGATGCACTAGAGGGGTCGCCTCGGGGTAACTACTGCGACAGCCCATAGGCCACAGGAATACCGCACTGGCTCCTTCGGGAACCGCCGGACGTTCCCGAGTTTCTAGTCGCCTTTCCCGCCAGTGTCTGACTGGTAGACATGGGTCCTACCCATCATTCGTGGGGGCGAGTGCTAAGGCGATGTGCTCGAGGGGTTGCGTCGGGGCACTTACTGCGGCATACAATGGGTTGGTTGTTGTAGTTCCACCATGCCTCTTTTCCCGTGGACCGCCGGACATCCCCAAGATGTTACTCACCTGACCCCCGGTGTTCGACGGGTGGACCTGGGTCCTACCCACCTACGGGGGAGGTGAGTCTCTAGGCGCCATGCCCAAGGGGTTGCCTGGGTCATTTACTGCATCAACCGATGAGTTGGTTGCTCCGCTCTCCTCGGGAACCGTCGAACGTTACCAAGAGGTTATTCTCCCAGCCCCCAGTGTCTGACGGGTGGGCTTGGATTCTACCCATCGTTGGGGGAGGTGAATAACCCGCGGTGTGCAGAGGTGGAAACCCAATCGTCGTGCCTGTTGCCCTGCTAGAGATCGTGGCTGAGTATAAAAGGAGGCCTTCCGATGTAGGATGGCACCCCTACACCATGTGGCCTTTGTTCTCCTCTTGCGCGCTGGAAGTTCCTTCTTCCCGACGTTTTCGCCCACTTGTTACTTTCACACTTGTAGCCCTCTTCATCCACTTCTACGAGATGTTCATGTGTGTGCGGACTTCAGTGATGCTCTCTGGTGCATCCTCCCCCTGACAGCCTCGGATAGAAGCACATGCCATCCTGACGGTGAGCCAGTGGTAGGGGAGGCTGTCGGGGACAGGTTCCTTGACTCGCAGTGAGTCCCTACACCAGTGTCATGTGGGTCATGTCCTCTAGGCGCCTCGCCGAAGGAGGACTTCCCGCCAGTACCGGAGGAAGGTTAAGTCCAGAGTGATCAAGCCTTTCTCCAGGTACTATTGTGGACAACAAAATCTGCCATAGATGGCATTTTGGCCCACACGACATAGGATGTCACTATTGCCTCCGTCAGCATGTGTTGCTGCCGTCCTTGGTCTTATAGCAGGTGACCGTCTCACTGCGTAGAGATTGGCTCGGGGGACAACCAGGCAGGCCACGGAGCAGGAAATTACTCGACTTGTAGCTGTTGAATTTCTTAGTTGTCTTGTATCCCCTTTTATATGCCACAACTCTGTTATTAATGAAAGTATCTTTGTTTCAAGTCTTTCATTGTCCTATGTTGTAGATGTACACTTTGGACCCTTAGCAGCGCAAGGGCCTGGGATGACTTAGCCAACGTGGGTACCTCCTTTGGCGATGTCTCAAGCTTGTTCCTTTGGGTCTTTAGCAGCGTAAGGGCCCAGGGCACTACGACAGTGTGACTACCAGTTGAAAGTGCATCTAGGCTAATTCCCCATGGGTTTTGATGATTAATGACAACACTTAATTGACTAATGAGCTTTGCAAGTATGAGTACAGATGATTAAGAAATTCACGAAGATGGATACACTCAAAAAGGAAAAGAGGAGAAAAAGGCAAATACACAAGAGGAATAGAATCTAGGGTTAATTCTTTTGTGTTGAGTTCAGCCCCTGAGCGTGAGTGTGATCATAGAGTAAAGTGCTGAGAATCATATAAGAGCTCATAGTCCAAGTTTAGGTTGAGTGGAGTGAAGATTTGGGATCAGCCCTGGAAATAGGGATGGACTTGTCCGGGCTGGGAGCCGGACTAGTCCGGCACATCGGACTGATCCGATGTAGAACGGAACAAGTGGTTCTGGGTGAGTTCGTACTTGTCCGGGGTGGACGGCCGGACTAGTCCGAAGTGTCGGACTAATCCAATATAGAACGGAACATTAGTTTCTGTGTGAGTTCGTACTTGTCCGTCATGGGACGGACTAGTCCGTGGAAAGAGTGTCTAAGCTGTGTAGGAGCCAAGTGCTGAAGGACCGAACTAGTCTGCTCTTTGTGGCCGGACTAGTCTGCAGGTTCAGACTAGTCCGTTTCCAACCAGAATAGGAGTTTCTGAGTGAGATCGGACTAGTCCTCTGTGTGTCGGACTAGTCCGTGTGAAACTAGGAAGTAGCTGCAGGAACTAAGTCTTGGATGGTCGGACTTGTCTGCCCATGGAGGCCGGACTAGTCTGGTAGACCAGACTTGTCCATTCTCAACTGGAACAATGGTTTCTGAGTGAGATTAGACTAGCCCGTTGTGGACCGGACTAGTCCGTGGTATGTGTCCGTTTAGTTGGTGAAATCCGACCATTTAGTTGGTGAGACCCGACCGTTTAGTAGGTGAAGAGTGATGTCATCGGTCCCCGCAGGCCGGACTAGCCCGGGGTCAAAGGGCGGACTAGTCCGTGGTTTTGCAGTTGGCAACGGTTAGTCCCCGGGACCTCTCTAAAAAGAGGTTGCCCGGGCCTCAAAGAAAAGGATAAGCACCCCAACAACGAAATAGCCTTCCTAGAGCTTTTCTAGTCCCCTCTCTTCGAGTTCTTGGAACCCTAAGTGTGATTCTTAAGGGTCTGTGAGTTTTGGGAAGAGGAGAAGAAGGGGAGTGTGCACTTTAGAGCTCTTGGTTGATTCTCCGGCACTGAGTCAGAGTTGTGCTGTTGAAGAGAATTGTTTGTTAGTGCTTTGAGCTGAGTTCTCGTGGGAGCCTCAAGCTATGAGTTGCCCCACGACATATTGTGAAACATTTGTAATATAGTGGAAGAACAAGCCAACCTGTGTGGTGGCTTGGTGAGGAAAAGGTTGAGAGCAACTTGGTCCTTATTGGACTACTCAACATGGACGTAGGATCCTTTGTAGAGCTGAACCACAGGATAAACACCGTGTTCTTGTCTCATTAAACTATAATTTGCCATGACCGAACTAGTCCGCCCTCAGGACTAGACTAGTCCGCTCTCTGTGAACTAATCATTTTATTAAGCCGAATTTCAGATTTTCCGCCTGTCGGTACCCTCAATATGGGGTACCCCCGCGCACAGGGAAATCGTCTAAGGACTTCGCCCCTTCCGCAGGGGCGAACTCCTAGGGCACCCAAGCCGGACCTCCCCTCTCCGCGGGGAGAGCTCCAAAGGCTCCACGTGTCTAGCGGGGCCGGATCTCCCTCTTCTCAGAGGAGAGCTTCGGGCCCACCACATGGCCAGCAGAGACGAACCTCCCCCTCCACGGGGAGAGCTCCGAAGGTTCCACGTGTCCAGCGGAGCCGGACCTCCCTCTCCTCAAAGGAGAGCTCCAGGCCCGCCATGTGGCCAGCAGAGCCGGACCTCCCCCCTCCGCTGGGAGAGCTCCGAAGGCTCCACGTGTCCAGCAGGGCCGGATCTCTCTCTCCTCAGAGGAGAGCTCTGGGCCCACCACGTGGCCAGCAGAGCCGGACCTCCCCCTTCCACGGGGAGAGCTCCGAAGGATCCACGTGTCCAGCGGGGTCAGACCTCCCTCTCCTTAGAGGAGAGCTCCGGGCCCGCCACGTGGTAGCAAATCAGCGCTGCCTACCCAGCCCGGTAGGCAGCAGGAGTAAAGCCGCACCATGCCTTGTTCGTACAAGGTATTCAAGACACGCGACTTCCCAAGGCACGATATTGAAGACCCACACCTTCCGAAGATGCGGAGACGCGGAGCACGCCCCTGACAAGAAGCGTCGCGCCTAGTCGCATCACAGTGAAGACAGGCACGCAATGTCAGAAGATGTACACCAATAAACGCAGTGACAAGACATCCCCTGCCGCCCCTGCCATCATCAACCACTACGCCTAGCTTGCGGTGTGGGTAGGGCGGCAGGCCGGAGGCTCAGAAGTCTTCGCCAGAGACAACTACCGACGTTATTGCAGATACGGTAGATGGCAGAGATCACCCTAGGACCACCTGTCGGGTCCCGGGGCCCACCTTGTAAGCCGCCTGAGCCTTGGACTATAAAAGGCTCGGGAGGCGACGTTACAAGGGGTTCACACCCTAGCTGGTTCGCACTCCAGTCGGTTCACACCCCAGCTGGTTTGAACTCCATTCGGTTCACCTCTTAGCACACTCACACTCAGGGTTAGGCTCTACGCCACCTTGCAGTATACATTCAGGCACTCATCTCATCCTCAAGCTTAGAACTCCGGTTCTAGGCACCAAGCAATACAACGAGCACCTCTGCTCACCGTGGACGTAGGGTATTACGCTCCGGCGGCCCGAACCACGTAAAAAACCCCTTGTGTTCATCTCTTTCCTTCGTCCAGTACAGCGAGACTCACGCAGGGGGACTAGCCCCTCCGAAAAAGAACCTCCGCGGGTTGCCCAGTGCAGGCCCGCGGGAAGTGTCGACCGCAGACCCTTCGACATTTGGCGCGCCAGTAAGGGGGCTTTTTCCCTTTTGCGTCGAGTCTTCGCTCACGAAGATGACCAAACTTCCCTCTGCGGAAAGCTCTCCTCGCCCTCGTTCCCGGAGAACAATGACTAGCGAGGCTTACGTCTCGACGCACTCAGGGGGGAGTGTGTCGGGACAGGCTGGAAGCCAGCAGCCGACTCCGGCAACGCGGACTCCAGCAAGCCCAAGATCTGCTGCAGCACCGAGTGTCACTCATGGGAGTACACTAGCTGCAGTACTAGCGCTTCTACGCAATCCACCTGCTGGGACGCGCCTCAGACGGAGACTCAGAAGTGGATTCGCGACGTCGACCGTCTCGTCGTCGTCGCCGCCAACCCTCAGCTTTGGCGGGGACGACGCCCTAGTCAACCAGATGTGACGCTGTCGAGCACGCAAATGGTTGATGGGCAGACGGCAAACTCCCGCTCCACCAGGCTCCCATCGGCGGACCTGAGGTCGGAGTTGGAGCGATGTCACCTGGGCGAAGATGCTCGCGTGACCATCGAGCGACGACGAGAAAGGCGTCAGAACCATGAGGCCGGCGACAGCATGTCGACCGCCTCGATCCAGCCTGGGCCGCAGACGTTCGCTACGTGATCTCTGCCCCAGGCGTACGCCACGCAGCATATGCCTCAGCCATATGCCCTGTAAATGACGCCCCCGGTTTATGGTGCACCTTTGCCCATGCCGGGGTACACCATGCCAACAGCGGACCAAGCGTTCGTGACACCAACACCTGCAGCAACAGGAGCGGGGTGTGCAGCCTTGGCGCCGCACCTTCGCTTCGCGAAGTGGCCGCGCAAGTTCCGGCCACACCTGCCAGAGAAGTACAATGGCAGCGTCAACCCGGCGGAGTTCCTCCAGATCTACTCCACCGCCATCCTTGCTGTAGGAGATGATGAAGCCGTCATGGCCAACTACTTCCCCGTCGCCTTGACCAGCCTAGCACGGTCTTGGCTCATGAACCTCCCCCAGGGTTCCATAACCTCCTGGGGAGAGCTCTGCCGACAGTTCACCGCCAACTTCGGCAGCTCCTACACCCGTCCTACCACGGAGCTTGACCTCCACGCCCTCCAACAACAGCCTGGAGAGTCGCTGCGCTCCTTCATCCAGCGGTTCTCCCAGGTACGGAACACCATCCCACATATCCAGAATGCTTCTGTGGTTGTGGCGTTCCGGCAGGGTGTAAGGGACAAGAAGATGCTCGAGAAGCTCGCCACCAGAGAGGTGCGCGACGTCTCAGAGCTCTTCGTCCTGGCGGATAAGTGCGCCAGAGCGGTGGAAGGGCACAACTGGCACTCGCAACCAGCCTCCAAAGCCGGAGGACAGCCCGGGTCTAGCGCTGTTTCCCATGGGAGCAGCAAGAAGACCAAGAAGGGAGGCGGCAAGATCAAGCCGCCGGCCACAGCTCCCGTTGCTGCAGCTGCAGCACCCACCGGAGCTCGGGGGCCATGCCCCTACAAGAGGCCGCGATAGTCACCAGCCCCTGGCGGTGACCATAACGAGCCGTGCCCCGTGCACAACACCAGCAGCCAGACTGCTGCTGAGTGCCGGGAGATCCAGAAACTCGCGGAATGCTTCCGCAAGGGGCAGAAACCGCGCGCGGATGCTCCGCCCTTCCGTTAGAGGGAGGGCAAGCAGAAGGTCGACCCCCGAGACAACGTCGACCAGCAGATGGAGTTCCAGGAGCCCCAACGCGCTCTGAAGACGGTCCACTACCGAGGGCTCCAGCTCCAGCGACGATGAGCGTTGCAAGGCGCTCCACGTAATCTACGGAGGGTCCTCGGACCCCTCGTCCTGGAATGCAGTCAAGACTCTGCGTCGAGCTGTGGCGTTGGTGACCCCTACCCCGTGCGCAACACCGCACCTCAGGTGGGTAGGGACCCCCATCACCTTCGACGCCACCGACTGCCCCAAGAACATGGCCGGGGCCGGGCAGCTACCGCTCTTGGTAGCTCCCACCATCGCCAACGTAAAGATGTACCACATCCTGGTGGATGGCGGGCCGGCCTCAACCTCATCAGTCGTGCAGCCTTCCAGAAGCTGCAGATCCCGATGGCCAAGCTCACCCCCTCGAGCCCATTCTCAGGGGTAGGGCCGGGACAAGTCGTCCCCTACGCCAACATCAGCCTGCCGGTGACCTTCGGGGCACCGGACAACTATCGAACAGAGTACATTCTGTTCGACGTGGCGGAGATCGACCTCCCCTTCAACCCATCATTGGCAGGCCAGCCCTGTACCGGTTCATGGCAGTAGCCCACTACGGCTACCTCATCTTGAAGATGCCTACACCAACAGGTGTCCTCAAGGTCCGTGGAGATCGAACTGCCGCAGTGTCAGCCTTGGATAAGCTCCAAGCACTTGCGACAGCCCGAGCACCAGCTCCTGGCGGTGTAGAACCGGGCCAGCTCCACCCGAGCGCACGCCACCGTGCCTCGACCTCACCTCCCGGGGGCTGCCCTGGACCTGTCAACCTCCTGAAGGCCTGAGCCAATGGAGGAAGACATCCTGGGTCCCACAAAGAGGGTCCGGGCCTGTCTACCTCCTGTCGGCCTTGAAGGAAGACATCCCGGGCCCCCCAAAGAGAAGCCGTGCAGGACCAGCTCTCGCGTGAAGACATCGACCTCGTCGACGAGGCTCGATTACAAGCAACGCTCCGCAACGCACGGTACTGGCAGGCGCTCCGGCGGTACCACCAAAGGACCGTGCGTGTCCGGGAGCTCAAAGAAGGCGACCTGGTGCTGCGGCGCATACTTTCTCGTGAAGGGACCAACAAACTCTCCCCCATCTGAGAAGGAACCTTCCGAGTCACGAAAGTATGCCGCTCCGGGTGCGTACGCCTTTCCACCGAGGATAGGGACCCGCTCCCGAACCCTTGGAACATAGAACACCTCCGTAAGTTCTATCCCTAGAGCAGTAGTAGGACATGTCTCTTTCTTTCTATAATAGATCCCTTAGAGTCCAGGAACAGCGCTCGGAGCAACTAAGCCCCAGGGACGGTCCAGGACTACGTCCAGCTTGGACTGGTTCCGACCCTAAGCGCGTAGGATCTTGCTTCCCTTCATAATGGGGCGGGTCGTTGCCTCCATGTTTAGCCTGCCTTCCTCCTATGGGTATTTATATGGAAAGAATCCTGCCCTACCATGCTCTTTCTTATGTGTTCATTTAAATTATGCATTAATTTTTATGATCACGCCTCCATACCAAACACAGTGTATGCTCATCGTACACTTAGCTCTCTCTCTTCCCACTCTCATCCCTAGTCCGCATTTGCTGTCCTGACCGAAGGCGGTCGTGCTTGAGGTACCTGACGATGGCCAGGGGGCCTCTCGGACCTCCCCCAGTCAGTTGCTATGACGCCAGTCGGTCACCTCCAGGAAAAACCTGCGCTGTGCATGGGGGGTCCAGGGTCTGTAGCCTGCTTTGCCTGGTTCCGACCCAAAGCGTGCGCACCCTGCCCTTCTGAGGTCCAGGGGAGTACAGCCTGCTTTGCCTAGTTCCGACCCAAAGCGTGTGCACTCTGCCTCCCTAGCGTTAGGGTCCAGTACTAGGGGCCGGACGGTCGTACCCTGACCTCGGAGGGATTCGGACCTCCAGTGCCGGGTGCACTGAATTTCCCAAGCCCCGTATGCCGGTCTAGGACCGTAAGCCAAATAAGACTAAGAGACAGGGAAGGGAGAGCCTCCAAGGAGAATTACGGTTCCCCTACTTGTGTGCAGGACCTCCTGGCCTTAGCTCCGCTGCAGGAATATGGTAGGTGTGCCCAAACAATTGGCCACACCTACCAGGGGGCCACTACGAGGACCGCCAAGGAAGGACCGGAGCTCCCGACTACTCCAACTCAAGACCGGAGGAGCCGGACCCCGCCCCCTCCGTAGGGGCGGGCTCCGAAGGCCCCACGTGTCTGGCGGGGTCGGAGCTCCCCTCTCCTCAGAGGATAGCCCCGGGCCCGCCACATGGCCGGCAGCGCCAGACCTTGCCCCCTCCGCAGGGGCAAGCTCCGAAGGCTCCATGTGTCCAGCGGGGCTAGACCTCCCTCTCCTCAGAGGAGAGCTCGAGGCCTGCCACGTGGCCAGCAGAGCCGGACCTCCCCCCGTCCTCATGGGGCGAGCTCCGGAGACCCCTTGGGTCCTTAAGTTAGCAAGGACCTAAGGAAGGTGTCTGTGCAAAGCTTCAAGATCGGTGGAGACCTCCCGAAGCCCTTGCGGAGCTAAGGGATTGGGCAGCCCAAGCCAAGACGAAGAAGACACAGGCACAAAAAACAACAAGAGTTCATTCATTCATCAAGGGCTCCAAGAGCTGGACTACAGACTCAACAAAAAAAAGAGAAGATACAAGACCTTCAGCTACAAGGGCGGGTGCCTAGGAGTCCCCGGACTCCCGCTGGAACCTAGAGGCGACAAGGGCAGCGACCTCTCTGACTCTGGCCCTGGCGACTTCCTCCTGCTTGGCGACGGGGCCTCAAACCACCGGCTCCAGAGAGAGGGAGGGACCCCGGCTCTGGAGGCATGCCGACACGTGCGTGGCGACCTCCTTCGCCATGCTCCATCCCTCCGCCTCGAGCTCATCGGCGACCACAGCCTCGAGCCTATCCAGCTTGGCGCTGATGGACTCGAGTGCCGGAATCACCTCGGCCACCTCTTGCGCCGGAGCCCCTGTCCTCACGGGGCTGAAGCCGAGGGGTACCAGGGCGGACCCTACCTGGACGACGAAGCTCCAGACCGCTCGGGCCTCGACGGACCACAAAGCCTGGAGCTTCTCCACCTCTTGGCGGGCTGCCAGTAGGGCGCCGGGCCCCTCCTCAGAGAACTTCTTCTCCTTGGCCGAGAGGGAGTTCTCGCGGAGCTCGAGGTCCCTGGCGAGCCGCTCTAGCTTTGACGCCCGGAAGTCGGCCACCAGCTCCCGCTCCAGCGCCGCCTGACGCTCCCGAGAGGCCTCTTCCTCCCTCTCGGCCAGGGCTGCCTCCCGAAGCTCCAGCTCTTCGGTTTGAGTCTTCAAGTCACCCTCGCCAGCCTCCAGCTGCTCGGCGACCTTCTTCTCCTTGGTGGCCACGGCTCGCTCCCGATCCACGACGGCGCACACACGACGCGCCAGTTGCAGCCGCAACTCCTCCATAACATCGGAGCGCGCCTGGGCCTTGGCATGAGCTTCGCGGGTCTCCTAGAAGAGCTGCCAGGTCTTGGATTCCAACGGGCGAGAACCCTCTTCTGCAACTCGAGGAGATCCTCCTCGACGTGAAGCCTCTCCCGTCTCGCGTCGAGCTCCGCCTCAACCTCCTGAGTCCTCAGCTTCAGGAGCTGCCCCCAGCTGAGGAGGCGGTCCCTCTCCTCCGCCAGCACCTCCCGCTCTCGCTCTAGGGCAGCCTGGACCTGCAGGACGCTCGACTGGGCGAGCTCCATCGCCTCTGACAACGGCAGAGGAGCGGCAGAAGCCGGAGGCACGCCGAAGACCTCCTCCATGACATCGTCGTCTGGTGGAGGAGACACCGACATCTCGGCGACCGGGATGAGGCGCCGATCTGGAGAAGCCAACACCGAAGCAGGGAGGCTCCCGACGTGCCCCTGCTCGCTGCCCGCTGGAGCACCTGCACCCGCTCCTCCCGCTTCAGCACTCGAGCCCTTGGCAGCTGCCGGCTGCCGAGCTGGCGAAGGAGGACGAACAGGTGCCGCTGCAGCTGCAGGAACCGATCCTGCCAGCACAGGAGGAGGCCCCTGCACCGACTCAGGGGCCAGTGAAGCCGCTGCAGCTTCCGGACGCTGCGGCGCAGGACCTCCACTGGCCGAAGGTGCCCGGGGAACAAACGCGTTCCCGGCACCCGGTGAGTCCCTGCAAGCACGGGAACCCCTCAAAACAAGAAGAAGGGAAATACACAAGTGTCGAGATCCGAAGAATGCAAACTTACCGAGGAACTCAAACACTCCAGCGGGCATGGAGCCCTGGCTTCCGAACCGGGGCAGGACCGTCAAAGCCTGCCGTCGCCGCCGGGGCCTGCGCTGAAGGCACCCGGACCGGCGGAGCAGGGGGTGCATCAGGAGCCCCCTGGGAGATGGAGCAGAAGGGCTCCCGCCAGCAGTGCTCATGGCTCCGCTCGTCGATCCAGCCCCTGAAGCCCGGGGCGCCTGCGTCCCCGGATGAATCTTGGCGCTGCTCCCTCCGGCGCCACCGCCAGCCAAGCCTGCGGCCGGGACGCTCGTTGACCGGGACGCCTGAGCCCTCGGCACGCCCTCGGACATCGCAGCTCCAGCGTCCTTCCTTGGAGCTCCATCACCCGTGGAGGAAGGGTGGGACGCCTGGGACTCCACGGGCTGCTGCTGGCCGAGAGGAGTCCCGTCGGTGCGAAGGACCCGAGGCCTCTTGGGGTCACTGCCCAACGAACCGATGCCCCCTGAGGGAGGGTGCAGGGGCGTCCCGATCCCCTGTCTTGACACACCCGACGCCCTCGGAGGGGACCGGGCGCACTTCTTCTCCGGCAAGGCTGGCTCCTTGCCCTTCCCCTTGTCGGCGGTTCGAGCTCCGTCGACCTTCAGCGCGGGATGGGCATCGACCGACGCCTCGCACTCCGCTCTGGAGTACTCAACCCTGGGGATCGAGATTCCCTGGAAGGCGTCTCTGACCTGATGCACATCTATCCTGATGTCGTCCAGTGTCGACATTTTCCGAAACAGCTCCGCCCTCCACTTCGGCTCCATGAAGAGAGGGACGCAGGAAGCTGGGACAGTAAGGATGCCGCCATCGGCGAGGTCGCCGCTCACCCTTGCCACCATCTCCCACAGCAGTTCGTCGGATGGGTCGGAGCCTGGACCTGTCTCGAGCCTGGTGCAGTCACGCTCCTCGGTGTAGTACCACGCCGGACGACTGCGCTGCTGCAGTGGCGCAATAGGAAATCTGTCAGCACCATCAGGGACGTCAGCCCTTGATCAGCCAAGAACCGGATCAGCTCCAGGACTGGCGCGTACTCTGGCTCCAGCTCCGGGTTCTACTCCCAGAAGCGACGCTCAGTGGCTGGGCCATCAGTTGGCAACTGAAGGCGATCGTGCTCGTCGGTCTTCACGACCACTCAGTCATCCCTCCAGCCTTCCCACCTCTTCCCACTGAAGGGCAGAAGGTACCTAGAGTCCTTCGGATCCTTGCAGCGGTGCTGGAAGCAGTAGGCACCCAGCTAGTTCTTCGAGCCGCACCCGGTCGTCTGCAGCACGAAGAAGTGGCGGAAGAGCGTCACCGAAGCACGCACTCCCACGAACATTTCGCAGAAGTGCACAAAGACGGCGGCCATGGCGAAAGAGTTGGGGGAGAGGTGATGGAGCTGGAGGCCGTATGTCTCCAGTAGCATCGCGAAGAAGGAAGAGATTGGCGAGACGAACCCTGCCAAGGCATAGGTGGTGAAGAAGACCGTCTCCCCCCTCTCCAAGCACAAGGGGAGAAATCCCCACCGTAGACAACGCTTCTGCTCCTCCGAATGCCAGCCCAGGAGCTTGCGCACTGCCTCAAGGTCTTTCGGCCGGGCAAGGTGCGGCGGAGGCAGGCAAGAAGCCATCGGCGATGGAGGCGCAAGAGCTTGGAGGAAGAAGGAGGCTTGAGCGCTCAGAGGATGTTGGGAGGCTCAAGCACAGGGAAGTTTGCAAAAGGAAGCCTGTGATGCAGATGGGATCCTCTTATAAACTTCCCAGAAGCGATTCGAAGCGATTCGAAACGCTTCGTATACGCCGCTAGGGGCAGACGCCTCAGGGCCAAGCCCCGGAGTCCATGACAAGCGGGCCCAAGCCGCCCAACAGAAGCGGTGGACCGGGCAGTCAGCCCCCCATGCGGAGAACCCGGCGGTTCCTGACAAGGTGCTGCGATGTGCGCTGCGACGTGCCGTAGTGGCAGTAGTGGCAGCCTTGGGAACCGCCACAGTAAAAACAACCATCAAGCAGAGCTCATGCCCCCACGATTCCATGACCGTTCGTGCTCCAACAACGGTCAAAGGGAGTCGCCGAGAAGGTGCGTGGGGTAGAAGAGATGGAGGCCCCACCTTGGGCTCGCTATCTCCCCTGAGATGGGCCCAGGGGCCACTGTCGGTACCCTCAATATGGGGTACCCCCGCGCACAGGGGAAATCGTCTAAGGACTTCTCCCCTTCCGCAGGGGCGAACTCCTAGAGCACCCAAGCCGGACCTACCCTCTCCGCAGGGAGAGCTCCGAAGGCTCCACGTGTCCAGCGGGGCCGGATCTCCCTCTCCTCAGAGGAGAGCTCCAGGCCCGCCACGTGGCCAGCAGAGCCGGACCTCCCCCTCCACGGGGAGAGCTCTAAAGGCTCCACGTGTCCAGTGGGGCCGGACCTCCCTCTCCTCAGAGGAGAGCTCCGGGCCCGCCATGTGGCCAGCAAAGCCGAACCTCTCCCCTCCGTGGGGAGAGCTCTAAAGGCTCCACATGTACAGCGGGGCCAGACCTCCCTCTCCTCAGAGGAGAGCTCCGGGTCCGCCACGTGGCCAGCAGAGCCGGACCTCCCTCCTCCACGGGGAAAGCTCCGAAGCCTCCACATGTCCAGCGGGGCCGGACCTCCCTCTCCTCAGAGGAGAGCTCTGGGCCCGCCACGTGGCAGCAAATCAGCGCTGCCTACCCAGCCCGGTAGGCAACAGGAGTAAAGCCGCACCATGCCTTGTTCGTACAAGGTATTCAAGACCCGCACCTTCCCAAGGCACGGTATTGAAGACCCGCCCCTTCCCAAGACGCGGAGACGCGGAGCACGCCCCTGACAAGGGGCGTCACGCCCAGTCGCATCACAGTGAAGACAGACACGCAATGTTAGAATCTGTACACCAATAAACGCAGCGACAAGACATCCCCTGCCGCCCCTGCCATCATCAACCACTACGCCTAGCTCGCGGCGTGGGTAGGGCGGCAGGCCGGAGGCTCAGAAGTCTTTGCCAGAGACAACTACCGGCGTTATTGCAGATACGGTAGATGGCAGAGATCACCCCGGGACCACCTGTCGGGTCCCGGGGCCCACCTTGTAAGACGCCTGAGCCTTGGATTATAAAAGGCTCGGGTAGGCGACGTTACAAGGGGTTCACACCCCAGCTGGTTCACACTCCAGTCGGTTCACACCCCAACTGGTTCGAACCCCGTTTGGTTCACCTCTTAGCACACTCACACTCAGGGTTCGGCTCTACGCCACCTTGGAGTAGACGTTCAGGCACTCAGCTCATCCTCAAGCTTAGAACTCCGGTTCTAGGCACCAAGCAATACAACGAGCACCTCTGCTCACCGTGGACGTAGGGTATTACGCTCCGGCAGCCCGAACCACGTAAAAAAGCCTTGTGTTCATCTCTTTCCTTTGTCCAGTATAGCGAGACTCACGAAGGGGACTAGCCCCTCCGAAAAAGAACCTCCGCGGGCTGCCCAGTGCAGGCCCGGGGGAAGTGTTGACCGTAGACCCTTCGACACCGCCTATTCACCCCCCCTCAAGGCATCTTTCAATTGGTATCAGAGCCAATCTCTTCATTTAAGTGCTTAACCGCACGAATAGGTCATGGGGGAGATAAGCACCTACTACGAGGGCAAGAACCTAGGCTCCAAAGGAAAGAGTGAGAAGAACAACTCACATCACTCTCACACAAGTGATAGTGACAATGAAGTGAATTCCGTCACTCCTTTCATGAGCAAGAAGCGTGCGGGTAGAAGAAGGCACCCCGTCACTTCAAGTGATGAAGACCAAGAAGTACAACATCTCATGGCGCTGCTTCAAAAGAGAAAAGATGACAAGAGAAGAGAGAAGAAGAAGAAGGAGGAGTCGTCCAAGGACTACTCCCGATATCCTTTTAACTATGAATGTTTAAATAACAATTCAAATTTTCTTTGCATCCCTGTTGGCAAGCCTCCTCACCTTGATGGTACAAACTACACGATGTGGAGGCATAACACGAAGTTACATCCCATCTCACTTAACCCTGGTCTTTGGAGTGTTGTTTGTACAGGAATAGAAATTCCGGAGGATGATGAAGAGCTCACTCCGGAGCAAGAACAACAAATTCATCGCAACGCTCAAGCTGCAGCCGTCATCATCTCATCGTTGTCAAAAGAAGAGTTTCACCAGGTGGATGGGTTGGAAATTTCCAAGGACATTTGGGACACTCTCAAGATGGCACATGAAGGCACAAAATCCATCCGTGAGGCCAAAATTGAGATGATCGAAGGGGAGCTTGGAAGATTTGCTATTGAAGAGAATGAGACTCCCCAAGAGATGTACAACCGGCTAAAGATACTCATCAACAAGAGTAGAGCTTATGGATGCAAGAAATGGACTGACCATGAAGTGGTCAAAATAATGATAAGGGCATTCACGGTGCGTAACCTCACTCTTTGCACCTTGATTCGGGAAAACCCTCACTTTGAATCTATGATCCCGATGAAGTCCTTGGAAAATTCGTCAACTATGAGATGATGGAAAAAGAAGCCCAACATGTAAATGAGCTGCACAATATCACTTCCTCCAAAAGACACGATATTGCACTCAAGGCATCCAAGAAGTCAAAGGGCAAGGAAGTGCAAGAAGAGAGCTCAAGTGAGGGAAGCGATGATGAGAGCTCTATGGATGATGAAGAAATGACTCTTTTCATAAGGAAATTCAAAAGAATGATGAGAAAGAAGAACTCAAGTTATGAGAACAAATCCAAGGACAAGAAAAGGTCAAAGACAAAGCGAGGCTGCTACAACTGTGGCATATGGCCACTACATTGCAAACTGCCCTCATGAGAAAAAGGAAGACGATGAAAACAAGAAAAAATCTAAAGACAAGGAATTCTTCAAGAAGAAGAAATTTCATGGAGCTGCTCACATAGGAGAAGAATGGGACTCAAATGATGAAACCTCATCGTCCAAGGATGAGAGAGTCGCAAACATTGCCATTGACAAGTCCTCAAGCAAGAATATGCTATTGCCCAACCGAGGTGATTAGAGGAAGGAAAAACACACTTGTCTCATGGCCAAGGAGACAAAGCACAAGGTAACCTCAAAATCCTCCACTAAGTCTATTGCTAGTGATAGTCTCTATGATAGTAGCGGTAGTGATGTAGAATTTATGTTTAAAGGCATGAGTAAAAAGACTATCGGTAAAATGGAAAACCTCATGAATCAAGTAGTTGATATGAAAACAATTCTTGATAAGCAAGAAGGATTACTTGTTATTGAAAAGGAGAAAATTCATGAACTAGAGCAACTCCTAGAACTTGAAAAAAACAATGTAGAAAGATGGAATTAGAACTTGCATCATGCAAAGAGACTTGTGCAAGTCTCAAAAGCTCAAATGTGATGCTTCAAGACGAATTTGATAGTTTGGCAAAAACTCACAAATCACTTGGAGCAAAATTTGAGTCTATTAAGTCTAGCACTTCACTCTCTAGAGATTCACCTAAATTAGCTAAGCAATCAACTATAAAAAGCTGCAAGTGTGCAAAATTGATAACCAACCTAAGGGAACAACTTAGTGCAGCCCAGGGAAAATCTCAAACAAAAAGGGAAGTGTTTGACAAAGAAAAGGTTGATTATGCTAGAAGTGCATTTTTGAACTCTAGATCCCCTTTAATTAAAGATGGTCTTGGATATGTTAGGGGTGGAAAAGAAAATGCTAGAACTATTAAGAATAACAAGGAACACATTACCTTTGTTAAGCAAGGATCATCTAATTATGTGCACTCAAAAATTCCTATCATGTAAAAGATATTTTTGTTCCATCTATGCCATTTCATGATTTCGATGCTACTTACGTTCTTATGAGAAACATATATGGTAGAGTTGTTGCGAAATATGTTGGGCCACGCCACAAGAAAACAAAAACTTGTGTGTGGGTACCCAAAACTCTTGTGACTAATGTGAAAGGATCCAAACAAGCTTGGGTACCTAAAACCAAGGCATAACTTGTTTTGTAGGCATACTCCTCTGGTGGATCAAATGGGTACTTGATAGTGGGTGTACAAACCACATGAAGAGAAGAAGATGTTCATCGCATATGAAGAAAATGATGATCCAAGCGAAAGCATTTGTTTTGGAGACAATAGCCAAGGAAAAGTACTTGGCGTTAGTAAAATAGCTATTTCCTCTCAACACTCAATTTCTCATGTCTTGCATGTCGATTCACTTGATTATAACTTATTATCCATTTCACAACTTTGTGAAAAAGGATACAACTGCATGTTCACTAATGAAGGTGTGACCGTCCTTAGAAGAAGCGATAACTCAATTGCATTTAAGGGCGTGCTCAAGGGAAAGCTTTATCTTGTGGATTTTTCCATTGATAACGCTCAACTTGACACCTGTCTAATTGCAAAAACAAACATGGGTTGGTTGTGGAATAGGAGACTAGCCCATGTTGGTATGAGGAACTTGCAAAAACTTCTAAAAGGCGAACACATCTTAGGACTAATAAATGTCATGTTTGAGAAAGATAGGCCTTGTAGCACTTGTCAAGCCGGAAAGCAAGTTGGAACATGTAACACCCCAAAAATCTTGTTAAGACCCTAAATCATGTTAAGAGGGGAATTTAAAATTTTTTGGACGTGTTGCATGTTTTGCAAAAATTCAAATTCAAACTGGAATTCAAATTAAACTCAAATCAGAAAAGAAATAGAAAAAAGAAAAAAGAAAATAGAAAAAACCGGCCAGTGGGCCGCAACCCACCAGCCGGCCCAACCAGAACCCGCGCCAGCCCGCAGCCGCGCGCGCCCTTTCCACCCACTGACAGGCGGGGCCCGCCAGTTCTTCGTCTACCTCGCGCCAGCGCCGGACTCTCTCACCCCGAATCCAAACCAATCCGGATTTCTGCAAATCCCAGCCGAATTTCGCTCGGGGGCGACGCGAACTCGATCTAAACCACCCCGCCGCCCTCCCCCGTCTATAAAAAAACCCCGGCCGCGTTCTGTTTTTCCCACGTGATCTGTTGTTTTTACTCCGGTGAGAACCTGAGCTTCTCCGGCGAATTCTGGCCGATCTACGCCCGGAAATTCCGATCTAACTCGCTGGTCTTGATCCACCGCCTCCGGGGAACCTTGCAGGTGCAGAAAACTCGGTGACTTACGGTGTAAACACAGCGCCGACGAGCCTCGCCGTGAATTCACCTCGGACCTCATCGCCGATCACCTTCCAGGACCTCCGAGCTCAATAAAACCCCCGAGGTGAGATCCCCGACCTCTCCTCCACCGATCTATGCCATAAGATCACAATTCTAGGAAGAATTCTCGAAGATCCGAAAGTCTCCGGCGAGATCGCCGCTTCCCGCCGCCGTGCGCCGCTGGCAGCGCCGCCCGCGCTCGATCAGAGCGACGTGGCCGCTTGTGCGCCGTTTATTTTAAATCGCACGATAGGGTTTAAATCCCCGCGTACCGGTTTGACGTTATAATCTCAGCCGTCGGTTTAAAATCGGACGGTCCATGTCAGCCCCGCGTTATAAAGACTGGAAATCTTACGTGCTACCCCTGGGGTTCTCGGGAAATAAGAGCTAGCCCCGGAAACTTTTGATCTTGCCCCTGGAACTTCAGAAAATCATGTAAATTCATTTAAAAATCAGTTTTAGCCCCTGGACTTAATAAAAATTAGGAAAAACTCCCCGGATAAGTGTAGCTAGACCCCTGGAAATTCTGAAAATAATATTATAGACCCTGTAGTGGGTGAGTTTACCTTTTTAGCCCTGTTTAATATTTAATTTAGGAAATTGAAATGTGGCTAGTGTTTAAAAATTTAAAAATTGGAACAAACATATTGTCAAAATTAAATTAAAAACTTTCTCAGTATTTAGAAAACTTTGGAGTGAGATAAAAATATATTTTGGGCTGAAATGAATCTGTTTAATTTATTATTCACATTTAGGGACACATTTTTAAGTAAAGAATAGTTCTGGAAAATAGGGAAAATAATTGTAAAATAGTTTACATCAGAGGAAAAGGTCAAAAATATATTAGTAAATATTTTAGATCAGAACCTATTCTGTTTAGATGAGGTGTCTTGTTATTTTCATAATAAAGTTCACATTTAGGCATAGGAAATAAATCTGAAAATATAGCAAGCTAGGTATAAATAACTAGAAAATGATAAATGAAGTTTCCAAAATCCAAAGAATTCGGTTTAGGGTTGGTAGAAATTCTGAAGACACATATGGAGAAGGAAAACACCTTTCATGCATACTTGGTAGCTAAAAGGTGTAGTAATTGAATATAAGGAATTTATTTAAATTGGAAACTCATATATATAGTATGTAAGTATAAATGTGAACACAAAAGTAGGAATCATATACACATGATTAAAAGTGCATGCAAGCCACAAATCAACACACATAGAGTAACCACAACACATATAATGGTGAAAGACTTTCATAAATATGAATGTGTGGTTTGTATGAAGTGGAAGTGTGAACTATGTCTTATGGATTGTTGTTTTTCTTTTGCTATGTGTGATGGTATGATGTAGAACCTGTTCAAGAGCAAGTTATTCTTTTCCAAGATCAGGACTACCCATTTCAAGAGCAGCAGGAAGGAGGCAAGTGTCCTTGACCACTTTGATCCTATACTAGGATGTGTAGGTAGAATTATTTGCATTGTCAATTGAAATATGAAACCCATGCTAGGATGTTTCCCTAGAATTGCATTACCTTGTTTCCTTGTAGCTTGGGTTGGGATTCATTTTATCATGTCATTTATTATTATGCATATGCTTAGCCATGCTTAGAATGGGATAATTGGGATATGAGATCATCAGTTTATTTTACCATACTCTTGAATGAGATATTGTGAGTTATGTAGAGGTAGGGATCAAGGCAAGTTGGATGTTTTGGTTGTGTGCTGGGTGCACGAGACTCGGGTTTGTGTTTAGTACTTGCCTGGATCCTAAGGACCGGTTCATGGAGCATGTAACCTGGCTTTACAGTGCCAACCACATGCTGAGATGGGGCAGCTTGGCCAATTAATTAGGTGTATCCCCGGCGTAGTATGGGTGTGTTGGATGGTGCGGGGAATAGGTGTCAGCTGGACTACCATATGAACCGCAAGGCACAAGAGGGGGCCACTGCAGCGGGGTTGGAGCCTCTTGTATGCTGTTAGGGGTGAAACCTCAGTGGGCCCACGCTCGTCGGGAATCCCTTTGTAAAGGCTTCGTAGTGATCTCCTGGCTACACACCTGGGAAGTGTGAATGTGGTTCGTAGCCACTGGCATAATGGAGGTTCTTTTAGTCCACCCGGCAACGGGGGATGAAATCACTACATGTGGGTACAGTGGTGCAAACTCTGCAGAGTCAAAACTGTCATGACAGCCGTGCTCACGGTCAAGAGCGGCTTGGACTTATTCATGATTAGAGGATTGATGGTTTTGGAAGTTGTGGATGTTAAGCGGGGAGCTTAACATTGGAAATGATGTTATGGTTATTGGATTATGATGATGGGATGGGAGATTGGGACCATTTCACCTGTGTAGTAATGTAGGTGCTTAATAAGCTAAGGTGATAGGTATTAATTGCGTAGTGCTTTAACCATGAGTTCAACCTCTCCTTGTTCTAGCCATGCATGATATAATTTCCCCACACTTGCTGAGTACCATTGGTACTCAACCTTGCATATTTGTTGGTTTATATTGCTGCTCAGGTCAAGATAATGAGGTGGTGTATAATGACCAAGACTTTAGACCCGAAGAAGGTTTCTAGGTTCATGGAGATCCCCGGGCAACGCCTGTGACGGAGCCCTCAAGAATAATATTCCGCTGCTAGTTTATTTACTTGTGATGAACTTATCATTGTCCATCGAGACATTTGCTATGTAAGACATATTTATATTCGACACCTGACTTGTAATAAATGATGCTTCACTATTTGTCATCACATGTATGAGAAAATGATCCTGGCATACATGTGATATTCACTTGGTTGTTCTTCGGAAAAACCGGGTGTGACAGAGCACCTCATCCGGTAAAGAATGTGATGACTACCACAAGACCCTTGGAGCTGCTTCATATGGACCTTTTTGGTCCCATCGCTTATATAAGCATAGGAGGTAACAAATACGGACTTGTTATAGTTGACGATTGTTCTAGATTTACTTGTGTGTTCTTTTTATATGAGAAGATTGAAACACAAGGACTATTGAAGAAATTCTTGGTGAGAGCTCAAAATGAATTCTCCTTAAGAATCAATAAGATTAGAAGTGACAATGGAACCAAATTCAAGAACACACAGGTGGAGGAGTATCTCGGTGAAGAAGGAATCAAGCTTGAATTTTCAGCTCCATACTCTCCTCAAAAAAATGGAGTCGCCGAAAGGAAGAACCGCACACTCATCGAGATGGCAAGAACCATGCTTGATGAATACGAGATTTCAGAACGGTTTTGGGATGAAGCGGTTAACACCGCCTGTCATACCACAAACCGGCTCTATCTTCATCGACTCTTGAAGAAAAACGTCATATGAACTTCTAACTGGTAACAAGCCAAATGTTTCATATTTTAGAATCTTTGGTAGCAAGTGCTTCATTCTTAATAATAAACCTATAACTTCAAAGTTTGCATCAAAATCCGATGAAGGATTCTTGCTTGGATATGACTCAAACACTTATGCATACCGTGTTTTCAACAAAAACTCTGGTTGTGTTGAAATAGCACGCGATGTAGTGTTTGATGAAACTAACGGCTCTCAAGTAGAACAAGTTGACCAATACATGCTAGATGAAGAGGAAGCTTCGTACATAGCACTAAGAAGGATGGCCATTGGTGACGTGCACCCACAAGAGAAAAGTCAAGGTCAAACGGATCAATCCTCAACTCAAGTTGCTCCCCCAACACAAGCACAAGATCAAGCTTATAATGACCGACCACAAGCCACTCAAGTCCAAGTTGATCAAGATCAAGATGATGACATTGATAAAGGGGGAGCCGATAGTGAAGAAGAAACTGACCCAAGACCCCAATTACTACATCCAAGGGTCTACCAAAGCGTTCAACGCGATCACCCCGTCGACAACATTCTTGGTGGTATCACTAGAGGGGTAACCACTCGATCCCGTGTCGCAAATTTTTGAACATTACTCGTTTGTTTCTTCTTTGGAACCTCTAAGGGTGGAGGAGGCTCTACAAGATCCAGATTGGGTGGTGGCGATGCAAGAGGAGCTTAACAACTTCATAAGAAACAAAGTATGGGAGCTTGTGGAGAGACCAAATGCAAATATAGTGGGCACCAAGTGGGTCTTTCGCAATAGTAGTAACAAGAAACAAAGCTAGACTTGTGGCGAAGGGATACTCACAAGTCGAGGGTTTGGACTTTGATGAAACCTTTGATCATGTAGCTAGACTTGAATCAATTCGTATATTATTAGCCTATGCTACTCACAATAATTTCAAGTTGTATCAAATGGATGTGAAAAGCACCTTTCTCAATGAAACAATCAAGGAGGAAGTGTATGTGGAACAACCACCCAGTTTTGAAGACTATAAGTATCCTAACCATGTCTTTAAGCTTCACAAAGCTCTCTATGGCCTCAAACAAGTTCCTAGAGCTTGGTATGAATGTCTTAGAGATTTCCTCATTGACAATGGTTTTAGGATAGGAATGGCCGACTACACGCTTTTCGCAAAGACCCTAGAAAATGACTTATTTGTGTGTCAAATTTATGTAGATGACATAATATTTGGTTCTACTAATAAATCTTTTTGTGAAGAATTTAGCAAAATCATGAAGGAGAGGTTTGAAATGTCAATGATGGGAAACTAAAGTTCTTTCTAAGCTTCCAAGTGAAGCAGCTCAAAGAAGGCACCTTTATATGTCAAACGAAGCACGCTCAAGACATACTCAAGAAGTTTGACATGGAAAAGGCGAAGCCCATCAAAACACCAATGGCGACAAACGGACACCTCGACCTCAACCAAGACAACCCTAGTGTGGATCAAAAGGTATATCGTTCCATGATTGGATCCCTTCTTTATCTTTGTGCATCTAGGCCCGACATTATGTTAAGTGTATGCATGTGTGCAAGGTTTCAAGCCGCACCCAAAGAATGTCATCTAATAGCCGTAAAAAGAATCTTGCCCTATCTAGTTCATACACCTAACTTGGGTCTGTGGTATCCTAAAAGATCAAAATTTAATCTCATTGGATACCCCGATGTCGATTATGCTGGATGTAAAGTAGATAGGAAAAGTACCTCAGGCACCTATCAATTATTGGGCAGGTCCTTAGTGTCATGGTCATCCAAGAAGCAAAATTCCACAGCCGAAGCGGAGTACGTTGCAGCCGAAAGTTGTTGTGCACAACTTCTGTGGATGAGACAAACTCTAAGAGACTACGATCTCAATATGAACCACATTCCACTCCTATGTGACAATGAGAGTGCTATTAAAATTACCTACAATCCTGTTGAACACTCTAGAACCAAACACATTGATATCCGACATCATTTCCTAAGAGATCACTCAATAAAGGGAGACATAGACATTTCACATGTTAGAACTGAAAAACTGCTAGCGGATATCTTCACCAAGCCACTACATGAAAAATGATATATATATATATATATATATAAAAGGACATGATGTCAAGGACCGGACTAATACGGCCCAGGGGCCGAACAAATCCGGAGTATCAAATAAGTCCGACTGAGTTTAGACAAGTCAATAATGGACTAGTCCGCCTACCAACCGGACTAGTCCGCACCATCACAGAAGCCCGAACCTAATCCGGCCACCGGACTTGTCCGGTATCTACGACCGGACTAGTACGGACAGTTGAGACTTAACCCAACCGCCGGTGGTCTAGACCCCCTTCACCCGCCACAATGTTCAAGCGCGCGCCCACTCTCAAAAATTGCCCCCATTGGCGATTTTTGAAGATCTTCACCAAAAACTTCAAAGGATCCAAGTCATCTACTCCTTGGGGTCTCGGGAAGACAATTCTCGTACTTCTCCGCACTTCGATCCAGCGATTTCATCAAAATCAAGGAATCACGGTGTATTCTTGGGGCAAAACCTAATATTCTAAAACTTCTCAATTCTAGGATGTTTTTTCCATAAACTAGGATGCCTAGTGCTTCATGGTCTTCATGCGCCTCTCCCTTAGGATTATTGGAAACTATTGATCGAAATTGCAGAAAATCCGCTTAGTTGGGGTTTAACTCTAGTCCATTCAGGGACCGGACAAGTCCGTCAATACCTTGAGTTAACCCCTAACTTAGTGTGTTTGCTGCACCTCGGTCGCGATAATCTCTTGCTTTCAACTCATATCCTTGTTCATTCTTCCAGCATGTCTCAAAACGACAACTCTCCACCCCTCTCCGAGCCAAAGCGCGAAGCGGCTCGACAAGAGCTTTATTGCCGTCATGAGGAGGAGGATGCCGCACTTGCACAAGAGCTTGCTCGTCGAGAGGCTCGAACCAAGAAGCGGCACAAAAGAGAGGCAGCTCAAGCACAAGCTGAGGAAGAGCGCGCTAGTCGGAGGAAATGGATTGTTTCCCTAGGTGAAAAGGAAAGGGGACAAGCAGCTGATAAAGGCAAAAGACCATGAATGAAGGAGAAGGGGCCAAGAAAAAAGGGAAAGCCCCAGTTCAGAAGGTGCCCGTCAAGAAGGCAGCACCAAGAAGAAGGGCACCTGGAAGTGAGGGGGGGGGGGTTGTAATTCGAGACTGTCCCATGGGATCAAATGCTCCCCCACAAGGTCCCATTGGACCTTTTGTCATGACACCACCCATGAACAATCCAAACCGACAACAAGAGCTCTCAAGCAATATCTTTCATGGAAAAGGCTCTGAAAAGGCAAGGAGGCTCAGGGAGAAGGATCCTTACAAGTATGATAAGGCCACACCGGATCATCGCTTTTGGTGTGACTTTCATTGCGATTACTATCGCCTGGTCTATTTGAAGATGAAGACACCAGTGGCTGATGCTCAGTGGGTTGACTGGCCCTATATGGAGAAGAAAAACCATCAAGCCTTCAATGCGATCATTCAAGACACAGAGCATCATGGGTTGAAGGATATTCTAGCCTTCCAATATGACTGGAACACGGAGGTGGTCGCTCAATTCTACACCACATGCTATTTCTCCACCTTCGGAGACAGAAAGATTTCATGGATGACGGACGGAGTCCAATACTTCGTTCTATACAGTGAGTTTGCACGGATCCTTAGGCTTGAGGAATTTCTGAACTATGAGCTGACTATTCACAACCTCACAGCGATAGACTTGGGGGAGATGGAGTTTATGTATGAGGTTGGCTTCTATAACCCCCGTACTACCAAAACCCTCCGTCCCTTCTTTAGCGTGCTTAATTGGATCTTGAGAAAAACTTTAGCACCTAAAGACAGAGATGCAGGAATGATCCAAGTCCATCTCCACCATTTATTGAAGCTAATCTCTGAAGATTAAAAGTTCAATGTGTTTGACTACATCTACAATGACATCTTCAACATATCTCACACCCCCAATCGCTCATGTGGGTATGCTCCTTTCATCATGTGCCTTATTGAAAAAGTGTCGGGACTGGAGTTTGTGAAGGATGTCAAGCATAGACCCCTTCATCCTCAAATCCCATCTATGGTGCCAAAAATTGGTAAAGCCTCTAGGAGGAGTGTCCCCGATGCACCTCCTCCTCCAGCCGCTCCTGCCTCCTCCTCTTCCGGAGACTCCTCCAGCGCCATCTTCAAGTTCCTAAAGTCTATCTTCACATCTTGCCGCAAAGTGGAAGTCAAGACACAGGAAATGGCTAAAAGGCAAGAAAAGTACTTGAAGAAGCTCTGTTAGAAGGCATACATCACTATGTCTCCGGAAGCCTCCGACGACGAGGAAATCACACCCTTCCCGGATCTCACAGCAGCTGAGGCTGCATTCCTTGGGGGAGGATCCTCTAGTGCTGCTCCCGCCGTCGAGGAAGAAGAGGACACCCAAGATGATGAGGAGGACGACGATGAATCCACCCAAAGCGATGAAGATCGCGAGGAGGAGAGTGAGAGTGACGACGACTAGATTTAGGCTCTCTTCTTTTCCTTTTTGGTGTCTTGATGTCAAAAGTGGGAGAGATTGAGGGGCTCGTTTAAATTGTAATGTTGCCTCATATCTTGCTATTTGGGTTGTAATAACTTTATAATATGCTACTCGTATGTGTGATGGTACTTGATTTCAATTTAAGATGCATGTGTCCCTTCTTGCAAAACATTCATGCACATATTTAGGGGGAGTATCTTATTCACGTGTATGTTATGAAAACTAAATCATTCACATTTTTTTCTAAACCTCAAAGTGTTGTCATCAAATCACCAAAAAGGGGGAGATTGAAAGTGCATCTAGGCTAATTCCTCGTGGTTTTTGATGATTAATGACAATACTTAATGGACTAATGAGCTTTGCAAGTATGAGTACAAGTGATTAAGAAATTCACGAAGATGGATACACTCAAAAAAGGAAAAGAGGAGAAAAAGGCAAATGCACAAGAGGAATAGGATCTAGGATTTTTAATTCTTTTGTGTTGAGTTCAGCCCTTGAGCGTGAGTGTGATCATAGAGTAAAGTGCTGACAATCATCTAAGAGCTCATAGTCCGAGTTTAGGTTGAGTGGAGTGAAGATTTGGGATAAGCCCTAGGAATAGGGATGGACTTGTCCGGGCTGGGAGCTGGACTAGTCCGGCACATCGGACTGATCCGATGTAGAACGGAACAAGTGGTTCTGTGTGAGTTCAGACTTGTCCGGGGTGGACGGCCGGACTAGTCCGAAGTGTCGGACTAATCCAATATAGAACGGAACATTAGTTTCTGTGTGAGTTCGTACTTGTCCGTCATGGGACGGACTAGTCTGTGGAAAGAGCGTCTGAGCTGTGCAGGAGCCAAGTGCTGAAGGACCAGACTAGTTTGCTCTTTGAGGTCGGACTAGTCTGCAGGTTCAGACTAGTCCGTTTCCAACCGGAACAGGAGTTTCTGAGTGAGATCGGACTAGTCCTCTGTGTGTCGGACTAGTCCGTGTGAAACTAGGAAGTAGCTGCAGGGACAAAGTCTTGGATGACCAGACTTGTCCACCCATGGAGGCTGGACTAGTCCGGTGGACCAGACTTGTCCATTCTCAACCAGAACAATGGTTTCTGAGTTAGATTAGACGAGTCCGTTGTGGACCGTACTAGTCCGTGGTATGTGACCGTTTAGTTGGTGAAATCTGACCGTTTAGTTGGTGAGATCCGACCGTTTAGTAGGTGAAGAGTGATGTCATCGGTCCCTGCAGGCCGAACTAGTCCGGGGTCAAAGGGCGGACTAGTCTGGGGTTTAGCAGTTGGCAACGGTTAGTCCCAGGGACCTCTATAAAAAGAGGTTGCTCGAGCCTTAAAGAAAAGGATAAGCACCCCAACAACAAAATAGCCTTTCTAGAGCTTTTCTAGTCCCCTCTCTTTGAGTTCTTGGAACCCTAAGTGTGATTCTTAAGGGTTTGTGAGTTTTGGGAAGAGGAGAAGAAGGGGAGTGTGCACTTAGAGCTCCTGGTTGATTCTCTGGCACTGAGTCAGAGGTGTGCTGTTGAAGAGAATTGTTTGTAAGTGCTTTGAGCTGGGTTCTCATGGGAGCCTCAAGCTGTGAGTTGCCCCATGACATATTGTGAAGCATTTGTGATATAGTGGAAGAACAATCCAACCTTGGTGGTGGCTTGGTGAGGAAAAGGTTGAGAGCAACCTGGCCCTTAGTGGACTCCTCAACGTGGACTTAGGCTCCTTTGTGGAGCTGAACTACGGGATAAACATTGTGTTCTTGTCTCATTAAGCTATAATTTGCTGTGACCAGACTAGTCCGCCCATAGGACCGGACTAGTCTGCTCTCTGTGAACTAATCGTTTTATTAAGCCGAATTTTAGATTTTCCGCCTATTCACCCCCTCTAGGCATCTTTCACCACTCCTTCCAGATCCTCGGCAGCACAAGGATTTGAAGGAAGTTCGATCTTGGTCCCTAGCTCTTTCCAGGGAGACACGTGGCAGCTCAAAACTTCTCCTCGGAGGGGAGACTCCGCACGGAGCCCGAGACACATGTCTGCACCAGAGCTGTCCTCCGCGGGGGCGGATCGGGGCCTAGGAACACGTGGTAGTTCTAGACCCCACTCTGCAGGGAGACTCGGATCGTAGCCTGGGGCACGTGTCAGCACTAGAGTTGTTCTGAGCGGGGAGGCAGCTTGGAGCTTGAGGATACGTGATACTTCCGGACTTCACCCAACAGGGAGGCATAGGTCCGGAGCCTAGGGCACGCGTCGGTCCCGGAGCTCAAGCGCACATGACAGTCCTAGGGTTGACCTCAGGGCCTAGGGCACGTGGCTTTCCCGTTTGCAGTTGATATGCTTGAGGAAGCACAAACTGTAAAGGGAATATTCCCACGGTACGTGCGTACTTTAAGGCTACCCTCAGCGGGGTGGTGACTCCGAGCTAGGTGACGTGTGGCAGCTCCGGGTTCCACATCAGTAGGGAGGCCCCGGACCGGAGCCCAGGGCACATGTCTGCTACGGAGCTGTCCTCAATCGAGGAGGCGACTCAGAGCATGGGGACATGTGGCGGCTCCGAACCTCACCTCAGGGGGGAGGCTCGGACCGGAGCCCGGGGCACCTATCGGCTACGGAGCTCAAGCACACGTGGTAGCCTCAGGGATGACCTTAAGGCCAAGGGTACATGGCTTTGCCCGCTTATAGCTGATGTGCTTGAGGAAGCACAAATTGTAAAGTGAGAATGCACAGAACAAGGCAAAATTTTCTCACTTTAGGCTCTTCTTCATAGGAGGAAATAGGCCATGGTAGAAGGCAGCGACCCATCCCAGATGTTGAGAGTGACAAGACTCCTCCGGGACTTAACTGTTCTAAGCGCTGTCCCTGGGCACTATGACACCCTTTTTAGAGAAAACAGGACCCTACCACTATGCTAAGGATAGAACTTACGGAGGTGTTCTATGTTCCATGGATTAGGTAGAGGTACCCCATCCTCTGTGGCTAGGCACACGCACCCGGGGTGGCATACTTGTGTCACTCGGAAGGGTCCCTCACAACTTGGGGAGAGTTTGTTCCCCCCTTCTCGAGAAAGTATCCGTCGTAGTACCAGGTCGCCCACCTCGAGCAGTCTACTCCGCACATACCTCTACTGATAACGCCGGAGCGCCTGACGGTATCGAGCATTTCGGACAACTGCTTGCCACCTTCGCTCATCGACAAAGTCGATATCTTCACGCTAGAGCTAGTCCTGTGTGGCTTCATCATATGCTCGGACACAGGACGAGCCCATGGTGATTTCCGGTTGGAGGACGGCCTCAGCCTCATACACCCGGAAGAAGGGTGTTTCCCCTGTCGACCGATTGAGGAACGTCCGGCTAGCCCACAGTGTGCACGGAACCTCTTCAACCCAATTGGCACCGTGCTTCTTCAAGCTGTTGTAGGTGTGCGTCTTGAGTCCCCTGAGGATCTAGGCGTTGGTTCTTTCGGCTTGATTGTTACTCTCTGGGTGAGCAACGGATGAATAGGAAACTTGGATGCCGAGATCTTGACAGCAGTCTTGGAATACTGCACTGGTGAACTGGGTCCTGTTTTCGGTGATGATCCTGTTTGGGACCCCGAACCGGCAGACGATTGACTTGATGAACTTGACTGCTGACTGCTTGTTGACGGTTACCACAGGGGTAGCTTCCGGTCACTTGGTGAACTTGTCTACGGCGACGTAGAGATACCGGTACCTTGCGACGGATCTGGGGAATGGTCCCAGGATGTCTAGCTCCCACACAGCGAAGGGCCATGAGGACGGGATCATTTGCAGCTTCTGCGCTGGTGTGTGGATCTGCTTAGCGTGGAACTGGCACACCTTGCATGTTTTGACCAGGTCGACGATATCTTGGAGAGCTATCGGTCAGTAAAAGCCATGCCGGGAGGCTTTATCGACCAACGTGCAATAACTTGCAAGATTCCCACACTCGCCTCCATGGATCTCTAGGAGCAGGTCGCAACCCTCCTCCCGGGTTATGCACCGCAATAGGACACCATTAGCGCCACGCTGGTAGAGATCCCCTTCTACCATCGTGTATCTCTTAGCCAACCGAGCGATCCGTTCAGCGGATACACGCTCATCGGGAAGGTAATTGTCTTTCAAGTAGTCCCAGATCTCCGTCATCCATGCATCGGGACCTACTTGAGCACTTGGATCTCGAGCGCCGGGTCGCACAGAGCCCCCAGAGATGCTTACGATCCTTAGCGGGCGCCATGGTAACATGACCGCCGGGACCGCCAGCTTCGAGGTGCTGGTCCCGCCCCCTTCGTCTGGTTCGGCCGGCCAGGCGGTAGGTCACAACAACTTCTTTTCAAGACCCCCTGAGGCACCGGAGCCCAAGTGGCAGCCTTCATTGACAGGTCATTGGCTATTGTGTTATTGGCATGGGGAACATGTGTAACACCCTCAACTTCGTAATTCATGCATGCATTCATATTTCATATAGAGAAAACATTTTAAAAGAAGTAGAACGGTGAAAAATAGCTAAAAGAGAGCCAATTCCAATCCACCGAGAATGCCGTCGACACTTCCCGCGGCCCGCCGGCCACGTGGCGCCTTCGGAGCTCATCCCTGCAAAAAGGGTGAGGTCCGACACTGCTGGCTATGTGGCAGGCTCGGAGCTTGCCTCTGTGGAAGGGGCGAGGTCCGGCCCCATGGGATACGTGTTGCCCCCGGAGCTAGCCTCTGCGGAGAAGCGAGGCCCAGCCACGGGACACGCGTCGCTCTCGGAGCTCGCCTCCGAGAGGTCCACCCCACGGGACAAGTGTCGCTCTCGGAGCTTGCCTCCGAGAGGTCCGCCCCACAGGACACGGGTCGCTCTCGGAGCTCGCCTCTGAGAGGTCCGACCCCGCGGGACACGTGTCGACTTCGGAACTCACCCCTGCGAAAGGGATGAGGTCCGCCCCACGGGACACGTGTCGCTCTCGGAGCTCGCCTCCGGGAGGTCCGACACTATTGGACACGTGTCACCCTCGGAGCTCACCTCCGAGAGGTCCGACACCGATGAACACGTGCCATCCTTGGAGCTCACCGCCGAAAAGTAGGGAGGTCTGGCGCTGCTGGACACGTGGCACCCTCGGAGCTCGCCTCTGAGGAGAGGGGAGGTCCGGAACTGACACGTGGTACTCTCGGAGCTCGCCTCCGAGATGTCCGCCCCATGGGACACGTGTCACCCTCGGAGCTCGCCTCCGAGAGGTCCGACACTGGACACGTGTCATCCTCGGAGCTCACCTCCGAGAAGAAGGGAGATCCGACACTGTTGGACACGTGTCGACCTCGAAGCTCATCTCTGAGTAGAAAGGAGGTTCGGCGCTGCTGGACACGTGGCGCACGCGGAGCTCACCTCTGAGGGAGAGGGAGGTCCCGCCTGCCAGACATGTGGCGCAATCGGAGCTCGCCTCTTCGGAAAAGGGAGGCCAGGCCCGCTCTGGACATGTGGCGTCTCCGGAGCTCTCCACTGTGGAAGGACGAGATCCTTAAGCAGTTTTTCTTCTGTGCGCACGGAAATACCCAGTACGGAGGAGATTGACACGATTTCCAAGTTGACACCGCATCCAAATCAACTGGAGATAAGCTGTTAAGATCCAAAAAAATTGAATAGGACTCTTATTTGAAATCCGATCGAAGTAGGACTCTTCTTTTCCTGTTATAACTAGAACCCAAAACCCCTGGCCGCAACCACGTATCTATTTTCCACCTCCCAAGCCGACAACTTATAGGCCCTAGCCCCCAACTCGCCGAGCTAACCCTTTCGCCGGAGTTCAGCCACCGGTGAGACCGCCGACGAGTCCGTCACGATCTCCATCGCCGGAAGAGAGCCGACGAACTTTCCTGCTGCCATTGTTAGGAGGAAGGCCGAGGTAGGTCTTCGTTACCACCTTACGACATCATCGTGGTTTTCTTCGCATCTGTTCTTTTTCGAACAGAAGCTTTTCTGTGTGGACAGATCACGTGTTGATCGGTTTTTGACGGTGGTATATATCTAGATCTTGAGTCAAGATCATCACCACGTCCACACTTGATCCTTACATCTTTGTTCATCGTAAAACCCCATGCAAGCCATTAAAACATGCAAGAACACGTACAAACTGATCTAATAAAAACAGCACCATAGGATTAGCATGCATATGCACCATTGCATCTTGAGTAAGGATTGTGCATGATGTTTTATTGCTGTAAATTTTGTATGTGCGTGGTCATGAGTAGAAGGACAGGCTCAGGGAGCTATCTACGAAGAACTACAACACCAAGACTTCGAGATCCATGAGCAGTAGAAGCCACAGGAACAAGGTAAGTGCCCCTTGACCATATTGATCCCATGTTTTGAAACTGTTTGTTTGTGAAAACTGTGTATGCCTGAGTCAACTTGATGGGAAACCCTTTTATAGGAGTTTACTAGCTTTGTTAACCACCCTTGTCGCCAGGAAAGTTGATGAGTCGGGTATGGTCATTTTGCTTTTTGCTTCGCTAATCTACGGGTTATGGGAAGCCGAGATAGAACATGTTAGCTATTGCACTCATATGAATAATGATAATGAGAACTTGATAATGAACATGAATCGGAGGAAATCTAGGAAAGCTTGGGTTGTGGATGTGGTAGAATGAGATGGTGGTTTACTTGCCGTAGATCTAAGGACCGGTTCATGCGAGCACATGCCAGGAAAACAGTGCCACCACAAGGCCAAGTATGGGTGCGGCTTAGCTGACTAATTAGGTAAGTTGCTAGATTGTTATGGACCGTGGAAGGCGTGGGGAATGGGAGTTGAGAGATGACTGCCCTGGGAACTGCATGGCACAGGGGGGGGCCCGTAGGTGGGAGAATGGAGATTCGATTCTGCTGGTGAAACCTTAGTGAGTCCATACATCTAGTAGCCCCTTTGTAAAGGCTATTTTGTGATCTCTTGGCCATACACCGACGGTTGTGTACTGGTATAATGGAGGTTCTGCAGTCGTCGACGGGTGACAAAATCACAAACTTGTGGGTAAAGTGGTGCCGCCTCTTAAGAGTGTTGAACTATCATGATAGCCGTGCTTACGGTCACAAGCGTCTGGCCAACTTCCATGATTAGATGGGATGGTTATTGGTTTGGTTATGGTATGGTCTTTGGTTTTGGTTTCGGGACTGTTGAGTCTTGGTAATGAGAATGGTTTCGGGACTGTTGAGTCTTGGTAATGAGAATGGTTTCGGGACTGTTGAGTCTTGGTAATGAGAATGGTTTTGGGACTGTTGAGTCGTGACAATGAGTTTTGGTTCGGATATATGATCATGAGATGGATATGATCATGAGATGGTTATTATGAGTATGAGAAAAAGTTGAGAAAGATAAATGTCTGGATGAGACATGAAAAGTGGAGAATAATGATGGAGGTATGTTACTGGTTTAATTTGATACATGTTGGGATTAAATTCAATTAAAAATAGTTACTGTTTTTATCATGTTTGTGAAATAAAATTTGCTTTCTGCAATGAGCCTATTTGTTCCTGCCTTGTTGAAAGCTACATGTCATACTTCTTCCGCACTTGCTGAGTACGACATGTACTCACCCTTGCATTATCATACAAACATCAGCAACAGGAGAGAAGTACTTCGAAGACCATGTGGAGTACTAGGCGTGCGAACTACCGTCAACTTGCCTGTGGAATTGGAGATGGAGCCACTGCCGTGTTTAGTTTTCTTCCGCTATCGCTTAGAGACTTCCGCTGCTAGAATAAGATTTTCGCTGCTAGAATAAGTTAGAGACTTCCGCTGCTAGAATAAGTTAGATATTGATGTAATAAAGTACTTAAATCCCATTATTCGTGGTTATATTTTGAATTCAGTTTGTGGATTACATGTGTATGTGTGATGAACATCCTGGGCACACATATGCATTGGCTGGGTTCCGTGTTATACGGGACCGGGCGCCACAGATTGGTACCAGAGCCACGTTGACTGTAGGACACAAGACTAGGTAGAAGTCACAGATTTGCATTAGAGCCACATTGACCATAGGACGCAAGCCTAGGTAGAATGCATAGATTGGCATCAGAACCACCTTGACCGTAGGATGCAAGCCTAGGTAGAATGGACACCCTAAAACCCATAGGAACGTTTAAACCACAGAAGCTTGAATAGGAGTGGTGTGAGCTTTTGTGATGATTGCTTGTGTTTGAGTGCTTAGTGTGAGTTGCGAGACGCTTCAGCGTTGTCCATATCCACACATGGTAGAGAGATGTGAGATGCTTCGGCATGTGTTCACATCCTCATATAAAAGTAAATATATTTGGTCCATCCACCTTGATGCATATAGTTGGGGGGATCAATCTAAACTTCTAACTTCTACTCCACCCAACTCTCTCTCACAGATGGTGAGGGAAAACGCCAGCCGTCAAAGGAGGAACATTCGTGGCAACCAGGAACCACAAGAGGATGACCACGTTGAAGTTCCTGAGAATGTTAACCCCGGGGCTGGTGAAAACAACCTTGAACGGTTGATGGCTATGCAGAACCGGCTCATGCAAACTATGATCCAAACTTTGGGTCAGCTGCAGGCCAACAACCATAACCACCCTAACCCCATTCCTGCACCACCCCCACCCCCACCACCACCACCGTCGGCTCACAACCGACTGGGAGAGTTCATGAGGACTCGACCGCCTACTTTTGCACAAGCTAATGATCCCATGGAGGCTGATGATTGGCTGAAGTCCATGGAGAAGAAGCTTGCTATTGTTCAGTGCAATGATTGGGAGAAAGTTCTCTTTGCATCGCACCAACTTATGGGAGCAGCCACTGACTGGTGGGACGCTCTATGCAATGCTCATGTCAACCAGGAGACTATCACTTGGACTGAGTTCAAGGAGAGTTTTCACTCTCATTACATCCCTGTTGGAGTCATGATGCTAAAAAGGCAAGAGTTCGAAGGTCTCCGCCAAGGCAGAAAGAGCGTGAATGAGTACCTCAACAAGTTCATGCAGCTTTCAAGGTATGCCCCAGAAGATGTCAACTCGGATCAGAGGAAGCAATACTTGTTCATGAGAGGGTTGAACAATGAGATCCAAGTTCAACTGCTCAACAATGACTATGCAAACTTCGAGAAACTTGTTGACAAAGATATAGTGGTTGAGAGCAAGATCCGTGAGATCGAGCAAGAGGGCAAGAGGGAGATGCCATACCAGCCACAAGAGAGCAATGTACGTCCCCGTTTCATGCCCCCAGCTGCACCACAGTATGGCTCGTCCGCTTCTACTTTTCGCCCTAATCAACCACCACAGCAACGTCCTGTTATGCAAGCACCTCGTGTGCCTTTGCCTTCTACACCCCGTCCCAACATGGGTGCTTTTTCTCAAAACCACCCCCGCCCCAACGTCCCTGCTGTCTTGGGCAACAAGGCATGCTTTGCATGCGGAGAGACGGGACACTTTGCAAGTCAGTGCCCGAGGAAAGGTCTTGGACAACCAAGTAACGCGCCCAAGCAGAGCCCATGGCTGAATGGAGGAGCTACGCAAGGTAACCGTGGGTAGCAGAACTACGCTCGGGGCAACGTGAATCATGTCTCCGCTGAGGAAGCGCAACAGGCTGAGGACGTCGTGATTGGTATGTTCCTTGCCAACTCCAACCCAGCTACTGTTTTATTTGATTCTGGAGCATCACATTCATTCATATCATCCAAGTATGTTGCCAAGTATAATCTGCCCATATCACACATGAAATATACTATGTTGGTTAATTCTCCCGGTGGAGAGATGAGAACTAATATAGTATGTCCAAGGGTAAACCTTAAAATAAGGGGGTGACTTCCTTGCCAACCTTATTGTCTTGGATTCTCAAGGGCTTGATATAATACTTGGAATGGATTGGTTAAGCAAGCACAACGGAGTGATCCAATGTGCTGAGAGGAGTGTGCAGTTGACAAATGAGCACGGTATTCGTATTGAGTTCGAGTCAGCCCAACCGGAACCGAGAGGGCAATGTTGAACCACGTCTAAGAAGCAACATTGGAAAGCATTCCGGTGGTTCAAGAATATTCGGACGTGTTCCCGGAAGAACTTCCAGGTATGCCACCTGACCGGGACATTGAGTTTGCCATTGATTTAGTACCTGGAACCGCACCTATAGCGAAGAGGGCATATAGGATGCCCGTTAATGAACTAGTGGAACTTAAGAAGAAAATTCAGGAGCAGCTAGAAAAGGGTTTTATTCGCCCGAGCTTGTCACCGTGGGGAGCCCCGGTGCTCTTCGTGGATAAGAAGGATGGGACCTAAAGAATGTGTGTGGATTATAGGTCTCTCAATGAGGTGACGATCAAGAATAAATACCCGCTGCCCCGTATAGAGGACCTGTTTGACAAAATGAAAGGTGTCCGAGTTTTCTCCAAGATTGATCTTCGGTCGGGATACTTTCAACTGAAGATTAAGCCCTCCGACATACTCAAGACTGCCTTTCAAACACGGTATGGTTCGTATGAATATACCGTTATGTATTTTGGGTTAACGAATGCACCTGCATATTTCATGTACTTCATGAATAAGGTCTTCATGGAGTACTTGGACAAGTTCGTCATGGTTTTCATCGACGATATCATGGTGTATTCGAAAAGCGAGGAAGAACATGAAGAACATTTGAGATTGACATTGCAGAAACTTCGAGAGCATCAATTGTATGCAAAGTTCAGCAAATGTCAACTTTGGCTAAAGGAGATATCGTTCCTAGGCCACATCATCTCCGAGGAAGGAGTATCGGTTGATCCCGGAAAAGTGGGAGATGTTCTAAAGTGGAACCAACTGCAGAGCGTGAGGGATATTCGGAGTTTCCTTGGGATGGCTTGATACTATCGCTGGTTCATCAAGGATTTCTCCAAAATAGCAAAGGCTATGACTGAATTGCTAATGAATGGAAAAGCATTTCAGTGGACACAAGCGTGTCAAGAAAGCTTTGAGGAGATCAAGAAAAGGCTAACCACAGCGCCGGTTTTGGTATTGCCGGACGTGAGCAAGATCTTCGACATATATTGTGACGCATCAAGACAAGGGCTTGGATGCGTGCTCATGCAATAAGGACAAGTGGTAGCCTATGCATCGAGACAACTAAAGAAACACGAGCTGAATTACCCCACACATGACTTGGAACTAGCAGCCATGGTACATGCCTTGAAGATTTGGAGACATTATATCATTGGCCACCGATGTGAGATCTATACAGATCATAAAAGCCTCAAGTACATATTCACCCAAACAGATTTGAATTTGAGGCAACGTCGATGGTTGGAACTCATCAAGGATTATGATGTTGGAATCAATTATCACCCCAGAAAGGCCAGTGTAGTAGCTGATGCATTGAGCCGAAAGGGAGCATGTCACCAACTCACGGTTCAGGAGCTACCGCACGAGCTATGCAAGGAGTTCGAATGGTTACATCTCGGGTTTTTGAACGAGATGGAAGTGATGGAACTCCACTCTTCGCTAGAACAAAAGATAAGAGATGGCCAAGCAACGGATGAGGAAATCAAGGAGATCAAGGAAAGAATCCGACAAGGCATAGAAAAGGATTTCAAGGAAGACGAGAAGGGTACGCTTTGGTTAGGGAAAAGGATTTGTGTGCCTAACGTGAAGCACATCTGCGACACGATATTAAAGGAGGCACATGACTCACCTTATTCCATACATCCCAGTTGTACAAAGATGTACAAGTACCTGAAAACTTGCTATTGGTGGGATGGTATGAAAAGGGACATAGCTGAGTATGTTGCCTCATGCGACACATGCCAACGGGTGAAGGTCGAACATCAAAGACCCGCTGGACTGTTGCAACCATTGAAAGTACCCGAGTGGAAGTGGGAAGACATCAGCATGGATTTCATCGTCGGATTGCCACGTACTAAGTCGGGTTACGACTCCATCTGGGTTATTGTGGACCGATTGGCGAAAACAGTTCATTTCCTTCCTGTTAAAACCAAGTACAACATTGCACAACTAGCCGAGCTGTATATGGAAAAAATCGTGTGCCATCATGGAGTTCCGAAGAGGATAGTTTCAGATCGGGGTACCCAATTTACCTCTAGGTTTTGGAAGAAGCTTCATGAGGCTATGGGTACACGACTGGATTTTAGCTCCGCTTACCACTCGCAGACCGACGGCAAACAGAAAGGACAAACCAAATTTTGGAAGACATGTTGAGCGCCTGCGCCTTGAAACATGGACGTAGATAGGACATGAGCTTGCTGTATGTCGAGTTCTCATACAATAACAGCTATCAAGCCAGCTTGAAGATGTCACCTTTCGAAGCATTGTACGGTAGACGGTGTAGAACGCCGCTATTCTGGAATGAGACCGGAGAGAACCAAGTGTTTGGACCCGAAGTACTGCAAGAAGCTGAGAAGCAAGTCCAAACAATACGGGAGAACTTGAAGGCTGCTCAGTCACGACAAAAAGGTTATGCAGACAATAGGCGAAGAAAGTTGACCTTTGAGGTAGGAGACTTCGTGTACCTTAAGGTATCGCCTATCTGTGGCCAACGACGTTTCAACGCCAAAGGCAAGTTAGCACCTCGCTGCATCGGACCATTTAAGATTTTGGGCAAGCAAGGAGAGGTAGCTTATCAACTAGAGCTCTCAGCGCACCTCTCCGACGTGCATGACGTGTTTCACGTATCCCACCTTAAGAAGTGCTTGAGAGCACCAGAAGAACAAGTACCAATGGATGAGCTTGAGCTTCAAGAGAATCTGGCATACGTAGAGCACCCTGTCCAGATTTTGGACGTAAAAGAAAGGGTCACGAGGAACAAAGTGACCGATGGTGCAAGGTACAATGGAGCCATCACACGGAAGCCGAATCTACATGGGAGCGTGAGGAACACCTCAAGGCAGAATTCCCTCATCTATTCTCCACTCTATCGAATCTCGAGGGCAAGATTCAATTTAAGGGGGGTAGGTTTGTAACACCCTCAACTTTGTACTTCATGCATGTATTCATATTTTATATAGAGAAAACATTTTAAAAGAAGTAGAATGGTGAAAGATAGCTAAAAGAGAGCCAATTCCAATCCACCGAGAACACCGTTGACACTTCCCGCGGCCCGCCGGCCACGTGGCGCCTTCGGAGTTCATCCCTGCAAAAAGGGTGAGGTCCGGCACTGCTGGCGACATGGCAGGCTCTGAGCTTTCCTCTGCGGAAGGGGCGAGGTCCGGCCCCGTGGGACACGTGTTGCCCCAGAGCTAGCCTCTGTGGAGAAGCGAGGCCCAGCCACGGGACACGTGTCGCTCTTGGAGCTCGCCTCCGAGAGGTCCGCCCCACGGGACACGTGTCGCTCTCGGAGCTCGCCTCCGAGAGGTCCGCCCCACAGGACAGTGCCGCTCTAGGAGCTCGCCTCCGAGAGATCCGATCCCGTGGGACACGTGTCGACTTCAGAAATCACCCCTGCGGAAGGGATGAGGTCCGCCCCACAGGACACGTGTCGCTCTCGGAGCTCGCCTCCGGGAGGTACGACACTATTGGACATGTGTCACCCTCAAAGCTCGCCTCCGAGAGGTCCGACACCGATGGACATATGTCATCCTCGGAGCTCACCTTCAAAAAGTAGGAAGGTTCGGCGCTGCTGGACACGTAGCACTCTCGGAGCTCGCCTCTGAGGAGAGGGGAGGTCCGGAACTGACACGTGGTACTCTCGGAGCTCGCCTCCGAGAGGTCCGCCCCACGGGACACGTGTCGCCCTCGGAGCTCGCCTCCGAGAGGTCCAACCCCGCGGGACACGTGTCAGCCTCGGAGCTCGCTTCCGAGAGGTTCGACACTGGACACGTGTCATCCTCGGAGCTCACCTCCGAGAAGAAGGGAGGTCCGACACTGTTGGACACGTGTCGACCTCGAAGCTCATCTTTGAGTAGAAAGGAGGTCCGGCGCTGCTGGACACGTGGCACTCTCGGAGCCCACCTCCGATGAGAGGGGAGGTCCGGAACTGACACGTGGCGCACGTGGAGCTTGCGTCTGAGGAAAGGGGAGGTCCCGCCCGCCACACACGTGGCGCACGCGGAGCTCGCCTCTGAGGAAAGGGGAGGTCCCGCCCGCCAGACACGTGGCACACGCAGAGCTCGCCTCAGAGGGAGAGGGAGGTCCCACCCGCCAGACATGCGGCGCAACCGGAGCTCGCCTCTGCGGAAAAGGGAGGCCAGGCCCCCACTGGACACATGGCGTCTCCGGAGCTCTCCACCGCGGAAGGATGAGATCCTTAAGCGGTTTTTCTTCTGTGCGCGTGGAAATACCCGGTACAGAGGAGACCGACACGATTTCCACGTTGACACCGCATCCAAATCAATTGGAGATAAGCTGTTAAGATCCAAAACAAATTGAATAGGACTCTTATTCGAACTCCGATCGAAGTAGGACTCTTCTTTTCCTGTTATAAATAGAACCCAAAACCCCTGGCCGCAACCACGTATCTATTTTCCACCTCACAAGCCGACAACTTAGAGGCCCTGGCCCCCAACTCGCCGAGCTAACCCTTTCGCCGGAGTTCAGCCACCGGTGAGACCGCCGACGAGCCCGTCACGATCGCCATCGCCGTAAGAGAGCCGACGAACTGTCCTGCTGCCATTGTTAGGAGGAAGGCCGAGGTAGGTCTTCGTTACCACCTTACGACATCATTGCGGTTTTCTTCGCATCTGTTCTTCTTCGAACTCAAGCTTTTCCGTGTGGACAGATCACGTGTTGATCGGTTTTTGATGGTGGTATAGATCTAGATCTTGAGTCAAGATCATCACCACATCCACACTTGATCCTTACATCTTTGTTCATCGTAAAACCCCATGCAAGCCATCAAAACATGCAAGAACACGTACAAACTGATCTAATAAAAAACAACACCATAGGATTAGCATGCATATGCACCATTGCATCTTGAGTAAGGATTGTGCATGATGTTTGATTGCTGTAAATTTTGTATGTGCATGGTCGTGAGTAGAAAGACAGGCTCAGGGAGCTATCTACGAAGAACTACAACACCAAGACTTCGAGATCCGTGAGCAGCAGAAGCCACAAGAACAAGGCAAGTGCCCCTTGACCATATTGATCCCATGTTTTGAAACTGTTTGTTTGTGAAAACTGTGTATGCTTGAGTCAACTTGATGGGAAACCCTTTTATAGGAGTTTACTAGCTTTGTTAACCACCCTTATCGCCGGCAAAGTTGATGAGTCGTGTATGGTCGTTTTGCTTTTTGCTTCACTAATCTACGGGTTATGGGAAGCCGAGATAGAACATGTTAGCTACTGCACTCATATGAATAATGATAATGAGAACTTGATAATGAACATGAATTGGGGGAGATCTAGGCAAGCTTGGGTTGTGGATGTGGTAGAATGAGATGGTGGTTTACTAGCCGTAGATCTAAGGACCGCATGCGAGCACATGCCAGGAAAACAGTGCCACCACAAGGCCATGTATGGGTGTGGCTTAGCTGACTAATTAGGTAAGTTGCTAGATTGTTATGACCGTGGAAGGCGCGGGAAATGGGAGTCAAGAGAGAATTGCCCTGGGAACTGCATGGCACAAGAGGGGGCCCGTAGGTGGGAGAATGGTGGTTTGAGCCTGCTGGTGAAACCTTAGTGAGTCCATACATCTAGTAGCCCCTTTGTAAAGGCTATTTTGTGATCTCTTGGCCATACACCGATGGTTGTGTACTGGTATAATGGAGGTTATGCAGTCGCCGATGGGTGACGAAATCACAAACTTGTGGGTAAAGTGGTGCCACCTCTTAAGAGTGTAAAACTATCATGATAGCCGTGCTTACGGTCATAAGCACCTGACCAACTTCCATGATTAGATGGGATGGTTATTGGGATGGTTATTGGTTTGGTTATGGTATGGTCTTTGGTTTTCGTTTCGGGACTGTTGAGTCTTGGTAATGAGAATGGTTTCGGGACTGTTGAGTCTTGGTAATGAGAATGGTTTCGGGACTGTTGAGTCTTGGTAATGAGAATGCCCGCTTCTTCCATAAACCTGATCAACTGTTAACGCATACAACTTCCCTTGCCTTCCCTATCTGGCTCTCGCTACTATGTCATTTTTGTTTACGACTAGGTTTACCTGGATTTACTTCATGAAACATCGCTGTGCGCCTCGGTATTTCCAATTTTGAGATGTTTCGGGGGTTCAACTTTCAATTACATAGTATGCCAGTAAACGGTTGGCAAGCGCTCATTCCAAATATGGTTTTGGGACTGTTGAGTCGTGACAATGAGTTTTGGTTCGGATATATGATCATGAGATGGTTATTATGAGCATGAGAAAAAGTTGAGAAAGACAAATGTCTGGATGAGACATGAAAAGTGGAGAATCATGATGAAGGTATGTTACTGGTTTAATTGGATACATGTTGGGATTAAATTCACTTAAAGATAGTTACTGTTTTTATCATGTTTGTGAAATAAAATTTGCTTTCTGCAATGAGCCTATTTGATCCTGCCTTGTTGAAAGCTACATGTCATACTTCTTCCGCACTTGCTGAGTACGACATGTAATCACCCTTGCATTATCATACAAACATCAGCAACAGGAGAGGAGTACTTCGAAAACCATGTGGAGTACTAGGCGTGCGAACTACCGTCAACTTGCCTGTGGAATTGGAGATGGAGCCGCTACCGTGTTTAGTTTGCTTCCGCTATCGCTTAGAGACTTCCGCTGCTAGAATAAGACTTCCACTGCTAGAATAAGTTAGAAACTTCCGCTGCTAGAACAAGTTAGAGATTGATGCAATAAAGTACTTAAACCCCATTATTCGTGGTTATATTCTGAATTCAGTTTGTGGACTACATGTGTATGTGTGATGAACATCCTGGGCACACATATGAATTAGCTGGGTTCCGTGTTCTACGGGACCGGGCGCCACAACATGGCACAAGTACAAGGATAAGATGTCCTTCTCCAACTTCTGTACTTGGTAAAGATAAGCTGCAAGCTATGGGTTGTTGCAACTACACTCTCCCTTGACTTGCTTGATGATCAGCTGAGAATCTCCCTTGACCAACAACTTCTGGACACCGATGGATAGCGCGGTTTTCAACCCGAAGTCGCCTTGAAGTCAAGTCGCACCATGTACTTGAACTACTCTCCGGTTGGTGTAATGAGCAGAACCCCCGCTCCGGCACCCTGCTTCCTCGAGGAGCCGTCGAAGTAGAGAGTCCAGCAGGGCCAAGTGAAGACCAGAGCTCTGGGCCCTAGTTCACCGATGTCGTGGCCCCCTGGCTGGCATGGTGGTGGAGTCCACTCTGCCACAAAGTCAGCTAACGCCTGGCTTTTCACCGCATAGCGCGGTAAGAAGTCCAGCTCAAACTCCACAATCTACGCAGCCCATTTAGCTATGTTTCCAGTGGTGTTGGGGCTGTGGAGGACTGATCTTAGTGGGTACGAGGTAACCACCGAGATCCTTTGAGCCTGGAAGTAATGGCGCAGCTTCCTTGATGCAACGAGGACTACATAGAGCAGTTTGTACATCTCTAGATATCTTGTCTTGGTGTCGTGGAGGACCTCGTTGATGAAGTAGACCGGAGTCTGGATGGTTCGGACTCTCTCGAAGAGGTCCGAAGCGCCATCTAGTTGACGTCCAGGACTCGGGGGGCCTCCGGCGCCCGGGCCCGGGACTGCACTCTGGGAGCTCGGACCTAGGTGCACGCCTGTTGCCGGGTCCAGATTGCTAGGACCCATATGGTTCTTTTTGGAGTGGTCCGGGACTCGGGGGCCCCTGTCCCCTAGGTCGGAGACTGCATTCTGGGAGCTCAGACCCGGACGCACACTGATTGCCGCGTCTAGAAGGCTGAGACCCGACTAGTTCTTCTTGGGGAGGTCTGGGACCCGAGGCCCCCGGGTCCGGGACTGCATTCTGGGAGCTTGGACCCGAATATGCATTGATCATCAGGTCCGCCTGTTTGGGGTCTAACTACTTCCCCTTCCCAGGGATTTACCACGGAGTCTTGGCCCTAGGGCTTCAGACTGACGGTGGCAGGAGCCTTTTCTGGGAGTTGAGGTAGATGGAGTTCTGGCCGCTCTGCGACCAAAACCATGCTAATGACCTCGGTTGTGGCAGCAATGTAGAGGAGTAGTGGCTTGCCTTGTTCAGGGGACACCATGATTGGCAGCATTGTGAGGAACTTTTTCGGCTCCTGAAACGCCTCATCCGCCTCCTTGGTCCATACGAATGGACCAGTTTTGCGCAGAAGCTTGAAGAACGGAAGAGCCCACTCGGCCAGTCTAGAGATAAACTGACTGAGCACAGCCAAGCATCTGGTAAGCTTCTGCACGCCCTTGATGCGGGCAGGGGGCCGCATCAGTTCTATCACCTTAATCTTCTCTGGGTTAGCTGTGGGGGACAGACGCCTCGACACTCCAGGAATCGAATTGGGTGGTGCCGTGTTAGGCAACACCGACTAGCACACACAGAAATGAATCCAAGACATACACAGGTGTGTATTAAACAAGAGATTTGTTTTACAAATAGTAATGCACAGTCTAATGTACAGCAGGGGAATATAAAATCAAAGTTGCAGCGGAAATACAACTATGATCACTCTCACTAACCTAGCTAAGCAGCAAAGGAGTTATCCTGCCCGAGGATAACACTTTCTAGCAGCAGGAAATGAATTCGACGGGGAGCAGGGTTTCTTGTGACCATGCAGCCAAGAATGGCGTTGTCATTCTTAACCCTTCACGGTATACGTCGGATTACCTACAAAACAACAACTCTGCAAGAGTGAGCACGAAGGCTCAGCAAGACTTAACCGTCTCTCCTAAGGCATGCGCTCTACATGAAGGTAACTTAAGACATAAACATGTAAGTTGAATACAGACTCGCCTACACGTTCATACTTAATTTTCAGATTTTAGCCATCACGGTAATGACCTTGCGCCGAGCAACATTGAAACTCCACAATCAAACAAGAAACGCTTCATTCCAATGTTACTTGTCTCAAGGTGGAAAGTAACTTTAGTTTGCTTTATCTCTACTTCATACATGGTTATCATGCAATTCAATTTATCATAACAGCATATAAACTTGCAAACTGTTGTCACTCAACTTTGATTACTATGTCACAAAACAGTGAGCAAGCGGTACTCATATCCGCGAGGGACGGTGATTCGAATCAAACACTGTCTGACTTACTCGACACATATGCCCGCCTCTGAAGACCCAAATCTGGCGTCCTTCATTACGTCGTATGTGGCAACCTTTCGCAGGACACCCGACTGTAGAACCGGTCGCGCCGTCTCAGGCTCATAGGTCTAAAGAGATGATGTGGTATGCCTCAACAATCCAGTTAACCTGGTACATCGGTTTCCTAGGTCCCATATACCAGTAAGCATCCGGTACACAACTCAATACTTGCTCAGTGGGGCCGCACACGAGAACGGTCCTTAACCGACATAGGCAGAGCTACTCGACCAAGACATCGTCTTGTTGATTCCTACACTCTCTGCCGAGTCTCATCTTTGGAAACATAAACTTTAGTTTGCTTCTTAAACCATAACTGTGTGATCCCGAACTATAGCTCGCGAGTAGATTCCAACTACTCGACTTCTACCAGATATCATAACCTATTTAGCATAGCAATATTCTACAGCAGAAAACTTCCTCTACCCTTGACTCCAGGGTTCATTTTGGTTATGCATTTGAAGTATAAATCGTTTCTGACCTAATGCACATAAAAACTCTAAACCATAGTAGTGAACAAAGTAAAAAATTTATATACAACTTAAATGCAAACTGAAGCTTGCCTTTGTTTTGCAGGTGACTAAAGTCAGATAATTATGCAGTTAGTTGCTGATGGCTTGAAGCTTAATCACGTACTCTTCTTGTTCCTTGATCCAAGCTTTACTTCCTTCACACTTCTCCACGTTAATCACTACATGTTATGAACATGCATATGTGTTAAGTTATAAATTCTTTGTGATCAGGATCTAACTACAAGTGGAGAACAAAACTCTGTTTAGAAGCTGGAATGGAGTGGATCCTAGTTACTGAAGAATGGATTTAGTAAAGTGGGATCAAGTGCTAAAGGATTTTTCCTAAATGTTGCATTTTCAACTAAGAGAGGTATATAGAAACATGTTGATCCAGAGCTCAAATTCATATGAGAATTTTCATGTGAGTTCCTTGTCACAAGAAAACATTTAGGACAAAAATTCAGAATTTTTCAATGAGTATTCATCCAGAACAACTCCCTAAGCATTTAGGCAAAAAGGAATTAATTCTGAATAAATTTGCAATTTCATGCAAATTTAATGACGTGACCCTGATCGCCACCCATTCCATCACGGGGACGGTGCACCTCACTCGGGAATCACATTGGGTGGTGCCGTGTTATGCGGCACCCAACAACACACATATAAGGAACACTGTATTACATAAATCAAAAGCGGAAGCTTCAAATGTTCTTTGTGAATAATTTACATAAAATAGCTACAGCAGAAGTCTATAAACAGCTCACGTCGAATAACTAGTGAGCACCCGAGAAGAGGTCCAGCCCGAGGACTCCCCTCGTTAACAACACGAAGACATGACAGCGGCTAGGTCCTCCATGTGTAACATGACTCAGAAGTCTCCAAGTCTCACCGTACAACCTTCTTTACATGCATCGATATTAACCTGCAAAACCACTCATATAGCAAGAGTGAGCACAAAGGGTCAGCAAGACTTAACCGTCTCTCCTAAGACATGCAACTCTACATGAAAGTAACTTAAGACCTAAACATATAAGTTGCAAAAAGACTCGCCTACGAGTTCATCGTTAACTTTCATATTTTAGCCATAATAGTAGTGACCTTGCGCCCAGCAACATTGGAACTCCACAATCAAACAAGAAACGCTTCATTCCAATGTTACTTGTCCCAAGGTAGAAAATAACTTTAGTTTGCTCTATCTCTACTTCAAACAGGGTTTTCATGCAATTTACAATAATCATAGCAGCAATTAAAACTTTGCAAACTGTTTCCACACAAGTTGATTACTACGTCACAACGCAGTGAGCAAGCGGTACTCATAACCGTGAGGGATGGTGATTCAAATCAAACGCTACCCGGATAACTCGACACATACGCCTGCCTCTAAAGACCCAAATATGGCGTCCTTCATTACGTCGTATGTGGCAACCTTTCGCAGGACACTCGACTGTAGAACCGGTCGCGCCGTCTCAGGCTCATAGGTCTAACGAGATGATGTGGTATGCCTCTACAATCCAGTGAACCTGGTACATCGGTTTCCTGGTTCCCATATAGCAGTAAGCATCCGGTACACAACTCAATACTTGCTCCTAGGGCCGCACACGCTTCCGTCCGTAACCGACACAGGCAGAGCTACTCGACCAAGACCTCGTCTTGTCGCTGCCTAACCCTCCTGCCCGGTCTCATCTTTAGAAATGTAAACTTTAGTTTGCCTCTTTTCCAACCACACTTATGTAATCCTAAACTATAGCTCGCGAGTAAATTCTAACTACTCGTCTTCTACCGGATGTCATAACCTATTTAGCACGACAACCTTCTACAGCGGGAAACTATACTCTACCCTTGACTCCAGGGTTCATTTGGTCATGCATTTGGAGTATAAAGCATCTTTGACCTAATGCACATACAAACCCTAAACCATAATTGTGAACAAAGTAAAAAGTTTATAAATAACTTGAATGCAAACCGGAGCTTGCCTTGGTTTTGCAGGTGACTAAAGTCAGATAATTATGAAGTTAGTTGCTGATGACTTGAAGCTTAATCACTGCCCTTCTTGATCCTTGATCCAAACTTCACTTCTACTCCACTCTTCCATGTTTAATCACCTTTTGCTTTTGCAGCTCGGTGGGAAAAGCTCTGTGGCGGCCGAGCGATGAGTTCTTGTCGCGGTGGCCTCACCCTGCGCGGTGGAGGGAAAACGAGCTCAACACCGTGGTTCCTGTGGAGCTGGCGCCTGGTTTTCGCTTCGGGCATGCTGAGGGAGGTCCGGCGATGCTGTGGAGAGGCTTAGCTCGGCGTGAAAGTTGCTGAGGCGTCCGGGCGCCGGTGCTCCGATGGAGGTGCAGTAGCTGCGGGAGAGGTTGTGCACACGGGAGGCAACCACGGGGAAGAGGAAGTGCGAGGGTTTTCTATGCGAGGTAGCCATCCGCGGGATAATATCGGTGCACTGAGGCGGTCCGACAGTGCTCGGGAGGTGGTAGCGGCGCTGCCTTGGTGTCGCGCTCTGTTCAGCAGCCGCCGGGGTCGAGTGGGAACAAAGAGAAGAAAGTTTCCCTTCGGTTGTAAGTCTTCCCCTCTCATTGACAAGTGGGTCCCACTGTTTTTCTCTCCCAAATATCTCTACTTTTTGGCACAATGCAAACTTCAATCATGTGAAGCTCAAATCTGAACACCATTTGGCAAATTGACAAGTTTACCTCAGTTTCAAATTTGAATTCAAATTTCAATGAAAATTCACAAGTCTCTTTGATATACATATCAAAGCACCTCCAAATTTTCTCAATATTTGCCTTCCTCATAATTTGGACCTGAAGAATTTAAATATGCCATCTGATTTTTGAGTTGGCCACTGCAAATGAGAGTTTTGAACCAACAGTTTGGAACCCTCTTTTTGGAAATGTCCACCTTATGATTGAAGTGAACAATTTAGTTCAAAGATTAATTTAAACTCCTTTTGCACAGGACCACATTCACATGTTTATGAAAGTTTTTTTTGCAAGTCCCAATTCTTGAAATTAAACTCAACTTTATTCACAACTCAAGTTTTGCATTTACAAGTTTTTGGGACTTTTACATTAAAGTGAACCACAATTTCAAACATAGCTCAGGGAGAATGCATGAATTTTCCTAGGAATTTCGGAGCTAGGAATTTCCCAGCACTAATTTTTCAAAGTATGAATTATCTCTGAAAAAGTTTCTGGACTTTTTGAACACAGCAACTTGTAATCTGAATTTTTATACTCAAATCAATTTCAAATGGGCTGAAATTTAGCAGGAGTTCAATAATAACCTAAGGAATATTCTGGTAAAATTTGGGGATTTTTAGATGAACTAAACTCCCTCCGAAATTCTTTTACTGAAAAGCTTCGAAGATTTTTTCAAAATTTATTTGACTTTCATACAAATTGGGTTGCAAATTTAGATAGATCTATTCCAGCTGAATCTAACCCAATTTGAATCACTCAATTTTGAGTTTCCTAGCAAAACTTATGAGGTTCTAAAGTTTGAACTAAATCAGAATTTAAATAATCCCTGGAAAAGTTTAAACTCTGACATCGGGCCCGGGGTGACGTGGCTCCACCAGAGAGCAGAACACATGGGGCCACAGGGATGATTGCGCCCAGTCACAATTTGATCCGAGGCCACAGAAGATCTGGCTCCCCTGCAATAGAGGCTGACGTGTGGGCCAGCCCCCATAGTCTTCTTCCCCGAGCTCCCACGTCGGCCCGCCGCCCACCTCGCCGGAGAGCTCGCCGGGAGGGGGTTCCGGTGCCCTAAACTTCATAAGTCTCACCGTCTCTACGTGATTTCATGCGAGGAACACGCTGCCGGCCTTTACTCGGACCGAGGATGGCCGGAATCCTAGGTGCAACGAGCGGCGGCCTCGGTGATACTTCAGCGACATCGCTAGGGCGCTGTGATGCACCAAAAGCTGCGCCGCTTGCTCGTACAGCACCACGGCACCGGGGAGAACACGGATCCACACTCTGATCTCGCTGAAACTCGTTGGAAATAGGACCTCACCGTCGGGCTAGGTCAATTTTTGGCGGAATTCGGAAAACTTGAAGAACTCCGGTTGTGGTCGATGGTTTTCCATGTTGTCTGATCCTCTGAACTCGCACTGAGGTATAGGAGGTGCGTTCTACGTTGTGTGCGGTTTGGTTTACCGTGCAGCATGAATTTTTTGTTAGAGTAGCTTTGGTACCTATTGCATGCCGATGGAAAAGCGGTGAAATTCCAGCGAGACGCGCTATAGCATGCTGCCGGAGTTGGGAGGAGAGTAGAAGGGTTCTAGGCGGACCTTTAGGCGTCCACAGCTCGGCGGGAGAACGATCCTTGCGGCCAGGCGATGAGTTCTTGTCGCAGAGGCTCGACACAGCGCCGGGAAGAAAAGATGAGCTCGGCTCTGGGGTTCCGGTGGAGGGATCGTCGAGTTCTTGCGTAGGGCACGTCGAGGGAGGGTCGGCGAAGCTCTGAGTGAGCTCAGCTCGGCGTGCAACCCACAGAGACGTTCGGGCACCGGTGGACCGACGGTGGCTTCGCGTGCGGCCGCGTTTTCGCCGAGAGACACGTGATAATGGACGAGCAGCTTCGGGAAGTTGGTTGGTGAGGTGACGAGCTTCCGGTTTGAGCCGATAAGGGCAAAGAAAATGAGCCCCGAGCTGCTCGGGAGGTGGCGGCAGTGCTGCATCGGTGGCGCGTGCTCTGTTCAGCGGCTTCGAGTGAAAACAGAGAGACTTCGGCAGAAAGTTTAAACCCCTCACTGACCACTGGGCCCCACTTCTTTCCTCTCCCAAAATATCTCCAAATTTGGCCTGTTGCAAAATTCAGTCATGAGGAGCTCAAATTTGACATCCATTTGTAGAATTCCCACTGTTTACTTCAGGTTCGAATTTGAATTCAATTTATGATGAAATTTAAATCCTCTTTGGCATACAAATCAATGTACCTCCAAAATTTCTCTAATTTTGCATTCCTCTCAATTTGAAGGTGAAGAATTTAAATATGCAATCTGCTTTTTGAGTTGGCCACCCATGTGTATCCTCATGTTTCAGAAAGTTTTTGTAAGTCCCATTTCCTTTAATTTGAACCCAACTTTATTCATAACTCAAGTTTTTCATTTATAAGTGTTTGGGACTTTTACATTTCTCCCCTCTTAAAAAGAATCTAGTCCCGAGATTCACAATTAATAACAATGTGGGGAGGACGACTTTCAGACATAAGCCTCTAATAGCTCTGAATGATTGAACTGTAAATACTCCTCGCTGTCCCATGTAGCTTCCTCGGACGTGTGATTCTCCCATAGCACTTTGAAGAATCGCAATGTACGGTTTCTTGTTTCGCGAGTATTTTCATCAATTATCCGGGTTGGATGCTCAACATAAGCGAGGTCCGGCTTCAAATCTGCTACGCCTTCCGTGAGAATTTCCGTTGGAACTTTTAAGCACTTTCGCAACTGATATGTGGAAGACGTTATGAACTCCGGCTAAGGCTGCCGGTAACTCCAAACGGTATGCCATGGGTCCACATCTTTCTATGATGGCAAAGGGACCGATAAAACATGGATATAATTTTCCTTTCACTCCGAATCAGTGAATTCCTTTCATAGGATATACGCGGAGATATATGTGGTCTCCAACTTGAAAGTTCAGAGGACGACGTCTCTTATACGCATAACTCTTTTGTCTGGACTGAGCGGCTTTAAGATTTGCTTGAATAAGCCTTACCCACTCTTCAGCTTCATTTACGAGATCAATTCCGTAAATAACTCTCTCGCCAGATTCAAACCAGTTCAAGGGTGTGCGGCACTTCCGGCCGTAGAGAGCTTCATAAGGTGCCATATTGATGCCCGCTTGATAACCATTGTTATAAGTGAATTCAGCCAACGGTAGATGATCGTCCCATCCTTTACCGTGGTGTATGGCACATGCTCGAAGCATATCTTTGAGAACTTGGTCCACCCTCTCCTTTTGCCCATCGGTTTGAGGATGATATTGTGACGGACCAAAATCCGCTCGCCCAGGATCTCAGAGGGTGGTGCCGCACGATGCGACACCTGACATCACACATCATAAGGCAAACATTGTATTACATAGAGAACAACTGAATATGTACAAAGTAGTACAAACCTTCAGTTTACAACTAAGTACAAAGTTTACAACAGCGGAAGCTAAATTTATACAACTCACGCCCACCTAACTAGCAAAAGTCAGTTGTCCAACCCTATGGACAACCCACACTAGCTCCACTCTGCAGCTCAGCGCGGCGTGTACGGTTCCCACTCAGCCGTGGTCCCCGACGGAGGGTAGCCCTCGCCGGTGGACTCGTACCCCGAGTCCGTGGGGTAGTCCTCACCTGAAAAACACTCATAGCAGCAACCGTGAGCACGATGGCTCATCAAGTCTTAACCGACCCACCTATACATGAAACTCTACATGCAGTTCATAACCCATATGGGATGGCACATTGCAGCAAAGGACACGCCTACATGTTCATCCTTATTTCATCTTTTAGCCACAAGTTAACAGTTCATGAATCTGAAAATTAGTAAGCATATTTGGTGGCACACATGTAACAATACAATTTATACATATCAGCAGAATTGAATCACCATATTCCATAATTTAGCTACGTCACGACACAGTGAACAAGCGGTACTCATAACCGTGAGGGACGGCAAATCGACTCGATTTACACCTTTAGGGATACCCGAATAGCACGTCACGTACTGTGACACCCTCATTTCTGGTTTCTGCATGTATTCATGTTTCATGTAGAGAAAACATTTTAAAAAGAAGTGGGGACAAAGAAAGAATAAAAAAGATAGCCAAAAAGAGCAAAATCCAGTTCACCAAGAGCACCGAAGACAACTCCCGCAGCCCGCTGGCCACGTGGCGCCTTTGGAGCTCATCCCCGCAAAGGGGGAGAGGTTCGATCCTGTGGAACACGTGTTGCCCCCGGAGCTAGCCTCTGCGGAGAAGCGAAGGCAGTTCCGCAGGACACGTGTCATCTTCGGAGCTAGTCACCGCGGAAATCAGAGGACCAGTCGCGCGGGATACATGTCGATCTCGGAGCTCACCTCCGAGAGGTCCAGTTCTATTGGACACATGTCGCCACCGGAGCTTATCTCTGGGAGGTCCGACACTGTTGGACACGTGTCGACCTCGGAGCTCGCCTCTGAGGAAAAAGGGAGTCTGACGCTACTTGATGCGTGGCATTCACGGAGCTCGCCTCCGAAGAGAGGGAGGTCCAAAATGGATACGTGGCACACCCGGAGCCACCTCCGGAGAGAGGGAAGGTCCGGCACTTACATGTAGCGCATGCGGAGCTCACCTCCGAAGGAGAGGGAGGTCTCGCTCGCTTGACACGCGGCACAACCGGAGCTCGTCTCTGCGGAAAAGGGGAGACCAGGCCCCGGTGGACACGTGGAGCTTCCGGAGCTCATCACCATGGAGGTAATGAGTTCTGGAGCGGTTTTTGGATTCTGTACGCGTAGAAATATCGGTACGGAGAAGAAACCGACCTGAATTCCACAATGTTACCGCACCCAATCGACTAAAGATAAGTTGTTAAGATTCAACGACGATCTGAATAGGACTCTTATTCGAAATACAATCAGATTAGGACTCTTCTTCCCCCGATTATAAATAGAACCCAAAACCTTTGGCCGAAACCACGAACTTCTCCTGAGCCGACGACTTAGAGCCCTAGCCCCAGCTCGCCGAGTAAACCCATCGCCGGAGTTCAGTCGAGAAAGATCGCCGGAAGAGAGCCCCAACGACCTGTCTGATCAGAGAAGGACCCCGAGACCAAGAAGAACGTAAGGTTGGTCTCCAATATCACCTTGCAACATCATCGTGTTTTCTTTGCGTCTGTTCTTCGATTCCTTTCGAACAGAAGCTTTCTCGTGGACAGATCACTTGTTGATCGGGTTGATCTAAGGACAAGATCATTGCCATGTCCACATTTGATCTGAATACCTCTGTCGAAGTTTGTGGTCGACACTTCCCCCGGATCTGCACTGGGCAGCCCGCGGAGGTTCTTTTTTGGGAGGGGCTAGTCACTTGCGGAGAGCTTGAGCATAGGGACGAGTTAAGGAGGAGCTTGACACGGCAAGTTTTACGTGGTTCGGGCCACTGGAGCGTAAAACCCTACGTCCACGGTGAGCTGAGGAGCTCGCTGTATTGCTTGTTGCTCAGAACCGGAGTCCTGAGCTTGAGGATGAGTTATGCCTAGCGTATGAGTTGCTGGAGTGCGAACCCTTGCTAACGTCGCCTACCCGAGTCTTTTATAGCCCAAGGCTCGCTTGGCTTACAAGGGGGGCCCGGGACCCGACAGGTGGTCCCGGGGAGATTTCCTGCCGACTATCGTATCCGCAGTTATGTAGGTAGTTGTCTCTGGCGAAGGCTTCTGAGTCTTCGTCTTGCCACCCTGCCCATGCCGCATGCTAGTCGTAGTGGTTGACGACGGCGGAGGCGGCAGGGGATGTCTTGTCGCTGTGTTTATTGGCTGGCAGGTTCTGACACCGCGCGCCAGTCTGTGATGCGACTGGGCGCAACGGCACCTGACAGAGGCGTGCTCGGCGTCTTGGGAAGGCGCGGGCCTTGAATACCTTGTACGGGCAAGGTATGGGGCGTCTTTACGCCCGCTGCCTACCGCTCGGGGGCAGGCAGCGCTGTTCTACTGGACACGTGGCAGGCCCGAAGCCCTCCTTAGAGGAGAGGGGGTCCGGCCCCGCAGGACACGTGGAGCCTTCAGACCTCTCCACGTGGAGGGGGAGGTCCGGCTTCTGTCGGCCACGTGGCGGGCCCGGAGCCCTCCTCTGAGGAGAGGGAGGCCCGGCCCCACTGGATACGTGGAGCCTTCGAACCTCTCCCCGACAGAGGGGGGGAGATCCGGCTTATGCAGGCCACGTGGCGAGCCCGGAGCTCTCCTCTGAGGAGAGGGAGGTCCGGCCCTGCTGGACGCGTGGCGCCTTTGGAGCTCTCCCTGCGGAGAAGGGCGAGATCCTTAGGCATTTTCCCCTGTGCCCCGGGGTACCCCATATCGCGGGTACCGACAGTGGCCCCCGGGCCCATCTCGGGGGAGATAGCGAGCCCGAGGTGGGACCTACGTCTCTTCTGTTTCGTGCACTTTCTCTAAGTCCCGCATTGACCGCTGCCGGAGCACGAACAGTCGCGGGATCGTGGGAGCGTGCGCCCACTTGATGGTTGCCTTTACTGCGGCGGTTCCCAAGGCTGCCACTTCTGTACGTCGCGGCGCTTTCTTCTGGAACCGCCGAAGCGCCTTGCCGACTCGTCTTCTTGGGAGGCTGACTCCTTGACCCACCGCTTCAGCTGGGCAACTTGGACCCACCTGTCATCGGCGCTCGGTCTTGGAGCCGATGCGGTTGCCGATGCGGCGTATTCGAAGAGTTTCGGGTCATTTGGAATCGCATCTGGGAAGTTTTAAAGGGGGATCTTACCCGCATTGCGGCTTCCCTTCGCACTCCCCAACGCTTTTCCTTGGACTCTTGTGCCTTTGTCTTCTTGTCTTTGAGTCCTCCCTCTCCATGGCTTCCAACCCGCCCCCAGAGAAGAAACGTGCTCGATCTCCTCCAGTGGCGGCATCTGTGCCAAGCCGGGGATCTAGGGTGCCTGCACCTCCTGCTTCTGGAGATGGCACTCCTTCCGGTGGCGACACAAAGAGGTCCCGGGCTGATGCGTCGAGGGGAGCTTCTGGAGCATCCCCTGCTCCGTCAGTCCAGGCGACTGCGGAGCGACCGTCAGTGATGACGGCGGGCTCTGGAGGTCCTGCCCCGGCTCGGAAGTCGGGGTTCAAGGCCCGCTGGAGTGTTCGCGCTTCTCGGCCGTCCCCGGCCGGTGGGGAAACAGGGACAGCTGCCGCGGCCCCCAAGCTAGCGCGAGTCTCTCCTGTCCCAGTGTACCTGGATTCCTCGGCAGCGTCATCTTCTCCTGCCGAGACGGCTGCCACAGCCCCCAAGCCAGCGCAGGTCAACCCTGTATCAGGCGACCCGACTTCTATTTCAGTGCTGACTTCTCCCACTCGTCGGGGTCCGGCTGTCGGAGTCCCGGCGCCAGCTTCTCCTGATCGGCGTCTCATCCCGGTCGCTGGTGCATCGCCTACTCTTGAGGATGATGTGATGGAGGAGGTCGGGGGTGCTGCTCCGGCCTCTGCTGCCCCACTGCCTCTGGCGGATGCCTTTGCGCTCGCCCAAGCGAGCGTCCGGCAGGTCTTGACCGCACTTGGTCGTGAGCGGGAGGAGCATAGGGTTGAAAGGGATCGTCTCCTCATCTGGGGGAACCTTTTGCGGGAGCGGACCGCGAAGGTCAAGGGCGAGCTCGATTCCAGGCAGGAGTCACTTGACTTCAGGGAAGCGCTCCTCGATCGGCTGAAATGGTCTGTTGACCGCCTGGACGCCGAAACGCGACGGCTTCACAGGGAAGCCCTCGAGGTACATGCCCAGGCTGAGGAGAGTCTCTCCGAGGTGGAGGAGATACGTCAGAGGCTGGAGCGCCGCAAGCTCGCCGTCGAGAACCAGGAGCATTCTACGGCTGCCGAGGCGGAGAGGGTCGTCGCGCGGCTGGCGGCGGGGGAGGCTGACCTGCAAGCTTGGACCAGGGAGCTAGAGGCCCGGAAGGCAGACCTGGCCATGAGGGAGGAACAGGTCTCCCGTGAACGCTAGGCGGTCCTGGATCGGGAATTGGCTGCTGACTTCCGGGTTTCTGAGTTGGAGCGGCTTGCCCAGTCTCTTCGCCTTCGGGAAAGCTCCCTGGCAGCCAGGGAGAAGGAGTCCTCCGAGGGAAGCCGCGACGCCCTGCGAGCAGCCCGCCGCGAGGTAGAGGAGCTCTTGGCTTCGCGGTCCTCCGAGGCCCGTGCAGTTTCGAACTTCGTTGACCAGGTGGGGTCCGCCTTGGTCCCTCTTGGCTTCAGCCCGGTGAAGGCGGTGGCTCCTGCGCTGAAGGTGGCTGAAGTGATTCCCGCACTGGAGTCACTTGGCGCCAAGCTGAGCAGGCTGGACTCAGTGGTCGCCAGCGAGCTTGAGGCAGAGGGAAGGGGCCTGGCCTTGGAGGTTGCCACGCATGTGCTGGCCTGCTTCAAGAGCCGGGACCCTTCCTTCTCACTGGAGCCAGTGAAAGACGGTCCTGCCGCGGAGCGGGAGGAGATGGCCAGGGCCGAAGTCGGGGAGGTGGCCGCCCTTGTAGTCTCCAGATTCCGATGCGAGCCAGGAGGCCCCTAGGACTCGCTTCTTTCTTTTTTATCGAGTCTATAGACCAGCTCGTGGAGCCATGAATAAATAGACTCTCTTGATTGTTTGTGCCTGTGATGTTTTTTGTCTTCTTCATGGTTTTGCCTGGCTGAGTCCTTAGCTCCGCAAGGCACTCAGAGGCCTTTACCAATCTCGAAGCTCTGCACAGGCACCTTCTCCGGGTCCTTACTGTATTAAGGACCCCGGAGGTCTCCGGAGCTCGCCCCATGAGGATGGGGAGGTCCGGATCTGCCGGCCACGTGAAGGGCTCGGTGCTCCCTTCCAAGGAGAAGGAGGTCCGGCCCCGCGGGACACATGGAGCCTTCTGAGACCCCCCAGAGAGGGAGGTCTGGCTTCTGCCGACCATGCGGCGGGTCCGGAGCCCCTCCTGAGGGAGTGGGAGCTCCGGCCCCGCTGGACACGTGGGGCCTCCGGAGCCCCCCCCCCCACCAGAGGGGGAGGTCCGGCTTCTGCCGGCGACGTGGCGGGTCCGGAGCCCCCCTCCTGAGGAGGCGGGAGCTCCGGCCCCACTGGACACGTGGGGCCTTCGGGCCCCGCCCCTGTTGAAGGGGCGAAGCTCGGACCTTCCGGTCCTGTGCTGGGGTAGTCGATAGCTCCTTGCCCCTGCTTCATGCAGCCCCCGTTTCTGTAACCTGGAGGTCCTGCACACAGGTAGAGGAAACGTAATTCTCCTCGGGGGGTCCTCCCCTCCCGTCTCTTAGTCTTATTCAGCTTACAATCCTGATCCGTTATACGGGGCTTGGGCAATTCTGTGCGCGAGACACCGGGGCTCCGGCTCCCTCCAAGGTCCGGGTACGATCGTCCGATCCCTAGTACCGGACCATGCGCCGGGGAAGCAGAGTGCACAGGCTTTGGGTACGGAACTAGGCAAAGCGGCTGTACTCCCTGGACCTCCGAAGGGCAGGATGCGCACGCTTTGGGCATAGAGCCGGCTAAGCGGGATACGCACCCTGGACCCCCCATGCACGGAGCAGGCCTTTCCTGGAGGTGACCAACTGGCACCGCAACACCTGACTGGGGGAGGCCCGAGAGACCCACCTGGCCATCGACAGGTGCCTCAAGCGCAGCCGCCTTCGGTAGGATAGCAAATGCTGACTATGGATGAGCGCGGGAGAGAGGGAGCTAGATGTATGACGAACATACATAGAGAGTGCGATCATAAAAATTAATGCGTAATTTAAATGAGCACATGAGAGAGAGAGAGAGTGAAGTAGAACAGGTTTCTGTGTAAATGCCCATAGGGGGAAGTCTGGCTGTACATGGGGGCAACGACCCGCCTCATTAAGAAGGGAAGCAAGACTCTACGCGCTTAGGGTCGGAACCAGGCCAAGCTGAACGTAGTCCTGGACCGTCCCTTGAGACTTAGCTGCCCCAAGTGCTGTTCCTAGATTCTATGGGATTTATTACAGAAGAGTATGGCCCTGTTCTACTAACGCTCAGGAGATAGGACTTACAGTGTTGTTCCATGCCAAGGGTTTTGGGAACGGATCCCATACTCGGTCGAAAGGCATGTGTACCTGGGACAGAAACTTTCATGACTCGGAAGGAACCTTCCCGGCTGGGGGAGAGTTTATAGGTCCTTTACGGGAAAGTGTGTGCCGCGACACCAGGTTGCCTTCCTGCAGGTCCCTGATGCATTTGGTCCTTTGGCGGTAGTGCTAGAGTGCCAACCGAGGCCGTGCGTTGTGGGGTGTCACCTGCAGCCGAGCCTCGTCGACGAGGTTGTCATCTTCACGCTGGATCAGGTCCTGCACGGCTTCTCCTGGGCGTCCCGGGGCACCCTCCCCTTCTGGCTAAGGCCTTCAAGGGGTAGGAGGACCCGGACTCTTCTTGGGAGACCCAAGGCGTCTTTCCCCTTCTGGCAAGGCCTTCAATGGGTTGACAGACCCTGGGCGGCCCCCAGGAGGTACAACCGAGGCACGGAGGCGCGCACTCAGGTGGAGCTGGCCCGGTTCTGCACCATCGGTGCTGGTGCTTGGGCTGCTGTGACTACTCGGAGCTCCTCCAAGGTTGATATTGCAGCAGTGCAGTCTCTACTGAGGTTGTCATCTTCACGCTGGATCAGGTCCTGCGCGGCTTCTCCTGGGTGCCCCGGGGTACCCTCCCCTTCTGGCTAAGGCCTTCAAGGGGTAGGAGAACCCGAACTCTTTTTGGGAGACCCAAGGCGTCTTCCCCTTCTGGCAAGGCCTTCAAGGGGTTGACAGACCCTGGGCGGCCCCCAGGAGGTACGACCGAGGCACGGAGGCGTGCACTCGGGTGGAGCTGGCCCGGTTCTGCACCATCGGGGCTGGCGCTTGGGCTGCTGCGACTACTCAGAGCTTCTCCAAGGTTGACGCCGCAGCAGTGCAGCCTCCACTGACCTTTCGGGGTATCCACAGTTGGCTACCGCCCCGGCCCGTCATCATCGGAGCTGGAGTCCTCACCGTTGTGCACTGTCTTCATGATGCGCTGAGGCTCCTGAAACCCCACCTGGTGATCGGCGCTGACTGAGGCGTCGACTTTCTGCTTGCCCTCCCTCTGAGGGAAGGGCGGGGCCTCAGCTCTCTGCCGCCTCCCCTTGCGGAAGCGCTCTGCGAGCCTCTGGATATCTCAGCACTCGGCAGCAGTATGATTGCCGGTGCCATGCACGGGGCATAGCCCGCCCTGGTCACCATCTGGGGCTGGCGACTGCCGCTGCCTTTTGTCGGGGCGTGGCCCCCGAGCTCCACTGGATGTAGCTGCTGCGGGAACGGGAGCCGCGATCGATGACTTCATCTTGCCACTCCCCCGGTTCTTAGCCTTCTTGCCACCTCCATAGGAAGCAGCGCCGGACCCGGGCTGCCCTCCTGACTCGGAGGCTGGTAGAGAGTGCCAGTTCCGCCCTTCGGCTGCTCTGGCGCACTTGTCCGCCAGGCTGAAGAGCTCGGAGACGTCGCGGACCTCTCTGGTTGCGAGCTTCTCAAGCATTTTCTCGTCCCGGACACCCTGCCGGAACGCCACCACCACAGAAGCACTTTGAATATGCGGGATGGTGTTACGTACCTGGGAGAACCGCTGGATGAAGGAGCGCAGTGGTTCCCCGGGTTGTTGCTTGATGGCGTGGAGGTCAAGCTCCGTGCCGGGACGGGTGTAGGAGCTGCCGAAGTTGGTGATGAACTGCCGGCATAGCTCTCCCCAGGAAGTTATGGAACCCTGGGGGAGGTTCATGATCCAAGACCGGGCTGGGCCGGTCAAGGCAACGGGGAAGTAGTTGGCCATGACAGCCTCATCCCCTCCTGCGGCAAGTACGGCGGTGGAGTAGATCTGGAGAAACTCCGCCGGGTTGACGCTACCGTCGTACTTCTCGGGCAGGTGCGGCCAAAATTTTCGCGGCCACCTCGCGAAGCGAAGGTGGCCTGCCAGGGCCGCACATCCTGCCCCTGTTGCCGCAGGTGTTGGTGCCGCGAATGCTTAGCTCGCCGTTGGCACGGTGTACCCCGGTATGGGCAAGGCTGCGCCATAGACCGGGGGCGCCGTTTGCAGGGCATATGGTTGTGGCATATGCTGCGCGGCGTATGCCTGGGGCAGAGATCGCGTGGCGAAGATCTGCTCTTCAGGCTGGGTCGAGGCCGACGTCATGCTGTCGCCAGCCTCTTGGTTGCGACGCCTTTCTCTATGTCGCTCGAGGTACACCCGGGCATCCTGGCCCAAGTGGCACCGTTCTAGCTCTGTCCTCAGGTCCGTCGGCTGAAGCCTGGTGGAGCTGGAATCTGCCGTCTGTCCGTCAACCGTTGGCGTGCGTGTCAGCGACACAGCCGGTTGGCCGGAGCGTCATCCCCGCCGAAGTCGAGGGTTTGCGGCGGCGACGACGAGGCGGTCTACCTCGCGAATCCACTGCTGGGTCGCTGCCTTAGGCGCGTCCCCAGCAGGCGGATTGCGCAGTAGCGCTCTTGCTGCAGCTAGCGCGCCCCCGTGGGGAACGCTCAGCGCTGCAGAAGATCTGACGCTGGTTGGAGCCTGCATTGCCGGAGTCGGCGTTGCCGGAGTTGGCTGCTGGCTACCAGCTTGCGCCGGCACACTCCGTCCTGAGTGCGTCGACACGTATTCCCCGCTGGTCACGGTCCGCCATGAACGCGGGGGAGGAGAGCTTGCCGCTGAAGGAGGCTTGGTCATCTTCATCGGCAGAAGCTCGTCGCGCAAGGGAAAAGCCCCCTTCCCGGCGCACCAAATGTCGAAGTGTGTGGTCGACACTTCCCCGGATCTGCACTGGGCAGCCCGCGGAGGTTCTTTTTTCGGAGGGGCTAGTCACTTGCGGAGAACATGAGCGTAGGGACGAGTTAAGGAGGAGCTTGACACGGCGAGTTTTACGTGGTTCGGGCCGCCGGAGCGTAAAACCCTACGTCCACGGTGAGCTGAGGAGCTCGCTGTATTGCTTGTTGCTTAGAACCGGAGTCCTGAGCTTGAGGATGAGTTATGCCTAGCGTATGAGTTGCTGGAGTGCGAACCCTTGCTAACGTCGCCTACCCGAGCCTTTTATAGCCCAAGGCTCGCTTGGCTTACAAGGGGGGCCCAGGACCCGACAGGTGGTCTCGGGGAGATTTTCTGCCGACTATCGTATCCGCAGTTATGTAGGTAGTTGTCTCTGGCGAAGGCTTCTGAGTCTTCGTCTTGCCGCCCTGCCCATGCCGCATGCTAGTCGTAGTGGTTGATGACGGCGGAGGCGGCAGGGGATGTCTTGTCGCTGTGTTTATTGGCTGGCAGGTTCTGACACCGCGTGCCAGTCTGTGATGCGACTGGGTGCAACGGCACCTGACAGAGGCGTGCTCCGCGTCTCCACGTCTTGGGAAGGCGCGGGCCTTGAATACCTTGTACGGGCAAGGTATGGGGCATCTTTACGCCCGCTGTCTACCGCTCGGGGGCAGGCAGCGCTGTTTTGCTGGACACGTGGCGGGCCTGGAGCCTTCCTTAGAGGAGAGGGGGTCCGGCCCCGCAGGACACGTGGAGCCTTCGGACCTCTCCCCGCGGAGGGGGAGGTCCGGCTTCTGTCGGCCACTTGGCGGGCCCGGAGCCCTCCTCTGAGGAGAGGGAGGCCCGGCCCCGCTGGACACGTGGAGCCTTCGGACCTCTCCCCGGCGGAGGGGGGGAGATCCGACTTATGCAGGCCACGTGGCGAGCTCGGAGCTCTCCTCTGAGGAGAGGGAGGTCCGGCCCCGCTGGACGCGTGGCGCCTTCGGAGCTCTCCCTGCGGAGAAGGGCAAGATCCTTAGGCATTTTCCCCTGTGCGCGGGGGTACCCCATATCGCGGGTACCGACAACCTCTGTTCATCGTAAAACCATGCAAGCCATGCAAGAACACGTACAAACCGATCTAATAAAACTGATTATACGATAGCATGCATATGCATCATCGCATCTAGTTAAAGTTTATGCATGATATTGATTGCTGTGAATCTTGTGTGTGTGTGATCATGTATAGAAGGACAAGCTCAGGGAGCTGTCTACGACGAACTGCAACAACAAGGTTTCGAGATCCAAGAGCAACCGGAACCGCAAGAACAAGGCAAGTGCCCCTTGACCATATTGATCCTATGTTTTGGGAAACTGTTTTGTTTTGCGAAAAGGTGTGTGTGTGCTGAGTCAAACATGATGGAAAACCCTTCTATAGGAGTTTACTAGTTTTGGTTAAACCACCCTTGTCGCCAGGGAAGTTTATGAGTCGGGTATGGTTTTTGCTTTAAGCTTCGCTGAGTCCATGGGATTGGGAAGCGAGATAGATGTGTCTAGCTAACTGCACTCGTAATGATAATGAGAAACTGGTGTTATTAATGAACATGGATCGGAGGGAGATCTAGGCAAGACTGGGTTTGTGAATGAGGTAGCATGAGATGGTGGTTTACTTGCCGTAGATATAAGGACCGGTTCATGCGAGCACATGCCAGGATAACAGTGCCACCACAAGGCCAAGTATGGGTGCGGCTTGGCTGACTAATTAGGTAAGTTGCTAGATTGTTATGGATCGTGGAAGGCGCAGGGAATGGGAGTCGAGTGAGGACTGTCCTGGGAACTGCATGGCACAAGAGGGGGCCCGTGGGTGGGAGAATGGGAGATTCTAGCCTACCGGTGAAACCTTAGTGAGTCCATACATCTAGTAGCCCCTTTGTAAAGGCTATTTTGTGATCTCTTGGCCATACACCGACGGTTGTGTACTGGTATAATGGAGGTTCTGCAGTCGCCGACAGGTGACAAAATCACAAACTTGTGGGTAAAGAGGTGCAAACTCTACAGAGTCTAAAACTATCATGATAGCCGAGCTTACGGTCATGAGCGCCTGGCCAACTTCCATGATTAGTTGGATGGTTATTTTGGGATGGCTTTGGATGGTTTTGGTTATGGTTTGGTTTTGGTTTTTGTTTTCGGGACTGTTGAGTCCGGGTGAAAAGATGGGTTGCATGACTGTTGAGTCATGGCAATGAGGTTGGTCTCGGTGTGAGACGAAATTGTTTATGAGATGAAACGGTAGCGAATACGAGACGGTATTCGTGAGATGGTAGCGAATACGAGAAGGTATTCGTGAGCAAGAATGAGGTTGATTAATGTCTAGTTGGGACATGGAAGGTAATGAACATAATGGAGGTATGATTGGTATTTTAGTACATGCTGGGATTACATTCGCTTAAAGATAAGTTGCTGTTTTATCATGGTTCTGATAAATAACTTTGCTTTCTGCAATGAGCCTTTTTATACCTACCTTGTTGTGAGCTACATATCATATTTTCTCGCACTTGTTGAGTACATCATTGTACTCAAACTTGCATTATTATTTCATAATCAGCAACAGGAGTAGATTTCTATGAAGACCAGGTGGAGCATTAGGCGTGTAATCTGTCCTCAACCTTTCCTGTGGGAACGGAATAGAGATGAAGCCGCTACTGCTTAGAATTGCTTCTGCATTAGTTAGAAGACTTCCACTGCTAGAATAAAGACTTCCGCTGTTAGATTAAGACTTCCGCTGTGAGCATGAGTCCAAGACTCATGAGACATTGTAATAAACTCTGTTATTCGTGGTCATATATATTCTGAAATTCAGTTTGTGGATGATATGTATATGTGTGACGAACATCCTGGGCACACATATGCATCAGTTCTCGGTTCTGTGGTTTTCCACAAAATTGAGGGTGTCACAGACTGGTATCAGAGCCACGGGTTGACGGTAAGTTACACGCTTAGATAGATCATAGATTGGTATCAGACACAGATTGGTAGCTAAGCCACGCTGACCATAGGATGCAAGCCTAGGATGCATAGATTGGCCTTGAAACTACCTTGATATAGGATGAAAGCCTAGGAAAGGCCATAGTTGGATCACAAAATTTGCAACACCCTAAGCCATATAGGACCCCCATTAAACAAGCCTTGAATAGGAGTTGTGTGAGCCCTTGTGATGATTGTTTGTGATTATGTGCTTAGTGTGAGTTGTGGGACGTCTCAAAGCGTTGTCCATATCCACACATAAGTAGAAAAAGGTGTGAGATGCCTCGGCATTTGTTCACATCACCATGGGCTAATATATATAGTCCAATCCACCTTGATGCATATAGTTAAGGGGATCTACCTAACCTTCTATTCTATTTCGTTCACTCTCACAGATGGTGAGAGGAAACGCCGGCCGAAGGAACGTCCGTGACAACCAAGAGGATGGCCACGATGAAGTTCCTGTTAACCCCGGAGCCGGTGAGAACAACCTGGAATGGTTGATGGCCATGCAGAATCAACTTATGCAAACCATGATCCAAACTTTGGGTCAGTTGCAGGCCAACAACAACAACCCCGTTCCGGCACCACCACCACCACCACCACCGGCTCATAACAGGCTGGGAGAGTTCATGAGGACTCGACCACCCACCTTTTCTCAAGCTAACGACCCCATGGAGGCCGACGACTGGTTGAAATCCATGGAGAAGAAGCTTGCCATAGTGCAATGCAATGACCGAGAGAAGGTTCTTTTTGCGTCGCACCAACTTATGGGAGCTGCCGCTGACTGGTGGGATGCCCTATGTAATGCTCATGTCGACCCGGAGACGATCACTTGGACTGAGTTCAAGGAGAGTTTCCGCTCTCATTACATTCCTGCTGGTGTAATAATGCTCAAGAGACAGGAGTTTGAAGGTCTCTGCCAAGGACAGAGAAGCGTGAATGAGTATCTCAACAAGTTCACACAATTGTCCCGGTATGCCCCCGAAGATGTCAACTCAGACTAGAGGAAGCAATACCTGTTCATGAGAGGGTTGAACAATGAGATCCAGGTTCAGCTCCTCAACAATGACTACGCGAGTTCCAAGAAGCTGGTTGACAAGGCTATAGTGGTTGAAAGCAAGATCCGAGAGATCGAGCGAGAGTGCAAGAGGAAGATGCCATACCAGCCCCAAGGGAGCAACTTACGACCTCGGTACACGCCCCGGCCGCACTGCAGTATGGATCGACCGCTCCTGCATACCGTCCTAGTCAGCCACCACAGCAACGACCCGTTGCACAAGCACCTCGTATGACCTTGCCTCCTGTGCTCCGACCCAACATGGGCGCTCCTGTTCAAAACCCCCGCCCCAACGTACCTGCTGCCGTAGGCAACAGGGCTTGCTTTGCATGCGGGGAAACAGGACACTTTGCGAGCCAGTGCCTGAGGAGAGGCCCTGGACAGCAAGGCAACGTGCCCAAGCAGAACCCGCGATCGAACGGGGGGGGGGGGGGGGGGGGGAGACAATCAAGGAAACCGTGGACAGCAGAACTATGCTCGCGGCAACGTGAACCATGTCTCTGCTGAGGAAGCACAACAGGCTGAGGACATCGTAATTGGTATGTTCCTTGCCAACTCCAACCCAGCCACCATCTTATTCGATTCTGGAGCATCATATTCCTTCATATCATCCAAGTATGTTGCCAAGCATAATCTACCCATATCACACTTAAAATGCGCTATGTTATTAAATTCTCCCGGTGGAGAGATGAGGACTAATATAGTATGTCAGAAAGTAAGCCTTAAAATAAGGGGGGTAGACTTCCTTGCCAACCTCATTGTCTTGGATTCCCAAGGGCTTGACATAATACTCGGGATGGATTGGTTAAGCAAGCACAACGGGGTAATCCAATGTGCTGAAAGAAGCGTGCAGTTGACAAATGAGCACGGTATTCGTGTCGAGTTTAAGTCAGCCCAACAAACAACTGAAAGGGCAATTTTGAACCACGTCGAAGGAACAACATTGGAAAGCATTCCAATGGTTCAAGAATTCTCGGACGTATTCCCGGAAGAGCTTCCAGGTATGCCACCTGTTCGGGACATTGAGTTTGCCATGATTTGGTACCCGGAACTGCACCCATAGCAAAGAGACCCTATAGGATGCCCATCAATGAACTGGTAGAACTCAAGAAGCAAATTCAGGAGCAGTTGGAGAAGGGTTTTATACGTCCAAGCTCGTCACCATGGGGAGCTCCTGTGCTCTTCGTAGACAAGAAGGATGGAACCCAAAGGATGTGCGTGGACTATAGGTCTCTCAACGAGGTGACAATCAAGAACAAATACCCTCTGCCCGTATAGAGGACCTATTCGACCAAATGAAAGGAGCCCGAGTGTTCTCTAAGATTGATCTTCGGTCGGGATACTTCCAGCTGAAGATTAAGCCCTCCGATATACCCAAGACTGCCTTTCAAACACGGTATGGTTCGTATGAATATACCGTCATGTCTTTTGGGTTAACAAATACACCTGCATACTTCATGTACCTTATGAACAAGGTTTCCATGGAGTACTTGGATAAGTTCGTCGTGGTTTTCATCGACGACATTATGGTGTATTAAAAAAGTGAGGAGGAGCATGAAGAACATTTGAAATTGACCTTGCAGAGAATGCGTGAGCATCAATTGTATGCCAAGCTTAACAAGTGTCAATTTTGGCTAAAGGAAATATCGTTCCTAGGCCACATTATCTCCGAGGAAGGGGTATCGGTTGATCCCGGAGAAGTGGGAGATGTCCTGAAGTGGAACCAACCACAAAACGTGAGGGAGATTCAGAGTTTTCTTGGGATGGCTGGATACTACCGACGCTTCATCAAGGACTTCTCTAAGATAGCAAAGCCTATGACAGAGTTGCTAACGAAGGGAAAAGCCTTCCAATGGACACCAGCTGTAACACCCCAAAAATTTTGATTCAAAACCTTAAATCATGTTAAGAGGGGAATTTAAAAATTTTTGGACGTGTTGCATGTTTTGCAAAAATTCAAATTCAAACTGGAATTCAAATTAAACTCAAATCAGAAAAGAAATGGAAAAAGAAAAAGAGAAAACAGAAAAAAACTGGCCAGTGGGCCGAAACACACCAGCCGGCCCAACTTACCCCGCGCCAGCCCGCAGCCGCGCGCCCGCGCTCTCTCACACTGAGAGGCGGGACCCACCGATCTTCGTCTACCTCGCGCCGCGCCGAACTCCCCCGCGCCCGAATCGAAACCGATCGGGATTTCGACGTAAACCTCGTTGAGTTCTGTTCGTAGCCGACGCGGACATGATCTAAACCACCCCGCCGCCCTCCCCCGTCTATAAAAACCCCGACCTCGTTCTGTTTTTCCCACGCGATTGCCGATTTTTACTCCGGTGAGAACCGAGACTTCTCAGGTGAATTCTGGCCGATCTAAGCTCGGAAACTCCGATCTAACTCGCTGGTCTTGATCCACCGCCTCCGGGGAACCTTGCAGGTGCAGAAAACTCGGTGACTTGCGGTGTAAACACAGTGCCGACGAGCTTCGCCGTGGTTTTGCCTCGGACCTCACCGCCGATCACCTTCCAGGACCTCCGAGCTCAAGAAAACCCCCGAGGTGAGATCCCCGACCTCCCCTCTACCGATCTATGCCATAAGATCACAGTTCTAGGCAGAATTCTCGAGGATCCGAAAGTTTCCGGCAAGATCGCCGCTTCCCGCCGCCGTGCGCCGCCCGTGCTCGATCAGAGCGACGTGGCCGCTTGTGCGCCGTTTATTTTAAATCGCACGGTAGGGTTTAAACCCCCGCGTACCGGTTCGATGTTATAATCTCGGCCGTCGGTTTAAAATCGGACGGTCCACGTCAGCCCCGCGTTATAAAGACTGGAAATCTTACGTGCTACCCCCTGGGGTTCTCGGGAAATAAGAGCTAGCCCCGGAAACTTCTGATCTAGCCCCTGGAACTCCAGAAAATCATGTAAATTCATTTAAAAATCAGTTTTAGCCCCTGGACTTAATAAAAATTAGGAAATACACCTCTGATAAGTGTAGCTAGACCCCTGGAAATTTTGAAAATAATATTATAGACCCTGTAGTGGGGTGAGTTTATTTTTTTAGCCCTGTTTAGTATTTAATTTAGGAAATTGAATATGTAACTAGTGTTTAAAAATTAAAAAGTGGGACAAACATATTGTCAAAATTAAGTTAAAGACTTTCTCAGTGTTTAGGAAATTTTGGAGTGAGATAAAAACATATTTTGGACTGAATTGAATCTGTTTAATTTATTATTCACAATTAGGGACACATTTTTAAGTAATAAATAGTTTTAGAAAATAGGGAAAATAATTATGAAATAGTTTACATCAGAGGCAAAGGTCAAAATATGTTATTAAATTATTTAGGACCAGAACCTATTCTGTTTAGATGATGTGTATTACTAATTTCATAATAAAATACACAATTATGCATAGGAATATAAATCTGAAAATATAGCAACTAGTAAATGATAAATGGAGTTTTTAAAATCCAAAGAGTTCAGTTTAGGGTTGGTAGAAATTATGAAGGCACATATGGGGAAGAAAAATACTTTTCATACACACTTGGTAGTAAAAAGGTGTAGTAGTTGAATATAAGAAATTTATTGGAAACTCATATATATAGTATGTAAGTATAAATGTGGACACAAAAGTAGGAATCATATACACATGGTTAAAAGTGCATGCAAGCCACAACTCAACACACATAAAGTAACCACAACACATATAATGTTAAAGAACTTTCATAAATGTGAATGTGTGGTTTGTATGAAGTAGAAGTGTGAACTATGTCTTATGATTGTTGTTTTTCTTTTGCTATGTGTGATGGTATGATGTAGAACCTGCTCAAGAGCAAGTTATTCCTCTCCAAGACCAGGACTACCCATTTCAAGAGCAGCAAGAAGGAGGCAAGTGTCCTTGACCACTTTGATCCTATGCTAGGATGTGTAGCTAGAATTATTTGCATTGTCAATTGAAATATGAAACCCATGATAGGAAGTTTCCCTAGAATTGCATTACCTTGTTTCCTTGTAGCTTGGGTTGGGATTTATTTTATCATGTTATTCATTATTATGCATATGCTTAGCCATGCTTAGAATGGGATATTTGGGATATGAGATCATCAGTTTATTTTACCATACTCTTGAATGAGATATTGTGAGTTACGTAGAGGTAGGGATCAAGGCAAGTTGGATGTTTTGGTTGTGTGCTGGGTGCACGAGACTCGGGTTTGTGTTTAGTACTTGCCTGGATCCTAAGGACCGGTTCATGGAGCATGTAACCTGGCTTTACAGTGCCAACCACATGCTGAGATGGGGCAGCTTGGCCAATTAATTAGGTGTATCCCCGGCGTAGTATGGGTGTGTTGGATGGTGCGGGGAATAGGTGTCAGCTGGACTACCATATGAATCGCAAGGCTCAAGAGGGGGCCACTGCAGCGGGGTTGGAGCCTCTTCTTAGGGGTGAAACCTCAGTGGGCCCACGCTCGTCGGGAATCCCTTTGTAAAGGCTTCGTAGTGATCTCCTGGCTACACACCTGAGAAGTGTGAATGTGGTTCATAGCCACTGGCATAATGGAGGTTCTTTTAGTCCACCCGGCAACGGGGGATGAAATCACTACATGTGGGTACAGTGATACAAACTCTGCAGAGTCAAAACTGTCATGACAGCCGTGCTCACGGTCAAGAGCGGCTTGGACTTATTCATGATTAGAGGATTGATGGTTTTGGAAGTTAAGGATGTTAAGCGGGGAGCTTAACATTGGAAATAATGTTATGGTTATTGGATTATGATGATGGGATGGGAATCTGGGACCATTTCACCTGTGTAGTAATGTAGGTGCTTAATAAGCTAAGGTGGTAGGTATTAATTGCGTAGTGCTTTAACCATGAGTTCAACCTCCACTTGTTCTAGCCATGCATGATATAATTTTCCCACACTTGCTGAGTACCATTGGTACTCAACCTTGCATATTCGTTGGTTTATATTGCTGCTCAGGTCAAGGTAATGAGGTGGTGTATAATGACCAAGACTTTGGACACGAAGAAGGTTTCTAGGTTCATGGAGACCCTCGGGCAACGCCTGTGACGGAGCCCTCAAGAATAATATTCCGCTGCTAGTTTATTTACTTGTGATGAACTTATTGTCCATCGAGACATTTATGTAAGACTTACTTATATTCGACACCTGGCTTGTAATAAATGATGCTTCACTATTTGTCATCACATGTATGAGAAAATGATCCTGGCATACATGTGATATTCACTTGGTTGTTCTTCGGAAAAACCGGGTGTGACATGAGGTGGTATCAGAGCCAAGGTTGCCCGTAGGAACGTGGACCTAGGTAGAAATGGACGTATTTAAGGGCCCTATTTTCTTAAAAAACTATTTTTCAAAGGTGTGGATTGAAAAGTGTTATTTAAATGAGTCACTTTCTTCATCTTACCCCAACTTTCATTCAAAATAGGATTTTTGGTTTGAGAGTTTATCTAACCTAATTTTAAATTCTTTTTGTTTTAGATGGTTCGCATGATTCGTACCGCTCGCAAGTCCACAGGAGGGAGAGTTCCCGTAGTTGCCCTTGCCGAGAGAGAGGAGAGCCGTCCGGTGACGTACCTTTCCTACGGATTGGCAGTAGGAGGCTTATTGCGCCGTCTTCGGCGTATGCTCGAAGCCGCCGGCAATACGGGCAAGCTAATCATCCACTATAACTCCACCAGGACCATCCGTGAGAAGAGGGAAGAATGGAGTTCAGAGATGAGGATCATACACGAAAATCAGCTGCTTAAGATCCACCACTCTCCAGCTTGTCGAGCGACACAGGTCGATGCGGAGAAAGATGTCACCTGGGAGGCCATCACCTGCCAGAGTCACATCTATCGTCGCCACTTGGACAAAACTGAGTACATGTATGTCCTCCAACGTGAGAGTGGTACCACGGAGTACAAGTACCCACCAGTGCAGCAAGGGACTTCCCATGAGCACATGGACTTGTGCTTGGAGGATGCTGCTATGCTCAGCACTCGACTGCAGGAGTGTCAACAAGAGCTTCAGGATGTCCGGGACACCCTGAAGGAAACGGAGGCATTGCTGCAAGCCTGCTTAAAGGCGAGAGAAAGAGGAGATGGGAATGAACTGTGTGTCACCGTGAATGATACATGGACTCCTGACTCCCCAGATCGCCGAGCGATCAGGCGTCGTCGCACTTCTCCACCAGCAGCCTCTCCACCCAAAGCAGAGTCAGAAGGCAGCCGAAATGATGAGGAAGATCCTGAGGAGCCAACTCAAGAAAACGAGTAGTGTAGAGTCCTTCCCTTAGATTGCATGATGCCAAATAGTCGAATCGTTACGTTAAGTTAATGGTGTGTTAATGCTTGGTGTGTGACGTGAGTTGTGGAAGCCATGAGCAATTGTCCACAGTCTCGTCTTCAGATTGTTTTGCTTTGGTGTGTGAACCCACATGAAATAATAGTGCATTTATTTGGTGTGAGATATGAACCCTCGTAAAAGTATAACAAAGCCTCAACACTTCAAAGTACAAACAAATGAAAGTAGTAAGATGATACTAAATGCTTTCAAATTAACATTGGTTGATTCTGCCAGATGGCCGGAAGAGGAAAAGGACGTGCTGCCAACCCCGCCAACAACAACGATGAGGCATGCAACCCTCGTCTTTCTGGAGGCCAGGACAGGGGTGGTCGCCGTGAAGAAGTTGATCCTCTCCACCAAATGCTGGAGAATCAAAATCAATTCATCCAGAACTTGACTCAAGTGGTGGCCAACTTGCATCAAGTTCCACCTCCACAAGCTGCACCACGCCAACCAAGGTTGAGTGAGTTTCTAGGAACTCAACCTCCAAAGTTTGCAAGTGCTGCTGAACCTCTGGAGGCAGATGATTGGCTGAAGACCATTGAAAGTAAGATGAGGATCATACAATGCCAAGGGTATGAGAGGGTGCTGTTTGCCTCTCATCAATTGCATGGACCTGCTGCTGATTGGTGGACCGCCTATGTGGCCGCCCATCATGACCCTGAGAACATCACTTGGGAAGAGTTCAAGCGTAGCTTCCGCAACCATTACATCCCAAGAGGTGAACTCAAAAACAAGAGGAAGGAGTTTTCGGGACTACAGCAGGGAAACATGACGGTGAGGGAATACCTCACAAAATTTACTCAACTATCCCGCTATGCCCCACGGGACATAGAGACAGATGAGCAGAAACAAGATTGTTTCGTGGAAGGACTTACCGCAGAGATGCAGTGTGCAATGTCCTCGAATGAGTATGAAAGCTTCCAAAAGATGGTGGACCGAGCATTTGTGGTAGAAAGGAAGCTAAAGGCCTTGGAAAATGAGAATAAGAGGAAGGCCGGTGGGTCACATCAAGCCTCGGGTAGCAACACCCGCCCCCGTCTGATGCAGCAACCAGCAGGGCAGACGAACCGTGCTGCGGTACCCTACTCAGCACCAAGAGGGTACAACCCGAACTACAGGCCTCCCGCAGCACCAGCACAGCCGCAACGTCAGTTTGTGCAGCAGCCTCGCCCCGCATATCCACCTCGACCAGCAGTGCAAGGACCCCCAAACCAACCCCAAGACAACAAAGGCCAGGCATCTAAGATTGGGGTGCAATGTTTTAGCTGTGGTGAAGTGGGGCACTACGCCCATAAATGCCCAAAGAAGAAGCCTGCGCCGCCACAACAGCAGAATGTAATGAGAGGACGGGGTGAACCACGTCACTATGGAGGAAGCACAAGAGGCACCCGACGTGGTAGTTGGTAAGTTTCCTGCCAATTTACACCTTGCAACTCTGCTGTTTGATTCTGGTGCTACCCACTCGTTCATTGCTCAAGGGTTTGTTAAGAAGCATGACCTAGCAACCACACAAATGAACCATATGCTAGCTGTAAACTCTCCAGGTGGAGAAATAAGGACAAGACAGGTGTGTCCCAAAGTGAACCTAGACATTAATGGGGTAGTATTTACTGCTAACCTCATAGTGATAGATTCACAAGGGATAGATATTATTTTGGGTATGGATTGGTTGACCAAACATAAAGGAATCATCCATTGTTCGACCAGAACGGTGGAACTAACTCACCCTAGTGGCACAAGAGTAAAGTTCATAACGATACACGAGCCTAGGAGGGACATTAAATTAAATCAAGTGGAGGTGAAAGTTGAGGAAATCAGGACTATCAGGGAATATCCAGATGTTTTTCCGGAGGAGTTGCCAGGTATGCCTCCCGACCGTGAAGTGGAATTGGCAATTGAGCTAGTACCGGGAACAGCCCCGATATACAAGAGACCTTATCGGATGGACTCCAAGCAGCTAGAAGAACTCAAGGATCATTTGAGAGAATTGACGGAGAAGGGGTATATTCGCCCTAGTTCCTCACCATGGGGAGCTCCGGTGATATTTGTGCCCAAGAAAGACGGAACCCAAAGGTTATGCGTGGATTACCGTGCTTTGAATGAGGTAACCATCAAGAACAAGTACCCATTGCCTCGCATTGAAGACTTGTTTGATCAGTTGAGGGGAGCTTGTGTGTTCTCGAAAATTGATCTCAGGCCGGGATACCACCAACTCAAGATAAGGCAATTTGATATTCCCAAGACAGCTTTCGTATCTCGGTACGGACTGTATGAATACACTGTCATGCCTTTCGGGCTAACCAATGCCCCAGCATAATTCATGTATCTCATGAACAAGGTATTCATGGAATATCTGGACAAATTTGTGGTGGTTTTCATAGATGACATTCTCGTCTTCTCCAAAGATGAAGAAGAACATGAGAAACATCTAAGGTTGGTGTTACAAAGGCTGAGAGAACACCAACTATATGCCAAGTTGAGCAAGTGTGAGTTTTGGCTGAAGAGAGTTCCCTTCTTAGGACATATAATCTCGGAGGGAGGAATCTCCGTGGATCCTGCCAAAATCGAGGATATACAGAAGTGGAAGACCCATGAAAATGTCAGGGAAGTTCGAAGCTTTTTGGGATTGGCCGGATACTATCGACGGTTTATTGAGGGATTCTCTAAGATTGCGAGACCCCTTACCAAACTGTTGGAGAAGGGAATCACATTCACCTGGACGCCACAGTGCGAGACGAGTTTTCAGGAGCTAAAGAAGAGATTGACAACAGCCCCAGTGCTCATTATGCCAGATATGCAGAAGAATTTCACAGTGTACTGCGATGCCTCTGGAAATGGGTTGGGATGTGTTCTCATGCAAGAAGGGCATGTCGTGGCTTATGCATCCCGGCAGCTTCGGAAGCACGAGAAGAACTATCCTACACATGACTTAGAACTAGCCGCAGTGGTACACGCGTTGAAAATTTGGCGGCACTATTTGATGGGGAAGAGGACCGAGATATATACGGATCATAAGAGTTTGAAGTACATATTCACACAGCCAGACCTCAACCTCAGACAAAGGAGATGGTTAGAGCTAATCAATGACTTTGATGTAGGCATCAACTATCATCCTGGGAAAGCAAACGTCGTGGCCAATGCTTTAAGTCGGAAAGTGCAGGTCAATAAGTTGAGCTTGAAGGACATGCCTGCAGAATTGAAGGACGAGGTTATAAGGCTCAATCTATGTCTAGTAAATAGTAGTGAAGCCATCGCCATGGAAGTGGACTCCACACTCGAGCGAGACATACACGAGGGCCAAAAGAATGATGAGAAGATACAAGAGATCAGACAACTCATCAAGGAAAATAAAGCTCCTGGTTTTAGAGAGGATGAACAAGGAACTGTGTGGCACGGGAAAAGAATCTGTGTGCCAGAAGTAAAGGAGATCCGTGAATTGATTCTGAAGGAGGCTCATGATTCCGACTATTCCATTCATCCTGGGAGTATGAAGATGTACCAGGACCTCAAGAGCAGGTATTGGTGGTATGGTATGAAGCGAGATATCGCGGAACATGTTGCCCTATGTGACACATGCCAGTTGGTGAAAGCAGAACATCAACGACCCGCGGGATTATTGCAACCACTCAAAGTGCCTGAATGGAAATGGGAAGAAATCAGCATGGATTTCATCGTGGGATTGCCTAAGACCCAATCAGGGTATGATTCAATATGGGTCATCATTGATAGGCTAACCAAGGTAGCTCATTTCATCCCCGTGAAAGAAAGCTACAGCGGATCCAAATTGGCAGAATTGTACATGTCAAGGATCGTGTGTTACCATGGAGTGCCAAAGAAGATAGTGTCGGATCGAGGGACACAGTTCACCTCGAGGTTTTGGCAGAAGTTGCATGAAAACATGGGAACCCATCTGAACTTCAGCTCTGCCTATCATCCCCAAACTGACGGGCAGACGGAGAGAACCAATCAGATCCTTGAAGATATGTTAAGGGCATGTGCACTAAAAAACAACAGGAGTTGGGACAAGAACTTACCGTATGCGGAGTTTTCCTATAACAACAGCTATCAAGCTAGTATGAAAATGTCACCGTTTGAAGCTTTGTATGGAAGGAAGTGCAGAACTCCCCTATTTTGGAACCAAACAGGAGAAAGTAAAGTGTTTGGTCCAGAAGTGCTACAAGAAGCCGAGGCAAGGTGAGGGAGATTCGCAACAACTTGAGGATAGCACAGACACGCCAAAAGAGCTATGCCGATGTACGAAGATGAGAGCTCGTTTTCAACGTGGGAGACTATGTTTATCTCAAGGTGTCCCCTATCAGAGGACTTCGTCGGTTCAAGGTGAAAGGGAAGTTGTCACCTCGATACATCGGACCCTTTCAAGTTTTGGAAAGGAAAGGCGAAGTGGCGTATCAACTAGAGTTACCGGTTCATCTATCGGATGTGCACGATGTATTCCATGTGTCACAACTCAAGAAATGTCTGAGGACGCCTGAAGAGGTGTTACCCATGAATGAAGTGGATGTAGCTGAGGATTTGTCTTATGCCGAGCAACCATACAAGATTTTGGAGACAATGGAATGCCTCAATAGAAATAAAAGAATCCGGATGTGCAAGGTGCAGTGGAAGCATCACTCAGAAGAGGAAGCCACCTGGGAACGGGAAGATGAGCTCAAGGCACAATTTCCGGAATTGTTTTCTTAGATACACCAATCTCGAGGACGAGATTTCTTTTAAGGGGGGTAGAGCTGTAACACCCCAAAAATTTTGATTCAAAACCTTAAATCATGTTAAGAGGGGAATTTAAAAATTTTTGGACGTGTTGCATGTTTTGCAAAAATTCAAATTCAAACTGGAATTCAAATTAAACTCAAATCAGAAAAGAAATGGAAAAAGAAAAATAGAAAACAGAAAAAAACCGGCCAGTTGGCCGAAACCCACCAGCCGGCCCAACTTACCCCGCGCCAGCCCGCAGCCGCGCGCCCGCGCTCTCTCACACTGACAGGCGGGACCCACCGATCTTCGTCTACCTCGCGCCGCGCCGAACTCCCCCGCGCCCGAATCGAAACCGATCGGGATTTCGACGTAAACCCCGCTGAGTTCTGTTCGTACCCGACGCGGACATGATCTAAACCACCCCGCCGCCCTCCCCCGTCTATAAAAACCCCGGCCTCGTTCTGTTTTTCCCACGTGATCGCCGATTTTTACTCCGGTGAGAACCGAGACTTCTCCGGTGAATTCTGGCCGATCTAAGCTCGGAAACTCCGATCTAACTCGCTGGTCTTGATCCACCGCCTCCGGGGAACCTTGCAGGTGCAGAAAACTCGGTGACTTGCGGTGTAAACACAGCGCCGACGAGCTTCGCCGTGGTTTTGCCTCGGACCTCGCCGCCGATCACCTTCCAGGACCTCCGAGCTCAAGAAAACCCCCGAGGTGAGATCCCCGACCTCCCCTCTACCGATCTATGCCATAAGATCACAGTTCTAGGCAGAATTCTCGAGGATCCGAAAGTTTCCGGCGAGATCGCCGCTTCCCGCCGTCGTGCGCCGCCGGCAGCGCCGCCCGCGCTCGATCAGAGCGACGTGGCCGCTTGTGCACCGTTTATTTTAAATCGCACGGTAAGGTTTAAACCCCCGCGTACCGGTTCGATGTTATAATCTCGACCGTCGGTTTAAAATCGGACGGTCCACGTCAGCCCCGCGTTATAAAGACTGGAAATCTTACGTGCTACCCCCTGGGGTTCCCGGGAAATAAGAGCTAGCCCCGGAAACTTCTGATCTAGCCCCTGGAACTCCAGAAAATCATGTAAATTCATTTAAAAATCAGTTTTAGCCCCTGGACTTAATAAAAATTAGGAAAAACACCTCTGATAAGTGTAGCTAGACCCCTGGAAATTTTGAAAATAATATTATAGACCCTGTAGTGGGGTGAGTTTATTTTTTTAGCCCTGTTTAGTATTTAATTTAGGAAATTGAATATGTAACTAGTGTTTAAAAATTAAAAAGTGGGACAAACATATTGTCAAAATTAAGTTAAAGACTTTCTCAGTGTTTAGGAAATTTTGGAGTGAGATAAAAACATATTTTGGACTGAATTGAATCTGTTTAATTTATTATTCACAATTAGGGACACATTTTTAAGTAATAAATAGTTTTAGAAAATAGGGAAAATAATTATGAAATAGTTTACATCAGAGGCAAAGGTCAAAATATGTTATTAAATTATTTAGGACCAGAACCTATTCTGTTTAGATGATGTGTATTACTAATTTCATAATAAAATACACAATTATGCATAGGAATATAAATCTGAAAATATAGCAACTAGTAAATGATAAATGGAGTTTTTAAAATCCAAAGAGTTCAGTTTAGGGTTGGTAGAAATTATGAAGGCACATATGGGGAAGAAAAATACTTTTCATACACACTTGGTAGTAAAAAGGTGTAGTAGTTGAATATAAGAAATTTATTGGAAACTCATATATATAGTATGTAAGTATAAATGTGGACACAAAAGTAGGAATCATATACACATGGTTAAAAGTGCATGCAAGCCACAACTCAACACACATAAAGTAACCACAACACATATAATGTTAAAGAACTTTCATAAATGTGAATGTGTGGTTTGTATGAAGTAGAAGTGTGAACTATGTCTTATGATTGTTGTTTTTCTTTTGCTATGTGTGATGGTATGATGTAGAACCTGCTCAAGAGCAAGTTATTCCTCTCCAAGACCAGGACTACCCATTTCAAGAGCAGCAAGAAGGAGGCAAGTGTCCTTGACCACTTTGATCCTATGCTAGGATGTGTAGCTAGAATTATTTGCATTGTCAATTGAAATATGAAACCCATGATAGGAAGTTTCCCTAGAATTGCATTACCTTGTTTCCTTGTAGCTTGGGTTGGGATTTATTTTATCATGTTATTCATTATTATGCATATGCTTAGCCATGCTTAGAATGGGATATTTGGGATATGAGATCATCAGTTTATTTTACCATACTCTTGAATGAGATATTGTGAGTTACGTAGAGGTAGGGATCAAGGCAAGTTGGATGTTTTGGTTGTGTGCTGGGTGCACGAGACTCGGGTTTGTGTTTAGTACTTGCCTGGATCCTAAGGACCGGTTCATGGAGCATGTAACCTGGCTTTACAGTGCCAACCACATGCTGAGATGGGGCAGCTTGGCCAATTAATTAGGTGTATCCCCGGCGTAGTATGGGTGTGTTGGATGGTGCGGGGAATAGGTGTCAGCTGGACTACCATATGAATCGCAAGGCTCAAGAGGGGGCCACTGCAGCGGGGTTGGAGCCTCTTGTATGCTGTTAGGGGTGAAACCTCAGTGGGCCCACACTCATCGGGAATCCCTTTGTAAAGGCTTCGTAGTGATCTCCTGGCTACACACCTGGGAAGTGTGAATGTGGTTCGTAGCCACTGGCATAATGGAGGTTCTTTTAGTCCACCCGGCAACGGGGGATGAAATCACTACATGTGGGTACAGTGGTACAAACTCTGCAGAGTCAAAACTGTCATGACAGCCGTGCTCACGGTCAAGAGCGGCTTGGACTTATTCATGATTAGAGGATTGATGGTTTTGGAAGTTAAGGATGTTAAGCGGGGAGCTTAACATTGGAAATAATGTTATGGTTATTGGATTATGATGATGGGATGGGAATCTGGGACCATTTCACCTGTGTAGTAATATAGGTGCTTAATAAGCTAAGGTGGTAGGTATTAATTGCGTAGTGCTTTAACCATGAGTTCAACCTCCACTTGTTCTAGCCATGCATGATATAATTTTCCCACACTTGCTGAGTACCATTGGTACTCAACCTTGCATATTTGTTGGTTTATATTGCTGCTCAGGTCAAGATAATGAGGTGGTGTATAATGACTAAGACTTTGGACACGAAGAAGGTTTCTAGGTTCATGGAGACCCCCGGGCAACGCCTGTGACGGAGCCCTCAAGAATAATATTCCGCTGCTAGTTTATTTACTTGTGATGAACTTATTGTCCATCGAGACATTTACTATGTAAGACTTACTTATATTCGACACCTGGCTTGTAATAAATGATGCTTCACTATTTGTCATCACATGTATGAGAAAATGATCCTGGCATACATGTAATATTCACTTGATTGTTCTTCGGAAAAACCGGGTGTGACACTAGCATGCCAAGAAAGTTTTGAGGAACTCAAGAAAAGGTTAACCACTAAGCAAGATCTTTGACATATATTGTGACGCATCCAGACAAGGGCTCGGATGTGTGCTCATGCAAGAAGGACAAGTGGTAGCCTATGCCTCACGACAATTAAAGAAGCACAAGCTTAATTATCCTACACATGACTTGGAGCTAGCAGCAGTAGTGCATGCATTGAAGATTTGGAGACATTATATCCTTGGTCATCGATGTGAGATCTATACGGATCATAAAAGCCTCAAGTACATATTTACACAAATGGACCTGAATTTTAGGCAACGGCGATGGTTGGAACTCATCAAGGATTACGATGTTGGAACCAACTACCACCCTGGGAAGGCCAATGTAGTAGCTGATGCATTGAGCCGGAAGAGAGCATGTCACCAACTCACGGTTCGGGAGCTACCACCCGAACCGCGTAAGGAGTTTGAACGGTTACACCTCGGATTCTTGAACAAGATGGAAGTGATGGAGATCCACTCTTCATTGGAGCAAGAGATAAGAGATGGCCAGGCAACGGATGAGGAGATCAAGGAAAGGATCCGACAAGGAATAGAGAAGGATTTCAAAGAAGATGAGAAGGGTACACTTTGGCTAGGAAAAAGGATTTGTGTGCCTAACGTGAAGCACGTCCGCGACATGATATTAAAAGAGGCACATTATTCACCCTATTCCATACATCCCGGAAGTACCAAAATGTACAAGGACTTGAAGACTTGTTATTGGTGGGATGGTATGAAAAGGGATATAGCCTAATACGTTGCCCTATGCGACACATGCCATCGGGTGAAGGCCGAACATCAAAGACCCGCTGGATTGTTGCAACCCTTGAAGGTACCCGAGTGGAAGTGGGAGGACATCAGTATGGATTTCATCGTCGGATTGCCACGTACTCAGTCGGGTTATGACTCCATCTGGGTTATCGTGGACCAATTGACGAAAACCACCCATTTTCTCCCTATAAGGGCCAAGTTCAACGTTGCAAAATTAGCCGAGTTGTACATGGAGCAGATCGTGTGCCGTCATGAAGTTCTGAGGAGGATAGTCTCAGATCGAGGTTCTCAGTTTACCTCTATATTCTGGAGGAAGCTACAGAAAGCTATGGGTACACAACTGGATTTTAGCTCCGCCTATCACCCACAAACCAATGGACAAACCGAAAGGACAAACCAAATTTTGCAGGACATGTTGAGAGCTTGCGCCTTGAAACGTGGGCGTAGTTGGGATAGGAGTTTACCGTACGCCAAATTCTCCTATAACAACAGCTATCAAGCTAGCTTGAAGATGTCGCCATTCGAAGCATTGTATGGTAGGCGGTGTAGAACGCCGCTGTTCTGGAACGAGGCCGGAGAGAACCAGGTGTTGGACCCGAAGTGCTACAAGAAGCTGAAAAGCAAGTCCAAACGATACGAGAGAACTTAAAGGCTGCTCAGTCACGACAAAAAGGCTATGCGGATAATAGGCGAAGGAAGTTGACATTCGAAGTAGGAGACTTCATATACCTTAAGGTATCACCTATCCGTGGCCAACGACGTTTCAATGTCAAGGGCAAGCTAGCACCTCGCTACATCGGACCATTTAAGATTTTGGACAAGCGAGGAGAAGTAGCCTATCAACTAGAGCTCCCAACATATCTCTCCGACATACATGACGTGTTTCATTGTATCCCAGCTCAAGAAGTGCTTGAGAGTACCAGAGGAGCAAATACCAATGGAAGAGCTTGAACTTCAAGAGGACCTGACTTATGCGGAGCACCCTGTCCGAATTTTGGACGTAAAGGAAAGGGTCACCAGGAACAAAGTGATCCGATGGTGCAAGGTACGATGGAGCCATCACACCGAAGCTGAAGCCACATGGGAGCGTGAAGAAGACATCAAGGCAGAATTCCCTCATCTATTCTCTACTAACGAATCTCAAGGGCGAGGTTCAATTTAAGGGGGTAGATTTGTGACACCCTCATTTCTGGTTTCTGCATGTATTCATGTTTCATGTAGAGAAAACATTTTAAAAAGAAGTGGGGACAAAGAAAGAATAAAAAAGATAGCCAAAAAGAGCAAAATCCAGTTCACCAAGAGCGCCGAAGACAACTCCCGCGGCCCGCTGGCCATGTGGAGCCTTTGGAGCTCATCCCCGAAAGGGGGAGAGGTCCGACCCTGTGGAACACGTGTTGCCCCCGGAGCTAGTCTCTGCGGAGAAGCGAACGCAGTTCCGCGGGACACGTGTCACCTTCGGAGCTAGTCACCGCGGAAATCAGAGGACCAGTCGCGCGGGATACGTGTTGATCTCGGAGCTCACCTCCGAGAGGTCCGGTTTTATCGGACACATTTCGCCACCGGAGCTTATCTCCGGGAGGTCCGACACTGTTGGACACGTGTCGACCTCGGAGCTCGTCTCTGAGGAAAAAGGGAGTCCAGTGCTACTTGACGCGTGGCATTCACGGAGCTCGCCTCCGAAGAGAGGGAGGTCCGAAATGGATACGTGGCACACCTGGAGCCACCTCCGGAGAGAGGGAAGGTCCAGCACTGACACGTAGCACACGCGGAGCTCACCTCCGAAGGAGAGGGAGGTCTTGCTCGCTTGACACGAGGCACAACCAGAGCTTGTCTCTGCGGAAACGGGGAGACCAGGCCCCGGTGGACACGTGGAGCTTCCGGAGCTCATCACCGCGGAGGTAATGAGTTCTAGAGCGGTTTTTGGATTCTATACGCGTAGAAATATCGGTACGGAGAAGAAACCGACCTGAATCCCATAATGTTACCACACCAAATCGACTAAAGATAAGTTGTTAAGATTCAACGATGATCTGAATAGGACTCTTATTCGAAATACAATCAGATTAGGACTCTTCTTCTCCCGATTATAAATAGAACCCAGAACCTTTGGCCGAAACCATGAACTTCTCCTGAGCCGACGACTTAGAGCCCTACCCCAGCTCGCCGAGTAAACCCATCGCCGGAGTTCAGTCGAGGAAGATCGCCGGAAGAGAGCCCCAACGATCTGTCTGATCAGAGAAGGACCCCGAGACCAAGAAGAACGTAAGGTAGGTCTCCAATATCACCTTGCGACATCATCGTGTTTTCTTTGCGTCTGTTCTTCGATTCCTTTCGAACAGAAGCTCTCTCATGGACAAATCACTTGTTGATCGGGTTGATCTAAAGACAAGATCATTGCCACGTCCACATTTGATCCGAATATCTATGTTCATCATAAAACCATGCAAGCCATGCAAGAACACGTACAATCCAATCTAATAAAACTGATTATAGGATAGCATGCATATGCATCATCGCATCTAGTTAAAGTTTATGCATGATATTGATTTCTGTGAATCTTGTGTGTGCATGATCATGTATAGAAGGACAAGCTCAGGGAGCTGTCTACGACGAACTGCAACAATAAGGTTTCGAGATCCAAGAGCAACCGGAACCACAAGAACAAGGCAAGTGCCCCTTGACCATATTGATCCTATGTTTTGGAAAACTGTTTTGTTTTGCGAAAAGGTGTGTGTGTGCTGAGTCAAACATGATGGGAAACCCTTTTATAGGAGTTTACTAGTTTTGGTTAAACCACCCTTGTCGCCAGGGAAGTTTATGAGTCGGGTATGGTTTTTGCTTTAAGCTTCGCTGAGTCCATGGGATTGGGAAGCGAGATAGATGTGTCTAGCTAACTGCACTCGTAATGATAATGAGAAACTGATGTTATTAGTGAACATGGATCAGAGGGAGTCTAGGCAATACTGGGTTTGTGAATGAGGTAGCATGAGATGGTGGTTTACTTGCCGTAGATCTAAGGACCGGTTCATGCGAGCACATGCCAGGATAACAGTGCCACCACAAGGCCAAGTATGGGTGCGGCTTAGCTGACTAATTAGGTAAGTTGCTAGATTGTTATGGACCGTGGAAGGCGCGGGGAATGGGAGTCGAGTGAGGACTGTCCTGGGAACTGCATGGCACAAGAGGGGGCCCGTGGGTGGGAGAATGGGATATTCTAGCCTGCCGGTGAAACCTTAGTGAGTCCATACATCTAGTAGCCCCTTTGTAAAGGCTATTTTGTGATCTCTTGGCCATACACCAACGGTTGTGTACTAGTATAATGGAGGTTCTGCAGTCGCCGACGGGTGACGAAATCACAAACTTGTGGGTAAAGAGGTGCAAACTCTGCAGAGTCTAAAACTATCATGATAGCCGAGCTTACGGTCACGAGCGCCTGGCCAACTTCCATGATTAGTTGGATGGTTATTTTAGGATGGCTTTGGATGGTTTTGGTTATGGTTTGGTTTTTGTTTTCGGGACTGTTGAGTTCGGGTGAAAAGATGGGTTGCATGACTGTTGAGTCATGGCAACGAGGTTGGTCTCGGTGTGAGACGAAATTGTTTATGAGATGAAACGGTAGCGAATACGAGGCGGTATTCGTGAGATGGTAGCGAATACGAGAAGGTATTCATGAGCAAGAATGAGGTTGATTAATGTGTAGTTGGGACATGGAAGGTAATGAACATAATGGAGGTATGATTAGTATTTTAGTACATATTGGGATTACATTCGCTTAAAGATAAGTTGCTGTTTTATCATGGTTTTGATAAATAACTTTGCTTTCTGCAATGAGCCTTTTTATACCTACCTTGTTGTGAGCTACATATCATATTTTCCCGCACTTGCTGAGTACATCATTGTACTCAAACTTGCATTATTATTTCATCATCAGCAACAGGAGAAGATTTCTATGAAGACCAGGTGGAGCATTAGGCGTGTAATCTGTCCTCAACCTTGCCTGTGGGAACGGAATAGAGATGGAGCCACTACTGCTTAGACTTGCTTCCGCATTAGTTAGAAGACTTCCACTGCTAGAATAAAGACTTCCACTTTTAGATTAAGAATTCCGCTGTGAGCATGAGTCCAAGACTCATGAGACATTGTAATAAACTCTGTTATTCGTGGTCATATATATTCTGAAATTCAGTTTGTGGATGATATGTATATGTGTGACGAACATCCTGGGCAAACATATGCAGCAGTTCTGGGTTCCGTGGTTTTTCACAGAATTGAGGGCGTCACACGTACGCCCACCCGTGGAGCTGCACAGCACGCTCAGCCGGTGTCGTACGGGACAACCTTTCACCCAACAGCCTAAATGTCGAACTAGTCGCACCGAAACGAGCAGGAGGTTCCCTACACGGAGCATCTCTCTATGCCCGTTAGCAGATTTCCACCTGGCTGCCCTCAACCTACACCTATAAATCGGTGTGCTATGCCTCGACGCCCGGAGGTTTAGGATACATCGGTTTGTCGGACCCCATATATCCGATATGCCTTCGGTACATTCAAACTTGCTCAGCGGGGCCGCACACGGATCGGTCCTCAATCGACACGGACAGGGCTGCACCTACAAGACTTCCTCTTGCTGCGCCCTAGCCCCTGCCAGGTCCCATTTTCTTACTAAAGTGATCTCACATCACTCGAACCAATACCGTGTGTCTCAACGCCTATACTCGCGAGTAGATTCCAACTACTCGACTTGTACCGAAGTCTATACACATTAAGCAGAGCGTAAAGTACTTGAGGACTTAGACACTACCCTCACTCTTGTTGGAATGATCTGGTTATGCATTTGGGGTTTCATCCATCCTATACCTAATGCACATACATACCTCAAACTAAATATGTATATAAAGCAAAACTTTAAAACCCATTCAATGCAAACTGGCTCTTGCCTTGTTGCTGCTGGTCAGATGTTAGTGCTTCCTCCGGAAGTAGGACATCCAAAACTTCTGGGGTCTCTTCGCCTTCAGCGACTACACGTAAGCAATGTACGAAATGTCAATTTAAATGCAATGTGTTAAATTGAATATGTAGAAACCATAACTCTAGCTAGACATCCCCTTTGGCTCTGAAATTTTTATGGTGGCTTGGTAGGGTCCTAACCAGAAAGTTGACCAAGTTTCATTTGAAACAAAGTTCATTTGAGCTCTGTACAAATAAAAGTCTATTTGGTCATTACTATAGCTTCTAAGGATTTCCAGGGATTTTCATGGCTCAAACCATTACTTTCTGGAAACTAGAGTTTGAGATGGTGCTAATGGAAGTGGTTTTATGTCATTTGAAGAATCCTAGAGGAAGTTACGCCTTAAACAAAATTTAAGAAAATCTGAGAAATGTTTCTGTACATTTTTCCATTTTCTCAGGGCAATCCACTTAATCACACCATTAGGGTTACTAAATGAACTTGGATGGATCTGAAATTTTTCCTGTGACTCAAGAATTTTCAAATGAACATCCTAGCCAAATTTCAGAATTTTCCATAAAGGAATTCTCCAGATAAAATTTCCAATAGTTTAAATTTAGGGAATTAATTGTGGGGAAATAATAAGTTCCATGAGCTGGAACTTGTTTTTCTGGATAGTACTCGAAGAGCTGAATCCAACAAAATTTGGTTCACTAAATTTGGAGCTTCCTAGCAAAATTTATAGGCATTTGAAGTTTGAACAAAATCTGAAAACCTTATAAATGTTTAAACTCTGAGTGTGGGCCCCACTATTAAACCGGCCCACTGAAATCGCGGCCACACCGCAGCCCACGAGGTTTTACCCGCGCTGCCGCACCGGATCCCAGACGCAAAACGGATCCCCGCTGGAAAACAGAGACTGACCGGTGGACCCGGCCCCTCTTCGTCTTCCTTGCGACAACCCGTGCTCCCCGCGGCGGCGCTTCACCGGAGACCTCGCCGCCGGTCGTTCTACCGCACGACCTTCGACGGAACTCGCCACCTGTGCCCAACTTTGCTCAGGGAACACGTTGGTGCACTCACCAAAGCTCGGCGATGGCTGGAACCATGCTCGCGACGGTGACAGCGGCGACCTTTACTCCGGTGATGTCGCCCGAGCTACCCAGGGCCCTATTTTTGGAACGGTTTCCTCCTACACTCTGTGGTGACATGCTGAGCAGGAACTTGGACTCGGTTTGCCACAGAAACGGCAGAAGCTAGGACCTCACCGTCGACCTAGGGCTAAAACGGCGGATACTCAAAAAACTCGAATAGCAGCACCAAAACTCGATGGTTTTTGATCCTAGGTGGCCGTGGGGACATGTAGAACATGTGGTTAGCTTGGCCTACGCGGTGGTGAGCTAATCCCCACGAATTTTGGAGTTTGGAGCAGCTCGGTTCTATGAACACCGGAACTTAACTGGAGAAATTCTCCCCCGATAATGCATGAAACGACGAGCGGTTTGGACTGGCATGAAAAGCACCTTAGGGTGGTGGTTTCTTGTGTTGATCGTCGGGAATGAACTAGCTTGTGTCGGCCGGGCGTCAGAGAACCGAGGAAGTCGCACGGCGGCTCGTGTTCTTCGGGCTGTGCGAGGCTGTGGAGGGTGAGAACGAGGGAGTTGTTCACGTGGGCGGTCGAACGGCGAAGCACAACGTTTCACTCGGTGAACCCAGCCCCAGAGCAGGAGGTGGCATGGGAACGAGTCGGTCGGGCGCCGGCGTTCGGGAGCTGGCGTGCACTCGTGCAGCGTTCGAGTGAAAAGAATAGAGAAGACTTCAGTTGGAAGTCTACTGACAAGTGGGTCCCCCTCCCCTCTAATCCTTTTCTCTTTTTCATTTTTGTTTTCACTGAAAAGATCTCAGCTACTCACAGTTGAATGAAATACTTAGCCTCAAAGTCATGAGTTGAATTTAATTTCCTCAATTTGGAATTGGTTTGGCTAAATTTGCTTCACATTAGAATTTGAAATTCAAATTCAGTTTTGAATTATTGCAAATTTAGCTCCCGACAAGATAAACTCCGATGAGGATGCAAATTGGTGGATTAACTCAGAAAAATGTGCTGAGTTTGAATATGAAGTCATCTTTCGAATTCAAGTGATGAAAACTAGCTGCAATTTGAATTTGCATTCAAATAGCCCTTTTTACAATTGTCTCCAAAAGTGCCTCAAACTGGTTTGGATTTGCATGAGACCTGGCATGAGCACCCCTAAGAATGTTTAGGACCTAATGGGAAACCCATCCTATCATGTTTATGTGTGTGAGCTCTTACTTTTTGGAGTTATGGATCTTTCATCTAATCACCCTCTTGATTGTGTTTACTCGCTCTTCACAAATGTTCATGAGCTATCCACCAAATGAGCTGTGGTGTGGTGACGTGATGAACATTTTAGCAAGTCAATTCTTGGTCTTTTACATCCCCCCTAAAAGAATCTCGTCCCAAGATTATAAAGGAAGAGACGACGATGTAATAGGAACTTACCCCTGATGAGACGCCATGAAGTCCGGGTAGTTTGAGTGAAGGAACTCCTCGCTCTCCAACGTCGCTTCTTCAGTGGTGTGGTTGCTCCATAATATCTTGTAGAACTACAACGTTCGATTACGCTTGATCCGAGCCTTCTCATCAATAATCGCCACCGGATATTCAGTATACATCAAATCCAGTTGCAGCTCGCCAATGTCTTCGGTGGGAACAGCAGCCGTATACTTCAGACATTTATGTAGTTGTGAAACATGGAAAACGTCATGAACACCAGCGAGAGATGCCGGTAGCTCCAGTCTATACGCCACTGGTCCACACTTCTCGGTGATAGCATAACGTCCAATAAATCGGGGAGCGAGCTTCCCCTTCATGCAGAATCGTTGCACGCCTTTCATCGGATGGAGGTACACGTGTTCCGCGACATCGAAGTGCAGCAGCCTACGCCTCTTATCAGCGTAACTTTTCTGTCGGGATTGAGCGGCTTTCAAGTTGGCTTGAATAATCCGAACGCGCTCTTCGGCGTCGTTCACCAAATCAATCCCGAACGTGACCCTTTCACCGGACTCGCACCAGTTCAATGGGGTGCGGCACTTGCGACCGTAGAGAGCTTCATATGGTGCCATCTTGATACTCGCTTGATAGCCATTGTTGTACGAGAATTCCGCCAATGGTAGATGATCATCCCAATTTCTACCGTGGTGGATGGCACACGCTCTCAACATGTCTTCTAATACTTGATTCACTCTCTCAGTTTGCCCATCTATCTGAGGGTGATAAGCGGAGCTTCGAATCAGTTTGGTACCCAATGCAGCATGCAACTGCTCCCAGAAATGAGCTACAAACAGTGCCCCTCAATCTGAGATTATGGTCTTGGGTACTCCATGCAAGAACAAGATTCTTGCAATGTACAACTCCGCATACTTGCTGGCATGGTAGTTGGTATGCACCGGAATGAAGTGAGCTGACTTGGTTAACCGGTCAACGATAACCCAAATGGAATCATGCTTGTTAGAAGTCATGGGTAATCCCACAATGAAATCCATGCTCACATCTTCCCACTTCCGTGCTGGAATTTCCAGGAGTTGCGACATCCCTGATTTTCTCATGTGATCCGCTTTCACTCGTCTACATGTATCACACTCGGATACGTACTTAGCCACTTCCTGCTTCATCCGTGTTCACCAAAATTTTCTTTTCAAATCTGGTACATTTTGTTGCTACACGTATGAATGGAGAATTTAGACAAGTGAGCCTCATCAAGGATCTTCTTCCTCAGCTCCATATTGTGGGGTACGACTATGCGGTCATTGAACCACATTGTCCCCTCATCATCTTTCCAAAAACATTTAATATCCCCACTGTCTATCCCGTCTCCGGAGATGTGCCATACCCTTGTCAACTTTCTGATCTGCAATGATATCCTCCCTAATGGTAGGGATGAGAGCAAGGTTGTAGAGTGATCCATAAGGAACTAAGTATAAACTCGGCTCTTCCTCTTCCAACGGTGTAATGGTGAGGTTATGGACATGTGAATTTCGACTCAACGCGTCGGCAACAAGATTTGCCTTGCCGGGGTGGTAATGAATCTCAATCTCATAATCTTTGATTAGTTCTAACCACCTCCCTTGCCTAATATTCAGCTCCTTCTGGGTGAAGATATACTTTAAGCTCTTGTGGTCGGTGTAGAGATGCACCAAATTCTCCAGGAGATAGTGCCTCCACATTTTCAGCGCCAAAACCACAACAGCCAGCTCAAGATCATGAGTCGGATAGTGCTGCTCATGGTTTTGAAGTTGGCGTGAGCCATACGCGACCACACGTCCTTCTTGCATCAACACGAAGCCGAGCCCGATACCGGACGCATCACAATACACGTCGAAGGGCTTGGTCGTGTCCGGTTGAGCTAATACCGTGGCTGTTGTGAGATGCTTCACCAATGCTTGGAACGCTTCTTCACACGCTGAGTTCCAAACATATTTCATCCCCTTCTTTATTAGTTCCGTCATCGGCTTAGCAAGCTTGGAGAAGCTCGGGATGAATCTCCGGTAATATCCCGCTAAACCAAGGAAGCTTCTGACTTCATGGACAGAAGTGGGGGCTTTCCATTTGAGCACTTATTCAATTTTGCTTGGGTCAACCGCAATGCCTTCCGCTGAGATGATATGTCCCAAAAATGGCACTTGGCTGATCCAAAACTCGCATTTTCTGAACTTGGCATAAAGCTGATGGTCTCGCAGTCATTGAAGGACGGTTCTCAGGTGTTCGGCATGTTCTGCTTCTGTCTTGGAGTAAACCAAGATATCATCAATGAACACCACAACGAACTTGTCCAGCTCTGGCATAAACACCGAGTTCATGAGGTACATGAAATGTGCCGTAGTGTTGGTGAGACCAAAAGACATGACGAGATATTCATATAGGCCATATCTCGTCGAGAAGGCCGTCTTCGGGATATCCTCCGCCCGGATTTTTATTTGATGATACCCGGAGCGAAGGTCCATCTTGGAGAACACACTTGCACCCACAATCTGATGAAACAGAATGTCAATGCAGGGCAGTGGATATTTGTTCTTGATGGTGACGGCGTTGAGCGGCCGGTAATCCACACACAGCCTCAAGGTTTCATCTTTCTTCTTGACGAACAGCGCCGAGCATCCCCAAGGCGAGGAACTCGGTCTAATGAAACCTTTGCTCAACAATTCATTGAGCTGTTCTTTCAACTCAGCCAGCTCGTTCGGAGCCATTTTGTACGGTCTTCGTGATATGGGAGTAGTCCTGGGTGCAAGTTCTATCTTGAACTCCACATCCCGTTCCGGTGGCATGCCTGATAGATCATTAGGGGACACGTCGGGGTACTCTCGGACTATGGGGATGTCCTCTAACTTGGAAGCTTCAGTGTTATAGACTGCTGAAACTTCCAGGACAGGGTTGTCTAACACCATTGAATGCGGACAGTGGAATGGAGAATTCAAATGAACCGTCCGTGATAGAGTTTCCAGGACAGCGCCATGGTAGCATAACCATGACATCCCTAAGATTGCATCAATCTTCTGTCCCGTAAGAATTATCATGGTGGTGAGATATATCTTCCCACCTAAGCACAGTGGTGCTTTTGGAATCATCATATTTGCTGAAATCTTCCCTCCCGGTGAGCAGATCATATATGAGCACTCGGTTGGAAAGACTTGCAGTTGATGCTTAGCCACATAGGATGCACTTATGAAACTGTGGGTTGCACCCGAATCGAATAAAATGATGATGGCTTGATCGTTGAGAGTGAACGTACCCGCCAGCACGTTTTCTCCCTCCAGGGCGTCCTCATTGTCGAGGTTGCGAATGCCCCCGGTTCGCTGACCTCCCTTCTTGACCGGAGGTCGGCCTCGAGCACCGCCCCGGTATTGGGCTTGCCCGCTGCTTTGCTTCCCCTGGGGACAGTCCTTCGAGAAATGGCCCGCCTGGTCACACGTGTAGCAGGTGTAGCGAGGCGGTCCCCCGCGGATCGGTGGACGGAAGACCGGGGCGCGTTGTGGCGGTGGAAACGCCCGGGGTACCATCTGCTGCTGCTGCTTCTGTTGCAGACGTGGTGGTGGCATCGGCGGTCGGAACGGGGGTGGCTGGAAAGAAAGACCCCAAAACTGCTGAGGTCGTGCCGGTGGATGCCCTGCTGACCGGATGGTGTCCGATACACCATGCGGTATTTTTGAGGAGCTCCACCCCCCCTGCTTGGTGGAGCACTTCGCTTTTGCTGCTCAGCCGCCAGTTCCCGCTGAGCATCCTCTTGCATAATCGCGGCGTTGACAAGGTCTTTGAAAGTGCCACGATTGCATTGTACGAGATGCGTCTTCATCTCAGGATTTAACCCCCGATAGAACTGCTCTCGCTTCCTCTCCTCGGTGGAGACATAATCCGACGCATACTGCGCCAGATGATTGAACGCACGGGAGTAGTCGTGGGCACTCCTCCCGCCCTGCTTCAGCTCCAAGAATTCTTGGAACTTCCTCTTCATTATCCCGGGAGGGATATGATAGGCGCGGAACGCCTCCCGGAATTCTTCCCATTTTACGGCGTGGCCAGCAGGAAGTGAGGCGACATAGTTTGCCCACCACGCACCGGCGGCACCATGCAGCTGCTGTGCCGCGAAGAGAGTCTTCTGCTGATCCATGCATTGGAGCAGCCCGAACTTGGACTCAATCATCTGGAGCCAGTTGTCGGCCTCCAGTGGTTCTGCCACTTCCGTGAACACCGGAGGATGCGTACTCATGAAATCCGAGTACGTCATAGTGTGGGGCTCACGAGGCCCCCTCTCTTGATGCCCCCCCCTGCCTGGGATGTATTCTGTACGATCGTGCAGAGCAGATCGTTTTGCTCCTCACGATTGCCCACCAGCGCCGTGATCACATCCGCTAGTGTAAGCGGAGGCGGCAGTGGTGGTTGTTGCTGCGGGGTATTGTCGTAGGCAGGTGGTTGGGAGTCATCACCCCTTGCTGACTAGATCCACCGACCTCATGCATGGCCCGAGTACGAACCATCTGCAACCATACGACAATAAAATCAGTCCCACAACATACTTCATGCAGTCCAATAAAATAGGCGTAAACATAACAACAATAAACATGCGATACATATCGTAAATAGATAATGTAATAACTTTGCACAAGCTACACCATTACCAGACCAAATAACAACTAGTTAACTCCAACTTGATGGACCTCCTCTTTGGAAGTTCATTTCAACTAGATTTGGTCACTACGAGACATTAATATCGCTTTGTCATCACGTATACTACCCTTTATCTTCAATACGACACAAACATGGTCTCTAGCAAAAGAAACTTGAGTAGGAAATATACTCAAACCTTTCACTAGTTGAATATAACAATTCATGAGTATGTGCTACCCCATTGGAAGTAATCAAACCCCCTTAGGGTACAACAATCTCTCAAATAAGTTCAACTGTCCATCCCTCTGCCCAGAATGACCAGTTTCTACATATCCCAGATTTTGACCTGGTAGATGGCATTTTCATACCTCAAGTTGAATACCAAAGTTAAATTTAACTTCAGTATATTTCCAAAGAGTATTTGTTTGCCCCCAGATCAGATCTGGTGAAAAAGTTATGATAATTCAAAGTAAACAGAATTTCTGGAAGAATTTCAACAGCACCTACTTTGGAAGTTTCTGTTTTCAACTCTAAATTACACTGAATTCCTTGTTGCAATTGCAGAAACTCTGAATTACAAAGATGTAACACATCTCCTACCCTTTCCAAAAATGTATCATATGATAATTTTAGATTTTTCTATAGGAAGTTATACTTGAAAAACAGAACAGTCCAGAGAGTTTTTGAACCTGTCCTGGTTCTGGACAGTTTACAATCATCTGGAATTTCAACCAGATTAAAGGTGTGATTCTGCTCTGGAAGTCTGCAAAAAAGTTGTAGTGTACTTAAACACCTTTCAAGAACTATATCCCACACCCCCATTGGCTAAGTAACCTGTGAATTATGCTCTGTCAAAGTTCAGCAACCATGCTGCCAAAACAGAGCACTCTGTTTTTCAATCCCTTTGAACTAAACCAATCAACTGTTGAATTTTTCTACCCAACCAGGGTCCTAAACATTGAAACTTGGTTATTTTAGTTCCTTGTTACCATTATATTTAATGCAAATGCCTATTACATGTCAGTACTACGTTCCTCACAAAAAGGAAAATCCTAACCGGATTATACCGGTATATACATCGCAATTGTGGCACTAAACGGTCTCTCGCACACGAGTACTACACGGGATACATACATGGTTAGTACCTGCAGAAGAACATTCAATACATTGTTGTCAATATCATTGCCATACGGCCGTTGTGACACCCGGTTCCGAAAATAGAACCAAGTGAATGCATATGTGTGCCCAGGATGTTCATCACACATACACATATAGTCCACAAACTGAATTCAGAATATAACCATGAATAAATAGTATTTAGGTACTTTATTACAATGACTCAAAGTCTCACTCATGAATCTCTAACTTATTCTTGCAGCGGAAGTCTCTAAACGACAGCAGAAATAACTAAACAGCAGGCTCAAATCTTCATCTCCACAGGCATGTTGACGGTAGTTCGCACGCCTAATACTCTACATGGTCCTCGAAGTACTCATCTCCTGTAGCTGATGTTTATGTGGTAATGCAAGGATGAGTACATGTCGTACTCAGCAAGTGCGGGAAAAGTATGACATGAAGCTTACAACAAGGTATGGAAATAAAAAGACTTATTGCAGCAAGCAAATTTTATTTCACAAACATGATAAAACAGCAACTATTTCTAGGTGAAAATTTTCCCATCATAATTAATTCAGCAACATTCTCTCATCATAATTCACCATTTATCAAGTCTCATCCAGCCATTAATCTTTCTTAAGTTCATCTCATGCTCATAAATATTCATAACCATCTCATATTCATATAACCAAAACCAAACTCATTGTCATGACTCAAAACAGTCCCGAAACCAATTCCAATGATCATACCATAACCATACCAAATAAACATCCCAATCTGCCTCTAATCATGTAAGTTGGCCAGGTGCTTGTGACCGGAAGCACGGCTATCATGATAGTTTTACACTCTACAGAGGTGGCACCACTTTACCCACAAGTTCATGATTTTGTCACCCGTCGGCGACTGCAGAACCTCCATTATACCAGTACACAACCGTCGGTGTATGGCCAATAGATCAAAAAATAGCCTTTACAAAGGGGCTACAAGATGTATGGACTCACTGAGGCTTCACCGGCAGGCTCGAATCACCATCCTCCCACCCACGGGCCCCCTCTTGTGCCATGCAGTTCCCACAGCAGTCCTCCTTGACTCCCATTTCCCGCGCCATCCACAGTCCATAACAAGCTAGCAACACACCTAATTAATCAGCTAAGCTGCACCCATACTTGGCCTTGTGGTGGCACTGTTTTCCTGACATATTCTCGCACGAACCGGTCCTTAGATCTACGGCAAGTACCACCATCTCATCCAGCAACATTCACGAACCAAGATTGCCTAGATCTCCCCAATTCCACGCCCATTAACATCATAAGATCTCATCATCATTATTCATATGAGTGCAGTAGCTAGACATATTTTATTTCAGCTTCCCGTATCCCGTAAGTTAAGCGAAGCAAAAAGGAAAAACGACCATACCCGACTCATCAACTTTCGCGGCGACAAGGAGGGTTAACAAAACTAGTAAACTCCTATAAAAAGGGTGTCCCATCAAGTTGACTCAAGCATACGAGTTTTTGCAAACAAAACAGTTTCAAAACATGGGATCAATATGGTCAAGGGGCACTTGCCTTGCTCCTGTGGTTCTTGTTGCTCAAGCATCTCGAAATCTTGGTGTTGTAGTTCCTCGTAGATGGCCTCGTGACCTTGTCCTTCTACTCACGATCACACATATACAAAATCCAAAGCAATCAATCATCATGCACAAACTTTACTCAAGATGCAATGGGGTAGATGAATGCAAATCTTATGGTGCTGTTTTATTAAACCAGTTTGTACGTGTTCTTGCATGTTTTAACAGGCTTTCATGGGGTTTTATGATGAACAAGGGTGCTGGGATCAAGTGTGGACGTGGTGATGATCTTGACTCAAGATCTAGATCAATTCCACCGTCAAAAACTGATCACAACACGATCTGTCCACACGCAAAAATTTTTGCTCGAAGGGGGCGAAGAAAACGGATGCGTATAAACAGCGGCAACGTCGTAAGATGGGTAACGAAGACCTACCTCACTTCCTCCTTGTGGCAGAGCCCTTATCCTAGCAACGGCAGCAGCGGGGAATTTTTCTATGGATGGTTAGGGCGGGACAAATTGTCGGGCTTCTTCTTCGGCGACGGCGAGGCCTGACGGGGCTCGACGGCAGCCAAATTCCGGCAAGGGGAGGGGAACTTGGCGATTTGGCAGCAAGGAAGGGGGCTTGGCAGCAGGGGGAACAACCAAAAGAGAGAGGGGTCAGCCAAGGGGGTTGGGGTTATATTTATAAGGGGGAAAAGGAGAGTCCTACTCCAATTGAAGCTCAAATAAGAGTCATATTCAATTTTTTTGGATCTTAATAAACTTATCTCTTGTGGTGCGGCAGCCTTGGGGATTTTATCCCCAAAATGTGGGTAAAATTCCCTTTTTTTTGGAATTGGGGAATTTAGAAATTTTGGGGGAAATTTGGGAATGGCTCATTTCAGCTATCTTTTTCCCATTCCTCATCATTTCTATGTCACTTGCTCCATTTCTACATTCCCCTCTCAATTTCTATGTCCCATTCTCCATTTGTGCATTCCCCTCTCCATTTCTATGTCCCATTCTCCATTTCTACATTGCCCTTCTCCATTTATATGCCCCATTCTCCATTTCTATATTCCATTCTCCATTTCTGTGGTTTTTCCTCCATTTCTATGGTTCCTTCCTACATTTTTATGGTTCTTTCTCCATTTCTATGGTTTATTCCTCCATTTTTATGGTACTTTCTCCATTTCTATGGTTCTTTTCTCCATTTCTTTGGTTCTTTCTCCATTTCTATAGTTCTTTCTCCATTTCTATAGTTCTTTCTCCATTTCTACTTCTTTTATAATGTTTCTCTACATGAAAAATGTATGCAATGCATGGAAATGAATTTGAGGGTGTTACAACCCTACCGTTAGATAGGATGGTTACTTCAGCATTCCACTCTTCATGTCTGAGACGAGGGACTTTCTTGAGAAGATATTCCGGATATAAGCTGCAGCAATCCAGAAATTCTTTGAGCTCCTTGGATATGTGTCCTCCTTCCATTCTGTTGGACCGGAATTCTTGAACTGAACGGTTGACCCGTTCATCACCTTCATTCTCGGCCTCAGCAGGGGGTGGCTCCTCTTTGGATTCATCTCCTTCCGACATAGCTTCATGAGGCTCCACGGGGTGTAAGCCCGCGTGGAAGTCCTCCTGAGGTGCGTACCAATGCCGTTCTTGCCTCTTCCGGGTCCTCTTCCTCAAGCATAGATCTATTGACTTCATCTTCATCATGAGGTTCCATCTTCACCTCCTCCCAATATGGTCCATCGGACACCTCAATGGGGTTAAGTGCACTCCCACATGGTGAGTCCTTATGCGTGCTGTGCTCCTAATCACCGGCATCTATAAATAAGACATGAGAAACTTTAGAGAAGGAAGAAATAACTTCAAAACTTCAGAAGATATGAAGCAAGAAAGCGAGAGTGTTGCAGTCCAAAAGAAGAGAAAAAGAGGGGCTGAAAATAGCACTTTGCAGTGGCTGAATTGACAAATAAAGTGCAGCAACAAGCAATTTTCGAAAATGACAGTTTAGAGGGGTGTGCCTATGTGTTTTAGAGTGTCCATTCTACCTAGGCTTGCATCCAACGGTTAACGTGGCTCTGATACCAATCTGTGACACCCGGTTCTGAAAATAGAACCAAGTGAATGCATATGTGTGCCCAGGATGTTCATCACACATACACATATAGTCCACAATCTGAATTCAGAATATAACCACGAGTAAATAGTGTTTAGATACTTTATTACAATGACTCAAAGTCTCACTCATGAATATCTAACTTATTCTTGCAGCGGAAGTCTCTAAACGACAGCAGAAATAACTAAACAGCAGGCTCCAATCTTCATCTCCACAGGCATGTTGACGGTAGTTCGCACGCCTAGTACTCTACATGGTCCTCGAAGTACTCATCTCCTGTAGCTGATGTATATGTGGTAATGCAAGGGTGAGTACATGTCATACTCAGCAAGTGCAGGAAAAGTATGACATGTAGCTTACAACAAGGTATGGAAATAAAAAGGCTCATTGCAGCAAGCAAATTTTATTTCACAAACATGATAAAAACAGCAACTATTTCTAGGTGAAATTTTTCCCATCATAATTAATTCAGCAACATTCTCTCATCATAATTCACCATTTATCAAGTCTCATCCAGCCATTAATATTTCTCAAGTTCATCTCATGCTCATAAATATTCATAACCATCTCATATTCATATAACCAAAACCAAACTCACTGTCATGACTCAAAACAGTCCCGAAACCAATCCCAATGATCATACCATAACCATACCAAATAAACATCCCAAATTTGCCTCTAATCATGTAAGTTGGCTAGGTACTTGTGACCGAAAGCACGGCTATCATGATAGTTTTACACTCTACAGAGGTGGCACCACTTTACCCACAAGTTTGTGATTTTGTCACCCGTCGGCGACTGCAGAACCTCCATTATACCAGTACACAACCGTCGGTGTATGGCCAAGAGAGCACAAAAGCAGCCTTTACAAAGGGGCTACTAGATGTATGGACTCACTGAGGTTTCACCGGCAGACTCGAATCACCATTCTCCCACACACGGGCCCCCTCTTGTGCCATGCAGTTCCCAGGGCAGTCCTCCTCGACTCCCATTCCCCGCGCCATCCACGGTCCATAACAAGCTAGCAACACACCTAATTAATCAGCTAAGCCGCACTCATACTTGGCCTTGTGGTGGCACTGTTTTCCTAGCATATTCTTGCATGAACCGGTCCTTAGATCTACGTCAAGTACCACCATCTCATCCAGCAACATTCACGAACCAAGCTTTCCTAGATCTCCCCGATTCCATGCCCATTAACATCATCAAGATCTCATCATCATTATTCATATGAGTGCAGTAGCTAGACATGGTTTATTTCAGCTTCCCGTATCCCGTAAGTTAAGCGAAGCAAAAAGAAAAAACGATCATACCCGACTCATCAACTTTCCCAGTGACAAGGAGGGTTAACAAAACTAGTAAACTCCTATAAAAAGGGTGTCCCATCAAGTTGACTCAAACATACGAATTTTTGCAAACAAAACAGTTTTAAAACATGGGATCAATATGGTCAAGGGGCACTTGCCTTGCTCCCATGGTTCTTGTTGCTCAAGTGTCTCGAAATCTTGGTGCTGTAGTTCCTCGTAGATGGCTTCGTGATCTTGTCCTTCTACTCACGATCACACACATAAAAAATCCACAGCAATCAATCATCATGAACAAACTTTACTCAAGATGCAATGGGGTAGATGAATGCAAATCCTATGGTGCTGTTTTAGTAAACCAGTTTGTACGTGTTCTTGCATGTTTTAACGGGCTTTCATGGGGTTTTATGATGAACAAGGGTGCTGTGATCAATTGTGGACGTGGTGATGATATTGACTCAAGATCTAGATCAATTCCACCGTCAAAAACCGATCAAAATACGATCTATCCACACGCAAAAAATTCTGCTTGAAGGGGGCAAAGAAAACGGATGCGTAGATACAGCGGCGACGTCGTAAGATGGGTAACGAAGACCTACCTCACTTCCTCCTTGTAGCAGGGCCCTTCTCCTAGCAATGGCAGCAGCGGGGAATTTTTCTATGGAAGAATAGGGCACGACAGATCGTCGGGCTTCTTCTCCGGCGACGGCGAGGCCTAACGGGGCTCGACGGCAGCCATATTCCGGCAAAGGGGGAACTTGGCGAGTTCGCAGCAAGGAAGGGGGCTTGGCAGCAGGGAGGATGACCAAAAGAGAGAGGGGTCGGCCAAGGGGGTGGGGGTTATATTTATAAGGGGGAAAGGAGAGTCCTACTCCAATTGGAGCTCAAATAAGAGTCCTATTCATTTTTTTGGATCTTAACAAACTTATCTCTTGTGGTGCGGCAGCCTTGGGGATTTTATCCCCAAAATGTGGGTAAATTTACCTTTTTTGGGAATTGAGGAATTTAGAAATTTTGGCGGAAATTTGGGAATGGCTCATTTCAGCTATCTTTTTACCATTCCTCACCATTTCTATGTCACTTGCTCCATTTCTACATTCCCCTCTCCATTTCTCTGTCCCATTCTCCATTTCTACATTCCCCTCTCCATTTCTATGTCCCATTCTCCATTTCTGCATTCCCCTCTCCAATTCTATGTCCCATTCTCCATTTTTACATTGCCCTTCTCAATTTCTATGCCCCATTCTCCATTTCTATATTCCCTTCTCCATTTATGTGGTTTTTCCTCCATTTGTATGGTTCCTTCCTCCATTTCTATGGTTCTTTCTCCATTTCTATGGTTACTTCCTCCATTTATATGGTTCTTTATCCATTTCTATGGTTCTTTTCTCCATTTCTATGGTTCTTCCTCCATTTCTATAGTTCTTTCTCCATTTCCACTTCTTTTATAATGTTTCTCTACATGAAAAATGTGTGCAATGAATGGAAATGAATTTAAGGGTGTTACAGCAATCCTTGAGTTAAGCCACGTCTCAAGGTACGTGATCGTGTTTTCACACCACACGACGAAGAACCCGAGTAGAGCGCGAATGGGTCGTCACGGTTGGGAATTTTATCAACCCAACAGATACCACCTACTGCCCTGCAGGGCACGCCGATGGAAAGCGCTGCGTATGTCCTTCTAGGCTATTTCTAGAAGAACACACTATCGTGTTACCGACCACACGATGGGGTTTCCACTTTCTTGCCTAATACATGCCAGGGACCAGCGTTTCATATGAACTCAGAAACATGAAGAGTTCAAGAGTTTCATATTGACGTCTCACACCAAGCTGTGAGACCTATCCCTGAACCACATTCCTCGTCATAGGAGCTAACCGAAATTGAACCGCTTTCGATGGTGTTCCTTACCATTTTTACCTGAGCGTAGGTGCGTCATTACATAATCAAAATTCAGAATTATAACACATATGTTAGTCATGCCACTTTAAGTAACTATACTACTATAGTCCTTATTTGGGCATACTAGCGATTCCTCACCGTAATCCTAAGTTTTCCCGTAATACTGACCTTATGTAATGTGCTATCCCCTGAGCAGCTCTGATACCAGACTGTGACGGACCGAAATCCGCTCGCCCAGGATCTCAGAGGGTGGTGCCGCACGATGCGACACCTGACCGCACACATCATAAGGCAAACATTGTATTACATGGAAAACAACTGAATATGTACAAAGTAGTACAAACCTTCAGTTTACAACAACGGAAGCTAAATTTATACAACTCACGCCCACCTAACTAGCAAAAGTCGGTTGTCCAGCCCTATGGACAACCCACACTAGCTCCACTCCGCAGCTCAGCGCGGCGTGTACGGTTCGAGTCCGAGGGGTAGTCCTCACCTTAAAAACACTCATAGCAGCAACGGTGAGCACGATAGCTTAGCAAGTCTTAACCGACTCACCTATACATGAAACTCTACATGCAGTTCATAACCCACATGGGATGGCACATTGCACCAAAGGACATGCCTACAAGTTCATCCTTATTTCATCTTTTAGCCACAAGTTAACAGTTCATGAATCTGAAATTTAGTAAGTGATATTTGGTGGCACACATGTAACACTACAATTTATACATATCAGCAGAATTGAATCACCATATTCCATAATTTAGCTACGTCACGACACAGTGAACAAGCGGTACTCATAACCGCGAGGGACAGTGAATCGACTCGATATACACTTGCAGGGATACCCAAATAGAATGTCACGTACGCCCACCCGTGGAGCTGCACATCACGCTCACTCGGTGTCGTACGGGACAACCTTTCACCCAACAGCCAAAACGTCGAACCAGTCGCACCGAAATGAGCAGGAGGTTCCCTACACGGAGCATCTCTCTATGCCCGTGACGTGGCCCCACGGCCTCGTCGAGCCAGGATCACGCTGAGGGGTGCTGCGTTGCACAACACTGGATAACGCACATCAAAGATACAAAGCGGAAGCAAAGTTTTATTACATAAACCAGTTTATGAACATTTTTACAACAAAATAAGCCCAATCTACACTCACGGGCATAGACTATGCATCGAGTTCACGTTCAGCCCGTGAACGTGTCCTCGCTAGCATGCACACACACTAACATGGCGGCGTGCACGACTCCCATTCAACGGGGTTCCCCTCCTAGAGTTCCGTATCCTCCTCGGGAGTCCCTTCCTCATAAACCCCTGCAAAAGCTTCAAACACAAGCAGTGAGCATGATGGCTTAGCAATACTGACCCGTCTCTCCTATACATGAAACTTCTACATGAATGGTTGTAGGGTACATGAGGTAAATTAAGTTGCAAAGGACTCGCCTAATTATTTGAACCTTACTTTCAAGTTTTAGCAGCAGGTTGTGGAGAACCTTACGCTAAGGCACATGAAAGAGCCGTAATCAAACAAGAAACACATTTCTCTCATGTACTTTGCCCAAAGTTGAAAAGAACTTTAATTAGCTCTAAACTACAACAAGACATTAACAAGCAAAGTATATCTTTCAAATCAGCAAAATTTTAACATGTATCTAGCCTGTTCTTTCTACGTCATGGTACAGTGAACAAGTGGTACTCACTGACCGCGAGGGACGGCGATTATAATCGATTTACACCTGCAGGGTTACCCGAATAACCCGTCACGTACGCCCATACTCGATGTTGCCTACATCAACCATCACGGACGTCGTATGCAACCACCTTTCACCCGTCAGCCAAATGTTGAACCGGTCCAATCGTCCCGAGCAAGAGGTCTCTGCGCGCGCATCCACAGTGCCGCCAGCCGATTTACACCTCGAGCTCTCAACCTACCCTCTGAACGACCAGCTATGCCTCAACACCCAGCTACCCGAGTTACATCGGTTTCCCGGTTCCCATATAGCCGATTGGTCTTCGGTACTGTTCTAGCTTGTTCAACAGGCCCGCACATGGCTCGGTCCTCAATCGACACAAGGAGAGCTATAGCACCCAGGCCCCAAAGTCCTGCTGCCCTTACTCTCCGCTTGGTCTCTTTTTTCTTGCCATGTGTTTCATTTGCTATCTTTACTCGAGCAATGTGACTCTAGCCTATTCTCGCGAGTAGTTCCAACTACTCGACTTGTACCGAATCCTACACTATCTTAGCATTGCAGTAGCTAACGAGGTTTTCAAACCTAATCCCAACCTAGGGTTTTCTTGGCTATGCATTTGGGTTTCAAACAAGACTCTAATGCAAGAATTAAGTGGGTGGTCAAAGTAAGTTCTCAAAATAGTAAAAAATTGTAAAAAGGGTTAATGCAAATCGGAGCTTGCCTTGCTGCTCTTGGTCGTAGGCTAGCTGTTCCTCCAGAGTGACAAAGTCTAAGACTTAGGGTTCCTCCTCAACCTTAGCGACTACATATGATAAATATAAACATGTGTCAATTTAGATGCATTTGAATTGAAGTTAAATTTGTGAGGACTGTAAGTCTTACTAGACAGACCCAATGACTCTGAAATTTTTACTGTGGTTTGGATACAACCTAAACAGAGACTTGGCCAAGTTTCATTTGCAGAAAAGGTAATTTGAGCCCTACACAAATAATTATGTACTTGACCTTAATTGGAGCTCCTAGGGTGTTCTAGGGATTTTCATGCAGCAAGCCATGACTTTCTGAAAACTAGATTTTCATAGGGTCCTAATGGAGTTGGTTTCACTTAATTTGAAGGTTCCTATTTAAAGATATGAGCTAAATAATTTCAGAGAAATTCTGAAAATGTTCCTGGACATTTTATATTCTCTGGAACAGTTTTATTAATCACACCATTAGGTGGATCAAATGAGCTAAAATGGAACTGAAATTTCTCAGGTATATTTTGGTGAACATCCTAGCGAAATTTCAGAATTTTCCTCCAAAGGGTTCTCCAGTTAAAATTCTAAACAATTTAAATTTTGAAGAATTGATTCTGGAGAACTAAGGATTTTCATGACGTGAAACTTGATTTGTTGGAAGGTACTCAGAGAGCTGAATCCAACAAAATTTGATTCACTCGATTTGGAGTTTCCTAGCCAAAGTTATGTGGGTTTGAAGTTTGAACTAAATCTGAAAATCATGGAAATGTTTAAATCACTGCGTGTGGGACCGGGGCTACGTGTCAACTTATCAGCGGTCACACACGGGGCTACGGAATCTTTCGCGCGCATCCACACCCGATCCGGTGCCACAGCTAATCCCGGGTTTTAAAATATCGGCCGCTGACACGTGGGACCGGGGGGCTTCGTCTACCTCCGGCCTCCCGCGCTCGGCCGCCGCCCCCTCGCCGGAGTGCTCGCCGGAGGAATTCTTCCGTGCGCCAAACTCCATGATTTTGGACGCCTCTGCCTGAATCCATCCGGGGAACATGATGCTGGGCTCAGCTCGTCATGACAATCACCGGAACACGGCCGGCGATGAGTGGTGGCTTCGGAAGATCTTCGGCCGTGTCAGCCGGCCTTCCTAGCACCCCAAACGATTGAGCAAAAGGCCGTAGAGCATCAGTGGACCCTAGGAAAGATCGACATGAGCTTCGTGGAGCTCAGAAATGATCGTACTGGGCTGTCACCGTTTGACCTAGGTTGGAAACTAGGAATTCTCCTAAAACTCGAAGAACAGTGGCTACCCCCAATAGTTCTTCGAAGTTTCGGATCCTATGGACTCGCACGGATGCCTAGAAGTGCTTCTCTTCATAATAGGATGAGTGGTGCGGTGTGTATCACGAATTTTGCGAATCGGTCCGGGTGTCTCCTTTGTACACCGTCGCAAAATCGTGAAATTCCGGCGTGGGTAGCTTATGTCACGCCGCCGGGGCTTGCGATAATGAAAGAGGGATTGAAGGCGAACCTTTTTCTATTCACGGCTCGGAGAACGGTGGGCTGTGGTGGCCGGACGGATCGTTCCAGTGACGGCGGCTTGGGTTGAACCGAGGAATGGAAAAACGTCGCGGTGGAGCTCGAGGAGGGTTGATCAGGGTCTGGAACCGGTGCGAGAACGTCAAGGAAGACTTGGCGCACTCGGTTGCGGGATCAGATCACCGTGACAACCACAGGTTTGGACGGGCTATGGTAGACCGAGAGCTCGGCCGAGCGGCGATGTGTTTCGAGGGTTCTGGGTGAGAGCACGTCGGAACAGCGGTGAGAAGCGATGGGGACGGCTCGGGTGCGTAGATAAGGGGCCAGAGAGCCGGTTCAGCGGCCCCGGACGGCAAGCAGCTGCTGGCCTCGCGTTTCCTCGCCGTGGCGGCTGCTGGACCTGGCGCAAGAAACCAAGCTTGGGCTTTAGTCGGTTGAATTTGCTATTGAGACTGACATGTGGGTCCCATCCAAGTTTTAACCTCTGAAATTAACTTTCCTCTACTGCTCCAAACAGTAATCCCTCTATTACCCTCTAGAATTTGAATTATCTACCACATGCTCATTTGGAGTTGATAGAATTCAAATTGTTAAGTGTTTGAATATAATTTCAGCACATATGCAGTTTGCAATTCAAATTGAGTTTGAATTTACTAAACTTAGCTGATGTCAAGATCAACTCCAAATGGAGTGAAAATTGGTGTGTGAGCTCACAAAAATGTGCTGAGTAAGAATATGCCTCCCAATTTTGAACTTATGGGATGGAAGTAGTTTGAATTTGAATTTGAGTTCAAACTACTCTCTTTCTAGTTATACCCAAAAAGACCTCAAAAAGGTTTTGGATTTGGGTGAAATTTGGCATGAGCACTCCTAGCAAGGTGTAGGAGTTTTTCATATGCCCAGCCCCTATATGATGCATGTGGGAAATGCTACTTTTGCATTTTGTGAGTTTATTCCCTAATGACCATGTTGATGGTGTTTACTTGCTCTTCAAAAATGTGTTCATAAAGTTTCCTCAAATGAGGTGTGTGTGGTGTGATGAGCACTTTGGATGTGTGCAAAAACTTAGGCCCTTACAGCCCGTTAGCAGATTTCCACCTGGATGCCCTAAACCTACACCTATAAATCGGTGTGCTATGCCTCGACGCCCGGAGGTTTAGGATACATCGGTTTATCGGACCCCATATATCCGATATGCCTTTGGTACATTCAAACTTGCTCAGCGGGGCCGCACACGGATCGGTCCTCGATCGACACGGACAGGGCTACACCCACAAGACTTCCTCTTGCTGTGCCCTAGCCCCTGCCAGGTCTCATTTTCTTACTAAAGTGATCTCACATCACTCGAACCAATCCCGTGTGTCCCAAAGCCTATACTCGCGAGTAGATTCCAACTACTCGACTTGTACCGAAGTCTATACACATTAAGCAGAGCGTAAAGTACTTGAGGACTTAGACACTACCCTCACTCTTGTTGGAATGATCTGGTTATGTATTTGGGGTTTCATCCATCCTATATCTAATGCACATACATACCTCAAACTAAATATGTATATAAAGAAAAACTTTCAAACTCATTCAATGCAAACCGGGGCTTGCCTTGTTGCTGCTGGTCGGATGTTAGTGCTTCGTCCGGAAGTAGGAAATCCAAAACTTCCGGGGTCTCTTCGCCTTCAGCGACTACACGTAAGCAATGTATGAAATGTCAATTTAAATGCAATGTGTTAAATTGAATATGTAGAGACCATAACTCTATCTATACATCCCCTTTGGCTCTAAAATTACAATGGTGGCTTGCTAGGGTCCTAACCAGAAACTTGACCAAGTTTCGTTTGAAACAAAGTTCATTTGAGCTCTGTACAAATAAAAGTCTATTTGGTCATTACTAGAGCTTCTAAGGATTTCCAGCGATTTTCATGGCTCAAACCATTACTTTCTGGAAACTAGAGTTTGATATGGTGCTAATGGAAGTGGTTTCATGTCATTTGAAGAATCCTAGAGGAAGTTACACCCTAAATAAGAGTTGAGGAAATCTGAGAAATGTTTGTGTACATTTTTCCATTTTCTCAGGGCAGTCCACTTAATCACACCATTAGGGTGACTAAATGAACTGGATGGATCTGAAATTTTTCCTGTGACTCATGGATTTTCAAATGAACATCCTAGCCAAATTTCAGAATTTTACGTAAAGGAATTCTCCAGATAAAATTTCCAGCAGTTTAAACTTTAGGGAATTAATTCTGGAGAAATAAAAAGTTCCATGAGCTGGAACTTATTTTTCTGGATTGTACTCGAAGAGATGAATCCAACAAAATTTGGTTCACTAAATTTGGAGCTTCCTTGCAAAAGTTATATGTATTTGAAGTTTGAACAAAATCTGAAAACCTTACAAATGTTTAAACTCTGAGTGTGGGCCCCACTCTTTAAACCGGCCCACTGAAATCGCGGCCACAGCGCAGCCCACGGAATTTTACCTGCGCTGCCGCACCGGATCCCAGCCGCAGAATGGATCCCTGCTGGAAAACAGAGACTGACCGGTGGACCGGCCCCTCTTCGTCTTCCTCGTGACAACCCGTGCTCCCCGTGGCGGCGCTTCGCTGAAGAGCTCGCTGCCGGTCGTTCTATCGCACGACCTTCAATGGAACTCGCTGCCTGTGCCCAACTATGCTCAGGGAACACGTTGGTGCACCTCACCGAAGCTCGGCGATGGCCGGAACCATGCTCGCGACGGTGACAGCGGCAACCTTTACTCCGGTGATGTCGCCCGAGCAACCCAGGGCCCTATTTTTGGAACGGTTTCCTCCTACAGATCCATGGTGACATGCTGATCACGAACTTGGACTCGGTTTGCCACGGAAACGGCCAGAGCTAGGACCTCAACGTCGACCTAGGGCTAAAACGGCGGATACTCAAAAAACTCGAATAGCAGCACCAAAACTCGATGGTTTCTGATGGTTTTTATCCTAGGTGGCCGTGGGGACGTGTAGAACATGTGGTTAGCTTGGCCTACGTGGTGGTGAGCTAATCCCTGTGAATTTTGGAGTTTGGAGCAGCTCAGTTCTATGAACACTGAAACTTAACCGGAGAAATTCTCCCCCGATAATGCATGAAACGACGAGCGGTTTGGACTGGCATGAAAAGCACCTTAGGGCGGTGGTTTCTTGTGTTGATCGTCGGTCACGAACTAGCTTGTGTCGGCCGGGCGCCGGAGAACCGAGAAAGTCGCACGGCGGCTCGTGTTCTTCGGGCTGTGCGAGGCTGTGGAGGTTGAGAACGAGGGAGTTGTTCACGTGGGCAGTAGAACGGCGGAGCACGACGTTTCACTCGGTGAACCCAGCCCCAGAGCAGGAGGTGACACGGGAACGAGTTGGTCAGGCGGCGGCGTTCGGGAGCTGGCGTGCACTCATGCGGCGTTCGAGTGAAAAGAACATAGAAGAATTCAGTTGGAAGTCTACTGACCAGTGGGTCCCCCTCCCCTCTAATCCTTTTCTCTTTCTCATTTTTGTTTTCACTGAAAAGATCTCAGCTACTCACAATTGAATGAAATACTTAGCCTCAAAGTCATGAGTTGAATTTAATTTCGTCAATTTGGAATTGGTTTGGCTAAATTTGCTTCACATTAGAATTTAAAATTCAAATTCAGTTTTGAATTATTGCAAATTTAGCTCCCGACAAGATGAACTCCAATGAGGATGAAAATTGGTGGACTAACTCTGAAAAATGTGTTGAGTTTTAATATGAAGTCATCTTTTGAATTCAAGTGATGAAAACTAGCTGCAATTTGAATTTCCATTCAAATAGCCCTTTTTACAATTATCTCCAAAAGTGCCTCAAACTGGTTTGGATTTGCATGAGACTTGGCATGAGCACCCCTAAGAATGTTTAGGGCCTAATGGGAAACCCATCCTCTCATGTTTATGTGTGTGAGCTCCTACTTTTTGGAGTAATGGGTCTTTCCTCTAATCACCCTCTTGATTGTGTTTACTTGCTCTTCACAAATGTTCATGACCTATCCACCAAATGAGCTGTAGTGTTGTGATGTGATGAACAATTTAGCAAGTAAATTCTTGGGCTTTTACAGATATGCGGAGCTTCTAATCAATTTGGTTCCTAGAAAGGCATGTGTGTCTTCCTATTTGCCTCCCAGGCCCCCGGCGATTCGGGTGGTCTGGGCGACATCAGGACCGACGTTGTGCAGATGTCGCCCCTCGGTGACACATGCTTGGAAGCGGCCGGCTAGCTTCATCATGACGGGAGACGGACTCCTGTGACGCTGCCAGCACTTGGAGCTTTTCCAGCGCCGAGACAGCCGCGGTGCGGTCACCGCGGATTTTGAGGACGCCACTTGGGGTTGGCATCTTCAAGACCAAATAGCCGTAATGGGCTACCGCCATGAATCGGTACAGAGCGGGTCTGCCAATTATGGCATTGAAGGGGAGGCTGACCTCCGCAACGTCAAATATGATGCTCTCCGTACGGTAGTTCTCAGGCGTCCCGAATGTCACCGGGAGGGAGATAGTACCGCACGGGAAGATGGGATCCCGACCTACTCCTGAGAATGGTCTCGAGGGGGTAAGCTGGGACATAGGGATCTGCAGCTTCTTGAAAGCTGTGAGACTGATAACGCTAGGGCCGCCCCGCCATCGATCAACATGTGGTAGAGCTTCACGTTGGAGATGGTCGGGGCGACGAGGAGAGGCATCTGCCCGGCGCCTGCCATGTTCTTGGGGGCAGTCGGAGGCGTCGAAGTTGATCGGCGTCTCCATACATTTGCGATGTGGCGCTGGCCCCGGGACTGGAGCAGCGGCCGCCACTGCTCGATGGAGGGTCTTGACGGCCCATCTGGACGAGACATCGGAAGAACCCCCGTACATCACACAGAGTCTGCCGGCTGCTTTGCTGCCGGCTCGGCCAGACCTGCCCGCTCTGGGGCGGGCGTGGCCTCATCGTCTCCCGCTTGGAGACGATGGCGAAATGGGCGAGAAGGCTCGCCATGAGAAGTGATGTTCACCATGGTCGCGAGGAGAGAGTGTAAAACCCCCCTTCTTGGTGTGCCACATGTCAGAGTGTGAGCTGCAACACTCCTCCCGACCTGCTCGGAATCAGCCCGTGAGGTTCTTTATTTCCGGAGGGGGCTTGGCACCCTTCGCGACCTAGACTCGAGGGAGCGAATGAACTCAGGGATTTGCGTGGTTCAGACCGCCGGAGTGTAATATCCTATGTCCACGGGTGTGCTTGTTCTATTGCTTTAGCATGAGCTCTTGTGTGTAGTGTGATTTGGAGAGTAGGGAATCGGAACCCTTTGTAGGATGGTCACCCCAGTCCTTTTATAGTTTAAGGCCGATGTGGTTACAATGAGGCTTGGGGCCTGGCAGGTGGCCCCAAAGCATTGAGTGTCCTATACACAATCTAGGGCTTCGTCCTCTGAGTAGAGTGGCCGGCGGGGGAGTTAAGTCCCTCCGTCCGGCATGCCGAGTGCCCCTGACCGCATGTCAGGTGATGATGACGACGCCGTCTTTTTGCCGCGTCTCCTCGCCCCGCTTGGGCGACTTAGTGCCGTTGGGCAGCACTGTACTGCTGTCACGCCCTGCCGTCCCGTCTTGTCACCGTAATGGCGAACGGGCAAGGGACGGGAGCGCGCGTAGTGCGCCAAGCTTCTAGGGAAGGCGTGAGTTTTGAATGCGAAGCCTGACAGTGCACTTCCTTCTTGACTTCATCAACCCACGGCCCACAAGGGATCGTGGAGCACGCGGCGGCTCTGGAACTCTTATCGACGGGCTTGGTGTCTAGGGAAACGTGGCGGTTCCGGATCTTATCTCAGCGGAAAGGCTCGGACCAGAGCTCGGGACACGTGTCCGCACCGGAGCTATCCCTCGCAGGGAGGCGGCTTAGAGCCAGAGGGCACGTGTCAGCTCCGGACCTCACCTCAGCGGGGAGGCATCGGCCGGAGCCCAAGGCATGCTTGAGCTCTGGAGCTCAAGCGCACGCGGTAGCCCCAGGGCTGACCATGGGGCCCAGGGCACGTGGCTTATTCTGGGGCCCGCAGGGGTACCCGGTTTGCAGAGTACCAACACCATCCATCATACATCGCTTTACGGTCATCACCCATTTTCAAAGCTACAACAAATTGATATATATATATATATATATATATATATATCAATGAACGAATATCGATTAGGTGACGAGCATAAATCATATCAATATATATGAGACACGTCGTTCTTTCATAGGTTACGAAACGTAGACTCACTACATTGCATTATGATTTGAAACCCTATTAGTTTCTAAACCTATTCAATCTACTCACACACACGTGATAAACTAACTAAATTTCCGATTAAAATACATACATATATATGGATCAAATACAATTTTAAGAAACTTCAAACTAATGGATTTCACACAGATAATATAATAATTAAAAATTTAATTTTGCAAGTAAATTTAGGTTAGTCTACACACATATGGAAAATACAATTTAAAAAGCTTTAATTTAATGGATTTTACACAAGTTAGTCTAATAACTAAACATTGAATTTGTAAGAAAATTTAGTTAGAATTATACCTTGTTTGTCGGGGAGCTCACGGATGACGGGACGATAGAGCGGGGCGCTGCCTGACCGATGGAGGCCGAGCAACTGCGCAGCCTCACCGCCGCTGCAGGGTGAGGCGCGAGCCAGGGAAGTGTCGGACGGATCGGAGGACAGGGAGCGGGAGAGGTGCCGGAGGACCGAGCGGGGAGGCGCCGGGGGGCCTAGGCGGTGGAGGCCGGAGAGGCACTAGAGAGCAGGGAGCGGAGAGGCGCAGGGCTGGCGGAGAAGCTCGCGCGTGGCTGCGGCGCGACGAAGGCGGCAGTGGACAGGCATTGGAGAGCCAAGAGCGGGGAGGCACGCGGCCGGCGGAGCAGCTTGCGCGCGGCAGGAGGAGTAGCGCGCGGCCGCAGCGCGACGAAAGCGGCGGCGGCGCCGGATCGATCGGGACGCGAATGGGAAAGTCAGACGAGAGAACTAGGGCGGAAAGTTGATTTGGTCATCAGGCCCACACCTACAACCGTCGTCCTGGGCTCTCTTGCCGACGGTTATAATTATAGACATCGGCCAGGACTGATCGTCCGACAATTATAGTTATAGCCGTTGGTTCCTATGGCCTAGCCGACTCCTTAAACTTATGGCCGTCGACCGATGCTAGGGTACAGACGGTGTCAAAATATGTGAGTTGCGACACTCCTCCCGGCCTGCTACGGAAGAAGCCCGCGAGGTTCTTTGATTGGAGGGGGCTTGGAGCCCTACACGACCCGGCTTGAGAGAGCGGATGAACACCGAGATTTGCATGGTTCGGGCCGCCGGAGCGTAATACCCTACGTCCATAGGAGTGTTTGTTCTATTGCTTGCGCATGTGTGCGAGAGAGGGTGCTGGGTTGCCTACCCCTTGTCGGGTGGTCACCCGGTCCTTTTATAGTCCAGGGCCGGGGTGGTTACAATGTGGCTTGGGGCCCGACAGGTGGCCCCGAAGCTATGTGAACCCTATACATGATCTAGGGTTTTGTACTCTGAGTAGAGCAGTCGGTGGGGGAGTTAAGTCCTACTGCCTGGCGTGTTGAGTGCCCCTGTCCATGTGTTAGGTGATGATGAAGACGTTGTCTTGTCGTGTGTCTTGTCGTTCCGCTTGGGCCACCCAGTGCCATTGGGCGGCAATGTACCGCTATCACGCCTTGTCATCCTATCTTGTCACCGTAATGGCGGTCAACTAGAGGACGGAGGCGTACACCGTGCACCATGCTTCTGGGGAAGGCGCAAGCCCTGAATGCGCGACATGACAAAGCACTTCCTCCTTGACTTTGTCGACCCTCGGCCCATGACGGATCATGGGGCACGTGGCGGCTTCGGAGCTCTTGCAACCGGGTTCGGAGCCGGAAGACACGTGGTAGCTTCATACCTCACCTCAGCGGGGAGGCTTGGACCGGAGCCTAGGGCATGTGTCGGCTCTGGAGCTCTACTTAGCACGGAGGAGGTTCTGAGCCTAGAGACACGTGGCAGCTCCGGACCTCACCTCAACGGGGAGGCTCGGACCGGAGCCCAGGGCACGTGTTGGCTCTAGAGCTCTCCTCAGCAGGGAGGAGTGTCGGAGCCCGGATATATGTAACACCCTCAAATTCATTTCCATGCATTGCATATATTTTTCATGTAGAGAAGCATTATAAAAGAAGTAGAAATAGAGAAAGAACTATAGAAATGGAGAAAGAACTATAGAAACGGAGAAAGAACCATAGAAATGGAGAAAAGAACCATAGAAATGGAGAAAGGACCATAGAAATGGAGGAAGGAACCATAGAAATGGAGAATGGCATATAGAAATGGAGAAACGGGACATAGAAATGGAGAGGGGAATGTAGAAATGGAGAGTGGGACATAGAAATGGAGAGGGGAATGTGAAATGGAGTAAGTGACATATAAATGGTGAGGAATGGGAAAAAGATAGCTGAAATGAGTTATTTTCAATTTCCCCAAATTTTCCCCAAAACCTCCAAATTCCCCAATTCCCCCAAAAAGGGGAATTTTCCCCACATTTGGGGGATTTCCCCCACATTGCTGCCGCACCAAATTAATTGGGAAAAAGTTTGTTAGGATTTTGCTACAATTGGATTAGCCCTTATAAATAGAACCCAACCCCCCCCTTGGCCGCAGCCCCCCCTCTCCCCCGCCAAGTTGGCGACTTGGAGGCCCTAGCCCCCAACTCGCCGAGTTGGACCCCCCCTCGCCGGAGTTCAGTTGCCGGTGAGCCCCGCCGGTGAGCCCCACCTACGAGCCCCGCCGTTGAGCCCCCCCGTCGAGCCCACCCGTCGATTCCCGCCGTCGAGCCCCGTCGTCGAGCCCCACCGACGAGCCCGTCATGCCTCACCGTCGCCGGAAAAGAGCCGACGATCTGTCCTGCCCTAATATTCCATAGAAAAATTCCCCGCTGCTGACATTGCTAGGAGGAAGGCCCTTCCATCAAAGGTAAGTGAGGTAGGTCTTCGTTACCCATCTTACGACGTCGTCGCTGTTTCTACGCATCCGTTTTCTTCGCCCCCTTCGAATAGAAACTTTTACGTGTGGACAGATCGTGTTTTGATCGATTTTTGACGGTGGAATTGATCTAGATCTTGAGTCAAGATCATCACCACGTCCACACTTCATCCCAGCATCCTTGTTCATCATAAAACCCCATGAAAGCCCGTTAAAACATGCAAAAACATGTACAAACTGGATTAATAAAACTGCACTATAGGATTGCATTCATTGCATCTTGAGTAAAGTTTGTGCATGATGATTGATTAGTGTAAATTATGTATGTGCGTGATCGTGAGTAGAAGAACAAGCTCAAGAGGCCATCTACGAGGAACTACAGCACCAAGACTTCGAGACGGTTGAACAACAAGAACCACGGGAGCAAGGCAAGTGCCCCTGGACCATATTGATCTCATGTTTTGAAACTATTTTGTTTATGAAAACTCGTATGCTTGAGTCAACTTGATGGGACACCCTTTTATAGGAGTTTACTAGTTTTGTTAACCATCCTTGTCACCGGTAAAGTTGATGAGTCGGGTATGGTCGTTTTTCCTTTTTGCTTCGCTTAATCTACAGGATACAGGAAGCTGAATTAAAATGTGGTTAGCTACTGCACTCATATGAATAATGATGATGAGAACTTGATGATGATAATGAGCATGGAATCGGGGGAGATCTAGGCAAGCTTGGTTCGTGAATGTTGCTGGATGAGATGGTGGAACTTGCCGTAGATCTAAGGACCGGTTCATGCGAGAATATGCCAGGAAAATAGTGCCACCACAAGGCCAAGTATGGGTGCGGCTTAGCTGATTAATTAGGTGTGTTGCTAGTTTGTTATGGACCGTGAATGGCGCGGGGAATGGGAGTCGAGGAGGACTGTCCTGGGAACTGCATGGCACAAGAGGGGGCCAGTGGGTGGGAGAATGGTGATTCGAGCCTGCCGGTGAAACCTCAGTGAGTCCATACATCTAGTAGCCCCTTTGTAAAGGCTATTTTGTGATCTCTTGGCCATACACCAACGGTTTTGTACTGGTATAATGGAGGTTCTGCAGTCACCGACGGGTGACGAAATCACAAACTTGTGGGTAAAGTGGTGCCACCTCTGCAGAGTGTAAAACTATCATGATAGCCGTTCTTCCGGTCACAAGCACCTGGCCAACTTCCATGATTAGAGGGAAATATTGGGATGGTTATTTGGTATGGTTGTGGTATGGTCATTGGGATTAGTTTTGGGATTGTTTTGAGTCATGACATTGAGTTTGGTTTCGGTTATATGAATATGAGATGGTTATGAATGTTTATGAGTATGAGATGAACTTGAGAAAGAGAAATGGTTGAATGAGACTTGATAAGTGGTGAACTATTATGAGGAAATGTTGCTGAATTATTTGGCCATGTTGGGATTAATTTCACTTATAAATAGTTGATGTTTTATCATGTTTGTGAAATAAAATTTGCTTACTGCAATGAGCCTTTTTATTCCCTACCTTGTTGAAAGCTACATGTCATACTTTTCTCGCACTTGCTGAGTACGACATGTACTCACCCTTGCATTACCACATAAACATCAGCTACAGGAGATGAGTACTTCGAAGACCATGTGGAGTACTAGGCGTGCGAACTACCGTCAACATGCCTGTGGAGTTGAAGATGGAGCCTGTTGCTATTTAGTTATTTCCGCTGTCGTTTAGAGACTTCCGCTACAAGAATAAGTTATAGATTCATGAGTGAGACAATGAGTCGATGTAATAAAGTACTTAAACACTATTTATTCATGGTTATATTCTGAATTCAGTTTGTGGATTATATGTGTATGTGTGATGAACATCCTGGGCACACATATGCATTCACTTAGTTCTGTTTTCGGAACCGGGTGTCCCAGATTGGCATCAGAGCCACGTTACCGTAGGACGCAAGACTAGGTAGAATGGACACTCTAAAACACATAGGCACCCCTCTAAACCGCTATTTTCGAAAATTTCTTGCTGCTGCACTTTTCTTGTCAAATCAGCCACCGCAAAGAGCTATTTTCAGCCCCTCTTTTCTCTTCTTTTGGACAGCAACGCCTTTGCTTTGTTGCTCCATAATTTATGAAGTTTTAGGAGTTATTTCTTACTTCTCTAAAGTTTCTCATGTCTTATTTATAGATGCCGGTGACCAGGAGCACAGCACGCATAAGAACTCGTCCACCACCACGTAGGAGTGCTCTTAACCCCATTGAGGTGTCCGATGGACCATATTGGCAGGAGGTGAAGACGGAACCTCATGATGAAGATGAAGCCAATAGCTATATGCATGAGGAAGAGGATCCGGAAGAGGTGGAACCATTCGAAGACGATATGGAGGATGATCCACAAGAACAGCGTGGTACGCACCTCAGGAGGAGTATCACGCGGGCTTACACCCCGTGGAGCCTCATGAAGCTATGACGGGAGGAGATGAACCCGAGGAGGAGCCACCCCTTGCTGAGACCAATAATGAAGGAGATGAATGGGCAACCCATTCAGTTCAAGAATTTTGGTCCGATGGAACGGAAGGGGGACACACATCCAGGGAGCCCAAAGAATTTCTGGATTGCTGCAGCTTATACCCGGAGTATCTCCTCAAGAAAGTCCCTCGTCGCGGACATGAAGAGTGGAAGGCTGATGTAACCATCCTATGTAACAGTAGGGTTATCACTCGGCACTTCACACCCACATGGAGAGCTACAAGGGCAGAAGCTATCGATGATGCTGCATGGGAAGCACTCACTGGACTGTGCCACGCCTTCCATGAGCAGCTTGAGGCACCACTTTTGAGCTGCACCCAAAGGGAGAGTGGCACAAGAGAGATCGTTGGACCCCATGTAACAGCCCTTTCCAACCCACAAGCTGCTGACAAGTCACAAAGGTTGCTCGTGCAGTTAGGAAACAGCTATGCAAGCGCACAAGAAGAGACCCGTTACCTCCGCAAGAAGCAGTATTTGCTGGAGAAACAAGAGGAGACTCGTGCCAACGCGGGAGCAAATGGAGCACCAGCGTCATCTAACCCTACATGTACAGCCGAGTCACCATGGCGTGTGCCCATGTATGGACCACCACCCCGTCACACGGCGAGAACAGCACCGGTTCACATGATTAAGTTTAGGATTCCCATTGAATAAGCTGTAATAGAAACGTTTAAATCGCAGTAGCTTGAATAAGAGTGGTGTGTTGAACTTTTATGATGATTGCTTGGTTTGTGTGCTGATGTGAGTTGTGGGACGCTTCGGCGAATGTCCACATCCACACATAGTGGAGAGATGTGAGATGCTTCGGCACGTGTTCACATCCTCATATAGGCTGAAATTAATAAAAGAAGATATTTAGTTCATACACCTTGATGCATATAGTTGGGGTCAATCTAAACTTCTATTTTCTATTCTACTCTACTCTCTCTCACAGATGGTGAGGAAAAAATGACAGCCGTCAAAGGAGGAATGCCCGTGGCAACACTGAACCACAAGAGGATGGCAACGTTGAAGATACTGAAAGTGCTAACACCGCGGCTGATTCAAACAATCTTGAACGGTTAATGGCTATGCAGAACCAGCTCATGCAAACTATGATACAATCGTTGGGACAGCTGCAAGCCAACAACAACAACAATCCTAACCCCATTCCTGTACCCCCACCGCCACCACCGCCGGCTCACAACAGATTGGGAGAGTTCATGAGGACTAGGCCGCCTACTTTTGCACAAGCTAATGATCCCATGGAGGCTGATGATTGGTTGAAGTCCATGGAAAAGAAGCTTGTTATTGTTCAGTGCAATGATCAGGAGAAAGTTCTCTTCGCATCGCACCAACTTATGGGAGCAGCCGCTGACTGGTGGGACGCTCTTTGCAATGCTCATGTCAACCAGGAGACTATCACTTGGGCTGAATTCAAGGAGAGTTTCCGCTCTCATTACGTCCCTGCTAGAGTCATGATGCTTAAAAGGCAAGAGTTTGAAGGTCTCCGCCAAGGAAGGAAGAGCGTGAATGAGTACCTCAACAAGTTCACGCAGCTGTCAAGGTATGCTCCAGAAGACGTCAACTCGGATAAAAGGAAGCAATACTTGTTCATGAGAGAATTGAACAATGAGATCCAAGTTCAGCTGCTCAACAATGATTATGCAAACTTCCAGAAGCTCGTTGACAAAGCTATAGTGGTTGAGAGCAAGATCCGTGAGATAGAGCAAGAGGGCAAGAGGAAGATGACATACCAGCCACAAGGGAGCAATGTATCGTGAGGGCCTCAGTTTTTGACACATGTTTAAAGTGTTCATCACCACACAACACACCTCATTTGAAGAAAGTTGATGAACACATTTGAAGAGCAAGTAACCATTATCAACATGCTCATTAGTGAATAAACTCACGAAATGCAAAAGTGGTATTTCCCACATGCATCATCTAGGGGCTGGGAATATGAAAACTCCTACACAGTGCTAGGAATGTCCATGCCAAGTTTCACCCAAATTTCAAACCTTTTTGAAGTCATTTTGGGTATAGCTAGAAAGAGGTAGTTTGAACTCAAATTCAAATGCAAACTGTTTGTATCCCATAAATTCAAAAGTAGGAGGCATATTCTTACTCAGCACATTTTTGTGAGCTCACACACCAATTTTCACTCCATTTGGAGTTGATCTTGACATGAGCTAAGTGTAGCAAATTCAAACTTTATTTGAATTTCAAACTGAACATGTGCTGAAATTTAGTCAAACCAAACCCAATTTGAATTCTAACAAATTCAAATGGCTCAGGGGTGAATAATTCAAATCACCATGAGCAGTTTAGGGCCTACTGTTTACAACAGTGAAATGGAGTTAAGTTCAGGGGTTAAAATTGGAAGTGGGACCCACATGTCAGCCACTGATTCTAATCAAACCGACTGAAACTCAGCACACTCGGTTCCCGGGTGCAGTACGAGCACGCCACCGAGTGGCCGGCCGGCGCCAGCTCCTGCTGCGTGCCCCGAGCTGGAGACCAGCCGCCCGGGCTTCTTATCCCCTCCCCGGCGTGCTCCCGTCATATATCTCCCAAGCCCCGCCGTGTTCGGTCTGTTTTTCCACCCGAGCTCCACCGCAACCAGCCGCCTCTCGACCCTGTGCGTGATTGGTCCGATCACTCGCGAGCACAGCCTCCTCCGCAGCAAAACGGCACCGGGAGATTGTGAGCAACATCCTAGACCCCGTGTTGGCCAGTGAGCAGGCGCCCTCGAGCTACACCGGACCTCTTCTCCGGCGGACCAAACGTCGCCGCCGTTCGGGCTCTCGTGGACAGCACGGCATGGCCGTTGTCACGTCCACTTCTCTACACAAGAAAGGTGCGTGATTGTATGCAGATGGAGTAGCCGAAAGCCGTTTGGTAATTGATCAACCATCGGTCAAGAATTTCCAAGTTTACTCTCGGTCAATTCATAGGAGCCGAGCTCACCTTCGAGTGAAATTCGTAGTCCACATGCTAGGGTTGTTCAAGCCCGTTATCCAGTAGATTCTACACATGTTAGCACACACGCTCGAACTGGAAGCAAAGAAAACCATCAAGAATTGGCCGTGATATGGCCGGTTTCCCCGCCGCCGTGGCTAAGTACCTCGGCTCACCGTCGAGAGCATTGTTGCTGGCGTTTCTAGCTTCCACCCAGCCCTGGTTCATGTTCCCCGTGCTCTACTGATGCTCTCCGAACGATTCCCAATCGATTTGGTGCACAGTAGAGCAAAACTGACCTCACCGGAACCTTAGCAGGTGCTGTCACCGGTGCGCACGGGTTTCCGGTCATCGTCAGCGGCCGGCGAGCCCACCATCGAGTCCAGGAGGTCAGAAAAGGGGCAGGCGGCGAGTTTCGGGCCGGGGGGGTGGCCGGGAGCTCAATTCCGGCGAGTGTCGCCGGAGACCGCCGCCGCCGAGCATTTGGCGCGAGGAGGGAGACGAAACACTGTATACGGGGCCCACGGGCAGGAGTTTAAACTTTTTCTCGATTTTCAGTTTTAGTTCAAACTTCAAACCCACATAACTTTGGCTAGGAAACTCCAAATCGAGTGAACCAAATTTTGTTGGATTCAGCTCTCTGAGTGCTTTCCAGCAAATCAAGTTTAACTTCATGAAAATCCTTAATTCTCCAGAATTAATTCCTCAAAGTTTAAATTGTGTGGAATTTTAACTGGAGAATCCCTTGGAGGAAAATTCTGAAATTTTTCTGGGATGTTCACCAAAATATCCCTGAACTAGCATAAAAATTTCAGATCCATTTGAGATCATTTGATGCACCTAATGGTGCGATTAGTGAAACTGTTACAGAGAAAATAGAAAATGTTCAGAAACATTTTCAGAATTTTCTCTGAAATTGTTTAGCTCATATATTTAGCTAGGAACCTTCAAATTAAGTGAGACCAACTCCATTAAAACCCTCTAAAAATCTAGTTTTCAGAGAGTCATGGCTTGCTCCATGAAAATCCCTAGAACACCCTAAAGCCTCCAATTAAGGTCAAGTACATAATTATTGTGGAGGGCTCAAATGAGCTTTGCTGCAACTAAAACTTGACCAAGTCTCTGTTTAGGTTGTAACCAAGCCACAGTTAAAATTTCAGAGTCATTGAGTCTGTCTAGTAAGACTTATAAGCTTCACAAGTGTAATTCAAATCAAATGCATTTAATTTGACACGTATACTTGTATATCATGTAGTCGCTAAGGTCGAGGAGGAACCCGAAGTCCTAGACTTTGTTACTCTGGAGGAGCAGCTAGCCTACGACCAAGAGCAGCAAGGCAAGCCCCGGTTTGCATTAACCTTTTTACAATTTTTTATTGTTTTGAGCACTTACTTGTGTATGATTACTTCTTGCATGGGAGTCTTCTTTGAAAACCCAAGTGCATAGCCAAGAGAACCATGGGATTGGGATTAGGATTGCAAACCCTGTTAGCTACTGCAATGCTAAGATAGTGTAGGATTCGGTACAAGTCGAGTAGTTGGAACTACTCGCGAGAATAGGCTAGAGGCACATCGCTCGGGTAGAGATAGCACATGATACACATGGCAAGAGAAAATGAGACTGAGCGGAGAGTAAGGGCAGCAGGACTTTGGGGCATATGTGCTATAGCTCCGCTTGTGTCGATTGAGGACCGAGCCGTGTGCGGGCCTGTTGAACAAGCTAGAACAGTACCGAAGACCTACTGGCTATATGGGAACCGGGAAACCAATGTAACTCGGGTAGCTGGGTGTTGAGGCATAGCTGGTCGTTTAGAGGGTAGGTTGAGAGCTCGAGGTGTAAATCGGTTGGCGGCACTGAGATGCGCGTGCAGAGACCTCTTGCTCGGGACGATTGGACCGGTTCAACATTTGGCTGGCGGGTGAAAGGTGGTTGCGTACGGCGTCTGTGATGGTTGTTGTAGGCAACATCGAGTACGGGCGTACGTGAAGGGTTGTTCGGGTAACCCTGCAGGTGTAAATCGATTATAATCACCGTCCCTCGCGGTCAGTGAGTACCACTTGTTCACTGTACCGTGACGTAGAAAGAATAGGCTAGTTACATGTTAAAATGTTGCTGATTGAAAGATGGACTTTGATTGTTAATGATTTGTTGTAGTTTAGAGCTAACTAAAGTTCTTTCAACTTTGGGCAAAGTACATGAGAGAAATGTGTTTCTTGTTTGATTGCGGCTCTCTCATGTGCCTTAGCGTAAGGTTCTCCACAACCTGCTGCTAAAACTTGAAAGTAAGGTCCCACTAATTAGGCGAGTCCTTGCAAATGATTTTTACCTCATGTATCTATCACCCCTCATGTAGAAGTTCCATGTTTAGGAGAGACGGGTCAGTCTTGCTGAGCCTTCGTGCTCACTGCTTGTGTTTGAAGCTTTTGCAGGGTTCTGTGAGGAAGGGACTCCCGAGGAGGAGACGGAACCCCAGGAGGGGAACCCCGTCGAGTGGGAGTCATGCACGCCGCCGTGTTAGTGTGCATGCGTTCTAGCAAGGACACGTTCACGGGCTGAACGTGAACTTGATGCGTAGTCTACGCCCGTGAGTGTAGACTGGACTTATTTTGATGTAAAAATGTTCCTAAACCACTTTATGTAATAAAATTTTGCTTACACTTTGTACCTTTGATGTGTGTTATTCAGTGCTGTGCAACGCAGCACCCCTCAGCGTGATCCTGGCTCGACAAGACCGTGGGGTCGTGTCAGTGCTGGTATCAGAGCTCGCTTGAGGTTTAACACACTAAAAAGGTCATCTTTTTCAAAAATCCAGTGAGGAACGAGTTAGTAGCCCATATAAGGATGTTATTAGTGTATAGAAAGTGGCATACTAACCTATTTGCTTATGTTGGAAAATCGTGCATTTCGGGACGCTTTATGTCTTGGGGGTGTACGTAAGCGCTGTCCACCAGTGCGCACAAGCTGAAGGGTGGAGCCCCACGGGTGGCAGGTAACCCGACCCGCTTTAATATCCTCTACGACTCTTCATGTCGTTTGGGGTATTCGAGCAACGTTTGTCCCTGGCGTGCTTCGGGCAATTTGGGAAACCCCGTCACGTGGTCAGTAACGTGAACACGTAACTCAAGGCGTGTTTGGCTTGAGAACATCCGGGCGAGTGATGACGGCCGGGTGTACGAAGTGTATGGATACCGGGCTCGGTGTGCAGACGAGTCTGACGATTGTGTGAATTATCTGCAGGTAGTCTAACCACGAAATGGTAGACGTGTAGTATCCGTGTGCGAGTGATGCTTAGTGCCACTGAACTAACGAAGCCGGCTAAGTCCGGTATAGGTTTTTCTTTGTGAGGACGTAGTACCGACATGCTCTGGTGACGCATCGACGTCACACTCCACTAAATGAACAACTTCATTATAAAACTTGAAAGTTTTAATCCAAAGCATTAAAACTTGATGTAACTCCTTTCCTTAATCAGGATATTCCAAGTTAACAAGTTTTCAACTTATAGGCTATTAAGGACAGAGTACCCTGTTTTCAGCTGATAGAAGGCTGGAGTTAATCAGAGGTTATAGGTTGAGTTATCTCGAGGTTGGGGTCATACGATACATTTATGGAGAGCTTTGGAAGATCTTTACAACTTTTCTGTTGAGCTCCAGAGGTGTTTCATCTCTTAAACCATCGAAAAATACAGTAGAGTTGAGACTGTCCAGAGAACAGGGCAGGGCAAACACTCTGTAAACTCTCTGCAAATTGAGCATAACTTCCTGCATAAAAATCCAAAAATCGAAAATGAGGTAGTTCTTTTAAGCTTATGAGATGGGTTACTACTTTGTAACAGAAAGTTTTGTCAGATGGGGAGCAGAATTGACTGGAATTCTTGTATCAAATCAGTACCTAAAGCAGGGAGGTACTGTCCAATTTTCTCCAGAAATTCTGTTAACTTCGACATCTCATAACTTTTGAACCAGGACAGATCTTAGGCCTCAAGCAAATACTTTCTGGAAAGCTATTGAAGTTAGCTTTAACTTTGACGTTGAGATCCAGAATTGGTTTCGCTTTTAGCATGGCCTAAATCAGGTTGAAATGGAAACTGGTCAGGGCTGTCATGTTGGACAGCAGATCAGCAGTTAAATTTGTTTAAATTTGAACTAGGTTTCCAAGTTTTATGGGATTAATGACACGTTTTATGTTAGAACTCAATGGTTTACTGTTCACATAAATATTTGACATTTCTCAAATATCTTTTTACAGATGACAGCGGATAAACAGTTTGAGAACGGGTGGGTGGAATCTCACTGTTCTCACCACAGCGGCTATCCGGAAGCATTGAGGCAGATGCTTCAATATTTCGGGTACGACCAGATGCCGCAGTACTTCGCTAAGGAAGAAGGCGAGGAAGGGAACAAGACATGAATTATCCATGTCGAAGTTCCTGCAGGACCTACGCCACCCGGTTGGGCGCCGTTCACCGTTATGGTGAGAGGTAGACAACCGGAGGGGATGTGGCAAATGGCAGCCCGCGACACCATGTCACATTTCTGCCAACTACACGTGAGTGCTATGGAGGGCACTCCATACGCGCTCGTTCCGGTGGAGGGACGGGCTCGTCATGTGTGGAAAGGGATGTACCGAGAGGCAACTGATCCGTGTTGCCCAAGGTACAGGCCCGCGGAGGCGAACCTCAGCCTCCAAATAAGAGCGGGAAAGGCCGTGATGGACAGCCAAGCTGTTCATACGGAGCATCTCGCCACAAAGATCAAAGAGAGCACAAGCCGTGGAGACCAATTCGAGAGTGCTCACAGCGCACTCCGCAATGTGCTCCTTCCGACGATCAAGCGACTGAACGAACAGCATAATCAGTTGCATCGTCTGAAGAAGGCGAAGAAGAAGAGCCGTGTCGACATCGCGGCGTTGCAAGAACTGGTGCAGACTCTAACCCAGAAGAACGAGGACCTTACTCGAGAGCGAGACGACGCTATTGAGGAAGGGCAAGGCTGGGAAGGGGACTACAACCAAGCCATGGACGAGGTGCATGTATTACAGGACCTCGTACCTCCGGTATTGGGCATACCGGTAGTCTTGGGTCTTCCGGCAATGGGAGAACCTGAGATGGATGAAGAGGTTGTAGATCCGGAGCCACCAGTAGAGGTACCGGAGGAGGATGACCCACAGGAGGTCGAGTTCTACTCCGAGTAGGGGGTTACGGTTGCCAAGTAGGGCAGCTAGAGTTGTGTAACCCAAACTTTTGTAATCGGTGACATGTCGTGTAGGCAGTAGCGTATGTATAGATAGTGACGACATGAGCACGACTTCTCGGAGACCCGAGGATAATGTATCTTGTATAAAGTTTATGCTTTATCAATATATGTGAATGTTGTGCAAATTATTCATGCGTCACTTCAAATACCTACTGTTTCATATGGAATTTTTTTTAAGTATGACATGTGTTGAGCGCTGCTGTTTTAAATTTCAGAATGACTCGTACTCGTGCCAACCCGGACGTTGGGGGTTCTAGTCAAGGGGGAGAAACCTCCCAACAACCTCCCGAGGACTCCTCGGAACAACAGCAGCAACAGCAACAGCAAACACTGCCACCGCCACCGCCAACGGTTACATTGGCCGACATCGTTGCGACAATGGCGGGTTCTCATCAGCAGCACACGGAGTTGCTGCAGACCCTTATTGCAAATACGTCTCCACCAGAGAGACGTCAAGATCATGAGGAGCGTCAACAGAGCTCCTACTCTGACTTCCTAGCGACTCATCCCCCGGTATTCTCAAGGGTGGATGAACCCCTCGATGCGGACAACTGGCTCCGCACGATAGAGATGAAGTTCGGGCTGCTCCAAATAAGTGAGCAGCACAAGACTCAGTTCGCGGTCCAGCAGCTCCAGGAATCCGCGAGCACGTGGTGGGCAAACTACAGTGCTTCACAGCCCACCGACTGAGTTATGACCTAGGCGGAGTTCCGGACGGCCTTCAGGGCCTATCACATACCGTCAGGTCTGATGAAGAGGAAGACGCAGGAGTTTCTACACCTGCAGCAAGGGAGCCGGAACGCGCTGGAATACTCCAGGGCGTTCAACGATCTCGCGCTCTATGCGTCGTATCACGCTGATACTGACGAGAAGCGGTGGGACCACTTTTACCAGGGGCTTAACCCGCTCCTGAAGGGCAAACTAGCGATGTTCAATCGCGGCAGCCTCAACGACATAATTGATGCTGCGATTGTTCAGGAGGACTCCGGCAAGGAGTTAGCGGCGGCGGAGAGAAAGCGAAGCGCACCGCAAAGCAGCGGAGAAGGAGGCAGTCCTTCTCAGAAATTTCGGATGGTGAATCGCCCACCATCAGGTCCACGCTGGCAGCCACAACAAAGGCCGATGCCATTATGCAGTCAGCCGTATTCTTCACCGGCATTCAGGCCGGCACTACCAGCACCACCTCCGCCACAACAACAGCAGCAGCGGGCGATGCCGCGTGCGTATGCACCTCAGCAGCGCATGCCGGGCTTTCGTCCCCCAAGCACCGGACAAGCAGTGGTCACATGCTACAAATGTGGTCGCCCAGGACACTTTGCCAGCAGTTGTCCGGAGAGACAAGGTGTCGGAGTTGCACCGCAACTTCCGGGGAGGAATCAGCCCTGGAACCCTACTAATGCGCGGCGGGCAAACCCGAGGCCCGGCACTGTCCACCAACTTGCCATAGAGGACGTGCCGGAGGGTGAGCCAATCCTTGCGGGTATGTTCCAACTCCACCAGCATCTCGCCATAGTGTTGTTTGATTCAGGCGCCACGCATAGCTTCATTAGCCAAGCTTTCATTGATAAATATAGCTTGCAAATACTACCCACCGATAGTCCTTATGTGATCTGTTCACCGGGTGGGAAAATTTCAGCAAGCATGATGGTCCCAAAAGCGCCATTGTGCTTAGAGGGTAGAGTGTACCCTACGTCTCTCATAATTTTAGAGGGACAAAAGGTCGATGTCATCTTAGGGATGTCGTGGTTAACCCGCCACGGCGCTGTTTTAGACACCGTCCTCCGAGTTGTGCACTTGAATTCAGAAGTGCATGAATCTCATACTTTATTTCTGGACAGTCCAGAAATAAAACTTCCAAGCGTCTATCAGTTCACCACCATCAGATTGGAAGATATTCCAGTGGTCCGAGAGTTCCCTGACGTGTTCCCGGATGATTTACCGGGGATGCCGCCCGATAGAGAGGTGGAGTTCAAGATTGAACTTGCATCGGGAACCATGCCAATATCCCGAAGGCCGTACAAGATGGCGCCCAAGGAATTGGCTGAACTGAAGACTCAGCTAACGGACTTGCTGGAGAAGGGTTTTATTAGGCCGAGCTCCTCGCCATGGGGCTGTTCGGCATTATTCGTGAAGAAGAAAGACGAGACGTTGCGGCTTTGCGTGGACTATCGTCCACTAAACACCGTAACCATCAAGAATAAGTACCCGTTGCCACGGATCGACATATTGATTGATCAGTTGGTCGAAGCAAAGATCTTTTCCAAGATGGACTTAAGGTTTGGGTACCATCAGATTAAGATAAGGGCTGAGGATATTCCGAAGACGGCTTTCTCGACGAGGTACGAACTTTATGAGTATCTGGTCATGTCCTTCGGCCTCACCAATGCTCCAGCTCACTTCATGTACTTGATGAACTCGGTATTCATGCCGGAGCTGGACAAGTTTGTCGTGGTCTTCATCGACGACATACTGGTATATTCCAAGTCGGAGGAAGATCACAAGAAACATCTGCGTATAGTCTTGCAACGGCTGCGGGATCACAAGCTATACGTGAAATTCAGCAAATGCGAATTCTGGATATCTCAAGTGCCTTTTCTCAGGCATATCATCTCAGCGGAGGGTATCGCTGTAGACCCGAGTAAGATCACACAAGTGCTGAATTGGAAGTCCCCGAGAACTGTTCACGAGGTACGGAGTTTCCTCGGGCTTGCGGGATATTATCGGAGGTTCATTCCGAACTTCTTGAAGATTGCCAAGCCTATGACGGAGCTGCTGAAGAAGGCTACCAAATATGTTTTGAGTCCAGCATGTGAAGCAGCGTTCAAGGCATTAGTAAAGCACCTGACATCAGCACCGGTTTTGGCGCAGCCGAACACAACAAAACCGTTCGACGTGTACTGCGATGCATCCGGCATTGGGCTCGGATGCGTGCTGATGCAAGACTGAAGGGTGGTCGCGTATGGGTCACGACAGCTTAGAAACCATGAGCAGAATTATCCAACTCACAACTTCGAGCTCGCTGCCGTGGTACTCGCACTCAAAATGTGGAGGCACTACCTACTCGGTAACCTCGTACATTTATATACCGACCACAAGAGCCTCAAGCACATATTCACTCAAAAGGAGCTGAACATGAGGCAACGAAGATGGTTAGAATTGATAAAGGATTATGAAATAGAGATCCATTATCACCCCGGCAAGGCAAACATAGTGGCAGATGCGCTGAGCCGCAAGTCACACGTCAACAACCTGACTATCACAGCGTTGGAAGAGAGCGAACCACCACTGCATGTGATTCCACATGGAGCTCTCTACAACCTAGCTTTGATCCCCACCATCCGTGAAGAGATAGCGGCAGCTAAGAAACATGACAAGGGCATGTCGCATTTGCGGAGACGTGTAGACAGTGGGGAGCTGAAATGTTTCCGGAAGGACGGAGACGGTGTCCTATGGTTCAAGGACCGGATCGTCGTACCCCGTAACCCGGAGTTACGGAAGAAAATCTTTGATGAGGCTCACTTATCAAAGTTTTGTATTCACCCCGGCAGCAACAAAATGTATCAAGAACTCAGAAGCAAGTTTTGGTGGACATGGATGAAGCGGGAGATTGCCAAGTACGTGTCCGAGTGTGATACATGTCGAAGGGTGAAGGCAGATCATATGCAGAAACCGGGACTGCTGCAACCACTGGGCATTCCTGCCTGGAAGTGGGAAGATGTGAGCATGGACTTCATCGTCGGTTTACCCACCACTTTTCAAAATCATGACTCTGTGTGGGTGATCGTCGACCGGCTCACCAAAGTTGCCCATTTCATCCCGGTCCACACCAACTACAACGCCAAGAAGTATTCTGAACTGTACATCTCACGGATCCTATGCTTGTACGGCGTGCCCCGTACCATCATATCGGACCGGGGCACTTTATTTGTGTCCCGTTTTTTGGAGCAGCTGCATGCTGCATTGGGGACAAAGCTGATCCGTAGTTCAGCATACCACCCGCAAACGGATGGGCAAACCGAGCGGGTAAATCAGATTCTAGAAGATATGCTACGAGCTTGCGCTATCAACCACGGCAAGAATTGGGATGATCACTTGCCGTTAGCCGAGTTCTCGTACAACAATGGGTACCAAGCCAGCATCAAGATGGCGCCTTACGAGGTGCTATTCGGGAGAAAATACCGCACACCACTGAATTGGTGTGAGTCTGGCGAAAGGGTTACCTTCGGGACTGATCTTGTCAACAACGTGGAGGAAAAGGTTCGACTGATTCAAGCAAACCTAAAAACTGCTTGACACGACCCCACGGTCTTGTCGGGCCGGGATGACACTGAGGGGTGCTGCGTTGCACAGCACCGTATAACACACGTCAAAGGTACAAAGCGGAAGCAAAATTTTATTACATAAACGAGTTTATGAACATGTTTACATCAAAATAAGTCCAATCTACACTCACGGGCGTAGACTATGCATCAAGTCCACGTCTAGCCCTTGAACGTGTCCTTGCTAGCGCACACGCACACTAACTCTGCGGCGTGCACGACTCCCACTCGACGGGGTTCCCCTCCTGGGGTTCCGTCTCTTCTTCGGGAGTCCCTTCCTCATAGAACCCTGCAAAAGCTTCAAACACAAGCAGTGAGCACGAAGGCTCAGCAAGTCTGACCCGTCTCACCTAAACATGGAACTTCTACATGAGGGATGATGGGTTACATGAGGTAAAAATCATTTGCAAGGACTCGCCTAATTAGTGGATCCTTACTTTCAAGTTTTAGCAACAGGTTGTGGAGAACCTTACGCTAAGGCACATGAGAGAGCCGCAATCAAACAAGAAACGCATTTCTCTCATGTAGTTTGCCCAAAGTTGAAAAGAACTTTAGTTAGCTCTAAACTACAGCAAATCATTAGCAATCAAATCCATCTTTCAATCAGCAACATTTTAACATGCAACTAGCCTGTTCTTTCTACGTCACGGTACGGTGAACAAGTGGTACTCACTGACCACGAGGGACGGCTATTATAATCGATTTACACCTGTAGGGTTACCCGAACAACCCGTCACGTACGCCTGTACTCGATGTTGCCTACAGCAACCATCATGGACGCCGTACGCAACCACCTTTCACCCGTTAGCCAAATGTTAAACCGGTCCAATCGTCCCGAGCAAGAGGTCTCTGCACGCGCATCTGAGTGCCGCCAGCCGATTTACACCTCGAGCTCTCAACCTACCCTCTGAACGACCAGCTATGCCTCAACACCCAGCTACCCGAGTTACATCGGTTTCCCGGTTCCCATATAGCCGGTAGGTCTTCGGTACTGTTATAGCTTGTTCAACAGGCCCGCACACGGCTCGGTCCTCAATCGACACAAGCGGAGCTACATCACACAGGCCCCAAAGTGCTGCCCTTACCCTCTGCTTGGTCTCATTTTCTTGCCATGTGTTTCATGTGCTATCTTTACCCGAGTCGAGTGCCTCTAGCCTATGCTCGCAAGTAGTTCCAACTACTCGACTTGTACCGAATCCTACCCTAACTTAGCTTTGCAGTAGCTAACGGGGTTTTGCAATCCTAAACCCAACCCATGGTTTTCTTGGCTATGCAATTGGGTTTCCAAACAAGACTCTAATGCAAGTAATAATGATACTCAAGTAAGTGCTCAAAACAATAAAAATTTGTAAAGGGTTAATGCAAACCGGAGCTTGCCTTGCTGCTCTTGGTCGTAGGCTAGCTGCTCCTCCGGAGTAACGAAGTCTAGGACTTCGGGTTCCTCCTCGACCTTAGCGACTACATGATATAAGACATACATGTATTAATTTGTATGCATTTATATTAAGTTTGAACTTGTGAAGCTTATAAGTCCCACTAGAGAGACTCAATGAATGTGAAACTTTTACTGGGCTTGATTACAACCTAAGTACAGACTTGGTCAAGTTTTAGTTGCAGCAAAGCTCATTTGAGCCCTCCACAATTAATTATGTACTTGACCTTAATTGGCACCCTTAGCATGTTCTAGGGATTTCCTTGAAACAAACTGTGACTTTCTGAAAACTAGATTTTCAGAGGGTTCTAATGGAGTTGGTCTCACTTAATTTGAAGGTTCCTAACTAAAGATATGAGCTAAACAATTCCAGAGGAAATTCTGAAAATGTTTCTGAACATTTTCTATTTTCTCTGGAACAGTTTCACTAATCACACTATTAGGTGGATCAAATGAGCTCAAATGGATCTGAAATTTTTATGGTAGTTCAGGGATATTTTAGTGAACATTCCAGCAAAATTTCAGGATTTTCCTCCAAAGGATTATCCAGTTAAAATTCCAAAAATTTTAAAATTTGAGGAATTAATTCTGGAGGAACAAGGATTTTCATGAAGTGAAACTTGATTTGCTGGAAAGTACTCAGAGAGCTGAATCCAACAAAATTTGGTTCACTTGATTTGGAGCTTTCTAGCCAAAGTTATGAGGATTTAAAGTTTGAAGGAATTCTGAAAATCGGGGAAAAAGTTTAAATCTGCCAGGGCCGCGGGGACACGTGTTAAGCGCGGAGCCGACAGCACACCGAGGCCCACAGGGTTTTTACGCACCAGCACACCGATCCCGGCTGCAGCCCGATCCCGATTTAAAATATCTCCCGCTGACAGCTAGGGTCCACACCCTTCGTCAACCTCTCGCCGCCCGCGCTCTGCCGCCGGGGGACCTCGCCGGAGAGCTCGCCGGCAGCTTCTGTGGAGCTTCAAACTTCACGATCTTGGCCGCCCCTGCCTACTTTCACTCGGGGAACAGGATTCTGGGGTCATCTCGTCATGACAATGGCCGGTGCATGGTTGGCGACGAGCCGCCGCCTCGGAAAGGCTTCGGCCGTGTTGGCTGACTTTCCTAGCACCTCAACTACTCGAGCAACCAGTCGGGAAGCATCAGTGGACCTCAGGGAAGGTCGACATGAGCTTGAGGCAGCTCGGGGTAGGCCCGAAGTAGGTCCTCACCGTGCGCCCGATGCCTCCCGCTTGCTCCGCCGTTGGTAAACCTCGAAATACGCTGGTTGCAGAGGTTCTCCGGCCAAAGGTTGTGAAGGCAACTTGTGCGTTACCGTGTCTAGTTTGTGTGAGAGCGGATTTAGGCCCTCTAATCCTTTCTAGAGTACAAATTCAATATGGAACCGCACTCGAAGGTCGTTCTGCACACAGAAAGGGGAAAACTGGAAATTCGCCGCCGGTGAGCAAGCACTCGGGCTGTGGCTCGGGGGTGAGCGGCACCGGTCACCCGCGCGTCCAAGAGTGCCTTGGCTCGGGCGTGACAACTCCCCGGTTGGGCTGTCCACGGGAGCCCGAGGTGCGGCGGTTTTAAGTCACCGAATTGATCTTTTGGTATAGCCGAGATCTATCGGTTTCAGCTGAGTTTTAGCAACGGGGCGGAAGGAGAAGAGTTCCTAGTACCTTGCTGTAGCTCTGGATGGGACGGGAAGGCTGTGATCGGTGCTCTCCGATCGGTTCTGAGCGGCGGAAGGACTTTGCCGGCGCTGTGTTCTTGCGGGGGAAGAAATGGCGATAGCTTCGGCCGAGGAGGGGGGAGATGCCTTAAGAAGGCTCTGAACCGCCTCACGCCCGCGCGTGGCCAAGCAGCTGCTGGCGCGGCGGCTCCCCTCGGTGGCGATCGCAGCAGCGGCTCGGCGACCCGAGTGAAGAAAGTCCCAGTCGGTTGCTTTGAACCAGTGACTGACATGTGGGTCCCACCCAGGGTTTTAACCTCTGAAATTCACTCCTAATCACTGTTGTAAACAGTGAACCCCAAAATACCCATGGTGATTCAAATTATTCACCCATGAGCCATTTTAATTGGTTAGAATTCAAATTGGGTCTGGTTTGAATGAATTTCAGCACATGTGCAGTTTGAAATTCAAATAAAGTTTGAATTTGCCCCACTTAGCTCATGTCAAGATCAACTCCAAATGGAGTGAAATTTGGTGTGTGGGCTCACAAAAATGTGCTGAACAAGAATATGCCTCCCACTTTTGAACATGGGATAAAAACAGTTTGAATTTGAATATGGTTTCAAACTGCCCTTTTTCTAGCTATACCCAAAATGACCTCAAAGAGATTTTGAATTTGGGTGAAACTTGGCATGGACATCCCTAGCAATGTGTAGGAGTTTTCATATGCCCAGCCCATCTATATCACATGTGGGAAATACCACTTTTGCAATATGTGAGTTTGTTTTCTAATGAGCATGTTGATGGTGGTTACTTGCTCTTCATTTGTGTTCATCAACTTTCCTCAAATGAGGTGTGTGTGTATGGTGATGAACACTTCAAATATGTGTCAAAAACTGAGGCCCTTACATTCCTCCCCCCTTAAAAGAATCTCGTCCCGAGATTATAAGGTGAAAATGAGAGAGAGGACGGTGGAAAATTACCGGATATGCGACGTGAAAAGTCAGGGTAGTTAGCGCGAAGAAATCCTTCGCTCTCCCATGTCGCTTCGTCCACGGAGTGATTACTCCAGAGAACCTTGTAGAACCACAACGTACGGTTGCGTGTGGTTCGGGCCTTTTCGTCAATAATATGAACCGGTTCCTCCTGATAGGTGAGATCCGGTTGCAGCTCTTCAATGTCTTCCAGCTGAACGGTAGTTGATAGCTTAAGACACTTCCTCAGCTGGGCAATGTGAAAGACGTCGTGCACACCGGAAAGTGCTTCTGGTAATTTTAGCCGGTATGCCACTGATCCACATCTTTCGGTAATCTGGAATGGACCGATGAATCGGGGTGCCAACTTTCCTCTCAGCCCAAATCTGTTTACGCCCTTCATTGGAGACACACATAGGTATACGTGATCCCCGACTTCAAATTGTAATGGGCGTCTTCTTCGGTCTGCATACTGTTTCTGATGGGATTGGGCGGCTTTTAGGTTCGCTTGAATCAGTCGAACCTTCTCTTCCGTGTTGTTGACAAGATCAATCCCGAAGGTAACCCTTTCGCCAGATTCACACCAGTTCAATGGTGTGCGACATTTCCTCCCGTATAGCGCCTCATAAGGCGCCATCTTTATGCTGGCTTGGTACCCATTGTTGTATGAGAACTCGGCTAACGGCAAGTGATCATCCCAATTCTTGCCGTGGTTGATAGCGCAAGCTCGTAGCATGTCTCTAAGATCTGATTTACCCGCTCGGTTTGTCCATCCGTTTGCGGGTGGTATGCTGAACTACGGACCAGCTTCGTCCCCAAGGCAGCGTGCATCTGCTCCCAAAAACGGGACACAAATAAAGTGCCCCGATCCGATATGATGGTGCGGGGTACGCCGTACAAGCATAGGATACGTGAGATGTACAGTTCAGCGTACTTCTTGGCGTTGTAGTTTGTGTTGACCAGGATGAAATGGGCAACTTTGGTGAGCCGGTCGACGATCACCCACACAGAATCATGTTTCTGCAAGGTGGTGGGTAAACCGACGATGAAGTCCATGCTCACGTCCTCCCACTTCCAGAAAGGAACGCCCAGGGGTTGTAGCAGTCCCGGTTTCCGCATATGGTCTGTCTTCACCCTTCGACATGTATCACACTCGGACATGTACTTCGCGATCTCCCGCTTCATCCGTGTCCACCAAAACTTGCTTCTGAGCTCTTGATACATTTTGTTGCTGCCGGGGTGTATAGAAAATTTTGATAAGTGGGCCTCATCAAAAATTTTCTTCCGTAACTCCGGGTTACGGGGTACGACGATCCGGTCATTGAACCATAGGACGCTGTCTCCGTCCTTCCGGAAACATTTCAACTCCCCACTGTCTACACGTCTCCGCAAATGCGGCATGCCCTTGTAGTGTTTCTGAGCTGCCGCTATCTCTTCACGGATGGTGGGGATCAAAGCTAGGTTGTAGAGATCTCCGTGTGGAATCACATGTAGCGGTGGTTCGCTCTCTTCCAACGGTGTGATGGTCAGATTGTTGACGTGTGACTTGCGGCTCAGCGCATCTGCCACTACGTTTGCCTTGCCCGGATGATAATGGATCTCTATTTCGTAATCCTTTATCAATTCTAACCATCTTCGCTGCCTCATGTTCAGCTCCTTCTAAGTGAATATGTACTTGAGGCTTTTGTGGTCGGTATATAAATGTATGAGGTTACCGAGTAGGTAGTGCCTCCACATTTTCAGTGCAAGTACCACGGCAGCGAGCTCCAAGTCATGAGTTGGATAATTCTGCTCATGGTTTCTAAGCTGCCGTGACCCATACGCGACCACTCCTCGGTCTTGCATCAGCACACATCCGAGCCCAATACCGGATCCATCGCAGTACACATCGAACGGTTTTGTTGATTCTGGCTGCGCCAAAACCGGTGCTGATGTCGGGTGCTTGACTAAAGCCTTGAATGCTGCTTCACACGCTGGACTCCAAACATATTTGGTAGCCTTCTTCAGCAGCTCTGTCATAGGCTTGGCAATCTTCGAGAAGTTCAGAATGAACCTCCGATAATATCCCGTGAGTCCGAGGAAACTCCGTACCTCGTGAACCGTTCTCGGGGATTTCCAATTCAGCACTTGAGTGATCTTGCTCGGGTCTACAGCGATACCCTCCGCTGAGATAATATGCCCGAGGAAAGGCACTTGCGATATCCAGAATTCGCACTTGCTGAATTTTGCGTATAGCTTGTGATCCCGCAGCCGTTGCAAGACTATACGCAGACGCTTCTTGTGATCTTCCTCCACTTGGAATATACCAGGATGTCGTCGATGAAGACCACGACAAACTTGTCCAGCTCCGGCATGAATACCGAGTTCATTAAGTACATGAAGTGAGCTGGAGCATTGGTGAGGCCGAAGGACATAACCAGGTACTCATAAAGTCCGTACCTCGTCGAGAAAGCTGTCTTTGGAATGTCCTCTGCCCTTATCTCAATCTGATGGTACCCGGATCTTAAGTCCATCTTGGAAAAGATCTTTGCTTCGACCAACTGATCAAACAACATGTCGATCCGTGGCAACGGGTACTTGTTCTTGATGGTTACGGCATTTAATGGACGATAGTCCACGCAAAGCCGTAACGTCTCATCCTTCTTCTTTACAAATAGTGCCGAATAGCCCCATGGTGAGGAGCTCGGCCTAATAAAACCCTTTTCCAGCAGGTCCGTTAGCTGGGTCTTCAATTCTGCCAATTCCTTGGGCGCCATCTTGTACGGCCTTGGGGATATTGGCATGGTTCCCGGTGCAAGTTCAATCTTGAACTCCACCTCTCTATCGGGCGGCATCCCCGGCAAATTGTCCGGGAATACATCAGGGAACTCTTGGACCACTGGAATATCTTCCAATCTGATGGTTGTGGATTGATAGACACTTGGAAGTTTTATTTCTGGACTGTCCAGAAATAAGGAATGAGATTCGTGCACTTCTGAATTTAAGTGCACAACTCGGAGGACGGTGTCTAAAACAGCGCCGTGGCGGGTTAACCAAGACATCCCTAAGATGACATCGACCTTTTGTCCCTCTAAGATTATGAGAGACGTAGGGTAGACTCTACCCTCCAAGCACAATGGCGCTTTTGGGACCATCATGCTTGCTGAAATTTTCCCACCTGGTGAACAGATCACATATGGACTATCGGTGGGTAGTATTTGCAAGCTATATTTATCAATGAAAGCTTGGCTAATGAAGTATGCGTGGTGCCTGAATCAAATAGTACCATAGCGGGATGCTGGTGGAGTTGGAACATACCCGCAAGGATTGGCTCGCCCTCCGGCACGTCCTCTATGGCAAGCTGGTGGACGGTGCCGGGACTAGGGTTTGCCCGCCGCGCATTAGTAGGGTTCCGGGGTTGATTCCTCCCTGGAAACTGCGGTGCCACTCCGCCGCCTTGCCTCTCCGGGCATTTGCTCGCGAAGTGTCCTGGATGACCACACTTGTAACATGTGGCCGCTGCTGGTGTAGTGCTCGGGGGACGAAAGCCCGGCATGCGCTGCTGAGGTGCATACGCACGCGGCATCGCCCGCTGCTTCTGTTGTTGTTGTGGAGGTGGTACATGCAGTGCCGGCCTGAATGCCGGTGAAGAGTACGGCCGACTGCGGAAAGGCATCGGCCTCTGGGGTGACTGCCAGCGTGGACCTGATGGTGGGCGATTCACCATCCGAAACTTCTGAGAAGGACCGCCTCCTTCTCCACTGCTTTGCGGCACACTTCACTTTCGCTCCGCCGCCGCTAACTCCTTGCCGGAGTCCTCCTGGACAATCGCAGCATCAATGATGTCGTTGAGGCTGCCGCGATTGAACATCGCCAACTTGTCCTTCAGGAGCGGGTTAAGCCCCTGGTAAAAGTGGTCCCGCCGCTTCTCGTCGGTATCTGCATGATACGATGCGTAGAGCGCGAGATCGTTGAACGCCCTGGAGTATTCCGGCACGTTCCGGCTCCCTTGTTGCAGGTGTAAGAACTCCTGCGTCTTCCTCTTCATCAAACCTGGTGGTATGTGATAGGCCCTGAAGGCCGTCCGGAACTCCGTCCAGGTCATAACTCGATCGGTGGGCTGTGAAGCACAAAAGTTTGCCCACCACGCGCTCGCGGATCCTTGGAGCTGCTGGACCGTGAACTGAGTCTTGTGCTGCTCGCTTATCTGGAGCAGCCCGAACTTCATCTCTATTGCGCGGAGCCAGTTGTCCGCGTCAAGAGGTTCATCCGCCCTTGAGAATACCGGGGGATGAATCGCCAGGAAGTCGGAGTAGGAGCTCTGTTGACGCTCCCCACGGTCTTGACGTCTCTCTGGGCGAGACGTATTGGCGATAAGAGTTTGCAGCAACTCCATGTGCTGCTGATGTGAACCCGCCATTGCCGCGACGATGTCGGCCAATGTAACCATTCGCAGTGGCGGTGGCGGTGTTTGCTGTTGCTGTTGCTGCTGTTGTCCCGAGGAGTCCTCAGGAGGCTGTTGGGAGGTCTCTCCCCCTTGGCAAGTACCCCAACATCTGGGTTGGCACGAGTACGCGTCATTCTGAAATTCAAAACAGCAGCGATAAGCACATGTCTTACTTAAAATTCCATATGCAACAGTAGGTATTGAAGTGACACATGAGTAATTTGCACAACATTCACATATATTGATAAAGCATAAACTTTATACAAGATACATTATTCTTGGTTCTCCGAGAAGTCGTGCTCATGTCGTCACTACCTATACATACGCTACTGCTTACACGGCATGTCACCGATTTACAAAAGTTGGGTTACACTACCCTAGCTACCCTACTTAGCAACTGTAACCCCCCTACTCGGAGTAGAACTCGACCTCCTGCGGGCCGTCCTCGTCCGGTAACTCTTCTGGTGGCTCTGGATCTACCACCTCTTCTCCCATCTCGGGTTCTCCCATTGCTGGAAGGCCCAAGACCACCGGTATGCCCAATACCGGAGGTACGAGGTCCTGCAATGCATGCACCTCGTCCATAGCCTGGTTGTAGTCTTCTTCCCAGCCTTGCCCTTCCTCAATACGTCGTCCCGCTCTTGAGCAAGGTCCTCATTCTGCTGGGTTAGGGTCTGCACCAGCTCTTGCAATGCCGCGATGTCAACACGGCTCTTCTTCTTTGCCTTCTTCAGACGATGCAACTGATTGTGCTGTTCATTCAGTCGCTTGATCGTCGGAAGGAGCACATTAAGGAGTGCGCTGTGAGCACTCTCGAAATGGTCTCCACGGCTCGTGCTCTCCTTGAGCTTCGTGGCGAGATGCTCCGTATGAACAGCTTGGCTGTCCATCACGGCGTTTCCCGCCCTCATCTGGAGGCTAAGGTTTGCCTCCATGGGGTTGTACCTTGGGCAACCCGGATCTGTTGCCCCCCGGTACCTCTCTTCCCACACATGCTGAGCCCGTCCCTCCACCGGAACGAGCACGTATGGAGTGCCCTCCATAGCTTGCACGTGTAGTTGGCAGAAACGTGACAGTGTCACGGGCTGCCACTTGCCACCTCCCTTCCGGTTGTCTTCCTCTCACCGTGACGGTGAACGGCACCCAACCAGGTGGCGTAGGTCCTGCAGGGACTTTGACATGGATGGTCCACGTCTTGTTTCCCTCTTCGCCTTCTTCCTTGGCGAAGTATTGCGGCATCTGGTTGTATCCAAAATATTGAAGCATCTGCCTCAATGCTTCCGGATAGCCGCTGCGGTGAGAACAGTGGGACACTACCCACCCGTTCTCCAACTGCTTATCTGCTGTCATCTGTAAAAATATATTTGAGAAATGTCAAATATTTATTTAAACAGTAAACCATTGAGTTATAACATAAGACATGTCATTGAACCCATAAAACTTGGGAACATAGTTCAAATTTTAAGCAAATTTGACTGCTGATCTGCTGTTCAACCTGACAGCCCTGATCAGTTCCCATATCAACCTGATTTAGGCCATGTTAGAAGCAAAACCAATTCTGGAGCTCAACATCAAAGTTAAAGCTAACTTCAATAGCTTTCCAGAAAGTACTTGCTTGGCCTAAGATCTGTCCTGATGCCAAGGTTATGAGAGGTTAAAGTTAACAGAATTTCTGGAGAAAATTGGACAGCACCTCCCTGCTTTAGGTACTGATTTAATCCAAGAATTCCAGTTAATTCTGTTCCTAATCTGACAAAACTTTCTGTTACAAAGTTGTAACCCATCTCATACACTTTCCGGAACTACATCACTTTCTATTTTTGGATTTTTATGCAGGAAGTTATACTTAATTTACAGAGAGTTTACAGAGAGTCTTTACTCTGTCCTGTTTTCTGGACAGTTTCAACTCTACTGCATTTTTCGATGGGTTAAGGGATGAAACACCTCTGGACATCAACAGAAGAGTTGTAAAACTCTTCCAAAGCTTTCCAGATGTATCATATGACCCCAACCTCGAAATAACTCAACCTCTAACCTCTGATTAACTTCATCCTTAACTCAGCTGAAAACAGAGTGCTCTGTCCTTAACAACCTAGAAGTTGAAAACTTGTTAACTTTGAATATCCTGATTAAGGGAAGGAGTTACATCAAGTTTTACTACTTTGGATCAAAAACCTTCAAGTTTTACAATGAAGTTTTTCTTTTAGTGGGGTGTGACGTCGATGTGTCACCAGATTATGTCGGTACTACGTCCTCACAAAGAAAAACCTATACCGGACTTAGCCGGCTTCGTTAATTCAGTGGCACTAAACGTCACTAATCACGGATGCTACACGTCTACCGTTTCGTGGTTAGACTACCTGCAGAAACTCAGACAATCATCAGACTCGGCTGCACACCGAGCCCGGAATCCATACAGTTCGTACACCCGGCCGTCATCACTCGCCCGGATGTTCTCAAGCCAAACACGCCTTGAGTTACGTGTTCACGTTTCAGACCACGTGACGGGGTCTCCCAAATTGCACCACGCATGCCAGGGACAGACGTTGCTCGAATACCCCAAACGACATGAAGAGTCGTAGAGGATATCAAAGCGGGTCGGGTTACCTGCCACCCGTGGGGCTCCACCCTTCAGCTTGTGCGCACTGGTGGACAGCGCTTACGTGCACCCCCCAAGACATGAACGTCCCGAGATGCACGATTTTCTGACATAATCAAATAAGTTAATATGCCACTTTCTATATACTAATAACATCCTTATATGGGCTACTAACTCGTTCCTCACTGGATTTTTGAAAAAGATGACCTTTGTAGTGCGTTAAGCCTCAAGCGAGCTCTGATACCAACGCTGACACGACCACACGGTCTTGTCGGGCCAGGATCACGATGAGGGGTGCTGCGTTGCACAGCACCGTATAACACACGTCAAAGGTACAAAGCGGAAGCGAAATTTTATTACATAAACGAGTTTATGAACATGTTTACATCAAAATAAGTCCAGTCTACACTCACGGGCGTAGACTATGCATCAAGTCCACGTCTAGCCCTTGAACGTGTCCTTGCTAGCACACACGCACACTAACTCTGCGGCGTGCACGACTCCCACTCGACGGGGTTCCCCTCCTGGGGTTCCGTCTCTTCTTCGGGAGTCCCTTCCTCATAGAACCCTGCAAAAGCTTCAAACACAAGCAGTGAGCACGAAGGCTCAGCAAGTCTGACCCGTCTCACCTAAACATAGAACTTCTACATGAGGTGTGATGGGTTACATGAGGTAAAAATCATTTGCAAGGACTTGCCTAATTAGTGGATCCTTACTTTCAAGTTTTAGCAACAGGTTGTGGAGAACCTTACGCTAAGGCGCATGAGAGAGCCGCAATCAAACAAGAAACGCATTTCTCTCATGTACTTTGCCCAAAGTTGAAAAGAACTTTAGTTAGCTCTAAACTACAGCAAATCATTAGCAATCAAGTCCATCTTTCAATCAGCAACATTTTAACATGTAACTAGTCTGTTCTTTCTACGTCACGGTACAGTGAACAAGTGGTACTCACGGACCGTGAGGGACGGTGATTATAATCGATTTACACCTGCAGGGTTACCCGAACAACCCGTCACGTACGCCCGTACTCGATGTTGCCTATAGCAACCATCATGGACGCTGTACGCAACCACCTTTCACCTGTTAGCCAAATGTGGAACCGGTCCAATCGTCCCGAGCAAGAGGTCTCTGCACGCACATCTCAGTGCCGCCAGCCGATTTACACCTCGAGCTCTCAACCTACCCTCTGAACGACCAGCTATGCCTCAACACCCAGCTACCCGAGTTACATCGGTTTCCCGGTTCCCATATAGCTGGTAGGTCTTCGGTACTGTTCTAGCTTGTTCAACAGGCCCGCACACGGCTCGGTCCTCAATCGACACAAGCGGAGCTACAGCACACAGGCCCCAAAGTCCTGCTGCCCTTACCCTCTGCTTGGTCTCATTTTCTTGCCATGTGTTTCATGTGCTATCTCTACCCGAGTCGAGTGCCTCTAGCCTATGCTCGCGAGTAGTTCCAACTACTCGACTTGTACTGAATACTACCCTAACTTAGCTTTGCAGTAGCTAACGGGGTTTTGCAATCCTAAACCCAACCCATGGTTTTCTTGGCTATGCAATTGGGTTTCCAAACAAGACTCTAATGCAAGTAATAATGATACTCAAGTAAGTGCTCAAAACAATAAAAATTTGCAAAGGGTTAATGCAAACCGGAGCTTGCCTTGCTGCTCTTGGTCGTAGGCTAGCTGCTCCTCCGGAGTAACGAAGTCTAGGACTTCGGGTTCGTCCTCGACCTTAGCGACTACATGATATAAGACATACATGTATTAATTTGAATGCATTTATATTAAGTTTGAACTTGTGAAGCTTATAAGTCCCACTAAACAGACTCAATGACTGTGAAACTTTTACTGTGGCTTGGTTACAACCTAAGTACAGACTTTGTCAAGTTTTAGTTGCAGCAAAGCTCATTTGGGCCCTCCGCAATTAATTATGTACTTGACCTTAATTGGCACCCTTAGGGTGTTCTAAGGATTTCCTTGAAACAAACTATGACTTTCTGAAAATTGGATTTTCAGAGGGTTCTAATGGAGTTGGTCTCACTTAATTTGAAGGTTCCTAACTAAAAATATGAGCTAAACAATTCCAGGGGAAATTCTGAAAATGTTTCTGAACATTTTCTATTTTCTCTGGAACAGTTTCACTAATCACACTATTAGGTGGATCAAATGAGCTCAAATGGATCTGAAATTTTTATGGTAGTTCTGGGATATTTTAGTGAACATTCCAGCAAAATTTCAGGATTTTCCTCCAAAGGATTCTCCAGCTAAAATTCCAAACAGTTTGAACTTTGAGGAATTAATTCTGGAGGAATAAGGATTTTCATGAAGTGAAACTTGATTTGCTGGAAAGTGCTCAGAGAGCTGAATCCAACAAAATTTGGTTCACTCGATTTGGAGCTTTCTAGCCAAAGTTATGAGGATTTGAAGTTTGAAGGAATTCTGAAAATCAGGGAAAAAGTTTAAATCTGCTGGGGCCCGCGGGGACACGTGTTAAGCGCGGAGCCGACAGCACACCGAGGCCCACAGGGTTTTTGCGTGCCAGCACACCCGATCCCGGCCGCATCCCGATCCCGATTTAAAATATCTCCCGCTGACAGCTGGGGTCCACCCCCTTCGTCAACCTCTCGCCGCCCGCGCTCTGCCGCCGGGGGACCTCGATGGAGAGCTCGCCGGCAGCTTCTGTGGAGCTTCAAACTTCACGATCTTGGCCGCCCCTGCCTACTTTCACTCGGGGAACAGGATTCTGGGGTCAGCTCGTCATGACAATGGCCGGTGCATGGTTGGCGACGAGCCGCCGCCTCGGAAAGGCTTCGGCCGTGTCGGCTGACTTCCCTAGCACCTCAACTACTCGAGCAACCGGTCGGGAAGCATCAGTGGACCTCAGGTAAGGTCTACATGAGCTTGAGGCAGCTCAGGGTATGCCAGAAGTAGGTCCTCACCGTGCGCCCGATGCCTCCCTCTTGCTCCGCCGTTGGTAAACCTCGAAATATGCCGGTTGCAGAGGTTCTCCGGCCAAAGGTTGTGAAGGCAACTTGTGCGTTACCGTGTCTAGTTTGTGTGAGAGCGGATTGAGGCCCTCTAATCCTTTCTAGAGTACGAATTCAACGGAACCGCACCCGAAGGTCGTTCTGCACACAGAAAGGGAAAAACTGGAAATTCGCCGCCGGTGAGCAAGCACTCGGGCTGTGGCTCGGGGGTGAGAGGCACCGGTCACCCACACATCCAAGAGTGCATTGGCTCGGGCGTGACAACTCCCCGGTTGGGCTGTCCACGGGAGCCCGAGGTGCGGCGGTTTTAAGTCACCGAATTGATCTTTCGGTATAGCCGAGATCAATCGGTTTCAGCTGAGTTTTAGCAACGGGGCGGAAGGAGAAGAGTTCCTAGTACCTTGCTGTAGCTCTGGATGGGACGGGAAGGCTGTGATCGGTGCTCTCCGATCGGTTCTGAGCGGCGGAAGGACTTTGCCGGCGCTGTGTTCTTGCGGGGGAAGAAATGGCGATAGCTTCGGCCGAGGAGGGGGAGAGATGCCTTAAGAAGGCTCTGAACCGCCTCACGCCCGCGCGTGGCCAAGCAGCTGCTGGCGCGGCGGCTCCCCTCGGTGGCGATCGCAGCAGCGGCTCGGCGACCCAAGTGAAGAAAGTCTCAGTCGGTTGCTTTGAACCAGTGACTGACATGTGGGTCCCACCCGGGGTTTTAACCTCTGAAATTCACTCCTAATCACTGTTGTAAACAGTGAACCCCAAAATACCCATGGTGATTCAAATTATTCACCCATGAGCCATTTGAATTGGTTAGAATTCAAATTGGGTCTGGTTTGAATGAATTTCAGCACATGTGCAGTTCGAAATTCAAATAAAGTTTGAATTTGCCCCACTTAGCTCATGTCAAGATCAACTCCAAATGGAGTGAAATTTGGTGTGTGGGCTCACAAAAATGTGCTGAATAAGAATATACCTCCCACTTTTGAATTCATGGGATAAAAACAGTTTGAATTTGAATATGGTTTCAAACTGCCCTTTTTCTAGCTATACCCAAAATGACCTCAAAAAGGTTTTGAATTTGGGTGAAACTTGGCATGGACATCCCTAGCAATGTGTAGGAGTTTTCATATGCCCAGCCCATCTATATCACATATGGGAAATACCACTTTTGCAATATGTGAGTTTGTTTTCTAATGAGCATGTTGATGGTGGTTACTTGCTCTTCATTTGTGTTCATCAACTTTCCTCAAATGAAGTGTGTGTGTATGGTGATGAACACTTCAAATATGTGTCAAAAACTGAGGCCCTTACACTGCTCAATCCAGACAGAAGAAATATGCGGACTGGAGAAGGCGCCCATTACAATTTGAAGTTGGGGATCACGTATACCTATGTGTGTCTCCAATGAAGGGCGTGAACAGATTCGGGGTGAGAGGAAAGTTGGCACCCCGATTCATCGGTCCATTCCAGATTACAGAAAGATGTGGATCAGTAGCATACCGGCTGAAATTACCAGTAGCACTTTCCGGTGTGCACGACGTCTTTCATATTTCCCAGCTGAGGAAGTGTCTCAAGCTATCAACTACCGTTCAGCTGGAGGACATTGAAGAACTGAAACCGGATCTCACCTATCGGGAAGAACCGGTTCAGATCATTGACGAGAAGGCCCGAACCACACGCAACCGTACGTTGTGGTTCTACAAAGTTCTGTGGAGTAATCACTCCATGGACGAAGCGACATGGGAGAGCGAAAGATTTCTTCGCGCTAACTACCCCGACTTTTTCACGTCGCATATCCGGTAATTTTCCACCGTCCTCTCTCTCATTTTCACCTTATAATCTCGGGACGAGATTCTTTTAAGGGGGGGGAATGTGAGGGCCTCAGTTTTGACACATGTTTAAAGTGTTCATCACCACACAACACAACTCATTTGAAGAAAGTTGATGAACACATTTGAAGAGCAAGTAATCATTATCAACATGCTCATTAGTGAATAAACTCACAAAATACAAAAGTGGTATTTCCCACATGCATCATCTAGGGGCTGGGCATATGAAAACTCCTACACAGTGCTAGGAATGTTCATGCCAAGTTTCACCCAAATTTCAAACCTTTTTGAAGTCCTTTTGGGTATAGCTAGAAAGAGGGTAGTTGGAACTCAAATTCAAATGCAAACTGTTTGTATCCCATAAATTCAAAAGTGGGAGGCATATTCTTACTCAGCACATTTTTGTGAGCTCACACACCAATTTTCACTCTATTTGGAGTTGATCTTGACATGAGCTAAGTGTAGCAAATTCAAACTTTATTTGAATTTCAAACTGAACATGTGCTGAAATTTAGTCAAACCAAACCCAATTTGAATTCTAACAAATTCAAATGGCTCAGGGGTGAATAATTCAAATCACCATGGGCAGTTTAGGGCCTACTGTTTACAACAGTGAAATGGAGTCAAGTTCAGGGGTTAAAATTGGAAGTGGGACCCACATGTCAGCCACTGATTCTAATCAAACCGACTGAAACTCAGCACACTCGGTTCTCGGGTGCAGTACGAGCGCGCCACCGAGGGGCCGGCCGGCGCCAGCTGCTGCTGCGTGCCCCGAGCTGGAGACCAGCCGCCCGGGATTCTTATCCCCTCCCCGGCGTGCTCCCGTCATATATCTCCCGAGCCCCGCCGTGTTCGGTCTGTTTTTCCACCCGAGCTCCACCGCAACCAGCCGCCTCTCGACCCTGCGCGTGATCAATCCGATCACTCGCGAGCACAGCCTCCTCCGCAGCAAAACGGCACCGGGAGATCGTGAGCAACATCCTAGACCCCCCTGTTGGCCAGTGAGCAGACGCCCTCGAGCTACACCGGACCTCTTCTCCGGCGGACCAAACGTCGCCGCCGTTCGGGCTCTCGTGGACAGCACGGCAGGCCGTTGTCACGTCCACTTCTCTACACAAGAAAGATGCATGATTGTATGCAGATGGAGTAGCAGAAAGCCGTTTGGCAATTGATCAACCATCGGTCAAGAATTTCCAAGTTTACTCTCGGGCAGTTCATAGGAGCCGAGCTCACCTTCGAGTGAAATTCGTACTCCACACGCTAGGGTTAGTCAAGCCCGTTATCCAGTAGATTCTACACATGTTAGCGCACACGCTCAAACTGGAAGCAAAGAAAACCATCAAGAATTAGTCGTGATATGGCCGGTTTCCCCGCCGCCGTGGCTAAGTACCTCGGCTCACTGTCGAGAGCATAGTTGCGGGCGTTACTAGCTTCCACCCAGCCCTGGTTCATGTTCCCCGTGCTCTACTGATGCTCTCCGAACGATTTCCGATCGATTTGGTGCACGGTAGAGCAAAACCGACATCACCGGAACCCTAGCAGGTGCTGTCACCGGTGTGCACGGGTTTCCGGTCATCACCGGCGGCCGGCGAGCCCACCATCGAGTCCAGGAGGTCAGAAAAGGGGCAGGCGGCGAGTTTCGGGCCGGGGGTGGCTGGGAGCTCAATTCCGGCGAGTGTCGCCGGAGACTGCCGCCGCCGAGCATTCGGCGCGAGGAGGGAGATGAAGCACTGTATGCGGGGCCCACGGGTAGGAGTTTAAACTTTTTCTCGATTTTCAGTTTTAGTTCAAACTTCAAACCCACATAACTTTGGCTAGGAAACTCCAAATCGAGTGAACCAAATTTTGTTGGATTCAGCTCTCTGATTAATTTCCAGCAAATCATGTTTCACTTCATGAAAATCCTTAATTCTTCAGAATTAATTCCTCAAAGTTTAAAATGTGTGGAATTTTAACTGGAGAATCCCTTGGAAGAAAATTCTGAAATTTTGCTGGGATGTCCACCAAAATATCCATGAACTACCATAAAAATTTCAGATTCATTTGAGCTCATTTGATATACCTAATGGGGTGATTTGTGAAACTGTTCCAGAGAAAATAGAAAATGTTCAGAAACATTTTCAGAATTTTCTCTGAAATTGTTTAGCTCATATCTTTAGCTAGGAACCTTCAAATTAAGTGAGACCAACTCCATTAAAACCCTCTAAAAATCTAGTTTTCAGAAAGTCATGGCTTGCTCCATGAAAATCCCTCTAACACCCTAAAGCCTCCAATTAAGGTCAAGTACATAATTAGTTGTGGAGGGCTCAAATGAGCTTTGCTGCAACTAAAACTTGACCAAGTCTCTGTTTAGGTTGTAACCAAGCCACAGTTAAAATTTAAGAGTCATTGAGTCTTTCTAGTAAGACTTATAAGCTTCACAAGTGTAATTCAAATCAAATGCATTTAATTTGACACGTATACTTGTATATCATGTAGTCGCTAAGGTCGAGGAGGAACCCGAAGTCCTAGACTTCGTTACTCCGGAGGAGCAGCTAGCCTACGACCGAGAGCAACAAGGCAAGCCCCAGTTTGCATTAACCTTTTTACAAATGTTTATTATTTTGAGCACTTACTTGGGTATGATTACTTCTTGCATGGGAGTCTTGTTTGAAAACCCAAGTGCATAGCCAAGAGAACCATGGGTTTGGGATTAGGATTGCAAACCCCGTTAGCTACTGCAATGCTAAGATAGTGTAGAATTCGGTACAAGTCGAGTAGATGGAACTACTCGCGAGAATAGGCTAGAGGCACATCGCTCGGGTAGAGATAGCACATGATACACATGGCAAGAGAAAATGAGACTGAGCGGAGAGTAAGGGCAGCAGGACTTTGGGGCCTGTGTGCTATAGCTCCGCTTGTGTCGATTGAGAACCGAGCCATGTGCGGGCCTGTTGAACAAGCTAGAACAGTACCGAAGACCTACCGGCTATATGGGAACCGGGAAACCGATGTAACTCGGGTAGCTGGGTGTTGAGGAATAGCTGGTCGTTCAGAGGGTAGGTTGAGAGCTCGAGGTGTAAATCGGCTGGCGGCACTGAGATGCGCGTGCAGAGACCTCTTGCTCGGGACGACCGGTTCAACATTTGGCTGACGGGTGAAAGGTGGTTGCGTACGGCGTCCGTGATGGTTGATGTAGGCAACATCGAGTACTGGCGTACGTGACGGGTTGTTCGGGTAACCCTGCAGGTGTAAATCAATTATAATAACCGTCCCTCGCGGTCAGTGAGTACCACTTGTTCACTGTACCATGACGTAGAAAGAACAGGCTAGTTACATGTTAAAATGTTGCTGATTGAAAGATGGACTTTGATTATTAATGATTTGTTGTAGTTTAGAGCTAACTAAAGTTCTTTCAACTTTGGGCAAAGTACATGAGAGAAATGCTTTTCTTGTTTGATTGCGGCTCTCTCATGTGCCTTAGCGTAAGGTTCTCCACAACCTGCTGCTAAAACTTGAAAGTAAGGTCCCACTAATTAGGCGAGTCCTTGCAAATGATTTTTACCTCATGTACCTATCACCCCTCATGTAGAAGTTCCATGTTTAGGAGAGACGGGTCAATCTTGCTGAGCCTTCGTGCTCACTGCTTGTGTTTGAAGCTTTTGCAGGGTTCTATGAGGAAGGGACTCCCGAGGAGGAGACGGAACCCCAGGAGGGGAACCCCGTCGAGTGGGAGTCGTGCACGCCGCAGTGTTAGTGTGCATGCGTGCTAGCAAGGACACGTTCACGGGCTGAACGTGAACTTGATGCGTAGTCTACGCCCGTGAGTGTAGACTGGACTTATTTTAATGTAAAAATGTTCCTAAACCACTTTATGTAATAAAATTTTGCTTCCCCTTTGTACCTTTGATGTGTGTTATTCGGTGTTGTGCAACGCAGCACCCCTCAGCGTGATCCTGGCTCGACAAGACCGTGTGGTCGTGTCAGCGCTGGTATCAGAGCTCGCTTGAGGTTTAACGCACTAAAAAGGTCATCTTTTTCAAAAATCCAGTGAGGAACGAGTTAGTAGCCCATATAAGGATGTTATTAGTGTATAGAAAGTGGCATACTAACCTATTTGCTTATGTCGGAAAATCGTGCATCTGGGGACGCTTTATGTCTTGGGGGGTGTACGTAAGCGCTGTCCACCAGTGCGCACAAGCTGAAGGGTGGAGCCCCACGGGTGGCAGGTAACCCGACCCGCACAAGCTGGAAAGATTTGGAAGAGCTTTACAACTTTTCTGTTGAGCTCCAGAGGTGTTTCATCCCTTAAACCATCGAAAAATACAGTAGAGTTGAGACTGTCCAGAGAACAGGGTAGAGCAAACACTCTCTGTAAACTCTCTGTAAATTAATCATAACTTCCTGCATAAAAATCCAAAAATAGAAAATGTGGTAGTTCTGGAAATCTTATGAGATGGGTTACAACTTTGTAACAGAAAGTTTTGTCAGATGGGGAGCAGAATTGACTGGAATTCTTGGATCAAATCAGTACCTAAAGCAGGGAGGTACTGTCCAATTTTCTCCAGAAATTCTGTTAACTTCGACATCTCATAACTTTTGAACCAGGACAGATCTTAGGCCAAGCAAATACTTTATGGAAAGCTATTGAAGTTAGCTTTAACTTTGACGTTGAGCTCCAGAATTGGTTTTGCTTTTAGCATGGCCTAAATCAGGTTGAAATGGAAACTGGTCAGGGCTGTCATGTTGGACAGCAGATCAGCAGTCAAATTTGTTTAAATTTGAACTAGGTTTCCAAGTTTTATGGGATTAACGACATGTTTTATGTTAGAACTCAATGGTTTACTGTTAAAATAAATATTTGACATTTCTCAAATATCTTTTTACAGATGAAAGCGGATAAACAGTTTGAGAACGGGTGGGTGGAATCTCACTGTTCTCACCACAGCGGCTATCCGGAAGCATTGAGGCAGATGCTTCAATATTTCGGATACGACCAGATGCCGCAGTACTTCGCCAAGGAAGAAGGCGAGGAAGGGAACAAGACGTGGATTATCCATGTCAAAGTTCCTGCAGGACCTACGCCACCCGGTTGGGCGCCGTTCACCGTTACGGTGAGAGGTAGACAACCGGAGGGGATGTGGCAAATGGCAGCCCGCGACACCATGTCGCGTTTCTGCCAACTACAAGTGAGGGCTATGGAGGGCACTCCATACACGCTTGTTCCGGTGGAGGGACGGGCTCATCATGTGTGGGAAGGGAGGTACCGAGAGGCAACTGATCCGGGTTGCCCAAGGTACAGACCCACGGAGGCGAACCTCAGCCTCCAAATGAGAGCGGAAAAGGCCGTGATGGACAGCCAAGCTGTTCATACGGAGCATCTCGCCACAAATCTCAAAGAGAGCACAAGACGTGGAGACCATTTCGAGAGTGCTCACAGCGCACTCCGCAATGTGCTCCTTACGACGATCAAGCGACTGAACGAACAGCATAATCAGTTGCATCGTCTGAAGAAGGTGAAGAAGAAGAGCCGTGTCGACATCGCGGCGTTGCAAGAACTGGTGCAGACTCTAACCCAGCAGAACGAGGACCTTACTCAAGAGTAAGACGACACTATTGAGGAAGGGCAAGGATGGGAAGGGGACTACAACCAAGCCATGGACGAGGTGCATGCATTGCAGGACCTCGTTCCTCCGGTATTGGGCATACCGGTAGTCTTGGGTCTTCCGGCAATGGGAGAACCTGAGATGGGTGAAGAGGTTGTAGATCCGGAGCCACCAGTAGAGGTACCAGAGGAGGACGACCCACAGGAGGTCGAGTTCTACTCCGAGTAGGGGGTTACGGTTGCCAAGTTGGACAGCTAGAGTGGTGTAACCCAAAGTTTTGTAATCGGTTACATGTCGTGTAGGCAGTAGCGTATGTATAGATAGTGACGACATGAGCACGACTTCTCGGAGACCCGAGAATAATGTATCTTGTATAAAGTTTATGCTTTATCAATATATGTGAATGTTGTGCAAATTATTCATGCGTCACTTCAAATACCTACTGTTTCATATGGAATTTTTTTAAGTATGACATGTGCTGAGCGCTGCTGTTTTAAATTTCAGAATGACTCGTACTCGTGCCAACCCAGACGTTGGGGGTTCTAGTAAAGGGGGAGAAACCTCCCAACAACCTCCCGAGGACTCCTCGGGACAACAGCAGCAACAGCAGCAACAGCAACAGCAAACACCGCCACCGCCACCGCCAACGGTTACATTGGCCGACATCGTTGCGGCAATGGCGGGTTCTCATCAGCAGCACACAGAGTTGCTGCAGACCCTTATTGCAAATACGTCTCGACCAGAGAGACGTCAAGATCGTGAGGAGCGCCAACATAGCTCCTACTCCGACTTCCTAGCGACTCATCCCCCGGTATTCTCAAGGGTGGATGAACCCCTCGATGCGGACAACTGGCTCCGCACGATAGAGATGAAGTTCGGGCTGCTCCAAATAAGTGAGCAGCGCAAGACTCAGTTCGCGGTCCAGCAGCTCCAGGGATCTGCGAGCGCGTGGTGGGCAAACTACAATGCTTCACAGCCCACCGACCGAGTTATGACCTGGGCGGAGTTCCGGACGGCCTTCAGGGCCTATCACATACCGCCAGGTCTGATGAAGAGGAAGACGCAGGAGTTTCTACACCTGAAGCAAGGGAGCCAGATCGCGCTGGAATACTCTAGGGCGTTCAACGATCTCGCGCTCTATGCGTCGTATCACGTCGATACTGACGAGAAGTGGCGGGACCACTTTTACCAGGGGCTTAACCCGCTCCTGAAGGACAAACTAGCGATGTTCAATCGCGGCAGCCTCAACGACATAATTGATGCTGCGATTGTTCAGGAGGACTCCGGCAAGGAGTTAGCGGCGGCGGAGAGAAAGCGAAGCGTGCCGCAAAGCAGCGGAGAAGGAGGCGGTCCTTCTCAGAAATTTCGGATGGTGAATCACCCACCATCAGGTCCACGCTGGCAGCCACCACAAAGGCCGATGCCATTCCGCAGTCGGCCGTATTCTTCACCGGCATTCAGGCCGGCACTGCCAGCACCACCTCCACCACAACAACAGCAGCAGCAGGCGATGCCGCATGCGTATGCACCTCAGCAGCGCATGCCGGGCTTTCGTCCCCCAAGCACCGGACAAGCAGCGGTCACATGCTACAAATGTGGTCGCCCAGGACACTTCGCCAGCAGTTGTCCGGAGAGACAAGGCGGCGGAGTTGCACCGCAACTTCCAGGGAGGAATCAGCCCCAGAACCCTACTAATGCGCGGCGGGCAAACCCGAGGCCCGGCACTGTCCACCAACTTTCCATAGAGGACGTGCCGGAGGGTGAGCCAATCCTTGCGGGTATGTTCCAACTCCACCATCATCCCGCCATAGTGTTGTTTGATTCAGGCGCCACGCATAGCTTCATTAGCCAAGCTTTCATTGATAAATATAGCTTGCAAATACTACCCACCGATAGTCCTTATGTGATCTGTTCACCGGGTGGGAAAATTTCAGCAAGCATGATGGTCCCAAAAGGGCCATTGTGCTTAGAGGGTAGAGTGTACCCTACGTCTCTCATAATTTTAGAGGGACAAAAGGTCGATGTCATCTTAGGGATGTCGTGGTTAACCCGCCACGGCGCTGTTTTAGACACCGTCCTCCGAGTTGTGCACTTGAATTCAGAAGTGCACGAATCTCATTCTTTATTTCTGGACAGTCCAGAAATAAAACTTCCAAGCGTCTATCAGTCCACCACCATCAGATTGGAAGATATTCCAGTGGTCCGAGAGTTCCCTGACGTGTTCCCGGATGATTTACCGGGGATGCCGCCCGATAGAGAGGTGGAGTTCAAGATTGAACTTGCACCGGGAACCATGCCAATATCCCGAAGGCCGTACAAGATGGCGCCCAAGGATTTGGCTGAACTGAAGACTCAGCTAACGGACTTGCTGGAGAAGGGTTTTATTAGGCTGAGCTCCTCGCCATGGGGCTGTTCGGCATTATTCGTGAAGAAGAAAGACGAGACGTTGCGGCTTTGCGTGGACTATTGTCCACTAAACGCCGTAACCATCAAGAATAAGTACCCGTTACCACGGATCGACATGTTGTTTGATCAGTCGGTCGAAGCAAAGATCTTTTCCAAGATGGACTTAAGGTCGGGTACCATCAGATTAAGATAAGGGCTGAGGATATTCTGAAGACAGCTTTCTCGACGAGGTACGGACTTTATGAGTATCTGGTCATGTCCTTCGGTCTCACCAATGCTCCAGCTCACTTCGTGTACTTGATGAACTCGGTATTCATGCCGGAGCTGGACAAGTTTGTCGTGGTCTTTATCGACGACATACTGGTATATTTCAAGTTGGAGGAAGATCACAAGAAACATCTGCGTATAGTCTTGCAACGGCTGCGGGATCACAAGCTATACGCGAAATTCAGCAAATGCGAATTCTGAATATCGCAAGTGCCTTTTCTCGGGCATATCATCTCAGCGGAGGGTATCGCTGTAGACCCGAGTAAGATCACACAAGTGCTGAATTGGAAGTCCCCGAGAACTGTTCACGAGGTACGGAGTTTTCTCGGGCTCGCGGGATATTATCAGAGGTTCATTCCAAACTTCTCGAAGATTGCCAAGCCTATGACGGAGCTGCTGAAGAAGGCACTGTATGCGGGGCCCACGGGCAGGAGTTTAAACTTTTTCTCGATTCTCAGTTTTAGTTCAAACTTCAAACCCACATAACTTTGGCTAGGAAACTCCAAATCGAGTGAATCAAATTTTGTTGGATTCAGCTCTCTGAGTAATTTCCAGCAAATCAAGTTTCACTTCATGAAAATCCTTAATTCTCCAGAATTAATTCCTCAAATTTTAAAATGTGTGGAATTTTAACAGGAGAATCCCTTGGAGGAAAATTCTGAAATTTTGCTGGGAAGTTCACCAAAATATCCCTGAACTACCATAAAACTTTCAGATACATTTGAGCTCATTTGATCCACCTAATGGTGTGATTAGTGAAACTGTTCCAGAGAAAATAGAAAATGTTCAGAAACATTTTCAGAATTTTCTCTGAAATTGTTTAGCTCATATCTTTAGATAGGAACCTTCAAATTAAGTGAGACCATCCCATTAAAACCCTCTAAAAATCTAGTTTTCAGAAAGTCATGGCTTGCTCCATGAAAATCCCTAGAACAGCCTAAAGCCTCCAATTAATGTCAAGTACATAATTAATTGTGGAGGGCTCAAATGAGCTATGCTGCAACTAAAACTTGACCAAGTCTCTGTTTAGGTTGTAACCAAGCCACAGTTAAAATTTCAGAGTCATTGAGTCTTTCTAGTAAGACTTATAACCTTCACAAGTGTAATTAAAATCAAATGCATTTAATTTGACACGTATACTTGTATATCATGTAGTCGCTAAGGTCGAGGAGGAACCCGAAGTCCTAGACTTTGTTACTCCGGAGGAGCAGCTAGCCTATGACCAAGAGCAGCAAGGCAAGCCCCGGTTTGCATTAATCTTTTTACAATTTTTTATTGTTTTGAGCACTTACTTGGGTACGATTACTTCTTGCATGGGAGTCTTGTTTGAAAACCCAAGTGCATAGCCAAGAGAACCATGGGTTTGGGATTAGGATTGCAAACCCCGTTAGCTACTGCAATGCTAAGATAGTGTAGGATTCGGTACAAGTCGAGTAGTTGGAACTACTCGCGAGAATAGGCTAGAGGCACATCGCTCGGGTAGAGATAGCACATGATACACATGGCAAGAGAAAATGAGACTGAGCAGAGAGTAAGGGCAGCAGGACTTTGGGGCCTATGTGCTATAGCTCCGCTTGTGTCGATTGAGGACCGAGCCGTGTGCGGACCTGTTGAACAAGCTAGAATAGTACCGAAGACCTACCGGCTATATGGGAACCGGGAAACCGATGTAACTCGGGTAGTTGGGTGTTGAGGCATAGCTGGTCGTTCAGAGGGTAGGTTGAGAGCTTGAGGTGTAAATCGGCTGGCGGCACTAAGATGCGCGTGCAGAGACCTCTTGCTCGGTATGATTGGACCGGTTCCACATTTGGCTGACGGGTGAAAGGTGGTTGCGTACGGCGTCCGTGATGGTTGCTGTAGGCAACATCGAGTACGGGCGTACGTGACGGGTTGTTCGGGTAACCCTGCAGGTGTAAATCGATTATAATCGCGGTCCCTCGCGGTCAGTGAGTACCACTTGTTCACTGTACCATGACGTAGAAAGAACAGGCTAGTTACATGTTAAAATGTTGCTGATTGAAAGATGGACTTTGATTGTCAATGATTTGTTGTAGTTTAGAGCTAACTAAAGTTCTTTCAACTTTGGGCAAAGTACATGACCGAAATGTGTTTCTTGTTTGATTGCGGCTCTCTCATGTGCCTTAGCGTAAGGTTCTCCACAACCTGCTGCTAAAACTTGAAAGTAAGGTCCCACTAATTAGGCGAGTCCTTGCAAATGATTTTTACCTCATGTACCTATCACCCCTCATGTAGAAGTTCCATGTTTAGGAGAGACGGGTCAGTCTTGCTGAGCCTTCGTGCTCACTGCTTGTGTTTGAAGCTTTTGCAGGGTTCTATGAGGAAGGGACTCCCGAGGAGGAGACGGAACCCCAGGAGGGGAACCCCGTAGAGTGGGAGTCGTGCACGCCGCCGTGTTAGTGTGCGTACGTGCTAGCAAGGATACGTTCATGGGCTGAATGTGAACTTGATGCGTAGTCTACACCCGTGAGTGTAGACTGGACTTATTTTGATGTAAAAATGTTCCTAAACCACTTTATGTAATAAAATTTTGCTTCTGCTTTGTAGCTTTGATGTGTGTTATTCGGTGTTGTGCAACGCAGCACCCCTGAGCGTGATCCTGGCTCGACAAGACCGTGGGGTCGTGTCATGTACGTCCCCGTTTCATGCCACCAGCTGCACCACAGTATGGCTCGTCCGCTTCTACTTTCCGCCCTGCAAATCCACCTCGCCCTAATCAACCACCACAGCAACGTCCTGTTATGCAAGCACCTCGTATGTCTTTGCCTCCTACGCCCCGTCCCAACATGGGCGCCTATGCTCAAAACTAGCCTCGCCCCAACATTCCTGCTATTGTGGGCAACAAAGCATGCTTTTCATGCGGAGAGGCGGGACACTTTGCAAGTAAATGCCCAAATAAAGGCCTGGGACAGCCGACCAACGCACCAAAACAGAACCCACGGCCGAATGGAGGAGCTACGCAAGGTAACCGTGGGCAGCAGAACTACGCTCGTGGCAACGTGAATCATGTCTCCGCTGAGAAAGCACAACAAGTTGAGGACATCGTGATTGGTATGTTCCTTGCCAACTCCAACCCAGCCACTGTTTTATTTAATTCCGGAGCATCGCATTCATTCATATCATCCAAATATGTTTTCAAGTATAATCTGCCCATATCACACATGAAACACACTATGTTGGTTAATTCTCCCGGTGGAGAGATGATGACTAATATAGTATGTCCAAAAGTAAACCTTAAAACAAGGGGGTAGACTTTCTTGCCAACCTTATTGTCTTGAATTCCCAAGGGATTGATATAATACTTGGAATGGATTGGTTAAGCAAGCACAACGGAGTGATTCAATGTGCTGAGAGGAGCGTGCAGTTGACAAATGAGCACGGTACTCGTATTGAATTCGAGTCAGCCCAACCGGCAACCGAGAAGGCAGCATTGAACCACGTCAAAGAAGCAACATTGGAAAGCATTCCGGTGGTTCAAGAATTTTCAGATGTGTTCCCGGAAGAACTCCCAGGTATGCCACCTGACCGGGACATTGAATTTGCCATTGATTTAGTACCCGGAATTGCACCTATAGCAAAAAGACCATATAGGATGTCCGCTAATGAACTAGTGGAACTTAAGAAGCAAATCCAGGAGCAGTTAGAAAAGGGTTTTATACGCCCAAGCTCGTCACCGTGGGGAGCCCCGTGCTCTTCGTAGACAAGAAGGATGAGACCCAAAGGATGTGTGTGGATTATAGGTCTCTCAATGAGGTGACGATCAAGAATAAATACCCGCTGCCCCGTATAGAGGACCTGTTCGACCAAATGAAAGGTGCTCAAATTTTCTCCAAGATTGATCTTCGGTCGGGATACTTCCAGCTGAAGATTAAGCCCTCCGACATACCCAAGACTGCATTTCGAACACGGTATGGTTCGTATGAATATACCATTATGTCTTTTGGGTTAACAAATGCACCCGAACACTTTATGTACCTCATGAATAAGGGCTTCATGGAGTACTTGGACAAGTTCGTCATGGTTTTCATCGACGATATCATGGTGTATTCGAAAAGCGAGGAAGAACATGAAGAACACTTGAGATTGACATTGCAGAAATTGCGAGAGCATCAATTGTATGTCAAGTTCAGCAAGTGTCAATTTTGGCTAAAGGAGATATCGTTCCTAGGCCACATCATCTCCGAGGGAGGAGTATCGGTTGATCCCGGGAAAGTGGGAGACCTTTTAAAGTGGAATCAACCCCAGAATGTAAGAGATATTCGGAGTTTCCTTGGAATGGCTGGATACTACCGCCGGTTCATCAAGGATTTCTCCAAAATAGCAAAGCCTATGACTGAACTGCTAATGAAGGGAAAAGCATTTCAATGGACACCAGTGTGCCAAGAAAGCTTTGAGGAGCTCAAGAAAAGACTAACCACAGCGCCGGTTTTGGTATTGCCGGACGTGAGCAAGAGCTTCGACATATATTGTGACACATCAAGACAAGGACTTGGATGTGTGCTCATGCAAGAAGGACAATTGGTAGCCTATGCGTCGAGCCAACTAAAGAAACACGAGCTGAATTACCCCAACATGACTTGGAACTTGCAGCCGTGGTACATGCCTTGAAGATTTGGAGGCATTATATCCTTGGCCACCGATGTGAGATTTATACGGATCACAAAAGCCTCAAGTATATATTCACGCAAACGGATCTGAATTTGAGGCAACGTCGATGGTTGGAACTCATCAAGGATTATGATGTCGGAATCAACTATCACCTGGGAAAGGCCAATGTAGTAGCTGATGCGTTGAGCCGAAAGGGAGCATGTCACCAACTCACAGTTCGGGAGCTGCCGCCCGAGCTGCGCAAGGAGTTCGAACGGTTACATCTTGGGTTCTTGAACGAGATGGAAGTGATAGAACTCAACTCCTCACTGGAACAAGAGATAAGAGATGGCCAAGCAACGGATGAGGAAATCAAGGAAATCAAGGAAAGAATCCGACAAGGCGTAGAAAAGGACTTCAAGGAAGACGAGAAAGGCACACTTTGGTTAGGGAAAAGGATTTGTGTGTCTAACGTAAAGCACATCCACGACACGATATTAAAGGAGGCACATGACTCACCTTATTCCATACATCCCGGCTGTACAAAGATGTACAAGGACCTGAAAACTTGCTATTGGTGTGATGGTATGAAAAGGGACGTAGCCGAATATGTTGCCTTATGTGATACATGCCAACGGGTGAAGGCCGAACATCAAAGACCTGCTAGCCTGTTGCAGCCATTGAAAGTACCCGAGTGGAAGTGGGAAGACATCAGCATGGATTTCATTGTCGGATTGCCACGTACTCAATTGGGTTATGACTCTATTTGGGTTATCGTGGACCGATTGACAAAAACCGCCCATTTCCTTCCTGTTAAAACCAAGTACAACGTTGCACAACTAACCGAGCTGTATATGGAGCAAATCGTGTGTCGCCATGGAGTTCCGAAAAGGATAGTTTCAGATCGGGGTTCTCAATTTACCTCTAGATTCTGGAAGAAGCTGCATGAAGCCATGGGTACACGAATGAATTTCAGGTCCGCTTATCACCCGCAAACCGACGGGCAAACTGAGAGGGCAAATCAAATTTTGGAGGACATGTTAAGAGCTTGCGCCTTGAAACATGGGCATAGTTGGGATAGGAGCTTGCCGTATGCTGAATTCTGATACAACAACAGCTACCAAGCCAGCTTGAAGATGTCACCTTTCGAAACATTGTATGGTAGGCGGTGTAGAACGCCGCTGTTCTGGGATGAGACCGGAGAAGGCCAAGTGTTTGGACCCAAAGTGCTGCAAGACGCTGAGAAGCAAGTCCAAACGATACGAGAAAACTTGAAGGCTGCTCAGTCATGACAAAAAGGTTATGCGGACAATAGGCGAAGAAACTTGACCTTCAAAGTAGGAGACTCCGTGTATCTTAAGGTATCGCCTATATGAGGCCAACGACGGTTCAACGTCAAGGGCAAATTAGCACCTCGCTACATCGGGCCATTCAAGATTTTGGGCAAACGAGGAGAATTAGCCTATCAACTAGAGCTGCCAACGCACCTCTCCGACGTACATGACGTGTTTCACGTGTCCCAACTAAAGAAGTGCTTAAGAGTACCGGAAGAACAAGTACCGATGGATGAGCTCGAGCTTCAAGAGGATCTGACCTACGCGAAGCACCCCGTCAAAATTTTGGACGTGAAGGAAAGGGTCACAAGGAACAAAGTGATCCGTTGGTGCAAGGTACAATGGAACCATCACACGGAAGCCGAAACTATATGGGAGCATGAGGAAGACCTCAAGGCAGAATTCCCTCATCTATTCTCTGCTTTATCGAATCTCGAGGGTGAGATTCAGTTTAAGGGGGGTAGGTTTGTAACACCCTCAAATTCATTTCGATGCATTGCATACATTTTTCATGTAGAGAAGCATTATAAAAGAAGTAGAAATGGACAAAGAACTATAGAAATGGAGAAAGAACTATAGAAATGGAGAAAGAACCATAGAAATAGAGAAAAGAACCATAGAAATGGAGAAAGGACCATAGAAATGGAGGAAGGAACCATAGAAATGGAGAAGGGCATATAGAAATGTAGAAATGGGACATAGAAATGGAGAGGGGAATGTAGAAATGGAGAGTGGGACATAGAAATGGAGAGGGGACTGTAGAAATGGAGTAAGTGACATAGAAATGGTGAGGAATGGGAAAAACATAGCTGAAATAAGCTATTTTCAATTTCCCCAAATCCTCCAAATTCCCCAATTCCCCCAAAAGGGGAAATTTCCCCCACATTTGAGGAATTCCCCCCACATTGCTGCCGCACCAAATTAATTGGGGAAAAGTTTGTTAGGATTTTGCTCCAGTTGGATTAGGATTTTCCCCCTCCCCCCCTTATAAATAGAACCCAAACCCCCCCCCCCTTGGCCGCAGCCCCCCTCTCTTCTCCCCCCCAAGTCGGCGACTTGGAGGCCCTAGCCCCCAACTCGCCGAGTTGGACCCCCCCCTCGCCGGAGTTCAGTTGCCGGTGAGCCCCGCCGATGAGTCCCGCCATCAAGCCCCGTCGTCGAGCCCCGCCGACGAGCCCCGTCACGCCTCGCCGTCACCGGAAAAGAGCCGACGATCTGTCCTGCTCTACTATTCCATAGAAAAATTCCCCGCTGCTGCCATTGCTAGGAGGAAGGCCCTGCTATCAAAGGGAAGTGATGTAGTCTTCGTTACCCATCTTACGACGTCGTCGCTGTTTCTACGCATCAGTTTTCTTCGCCCCCTTCGAACAGAAACTTTTACGTGTGGACAGATCGTGTTTTGATCGATTTTTGACGGTGGAATTGATCTAGATATTGAGTCAAGATCATCACCATGTCCACACTCTATCCCAGCACCCTTGTTCATCATAAAACCCCATGAAAGCCCGTTAAAACATGCAAAAACACGTACAAACTGGATTAATAAAACTGCACTATAGAATTTGCATTCATTGCATCTTGAGTAAAGTTTGTGCATGATGATTGATTGCTGTAAATTCTGTATGTGTGTGATTGTGAGTAGAAGAACAAGCTCAAGAGCCATCTACGAGGAACTACAGCACCAAGACTTCGAGACACTTGAACAACAAGAACCACGGGAGCAAGGCAAGTGCCCCTTGACCATATTGATCACATGTTTTGAAACTGTTTTGTTTGCGAAAACTCATATGCTTAAGTCAACTTGATGGGACGCCCTTTTATAGGAGTTTACTAGTTTTGTTAACCATCCTTGTCGCCGAGAAAGTTGATGAGTCGGGTATGGTTGGTTTTCCTTTTTGCTTCGCTTAATCTACGAGATACGGGAAGCTGAATTAAAACGTGTTTAGCTACTGCACTCATATGAATAATGATGATGAGAACTTGATGATGATAATGAGCACGGAATTGGGGGAGATCTAGGCAAGCTTGGTTCGTGAATGTTGCTGGATGAGATGGTGGAACTTGTCGTAGATCTAAGAACCGGTTCATGCAAGAACATGCCAGGAAAACAGTGCCACCACAAGGCCAAGTATGGGTGCGGCTTAGCTGATTAATTAGGTGTGTTGCTAGTTTGTTATGGACCGTGGATGGCGCGGGGAATGGGAGTCGAGGAGGACTGCCCAGGGAACTGCATGGCACAAGAGGGGACCCGTGGGTGGGAGAATGGTGATTCGAGCCTACCGGTGAAACCTCAGTGTGTCCATACATCTAGTAGCCCCTTTGTAAAGGTTATTTTGTGATCTATTGGCCATACACCAACGGTTGTGTACTGGTATAATGGAGGTTCTGCAGTCGCCGACGGTGACGAAATCACAAACTTGTGGATAAAGTGGTGCCACCTCTGCAGAGTGTAAAACTATCATGATAGACGTGCTTCCGGTCACAAGCACCTGGCCAACTTCCATGATTAGAGGGAAATCTTAGGATGGTTATTCGGTATGGTTGTGGTATGGTCATTGGGATTAGTTTTGGGACTGTTTTGAGTCATGACATTAAGTTTGGTTTCGGTTATATGAATATGAGATGGTTATGAATGTTTATGAGTATGAGATGAACTTGAGAAAGATAAATGGCTGAATGAGACTTGTTAAGTGGTGAACTATGATGAGAAAATGTTGCTGAATTATTTGGTCATGTTGGGATAAATTTCACTTATAAATAGTTGCTGTTTATCATGTTTGTGAAATAAAATTTGCTTGCTGCAATGAGCCTTTTTATTTCCTACCTTGTTGAAAGCTACATGTCATACTTTTCCCGCACTTGCTGAGTACGACATGTACTCACCCTTGCATTACCACATAAACATCAGCTACAGGAGATGAGTACTTCGAAGACCATGTGGAGTACTAGGCGTGTGAACTACCGTCAACATGCCTGTGGAGTTGAAGATAGAGCCTGCTGCTATTTAGTTATTTCCGGTGTCGTTTAGAGACTTCCGCTGCAAGAATAAGTTAGAGATTCATGAGTGAGACAATGATTCGATGTAATAAAGTACTTAAACACTATTTATTTGTGGTTATATTCTGAATTCAGTTTGTGGATTACATGTGTACGTGTGATGAACATCCCGGGCACACATATGCATTCACTTGGTTCTGTTTTCGGAACCGGGTGTCACAATACACGTGGCAGCTCCGGTCCTCACCTCAGCGGGGAGGTTCGGACTGGAGCCTAGGGCATGTGTCAGCTCCGGAACTCTCCTCGGCAATGAGGAGTGTCAGAGCCTGGGTACACGTGGCAGCTCCGGACCTCGCCTCAGCAGGGAGGCTCAGACCGGAGCCTACGGCACGTGTCGGCTCTGGAACTCAAGCGCACGTGGCAGCCCCAGGGCTGACCTCACGGCCAAGGACACGTGGCTACGTTGGTGCCCGCCTCAGCAGGGAGGAGGGGCCCAGGCTGTCTTTTACCCTCTATGCGGGGGTACCCGGTCTGCAGGGTACCGACAGTGGCCCCCGGGCCCATCTCAGGGGAGGCAACAAGCCCGCAGGTGGGACCTCCATATTTCCCCTGTGGTAGTTTTGATGCTGCACTTTGGAAAACGAAGTGGTGGCGAGATTTTTGCGTAGTGGACGAATGGTTGTACCGAAAGACGAAAATGTTACACAACCTTGGCGTAGCGGACGCATTCGCTAGTCGAAGCGGTAGCGCGTCGTCGTGTCTACTCTTGATTGACGGGTCGCGATGACACATTCGAGGGGTTGTCTCGGGGTAATTACTGCGGCAGCCCACGGGTCCGTCGCTGCAGGTCTACCGCGCCGCCCTCCTCGAGAACCGTCGGGCGTTCTAGAGAAGTTACCTGCCTGGCCCCCAGTGTCTGACGGGTGGACCTGGGTCCTACACATCATTGGGGGAGGAGAGTGTCATAGCGATGTGTTCGAGGGGTTGCCTCGGAGCACTTACTGCGGCAACCAAAGGGTTGGTCGCTACATCTCCACCGCACCACTTTTCTCGGGGACCACCGGATATTCCCGAAAGGTTACCCGCCTGGCCCCCAGCGTGTGACGGGTGGACCTGGGTCCTACCCATCATTGGGGGATGCGAAAAGCCCGCGGCGTGCAGCGGTGGAAACCCGATCGCCACACCTATTGCCCTGCCAGAGGTTGCGGATGTGTGTAAAAGGAGGCCTTCCGGTGTAGGGTGGTGCCTTCCTTCATCATGCGGCCTTTGTCTTCCTTATGCGCGTTGGAAGCCTTCTCTTCCTAGCGCTCTCATCCGCCTTATGCTCTTACACCGGTGGCCATCTTAGTCCCCTTTTGCGAGATGTTCGTGTGTGTGCGTCCTCGGTGCGGCTCTCCAAGGCGTCTTTCTCCTTGATGGTATCGGATAGAAGCACAAGCCATCCGAATGGCATGCCGATGGTAGGCGAAGCCGTCGAAGACAAGATCCTCAATTCACAGGATGTCTCCACGCCAGTGTTGGGGTATTAGGTGCGTGATGGAGGAAGGCTTGACCTTCCGGTGCCGCCAGATCGCCCTTCTCCAGCAAGGCATTGAGGAGACATGGCCCACACAACACTGGACGTCGTTGTGGACAACCAAGTCTGCCATCAATGGTGTCTGGCCCATACAACACTGGATGTCACCGCCATTGCTGTGCGGCGGATTGGTGATGCTTGACGATAATTGAGTCGTCAGACTGATCTGTTTGCTAGCCGTCCTTGGGCTTATAGCAGGTGAGTGTCTCTTTGTGCAGAGGTTGGCTTGGGAGACAACCAAGTATGCCATCGAGCAGAAGATTGCTCGACTTGTAGCTGCTAGGTTCCTTAGTTACTTGTATTCCTCTTTGTATGCCAGAACTCTGTCATTAATGAAGACTCTCTGTTTCAAGTCTTGTGTGTTGAGTTATTGATGTAGACTTCGTACCCTTGGCAGCACAAAGGTCCAGAATGACTTAGCCGACATGGATAGCTCCTTGTCGATGTCCTGAGCCTATTCCTCCGGGTCCATAGCCGTGTAAGTACCAAGGTGCCTCGGCAGTGTGGCTACCACTCCTTCTAGGTCCTTGGCAGCGCAAGGACCTGAGGGAAGTTTGGCCTGTGTCTTAGCTTGTTGTAGCTTGTGCTCCAAGTCTTCTGCCTGCTGCTGTAGTGGTCCAACGTCTTGCCCGCGTGGTTCGCCGTGATGGCCCCCTGGTAGGTGTGGCCCTTGTGTTCAGGCACACCTACCACTGGATGAGGCAGGATGTCAACATCGGGCCCCCTCGGAGGTCCGAGACGCCAAGGACCTGTTCGTACATACAAACATGGTAGAAAGAAGGAGTAATCATGCTCTCTGGTCACCCTTCCCTGTTTGGTAGCTTTACTGTGGCTTACAGTCCTCAACTGAGCTACGGGACTTGGGTATTTCGATGTGTGTCGTCCGGGCTATGGTTAAAGCCTTGCCCAGGGGTATGAGCCGTTCGGTTCCCCGGTACTGAGCTATAGCGCTGGAGAGGCAGAGTGTGCATGCTAAGGGTATGGAACCAGGCATAGCAGGATAAACACTCTGGACCTCCTGCTGGCGTAAGCCTTTTAGGGGAGGGGCCATTCGGCGCCATATGGTCCCTCTAAGCAATGAGACAACCAAAGGTCCCCAAGTTACGGTTAAAACTTTGATCAGTGGTATGAGCCGTCTGTCTTCCCGGTACTGAGCTATAGCACTGGAGAGGCAGGGTGTGCATGTTAGGGGTACGGAACCAGGCATAGCAGGCTACACACCCTGGACCCCCCGCTGGTGTAAGCCTTAAAGGGAGGGACCATTCGGCGCCATAGAGCCTCGGAGCAATGAGACAACCACAGGACCCCGGGTACGCCACAGGTACCTCAAGCAGAGCTGCTTGCAGAAGGATAGCACAGCTCTTGCTATGGTTGAACTCGGGAAAAAGCGACTGGCCACACGGCCGAAGCAGTATGGAAAGAAAGCACGAAAAGAAACGAAGCAATGTCCGGGGTCCGGTTACTTTTCTGTCCATAGGCGTGTACCTTCCGACCCCCAAGTACTCAGTTGTAGCGCAAGGGAGGCAGTGCGGCAGGTTTAGGGTACAGGACCAGGCTAAGCAGGCTGCATGCCCTGGACCTCTCGCGGGCGTTAAACTTTCAGCAAGGGGACCTTCCAGTGCCACGGGACCTAGGGCAAGTACATAGGACAGGCTCCGGACATGCCATTTACAATTGATATGCATGAGTAAGCATAAACTATAAAGAGAGAATGCGCAGGGTAAGACAAAATTTTCTCATTTCATGCTTCCTTCATAGGAGGAAACGGGTCGTACAAGAAAGCAGCGACCCGCTCCGGATGACAAGACTAGAAGGACTCCTCCGGAGCTTAGCTATTCTAAGCGATGTTCCTAGACACTATGACACCCTTACAGAGAAAATAGAACCCTACCGCTGCACTAAGGATAGAACTTACGGAGGTGTTCTATGTTCCATGGATTGGGTAGAGGTACCCCATCCGTCGACGAGGTTGATATCTTCACGCGGAATCTGGTCCTGCGTGGCTTCGCCGTATGTCTTGAGGCGGGATGAGCCCTTGGTGTGTTCTAGGGGGAGGGAGGCCTCGACCCTCTTCACCAGTGTAAGAGGGTGTTTCCCTTGTCACACGACGGGGGGAACGCCTAGCTAGACGTGGAGCGTCTTGCGCCGCTCACTGTCGGCGCTGGAGTCGAAGTCAGAGTGGCCGTAGAAGGCTTTCAACGCCCGCTCGGCGTCTTGATACTCCATCTCCTGCTCAGCGCTGGCCTCAGGTTTGGCCTTTTATTTGCCCTCCCGCTAGCGGGATGGTGTGCCGTCTTGGCACAGCCGCTGTTGTTGCAGCTCACGGAAGCGCTCCGCAAGCTCCTTGATCTCAGGGCAGTCGCTAGCGCCGCGGCGGCTGAAGTTGTGCACCGGGCACCACTGGCCGTCGTAGCTGGCATACGACTGTTGTGGGCGCTTGTCAGTGCGTGGGGCTCAGCCCCCACCGATCGCTGCTAGGGCGGCAGTGGGTGCACCGGCCTCATGCTTGATTCTGCGTCGATCTTGTTCTTCTTGCTTCTGCGCGGAGCAGCAGCCTCTCCGGAACTCCCTGCCGCGAAGGCAGCGCGTGAGTGCCAGTCTCGGCCTTCCGCCGCTCTGGCACACTTGTCGGCCAGGCTGAAGAGCTCGGAGACATCCTGCACGTCGTGCGTGACCAGCTTCTCAAGCATCTTCTTGTCGTGGACGCCTTGCCAGAAGGCGACGATGACGGAGGCGTTGGAGATGCAAGGGATGGTGTTCCTAACCTAGGAGAACCGCTATATGAAAGATCGCAGCGAGTCCCCATCACACTGACGCACGGCGTGGAGGTCGAGCTCGGTGTCGGGGCGCGTGTAGGAACTCCCATAGTTGGCTATGAATCTCCAGTACAACTCTCCCAGGATGTGATGGAGCCTGGGGAAAGGTTCATGAGCCATGACCTGTTTGTGCCGGCCAGAGCCACGGGGAAGTAGTTGGCCATGATGACCTCATCCCCTCCTGTAGCTAGGATGGAGGTGGAGTAGATCTGTTGGAACTCGACGGGGTTGACTGTCCCGTCGTATTTTTTCGGCAAGTGGGACTAGAACTTAGGTGACCAGACCACTACACGAAGGTGCTGGGCGAGCACCATGCAGTCCCCTACTACCCCTGGAGAGGCAAGTGTAGGTGGGGCGCGTCCCGCTAGTACAGTGCTCGGATAGCCATACTCTCCTTCGAGGTTGTGATGCCTCTCACGGCGTCGTTCGATGGTTAAGCGACCATCTTTGCTTGCAAGGCGACAGTCTAGCTCGACCCTAAGGTTAGCTGTAGTCGTTGCACTTGTGGTTGCCGTCCCACGGGCCACTGTCCGCGTACGCGACTGGGCCATCGAGGGTTCAGCCCGCTGTCTCCTGTAGACAGGAGAGTTCATGGCAGCAGCGACGAGGTGGTCGACATCATGTCGCCACTGCTTTGCCGCCTCGGGGGTGGCGCCCTCGCCCGGAGGGTTGTCGAGCAGAGCGCGTGCTGCGGCCAGCATGCTCTCTGGACTCGATCGTGGTGGTGTTGTCGCCACCGTTGGAGTAGAGGGTCGTCGAGAGGAAGCGGCCACTGGTGTTGTAAGCGCCCACGGCACACCGACCGTATGGTTGCCTGCCAGTCGTGACCTGGGCGCCGCAAGCGCCACAGGTGTTCCGACCGCCTGACCATTGGCTCTGCCTGATCTTGGCGTCGTGGGCGCCGTAGGCTCGCCGACCGTCTGGCCGTTGGCGTGGCCAGTCCTGCCCGCTCTGGAGCGAGAGGTAGCCTCGTCGTCTTCCACTTGAAGACGACGACGAGTTGTGCGAGAAGGCTTGCCATGAGAGGTAATGTTCACCATGGTCGCGTGGAGAGCGCGGAAAGCTCCCCCTTTCTTGTGCGCTAAATGTCAGAGTGTGTGAGCTGCGACACTCCTCCTGGCCTGCTACGGAAGCAGCCCGCGAGGTTCTTTGACTGGAGGGGGCTTGGCGCCCTACGCGATCTGGCTCGAGAGAGCGGATGGACACCGAGATTTACGTGGTTCAGACCGCTGGAGCGTAATAACATACGTCCACGGGAATGTCTGTTCTATTGCTTGCGCGTGTGTGCGTGAGAGGGTGCTGGGTTGCCAACCCCTTGTCGGGTGGTCACCCCGGTCCTTTAATAGCATAAGGCTGGGGTGGTTACAATGTGATTGGGGCCCGACAGGTGGCCCCGAAGCTATGCGAACCCTATACATGATCTAGGGTTTTGTACTCTGAGTAGAGCAGTCAGTGCGGGAGTTAAGTCCTACCGCCTGGCGCGTTGAGCGCCCCTGTTCGTGTGTCAGGTGATGATGAAGACGTCTTGTTGCCGCGTCTTGTCATTCTGCTTGGGCGGCCCAGTGCCGTTGGGCGGCACTATACCGATGTCACGCCTTGTCGTCCTGTCTTGTCACCTTAATGGCAGTCAGGCGGAGGACGGAGGCGTGCACCGTGCGCCATGCTTCTGGGGAAAGCGTGAGCCTTGAATGCGCGACCTGACAGCGCACTTCCTCCTTGACTACGTTGACCCTCGGCCCACGACTGATCGTGGGGCACGTGGCGGCTTCAGAGCTCTCGCCGACGGGTTCGGAGCCGGGAGACACGTGACAGCTCCGGACCTCACCTTAGCGGGGTGGCTCGGACCCGGAGCCTAGAGCACGTGTCGGCCCCGGAGCTCTCCTTAGCAGGGAGGAGGTTATGAGCCTAGAGACACGTGGCAGCTCCGGACCTCACCTCAGCGGGGAGGCTCGGACCAGAGCGCAGGGCACGTGTCGGGTTCAGTGCTAACCTGAGCAGGGAGGAGGTTCTAAGCCTAGAAACACGTGGCAGCTTCGGACCTCACCTCAGCGGGGAGGCTCGGACTGAAGCCCAGGGCACGTGTCGGCTTCGGAGCTCTCCTCAGCAGGGAGGAGTGTCGGAGTTCGGGTACACGTGGCTGCTCCGGACCTCGCCTAAGCGGGGAGGCTCGGACCGGAGCCCAGGGCACGTGTTAGCTCTGGAGAACCACCTCAGCAGGGAGGGGGTTCTGAGCCAACTGACACGTGGCAGCTCCAGACCTCACCTCGGCGGGGAGGCTCGGCCCAGAGCCCAGGGCACGTGTCGGCTCTAGAACTCAAGCGCACGTGGCAGCCTTAGGGCCGACCTCGGGGCCAAGGACACGTTGCTACGCCAGGGCCCGCCTCAGCAGGGAGGCGGGGCCCAAGCTGTCTTTTACCCTCTATGCGGGGTACCCGGTCTGCAAGGTACCGATAGACGACTTTAGTTATTGCCGTCGGTCTGTTCGGTGCAATCGACAGCTATAAATTTATAACCGTCAGGTAGCTTGAACCGACGACTCTATATGAATTATGGGGCTGTTTGGTTTGTTGCCGATGCAAACCTTACCAATTTTTAGTGTGCCAATAGGATTTGGCGTTGGTTTGGTTCTATTCCAAATTTTGGTGCGCCCTAAAAAATTTGGCAACACCGATGAACAGTTAACTGAGACAACTGACAAAGCACAGGCGGATAAAATGTTCCCTCCCCATTTTGGCAACGCTGCCAACAAGAAAGCAATGAGGTGGCAGCAACCCATAGGATGCACGCTATCCAAGATTATTTGGTTAGTAGACTTTAAACTGAATATTTCAAAAATTATAGATCTGATTTAAATTTCGTTTGGACCATTAAACTCCTTGTAATTAAATCTACGAAACAAGATCTCACTTGACTACGTTTCATAAAAAATAAAAATTAATGACATGTGGACCCCACATGTCATATAAATAATTGTGATAAGAGTTGGTAAGGCTGCAATCCAAACATACATTTTAACAAGGATTGGTGTTGCCCCCATTTTGGTGTGACCAAGTTTTGGTAAGTTATATATAGTTACAAATGAAACAGGCCCTATATCCGACTGCCCGGACGGCTATATTCACACTAATGGCATATTATTGGTTTCTTGTAGTGTTTGGTGCCGGCGAGACACGGATGCTGCTTCAGGGGTGGCGCGGGAACAGTAAACAATGCGCAAAAGAGGCAACTCCACCCACGTGCGGCCGATCTGTTCCACCGGAGAAGACAAGTGGTTAGTGACAAGTGGACGGGAGACCGGTAAACAGATCGACCGCTCTCTCTGACCGGCCCCGCCACGACCAACCCTCCGATCCATCCATGAACCCATCACGTGCCCGCTCCAGCTCCGCCCCGGGTGTGAGGAGTGGGTCACTGGGTTGGACGCCGCCGCGCTGGAGCAGGGGAGAACGGAGGATAGGGCGGGTGGGGAGCTGCTATTTACTTGGACCAGCAGATGCGAGAGGGGAGCAGGGGAATCGTGCCTGCCTCGCTTGCGAAGGGTGGGAAGGTTTCTTGTGCGTTTCCCAAGGCACGGCGACAAGTCCAGCGCACGAGCCCTTTGTCAGTTTGCGCGGCTGACGGGACGGCGTGGCGGGGCGTCGTGTGTGGAAACGGCTCGACGACGGGGGAGAATTCGAAAGTGCCGCGGTGAATTTTTGCAGCGTTTCATCGGGACGAACACAGAGAGGCAGCACCGTCAGATTATGTGGTGGTCACACCCGGACCCATGACCGTGCAAGACTAGAGGCTGCTAACCAAGCAGAAGCCGCGTCCACCACGCGTCCGACGGCGCGCCTCTCGCTGGGGAAGGACAGGGCCTGCGCCGCCCACGCCACGCCGGTCGAACCTCACACGGCGCGCGCGATTGTCGAGTGACCCTACGCGCGTCTACGCCTCAGCCTCCACGGGAGACCGAGGCGTGTTTCTGTTGCCGAGTGCCCGACGCGGGCAACACGGCTTATGGGCCGCGAGAGCGATCGAGGGCTCTCGCGCTGCCTAGCTAGAGGTCCGTCAGCAGCATCCGGCCTAGCAAGAGGTTCAATCGGCAGCACGCGACCTCCCACTAAGTCCACAACAGAATCAACTAGCAAGATGGACTCCACCTATTCTTCTCCTCTCGACCCTGTCCCTACCTTGGGATATGTTTGACAAGACCAAATCTTTTTTTCTTTTAAATTGAGGTTTTCTCCGTGTTTTTTCTTCTCTATTCTGGATTGCTCGGTTGCTCCTCCATCCTGGAAGTTCAGTGGCAAAACGAATTAACGCCGGTGACGAGGAACCAACAGCTAAGACATCCTTCTTAAAGCAATGACGTGTAATCCTCCTGTATATTTAAGAATAAAAAACAAAACTCAGACCAAACATAAGCTAGCCCTACTATATAACAATACTGACAGCTAGTCTCTGTCCTCCCCCCTCTCCCTCGGCCCTTCTTTCTTCACTCCTACTCTTCTCCATAACCTTGGTATGGTCTTCTTAGGTTAGCTCGTCAGCTAACCTGTCGATTGTTTTTATAATTGTAAATGTACTTCTTCTCTTCTTATCAGTGAAACACTGGCTCGTCCATGTCTTTCAAAAAAAACTCAGACCAGACATATCTGCAAATACATAATTCTTCATACGTTTGTTTGGCTCCAGCATTGATCATGCAGCCTACCAAGTAAGTACGGGGTCACCAGAATTCTGGTTGCACCTACCTCCTGCAACATCCACCCAACGTCTTATTGCTGCCCGCCATCACCAATCTGTTTGGCACTAGAGAATCAACGCCTCAGCTCCTTAAATACTCTCACATGCCCCCCGATCCGTAGAACGGAACATTCAGTGAGCGGCATGTTTCTAGACGCACACGCGCTGCCGGCAGCTGGAGCTGGACAAAATGCAAGGTTGGTAGGCAGGAGGCTCTCCCTCTCCGTGCCAAAACAGCATGAGCCACTTTGACATCATGTTTCCAGAAACCAGCAACCGCCTTGTGTCTGCACCGGAGTCTCTATAGGGAAAGAAAGAGAGAGTAAAAAGTGCACTCACCACTGTCGTACACAACTGAAAGTAACCCACCTGCAAGTAATCACGAGGTAACAATGCTTCTAGACGCCTTTGTGGTGCAGACGACACCGAGGTGAGGGAGGTGCCTAACCGCCTTTTTTTTCTCTGGAAGAACAATCTTTACGAGAGCTCTGAAAGTGACACTGCTCCATCGGAGCGTCATCATCATGCGTAGAGATGCATACCATATCATATCCACCAAGGAAAGACAAGCGCCAAACCGCCCCTTATTCCGATCGCTCTTCGGCTCGGCTTGCTCGGTGTGGCACCAGATCATCAGCGCGGAAGCAATACCATTCAGCTACTCCACGACAAAAGGATATTCGAACGGCGTCCCGGTTAGGATCGACTACCTAAAATCAGAAATGGATTGTTACAGGTAACAATAGTGCGTCGCATTGCGTGATGCTAGCTTTGGTGGTGCCTGTGCGCTTTGTCGGAGCGAAGACTTTGCTTTGTGGAGAACAGCTGCGAACACACAGCACGGGAATCACGTTTAGATACTGGAAGCGAATGATCAGCAGCATCGAGCTGACTAGGTACGGCGAGGTGGCTGGCTAAACCAAGGCGCGTGACGGCGGCAGCCCACCAACCTCCAGCTACCACCTCCCGATTTCACGCCGCGTCCCCGTGTCCAGATTCCTTCCACCTGGAGAGGAAGTTATTGCGTTCTCATATCCAACCTACTCACCATTATGAGATGCGAGATATGCTGCGCGTCGTCAGGTCCCGGACATTAATCGGCCAGTTAATCAGTTGGTTAGGAAGCTAGAATTAGTAGCAGTAGTAGTAGAAGCTAGTCGCTGTCGATGTGTGAACTGAACTCTCATGTCAAATCTAGTCGCGAATTGACGTGCTTGCTGCCATGTTGAACCTGAAAGCAGTGTCTACGCACAAATTTAAAACGAGGCTCAGTTCGAGAGAAATTCGACTGTCAGAGAGCTTTGATTGCGAGGTTGTCCTTTCTTGACTAGTATAGATTCCTAACTCAACGTCGGTTGTAAGTACTAATTACTGCTAATGTGCTACGAGGAAAAAGACATGTACCCAATTTTATCGCCAACAGCTATGGACAGAAAGCAAATTTTGAGTACACCATCCGTAGAAATCGATTTATGAACTCCAACGTGCAGATACTAGACGCTAATTTGGTTCCTAAACAACAATTGCTCGGCAAATCTGAGAAAATGCAATTTGTCTCCGTGCCACAAAATGTATGCCAACGCGACCGGCTTGTCGATGTCGCGTACCTAGTCTCGTCATAGTTTGACGATGAAAGCAAACCAAACTGAACAGCCAACATGGAAAGATCCCAGCAATTTATCTAGCAAAAGGATATCAAACGCGAGGGAGGACCTGACTTTTTCTTACCAGTTTGAAGCTTTGTTTGGATACACTTAAATACCCTCCATTTGCAGTGGATTGAGTGAAATTGAAGTAAAAATCAGTTTATTTTTCACTTTATTACACTCTAATCCACTCTATTTATTTTACCAAGCAAGTGGTGAGCGGGGCGCGAACCACTGGAATTCTGATGGACAGACAAAACATCAGATCTTCCCAACGCCCCGAACCACTGGAATTCTGAAAATGGGCACCATCATTAGCTTGGAAAAGACTTGCATTGTCCACCACGATTCTGGCTCCAGATAAAGCTAACCTTGAGCTTACCAGTTGACCAACATGATCAGGATATGAAGAGGTATTTTGCAACGGAATAACTGATGCTCTAGTCATGCACATTTGAACAATGTCGAAAAATTGGCAGAAAGACGACTTTGAAAAGATAAACACTAGGCACCTCTGGATTTGGTTTTCCCTTTAACACGGGTGAAACGCTCGTTTACACGACCGAACAACGAGAGGTATGCAACATCGATCTGACGAGGAAAACGTACCTGGGGTATAAGGGAAATGGAGTTGGGAACGAGGCCAAAGCTAACCTGACCTCCAATCCCCAACTATAACCTCGTGGTAGTGCTCGCTGAAGTTGGGAACGAGGTCCGATCTCGTCGGAGATGGAGGACGTCGGATTTAAGAGAGAGAGGAAGAAAAGAAATCGGATGTCGGAACACTCGAGTGTTGTCCCATCACAAAAACACACGTTTACCGGCAAGTTCGCCTAAAATTTTAGCCTGAATCCATTTTTCCATTCTGTTCTGAACGACCGAACCATCTAAGGGAAAAAAGGGAAAGTGTTTTGCCTTGCTCACTTGATGCTCTTTATTTTTTCTGCAGTGATGTCAAGTGTTCAGATGGAAAGGAACGATATGGAAAAAAGAGGGCTTGGCTTGATAACCACAGCTGCATATTTGCCACGGCAAGGTCCGGTTTGGACAACAAAAGCACCAACACTGACATGCACGACCTGTGAAAAACTGCTGTTAAATTCACGTGTTTGAATATGCAAAGCGCAACGGGACAACCCCAGCCGAAATCTCTGCAGTGCACCAAATCTACCAACCACTCTCGCCGCCGGCTCAGAGCTCACATGACGCCCATTCTCTTTTCCTACCTTTTAGCTTGTCAGGTCCTTTTCGTCGGCGCCACGTAGGATTCGGGGCTACCTACCAAAACGAAAACGCATCGCCGGCCTGCCTGGTGTCGCCATGTCCAGGGTCCGCCCTGTCGTCAGGGTTTGAAAGCTATCTCGTCCCCTCTTGCTCTTGCACACTAGAGTTCGTTTGAATGGCAACCTTGACACCATAATTCTGCTCTCACGATACTTTCACATTGAAGTGTGGCCAATTATTTCAAAAAAAGTTTATGATTTTTTTGTGGAGTACTGTATCTACATGATTATAATTGCAGAGGATACTAGAATCTGATGCGCAAAATCAATGATACAGTATCCATTGATTTCCCCTTATCCTTTCTCGGATATCTTAAAGCAATCAAAAGATAGGGAATTGATTTTTGAATCTCGAGGCGTACGAGAATATGAGCGGGTCCGAATTTCAATTTTGCGTTTTTCTGAAACTGCGCTGTTCATGTGAAAACTCCCTGTCTTACATATCACTTTGAAGCCATCTAGCAGAGTAGGAGTTACAGTAACTTTCATGTGTACTGGCCTTGTTCCAACGGCCTGAAATACGTAAGCCCCTGCGGGCCCGAGCTGTCAGCCTGACAGCTGCACGCCTCCCCTGCGCGGAGGCCGAGGCGGTAGCACAGGCACACCGGCTGCGAGGTGGGCGTATCGGCCGCCGCCGGCGGGCCCACGGACAGGTCGAGGTTGAGGTCGGGGCACCGCGGCTGCTCCCCCGTGCTCGCCCCGCTGCTGCTGCCGCGGCCGCCGTCGTCCGACGACTCCACCGCCGCCGCCGCCCGCGCGGCGAACCTGACGGCCGGGACGGTTACGGGCCGCAGCAGCGCCGCCGCCGCGCCGACCGGGCGGTGCGTCTGCGGGTCGACGCCACGGGCGAGGAGCTTGCGCTTGATGTGCGTGTTCCAGTAGTTCTTGATCTCGTTGTCCGTCCGGCCCGGCAGCTGCCCGGCGATCAGGGACCACCTGCGAGGAACGAACGGTCCAGCCATTCACGTCAGCAGAAGGACGAGCATCGAAATTTCCAAAGGAGAAACGAAACGGAACGAGAGGAACGGAACGGTTATTATGTATGTACTTGTTCCCGAGGATGCTGTGGAGCCGGACGATGAGCTCGTCGTCCTCGTCGGTGAAGTTGCCGCGCTTGAGGTCGGGGCGGAGGTAGTTCATCCACCGCAGGCGGCAGCTCTTGCCGCATCGCATCAGGCCCGCCGCCTTGGGCAGCGATCGCCAGCACCCCTCCCCGTGCGTCCGGATGTACGCCACCAGCCGCTCGTCTTCCTCCTTGGTCCATGCGCCCTTGTTCGTGTGCGCCTTCTCGCAGCACGGCGACCTCCCCATAGCACCCGTACGTACGTACGGAGGTGTCCCGCAGGCTCGGCTTCCAAAGACAAACAGCACGCGCCGGCCGATAAGCCGAAGCCGAACCACTCCACTCCGTCGTCCGCGCGGGGGGGGGGGGGGGGGGGGGGGGCTGCGAGCGAGCAGAGGTTTTTTCCTGTTCCTGATGAGGCGCGCGGACACCGGGGGCCGGCGGTATATATGCCGGCCGCGTGGACAAGTAACGGAGCACCGTCCCCGTCGCGGGTGGGAGTGTGTGTGGGCTCGCGCTCTCTCTCTCCATTGACCCGAGCCTCGGGGTCGAGCGCGCGGGCGGGTTGGGGAAGAGTCCGGCCGGACCGGACCGGACGGTTGTTGTCGCGGGCGGGTTGGTGCGTGCCGTGATGGATCGTGGTGGATAGGGTGGGGTGCGCTGTGGAGGACAAGAACAAGACGGCATGAATGCGTTGCCGGCTCAACCCAAGGCACACACAGGTCACAGGATATCAGCGAGGGGCCGATCAACTGACAATATACGCGCGCACGATTGCCAGAGCCGTGCAACCAACACGGCATGAACACGAGATTTTTTTTCCTTTTCGCCGGGAAAAAAATCGAAACTGCTGAGAACTCCTACAGTACAATGTATGCGCGTGTGCTTTAGAAGGGATGGTGCAACAGTTTGGGGTATGATTAGCTGGTCCAGTTAGGAGCTTAGCTCGAGTTTTGTAGGCATACGTGAACTCAGAAACGGATGAATAATTTGGCGGAGCTAACCAGGTAGGGCTAGTAAAGTGCTTCGGTATACAAACTTTTTTTTTCACAACTTACGTCGATCCGTATTATTTGTTAGATTAAAAATAGATATAAAGTTGATCCTACTCTAATCCGGTTTAACCCCTCCACGGCCAGTTTATCTTAGTCCTGTCACCATGGTAGGCGGAGCCGGGAGCTCCCACGTTTCAAACTAGCATGTCAAAGGTTCCCTCTTCGTTGGGAACTACTACCCTGTCCTATATTGGGTCGGGGCCCATGCGGCAGTCCGGCCGGGTCCAACTAGACACGTCACTGTCACACAGCTAACTCAGTTGACGAGAAGTTGGGTTTTTTAATTTAGCATGATTTTTAATAATTTTATATTAATAGCCTGCGACTTTTTCCGAACTAACCACCTAATCGTCCACGCCGTGGAAGATTTATCCGGACGATTTGTCCACGTGGATGAGATGTCGTCCACCTCGTGGATGATTTGTCCACATCGACGAGATATCATCCACCTAGTGGATGATTTGATGACGTGGCAATGTCACGTCGCCCAGTCGTCCACGATGTGGATGACCGTATTTCAGTCGTATGCGATTTCATTGTATTCAATTTTGACAGTGATTTAAAAATACTTAGAAATATATTTTGTAAGTGTTGTTATAGAAGTAAATGTAGCGTCGTGGACGATTAGGTGGCTATTTCAGCAATATTTTTGTAAGTGTCGTATTTTGTAGAGACATATTTTGTAAGTGTCGTGGATGATTTCTCGTTGAAAGTTGGCTAGAGGGGGTGAATTGGCGGAATATCTGAAATTTGGCTTAATAAAAACTGATAAGTTCGCAGAGTGCGGACTAGTCCGGCCTTGGGGCGGACTAGTTCGGTTACAAGGAAATTTAACCCAAAAAGTGGGGTTCATCAGAGGTTTTTGCTGATCTATTTGAAAGGTAGTGAAGTACTATAGCCCAACAATTTAGTGATGAGGTTGATCGGAAAAATAACTGACTAGAACTAGGTAGATCGCAAGACTTAAATAATAAATATGAATAACTTTAAAATGATCTAGCAAGAAACGAGAGGAAAACGAAAAGGGCAAAGCACACGATTTATCCCGTGCTTCAGCTTCACCAAGAAGTCTACGTCCACGTTGAGTAGTCCACAAAGAACTAAGTTACTCTTCAACCCTATCCTCATCAAGCCACCACAAAGGTTGACTTGTTCTTTCACTAGATCACAAAGACTTCACAACAATTCGTGGGGCGACTCATAAATTGAGGCTCCCATAAGATTTTAGCTTAAAGAACATACAAATCAGCACCCTCAACAACTCAACTACTTAGACAGTGCGAGAGAATCAACCAAGAGCTCAATACTAATCACTCCCCTTTTTCTCCTCTTTCCAAAACTCACAAACCCTCAAGAATCACTCTTAGGCCTCAAAGAATTGAAGAGAAAGTACTAGGAAAGCTCTAGGAAGTTTATGGCGGCGCTAGAGTTCAAGAGGATACCTTAGAGGCCCGAAAATCCCCTTTTTTATAGAGGTCTCGGTAACTAGCCGTTGCCACCAGAAAAAGCCCGACCTAGTCCGGCCTTTAACCCCGGACTAGTCGGGCCTGTGGGACTAGTGATGTCACACTTCACCAACCAAACGGTCACCGATGATGTCACACTTCACCAACCAAACGGTCACCCGCCTCCTTTTGAATTCAAACAGTTATAACTCCACGGACTAGTCTGTTATTGAACGGACTAGTCCGATTTCACACAGAAACAACTGTTCCGGTTGAGAACAGACAAGTCTGGTCCACCGGACTAGTCCGGCCTCAAAGGACGGACAAGTTCGGCCATCCAGGACTTAGTCCCCGCAACCAGTTCCAAGATTCAAACGGACTAGTCTGACTCGCAATGGACTAGTCCGATCTCACACAGTAACTCTTATTTCGGTTAGGAGCAGACTAGTCTGACCGGGCGGACTAGTCCGGTCCTTCAGGACTTAGCTTCTGAAGGACTCAGACACACTCAACACGTAGTAGTCCGTACCCAAACGGATAGGTCCGAACTCACACAGAAACTCCTAGTTCGTCTAACATCGGATTAGTCCGATGCGACCGGACTAGTCCGACCTTCCAGCTAGGACAAGTCCGACCCTGTTCTTAGGGTTGTCTCAACTCTTCTCTCCACCTAACCTAAATTTGGACTAAAAGCTCTTAGATGATTCTCAACACTTTGAACCTATGAACACACGGATGCTAAAAGAACAAACTCAACGCAAGAGAATTTAAACCCTAATTTTTATTCTTCGTGCATTTTTGCCTTTTTCTCCTCTTTTTCCTTTTTGAGTGCATCCATCCCCGTCGATATTTTAATCACCTGTACTTACACTTGTAATGCGTATTAGTCCCTTAAGTGTTGTCATCAATCATCAAAACCCACGGGAATTTAGCCTAGATGCACTTTCAATCTCCCCCTTTTGGTGATTTGATGACAACACATTGAGTTTTTTTTGATAAAAAATGTAAATGATTTGGTTTTCATAACACACAAGTGTATAACTATCTCCCCCTAGATGTGTGCATGAATAATTTGCAATGAAAGTAATGCACAAGAATGAGTTCTATGGGAGATTTATAGAGTTGTGTGTTATGGTGGGGTGCCTACGTGTGATGCAAATGTTGAGATTTGATAGATAGAAGTGAAACATGAATCTCAATTGGAATTAAGGATCATCACACATAAAGAATAATACGTAATCCAAGTAGAGTGATATTTAATAGAGTTAACATAGAGTGACATAGCATAATGTTATTACAATCCAAATATGGAAGTGTAGTAATATTACAACCACAGTGACATAGTAGTTAGAAGTCATGATACTCTCCCTCAATCTCTCCCCCTCTGACATCAAGACACCAAAAAGGAAAAGACTAAGAGAGAAGAGAGCCTAAGCCTAGTCGTCATCACTCTCACTCTCCTCACCATGATCTTCATCGCTCTAGGTTGCTTCTTCATCGTCCTCCTCATCATCTGGATCTTCCTCTTCATCCTCAATGGCGGGAGCAGCACTAGAGAGACCACCTCCACCACCAAGGAGAGCAACCTCTACGTCTGTGAGATCCAAGAAAGGTGTTAGCTCCTCGTCATCGGAAGCCTCTAGGAACATAACAATATCTGCCTTTTCACAAAGCTTCTTGAGGTATTTATCTTTCCTCCTAGCCATCTTCGGAGTTTTGATTTCAACTTTGCAGAAGAGGTGAAGATAGACTTCAAGAATTTGAGGACAACACTTGAAGAATCGCCGAAGGAGGAAGAGGCATGTGCGGGTGGAGGAGGAGGTGCATTGGGGGTACCCCTCCTAGAAGCTCCGCCAATCTTTGGCACGATAGGAGGAATTTGAGGGTGAAGGGGTCTATGCTTGACATCCTTCACAAACTCCAATCCCGACAGGCACATAATGAATGTAGCATATCCACACGAGGGGTTGGAGGTGTGGGACATGTTGAAGATGTCGTTGTAGATGTAGTCAAATACATTGAATTTCTCATCTTCATAGATTAGCTTCAGCAGGTGGCGGAGGTGTCCTTGAATCATCCCCGCATCCCCGTCTTTAGGTGCTAGAGTCTTTCTCAAGATCCGGTTTAGCACACTAAAGAATGGTCGGAGGATCTTGGTTGTGGGGGGATTGTAAGAGCCAACCTCGTACATGAATTCCATCTCCCCCAAATCTATCGCCGTGAGGTTGTGAATGGTCAACTCATGGCTCAAAAACTGCTCAAGTCCGAGAATCCGTGCAAACTCATCATATAGGACAAATTACTTGACTCCGTCCGTCATCCATGAGATCTTCCTGTCTCCAAAGGTGGAGAAGTAGCACGTGGTGTAAAACTAGGCTACCACCTCTGTGTTCCAGTCATATTGAAAGCTAAGAAGTTCCTTGAGACCATGATGCTCAGCTGCTTGTACAACTGCGTTGAAAGCTTGATGATTTTTCTTCTCCATATAGGGTCAATCGAACCACTAACCATCAACAACCGACGTCTTCATCCTCAAGTAGACAAGGCAATAGTAATTGCAATGGAAATCACACCAGAAGCGATGATCCGGTGTTGCCTTCTCATACTTGTAGGGATCCTTTTCCCTAAGTCTCCTCTCCTTTTCATATCCTTTCCCATGGAAGATGTTGCTCGAGAGCTCCGGTTGCCGGTTGGGGTTATTCATGGGAGGAGTCATGACCAAGGGCCCAATGAGGCCTTGTGGGAGAGCACTTGACTCCACGGGACGGTCTTGAATGACTAGTCCTCTGCTGGCAAGTGCCTTTCTCCTTGGTGCAGCCTTTTTGGTGGGCACCTTCTTGACTGGGGCCTTGCCTTTGCCCTTGAACGTTTTTCCTTCATTCATGGGTCCTTTTCCTTTGTCGGCCGCTTGGGCCCTTTCCTTTTCTCCCACGGAGACTAGCCTCTTCCTTCAGCTAGATTGCTCTTCTGCAGCTTGATTTTGAGCTGCCTCTCTCTCGTGTCGCTTTTTGGTTCTAGCTTCACGATGAGCTAGCTCTTGTGCAATCGCCATGTGCTCCTCTTCCTGACAGCAGTAAAGATCTTGCCGAGCCGCTTCACGCTGCGGGTCGGAAAGGGGTGGAGAGTTTTCATGTTGAGACATGCTGGAAGAACAATTAAACAAAGGTGTGAGTTTCAGATAGAAGATTATCGCGATAGAGGTGCAGCAAAAATACTAAGTTAGGGGTTGTCGGAGTGTGAGTTGCGACACTCCTCCCGGCCTACTCGGAAGCAGCCCGCGAGGTTCTTTTTTTTCTGGAGGGGGCTTGGCGCCCTTCGCGACCTGGGCTCGAAGGAGTATATGAACACGAGGATTTACGTGGTTCGGGCCGCTGGAGCGTAATACCCTATGTCCATGGGTGTGCTTGTTCTATTGCTTGAGCGCGAGTGCTTGTGCGTAGTCTGATCTTGAGTGTGGAGGGTCGGAACCCTTTGCAGGGTGGTCACCCCGGTCCTTTTATAGTCCAAGGTCGGGGTGGTTACAATGAGGCTTGGGGCCCGACAGGTGGCCCCAAAGCTTTGAGTGTCCTATACACGATCTAGGGCTTCCTCCTCTGAGTAGAGTCGCTGACAGTGGAGTTAAGTCCCTCCGTACAGTGCGCTGAGCGCCCCTAACCGTGTGTCATGTGTTGATGAAGACGTCGTCTTGTCGCCGCGTCTCCTCGCCCTGCTTGGTCGGCTGCATGCCGTTGGGCGGCACTGTTCCGCTGTCATGCCTCGCTGTCCTGTCTTGTCACCGTTATGGCAAACGGGCAAGGGACGGAGGCGTGTGCTGTGCGCATACTTCTGGGGAAGGCGCGAGCCTTGAATGCAAAGCTTGACAGCACACTTCCTTCTTGACTTCGTCGACCCACGACCCACGATGGATCGTGGGGTACGTGGTGGCTCTAGGGCCTTTATCGACGGGCTTGGTGTTTGGGGACCCGTGGCAGCTCCGGACCTCACCTCAGCAAGGAGGGCCGGACAGGAGCCCAGGGCACGTGTCAACGGGGAGGCTTAGGTCGGAGCTCGGGACACGTGTCAGCCCCGGTGCCGTTCTCTTCAGGAAGGTGACTCGAAGCCGGGGACACGTGGCAGCCCCGGACCTATCCTTAGCGGGGAGGCTCAGGCCAGAGCTCGGGACATGTGCCAGCCCCGGAGCTCGGGCACACGCGGTAGCCCCAGGGTTGTCCATGGGGCCCACGGTACGTGGCCTTTGTTGGGGCCCGCCTCAGCAGGGAAGCGGGGACCAGGCTCTCTTTTACCCACTACGCGGGGGTTATTTGGTCTGCAGAGTACCGCCCCTGGGCCCATCTCGGGAGAGGCATTGAGCCCACAGGTGGGGCCCCCATCTCTCCCGCGTGGTGGTTTTGAACCTGCGATTTGGAAACCGAAGTGGTGGTGATATTTTCGCGTCGTGGATGAGTGGTTGTACCTGGGAGGCAAAAAGGTTGCACGACTTCGGCGTAGTTGGCCCTTTCAATCGAAGCAGTTATCCGCCGTCGTGTTTACACCTGATTTGACAAGTCACGACAATACACTCGAGGGATTGCCTCGGGGTAATTACTGCAACAGCCCATGTGTCGCAGGAATACCGCGCAGCTTCCCTCGGGAACCGCCGGATGTTCCCAAGGTTTTACTCGCTGTCCCGCCAGTGCGTGCACCTGGGTCGTACCTATCATTGGCGGGGGTGAATTCTAAGGCGACGTGCTCGAGGGGTTACCTCGGTGCACTTACTGCGACAACCAACTTGGTTGGTTGCTGCAACTCCACCACGCCTCTTTTCTCGGGAACCACCGGACGTCCCCAAGATGTTACTCACCTGGCCCCTAGTGTCTGACGGGTGTACTTGGGTCCTACCCATCTACAGGGGAGGTTAGTGTTGAGGCGTCGTGCCCGAGGGGCTGCCTCGGGTCACTTACTGCGGCAACCGATGACTTTGTCGCACCGCTTTCCTCGAGAACCGCCGGACGTTCCTGAAAGGTTATCCCCTTGGCCACCAATGTCTGACGGGTGGACCTGAATTCTACCCATGGTTGGGGGAGGCGATTAACCCACAGCGTGCAGAGGTGAAGCCTAATCGCCACACCTATTGCCCTGCCAGAGGTCATGGTTGAGTATAAATGGAGGCTTTCCGATGCTGGATGGCACCCTCACTCACCATGTGGCCTTTGCTCTCCTCTTGAGCACTCGAAGTCTCTGCTTCCCAGCACTTCGCCCTCCATACGCCCTCCGACTAGTCGTCGTCTTTGTCCACTTTGCCGAGATGTTCGTATGTGAGCGGCCTTCGGTGAGGTTCTCTGGTACATCCCCCCTTGACGGCCTTAGGTAGAAGCACATGCCATCCTGACGGTGTGCCGGTGGCGGGAGAGGCCGTCAAGGACAGGGTCCTCGACTCGCAGTGAATCCCTGCGCTAGTGTCGTGTGGGACATGTCCTCTAGGCGCCTCGCCGAAGGAGGACTTCCTGCCCGTACCGGAGGAAGGCTAAGTCCAGAGGGATCTTGAATGTAGCCTAGAGGGTGGTGAATAGGCTTTTCGACGCTTTGTTAATCCCTGAAACACTTAGTAGATTTATCAAATACAGGGAAATCGGACTAGTCCTATAGAGTGCAGACTAGTCCGTTTTCTACTAAGAGAAAAATTGGGCCAGTCCGGTACTGTACGAACCAGTCCGGTATGCGTGGACTAGAGAGATCAAGATTGATCAATATTTTCACTTCTAGTACCCTATGCAGCGGAAATTAATTGATAACCTAGATGTATTACAACAGTGAAACAATGAATGACGGAGATCAACTTTGATTTCAATGCTTCAACGTGAATTTCACAAGATTAATTAAACACTAGAATATGATGAACAATAAATGAACACGAGTAGGAGACAAGATTTTATCCCGAGGTTCGATTCCACGAAGGAAATCTACGTCCCCGTTGAGGATTCCACTAAGGACCGGGTCTTCACCAACCCTACCCTCGTCGAATCGACACGAGGTCGATTCTCTTCCACTAATCACAAAGGGCAAATAAATTGTTCAAGGGGCCTGCTCACAAGTTGAGGGCTCCCCAGGAATTACAATGAATGAACACAGCCAAACACAGTCAAAAGATGAACAATAAACGAACAACAGTGTGCGAGAGATCAAACCCAAGAGCTCAAGATGTGTAGAACAAGTCTCTCCTTTGATCAATTGCTAATCCCCAAAGATTTGATCCTTCTTGGGATAAAATGTGCGGAGAGATGTGAATTTTGGGCTCTTGGGAGGTGTGAAGGAGCAGGGGGTCAAAAAGTTATGGTGGTATGGCCGTACACCTATTTTTATAATAGGGTTTCTAATGGTTACGTTAGGGTTTGTGATGTCCGGACTAGTCCGTTGTAGACTCCAGACTAGTCCGGTGTGCCGCGTGTGAAAACCCTAAGTGTTGTGAGATACCGGACTAGTCTGTAAGAGTGCGGACTAGTCCGTTGTCTATCCAGAGACAAAATCGGACTAGTCCGGTCCATATCGGACTAGTCCGTTTTCTAGTCAGAAAGAAAATCGGACTAGTCCGGTTGATATCGGACTAGTACGCACATGCTGATTTTTGTGCAATTAGTGTGATTTCTTTCACTTGAGCTCTTGGGGTGTGTTTCTCCAACACACTCTATACTAAGTAATCTAATCTTTTCAGCTCCTGAGCTCTTATCAATTTGGATCCTCCTTCTCCTTTCTTTTTGTGCTTTCTTCCTAATTTCTTTAAGAACCCGCGCTCATCTCAATAATTTTGTTAGGGTCTAATTTTTTTGTCATAAATCAACCAAAACCCACAAGGGATGCCTAGATGCACTTTCAATCTCCCCCTTTTTGGTGATTGATGACAACCAATTGAGATCACACAAATATAATAAGAAAAATTCAGATTTTCATAAAGTGTGCACATATAAGTTTTGAGTAAAATAGGCAATGTAGACATAAGACATATGTGCACTCTTTATGGTGGGGTGCAAAACTACATGTGTGAGCAATAATTTTGATGTGAATATCATAATGAGCATTGTCGAAGTGTTCGGTCGACACTTCCCCCGGGCCTGCACTGGGCAGCCCGCGGAGGTTCTTTTTTTGGTGGGGCTAGTCCCTTGCAGAGAGCTTGCGCGTATGGACGAGTTAGTAAGAGCTTGACACGGTGAGTTTTACGTGGTTCAGGCCGCCGGAGCGTAAAACCCTACGTCCACGGCGAGCTATGGAGCTCGCTGTATTGCTTGCTGCTCAGAACCGGAGTCCTGAGCTTGGGGGTGAGTTACAGCTTGGGAGTGAATGGCTAGCGTATGAGTTGCAGAGGTGCGAACCCTTTCTATCGTCGCCTACCCGAGTCTTTTATAGTCCAAGACTCGAGTGGCTTACAAGGGGGGCCCGAGACCCGTCAGGTGGTCCCGGGGAGATTGTCTGTCATCTACTGTATCTGCAGTTATGCCGGTAGTTGTCTCTGGCGAAGGCTTCTGAGTCTTCGTCTTGCAGCCCTGCCCATGCCGCATGCTAGTCGTAGTGGATGATGACGGCGGGGGCGACATGGGATGTCTTGTCACTGCGTTTATTGGCTGGCAGGCTCTGACACCGCGCGCCGGTCTGTGATGCGACTGGGCGCAACGACACCTGACAGAGGCGTGCTCCGCGTCACACCGCGCGCCGGTCTATGATGCGACTGGGCGCAACGGCACCTAACAGAGGCGTGCTCCACGTCTCCGTGTCTTGGGAAGACGCGGGCCTTGAATACCTTGTACGGGCAAGGTATGGGGCGCCTTTACGCCCGTTGCCTATCGCTCGGAGGCAGGCAGCGCCGTTCTGCTGGCCACGTGGCGGGCCCGGAGCCCTCCTCAGAGGAGAGGGGGGTCCGGCCCCGCGGGACACGTGAAGCCTTCGGACCTCTCCCCGCAGAGGGGGAGGTTCGGCTTCTGTCGGCCACGTGGCGGACCCGGATCTCCTCTCTGAGGAGAGGGAGGTCCGGCCCCGCCGGATACGTGGCACCTTCGGACCTCTCTCCCGCGGAGGGGGAGGTCCGGCTTCTGTATGCCACATGGCGGGCCCGGAGCTCTCCTCTGATGAGAGGGAGGTCCGGCCCGCCGGACGCGTGGCGCCTTCGGAGCTCTCCCTGCGGAGAAGGGCGAGATCCTCAGGCATTTTCCCCTGTGCGCGGGGGTACCCCATATCGCGGGTACCGACAGTGGCCCCCGGGCCCATCTCGGGAGAGATAGCGAGCCTGAGGTGGGACCTCCGTCTCTTCTGTTCCGCGCACTTTCTTGTCTTGAGTTCTCCATGTGCTGGCAGGGTCTTGACGGCTTCGGAGTTCAGCCTCTGAGGAGAGGGTGAAGCCTGGCATCGGAGCTCAGCCCTTGTGAAAGGGGGAGGTCCGACTTCGGAGCTCGCCTCTGAGAAGAGGGGTGGTCCGGGAAGTCATCGGAGCTCAGGCCCACGAAGGGCGTGAGGTCCGGCATCAGGGCTCGCTTCTGAAAGGAGTACGAGGGCTGGCATCGGAGCTCGGCCCAGCTGTGGGGGCGGAGGTCCGGAAGTCATCGGAGCTCAGGCCAGCAAAGGGCATGAGGTCCGACATCAGCGCTTGCCTCTGAAAGGAGGGCGAGGGCTGGCCGCGGAGCTCGGCCCAGCTGCGGGGGCGGAGGTCCGGAAGTCATCGGAGCTCAGGCCAGCGAAGGGCGTGAGGTCCGGCATCAGCGCTCGCCTCTGAAAAGAGGGCGAGGGCTGGCCTCAGAGCTCGGCCCAGCTGTGGGGGCGGAGGTCCGGAAGTCATCGGAGCTCAGGCCAGCGAAGGGCGTGAGGTCCGGCATCAGCGCTTGCCTCTGAAAGGAGGGCAAGGGCTGGCCGCGGAGCTCGGCCCAGCTGCGGGGGCGGAGGTCCGGAAGTCATCGGAGCTCAGGCCAGCGAAGGGCGTGAGGTCCGGCATCAGCGCTTGCCTCTGAAAGGAGGGCGAGGGCTGGCCGCGGAGCTCGGCCCAGCTGCGGGGGCGGAGGTCCGGAAGTCATCAGAGCTCAGGCCAGCGAAGGGCGTGAGGTCCGGCATCAGCGCTCGCCTCTGAAAATAGGGCGAGGGCTGGCCTCGGAGCTCGGCCCAGCTGTGGGGGCGGAGGTCCGGAACTGCTCAGTGGCCCCCCCTTTCCTGTCCTTTAGTCTCATTTGGCTTACTGTCCCAGGCCGGAATACGGGGCTTGGGTAATCCAGTGCACTTGGTCCCGGAGGTCTGGCCCCAGCCCCAGTCAGGGTGTAACCGTCCGGCCCCCTGGTACTCAGACCGTAGCGCCGGGGGGGCAGAGTGCGCATGCTTTGGGTGCAAGACCGGGCAAAGCAAGGCTCCTGACCCCCCGGTCTAGCGTAGGTCTTTTCTCGGAGGAGACCAACTGGCGGTACAGTGCCCTTACAGGGGGAGACCCAAAAGGCCACCGGGCCTCTGGCAGGTACCCCAAGCACTACCGCCTTCGGCAGGACGACAAATATCGACTATGCATGAGAGCAGGAAAGAGGAACCGAGTGTACAATGGACGCATACTGTCTAGAGCGTGGGGAGGTGTTCATATAAATTAATGCGTAATTTAAATAAACACCTAAGTAAGCATGGTGAACTTACTGGGGATGCGTCGGAGTGCCTGTCTTCACGCAGAGCGGGTCATGCGTGGCTTCGTCGTACGCCGGACACGGGGGGACCCCCATGGCGATCTCAGGGGGAAGCACGGCTTCGGCCCCGCATACCATGTGGAAGGGTAGTTCCTGTGACCCGGCCCTGGGAAGTCCGACTGGCCCTCGACATGGAGGAGCCGGTATCCCCCGACGGCTTTGGGTGCGCGTCTACACCGGTTGTGTGGGTCTGCTTGGCGTGGACCTGTCACGCATTGCATCCCTAACCGGTTTGACGGCGTCCAGGTGGCTCTCAGTCAGTAGGAGCCATGCCGGGTGGCTTAACCGACCGGCATGCGGGACGATGAGCGTTCCCAGCACTCGTCTCCTTGGACTACTGCGAGCTAGTCGCAGCCTTCCTCCTGGGTTATGCACCGCAATCGGATGTCGTGGCGCCACGCCAGTAAAGATACCAGCGCGTAGCACTTAGCCATCCGCACCACCCGTTCAGCGAATGCACGTTCATCAGGAAGGATGTCCTTCAAGGAGTCCCGGACCTCCGTGGTCCATGCATCGGGACTACTTGAGCTTCTGGATCTTGAGCCCTGGGTTGCACGGAGTCCCCAGTGACGCTTACGATCCTTTGGCGGCATCCATGGCTGCCGGGACTGCCTAGCTTCGAGGCACTGGTTCAGCCCCCTTCGCCCGGCTCGGCGGGCCGGGCTGTGGACCGCAGCAACGTCCTCTCGAAGACTCCTTCGTGCGCAGGGGCTCTGATGGAGGCCTTCGTTGAGAGGTCGTCAGCTGCGGCCTTGCCAGCGCGCGGTACATGGCGCAGGTCCAAGGCGAGGAAGTCTTTCTCCAACATCCGCACGTGGAGCAGATAAGCAGCTAGCTGTGGGTCATTGCAGGGGCATTCACCCTTAACTTGCTTGATAACTAGCTGGGAGTCACCCTACACCAACAACTGGCGAGCGCCCAGAGACAGGACTGTCTTTTAGGCCAAAGATGAGTGCTTCATACTCTGCCAAGTTGTTGGTTGCCTTGGAATTGAGACCATCATGTACCCAGACTGCTCCCCCGATGGCATGAAAAGCAGTACGCCGGCAGTGGCCCCCTGCTTTCGCGAGGAGCCGTCGAAGAAGAGCGTCCAGTGAGGCCCGGTGAAGACCGGAGCTCGGTACATTGGTTCACCGTCTTCGCGGCCCCCTGGGTCAGCCTTCGTTGGCGTCCACTCAGCCACAAAGTCAGCCAGTGCTTGTCTCTTGGCTGTCTGGCGTGGTCTGGAGCTCAGCTTGAACTCCGCCGTCTTCGGGCTGTCTTCCGGCTTCGGAAGCTGGCAGTGAGTGCCAATTCCGCCCTTCGGCTGCTCTGGCGCACTTGTCCGCCAGGCTAAAGAGCTCAGAGGCATCGCAGACCTCTCTGGTCGCAAGCTTCTCAAGCATCTTCTCGTCCCTCACACCTTGTCGGAATGCGACCACTACTGATGCATTCGGGATGTGGGGGATGGTGTTGCGTACATGGGAGAACCGCTGGATGAAGGAGCGCAGTGATTCCCCAGGTTGTTGCTTGATGGCGTGGAGGTCAAGCTCCGTGCCGGGACGGGTGTAGGAGCTGCCGAAGTTGGCGATGAACTGCCGGCAGAGCTCTCCCCAGGAAGTTATGGAACCCTGAGGGAGGTTCATGAGCCAAGACCGGGCCGGGCCGGTCAAGGCGCCGGTGAAGTAGTTGGCCATGACGACCTCATCCCCTCTTGCGGCAAGAACGGCGGTGGAGTAGATCTGGAGGAACTCCGCCGGGTTGACGCTGCTGTCGAACTTTTTGGGCAGGTGCGGCCGAAACTTGCGCGGCCACCTCGCGAAGCGAAGGTGGGGCGCCAGGGCCGCACATCCTGCTCCTGTTGCTGCAGGTATTGGTGCTGCGAACGCTTGGTTCGCGCGTGGCACAGTGTACCCCGGTATGGGCAAGGCTGCACCATAGGCCGGGGGCGCCGTTTGCAGGACATATGACTGTGGCACCATAGCCTGCTCTTCAAGCTGCGTCGAGACCGACGTCACGCTGTCGCCAGCCTCTTGGTTGCGACGCCTTTCTCGACGTTGCTCGAGGTATACCCGGGCATCTTGGCCCAAGTGACACCGTTCTAGCTCTGTCTTCAGATATGTTGTCTAGAGCCTGGTGGAGCTGGAATCTGCCGTCTGCTCGCCAACCATTGGTGTGCGCATCAGCGACGCAGCCGGTTGGCCGGAGCGTCGTCCCCGCCGGAGTCGAGGGTTCGCGACGGCGACGACGAGACGGTCTACCTCGTGAATCCACTGCTGGGTCGCTGCCTGAGGCGCGTCCCCAGCAGGCGGATTGTGCAGTAGCGCTCTTGCTGCGGCTGGCGCACCCCCGCCGGGTATGCCCAGCACTACTAAAGACCTGACGCTGGTTGGAGCCTGCATTGCCGGGGTCGGCGCTGCCAGAGCCGGTTGCTGGCTCCCAGTACAGGTACTGGTGCCGCGAACGCTTGGTTGCGCCTGGCCCAGTGTATCCCGGTATGGGCAAAGCTGCGCCATAGGCCGGGGACGCCGCTTGCAGAGCACATGGTTGTGGCTTATGCTGCGCGGCGTACGCCTGGGGCAGAGCTCGCGTGGCGAAGGTCTGCCCTTCAGGCTGGGTCGAGGCCGACGTCATGCTGTCGCCAGCCTCTTGGGTGCGACGCCTTTCTCGACGTCGCTCGAGAAGCACTCGGGCATCTTGGCCCAAGTGGCATCGCTCCAACTCTGCCCTCAGGTCCGTTGACGGAAACCTGGTGGAGCTGGAGTCCGCCGTCTGCCCGTCAACCGTTGGCGTGCGCGTCAGCGACACAGCCGGTTGACCAGAATGTCGTCCCCGCCGAAGACGAGGGTTTGCGGCGGCGACGGCGAGACGGTCTACCACGCGAATCCACTGCTGGGTCGCTGCCTGAGGCGCGTCCCCAGCAGGCGGATTGTGCAGTAGCGCTCTTGCTGCAGCTAGCGCACCCACGCCGGGTACGCCCAGCGCTACTGAAGACCTGACGCTGGTTGGAGCTTGCATTGCCGGGGTCGGCGATGCCAGAGCCGGCTGCTGGCTACCAGCTTGTGCCGACACACTCCGTCCTGAGTGCGTCGACATGTACTCCCCGCTGGTCACGGTTCGCCGTGAACGCGGAGGAGGAGAGTTTGCCGCTGAAGGAAGCTTGGTCATCTTCGTCGGCGGAAACTCGTCGCGCAAGGGAAAGCCCCCTACCTGGCGCGCCAAATGTCGAAGTGTTCGGTCGACACTTCCCTCGGGCCTGCACTGGCCAGCCCGCGGAGGTTCTTTTTTCGGTGGGGCTAGTCCCTTGCGGAGAGCTTGCGCGTATGGACGAGTTAGTAAGAGCTTGACACAGTGAGTTTTACGTGGTTTAGGCCGCCGGAGCGTAAAACCCTACGTCCACGGCGAGCTATGGAGCTCGCTGTATTGCTTGGTACTCAGAACCGGAGTCCTGAGCTTGGGGGTGAGTTACAGCTTGGGAGTGAATGGCTAGCGTATGAGTTGCAGAGGTGCGAACCCTTTCAATCGTCGCCTACCCAAGTCTTTTATAGTCCAAGACTCGGGTGGCTTACAAGGGGGCCCGAGACCCGTCAGGTGGTCCTGGGGAGATTGTCTGTCATTTACCGTATCTGCAGTTATGCCGGTAGTTGTCTCTGGCAAAGGCTTCTGAGTCTTCGTCTTGCAGCCCTGCCCATGCCACATGCTAGTCGTAGTGGATGATGACGGCGGGGGCGGCATGGGATGTCTTTTCGCTGCGTTTATTGGCTGGCAGGCTCTGACACCGCGCGCCGGTCTGTGATGCGACTGGGCGCAACGACACCTGACAGAGGCGTGCTCCGCGTCACACCGCGCGCCGGTCTGTGATGCGACTGGGCGCAACGGCACCTGACAGAGGCGTGCTCCGCGTCTCCGCGTCTTGGGAAGACGCGGGCCTTGAATACCTTGTACGGGCAAGGTATGGGGCGCCTTTACGCCCGCTGCCTATCGCTCGGGGGCAGGCAGCGCCGTTCTGCTGGCCACGTGGCGGGCCCGGAGCCCTCCTCAGAGGAGAGGGGGGTCCGGCCCCGCGGGACACGTGAAGCCTTCGGACCTCTCCCCGCGGAGGGGGAGGTTCGGCTTCTGTCGGCCACATGGCGGACCCGGAGCTCCTCTCTGAGGAGAGGGAGGTCCGGCCCCGCCGGATACGTGGCACCTTCGGACCTCTCTCCCGCGGAGGGGGAGGTCCGGCTTCTGTATGCCACGTGGTGGGCCCGGAGCTCTCCTCTGAGGAGAGGGAGGTCCGGCCCCGCCGGACGCGTGGCGCCTTCGTAGCTCTCCCTACGGAGAAGGGCGAGATCCTCAGGCATTTTCCCCTGTGCGCGGGGGTACCCCATATCGCGGGTACCGACAAGCATAATCATAAAATCATCAAGAGTCTCAAGCCTACATAGCAGTTTTAAACATGCATCATTAATCAAAATCATAACATAATCATCATTTCACATTACATGTCCAAAAGCATAATGATAGCATAAATCTTACAAAAGTTCATTTCTTAAACTAGGACATAAAAAGAAGAGCCTACGACCTAAGACTCCCCCTCAATCTCTCCCCCTTTGGCATCAAGGCACCAAAAAGAAGGAGAGGAGGGATCTACTTGTAGTCGTTGGCTCACTCCTCGTTGTCGGTCCTTTCTTCGTCTTCATCATCAGGCTGAGGAGGAGAGGACCACTCGTCGTGCCAAAGTATGCACGCTCTGATGGAGAGAGAGGAGGAAGCTCTGTGAAGTCAGATGCAGAGTCCTTTGAGATGTCTGGAGATCCAATGGGCTATATATCCAGTTTTTGGCATATTTCTTTGACATTGGCCTTCATGTATCTCATTTCTTATTTTCTTGCCTTGTTCATCTTATGAAGCATCATCTCAGTTTTGCAGCGAGAACTAAAAATAGCAGCCAAATACTTCATAATTTCATTAGAGGACCTTTTGTGTGGAGAGGCTTTAGTCTTGGACGAAGGCCTTGCATCTTCTTGAGCTCTCTCTGGATGTTCTTCAGGTGAGCTAGGTGAGGGAGCAGCTGGGAGAGAGGCTTGAGGAGGTTTCTGAGGCATTAGAGCAGTGTGCTCCACATCCTTCACAAACTCAATTCCTGTGACTTTTTCAATCATGGACATCAAGTATGGTGCATAGCCACATGAACGGTTTGGTGTGCAGGATGTGTTCACCATGTCATTCCAAATGTAATTGAAGATATCAAATCTTCTCCTCCTGCTGATTACTTTCATCAAGGTTCTCAAGTAACCTTGGACACTCCCGACATCTCCATCCTTTGGAGCAATGGTCTTCCGGAGCACTCTGTTGACAACAATGAAGAAAGGCTTCATGTTCTTGGTTGAGGGAGGATTAAATGGGAGTCGAGTATCATATAGGAATTCCATCTTGTCCTTCTCCACAACTTCAAGATTCTGAATCACAATCTCATCATTGCCGGTGTCCTCAAGGTGCAGCAGTCTGGCAAACTCAGTATAAGAAATTATGTACTTGGATCCATGTGTCATCCATGTCACTTTGTCTTCTCCATCGTGGGCAAAGTGGCAAGTTGCATAGAACTGGGCAATGATCTCATCATTCCAGTTGTATCTGAAGGAGAGCAATTCCTTGAGACCGTGTCTCTCTGCAACCTCTATAACCTCCTCAAAGGCTTCACAGCTCTTCCTTTCAAAATATGTCCAGTCGATCTATTGACCGCGGACCACTGGAGCCTTCATTTGGAGGTACACCAAACTGTAATAGTCCGAGTGAAAGTTGCTCCAGAATCTCTTGTCAGCTTCCTTTTTGCCAGAGCTATAGGCATCAACCTTCCTCAGATTCCATGCCACATCACTCCCCTTGCCATTGAACTTCTACTCCGAGGGATCCCTATTTCCCTGCCTTGGAGCTGTCATCTTAAGGGGACCAATCGGGCCGGAAGCAAGCCCCTTTCCCTTTCCCTTGGTTTGGCGTTGAGCCGCCGAGCTAGAATCAGCCATATTTGCTCTTGAAGCTGGTCTCTTGATTGTAACCTTTCGGTGAACCCTAGGTGGGGTGAGGGAAGGCTCGGCAGCACGATCTTGTCTCCTTTTGGAGCGAGACTCCGGAAGATGAGACATCACATCTTGATCTTGATCCATCTCGGCTTCAAAGTCGGAGAGATTTTCATTCGATCCCGACATGATTTCTGACAAGGAAGATATAAAGGACATGAATAATCAAGGAGGACCAGGGATTTCATTGAATTGACAAAAGTTAAGATTCTGATCAGGGCTTACCGGACTAGTCCGGTGTTCAGGGTCGGACTAGTCCGGAGTACCAGACTTGTCCGCCCTAATAATGGACTAGACCGTTATGAGGCTCCTCAAGCCCTAACTTGTTGAAATTTGATGTTATTCAATGCAAATATGATCTAGGGTACATTGAATACATCAATAGAGCATGTATTGATTGGAGGAGCTAAGCCAATTAAGCAAAAACAAAGAAAATAGAAGATTCTAGGGTTTGGAGAGAAGTTTACCAAATCCTTCGATTCAAGGTGTTGAAGGAGTTCTTGATGCGGACTAGTCCAGGGTCTTCGATCCCTTTGCAGGGGAGATCGATTCCCACAGAGATTTGGGTGGTTTTGATGGAGAAATCTCAAATCCGCCTTGGGAGCACTTGAGTGAGGAGAGAGAGCGTGGGAGGTGTTGTGAGGATGAAGAGGATTAGGTCTGAGCCGGCGCTAGGGTTATGGAATCGAAATATCGGACTAGTCCGTGGTTGTCCGGACTAGTCCGGACTAGCGGACCAAGTGCGGACTAGTCTGTAAGTGCGGACTAGTCCGGGGTGACCACGGACTAGTCCGTGGTCCCTTGTACATAAATGTACAGAAATATATATATGTATTCAAAGGTTCCTATTAAGGAATAGGGGACAAAGGCACACAGATATTCTTGATGAATATGATCAGTAAACATACAACAATCAAGCTATGACCATAATTCACCAATATCAAGTAACTAACATAGTTTATAGGAGAAAAATAGAGAGAGATGATTTTTCAACACAATTAACATGATTTTGAGGATGGTCATACATGTATGCAAGTTTTCAAGCCACATTTCGAGCATCAAGGATATGTAGTTCATTTCGGAGCTCACAAAAGCGTTTTTCATCAAGTGGCTTGGTAAAGATACCGGCTAGTTGTTTTTTAGTGTTGACATGGGAAATGGCTATGTCGCCTTTCATTGAGTGCTCTCTCAAAAAATGATGCCGGATATCTATGTGTGGTTCTAGAGTACTCAACAGGGTTATGGGCAATTTTAATTGCACTCTCATTGTCACAAAGGAGTGGAATACGGCTCATATTGTAACCGTAATCCCTTAGAGTTTGTCGCATCCAAAGGAGTTGTGCACAACAACTCCCGGCTGCAACATACTCCGCTTCGTACGTGGATAAGGCAATTGAATTTTGTTTCTTGGAGGACCAAGAAACTAAGGATCTACCTAGGAATTGGCAAGTACCGGAAGTACTTTTTCTATCTACCTTGCATCCGGCATAATCTGCATCGAAGTATCCAATGAGATTGAATCTTGAACCTTTGGGATACCAAAGACCTAGGTTGGGTGTATGAACTAAATATCTCAAGATAATTTTAACGGCTGTCAAATGACATTCCTTAGGATTGGCTTGAAACCTTGCACACAAACATACACTCAACATGATATCAGGCCTAGATGCACATAAGTAGAGTAAGGAGCCAATCATGGAACGATATACCTTTTGATCCACATTTGGTCTGTCTTCATTGAGATCCAAGTGTCCATTAGTCACCATGGGAGTCTTTATGGGCTTTGCTTTGTCTATTCCAAACTTCTTTAGAATGTCTTGAGTGTACTTTGTTTGGCTTATGAACGTCCCGTCCTTTTGTTGCTTCACTTGGAATCCCAAAAAGTACCTCAACTCTCCCATCATGGACATCTCGAATCTATCTGTCATAATCTTACTAAATTCTTGACAAAAGAATTTGTTAGTTGAACCAAATATAATATCGTCATCATAGATTTGGCAAATGAAGAGATCATCATCAAAGTATTTAGTGAACAAGGTGTTACCAGCTTTTCCAATCTTGAAGTTATTTTCAATAAAAAAATCTCTAAGGCACTCATACCAAGCTCTAGGAGCCTGTTTGAGGCCATAGAGAGCCTTACGCAGTTTGAACACATAGTCGCGGTGCTCTTGATCTTCAAAACCGGGTGGTTGCTCCACGTACACCTCCTCCTTGATCGGTCCGTTGAGAAAGGTGCTGTTCACGTCCATTTGATAAAGCTTGAAATCATGGTGATTAGCATATGCAAGTAATATACTAATCGATTCAAGCCTAGCTACGGGAGCAAAAGTCTCATTGAAATCCAAACCTTTGACTTGTGAGTACCCTTTTGCCACAAGTCGTGCCTTGTTCCTTGTCACCACTCCATGTTCGTCTTGCTTGTTGCGAAAGACCCATTTAGTGCCGACGACGTTGGACTTGGGTCTTTCAACAAGCTCCCACACTTCGTTCCTTTTGAAGTTGTTCAATTCTCCTTGCGTCGCCATCACCCAATCCGGATCTTTTAATGCATCCTCAACCCTGTATGGTTCCAAAGAGGATACAAAAGAATAGTGTTCACAAAAATTAGCCATGCGAGATCGAGTTGTTACTCCCTTTCGGATGTCACCGATTATGTTGTCGACGGGGTGATCTCTTTGGATGCTTTGGTGTACCCTTGGATGTGGCACTTGTGGTCTTGAGTCTTCATTATCATCTTCTTCTCCCCCTTGATAGTTGTCCTCGTTGATGTTTTGATCTTCTTGATTTTATTGAGGTTGATCTTGTATGAAAGTTCCCCCTTGATCATTTTCCTCCACGTGTGGTTCATTTTCTTCATTCGCATTTGAAGTTGGCACTTGTGGTCGAACATCGCCCAATGCCATTCTTCTCAAAGCTTGACATGGAGCTTCTTCTTGATCTAGCACACATTGATCAACTTGCTCTTCTTGAGAGCCGTTAGTTTCATCGAACACTATGTCACATGCTACTTCAACAAGTCCGGAGGTTTTGTTGAAGACATGATAAGCGTAGGAGTTCGAATCATAGCCAAGTAAGAAACCTTCATCGGACTTCGAAGCCCTTGGCTTCTTGTTTAAAATATAACATTTTGAATCAAAAACTTGAAAATATGAAATATTCGGCTTGTTACCCGTGAGTAGTTCATATGAAGTTTTCTTGAGCAACCGATGAAGATATAGTCGGTTTATGGCGTGACAAGCGGTGTTAACCGCTTCAGCCCAAAACCTGTCCGAAGTCTTGTATTCATCGAGCATTGTCCTCATCATCTCATGAGAGTTATGTTATTCCTTTCGGCTACTCCGTTTTGTTGAGGAGTATATGGCGCTGAAGAATTCGTGCTTTATCCCTTCTTCGTCTAGATACTCCTCAACTTGGGTGTTCTTGAATTCTGTCCCATTGTCACTTCGTATGTTCTTGATCTTCAATGAGAATTCATTTTGGGCACGCTTGAGGAACTTCTTGAGGGTTCCTTAAGTTTCTGTCTTATCATGCAAAAAGAAAACCCACGTGAAGCGTGAAAAATCATCAACAATGACTAGACCGTCTTTATTACCGCCGATGCTTATGTAAGCAATTGGACCGAATAGATCCATGTGGAGGAGCTCAAGCGGTCTTGTTGTAGTCATGACATTCTTTGCGGGATGGGGTGCTCCTACTTGCTTCCCTGCTTGGCACGCTCTACACGACCTGTCTTTCTCAAAAACAACATCCTTTAAACCTCGGATTGGATCACCTTTGAGGAGTTTTTGAAGATTCCTCATACCAACATGTGCTAGCCATCTATGCCACAGCCAACCCATGTTGGTCTTTGCAATCAAGCATGTGTCAAGTTTGGCATTATCTTTGTTGAAATCAACTAGATAAAGTTTTCCCTTCAACACACCCTTGAATGCAATTGAGTTATCACTCCGTCTAAAGACAGTCACACCCTCATTAGTGAATAAGCAATTATAACCCTTGTCACATAATTGAGATATGAACAAAAGGTTATAATCCAAGGAGTCAACGTGTAAAACATGAGAGAGAGTATGTTGTGATAAAATTGCAATTTTACCGGTACCAAGCACTCTTTCTTGACTATTATCACCAAAGTAAATGCCTTCGTTTGGATCTTCATTTTCTTCATATTCCATGAACATTCTTCTTTCTCCGGTCATGTGATTGGTGCATCCATTATCTGGCACCCATTTTGCTCCACCGGATGAATAAGTCTGCAAAAACAATTTATGCCTTGGTTTTAGGTACCCAAGCTTTCTTGGGTCCTTTGAGGTTAGTCACAAGTGATTTGGGTACCCACACATGAGACTTGGTGTTCCCATGGCGTGGCCCAACATATTTAGCATAAACTTTTCCAAGATTACTTTTCATAAGTACATATGAAGCATCAAAAGTTCTAAATAGAAGTTGTTGTTCATATGTGTTCACAGTGTTAAATTTATCAACATTATTAAGTTTTCTTACTTGAGAAGAGTTTCCCTTGACAAAGACAATGCAATCCTTGTTATTCTTGTGATTTCTAGCGTTTTGCTTTTCACCATAAGAATATCCAATGCCATATTTGACATTAGGAGGTCTTGTGACCGAGTATGCACTGCATGCATATTTGATCTTTTCCTTGTCAAATATGCCACTTTGAGAAGATTGCTTGTCCTTTGTCGAGTTTGTCTTTTTCTTCAAGTTATTGTCACTTTTGGCACAAGCACAAGTAATACTAGTTTCAGATTTTATATGTTGAGATGGTGAGCTTGAAGTGGATGAAGAACCACTTTGTTTTAGTAACTCAACTTGTACCTCAAGGATCTTGTTAACTTTGGTTAAGTTAGCAAGTTCATCCTTGATGGTGGTGTTTGAGTCTTTTAACTTCAAGCAAGCTTCCTTCCTTGAAGCTAACTCAAGTTCTAGTGATTTACTTCACCCCTTTTCAAGTTAAAGAAGCTTTTCAATCTCAAGATACTCCTCCTTTTGGGAGATGATCATATCTTACTGACGATTGACTAACTTCTCCATATCAACAAGCTTATCAAATAGAAATTTCATCTTAGCAGCTGTCTTTTTGTCTAAACCCCTAAGCATATATTCATTTTCATCACTGCTATCATCCTCACTAGAATTATCATTATCACTAGTAAAAGAATGTGAGAAGGAAGAGTTAGTTGTTACCTTTCTTTTACCTTCCTTTGCCATTAGACAAGTGTTGTCGGTGTTCTTCCATGCGCCTATGGTTGGAAAGAGAGTGAATTTCTTGGTAGTCTTATTTATGGCTATGTGGCCATCTTCTCTTCTTCTTCGGATGAGGATTCATCATTGGAGTCCCACTTCTTCCCTAGATGCGCTTGGCCATATTGCTTCTTCTTCTTGAACATTTTCTTTGGTTGAGGCTTGTTGTCTTTAGTCTTCTTCTTGTTTTCTTCATATGGACAATCTACTATGAAATGGTCATATTCTCCGCAGTTGTAGCACGCCCGTCTCATCTTGGGTCTCTGTTTGTCTCTTTGTCTTCCTTCGTTTGAGCTGCTACCCTTTCTTCTTCTCATCATTTTCTTGAACTTCTTCATGAACAAGATCATGTATTCTTCATCGATATCACTACTTTCATCATCACTGTTGTCTTCTCCATGAGTTCCTCGAGCTTCTTTTGATACGGGTTTACAGGTTGACTTCAAAGCAACTCCTTTCTTCTTTGCCGAGGTGAGATCGGCAATTTCCTGGACATGTTTGGCTTGCTTCTCCATCATTTCAAAGTTGATGATATTTCCAAAAAGTTCGTCTGGGGTCATTTTTCGGTACCCGGGGCTTTCTCTAATCATAGAGCAGAGAGTCACGTTGCGAGGCATGAATGCTCTGAGAATCAACTTCACGACCTCATGATCATTCCATTTCTTGCTGCCATAAGCTCGGACTTTGTTGATAAGATTCTTCATTCGATTGTACATATCTTGAATCTTCCCAATTCACCTTCAATCATTTCTATCTTGGCTTCACGTACATGACAGTCACCTTCATGTGCTGTTTGTAGTGTGTCCCATATCTCCTTGGAAATTTCAAGTCCATCCACCTTGGTAAACTCGTCTCGGTTAGTGATGACGTGATCACAGCTGCAGCTTGAGCATTCCGATGAACGGCTTGTTCTTGGCTTGGGGTCAGCTCTTCATCATCATCCGGGATATCTATCCCTGTACACACTATATGCCACAAATTTGGGTTAAGAGATATAAGGTGCATTTTCATGTTTTGTCTCCACATTGAGTAGTCATTGCCATCAAATTAAGGTGCTTTCCCTAGAGGAATTGATAAGTAATGACTATTGTTAGAATTTAAACGCTCATAGTCAAAAGGATATAGGGGTCTGTGTGACTACCCCCTTTCATCTTCTTTTCATCATCAATCTTCTTCTTCCCTTTTGGAGAGAGTGCCTTCTTCTGTAGAAGAGCTTTGAGTTGGAGAACCTCATCATCATCTTCCTATGTCTTGAATGGCACCGAGTAGCTTCTTTAGCTTTTGAGTTCTTTCATCATTACTCTTTTCATCGTCGATCTTCTTGTGTACATCGTTGACGTCTGGCATCGTCTCTTCGAGTGGTGAGTCTCTTTTGAAGAGTTTGGCTCTGATACCAATTCAATGTAGCCTATAGGGGGGTGAATAGGCTTTTCAACGCTTTGTTAATCCCTGAAACACTTAGTAGGTTTATCAAATATAGGGAAATCGGACTAGTCCGGTAGAGTGCGGACTAGTCCCTTTTCTGCTCAGAGGAAAATCTGACTAGTCCGGTACTGTGTGGACTAGTCCGGTACTGTGCGGACTAGTCCGGTATGCGTGGACTAGAGAGATCAAAATTGATCAATATTTTCACTTCTCCCTATGCAGCGGAAATTAATTGATAACCTAGACGTATTACAACAATGAAACAATGAATGATGGAGATCAACTTTGATTTCAATGCTTCAACATGAATTTCACAAGATTAATTAAACACTAGAATATGATAAACAATAAATGAACACGAGTAGGAGACAAGATTTTATCCCGAGGTTCGATTCCACGAAGGAAATCTACGTCTCTGTTGAGGAGTCCACTATGGACCGGGTCTTCACCAACCCTACCCTCGTCGAATCGCCACAGAGGCCGATTCTCTTCAACTAATCACAAAGGGCAAATAAATCGTTCAAGGGGCCTTCTCACAAGTTGAGGGCTCCCCAAGAATTACAATGAATGAACACAGTCAAATACACTCAAAAGATGAACAATAAACGAACAAGAGTGTGCAAGAGATCAAACCCAAAGAGCTCAAGATGTGTAGAACAAGTCTCTCCTTTGATCAATTGCTAATCCCCAAAGGTTTGATCCTTTTTGGGTTAGAATGTGTGGAGAGATGTGAATTTTGGGCTCCTGGGAGGTGTGACGGCGCAGGGGGTTAAAAAGTTATGGTGGTATGGCCGTACACCCCTTTTTATAATAGAGTTTCCAATGGTTAGGTTAGGGTTTGCGATGTCCGAACTAGTCCGTTGTAGACTCCGGACTAGTCCGATGTGCGGCGTGTGAAAAACCCTAAGTGCTGTGAGATACCGGACTAGTCCGTAAGAGTGCGGACTAGTCCGTTGTCTATCCAGAGACAAAATCGGACTAGTCCGGTCCATATCGTACTAGTCCGTTTTCTAGTCAGAAAGAAAATCGGACTAGTCCGGTTGATATCGGACTAGTCCACACATGCTGATTTTTGTGCAGTTATTGTGATTTCTTTCACTTGAGCTCTTGGGGCGTGTTTCTCCAACACACTCTATACTAAGTAATCTAATCTTTTCAGCTCCTGAGCTCTTATCAATTTGGATCCTCCCTCTCCTTTCTTTTTGCGCTTTCGTCCTAATTTCTTTAAGAACCTGCGCTCATCTCAACAATTTTGTTAGGGTCTCATTTGTTTGTCATAAATCAACCAAAAACCACAAGGGATGCCTAGATGCACTTTCAGATCTAGCCTTCCTCATGGTACTGTTGTGGACAACAAAACCCGCCATAGGTGGCGTTTTGGCCCACATGACACTGGAGGTCTTCGTTGCCTCGGTCCAGCATGCGTTGTTGCCTTCCTCGGTCTTATAGCAGGTGACCGTCTCACTTTGCAGAGATTGGCTCGAGAGACAACCAGGCAGACCACGGAGTAGGAGATTACTCGACTTGTAGCTGCTGAGTTCCTTAATTGTCTTGTATCCCCTTTTGTACGCCAGAACTCTGTTATCAATGAAAGCATCTTTGTTTCAAGTCTCTCATTGTTCTATGTCGTGGGTATAGACTTCGGACCCTTAGCAGCGCAAGAGTCCAGAATGACTTAGCCAACATGGGTAGCTCCTTCGCCGATACCTTGAGCTTGTTCTTCTGGGTCCTTAGGAGCGTAAGGACCTAGGGTGCTCCGACAGTGTAGCTACCACCCCTTCCAGATCCTCGACAGTGAAAGGATTTGAAGGAGGTTCGACCCTTGTCCCCAGCTTTTCCTAGGGAAACACATGGCAGCTCCAGTCTTCTTCCCCTGAGGGAAGGCTCCACCCGGAGTTCAGGGCATGTGCCAGCTCTGGGGCTGTTCTCAGTGGGAAAGCAGCTCAGAACTTGAGGACATGTGATAGTTCCAGACTTTGCCCAGCATTAGGACCGGAGCCTTAGGTCATGCGTTGGTCCTGGAGCTCTAGTGCACGTGACAACCCCAGGGTTAACTTAGGGGCTTGTTTACGTGACTTACCCATTTGCAGTTGATATGCCTAAGGGAGCACAAACTGTAAAGAGGATATGCCCGCACCCGCGTGCGTGCTCCGGGGCTTCCCTCAACTGGGTGGTGGCTCCGTGTCAGGCGACGTGTGGCAGCTCCGATTTCCACCTCAGCAGGGAGGTTCCGGTCCGGAGCCAAGGGCACGTGTCTGCTCGAGAGCCGTCCTCAATCGGGGAGGAGGCTCGGTGCTGTGGGACACGTGGCAGCTCCGTACCTCACCTAAGCAGGAAGGTTCGGACCGGAGCCCGGAGCACATGTCAGCACCGGAGCCCTCTTCAGCGGGGAGGCGGTTCTGACCGGAGCCCAGGGCACGTGCCGACACTGGAGCTGTCCTCAGCGGGGAGGCGGCTCGGAGCCGGATGACACGTGTCAGCCCCGGATCTCACCTCAGCGGGGAGGCTTAGGCCAGAGCCTGGGACACGTGCCAGCCCCGGTGTTGTCCTCTTCGGGGAGGTGGCTCGGAGCCAAGGGACATGTGGCAGCTCCGGACCTGTCCTCAATGGAGGGGCTCCGGTCGGAGCCCAAGACACGTGTCAGCTCCAAAGCTCGGGTGCACGCGGTAACCCTAGGGCTGACCTTAGGGCCAAGGGTACGTGGCTTTGCCCGTTTACAGTTGATGTGTTTTGAGGAAGCACAAACTGTAAAGGAAGAATGCACAGGGCGAGGCAAGATATTCTCACTTTAGGCTCTTCTTCACAGGAGGAAACAAGCCGTATTTAGAAGGCAGCGACCCACCCCAGATGTTGAGAGTGATAGGACTCTTCTGGGACTTAGTTGTTCTAAGCGTTGTCCCTGGACACTAAGACACCCTTTTTGGAGGAAACAGGACCCTACTACTGTGCTAAACATAGAACTTACGGAGGTGTTCTATGTTCCAAAGATTGGGTAGAGGTACCCCATCCTCTATGGCTAGGCGCACACACCCGGGACAGCATACTTGTGTTACTCGGAAGGGGCCTTCCTAGCTGGGGGAGAGTTTGTTCCCCCCTTCTCGATTAAGTATCCGACGCAGCACTAGGTCACCCACCTCGAGCTGTCTACTCCGCACGAACCGCTGCTGATAACGCCGGAGCGCTTGACGGTATCGGGCATTTTCGGACAGCTGCTTGCCACCTTCGCTCATCGACAACGTTGATATCTTCACGCCGGAGCTGGTCATGCGTGGCTTTGTCGTACGCTCGGATACGAGATGGGCCCATGGTGATTTCCGGGGGATGGATGGTTTCAGCCCCATACACCAGAAAGAAGGGCATTTCCCCTATCGAGCGATTGAGGGACGTCCGGCTAGCCCGCAGTGTGCACAAAAGCTCTTCTACCCAATTGGCACCGTGCTTTTTCAAGCTGTTGTAGGTGCGCATTTTGAGTCCCTTGAGAATCTTGGCGTTTGCCCTTTCGACTTGACCATTGCTCTCTGGGTGAGCAACAGAAGCATAGCAAACTTGGATGTCGAGGTCATGACAGCAGTCTTGAAACACTGCACTAGTGAACTGGGTGCCATTGTCGGTGATGATTATGTGCGGACCCCAAACCGGCAGACAATTGATTTGATGAACTTGACTTCTTACTGCTTGTTGATGGTTATTACAGGGTAGCTTCCGGCCACTTGGTGAACTTGTCTACAGAGACGTAGAGGTACCGGTACCCTCCGATGGATCTGGGAATGGTCCTAGAATTTCCAGCCCCCACACAGCGAAGGGCCATGAGGGAGTGATCATCTGCAGCGTTTGTGCTGGTGTGTGGATCTGCTTAGCTTGTAACTGGCACACTTTGCATCTCATGACCAGGTTGACGGCGTCCTGGAGAGCTGTTGGCTAGTAAAAGCCATGCCAGAAGGCTTTACCGACCAGCGTGCAGGAACTTGCATGGTTCCCACACGCGCCCCCATGGATCTCTGCGAGTAGGTCGTAGCCCTCCTCTCGGGTTATGCACTGCAATAGGACGCCATTGGCGCCACGCAGGTAGAGATCCCCTTCTACCAGTGTGTATCTCTTAGCCAACCGAGCTATCCGTTCAGCGGATACACATTCATCGGGAAGGAAATTGTCTTTCAAGTAGTCTCGGATCTCCGTGATCCATGCATCGGGACCTACTTGAGCACTTGGATCTTGAGCGGCGGGTCGCACGAAGCCCACGGTGATGCTTACGATCCTTGGCGGGCGCCATGGTAACATGACCGCCGGGACTGCCAGCTTTGAGGTGCTGGTCCCGCCCCCTTCACCAAGTTTGGCCAGTCAGGCGGTAGGTCGCGACAACTTCCTTTCAAAGACCCCCTTAGGCACCAGAGCCCAAGTGGAAGCCTTTGTTGACAGGTCGTCGGCTATCGTGTTATTGGCACGAGGAACATGGCACAAGTCCAAGGATAATAAGTTCTTCTCCAACTTCTATACTTAGAGGAGATAAGATGTAAGCTGTGGGTCATTGCAACTACACTCTCCCTTGACTTGCTTGATGATCAGCTGAGAATCACCCTTGACCAACAACCGTTGGACGCCGAGGGATAGCGCGGTTTTCAACCCAAAGATGAGAGCCTCATACTCCTCCATGTTGTTGGTCACCTTGAAGTCAAGTCGCACCATGTACTTGAACTGCTCTCCTGTTGGTGTAATTAGCAAAACCCCCACTCCGGGACCCTGCTTCCGCGAGGAGTCGTCAAAGTAAAGAGTCCAGTAGGGCCCAGTGAAGACCGGAGCTCTAGGCTCTGGTTCACCGATGTCCTGGCCCCCTCGCTGGCATGGTGGTCGAGTCCACTCTGCCACAAAGTCGGCTGACGCCTGGCTTTTCACCGCATGTCACGGTAAGAAGTCCAGCTTAAACTCCGCTAACTCCTCAACCCATTTAGCTATGTTTAAAGCGGCGTTGGGGCTGTGGAGGATGGTTCTCAGTGGGTACGAGGTAACCACCAAAATCTTGTGAGCCTGGAAATAATGGCGCAACTTCCTTGACGCAATGAAGACTGCATAGAGCAGTTTGTGCACCTCCAGATATCTTGTCTTGGCGTCATGGAGGACCTCGCTGATGAAGTAGACCGAACGTTGGATGGTTTGGACCCTCCCGGAGGGGTCCGAAGTGTCGTCTAATAGAGGTCCAGGACTCGGGGACCTCTGGCCCCCAGGCCCGGGACTGCACTCTGGGAGCTCAGACCCAGGTGCACGTCTGTTGTCGGATCTAGGTATCTGGGACCCGACTAGTTCATCTTGGAGTGGTTTGGGACTCAAAGCCTCTAGCCCCCTTGTCCGAGACCGCATTCCGGGAGCTCGGACCCAGACGCACGCCGGTTGCCGTGTCTAGATGGCTGAGACCCCGCTAGTTCTCCTTGGGGAGATCCGGGACCAAAGGCCCCCAGGCCCTCGGGTTCGAGACCGCATTCCAGGAGCTCGGACCCGGATATGCATTGATCACTAGTTCCGCCTGTTTGGGGCATGATAACTTCCCCTTCCTAGGGACTTCCTGCGGAGTCTGGGCCCGGTGGCTTCAGACCAATGGCATCAGGAACCGTTCCTGGGACTTGAGATCGATGGAGTTCCGATCGATCTGCGACCAAGACCACACTCACGACCTTAGTTGTGGCAGCGATGTAGAGGAGTAATGGCTCGCCTTGTTCAGGGGCCACCTTTATGGGCAGCATTGTGAGAAACTTCTTCAGCTCGTAAAACACCTCATCTGCCTCCTTGGTCCATATGAATGGACTAGTTTTGCGCAGAAGCTTGAAGAACGGAAGAGCCCGCTTGACTAGTCTAGAGATAAATCGACTAAGAGCGGCCAAGCATCCGGTAAGCTTCTGCACGTCCTTGATGCGGGAAGGGGCCTGCATCAATTATATCACCTTAGTCTTCTCTGGGTTAGCTTCGATCCCTCGGTGTGATACCAAGAAACCGAGCAGCTTCCCAGCAGAGACCGCAAAGACACATTTGTCCGGGTTCAACTTCGTGCGTGTGGAATGCTGTGTGTCGAAGACTAGGGTCAGGTTGTTGAGCAGAGATGCTCGCGACTTAACCTTACCTACGATGACATCGACATAAACCTCGACCAGGTCCCGAATGAGGCTCCCGAACGTCTTGTGCATCGCGCGCACAAAAGTGGGAAGTCATTCTTAAGACCATAAGGCATGGACGCATAATAGTATAGACCGTCTACTGTGATGAATGCATTGTGCTCTCCATCCTCCCTAGACATAGGTATTTGGTGAAAACTTGAATATGCGTCTAGGAAACACAGTAGATCATGGCCATACGTAGAGTCGACTATTTGGTCTATATAGGGGAGAGGGAACAGGTCCTTTGGACATGACTTATTGAGGGTGGTGTAGTCGATGCACATACACAGCTTCCCGCTGGCCTTCAGGAAGGTGACGAGCGCGTCTTCCTATTTGCCTCCCAGGCACTTGGCAATCCGAGTGGTCTGGGCGACATCAGGACCGACTTGGACAACCTTGACCGGTACGTCTTCATCGTCCGAGGGCTGCACACGGGGTGCAGATGTCGTCCCTCGGTGATACAGGCTTGGAGGCAGTCGACTAGCTTCAGCGTGACCGGAGGCGGCCTCCTGTGCTGCCACCATCGCTTGGAGCTTTTCCAGTGCTGAGACAGCCTCGGTGCGCTCACCACAAATCTTAAGGACGCCACTCGGGGTTGGCATCTTTAAGACCAAATAGTCGTAGTGCGCTACCACCATGAATCGATACAGAGCTGGTCTACCAATTATGGCATTGAAGGGGAGGCTGACCTCTGCAACGTCAAAGATGACGCTCTCCGTTTGGTAGTTCTTAGGCATCCCAAATGTCACCAAGAGGGAGATACATCCGCACCGGGAGGCAAACTTTGAAATTCAAGGCTTCTTGTTAAGAATGTAACACTTGTTACCAAAGACTCTAAAGTAGGAGATATTTGGTTTGTTACCCATTAGAAGTTCGTAGGACGTCTTCTTCAAGAGACGATGGAGGTAGAGACGGTTTGTGGCATGGCAAGCGGTGTTGACCTCTTTCGCCCAAAACCGATCGGATGTCTTGTACTCATCAAGCATTGTTCTTGACATCTCTATTAGAGTTCCGTTCTTTCTTTCGTCCACCCCATTTTGTTCGGGTGTGTAGGGTACCAAAAACTCATGCTTCATGCCCTCCTCATCCAAGTACTCTTCTACTTGGGTGTTCTTGAATTCGGTGCCGCTGTTGCTTCTTATCTGTTTGATTCTCAAAGAGAAATCATTTTGAGATCTCCTCAAGAAACTCTTAAGGAAACCTTGAGTTTCACCCGTATTATGCAAGAAAAACACCCAAGTGAAGCAAAAAAAATCATCGACAATAACTAAACCATATTTGTTACCACCAATGCTTATGTAAGCAATGGTACCGAAAAGGTCCATGTGAAGCATCTCCAGCTGTCTCATTGTTGTCATCACATTCTTAGTGGGATGAGCTGCTCCGACTTGTTTCCTAGCTTGGCACGCGCTACAAAGCCTATCTTTCTCAAAAACGACATTCTTAAGACCTCGGGTGTGATTGCCTTTTAGAAGTTTTTGAAGATTCCTCATACCAACATGAGATAGCCTACGATGCCACAACCACACATGTTGGTATTTGCCATCAAGCATGTGTCAAGTTGAGTTTTATCCGCGGAGAAGATCACAAGATAAAGCTTTCCCTTAAGCACACTTTTGAAGGCAATTGAGTTATCAACTGTTCTAGTGACAACCACGCCTTCGTTAGTGAATAAGCAATTATAACCTTTTGCACATAATTGGGATATGGATAAAAGATTGTAATCTAGTGACCCAACATGCATACCATGAGAAATAGTGTGTTGTGGAGAAATAGAGATTTTACCCATACCTAGTACCTTCCCTTGGCTATTGTCGCTAAAATAGATACCTTGACTTGGATCATTGGTTTCTTCATACTCAACAAACATCTTTCTCGCTCCGGTCATGTGGTTGGTACATCCACTATCTAGCACCCACTTTGTACCGCCGGAGGAGTAAGCCTACAAAATAAGTTTAGGCTTTGGTTTTAGGTACCCAAGGTTGGTTGGGTCCTTTGAGGTTAGTGACAAGAGTTTTGGGTACCCATACACAAGGCTTTGGGCTCTTGCGGAGTAGCCCAACATATTTTGCATAAATATATCCAAATTTGCTTCTTATTAGTACATAAGATGCATCAAAATCATGAAACATAGTTAGGTTAATATTCTTAGCAATTTTAGCGTCTGTAGCATATTTATCAAATTGTACCATTTCAAGAGAGGTAGAAACATGACATTCATTCATAGTTTTGTATGATCCTTCCTTGACAAAGGCAACATGCATCTTGCTATTTTGGAAATTTTTGCATTTTGCTTTCCTTCCCTTGAATGGCCAAGACCATCTTTGATCAAGGAAAACCTTGCAATGCAACGGAGTATGCACTACGTGCATACTTTATATTCACCTTATCAAAGATGCCACCCTTAGATGTACGCTTGCTCTTTTCCATATTAAGCTAATTTTTTTAAATTAAGTACAAGTTTTTCACATTTACAGACTTTACTGTTTGACCCTACATTAGACAAGTTTGAGCTTGTTGAGGCGGAAGAGAGAACACTTGACTTGAAAGTTGCGAATTGTGCCTCAAGATTCTCGTGAGCTTTGTTCAAACTCACAATCTCATCTTGAAGCACAATATTCAAACTCTTGAGATATGAAGAGGTTTTCTTGCATTCCGCGAGTTCAAGTTCAAGCACCATGTTCTTCTACTTCTCAAGCTCGAGGGGCTTCTCAAGGTCAAGATTCGTTTGCCTTTCCTTGATAAGCAAGTCATCTTGTCTCTCAAGAAGTTCTTCCTTATAAAAAATTTTATCGGAATTTTTTTTCATTTTAATTAGGGCACTTTTACTCAATCCTTCAAACATATACTCATTTTCACTATCACTATCAAAATCTTCATCTTTAATGGAACGCAGATATAGTTTAGTTTTTACCTTCTGCTTTCCCTCCTTTGCCATGAGACATGTGTGGCTTGAGCTCTTCCACCCTCCTTTGTTTGGCAATAGAGTCTTCTTCATTGTTGGCTTCTTGATGGCGACGGTTGCCACTTCCGCTTCATCATCAGAGGAGGAGTCATCATTGGAATCTCAGTCCTTGCCAACATGAGCGTGCCCATGTGCCTTCTCCTTCTTGAACATCCACTTCTCTTGAGGCTTTTCATCCTTGTTCTTCTTCTTCTTGTCCTCTTCCTTTTTGTATGGGCAATTAATGATGTAATGCCCATACTCGCCGCAATTGTAACAAGCTCTCTTGGTTCTTGACTTGCTCTTGTACTTGCCCCTGCCCTCATAGTCTGGCCCTCTTATTTTCTTCATCATTCTCTTGAATCTATTGATGAAGAAGGCCAACTCCTCATCGTCCATATCAGTTCTTTCTTCTTCACTTTCTTCATCATCACTTGAAGCTTGTACCTCTTTATTTTTGGACTTCGGTGATGCTTTGAGAGCAATGCCCTTTTTCTTGGAGGATGTAACCTTGGCAAGGTCATTGACGTGGTGTGCTTCCATCTCCATCATCTCGTGGTTGATGATTCTACCAAGCACCTCATCCGGAGTCATTTTGTGGAAGTTTGGACTTTCACGGATGAGGGTGCAAAGGGTCACATTGCGAGGCATGAAGGCTCTTATCATCCTTTTGACTACTTTATGATCCGTCCACTTCTTACAACCGTACACTCGACTCTTATTGATGAGAGTCTTGAGTCGGTTGTACATCTCTTGGGGGGTCTCGCCATATTCCATGGCAAATATTCCAAGCTCCCCCTCAATCATCTCAATCTTTGCTTCTCGAACTGAGTTGTTGCCTTCATGTGCAATTTTGAGCGTGTCCCAGATTTCTTTGGCTTGTTCCAACCCATTGTGACACCCTCAATTTCGTGGAAAAACCACGGAACCGAGAACTGATGCATATGTGTGCCCAGGATGTTCATCACACATACACATATCATCTACAAACTGAATTCAGAATATATTACCATGAATAACAGGGTTTATTACAATGTCTCATGAGTCTTGGATTCATGCCAACAGCGGAAGTCTTAATCTAAAAGCGGAAGTCTTTATTCTATGCAGCGGAAGTTTTCTAACTAATGCGGAAGCAATCTAAGCAGTAGCAGCTCCATCTCTACTTCATCCCCACAGGCAAGGTTGAGGACAGATTACATGCCTAATGCTCCACCTGATCTTCATAGTAATCTTCTCCTGTTTTTGATGATGAAGTAATAATGCAAGTTTGAGTACAATGATGTACTCAACAAGTGCGGGAAAATATGATATGTAGCTCACAACAAGGTAGGTATAAAAAGGCTCATTGCAGAAAAGCAAAGTTATTTATCAAAAACCACGATAAAACAGCAATTTATATTTAAGTGAATGTAATCCCAACATGTAACAAAATACCAATCATACCTCCATTATGTTTATCACCTTCCATGTCCCAACGAGACATTAATCAACCTCATTCTTGCTCACAAATACCTTATCGTATTTGCTACCATCTCATGAATACCATCTCGTATTCGCTACCATTTAATCTCATAAACAACTTCGTCTCACACTGAGACCAATCTCATTGCCATGACTCAATAGTCATGCAACCCATCTTATCACCCGGACTCAACAGTAACCAAACCAAACCAAACATCCAAAACCATAACCAATAACCATCCCAACTAATCATGGAAGTTGGCCAGACACTCGTGACCGTAAGCTCGGCTATCATGATAGTTTTAGACTCTGCAGAGTTTGCACTTCTTTACCCACAAGTTTGTGATTTCGTCACCCGTCGGTGACTGCAGAACCTCCATTATACCAGTACACAACCGTCGGTGTATGGCCAAGAGATCACAAAATAGCCTTTACAAAGGGGCTACTAGATGTATGGACTCACTAAGGTTTAACCGGCAAGCTAGAATCTCCAATTCTCCCACCCACGGGCCCCCTTTTGTGCCATGCAGTTCCCAGGGCAGTCCTCACTCGACTCCCATTCCCCGTGCCTTCCACGGTCCATAACAATCTAGCAACTTACCTAATTAGTTAGCTAAGCCACACCCATACTTGGCCTTGTGGTGGCACTGTTATCCTGGCATGTGCTCGCATGAACCGGTCCTTAGATCTACGGCAAGTAAACCACCATCTCTTTCTACCTCATGCACAAACCCAGACTTGCCTAGATCTCCCTCCGATCCATGTTCATTAACAACATCAGTTTCTCATTATCATTACGAGTGCAATTAGCTAGACACATCTATTTCGCTTCCCAATCCCATGGACTCAGTGAAGCATAAAAGCAAAAAGCCATACCCGACTCATAAACTTCCCTGGCGACAAGGGTGGTTTAACCAAAACTAGTAAACTCCTATAAAAGGGTTTCCCATCATGTTTGACTCAGCACACACACCTTTTCGCAAAACAAAACAATTTTCCCAAAACATAGGATCAATATGGTCAAGGGGCACTTGCCTTGTTCTTGCGGTTCCGGTTGCTCAAAATCTTGCTGTTGTAGTCCGTCGTAGGTAGCTCCCTGAGCTTGTCCTTCTATTCGTGATCACACATACAAGATTCATAACAATCAATATCATGCACAAACTTTAACTAGATGCGATGATGCTTATGCATGTTAATCCTATGATGCAGTTTTTTATTAGATCAGTTTGTTCATGTTATAGCATGGATTGCATGGTTTTACGATGAACAGTGGTGTTCGGATCAAATGTGGACATGGTGATGATATTGTCTTTAGATCTAGATCAACAAGTGATCTGTCCATGAAAAATCTTCTGTTCGAAAGGAATTGAAGAACAGATGCAAAGAAAACGCGATGATATCGTAAGGAAATATTGAAGACCTACCTTACGTTCTTCTGGCTCTCGAGGTCCTTCTCCTATCAGACAGATCATAGGGCTCTCTTCCGGCGATCTCTCTCGACCAAACTCCGGCGATGGGTTTACTTGGCGAGTTGGGGCTAGGGCTCTAAGTCGTCGGCTTAGAGAAGATGTTACGACCAAGGGGTTTGTTTTGGGTTCTATTTATAATCGGGAAGAGAAGAGTCCTAATCTGATTGGATCTCGCATAAGAGTCCCATTCAAATTGTTTCCTAGATTTTCAAAAACTTTATCTTAGATTGATTCAGTGCGGTAACATTATGGAATTCGTGTCGGTTTCCTCTCCGTACCGGTATTTCCACGCGTACAGAAGCTAAAACCGCTCCAGAACTCGTTACCTCTGTGGTGATGAGCTCCGGAAGCTCCACGTGTCCACCGGGCCTGGTCTCCTGTTTTCCGCAGAGACGAGCTCTGATTGTGCCGCGTGTCAAGCGATCGAGACCTCCTCTCTATTCGGAGGTGGCTCCGTGCAGGCCACGTGTCAGTGTCGGACCTTCCCTCTCTTCGGAGGTGGCTCCGGGTGTGCCACGTGTCCTAATAGCACCAGACTTCCTTTCTTCTCAAAGACGAGCTCCGAGGTTGACACGTGTCCAACAGAGACGGACTTCCCGAAGGTGAGCTCCGACGGTGACACGTGTCCAATAGAACCGGACCTCTCAGAGGTGAGCTCCGAGATCGACACGTATCCCGCGCAACTGGTCCTCTGATTTCCGCGGTGAATAGCTCCTAAGGTAACACGTGTCCTGCGGGACTGGCCTCGCTTCTCCGTAGAGGCTAGCTCCGAGGCAACACGTGTCCCACGGGGTTGGACCTCTCCCCCTTTGCGGGAATGAGCTCCGAGCCTGCCACGTAGCCAGTTTAGCGGCGGACCTCTCCCCACTTCGCAGGGATGAGCTTCGAACACGCCACGTAGCCAGCGGGCTGCGGGAGTTATCTTCGGTGCTCTCTGTGAACTGGATTCGGCTCTTTTTGGCTATCTTTTTGATATTTTCTCTGTTCCCACTTCTTTTAAAATGTTTTCTCTACATGAAACATGAATACATGCAGAAACCAAAAATGAGGGTGTCACAAATCTACCCCCCTTAAATTGAATCTCGCCCTCGAGATTCGTTAGTAGAGAATAGATGAGGGAATTCTGCCTTGATGTCTTCTTCACGCTCCCATGTGGCTTCAGCTTCGGTGTGATGGCTCCATTGTACCTTGCACCATCGGATCACTTTGTTCCTTGTGACCCTTTCCCTTACGTCCAAAATTCGGACAGGGTGCTCCGCATAAGTCAGGTCCCCTTGAAGTTCAAGCTCTTCCATTGGTACTTGCTCCTCGGGTACTCTCAAGCACTTCTTGAGCTGGGATACATGAAACACGTCATGTACGTCGGAGAGATATGTTGGGAGCTCTAGTTGATAGGCTACTTCTCCTCGCTTGTCCAAAATCTTAAATGGTCCGATGTAGCGAGGTGCTAGCTTGCCTTTGACGTTGAAACGTCGTTGGCCTCGGATAGGCGATACCTTAAGGTATACGAAGTTTCCCACTTCGAAAGTCAACTTCCTTCGCCTATTGTCCTCATAGCCTTTCTGTCGTGACTGAGCAACCTTTAAGTTCCCCCGTATCGTTTGGACATGCTTTTCAGCTTCTTGTAGCACTTCTGGTCCAAACACTTGGTTCTCTCCGGTTTCGTTCCAAAACAGCGGTGTTCTACACCGTCTACCATACAATGCTTCGAAAGGCGACATCTTCAAGCTAGCTTGATAGCTGTGGTTATAGGAGAATTCAGCGTACGGTAAACTCCTATCCCAACTACGCCCACGTTTCAAGGCACAATCTCTCAACTTGTCCTCCAAAATTTGGTTTGTCCTTTCGGTTTGTCCATCGATTTGTGGGTGATAGGCGGAGCTAAAATCCAGCCATGTACCCATAGATTTCTGCAGATTCCTCCAAAATCTAGAGGTAAACTGAGAACCTCGATCTGAGACTATCCTCCTCGGGATTCCATGATGGCACACGATCTGCTCCATATACAACTCGACTAATTGTGCAACATTGTACTTGGCCCTTATAGGGAGAAAATGGGCTGTTTTCGTCAATCGGTCCACGATAACCCAGATGGAGTCATAACCCGACTGAGTACGTGGCAATCCGACGATGAAATCCACACTGATGTCCTCCCACTTCCACTCGGGTACCTTCAAGGGTTGCAACAATCCAGCGGGTCTTTGATGTTCAGCTTTCACCCGTTGGCATGTGTCGCATAGGACAACGTATTCGGCTATGTCCCTTTTCTTACCATCCCACCAATAACAAGTCTTCAAGTCCGCGTACATTTTGGTACTTTTGGGATGTATGGAATAGGGTGGATCATGTGCCTCTTTTAATATTATGTCATGGATATGCTTCACGTTAGGCACACAAATCCTTTTTCCTAGCCAAAGCGTACCCTTCTCATCTTCTTTGAAATCCTTCTCTATTCCTTGTCAGATTCTTTCCTTGATCTCCTTGATCTCCTCATCCGTTGCTTGGCCATCTCTTATCTCTTGCTCCAGTGAAGAGTGGATCTCCATCACTTCCATGTTGTTTAAGAATCCGAGGCGTAACCGTTCGAACTCCTTACGTAGTTCACGTGGTAGCTCCCGAACCGTGAGTTGGTGACATGCTCCCTTCCGGCTCAATGCATCAGCTACTACATTGGCCCTCCCAGGGTGGTAGTTGATTCCAACATCGTAATCCTTGATGAGTTCCAACCATCGACATTGCCTCAAATTCAGGTCCGTTTGTGTAAATATGTACTTGAGGCTTTTATGATCCGTATAGATCTCACATCGATGACCAAGGATATAATGTCTCCAAATCTTCAATGCATGCACTACTGCTGCTAGCTCCAAGTCATGTGTAGAATAATTAAGCTCGTGCTTCTTCAATTGTCGTGAGGCATAGGCTACCACTTGTCCTTCTTGCATTAGCACACATCCGAGCCCTTGTCTGGATGCGTCACAATATATGTCGAAGCTCTTGCTTACGTCCGGCAATACCAAAACCGGTGCTATGGTTAGCCTTTTCTTGAGTTCTTCAAAACTTTCTTGGCATGCTGGCGTCCATTGGAAGGCTTTTCCCTTCGTTAGCAACTCCGTCATAGGCTTTGCTATCTTAGAGAAATCCTTGATGAAGCGTCGGTAGTATTCAGCCATCCCAAGAAAACTCCAAATATCCCTCACATTTTGCAGTTGGTTCCACTTTAGAACATCTCCCACTTTTCCGGGATCAACTGATACTCCTTCCTCGGAGATAATGTGGCCTAGGAACGATATCTCCTTTAGCCAAAATTGATACTTGTTAAGCTTGGCCTTCAATTGATGCTCCGCATTTTCTACAAGGTCAATTTCAAATGTTCTTCATGCTCCTCCTCACTTTTGGAATACACCATGATGTCGTCGATGAAAACTACGACGAACTTATCCAATTATTCCATGAAAACCTTGCTCATAAGGTACATGAAGTACGCGGGTGCATTTGTTAACCCAAAAGACATGATGGTATATTCATATGAACCATACCATGTTTGAAAGGCAGTCTTGGGTATATCGGAGGGCTTAATCTTTAGCTAGAAGTATCCCGACCGAAGATCAATCTTAGAGAACACTCGGGCTCCTTTCATTTAGTCGAATAGGTCCTCTATACGAGGCAGAGGGTATTTGTTCTTGATTGTCACCTCGTTGAGAGACCTATAGTCCACGCACATCCTTTGGGTCCCATCTTTCTTGTCTACAAAGAGCACAGGAGCTCCCCATGGTGACGAGCTTGGACGTATAAAACCCTTCTCCAACTGCTCCTGAATTTGCTTCTTGAGTTCCACTAGTTCATTGACGGGCATCCTATAGGGTCTCTTTGCTATAGGTGCAGTTCTGGGTACCAAATCAATGGCAAACTCAATGTCCCGATCAGGTGGCATACCTGGAAGCTCTTCTGGAAACACGTCCGAGAATTCCTGAACCACTGGAATGCCGACCAATGTTGCTCCTTCGACGTGGTTCAAAATTGCCCTTTTGGTTGTTTGTTGGGCTGACTCAAACTCGATACGAATACCATGCTCGTTTGTCAATTGCACGCTCCTTTCAGCACATTGGATTACTCCGTTGTGCTTACTTAACCAATCCATCCCGAGTATTATGTCAAGCCCTTGGGAATCCAAGATGATGAGGTTGGCAAGGAAGCCTACCCCCCTTATTTTAAGGCTTACTTTTGGACATACTATATTAGTCCTCATCTCTCCACCGGGAGAATTAACTAACATATCACATTTTAAGTGTGATATGGGTAGATTATGCTTGGCAACATACTTGGATGATATGAAGGAATGTGATGCTCCGGAATCAAATAAAATGGTGGCTGGTTTGGAATTGGCAAGGAACATACCAATTACGACGTCCTCAGCCTGTTGTGCTTCCTCAACAGAGACATGGTTCACATTGCCGCGAGCATAGTTCTGCTGTCCACGGTTTCCTTGATTGTCCCCTCCGTTTGGTCGCGGGTTCTGCTTGGGCACATTGCCTTGCTGTCCAGGGCCTCTCCTCGGGCACTGGCTCACGAAATGTCCCGTTTCCCCGCATGCGAAGCATGCCCTGTTGCCCACGGCAGCAGGTACGTTGGGGCGGGGGTTTTAAGCAGGAGCGCCCATGTTGGGCCGGGGCGCAGGAGACAAGGGCACACGAGGTGCTTGTGCAACAGGTCATTGCTTTGATGGCTGACTAGGGCGGTATGCAGGAGTAGTCGTTCCATACTGTGGTGCGGCTGGGGGCATGTACCGAGGTCATACGTTGCTCCCTTGGGGCTAGTATGACATCTTCCTCTTGCACTCTCGCTCGATCTCTCGGATCTTGCTTTCAACCACTATAGCCTTGTCAACCAGCTTCTGGAAGCTCGTGTAGTCATTGTTGAGGAGCTGAACCTGGATCTCATTGTTCAACCCTCTCATGAACATGTATTGCTTCCTCTGGTCTGAGTTGAGATCTTCGGGGGCATATCGGGACAGTTGTGTGAACTTGTTGAGATACTCGTTCACGCTTCTTTGTCCTTGGCGGAGACCTTCAAACTCCTATCTCTTGAGCATCATTACACCAGCAGGGATGTAATGAGAGCGGAAACTCTCCTTGAACTCAGTCCAAGTGATCGTCTCCGGGTCGACATGAGCGTTACATAGGGCATCTCACCAGTCAGCGGCAGCTCCCATGAGTTGGTGCGACGCAAAAAGAACCTTCTCTCGGTCATTGCACTGCACTATGGCAAGCTTCTTCTCCATGGATTTCAACCAGTCGTCGGCCTCCATGGGGTCGTTAGCTTGAGCAAAGGTGGGTGGTCGAGTCCTCATGAACTCTTCTAGTCTGTTATGAGCCGGCGGTGGTGGTGGCGGTGGTGCCGGAACGGGGTTGTTGTTGTTGGCCTGCAACTGACCCAAAGTTTGGATCATGGTTTGCATAAGTTGATTCTACATGGCCATCAACCATTCCAGGTTGTTCTCACCAGCTCCGGGGTTAACAGGAACTTCATCGTGGCCATCCTCTTGGTTGTCACGGACGTTCCTTCGGCCGGCGTTTCCTCTCACCATCTGTGAGAGAGAACGAAACAGAATAGAAGGTTAGAAGGTTAGATGGATCCCCCCAACTATATGCATCAAGGTGGATTGGACTATATATATTAGCCCATATGAGGATGTGAACAAGTGCCGAGGCATCTCACACCACTTTCTACTTATGTGTGGATATGGACAATGCTTTGAGACGTCCCACAACTCACACTAAGCACACAATCACAAACAATCATCACAAGGGCTCACACAACTCCTATTCAAGGCATGTTCAATGGGGGTCCTATATGGCTTAGGGTGTTGCCAATCTGCGATCCAACTATGGCCCTTCCTAGGCTTGTATCCTATGTCAAGATAGTTTCACGGCCAATCTATGCATTTTAGGCTTGCATCCTATGGTCAGCGTGGCTTAGCTACCAATCTATGTCTAATACTAATCTGTGATCTATCTAAGCGTGTAACCTACCTTCTTGGCTCTGATACCAATCTGTGACACCCTCAATTTCGTGGAAAAAAACACGGAACCGAGAACTGATGCATATGTGTGCCCAGGATATTCATCACACATCCACATATCATCCACAAACTGAATTCAGAATATATTACCACGAATAACAGGGTTTATTACAATGTCTCATGAGTCTTGGACTCATGCCAACAGCGGAAGTCTTAATCTAACAGCAGAAGTCTTTATTCTATGCAGCGGAAGTTTTCTAACTAATGCGGAAGCAATCTAAGCAGTAGCAGCTCCATCTCTACTTCATCCCCACAGGCAAGGTTGAGGACAGATTACACGCCTAATGCTCCACCTGATCTTCATAGTAATCTTCTCCTGTTTCTGATGATGAAGTAATAATGCAAGTTTGAGTACAATGATGTACTCAGCAAGTGCGGGAAAATATGATATGTAGCTCACAACAAGGTAGGTATAAAAAGCCTCATTGCAGAAAAGCAAAGTTATTTATCAAAAACCACGATAAAACGGTATCTTTAAGTGAATGTAATCCCAACATGTAACAAAATACCAATCATACCTCCATTATGTTTATCACCTTCCATGTCCTAGCCAGACATTAATCGACCTCATTCTTGCTCATGAATACCTTCTCGTATTCGCTACCATCTCACGAATACCATCTCGTATTCACTACCATTTCATCTCATAAACAACTTCGTCTCACACCGAGACCAATCTCATTGCCATGACTAAATAGTCATGCAACCCATCTTATCACCCAGACTCGACAGTCCCAAAAACCAAACCAAACCAAACCATCCAAAACCATAACCAATAACAATCCCAACTAATTATGGAAGTTGGCCAGACGCTCATGACCGTAAGCTCAGTTATCATGATAGTTTTAGACTCTGCAGAGTTTGCACCTCTTTACCCACAAGTTTGTGATTTCGTCACCCGTCGGCGACTGCAGAACCTCCATTATACCAGTACACAACCGTCGGTGTATGGCCAAGAGATCATAAAATAGCCTTTACAAAGGGGCTACTAGATGTATGGACTCACTAAGGTTTCACCGACAGGCTAGAATCTCCAATTCTCCCGCCCACGGGCCCCCTCTTGTGCCATGCAGTTCCCAGGGCAGTCCTCACTCGACTCCCATTCCCCGCGCCTTCCATGATCCATAACAATCTAGCAACTTACCGAATTAGTCAGCTAAGCCGCACCCATACTTGGCCTTGTGGTGGCACTGTTATCCTGGCATGTTCTCGCATGAACCGGTCCTTAGATCTACGGCAAGTAAACCACCATCTCTTTCTACCTCATGCACAAACCCAGACTTGCCTAGATCTCCCTCCGATCCATGTTCATTAGAAACATCAGTTTTTCATTATCATTACGAGTGCAGTTAGCTAGACACATCTATCTCGCTTCCCAATCCCATGGACTAAGCGAAGCATAAAAGCAAAAAGCCATACCCGACTCATAAACTTCCCTGGCGACACGGATGGTTTAACCAAAACTAGTAAACTCCTATAAGGGTTTCCCATCATGTTTGACTCAGCACACACACCTTTTCGTGAAACAAAACAGTTTTCCCAAAACATAGGATCAATATGGTCAAGGGGCACTTGCCTTGTTCTTGCGGTTCCGGTTGCTCAAAATCTTGCTGTTGTAGTCCGTCGTAGGTAGCTCCCTGAGCTTGTCCTTCTATTCATGATCACACATACAAGATTCATAACAATCAATATCATGCACAAACTTTAACTAGATACGATGATGCTTATGCATGTTAATCCTATGATGCAGTTTTTTATTAGATCGGTTTGTTCGTGTTCTAGCATGGATTGCATGGTTTTACGATGAACAGTGGTGTTCGGATCAAATGTGGACATGGCGATGATCTTGTCTTTAGATCTAGATCAACAAGTGATCTGTCCACGAAAAAGCTTCTGTTCAAAAGGAATTGAAGAACAGATGCAAATAAAACACGATGATATCGCAAGACAGTATTGAAGACCTACCTTACGTTCTTTTGGGTCTCGAGGTCCCTCCTATCAGGCAGATCGTAGGGCTCTCTTCCGGTGATCTCTCTCGACCAAACTCCGGTGATGGGTTTACTTGGCGAGTTGGGGCTAGGGCTCTAAGTCATCGGCTTAGAGAAGATGTTACGACCAAGGGGTTTGTTTCGGGTTCAATTTATAATCGGGAAGAGAAGAGTCCTAATCTGATTGGATCTCGAATAAGAGTCCCATTCAAATTGTTTCCTAGATTTTCAACAACTTTATCTTAGATTGATTCAATGCGGTAACATTGTGGAATTCGTGTCGGTTTCTCTCCGTACCGGTAGTTTCACGCGTACAGAAGCTAAAACCGCTCCAGAACTCGTTACCTCCGCGGTGATGAGCTCCGGAAGCTCCACGTGTCCACCGGGCCTCGTCTCCCCTCTTCCGCAGAGACGAGCTCTGGTTGTGCCACGTGTCAAGCGATTGAGACCTCCTCTCTATTCGGAGGTGGCTCCACGCACGCCACGTGTCAGTGCCAGACCTTCCCTCTCTTTGGAGGTGGCTCCGGGTGCGCCACGTGTCCTAACAGCACCAGACTTCCTTTCTTCTCAGAGGCGAGCTCCAGGTTGACACGTGTCCAATAGAGACGGACTTCCCGAAGGTGAGCTCCGACGGTGACACGTGTCCAATAGAACCGGACCTCTCGGAGGTGAGCTCCGAGATCGACACGTATCCCGCGCGACTGGTCCTCTGATTTCCGCAGTGAATAGCTCCTAAGGTGACACGTGTCCTGCGGGACTGGCCTCGCTTCTCCGTAGAGGCTAGCTCCGGGGGTAACACGTGTCCCACGGGGTCGGACCTCTCCCCCTTTGCGGGAATGAGCCCCGAGCCTGCCACGTAGCCAGTTTAGCGGCGGACCTCTCCCCACTTCGCAAGGATGAGCTCCGAACACACCACGTAGCCAGCGGGCTGCAGGAGTTGTCTTCGGCGCTCTCTGTGAACTGGATTCGGCTCTTTTTGCCTATCTTTTTGATATTTTCTCTGTTCCCACTTCTTTTAAAATGTTTTCTCTACATGAAACATGAATACATGCATAAACCAAAAATGAGGGTGTCACACCCATCCACCTTGTTGAATTCTTCTTGGCTCAAGGAAGAGTTGAGCACGGCCGTAGCTTGAGCATAGCGGCGGATGAGTTGTTCTTGCTCCGGAGTAAGATCTTCATTGTCCACGGGGATATCTACACCTGTACAAACAATGTGCCAAAGTGTAGGGTTGAGATAAACAAGATGCAATTTCATGTTGTGTTTTCACATAGTACAGTTTGTGTTATCAAAATGTGGAGGTTTGCCCAAAGGAATAGACAAATAATTTGTATGAGAATTTAAGCGCTCATAATTGAAAGGATATCGTGTGTAGTCCCTTTCGGGCTTCTTGAGTTTCTTTTCTTTCTCAAGTCTCCTCGTCCTTCTTGCTTCGTCTTTTGCTCTTTGAAGAAGATCCGCCAGTCGTTTCACTTCTTCATCTTCATCATCGGTCTCGAAGTCAAAGGGAGGGGACCTTGGCTTGTCCTTGCTTGAGTTGACGGTCTTGTAGGGCAAGAACTTGAGTCCTTCATTTCCATGAGCGCTGTTCTCGACGGCGCCGGTGGTGTCGACGATCGACAACTCCTTCTTCCCGTTTTCCCCCATCTCCTCTGCAAGCGGTTAAGCTTTTAGGAGAGTTTGGCTCTAATACCAATTGAAAGTTGCCTAGAGGGGGTGAATAGGTGGAATATCTGAAATTTGGCTTAATAAAAACTGATTAATTCACAGAGTGCGGACTAGTCCGATCACAAGGAAATTTAACCAAAAAGTGGGGATCCTCAGAAGTTCTTGCTGATCTATTTGAAAGGTAGTGAAGTACTATAGCTCAGCAATTTAGTGGTGAGATTGATCGGGAAAATAATTGACTAGAACTAGGTGGATCGCAAGACTTAAATAATAAATGTGAAGAACTTCCAAATAATCTAGCAAGAAACGAGAGGCAAACAAAAAGGGCAAAGCACACAATTTATCCCGTGGTTCAACTTCACCGAGAAGCCTACGTCCACGTTAAGGAGTCCACAAAGAACCAGGTTGCTCTTAACCCTATACTCACCATGCCACCATAAAAGTTGGCTTGTTCTTCCACTAGATCACAAAGACTTCACAACAACTCGTGGGGCGACTCACAAATTGAGGCTCCCACAAGATTTCAGCTCAAAGAACTTACAAATCAGCACCCTCAACAACTCAACTACTCAGTCATTGCAAGAGAATCAACCAAGAGCTCAATACTAATCACTCCCCTTTTTCTCCTCTTCCCAAAACTCATAAACCCTCAAGAATCACTCTCAGGGCTCAAATAATTGAAGAGAAGGGGATAGGAAAGCTCTTGGAATACTATGGCCCACTACAAGGATACGACTGACTTACGACGTCCGAAGCCATCGTAATTAAGTCATAAACCGTCGTAAGTAGCCAACTTACGACGGTATTTCGTTACTTACGACGGTGACGAGCCGAGGTAATTATTTTGTCATAAATAAGCTAACTTACGACGACTACCATCGTAAGTTAAGTAACTCACGACGGCGTCGCGCATCCGTCGTAAGTAACGGCCTAGGCCACGTGGTGGCCCAAGCCACTTTACTTACGACGGCTTGCTCAGTGTCGTCGTAAGTAACTGAGGCGAACATACGACGGTTCTGGTGACCGTCGTAAGTAGCAGAGGCTAACTTACGACGGCTTTTGGGCAGTGGCCGTCGTAAGTTATGTTTGTAAATTTTTTTAAAAAAACAAAAACTGACTAACCTGGCTCGATGGCCAGCTCACAGAACAGACAATAGGGGCTACACACTATCCCCTCTACTACCTCCGGAGCCGAAGAAACCGTCTCCGCGTGTCCCTCCCGGAACCGGTAGCTGTGGCGATGGAGTCGAAGACTCCGTCGCCGAACCCTGCAAAGCACATGAATAGTTAGACATATTTTGGATTCAGATATCCATGTCTTTCTCTTTTTTCTCACTCTCTTCGTCTCTCTATACTTTTCATCCTCTCTCTCACTCTGTTCCTCTATCTCTGTACCATCCATCCCCTTTTTCTGTCACTCTCGCTCTCACCCTCTCTCTTGAACTCTCTCTCTCCCTCTATTGTAACACTCCGTCTCTCCATCTCACTCCCACCCTCCCTCGCACTGCCTCTCTCTCCCTTCTGTACCATTCTATCTCTCTCTATTTCTCCGTCTCTCCCTATGTTAAATGAATAATACAATATTAAAGAGTTTATTACCTGTACCGGAGGCACCTGTGTTGCGGGCTCCTGTAATGTGACACCCGGTTCCGAAAACAGAACCAAGTTAATGCATATGTGTGCCCAGGATGTTCATCACACATACACACGTAATCCACAAATTGAATTCAGAATATAACCATGAATAAATAGTGTTTTTACATCGACTCATTGTCTCACTCATGAATCTGTAACTTATTATTGCAGCGAAAGTCTCTAAACGACAACGGAAGTAACTAAATAGCAGCATGGCTCCATCTTTAGCTCCACAGGCATGTTGACGGTAGTTCGCATGCCTAGTACACCACATGGTCCTCGAAGTACTCTTCTCCTGTTGCTGATGTTTATGTGATAATGAAAGGGTGAGTACATGTCGTACTCAGCAAGTGCGGGAAAAGTATGACATGTAGCTTTCAACAAGGTAGTAAATCAAAAGGCTCATTGCAGCAAGCAAATTTTATTTCACAAACATGGTATAAACAGCAACTATTTCTAGGTGAAATTTATCCCATCATAATCAAGTAATTCAGCAACATTCTCTCATCATAATTCACAATTTATCATGCTTCAACCAACCAATAATCTTTCTCAAATTCATCTCATGCTCATAAATATTCATAACCATCTCATATTCATATAGCCGAAACCAAACTCAATATCATGACTCAAAACAGTCCCAAAATCAATCCCAATGACCATACCATAACCATACCGAATAACCATCCCAAGTTTTTCACTATAATCATGGAAGTTGGCCAGGTGCTTGTGACAGGAAGCACAGCTATCATGATAGTTTTACACTCTGCAGAGGTGGCACCACTTTACCCACAGGTTCATGATTTCGTCACCTATCGGCGACTGCAGAACCTCCATTATACCAATACACAACCTTTGGTGTATGGCCAAGAGATCACAAAATAGCCTTTACAAAGGGGCTACTAGATGTATGGACTCACTGTGGTTTCACCGGCAGGCTCGAATCACCATTCTCCCACCCACGGGGCCCCTCTTGTGCCATGCAGTTCCCAGGGCAGTCCTCCTCGACTCCCATTCCCCGCACCATCCACGGTCCATAACAAGCTAGCAACACACCTAATTAATCAGCTAAGCCACACCCATACTTGGCCTTGTGGTGGCACTGTTTTCCTAGCATATTCTCGCATGAACCGGTCCTTAGATCTACGGCAAGTTCCACCATCTCATCCAGCAACATTCACGAACCAAGCTTGCCTAGATCTCCCCCGATTCCATGCTCATTATCATCATCAAGTTCTCATCATCATTATTCATGAGTGCAGTAGCTAACCACGTTTTCATTCAGCTTCCCGTATCCCGTAGATTAAGCGAAGCAAAAAGGAAAAACGACCATACCCGACTCATGAACTTTCCCAGCGACAAGGATGGTTAAAAAAACTAGTAAACTCCTATAAAAGGGTGTCCCATCAAGTTGACTCAAGCATACGAGTTTCCGCAAACAAAACAGTTTCAAAATATGGGATCAATATGTTCAAGGGTCACTTGCCTTGCTCCCGTGGTTCTTGTTGTTCGAGCGTCTCGAAGTCTTGGTGCTGTAGTTCCTCGTAGATGGCCTCTTGAGCTTGTTCTTCTACTCACGATCATGCACATACAAAATTTACATCAATCAAACATCATGCACAAACTTTACTCAAGATGCAATGAGGTAGATGAATGCAAATCCTATGGTGCAGTTTTATTAAACCAGTTTGTATGTGTTCTTGCATGTTTTAATGGGCTTTCATGGGGTTTTATGATGAAGAAGGGTGCTGGGATGAAGTGTGGATGTGGTGATGATCTTGACTCAAGATCTAGATTAATTCCACCGTCAAAAACCGATTAAAACATGATCTGTCCACACGAAAAAGTTTATGTTCGAAGGGGTCGAAGAAAACGGATGCGTAGAAACAGCGACGACGTCGTAAGATGGGTAACAAAGATCTACCTCACTTTCCTTTGATGGCAGGGCCTTCCTCCTAGCAATGGCAGCAGCGGGGAATTTTTCTATGGAATATTAGGGCAGGACAGATCGTCGGCTCTTTTCCGGCGACGGCGAGGCGTGACGGGGCTCGTCGGCGGGTCTCGACGACGGGGCTCGATGGCGGGGCTCGACGGCAGGGCTCGTCGGCGGGGCACACCGGCGGGGATCACCGGCGGGACTCGCCGGTGGGGCTCACCGGCGACTGAACTCCGTCGAGGGGGGGGTCCAACTCGGCGAGTTAGGGGCTAGGGCCTCCAAGTCGCCGACTTGGGGGGAAAGAGAGGGGGCTGCAGCCAGGTGGGTTTTGGGTTCTATTTATAGTGGGGGGAGGGGGGATAATCCTAATCCAATTGGAGCAAAATCCTAACAAACTTTTCCCCAATTAATTTGGTGCGGCAGCAATGTGGGGGAAATTCCCCAAATGTGGGGAAAATTCACCTTTTTGGGGGAATTGGGGAATTTGGAGGATTGGGGAAAATTCTGGGAAATTGAAAATTGCTCATTTCAGCTATCTTTTTCCCATTCCTCACCATTTCTATGTCACTTACTCCATTTCTACATTCCCCTCTCCATTTCTATGTCCCACTCTCCATTTCTACATCCCCCTCTCCATTTCTATGTCCCACTCTCCATTTCTACATTGCCTTTCTCCATTTCTATGCCTCATTCTCCATTTCTATAGTTCTTTCTCCATTTCTATGGTTCCTTTCTCCAATTCTATGGTTCTTTCTCCATTTATATTGTTCTTTCTCCATTTCTACTTCTTTTATAATGCTTCTATACATGAGAAATGTGTGCAATGCATGGGAATGAATTTTGAGGGTGTTACAAACCTACCACCCTTAAACTGAATCTCGCCCTCGAGATTCGATAGAGTAGAGAATAGATGAGGGAATTCTGCCTTGAGGTCTTCCTCACGCTCCCATGTAGTTTCGGTTTCCGTGTGATGGCTCCATTGTACCTTGCACCAACGGATCACTTTGTTCCTCGTGACCCTTTCCTTTATGTCCAAAATTTTGACGGGCTGCTCCGCGTAGGTCAGATCCTCTTGAAGCTCTAGCTCATCCATCGGTACTTGTTCTTCTGGTACTCTTAAGCACTTCTTGAGTTGGGATACGTGAAATACGTCGTGCACGTCGGAGAGGTGCGTTGGCAGCTCTAGTTGATAAGCTACCTCTCCTCGCTTGCCAAAAATCTTGAATGGCCCGATATAGCGAGGTGCTAACTTGCCTTTGACGTTGAACTGTCGTTGGCCTCGGATAGGTGATACTTTAAGATACACGAAGTCTCCTACTTCGAAGGTCAATTTTCTTCGCCTATTTGAGCATATCCTTTTTGTCGTGACTGAGCAGCCTTCAAATTTTCTCGTATCGTTTGGACTTGCTTCTCAGCGTCTTGCAGCACTTTGGGTCCAAACACTTGGCTCTCTCCGGTCTCATTCCAGAACAGCGGCGTTCTACACCGTCTACCATACAATGCTTCAAAAGGTGACATCTTCAAACTGGCTTGGTAGCTGTTGTTGTATGAGAATTCAGCGTACGGCAAGCTCCTATCCCAACTACGCCATGTTTCAAGGCGCAAGCTCTCAACATGTCTTCCAAAATTTGATTTGTCCTCTCAGTTTGCCCATCGGTTTGTGGGTGATAAGCGGAGCTGATATTCAGTCGTGTACTCATGTCTTCATGCAGCTTCTTCCAGAACCTAGAGGTAAATTGAGAACCCCGATCTGAAACTATCCTCTTCGGAACTCCATGGCGACACACAATTTGCTCCATATACAGCTCGACTAGTTGTGCAACGTTGTACTTGGTTTTAACAGGAAGGAAATGGGCTGTTTTTGTCAATCGGTCCACGATAACCCAAATAGAGTCGTAACCCGATTGAGTACGTGGCAATCCAAAGATGAAACCCATGCTGATGTCTTCCCACTTCCACTCGGGTACTTTCAATGGCTGCAACAATCCAGCAGGTCTTTGATGTTCGGCCTTCACCCGTTGGCACGTGTCGCATAAGGCAACATATTTAGCTATGTCCCTTTTCATACCATCCCACCAATAGCAAGTTTTCAGGTCCTTGTACATCTTTGTACAGCCGAGATGTATGGAATAAGGTGAGTCATGTGCCTCCTTTAATATCGTGTCGTGGATATGCTTCACGTTAGGCACACAAATCCTTTTCCCTAACCAAAGCGTGCCTTTCTTGTCTTCCTTGAAATCCTTTTCTATGCCTTGTCGGATTCTTTCCTTGATTTCCTTGATTTCCTCATCCGTTGCTTGGCCATCTTGTATCTCTTGTTCCAGCGAAGAGCTGAGTTCTATCACTTCCATCTCGTTCAAGAACCCGAGATGTAATCGTTCGAACTCCTTGCGCAGCTCGGGTAGCAGCTCCCGAACCGTGAGTTGGTGACATGCTCCCTTTCGGCTCAACGCATCAGCTACTACATTGGCCTTTCCGGGGTGATAGTTGATTCCAACATCATAATCCTTGATGAGTTCCAACCATCGACATTGCCTCAAATTCAGATCCGTTTGCGTGAATATATACTTGAGGCTTTTGTGATCCGTATAGATCTCACATCGGTGGCCAAGAATATAATGTCTCCAAATATTCAAGGCATGTACCACGGCTGCAAGTTCCAAGTCATGTGTGGGGTAATTCAGCTCGTGTTTCTTTAGTTGCCTCGACGCATAGGCTACCACTTGTCCTTCTTGCATGAGCACACATCCAAGCCCTTATCTTGATGCGTCACAATATATGTCGAAGCTCTTGCTCACGTCCGGCAATACCAAAACCAACGTTGTGGTTAGTCTTTTCTCGAGCTCCTCAAAGCTTTCTTGGCACACTGGTGTCCACTGAAATGCTTTTTCCTTCATTTGCAATTCAGTCATAGGCTTCGCTATTTTGGAGAAATCCTTGATTAACCGGCGGTAGTATCCAGCCATTCCAAGGAAACTCCGAATATCTCTTACATTCTGCGGTTGATTCCACTTTAAAAGGTCTCCCACTTTCCTGGGATCAACCGATACTCCTCCCTCGGAGATGATGTGGCCTAGGAACGATATCTCCTTTAGCCAAAATTGACACTTGCTGAACTTGGCATACAATTGATGCTCTCGCAGTTTCTGCAATGTCAATCTCAAGTGTTCTTCATGTTATTCCTCGCTTTTCGAATACACCATGATATCGTCGATGAAAACCACGACGAACTTATCCAAGTACTCCATGAAGACCTTATTCATGAGGTACATAAAGTATGTGGATGCATTTGTTAACCCAAAATACATAGCGGTATATTCATACGAACCATACCGTGTTCGAAATGTAGTCTTGGGTATGTCGGAGGGCTTAATCTTCAGCTGGAAGTATCCCGACCGAAGATCAATCTTGGAGAAAATTTGGGCACCTGTCATTTGGTCGAACAAGTCCTCTATATGGGGCAGCGGGTATTTATTCTTGATCGTCACCTCATTGAGAGACCTATAATCCACATGCATCCTTTGGGTCCCATCCTTCTTGTCTACGAAGAGCACGGGAGCTCCCCATGGTGACGAGTTTTGGCGTATAAAACCCTTTTCTAGCTGCTCCTGAATTTGCTTCTTAACTTACACTAGTTCATTAGCGGGCATCCTATACGGCCTTTTTGCTATAGGTGCAGTTCCGGGTACTAAATCAATGGCAAATTCAATTCCCGGTCAGGTGGCATACCTAGGAGTTCTTCCGGGAACACATCTGAAAATTCTTGAACCACCGGAATGCTTTCCAATGTCGCTTCTTCGACGTGGTTCAATGTTGCCTTCTCGGTTGCCGGTTGCGCTGACTCGAATTCAATATGAGTACCGTGCTCATTTGTCAACTGCACGCTCCTCTCAGCACATTTTATCACTCCGTTGTGCCTGCTTAACCAATCCATTCCAAGTATTATATCATACCCATGGGAATCCAAGACAATAAGGTTGGCAAGAAAGTCTACCCCCCTTATTTTAAGGTTTACTTTTGTACATACTATATTAGTCCTCATATCTCCACCGGGAGAAATAACCAACATAGTGTGTTTCATGTGTGATATGGGCAGATTATACTTGGCAACATACTTGGATGATATGAATGAATGCGATGCTCCGGAATCAAATAAAATAGTGGCTGGGTTGGAGTTGGCAAGGAACATACCAATCACGACATCCTCAGCTTGTCGTGCTTCCTCACCGGAGACATGATTCACGTTGCCACGAGCGTAGTTCTGCTGCCCACTGTTACCTTGCGTAGCTCCTCCATTCGGCTGTGGGTTCTGTTTTGGTGCGTTAGCCGGCTGTCCCAGACCTTTATTCGGGCATTGACTTTCAAAGTGTCCCGCCTCTCCGCATGAAAAGCATGCTTTGCTGCCCACAACAGCAGGAATGTTGGGTCGAGGCTGGTTTTGAGCATAGGCGCCCATGTTGGGACGGGGCGCAGGAGGCAAAGTTATACGAGGTGCTTGCATAACAGGACGTTGCTGCGGTTGTTGATTAGGGAGAGGTGGATTTGCAGGACGGAAAGTAGAAGCGGGTGAGCCATACTGTGGTGCAGCTGGTGGCATGAAACGGGGACGCACATTGCTCCTGGTGGCTGGTATGGCATCTTCCTCTTGCCCTCTTGCTCGATCTCACGGATCTTGCTCTCAACCACTATAGCTTTGTCAACGAGCTTCTGGAAGTTTGCATAATCATTGTTGAGTAGCTGAACTTGGATCTCATTTTTCAATCCTCTCATGAACAAGTATTGCTTCCTTTGATCCGAGTTGACGTCTTCTGGAGCATACCTTGACAGCTGCGTGAACTTGTTGAGGTACTCATTCACGCTCTTCCTTCCTTGGTGGAGACCTTCAAACTCTTGCCTTTTAAGCATCATGACTCCAGCAGGGACATAATGAGAGCGGAAACTCTCATGAATTCAGCCCAAGTGATAGTCTCCTGGTTGACATGAGCATTGCAAAGAGCGTCCCACCAGTCAGCGGCTGCTCCCATAAGTTGATGCGATGCAAAGAGAACTTTCTCCCGATCATTGCACTGAACAATAGCAAGCTTCTTTTCCATGGACTTCAACCAATCATCAGCCTCCATGGGATCATTAGCTTGTACAAAAGTAGGCGGCTAGTCCTCATGAACTCTCCCAATCTGTTGTGAGCCGGCGGTGGTGGCGGTGGGGTGCAGGAACGGGGTTAGGATTGTTGTTGTTATTGGCTTGCAACTGTCCCAACGTTTGTATCATGGTTTACATGAGCTGGTTCTGCATAGCCATCAACAGTTAAAGGTTGTTTGCATCAGCCCCGGGGTTAGCATTTTCAGGAACTTCAACGTTGCCATCCTCTTGTAGTTCATTGTTGCCACGGGCGTTCCTCCTTTGACGGCTGGCGTTTTCCCTCACCATCTGTGAGAGAGAGTAGAGTAGAATGGAAATAGAAGTTTAGATTGGTTCCCCCCAACTATATGCATCAAGGTGTATGAACTAAATATCTTCTTTTATTAATTTCAGCCTATATGAGGATGTGAACACATGCCGAAGCATCTCACATCTCTCCGCTATGTGTGGATGTGGACATTCACCGAAGCGTCCCACAACTCACATCAGCACACAAACCAAGCAATCATCATAAAAGTTCAGCACACTACTCTTATTCAAGCTACTACGATCTAAATGTTCCTATTACAGCTTTATTCAATGGAAACCTAAACTTAATCATGTGAACCGGTGTTGTTCTCGCCGTGTGACGGGGGTGGTCCATACATGGGCACACGCCATGGTGAGTCGGCTGTCCATGTAGGGTTAGATGATGCTGGTGCTCCATTTCCTCCCGCGTTGGCACGAGTCTCCTCTTGTTTCTCCAGCAATACAGCTTCTTGCGGAGGTAACGGATCTCTTCTTGTGCGCTTGCGTAGCGGTTTCCTAACTCCACGAGCAACCTCTGAGACTTGTCAGCAGCCTGTGGGTTGGAAAGAGCTGTTAAATGGGGTCCAACGATCTCCCTTGTACCACTCTTCCGATACGGGTGCAGCTCAAAAGTAGTGTTCTCAAGCTGCTCACGGAAGGCGTAGCACAGTCCGGTGAGTGCATCCCATGCAACATCATTGATAGCTTCTGCCCTTGTAGCTCTCCATGTGGGTGCGAAGTGCCGAGTGACAACCCTACCGTTAGATAGTATGGTTACTTCAGCCTTCCACTCTTCATGTCCGAGATGAGGGACTTTCTTGAGGAGATACTTCGGGTATAAGCTGCAGCAATCCAGAAATTCCTTGAGCTCCCTAGATATGTGTGTCCTCCATCCATTCCGTCGGACCGAAATTCTTGAACTGAATGGTTGGCCCATTCAACACCTTCATTATTGGTCTCAGCAAGGGGTGGCTCCTCCTCGGGTTCATTTTCTCCCATCATAGTTTCATGAGGCTCCACGGGGTGTAAGCCCACGTGAAACTCCTCCTGAGGTGTGTACCAATGTTGTTCTTGTGGATCATCCTCCATATCGTCTTTGAATGGTTCCACCTCTTCCGGATCCTCTTCCTCATGCATATAGCTATTGACTTCATCTTCATCATGAGGTTCCATCTTCACTTCCTCCTAATATAGTACATCGGACACCTCAATGGGGTTAAGAGCACTCCCACGTGGTGGCGGACGAGCTCTTATGCGTGCTGCGCTCCTGGTTACCGGCATCTATAAATAAGACATGAGAAACTTTAGAGAAGGAAGAAATAACTCCAAAACTTCAGAAACTATGGAGCAAGAAAGCAAAGGCGTTGCTGTCAAAAAGAAGAGAAAAGAGGGGCTGAAAATAACACTTTGCAGTGGCTGAATTGATAAATAAAATGCAGCAGCAAGCAATTTTTGAAAATAGCCGTTTAGAAGGGTGTTCCTATGTGTTTTAGAGTGTCCATTCTACCTAGGCTTGCGTCCTACGGTCAACGTAGCTCTAATACTAATCTGTGACACCCGGTTCTGAAAACAGAACCAAGTTAATGCATATGTGTGCCCAGTATGTTCATCACACATACACACGTAATCCACAAATTGAATTCAGAATATAACCACGAATAAATAGTGTTTAAGTATTTTATTACATCGACTCATTGTCCCACTCATGAATCTCTAACTTATTCTTGTAGCGGAAGTCTCTAAACGACAGCGGAAATAACTAAATAGCAGCATGACTCCATCTTCAACTCCACGGGCATGTTGACGGTAGTTCGCACGCCTAGTACTCCACATGGTCCTCGAAGTACTCTTCTCCTGTTGCTGATGTTTATGTGATAATGCAAGGGTGAGTACATGTCGTACTCAGCAAGTGTGGGAAAAGTATGACATGTAGCTTTCAACAAGATAGAAAATAAAAAGGCTCATTGCAGCAAGAAAATTTTATTTAACAAACATGGTAAAAACAGCAACTATTTCTAGGTGAAATTTATCCCATCATAATCATGTAATTCAGCAACATTCTATCATCATAATTCACTATTTATCATGCTTCAACGAACCGATAATCTTTCTCAAGTTCGTCTCATGCTCATAAATATTCATAACCATCTCATATTCATATAGCCGAAACCAAACTCAATGTCATGACTCAAAACAGTCCCAAAACCAATCCCAATGACCATACCATAACCATACCGAATAACCATCCCACGTTTCTCCCTCTAATCATGGAAGTTGGCCAGGTGCTTGTGACCGGAATCACGGCTATCATGATAGTTAGACTCTGCAGAGGTGGCACCACTTTACCCACAAGTTCGTGATTTTGTCACATGTCGGCGACTACAGAACCTCCATTATACCAGTACACAACCGTCGGTGTATGGCCAAGAGATCACAAAATAGCCTTTACAAAGGGGCTACTAGATGTATGGACTCACTGAGGTTTCACCGGCAGGCTTGAATCACCATTCTCCCACCCACGGGCCCCCTCTTGTGCCATGCAGTTCCCAGGGCAGTCCTCCTGGACTCCCATTCCCCACGCCATACACGGTCTATAACAAGCTAGCGACACACCTAATTAATCAGCTAAGCCGCACCCATACTTGGCCTTGTGGTGGCACTGTTTCCTGGCATATTCTCGCATGAACCGGTCCTTAGATCTACAGCAAGTTCCACCATCTCATCCAGCAACATTCACGAACCAAGCTTGCCTAGATCTCCCCTGATTCCATGCTCATTATCATCATCAAGTTCTCATCATCATTATTCATATGAGTGCAGTAGCTAACCACGTTTGAATTCAGCTTCCCGTATCCCGTAGATTAAGCGAAGCAAAAAGGAAAAACGACCATACCCGACTCATGAACTTTCCCGGCGGCAAGGATGGTTAACAAAACTAGTAAACTCCTATAAAAGGGTGTCCCATCAAGTTGACTCAAGCATACGAGTTTTCGCAAACAAAACAGTTTCAAAACATGGGATCAATATGGTCAAGGGGCACTTGCCTTGCTCCCGTGGTTCTTGTTGTTCGAGCGTCTCGAAGTCTTGGTGGCCTCTTGAACTTGTTCTTCTACTCTCGATCACGCACATACAGAATTTACAGCAATCAAACATCATGCACAAACTTTACTCAAGATGCAATGGGGTAGATGAATGCAAATCCTATGGTGCAGTTTTATTAAACCAGTTTGTATGTGGTCTTGCACGTTTTAATGGGCTTTCATGGGGTTTTATGATGAACACTGGTGCTGGTATGAAGTGTGGATGTGGTGATGATCTTGACTCAAGATCTAGATCAATTCCACCGTCAAAAACCGATCAAAACGTGATCTGTCCACACGAAAAAGTTTTTGTTCAAAGGGGGTGAAGAAAACGGATGCGTAGAAACAGCGATGACGTCGTAAGATGGGTAACGAAGATCTACCTCACTTCCCTTTGATGGCAAGAATTACTCCTAGCAATGGCAGCAACGGGGAATTTTTCTATGGAATATTAGGGCAGGACAGATCGTCGGCTCTTTTCCGGCGACGGCGAGGCGTGACGGGGCTCGTCGGCGGGGCTCGACGATGGGGCTCGACGGCGGGGCTCGACGGCGGGGCTCATCGGTGGGGCTCACCGGCGGGGCTCACCGGCGACTGAACTCCGACGAGGGGGGGGGGTCCAACTCGGCGAGTTGGGGGCTAGGGCCTTCAAGTCGCCCACTTGGGGGGGGGGGAGAGTGGGGGTCTTCGGCCGGGGGGGGGTTGGATTCTATTTATAGGGGGGGAGGGGGGAATCCTAATCCAATTGGAGTAAAATCCTAACAAACTTTTCCCCAATTAATTTAGTGCGGCAGCAATGTGGGGGAAATTCCCCTTTTGGGGGGAATTGGGGAATTTTGAGGATTTGGGGAAAATTCGGGGAAACTGAAAATAGCTCATTTCAACTATCTTTTTTCCATTCCTCACCATTTCTATGTCACTTACTCCATTTCTACATTCTCCTCTCCATTTCTATGTCCCACTCTCCATTTCTACATTTCCCTCTCCAATTCTATGTCCCACTCTCCATTTCTACATTGCCTTTCTCCATTTCTATGCCTCATTCTCCATTTCGATAGTTCTTTCTCGATTTCTATGGTTCCTTTTTCTAATTCTATGGTTCTTTCTCCATTTCTATAGTTATTTCTCCATTTCTACTTCTTTTATAATGCTTCTCTACATGAAAAATATGTGCAATGCATGGGAATGAATTTTGAGGGTGTTACATGTAACGGGGTCGCCTGTGGCAGTTGCCACGCAGGAATCGCGATCTGCTAGCCATTCTGTCGACCTAAGTCCTATTATTGCAAAATATTAGAACATACATATTACTTAAATGCTATGAAAGTAAACTACAGTAATTTAAATTACTTACCTCCATCGTTGCCTGCATCTGGGCCATGTAGTTGGCTTGGTACTCCTGGATGGCCCTCGTCCTGTCGAGCTCCTCCTTGGTCCGTGTAACACCCCAAAACCTGTTAAGAGGGGAATTTAAAAATTTTTGGACGTATTGCATGTGGTGCAGAAATTCAAATTCAAATTGGAATTCAAATTCAACTCAAAACAGAAAAGAAAAAGAAAAAGAAAAAGAAAAAGAAAAAACAAAACCCCCCGCCAGTGGGCCGAAACCCACCAGCCGGCCCACCCGCCCCCGCGCCAGCCCGCAGCCGCGCGATCCCTCTCTCTCTCTCTCTCTTACTGACACGCGAGACCCGCATGTCATCCCTGACCTCCCGCTCGCGCCAACAGCCAGACTCTTCCGCGCGCGCCCGATCGCAACCGACTCCGGAAATCCGCGTCCCCAGCCCGACTCCCGGTCCCGGATGACTCCGGCTCGATCTAAACAAACACGCCACCCTCCCTCGTCTATAAAAACGCCGGCATCGCCCCGTTTTTCCCCACGATCGGCTGTTTTTCCTCCCGGTGAGAACCGAAGCTCCGATCACCGTTATCTCTCAATCCCTGCTCAGATTTTCTGATCTAACGCGCCGATCGTGTTCCACCGCCTCCGGGGAATCACGCAGGTGCAGAAAACTCGGTGGCTTGCGCTCCAGACACAGCGCAGACGAGCATTGCCGTGATTTCATCTCGGACCTCGTCGCCGACCGCCTTCCAGGGCCTCCGAGCTCAAGAAAAACTCCGAGGTGAGATCCCCGACCTCCCCTCTACCAATCTATGCCATGAAATCCCAGTTTTAGGAAGAATAGACGAAGATCCAAAGTTTTCCGGCGAGATCGCCGCCTCCCGCCGCCGCGTACCGCCGGGCAGCGCCGCCCGCGCTCGGTCAGAGCGACATGGCCGCTTATGCGCCGTCTATTTTAAGTCACACAGTGGAGTTAAAACCCGCGCGTACCGGTTCAGCGATCTAATCTGAGCCGTCTGTTTTAAATCGGACGGTCTACATCAGTCCCGCATTATAAAGGCCGGGATTCTTACGCGCTACCCCCTAGGGGTCTCGGAAAATACGAGCTAGCCCCAGAAACTTCTGATCTAGCCCCTGGAACTTCAGAAATTCATGTAAATTCATTTAAAAATCTGTTTTAAACCCTGGACTTAATAAAAATTAGGAAAACCCCTCTGTTATGTGTAGCTAGACCCCTGGAAATTTATGAAATAATATAATAGACCCTGTAGTGAGGTAAGTTTACCTTTTTAACCCTATATGACATTAAAAATAGAAATTTAGATATGTAATTCAGATTTAAATTTAAAAGGGTGAGAGAAACACATTGTAAATTTAAACTTAAACTCTCCTAACACTTGGAAAACTTTAGAATGAGTTAAAAATATATTTTTTTAGCTGAAATGAATCTGTCTAGTTGATTGTTCATATTTATTAGTTATAGAAACATATTTTAGGCTAGGAAATAGTTCTGAAAATTGGAAAAATGAATTTAAATTAGTTCACATCAGAGGAGAAGTTCCAAAATATATTATTTAATATTTTTGATCAGAACCTATTCTGTTTAGATGATATGCCCTACTATTTAATATTAAAGTTTACTTTTAGTCATAGAGAATAAATCTGGAAAATATAGTAAAATAGGTGTGCATGACTAGAAAATGATAAATGAAGTCTCCAAATCCAAAGACTTCAGTTTAGGGTTTGGTAGAAAATCTGAAAACCCATTTGGAGTAGGAAAATACCTTCCATGCAGACTTGGTAGCTAAAGGGTGTGTTAATTGAATATAAAGAATTTGTTTAGAATTGAAATTCATATATAAAGTGTGCAAATAAAAATCTGAATACAAAAGTTAGAAATCATATACATATGTGTAAAAGTGCATATAGACCAGAAATCAACACATGTAGAGTAAACACAACACATAGAAATGTGAATGATTTTCATATGTATGTATGTGTGGAGTGAAAGTGTGAACTATGTCTTATGGATTGTTGTTTTCTTTTGCTATGTGTGTTGGCATGAGTAGAACCTGCACCAAAGCAAGTTCTCCCCTTCCAAGATCAGGACTATTCATTCCCAGAGCAGCAGGAAGAAGGTAAGTGTCCTTGACCACTTTGTTCCTATACTAGGATGTGTAGATAGAATTATTTGCATTGTCAATTGAAATATGAAACCCATGCTAGGAAGTTTTCCCTAGAATTGCATTACCTTGTTTTCCTTGTAGCTTGGGATGGGATTTTGCTTTACTATGTCATTCATTCATATTACTTATGCTTAGCCATGCTTAGAATGGGATAAGTGGGATATGACATCATCAACTTGCTTACCTTATTCTTGAATGAGATATTATGAGTTATGTGGAGGTAGGGATCAAGGCAAGTTGGATGTTTTGGTTGGTGCTGGGTGCACGAGACTCGGGTTTGTGTTTAGTACTTGCCTGGATCCTAAGGACCGATTCATGGAGCATGTAACCTGGCTTTACCGTGCCAACCACATGCTGAGATGGGGCAGCTTGGCCAATTAATTAGGTGTATCCCCGGCATAGTATGGGTGTGTTGGATGGTGCGGAGAGTAGGTGTCAGCTGGACTACCATATGAACCGCAAGGCTCAAGAGGGGGCCACTGCAGCGGGGTTAGAGCCTCTTGTATGCTGTTAGGGGTGAAACCTCAGTGGGCCCACACTCGTCGGGAATCCCTTTGTAAAGGCTTTGTAGTGATCTCCTGGCTACACACCTAGGAAGTGTGAATGTGGTTCGTAGCCACTGGCATAATAGAGGTTCTTTTAGTCCACCCGGCAACGGGGGATGAAATCACTACATGTGGGTACAGTGGTGCAAACTCTGTAGAGTCAAAACTGTCATGACAGCCGTGCTCACGGTCAAGAGCGGCTTGGACTTATTCATGATTAGAGGATTGATGGCTTTGGAAGTTGAGGATGTTAAGCGAGGAGCTTAACATTGGAATTTGAGGTTATGGTCATTTGATTATGATGATGGGTTGGGACATTGGGACCATTTCACCTTTGTAGTAATGTAGGTGCTTAATAAGCTAAGGTGGTAGGTAATAATTGCGTAGTGCTTTAACCATGAGTTCAACCTCTCCTCCTTGCTCTAGCCATGCATGACATAACTTTCCCACACTTGTTGAGTACCCACGGTACTCAAACTTGCATATTTGTTGGTTTAAATTGTTGCTCAGGTCAAGGGGATGATGTGGTGTTTAATGATCAAGACTTCGGACCCGAAAAAGGATTCTAGGTTCATGGAGTCCCCCGGGCAACGCCTGTGACGGAGCCCACAAGAATAATATTCCGCTGCTATTTTATTTACTTGTTATGAACTTATTATCGTCCATCGAGACATATGCTATGTAAGACTTATTTATATTCAACACCTGGCTTGTAATAAATGATGCTTCACTATTTGTCATCACATGTATGAGAAAATTATCCTGGCATACTTGTGATATTCACTCGGTTGTTCTTCGGAGAAACCGGGTGTGACAGAAGTGGTATCAGAGCCAAGGTTGCCCGTAGGAACGTGGACCTAGGTAGAAATGGACGTATTTAAGGATCCTACTTTCTTAAAACTATTTTACAAAGGTGTGGGTTGAAAAGTGTTATTTAATGGGGTCACTTTATTCATCTTACCCCAACTTTTATTCAAAATACAATTTTTGTTTAAACCCTTATCTAACTTAATTTTAAATGCTTTATGTTTTAGATGGTTCGCATGATCCGCACCGCTCGCAAGTCCACCGGAGGGAGAGTTCCCGTAGTTGCCCTTGCCCTGAGAGAGGAGAACCGTCCAGTGACGTACCTCTCCTACGGATTGGCAGTAGGAGGCTTGTTGCGCCGTCTTCGACGCATGCTCCAAGCCGCCGACAATACGGGCAAGCTAATCATACACTACAGCTCCACCCGGACCATCCGTGAGAAGCGGGAAGAATGGAGTTCAGAAATAAGGATTATCCATGAAAACCAGCTGCTTAAGATCCACCGCTCTCCAGCTTGTCGATCGACACAGGTCGATGCGGAGAAGGATGTCACCTGGGAGGCCATCACCTGCCAGAGTCACATCTACCGTCGCCACTTGGACAGGACTGAGTACATGTATGTCCTCCAGCGTGAGAGTGGTACCACGGAGTACAAGTACCCACCAGTGCAGCAGGGGACTTCCCATGAGCACATGGACCTGTGCTTGGAGGATGCTGCTATGCTCAGCACTCGACTGCAGGAGTGCCAGCAGGAGCTTCAGGATGTTCATGACACCCTGAAGGAGACTGTGGCGTTGCTTCGAGCCAGCTTGAGAGCGAGAGAAAGAGGAGATGGGAATGAATTGTGTGTCACCGTGAATGACACATGGACTCCTGACTCCCCAAACCGCCGGGCGAGCAGGCGTCGCCGCACTTCTCCACCAGCAGCTTCCCCACCCAAAGCGGAGTCAGAGGGCAGCTGCAATAACGAGGAAGATCCCGAGGAGCCAGCTCAGTGATACGAGTAGTGTAGATTCCTTCCCTTAGTTTAGCAGGATGTCGAGTCGTTACCTTAGTTAATGATGTGTTAATGCTTGGTGTGTGACGTGAGTTGTGGAAGCCATGGGCGTTTGTCCACAACCTCGTCTTCAGGTTGTTTTGCTTTGGTGTGTGAACCCATATGAATTAAGAGTGCATTTATGTTCGCGTAAGACATGAAATCCTCAGAAAATATAAATGAAATAAGTTCTCAAAATCTTAAAGTTTAAACAAGCAAAAACTAGTAAGTTAATACGTAATGCTTTAAATTGACATTTGGTTGATCATGATAGATGGCCGGAAGAGGAAAGGGTCGTGGTGCCAACCCCGCCAACAACAACGATGAGGCCAGCAACCCTCATCTTTCTGAAGGACAAGACAGGGGTGGTCGCCGTGAAGGAGTTGACCCCATCCACCAAATGCTTGAAAATCAGAATCAGCTCATCCAGAGCCTAACTCAAGTGGTGGCCAACTTGCACCAAGTTCCACCTCCACAAGCTGCACCACGCCAACCAAGGTTGAGTGAGTTTCTAGGGACTCAACCTCCAAAGTTTGCAAGTGCTGCTGAACCTCTGGAGGCAGATGACTGGCTAAAGACCATTGAGAGCAAGATGAGGATCATACAATGCCAAGGGTATGAGAGGGTGCTGTTTGCCTCTCACCAATTGCATGGACCTGCTGCTGATTAGTGGACCGCCTACGTGGCAGCCCACCATGACCCCGAGAACATTACTTGGGAAGAGTTCAAGCGTAGTTTCCGCAACCATTACATACCAAGGGGTGAACTCAAAAACAAGAGGAAGAAGTTCTTGGGACTGCAGCAAGGAAACATGACTGTGAGGGAATACCTCACTAAGTTCACCCAACTATCCCGTTATGCACCACGGGACATCGAAACTGATGAGCAGAAACATGACTGCTTTGTGGAAGGACTTACTGCGGAGATGCAATGTGCAATGTCCTCCAACGAGTATGAAAGCTTCCAAAAGATGGTAGATAGAGCATTTGTTGTGGAGAGGAAGCTGAAGGCCTTGGAAAATGAAAACAAGAGGAAGGCGGGATGGTCACACCAAGCCTCGGGTAGCAACACACGCCCACGACTAATGCAGCCACCCGCAGGGCAGACGAGCAGTGCTGTGGTACCCTACTCAGCACCGAGAGGGTACAACCCGAATTTCAGGCCTCCGTCAACACCAGCACAGCCACAACGTCAGTTTGTATAGCATCCTTGCCCCACATATCAACCTCGACCAGCAGTACAAGGACCACCAAACCAACCCCAAGACAACAAAGGCCAGGCACCTAAGGTTGGGGTGCAATGCTTTAACTGTGGGGAAGTGGGGCACTACGCCCATAAGTGCCCAAAGAAGAAGCCCGTGCAGCCGCAACAGCAGAATGTGATGCGAGGACGGGTGAACCACGTAACCTTGGAGGAAGCGCAAGAGGCACCCGACGTGTTAGTTGGTAAGTTTCCTGCCAATTTACACATTGCAACACTGTTGTTCGATTCTAGTGCTACCCACTCGTTCATTGCCCAAGGGTTTGTTAAGAAGCATGATCTAGCAACAACACAAATGAACCATATGCTAGCAGTAAACTCTCCAGGTGGAGAAATAAGGACAAGACAAGTGTGTCCCAAGGTGAATCTAGACATTAATGGGGTAGTATTTACTGCCAACCTCATAGTGATAGATTTGCAAGGGATAGATATCATTTTGGGTATGGATTGGTTGACCAGACATAAAGGAATCATCCATTGTTCGACCAGAACGGTGGAACTAACTCACCCTAGTGGCACAAGGGTAAAGTTCATAACAATCCAAGAGCCTAGGAGGGACATTAAATTAAATCAAGTTGAGGTGGAAGTGGAGGAGATCAGGGTCATCAGGGAATATCCAGATGTTTTTCCGGGGGAGTTGCCAGGTATGCCTCCTGATCGTGAAGTGGAATTCGCGATTGAGCTAGTGCCTAGAACAGCTCCGATATACAAGAGACCTTATCGGATGGACTCCAAGCAGCTAGGAGAACTCAAGGATCATTTAAGAGAATTGACAGGGAAGGGGTACATTCGTCCTAGTTCCTCACCATGGGGAGCTCCAATGATATTTGTGCCCAAGAAGGACGGAATCCAAAGGTTGTGCATGGACTACCGTGCGTTGAATGAGGTAAGCATCAAGAACAAGTACCCATTACCCCGCATTGAAGACTTGTTTGATCAGTTGAGAGGAGCTTGTGTGTTCTCGAAAATTGATCTCAGGTCAAGATACCACCAACTTAAGATAGCAAACTGATATTCCCAAGACAGCTTTCGTATCTCGGTACGGACTGTATGAATACACCGTCATGCCTTTCGGGCTAGCTAATGCCCCGGCATACTTCATGTACCTCATGAACAAGGTATTCATGGAATATCTGGATAAATTTGTGGTGGTTTTCATAGATGACATTCTCGTCTTCTCCAAAGATGAAGAAGAACATGAGAAACATCTAAGGTTGGTGTTGCAGAAGCTGAGAGAACACCAACTATATGCCAAGTTGAGCAAGTGTGAGTTCTGGCTGAAGAGAGTTCCCTTCTTAGGACATATAATCTCGGAGGGAGGAATCTCTGTAGATCCCACCAAGATCGAGGATGTACAGAAGTGGAAGACCCCTAACAATGTCGGGGAAGTTCGAAGCTCCTTAGGATTGGCCGGGTATTATCGACGGTTTATTGAGGGATTCTCCAAGATCTCGAGACCCCTCACCAAACTGTTGGAGAAGGGAATCACATTCACATGGACGCCGCAGTGCGAGACGAGTTTCCAGGAACTGAAGAAAAGATTGACAACAGCCCCAGTGCTAGTTATGCCAGATATGCAGAAGAACTTTTCGGTGTACTGCGATGCCTCTGGAAATGGGTTGGGATGTGTTCTCATGCAAGAGGGGCATGTCGTGGCTTATGCGTCCCGACAGCTCCGGAAACACGAGAAGAACTACCCTACACATGACCTTGAACTAGCCGCAGTGGTACACGCGTTGAAAATTTGGCGGCACTACTTGATGGGGAAGAGGACAGAGATATATACGGATCATAAGAGCTTAAAGTACATTTTCACACAGCCAGATCTCAACCTCAGACAAAGGAGATGGTTAGAGCCAATCAACGACTTTGATGTGGGCATCAACTATCATCCTGGGAAAGCGAACGTCGTGGCGGATGCTCTAAGCCAGAAAGTGCAGGTCAATAGGTTGAGTTTGAAGGACATGCCTACAGAATTGAAGGAAGAGGTTATAAAACTCAATCTATGTATGGTGAATAGTGGTGAGGCCATCGCCATGGAAGTGGACTCCACATTAGAGAAAGACATCCAAAATGGTCAGAAGAATGACGAGAAGATACAAGATATTAGAGAACTCATCAAGGAAAATAAAGCCCCTAGTTTCAGAGAGGATGAACAAGGTACGGTGTGGCACGGGAAAAGAATCTGTGTGCCTGAAGTGAAGGAGATCCGTGAATTGATTTTGAAGGAGGCTAATGATTCCGACTATTCCATTCATCCTGGGAGTACAAAGATGTACCATGACCTCAAGAGCAGGTATTGGTGGTATGGAATGAAGCGACATGTCGCGGAACATGTTGCCCTATGTGACACATGTCAGTTGGTGAAAGCGGAACATCAACGACCCGCGGGATTATTGCAACCACTCAAAGTGCCTGAATGGAAATGGGAAGAAATCGGTATGGATTTCATAGTGGGATTGCCTAGGACCCAATCAGGATATGATTCGATATGGGTCATCATCGACAGCTAACCAAGGTAGCTCATTTCATCCCCATGAAAGAAAGCTACAGCGGATCCAAATTGGCGGAGTTGTACATGTCAAGGATCGTGTGTTACCATAGAGTGCCAAAGAAGGTAGTGTCGGATCGAGGGACACAGTTCACCTCAAGGTTCTGGCAGAAGCTGCATGAAACCATGGGAACCCATCTGAATTTTAGTTCTGCCTATCATCCCCAAACTGACGGGCAGACGGAAAGAACCAATCAGATCCTTGAGGATATGCTGAGAGCGTGTGCACTCAAAAACAATCGGAGTTGGGATAAGAACTTACCGTATGCGGAGTTCTCCTACAACAACAGCTATCAGGCTAGTATGAAGATGTCACCATTTGTGGCTTTGTATGGGAGGAAGTGCAGAACTCCCCTATTTTGGAACCAAACGGGGGAAAGTAAAGTGTTTGGGCCCGAAGTACTACAAGAAGCCGAGGCAAAAGTGAGGGAAATCCGCAACAACTTGAGGATAGCACAAACACGACAAAAGAGCTATGCCGATGTAAGGAGAAGAGAGCTCGTTTTCAACGTGGGAGACTATGTCTATCTCAAGGTGTCCCCTATCCGAGGACTTCGTCGGTTCAAGGTGAAAGGGAAGTTATCACCCCGATACATCGGACCCTTTCAAGTTCTGGAGAGAAAAGGCGAAGTGGCATATCAACTAGAACTACCGGCTCGCCTATCAGATGTGCATGACGTATTCCATGTGTCACAGCTCAAGAAATGTTTGAGGACGCCTGAAGAGATGTTACCCATGAATGAGGTTGACGTAGTTGAGGATCTGTCTTATGCCGAGCAACCATCCAAGATTTTGGAGACAATGGAACGCCTCACAAGAAATAAAAGAATCTGGATGTGCAAGGTGCAGTGGAAGCATCACTCGGAAGAGGAAGCCACATGGGAGCGAGAAGACGAGCTTAAGGCACGGTTTCCGGAATTATTTTCCTAGAACCACCAATCTCGAGGACGAGATTTCTTTTAAGGGGGGTAGAGCTGTAACACCCCAAAACCTGTTAAGAGGGGAATTTAAAAATTTTTGGACGTATTGCATGTGGTGCAGAAATTCAAATTCAAATTGGAATTCAAATTCAACTCAAAACAGACAAGAAAAAGAAAAAGAAAAAATAAAAAAACAAAACCCCCGGCCAGTGGGCCGAAACCCACTAGCCGGCCCACCCGCCCCCGCGCCAGCCCGCAGCCGCGCGATCCCTCTCTCTCTCTCACTGACACGCGGGACCCGCGTGTCATCTCTGACCTCCCGCTCGCGCCAACAGCCGGACTCTTCCGCGCGCGCCCGATCGCAACCGACTCCGGAAATCCGCGTCCCCAGCCCGACTCCCGGTCCCGGACGACTCCGGCTCGATCTAAACAAACACGCCGCCCTCCCTCGTCTATAAAAACACCGGCATCGCCCCGTTTTTCCCCACGATCGACTGTTTTTCCTCCCGGTGAGAACTGAAGCTCCGATCACTATTATCTCTTGATCCCTGCTCAGATTTTCTGATCTAACGCGTCGATCGTGTTCCACCGCCTCCGGGGAATCACGCAGGTGCAGAAAACTCGGTGGTTTGCGCTCTAGACACAGCGCCGATGAGCATTGCCGCGATTTCATCTCGGACCTCGTCGCCGACCGCCTTTCAGGGCCTCCGAGCTCAAGAAAAACCCCGAGGTGAGATCTCCGACCTCCCCTCTACCGATCTAGGCCATGAAATCCCAGTTTTAGGAAGAATAGACGAAGATCCGAAGTTTTCCGGCGAGATCGCCGCCGGGCAGCGCCGCCCGAGCTCGGTCAGAGCGACGTGGCCGCTTATGCGCCGTCTATTTTAAATCGCACGGTGGAGTTAAAACCCGCGCGTACCGGTTCGGCGATCTAATCTGAACCGTCTATTTTAAATCGGACGGTCCACATCAACCCCGCATTATAAAGGCAGGGATTCTTACGCGCTACCCCCTGGGGATCTCGGAAAATACGAGCTAGCCCCGGAAACTTCTGATCTAGCCCCTGGAACTTTAGAAATTCATGTAAATTCATTTAAAAATCAGTTTTAAACCCTGGACTTAATAAAAATTAGGAAAACCCCTCTGTTATGTGTAGCTAGACCCCTGGAAATTTATGAAATAATATAATAGACCCTGCAGTGAGGTAAGTTTACCTTTTTAACCCTATATGACATTAAAATTGGAAATTTAGATATGTAATTCAGATTTAAATTTAAAAGGGTGAGACAAACACATTGTAAATTTAAACTTAAACTCTCCTAACACTTGGAAAACTTTAGAATGAGTTAAAAATAGATTTTTTTAGCTGAAATGAATCTGTCTAGTTGATTGTTCATATTTATTAGTTATAGAAACATATTTTAGGCTAGGAAATAATTCTGAAAATTGGAAAAATGAATTTAAATTAGTTCACATCAGAGGAGAAGTTCTAAAATATATTATTTAATATTTTTGATCAGAACCTATTCTGTTTAGATGATATGCCCTACTATTTAATATTAAAGTTTACTTTTAGTCATAGAGAATAAATCTGGAAAATATAGGAAAATAGGTGTGCATGGCTAGAAAATGATAAATGAAGTCTCCAAATCCAAAGACTTCAGTTTAGGGTTTGGTAGAAAATCTGAAAACCCATTTGGAGTAGGAAAATACCTTCCATGCAGACTTGGTAGCTAAAGGGTGTGTTAATTGAATATAAAGAATTTTTTTAGAATAAAAATCTGAATACAAAAGTTAGAAATCATATACATATGTGTAAAAGTGCATATAAACCAGAAATCAACACATGTAGAGTAAACACAACACATAGAAATGTGAATGATTTTCATATGTATGTATGTGTGGAGTGAAAGTGTGAACTATGTCTTATGGATTGTTGTTTTCTTTTGCTATGTGTGTTGGCATGAGTAGAACCTGCCCCAAAGCAAGTTCTCCCCTTCCAAGATCAGGACTATCCATTCCCAAAGCAGCAGGAAGAAGGCAAGTGTCCTTGACCACTTTGTTCCTATACTAGGATGTGTATATAGAATTATTTGCATTGTCAATTGAAATATGAAACCCATGCTAGAAAGTTTTCCCTAGAATTGCATTACCTTGTTTTCCTTGTAGCTTGGGATGGGATTTTGCTTTATTATGTCATTCATTCATATTACTTATGCTTAGCCATGCTTAGAATGGGATAAGTGGGATATGACATCATCAACTTGCTTACCTTATTCTTGAATGAGATATTATGAGTTATGTAGAGGTAGGGATCAAGGAAAGTTGGATGTTTTGGTTGGTGTTGGGTGCACGAGACTCGGGTTTGTGTTTAGTACTTGCCTGGATCCTAAGGACCGGTTCATGGAGCATGTAACCTGGCTTTACCATGCCAACCATATGCTGAGATGGGGCAGGTTGGCCAATTAATTAGGTGTATCCCCGGCGTAGTATGGGTGTGTTGGATGGTGCGGGGAGTAGGTGTCAGCTGGACTACCATATGAACCGCAATGCTCAAGAGGGGGCCACTGTAGTGGGGTTAGAGCCTCTTGTATGCTGTTAGGGGTGAAACCTCAGTGGGCCCACACTCGTCGGGAATCCCTTTGTAAAGGCTTCGTAGTGATCTCCTGGCTACACACCTGGGAAGTGTGAATGTGGTTCGTAGCCACTGGCATAATGGAGGTTCTTTTAGTCCACCCGGCAACGGGGGATGAAATCACTACATGTGGGTACAGTGGTGCAAACTCTGCAGAGTCAAAACTGTCATGACAACCGTGCTCACGGTCAAGAGCAGCTTGGACTTATTCATGATTAGAGGATTGATGGCTTTGGAAGTTGAGGATGTTAAGCGGGGAGCTTAACATTGGAATTTGAGGTTATGGTCATTTGATTATGATGATGGGTTGGGAGATTGGGACCATTTCACCTGTGTAGTAATGTAGGTGCTTAATAAGCTAAGGTGGTAGGTAATAATTGCGTAGTGCTTTAACCATGAGTTCAACTTCTCCTTGCTCTATCCATGCATGACATAACTTTCCCACACTTGCTGAGTACCCACTGTACTCAAACTTGCATATTTGTTGGTTTAAATTTCTGCTCAGATCAAGGGGATGATGTGGTGTTTAATGATCAAGACTTCGGACCTGAAGAAGGATTCTAGGTTCATGGAGTCCCCCGGGCAACGCCTGTGACGGAGCCCACAAGAATAATATTTCGCTGCTATTTTATTTACTTGTTATGAACTTATTATCGTCCATCGAGACATATGCTATGTAAGACTTATTTATATTCGACACCTGGCTCGTAATAAATGATGCTTCACGATTTGTCATCACATGTATGAGAAAATGATCCAGGCATACATGTGATATTCACTCGGTTGTTCTTCGGAGAAACCGGGTGTGACAGTTCGCGTCAGCCTCTCCTGCATGGCATGGAACTCCATGTCCCTCTACGAGAGACGACCACTCGACGGCCCAACCGACGAAGCCTACGTCGATGAAGTGCCTCTCGCAGGTCGCGCCGACCTCGAGTCGACAACTCCATCGAAAATGACAAACCTACAAAAGAAAGAAAAATAATAAGTAAAAGAAGGAAGAGTGAAAAACATAAATCAAAGAAACCAACTCATCGGCCATGGGCCTTCTCGCCGCCGCTTGCATACACGGCTTGAGGGTCGATTGGTGTGTTTTCCCAATCGTACCCTTCACCGTGTATTTTGACGACCTCCTGCCCGTACTTTTTCTAAAAAATATAGAAATGGTGTAAGCATGTAAATAATAATATTAGTTATAATTAAATTTAAGAATTTTAAAAACATACCAGTCGATCATTCGCGACCTAACTGCATTGCCCCGGCTGCGACGGGTCACTTCCCCTGTGACCTCTCTTCCAAACCTGGGTCGCGTTAGGCTCCTGACCGGTCTCTCGCTCCTGTAGATACGTGTTAGTAGGATAAATATATTATCAACACATAAACAAACTTATAATACACTTACCATGCGTTTAGCCAAACACAAATGACCATCGGCGCCATAGGTGTGCTTCCCGTCGGACCCTCTGCATCCTTGAGCCCTCATGGACTTAGCTTTGAATTCATCGCTATCCCAATACCGACAGAGAGCTCAGTATGTGTCGGGTTGATCCTCTAACCAGGAAATACTAACCTGCACATATTTAGTATATCATTCAACTGTTAACATAAATAACTATTGAAATTTTTTAACAATTACAACTTACCTTTGCGTATTGATCCTCTGCCAAGTACGTGTCAGAGTCCCTTCTAAAGGGACATCGTTCCTGCTGATGCTGATGCCGTTTCTGGTAGTCGTTAACGGCCTGTATGCGGGCGTACGACAACGTTTGCGTCTCGAGCTTCCGAGCGTTTGTGTGGAACACGACTGTCACGTGCTCTATCAAGCTCTCGCTCGTTTCCTCTAACTGGTATCTTATCTTAAGAAAACAAAATATTTAATCAATATGCACTGACAATTTAAATGACTTGAAGAATGTAAACATTTAAACTTACCATAAAATCATTCCACACGGCCCCCTGAAGGGTGTCGTGCACCTCGTGCGAGACACGAGCGTAGTCGTCCCACGACAAAGCAGGGACACCATCGGTGACACCGGGATAGTGCAAACGTACTAAAGCCCCGATGACACCGTTAACCTGCCTGTGGTGTCCCTGGCCCGTGAACGAACAGTTGTACAAAGATCTGCAAAATTTGTTAACTGAGTAAGTAACGGTAGACATCATGAAATATGTAATAGTATATGATTTTTTACCTATCTCCAACTGGACGAATAGTGACCCGCTCACGAGGAACAGGAGGAGGAGCCGCAAAGTGGGTCCTCATCCGTCGCCTCTGCGTGGGCATCACGTCCGTGACCCGGAAGGCTGGTCACCACTAGAGCCCGAAGGCTCCACGCTCGCCGGCTCCGAAGGGAGGGTAGCCGGCTCCGAGGGCTGGCTAGCCTGTGGCGGTGCCCTAACCTCTTACTCTGACTCTGAAGACTGTGAGTCAGACTGCAAAATTAAAGGATTGTTAAAAATAAATTATTTATAAGTGCAATCTAAAATAACGTAATTGACAACTAAAATTTACCTCTGTGCGCTGTAAGGCTAGAGCTCGGCCCGCAAAGTCTGGAGGTGCCACATCAGCTGAGAGCGTCTGCTCTCACTTGACGAGCTACCTGAGGAGAGGTCCCGTGACCGACTGAGGAACACTCGTGCCCCCTTCTTCTCGCTCCCCTTTGATGACGACATCGTGTTGTAAGGAATAATTGATAAATATGCTAAGATAATATATACAAAATTCATGTTAAGTTAGTGAAAAAAAACGTTACATCATCAATTTCAAAATTCATCAACGTCATGATCATGTACCCTACTCCTTAAACTAGACCACCGATCTTCTTTCGTGAGCGTTTGGACTGGATTTCATTTCTGTTTACACATATCAGAAGTCTCGACATCTTGAGTGTCTCCAACTAAGTCATCGAGTCCTACACCAGGCTCGACGATAAACGAGTCTTTCAACTCTTCTTCTTGGTAAACATCGTAAACCTCATCAGTATCATGGTAACCATCATCTCCTGAAGTGTATAACTGCTCACGAGGATTCACCTTATGTACCACCCACCAAGCTTTGAGTTTTTTGCATGGATAAGGTAGATAATACACTTGCTCCACTTGGTGTGCAAGAACAAATGAATCGTATCCTCGTAGTCGTTCGTTGTGTTTGACTTCCACCATGCCAAATTGGTTTAGTCGAGATACATGATTGACATCAAACCAATCACAGTCAAAGAATACTGCTCGAAGATCCTTATTCCCGGCAAAAGAAAATTCAAAGATTTTATTAATGATTCCATAATAATTAGTTTCATGTCCTCGAGAGTCGACTGTCCTCGTCACAACTCCGATATTAGATGTTGCCGCGAGAGGACGAAGGGATTCAAATTGAGTTGTACAGAATTGGAAGCCATTGATGGCATACTGACTGTAGCTCTGAACTTTAATCAATCCATAGGATAGTTGTCGCAAGTCTTCATGAACGTATGCATCTTTCATGCACTGTTCAAATATGAAGTTATAAGAAAACTTTATAAATACTCGTAGGTTATAAGAATACTTTATAAATATTGCTAAGTTAACAAGAAAATGTTATATGATCTCGAAACCAGGATAGGAAATTAGCTCCTCCATTTATTCCTCCCGTCACATCACTTCTACTTGTTTGCTTGTAGGTTGATACCTATGTGTCCAATTTTGCTTGTTGAACTCAATATACGAAGAAAACTTTTTAGAATAGATGTGTTACAAAATATGCCGGTTAGCATAAATGTAAGACAAACACTTACTTGAAATATTTGTCCATTTCATTTATATTCGCGTACATGTAGAGGGAAGCAACGCTCCTTTCTTCTGCAGTAGAGTTGTAGAAAGTGGAACTACCAACAGTAGTGCCTCTTATTACAAAAATAGAGAGATCACTACAAGGAGGTTGCTCATCCACATTGTACCGCATTGCCGAAGTGTTGACATTGTTTTCCTATTCAAAATAAACACTTGAAAAGTATCCTGCTTCTTTAAGAGTAAATGCTTCGGCGATGTATCCTTCTACCTTTGCCCTGTTACAAACCATTGGTTTCAGATATCTTAGTGCTCTTTCAATATGATACATCCACCTATATTGCACGGGGCCTCCAACTTTAGCTTCAAATGAAAGATGGATGAGGAGATGTTGCAATGGATTGAAGAACCCTGGAGGAATTTTTTTCAATCTTACATAATAGTACCGGTATCTCCTTCTCCAATTTATGCATCATCTCTATCGTGATTTCTTTTGCACAGAGTTGTCTATAAAAGTGACTAAACTCGGCTAGCACCTTCCACACCACATCATAAAAATAGCCCTGAAACATAACAGGTAGAAGTCTTTCCATAATTATGTGATAATCATGACTCTTCAACCCTGTCAGCTTTCCCGTTTTGATATTCACGGGTCGTTTCAGACTAGCTGCGTAACCATCGGGAATTTCAAAATTTTCAACCATCTGAGTACTTCTTTCTTTTCTTTAGGTCGAAGACAGAAAGAAGCATGTGGTTTAGCACCACTTTCATAGAGCTCAAGAGTTGGACAATTATAAAGCTCTACCAGATCCTTTTGAACCTTTATATTGTCTTTCGTTTTACCCATCATGTCCATGCATGTTCTTATGATACATTAGCTCATATTACGCTCTTGATGCATGTCATCAATGTTGTGCATTAGTATCAACGACTTCACATATGGTAGCTCCCATAGTCCACATATATGAGTCCAATTGTGATCCTCTCCGTAACCAAGAAAATATCCAGGACGTCCTTTATCTGGCACCAGTTTGTCCATCATATCACATATTTCTGATCCGTTTAGACGTTTCGGTGGTCCTTTAGTGACAACGATGTCTTTTTTAAAGACATTCCTCTGTTGCCTAAACATATGATTCGGAGGCAGCCAACATTTGTGACAATCGAAGTAGCATATCTTTCCTCCATGAGTAAGTCGAAAACAGTCCGTGTCAGAAGCACATATCGGGAACGTCAAACGACCATGAGTGCTCCATCCAGAAAACATATCGTATGTCGGAAAATCAAGGACGTACCACAAATAAGCAGCTCATAGGTTGAATTTCCGCTTCTTGTAAAAGTCGTACGCTTCGACTCCTGTCCACAAAATTTTTAATTCTTCGATCAACGGTTCCAACATCACGTTGAGACGTGGCCCAGGATGATCCGGCCTAGGTATAATGAGATTAAGGGACATGAACTCGTACTTCATATAAAGAGCTGGTGGTAGGTTGTACGGAATGACAAAGACGGGCCAACAGGAGTATGGTGTGGCGTTTGTACTGAACGGCGAGAATCCATCTGTCGCCAACCCGATGCGAACATTTCTTGCATCACAACTGAAGTCTGAATCGAACCGGTCAAGCGTCTTCCATGCCTAAACGTCGGCCGGGTATATCATGACTCCATTGTTCTCACGTACACCTTCTTTGTGCCATCTCATGTGCCTGGCCGTTCTTTTTGATAGAAACAGCCCCTTCAACCGAGGTGTCACGGGTAAGTAACGAGGTTGCTTACGTGCGACTTCTGTTATCGCATTATCACCATCGTTATTAACAACTTCGACAAACCTTGATTCACCACATTTTAAGCATTTCTTCTCTTTTGCATGCTCTTTCAAGAAAAGCATGCAATTGTCTGGACACACATCAATCTTCTCATATTTCATACCGAGACCGGAAAGCAATTTCTTCGCCTGATACATATCTTTAGATACTTTATGAGGCTGTGGAAGGATATCGCTGATCAATTTGATGAGCTTGTTGTAGCAGTTATTAGAAAAGAAGTACTTATACTTACATGCAATAAGTCTAGTCATGAAAGTGAGGAGGGTCACTTTAGTATATTCATGCAGCGGCTCTTCTGAAGCTTTGAGAAGCTCGAAGAACGCTTCAACCTCTGTTGTAGGAGGATCCTCCGTAAACTCTGGTTGTATAGCTTCAAGTATCTCATCCATCCTATCAACCCCCATGTTATCATCATTCAAGAGGCGGCGCGGCGGCGGTGGCGGCGCGGCGGCAGGGCGGGGCGTGGCGTTGGGGAGGCGCGGCGGTGGGGAGGCGCGGCGGCAGGGCGAGGCGGCCCAGGTTATTCACCCCGTGCTTGTGTAGACGCATACATTACCACTAAATAGGTCGTGTCAGGCCCTAAATGGGTTATGTCGGACCAAACCGGTCCGAAGCCCATTTATGTACATATAGTACTTAAACACTTAAACAATCAATATAATAATTAAACAATAATCAATTAAACTATTAACTCATATGCATTAATCATCTAAGCAATTATCAATTCATCTAAACAAGCATAATTACCATAGTATACAAGCTTATCAATTCTAAGCAATTAAAAAAATTACACCTAAGAAGTGTTCTCGGACATGATCGTCATCAAAGGGGAGCGGGAACAGATGGACACAGATGGACAAAAAATTTTGGGACATGATCGGTTGGCTTGACAGAAACCTAAGAAGTGCTAAACTAGTTGGCTACGGCGGCGGCCATGGCCATGTCACCAACCGCTTCTTGATCAAAACCACACGGTTCTCAACTGTTGTCTCGACGGCGGCCATGGCCATGACCATTGACCATTAAATGGCCCGTGTCAGGCCATATATGGGTTGTGTCAGGCTGAGTCGATATTATACACTTAAGCAATCAAATTAAACTAAAATTACTAACTTAATACTCAACTAAACAAAAAATAAGTACGTACCTCGAAGTGGCGGCGAAGCGGGGCGGGCTTGGGGCCTAGCGGCAGCGGCGGGGAGGCGCGAGGCGGCGGCGCCGGGATGGCGCGGGGAGGCGCCCGGGCGGCGTGGTGGCTAGGGTAGCGCGGGGCGGTGTGGGGAGGCGCGCAAGGGCGGCGTGGGGAGGAGCGCAGGGGCGGCGCGGGGAGCGGGGGACCTCGGGGTGGCGGCGGCGCTAGGGGTGGCGCGGGGCGGCGCGGGGAGCGGGGGACCTCGGGGTGGCGGCGACGCTAGGGGTGGCGCGGGGCGGCGACGCGACCGGGGAAGCGCGGGGCGGCGCGTGAAGGCGCGGCGGCAGCGGCGGCGGTGCGGGCTCGGGCTGAATGAGCCCGAGCCCAGACCGGGGTGGCGGTTAAAACCTGCAACTTACAACGGCTGTAACCTAAGTCGTCGTAAGTTACTCTTAGTTTACAAACATGCTTTAACTTACGACGATTTAGGGATACGACCGTCATAAGTTACACGTAACTTACGACGGGCCCGTAACTTACGACGGCCATGGGCCTAAGGCCATCGTAAGTTAGTTTACTTTCGACAGCCCACAGCAATCGTCATAAGTTAGGTTACTTATGACGGCTAGCCGTCATAAATAACTTGGCCGTCGTAATGTGTTAGATTTCCTGTAGTGGCGACGCTAGAGTTCAAGAGGATACTTAAGAGGCCCGGGGATCCCCTTTTTATAGAGGTCCTGATAACTAGCCGTTGCCACCAGAAAAAGTCCGGACTAGTCCGGTCTTTAACTCCAGACTAGTCCCACCTGTGGGACCGGTGATGTCACACTTCACCAACCAAACGGTCACCGATGATGTAACACTTCACCAACCAAACGGTCACCCGTCTCCTTTTGAATTCGAATGGTCACAACACCACATACTAGTCCGATCTCACACAGAAACAACTGTTTCGGTTGAGAACAGACAAGTCTGATCCATCGGACTAGTCCAACCTCAAATGGCGGACAAGTCCGACCATCCAACACTTAGTCCCCGCAGCCACTTCCAAGTTTCAAACGGACTAGTCTGACTCACAATGGACTAGTCCGATCTCACACAGAAACTCTTGTTCCGGTTAGAAACGGACTAGTTTGACCGGGCGAACTAGTCCGACTCCAAAGGGCGGACTAGTCCAGTCCTTCAGGACTTAGCTCTTGAAGGACTCAGACACACTCACCACGGACTAGTCCGTCCCTAAACGGACAAGTCCGAACTCACACAAAAACTCGTGGTCCGTCTAACATCGGATTAGTCCGATGCGACCGGACTAGTCCGACTCTCCAGCCCGGACAAGTTCGGCCCTGTTCTTAGGGTTGTCTCAACTCTTCTCTCCACCTAAACTAAACTTAGACTAAGAGCTCATAGGTGATTCTCAATACTTTGAACCTATGAACACGCTCATGCTAAAAAGACAAAACTCAACGCAAGAGAATTTAAATCCTAAATTTTATTCTTCGTGCATTTTCGCCTTTTTCTCCTCTTTTCACTTTTTTCACTTGTAATACTCATTAGTCCCTTAAGTGTTGTTATCAATCATCAAAGCTCACAGGGATTTAGTCTAGATGCACTTTCACTCGTCTAAGTCATGGACGATTAGGTGGCTAGTTCGGCAAAAAAATTATTTTTGCAGGCTATCAATATAAAATTATTAAAAAATCATGCTAAATTAAAATAAAATTCACGAGATGTTGCTTCACAGTTATACTCTCTAGCTCAACAGCCTCCATCGTGGCCGCGTTCGCATAAGTTGCATACCATGCCATATATGTCAAAGGAGAGGGAATGATCCTTGCTGTTGCGGCGACCAACCTGCCAGCTGCGCGACCGGCAGCGCGGCTGGCAAGCACGTTGCCCTCTCGGCCACGCCAGACACTTTTCGTTGACGCTGGTAGAAGCAAACTGAAACAGCTGTTCCGATATTAATCCGGGCCACTGGGTCAGGACGAAGACGAACCGTGACGCCTCCAAGTCAGCCAGCGATCGAGAGATGCGTGTCGCCGCCGGCCCGCGGCATGCCGACTAGCTAGGTGCTGTTATCAGTTAGAGTTCATCCGCTTGGCTACTTGCATCGCCTCGATCGGCAGAAGATGCATGCCACGGCACGAGCGTGTGCAACCTCGCGCACGCGATCGTTTTACGCGTGCTACGTCACGAGTGTGGAGCGCTTGGCGCGTGCAACTTGCCCATGCCACATTTTGAATCATGGGGCGAGCGTGTACACCTGGAAGAAGAAAGGACTGGATTGCTGGAATGTCAAAGGAGCGAGCTATCAATTGCCACCCGAGGCATCTGTCCATTTCAGTTCAGGGCCGCCCTCCTGGGCTGGCTGCTCTGTACAGAGATGGACGGACACATATCTCGGCGTTAGCTACTACCACCGCACGCGCGCAACGAAAACGTCGTCACTGCGGCGACGACCAAGCAGCAGGTCAGGTGTTGTGTGTGACTCGTCAACAGTGTGAGGATACTAGAGCTCGATGCCACTAGTGCCCGCGACCACTCAACACTGTTGAGCGACGAGAGCACCAACTACCACCAAACTGGGTTACTGGGCTATACACGCCTAAGCAAACCGAATGGTCCGTTGGCGCAGTATTAGGCGGCAGACCTGCAGTTGCTCTCAGCTTGAGCTGGGGTCGTCGACCGAGTGCACGCACGCCGGATAAAATGGCCAAAACAACGCAGCCATTCCCCATTCGCATGCATGTGCAACCGAAACACAGGTATAATCAGCGGTTGGTGCCGAGTCACCAGTGCGGATGGTTAGTTGGTTGGTTAACCGTTCTAGCTGAAGTTAGCTGGCCTGTTCCGCTTGTGGGACGTCGTCATCTCGGCAAATCAACTGAACTGTGCGTACGTACAGTAGCTACCGGTGCGAGTCGTCGAACAGAAGGTAGACGAATGTAGCGGCTTAATGGCACGCAAGTGACAGTTGTCAACTGCAACACGTTAAGTCCGTTTGCCATGCATGACCATACGTATGCCGGAACGTTCTACAGTATTGTGTACGTATGTCATGGGTCGTCGATACATGCATTGTTCATAGGAGAGATCTAGCTGATGACGACGGCGAAGTACGTAGACGCCAGCACAGTACGATGTTCAGGCTCAGCGTACTGTAGCACGCCCGCACAAATAGCTGTGGTGCGGTTCTTACGGCAGCATCTTGATGGACGCTTACCCGATTACAGTAGTATCGACTGCTTGCCAGTAGTTTACATTACAAGGCTGACTGTATTGCTTCACAAAATCTGTTCCTAGTGGGCTATGTCCATATATCCCTTTTTTTTCATTTTAGCGGAACATGGCCATCTGTTCTGAAAATAAAAAAGGTTCAGTTGTTGTTTTGCGCAATTTGGCGAATCAAGCTGCGCCCATGTATGCCATGATCCCTGAAGGCCCAGGACGCAGATGTTCTCTCAAAAAAAGAAAATACAAACGCCCATAAGCGATGCGCCTGTTCCAGCGGCACGTCCAGTCCAGGGCGGCAATACAGCCTAGTGCGCAACAAGCCTGCCCGTGCCGCGTGGTCCGACCGGACCCACTGCTCAGTGACCAGTCAAGGCACCCCGCAGACCACCTGTCTCCTCGGGCCTCCTCCCCTCCCGCTCCCCGACGGTCAGAAGCTCACAAGGGATAACTCCAAACCGAACTAAAACCCCCAAAACCAAGCTCAGGTGAGGCCACCGCCGCCGCCGCCGCAGCAGCAGCAGATGCACAGGCTATCCCTCATTCCCGCCGCCGCCTTCATTGACGCCGCCGCGCCCCCTCTCTTCCTCGCGTCCTCCGCCATGCCCGCTCTCCGCCTCGGCTCCCCGGCGCTCCACCTCGCCGCGCGCCGCCCGGTCCCGAGGCCGCCGCCGTTGCTGCGGTTCGGCGGCGGGGGACTGCGGAGGGGGCTGCTCTCCTCCGCCGATGCCGCGCGGCGCGGCGGCGACGAGGAGGCGGAGGCGGAGGAGGAGGAGAGGCGGGCCGGGGGCGCGAGCCGCGCCGCCGCCGTCGCGGAGAGGAGGCCTAGGAGCGGAAACGCGGCGGTGGGTAGCGTCGAGCTCCTCGCCATCCCCGGCGTCGGCCCCCGCAACCTGAGGAAGCTCGTGGACAAGGGATTCGAGGGCGTCGCGCAGCTCAAGCAGCTCTACAGGGATAAAGTGTGCATGCTTTTGTTTCGCGATCTACCGTTTTGTGTGTCACCAGTAGGATTTCGTTCTTACCATTGGTCAGCCTGCGAGATGTCTGTATGGTGCTTCGCTACTGTTACTGTGCTGCGTATTGGAAGATTACATCTATAATAACCTTTTTGTGCATCCACATTTTGACTCGATAGTTTTCAGTCAGCCTTAAAGTCACATTTTGATAATTCTTGCACGTGCCTGCCTTGACATTCCAGTTTCGGGCAATAACTCAAATCCCATGCAAGGCTTATTGTTAACTACACTCATGGTTTAAATGGATAGATGCTTTTTTGTACAAGCAAAAATAAAAATGAGATGTTATTAACACATATATGTAGACATCACACTTACTGTTCACAGGTATTATGTTCAAAGAACATTTACAAGGTATCTTTTCTGCAATACACTTGTAGTAGCAGGGAAAATATTCAATATCATATATTAGTTCTGAGGGGCACTGGGAATCCTAATTATTTTTAGTACCAACACTATGTGAGAGACCTATTTAATCTTGTTCTGCTACACGGTTTTGATTTATTGGGCTTTCAAGAACTTAAGAAAGTACATGCTTAAAAAATCAGTTCCATTTGGAATATTTCAATTAGGCAAAAACTAAAAGAATTCATGTCCATTATGCTGGAAGTAGACAATCTTGTTGGGCTTTGCATTATCAGCTATCCTCAATATATTTCATGATATTAGGATCACAATTATGGTATAAGGCCTTCTGGTAATTACATGGTGTGTGAGGTTAACAAATGATACGTCAATACTTCAGCTTTCACAGCTCTGTTCTTTTATTTGTTTTATTTTAAGTTAACCTGTAAACTTTACTGATATCTCCATTTGAATAATTTTTTTTACATAATTTAATACTATTGCATCCTTCGTAACCATATGCATGCACGTGCAGTTCTTTGGGAAGTCAAGTGAGCAGATGGTTGAGTTCTTACAGAGTTCTGTTGGCATAGTACACAAGAACCATGCTGAGAGTATAACTTCATTCATTAAAGAGAGTGTTGATGAGGAGCTGAAGGATACAGATTCATCTAAGCCCTTCCAGAAGAAGAGGCTGACGTTTTGTGTTGAAGGGAATATAAGTGTTGGGAAGAGCACCTTTCTCCAAAGAATAGCTAATGAGACTATTGAACTACGTGATCTCGTAGAAATAGTTCCTGAGCCTGTTGATAAGTGGCAGAATGTTGGCCCTGATCACTTCAATATACTGGATGCTTTCTATGCTGAGCCACATAGGTATGCATACACTTTCCAGAATTATGTGTTTGTGACGAGGGTCATGCAAGAAAGGGAATCACAAGGTGGAATAAAACCTCTCAGACTGATGGAAAGAAGTGTTTTTAGTGATAGGATGGTAGGCCAATCCTTCTTGCTAATGCTAGTTCAGGCACTGGAATTAAGTTTCAGTTGTCTTCAAATACAAGTGTTAAGTAGCTTCAACTTATTTGTCTATTAATATTCTCCAGGTATTTGTCCGTGCTGTTCATGAAGCCAATTGGATGAATGAGATGGAGATCAGCATCTATGATTCCTGGTTTGATCCGGTTGTGTCATCACTGCCAGGACTCATCCCTGATGGATTTATTTATCTTAGAGCTAGTCCAGATACTTGCCACAAAAGGATGATGCACCGGAAAAGATCAGAGGAAGGTGGTGTTACACTTGAATACCTGCAAGGTTTGCATGAGAAACATGAAAGCTGGTTGCTTCCTTCAAAAGGATCAGGCTCTGGTGTATTATCAGTCAGTCAGCTGCCCATGCATATGGAGGGCTCCTTGCCTCCAGAAATACGGGATCGTGTATTTTACTTGGAAGGAAATCACATGCACTCCAGTATCCAGAAGGTACTTACTCCCACTGTTTAAACTTCCGGATTTAGGAGATATAGGAATAAGTCTACTTAATCCCCTCATCTATTGGTGTGTGTCTACTTCACCCCCTCAACTATAAACAAGGTATTCTACACCCCAAACTATCCAAAACCGTCTAAATGATCCCCTAAAGTGGTTTTAGAGTTGGTTTTGTCTATGTTGTGGTACACCTGGGTGATGACATGTAATTATATCTATCTGAGATAGAAATATTACTTTTTGTATATAAATATTCAAACAAATGTATTAATATAGTTTCAATTTGGTAGGGAGGACAACAAATATTATATCAATTATGTATGAATCGCTTTAGATACCGTTATTTTACTGATGTTATTTAGTGCAAGCAATGTTATTCCCCGCAAACTGTACTTCTGTTCTCCAATTTAAGTTCAAATAATTGTTCAGTGTATATTGTCCCCACTAGGATCAAAACCATCTCGTTACTGCTGTGACTTGTGAGCTGGTTATTCCTGTGTTGCTTTCAGGTCTCTAGTACTAAACACTTCACTTAAACTGGGGCCTTTTTTACGTAGGTTCCTGCTCTTGTTTTGGATTGTGAGCCTGACATTGATTTCAACAGAGACATAGAGGCTAAACAACAGTAAGTGTGCATATCTTCCTTACACATATTGTATATTTGCTAAACTTAAGTTTTAACTGTAATAGCAGTGAGCACTTTTAGCTCTAGTTCGTTGCCTTCAATTCTCTGGGTAATGTTTGCTCAATTCCAACGTATATTTTTTCTCTGGTGAAAAACCTGGCTTACCTTTAAAATTCTGCATTCTCATACAAGGTTGATCATTTTACCTGTATAGATATGCTCGGCAAGTTGCAGAGTTCTTTGAATTTGTGAAGAAAAAGAAGGAATCTCCACCTGAGCAAACAAGCAACGACAAGGACCACATGAACCCACAGATTATGCTTCCTAATGGAGGCCATTTGTGGGCCCTGAAAGGCCCTTTCCCAGGTGGTTCCCCTATGAATATGGATTTCAGAAGAGTCATGTCATCCTATCTCTCAACTTAGGATTTCAGCTGCAAAGTGAAACTCAGATCGCTATTTGCTCTGGCGCACCGACCTCAGCAAACCACTCCTATGCCTCAAGTTTCACCCTAGGTTGCCGGATGCCAGTCACTGATGTAAAATAGCGTGGCTGTATCTCCGTCTTGTAAATTATGATCTTACTGCTAGCTCCACGTGTAGAAGCACTAGTATTGACTTCAGTTTATCTGTAATCTGACGATGCCCCTAATCTTTACCTTGCGTTTGCTTGCTGGAAGCATTCTGCTGAAAAGATTTGGGGTGCTACTTGTGCATGTGTTGTGTGTTTATGTAAGTTAAGCCTTGAGGGTTCTTGGAGATAACGTTTGTTTCCCAGATGTTACAAAACACATTGCATCTGCTCGCCTTTGACGATTGGCTTGCGAAGTCCAAGCTCTCGAAACTGTTCGCTGTTTACCGTAACCAAGTTAGTTCATTCTTCTGAAAATGCCGTCAAACTTTGCGGTCCACGGGGTCTGGACTCTGGAGCTTTGCTTCATTCCCGTGGGGGTAGAACTAGGGATGGCAATGGGTCGGGTGAAGAAAAATCCGCTCGAAACAAAAGGTTATGAGTGAAATTTGAGACTTGAGACTCGCATCCGCGGGTAAGAATTCACACCCTTCAGACGGGTTTTGGGTGTTCGTCGAGTTTGACTTTTTTATAAACATACTACAACGTTTAATAAATAAGTCTATCAAATCATCCATTTTGAATGACAATACAACAAAAAATACTAAGTTGCTTATAAGGATTGTAATATAGGTTGTGATAAATAAGATGAAATAATTAAATTATAGAAAACAATTAAATTATAGAAAACAATTAAATTTAACTTTAAAATTATAAACATAAATTATTTCGGGTATCAACGAGTGTAAAATAAAACTCACACCCGCGACAAGTCGGGTCAGATGCGAGTTTCGCAGTGAAAAATTCCACCCACACCCGCGGGTGGAATTGCCATCCATGGCAGAACCGAGTCCAGAATGTTAAGATGTCTGTACTGACCACCTACGTGTGGTGAACGTGTCAATGTTGCTAGGGCATATTTAGGATCACTAGCTAACAGTCTCTAGCATTTAGTCTTCCACGATCTCCTAGCATCTCTCACGATCTCCTGCCATCTAGGATCTGAACATTGGTGTACTCCCTCTATAATATATACAGCAATGAATCAGAGGGAGCTATTCTGACTTTTCCCTTCTCATCTCATTCTTTTCATGGTAACCAGAGCCACGATCTGAACAACGACTTCGCCATGACGACCAGCTCAAACACAGCCACTTCAAATATCTCCCCTACTCAATCCGGCCTTCTTCCAACACTAGCCTTCGGGCAGTTCATCAGTATCAAGCTCATGCAGGACAACTATCTGCTATGGACAGCTCAGGTCGTTCCATATCTCCGGAGCCAAGGGCTTATGAGTTATGTTGATGGAAGCGTGTCTACACCAAGCCAAACAATTGTGATGCAACCGAGTGAGGAAGGTGGCAGCCGGAGAATCATCGTCAACCCAGAATTTTCAACCTGGTATCATCAAGATCAGATGATCTTGAGTGCTCTTCTATCATCACTAACAGAGGAGACACTTGGGCATGTCGTCGGGGCAACGACCTCATGCGAGGTATGGAGCATTCTTGAGAACAACTTCGCTTCAACCTCACGCGCTCGAATCATGCAGCTTGCCACGATCCAGAAAAATGATCTTAGTGTTACAGAGTATTTTCGCATGATGAAACAGCTCTCTGACACACTTTCTACTATTGGCAAACCTCTACAAGATGAGGAATTTATTTCATACTTAATGCGTGATGTCAGTTCAGAATATGATCCGTTAGTAACCAGCATTACAACTTAGACTAATCCTTACTCAGCGATGTATTCACATACGCTGAGCTGTGAAATGAGGCAAGAGCAGAACAACACCGAGTTCCAAGTCTCGCCTAACAGTGCAGGAAGAACTCAAGGCCGAGGCAATGCACGGGGTGGCAGCCATGGTTGTAATGGTGGAGGCCGCAATGGTGGTCGCGGCCGAGGAAATCGCTAAGGCCAAAATGGACATCATGGTACTGGACGCAGAGATGTTGTGTGTCAGGTCTGTTACAAATCAGGCCTCGATGCTCTTCAGTGTTGGCATAGATTCGATCACAATTTTCAAGCTGAAGATACCACAAAGGTTGCAGCCTTAGCAGTGTCCAGTTGATCCCAACTGGTATATGGACACTGGGACGACAGATCATATCACCCGTGATTTGAAACGTCTGATAACTCAAGAACGTTACACTGGTGCAGATCAAGTCCAAGTAGCAAATGGTGCAGGTTTGTCAATTTCTCATGTTGGAAACTCATTTATTCCTGGTTCTAAATGTTCACTTCCCCTAAATCATGTCCTACATGCACCTGGGATTAATAAACATTTACTCTCTGTTCATAAACTTGCCCTTGACAATGATGCCTTTGTTGAATTTCATCCCAATCCTTTTCTTGTCAAGGATCGAGCCACGAAAACAGTACTGCTGCAGGGAAAGTGTAGAAATGGCCTCTATAAAGTCCCAGGCATAAGAACCAGTCAAACCTTTCTTTCCACCAAAGTGACTCAAGAGAGATGGCATCAAAGACTAGGACATCGAGCACCTTTGATTGTTAGGAAGATTCTTCAGAATAATGATCTTGCTTTAATCTCTGATAAAGCCTCTTCTCCTGTATGTGATGCTTGCCTGCAGGGAAAAGCACATCAACTTCCTTTTAGTTCATCCAGTTATGTTTCCACTCATCCATCTACATACACCCTTCTCATCTTCACCGTTTTGACACATTCAAACTGTTGTCATCGTGTCACGTGGTCATCACGGTTCAAGGAGTAAGCGAGTGGGTAAACCACGTGGGTGAGGCAATATTCAACGAGTTTACCTATGAAGCTATTGTTACAAATGATGTGTGTATTATTCAGAAGGTCACAAGCCTCTATAAATAGATGTACATGAATAAAGATTATGCAGAAAAGCCCTTATACAAAAAGGTAAATACAAATATACTCTACATCTCTAACACCCCCCTCAAACTCAAGGTGCATCACTAACACTGAGTTTGGAGAGATAAAAACTATGTTGAGCTCGGGTTTGTGCCTTCGTGAAGAAATCTACCAGCTGAAGCTCTGAAGGCACATACTGAAGATCAAAAACACCATCCTGTACCTGTGCTCGTGTATAAGAAGCATCAACACCAATATGCTTGGTAAGCTCATGTTTAACCGGATCATGAGCAATACTGATAGCACCTGTACTGCCACACAAAAGAGGAGTCGACATACCAACAGACACACCAAAATCCTTAAGCAACCATCGCAACCAAGTAACCTCTGCACTCACAAGAGCTATAGCACGCAACTCAGCCTCCGCACTGGAACGAGAAACTGCTACCTGCTTCTTAGTCTTCCAAGCAATGAGGGAACCACCAAGAAAAACACAATACGCAGAAAGAGATCGACGATCAGAGGGATCACTAGCCCAAGTAGCATCAGAATATGCTTTGAGCTGTAAAGAGCTAGAGCGTGGAAAGAACAAACGTCTAGAAATAGTCCTACGAAGATAACGCAAGACACGAAGCAAGTGACTATAGTGGATCTGTGTGGGAGCCGAAACAAACTGACTCAGAATGTGAACAGAGTACGAAATATTAGGACGAGTGACACCAAGATACACCAGACTCCCTACAATATGACGATAACGAGTAGGATCATCAAGAGGCTCACCATCACTGGCTCGAAGGTGGACATTGAGTTCCATGGGAGTCTCAACAGTCCGGTGATCAGTAAGAGAAGCCCGATCAAGAAGATCTTGAATGTACTTTTCCTGAGACAGATAAATTCCCTCAGAGGAATAGGAAACCTCAATCCCAAGAAAGTAGCGAAGAGGACCAAGATCAGACATAAGAAACGGCTCACTGAGACGGGCCTTCACGAAGGCTATGTACTCAAAATCGTCTCCGGTGATAATCATATCATCAACATAGCGAATAAGAAGCGTGCGACCACGAGACGAAGTGTGCACAAAGAGCGTCAGATCATGAGTACTGGCAGAAAAACCTGCAGCAGTGACCACAGACGCAAAACGCTGAAACCAAGCATGAGGAGCCTGCTTAAGGCCATAAAGAGAACATCGAAGACGGCAAATCATACCCTCAGGGACAGAATACCCAGGTGGTGGCTGCATATAAACCTCCTCACGTAGCTCACCGTTAAGAAAGGCATTCTTCACATCAAGCTGAGAGATGGACCAGTCGCGAACAGAGGCCACAACAAGTAGAGTGCGAACAGTGGTCATGTGAGCAACAGGAGCAAAGGTCTCATCATAGTCACGACCATGTTCCTGCTGGAAGCCACGGGCGACTAAACGAGCCTTATAGCGCTCAAGTGAACCATCAGTGCGGGTCTTAACCTTATAGACCCACTTACAGGTGATAGGACGAACATGTGGGGGACATGGCACAAGTTCCCACGTGCCGGTGCGCTCGAGAGCAGCAATCTCCTCGGCCATCGCATGTTGCCATTCCGGATGAGGAACAACATCACGATACGTAGCCGGCTCATGCAGAGCAGCAACAACAAAGCTAGAAGGAGAATACCGATCAGGAGGCTGTCGAGGACGATGACCACGTCCAAGAGGCTGCTCAGGAGAAGAATCATCGGAAGAAGATGATCTCTCAGGAGAGGAGGACGTACTAGGAGAGGCAGACTGATCCGCAGAAGATGGATCATTAGAAGGTGATCCAACTGGAGCAGACGGCTCATCAGAGGAAGATGGTACGTCTGAAGGAGGGACAACTCGTTGAGTATAGACCTGCGTCACAGGAGCCTTCAAAGTATAATCGGGAACCAAAGAATCATGCTTCGAAGGAGAAGAAACCGTGGAACGCGACACCGAGTGGGAAGGTGGTACACTAGAAACTGGAGCATCTGGAAAGAACAAAAATGAAATGGGATCGACCACAGATACAGAAGAAGTATCAGAAGAAGGACGAGGATAGAACGGAAGTATCTCATCAAAAACAACATCCCTTGAAATCCTCATCCGTCGATCAATCGGGTCCCAACAACGATACCCCTTATGCTCTGAACTGTATCCAAGAAAAATACACTCAACCAACTGAGCAGTCAGCTTAGTGCGCTCACGAGGTGCGAGCAACACGTAGCAAACACATCTAAAAAGACGAAGGCTAGTGTAGTCAGGCGTCTTACCCGTAAGACGCTGAAAAGGAACCCCCCTCTAAGTGTCGACGATGGCTGGATGTTAATTAAATAAGTGGCAGTCGAGACTGCCTCGGCCCAAAAATGAGGAGGAACAGAGGAAGCAATCAGAAGAGTACGAGCCGTCTCAAGAAGATGACGATGCTTACGCTCAGCAACACCATTCTGAGCATGAGCACCAAAACAAGAAAACTGGGCAAGAGTACCTTGCTCAGAAAGAAACTTACGAAGAGCATCAGAAAGGTATTCACCCGCGGAATCGTCTCGAAAAATACAAATAGGAGTGTCAAACTGAGTGCGAACCATAGTCGAGAAGGACTTATAGATAGATAATGCCTCACTACGATGTTTCATAAAGTAAACCCATGTGTGCCGCGAAAAATCATCTATAAAAATGATATAGTATTTATGTCCTCCTTTTGAAGCAAAAGGTGCAGGTCCCCATACATCTGAATGAATAAGATCAAAAGGACGCTCAGACACCGACTCACTAGAATGATAAGGAAGCTGAATCTGCTTCCCTAACCGACAACCCTGACAATGAGCTAAATACTTAGAACTAGAAACTGATCCTAAAAGACCACGCCGAACTAGAACAGACAGACGAGAGTCACAAAGATGACCCAAACAGTGGTGCCACTGAGCAAACGTTGAAGTGGATGAAGCAACAAGACTGGCAGGCGCAGCGGAAGGAAGACGAAGCCAGTCAAGCTCCCAAAGACGCTGTGAATCACGACGACGAGGGCCAGTACCAACCAGGCGACCCATGCGATGATCATGAACATAACAAATATCATGATCAAGAATCACTCGACAATCACTATCAGTGAGTTGACCAGCGGATATAAGTTACATTGTAAGTCCAGGAACAAAGGAAACATCAGGAACAACAAAGGAGTCAAATAAAAGAGTGCCGTGTCCAATAACCGAAAGTGGAGAACCATCAACAGTATGAACAGTAGAAGAACGACACGAAGGACTCAAGGAAGACAAACTGGTACGATAAGGAGTCATATGGAAGGAAGCACCGGAATCAAGAATCCATGGACAAGTACCTGGAGCAGAAGTAGGAGGTGGTCCCTCAGTGAAATACGAAGAAGCAGCAGCAGTACTCGAAGGTGCAGAATACTGAGTCACAGAACTAGCGGCTCCCGATGATGCAGAAGTAGCAAGGCGACGAAGAAGCATGAGTAATTGTGCATCCGTAGTAGCAGAACTCCCCTGAGATCCTCTAGTACTAGCACCACTAACACTCTATGAAGATCGACGAGCCTAGGCCTTCTTCTTCCTGAAACAATACGCCTCCACATGACCATCTTTACCACAATAATCACAGCGAAGAGCACCACGCCCCCCAGCCGGAGAAGGAGGAGCAACTAAAGACGGAACGATCGGTGGAGGAGCTGTGTGCGTAGGTGTCGTAGAGCGAGCCGCCAATACCGAAGAAGTAAGCAGTAATCCAGCAGCGTGAAGACGAGTCTTCTCATTACGAACACTCGTCAGAGCGTCCATAAGAGAGACACATGGGTGACGAGCAAGTAGCTGAGCACGAAGAGGCTCAAATTCGGCACGAAGACGGGTCAGAAAATCATAAGTGCGTCGAAGCTCAAGTGCAACCTTCTGACTCTGACAAGACTGACAAGTATCTATCGACAATCGAGGACCAAGAGCATCAAGCTGACGCCAAATAGCAGACATCTGACCGAAGAACTCCTCCACTGTAGCATCTCCCTACTGTAACAACTGCTCCTGACGAATAGCAGCAAGGTAGGTAGACTGTCCAGTAGGCTCGTAACGAAAGCGTAGAAAATCCCACATCTGGTGTGCATACTCAAACTCAACTATATCAGCAGCAAGACGATCCTCCATACTGGCAGCAAGAATAGCAGCAACTCGAGCATCATCATCCAACCAAGTCCTGTATAAGCTGAAACGAGACTCATACGCAGACAGACGAGTCTCATAATCCGCAAGCAATTTCTTCTCATCATCATCAGTAGCATTATCTGAAATAACAGGCTGAGAAGGAACCGCAGGGCAAGGTGGACATTTGAGATCACCTGTGAGATACTCCCAGAGTCGTAGACCACGCATATGCAGACGCATGCGGGGAACTCAGTCGCGGTAATTGGTGCCATTCAAAAGCACTGGACATCGCACAACTGGAGCCCCACCAGAAGAAGAAGTCATCCTCATAGAATAACCGGCGACGGCGAGAGCGCAAGAGAAAAGCGGCAGAAGATGCTCTTTTTTTTCTTCTTTTTTTTTCTTTTTTTTTTTCAAATGAAGCCTGAGTCTAGCACCAGGACAGCTCCTGCTAGAGAGAAAAAACGAGGGCGGAGGAGCACTTGCAGAGCACGTGGAAGCCCCTAGAGGGCAGGATGCGTGGCAGGGAGCAGCACCTGTGGGCGCGCAGGGGACAGCTAGGCAGAAAAAAGAAAAGAAAAAACAGGTGCGTGGCACGAGGAAAGCTAACCAGGACGTAGAGCAGGCGCCGCTGGCGGAGAGCAGGCGGTGGACGGGCCCACAGGGAGCAGCGCGCAGCACCTAGTCTCGATCTGATCCGGAGGCGGCGCTGGCGGAGCGATTCGATCGGTCAGAAAAGCACCAAGAAGACGACGCTGCTGGCCGATCTGATCGGGTAGAGAAACACGCCACAGGAAAGAAAAACCTTGGCGGCAGCAAGTGTTAGGGTAGACAGAAAATCTAATCCTAATGGCCCTGTTACCATGTTACAAATGATGTGTGTATTATTCAGGAGGTCATAAGCCTCTATAAATAGATGTACATGAATAAAGATTATGCAGAAAAACCCTTATACAAAAAGGGAAATACAAATATACCCTACATCTCTAACAGCTATGACTGATGTCTTGTGCTAACCTAATAGCAATAAACTACATTAACACAATAAACTATAGTAACGTTATTAAATTATTATCATTAGAATAATAATTCTAGTTTATTTTTTAATTAGAATTGTTGTCCTATCTACAATAATTTAAAAGTAGAGGGAGTAACACGTGATGAGTTGATAAATAAGCCTGTATCACTAAGAAATGCACGTTACGATATGAAAGATCACACTTTACTGTATCAATGTATCTACACAGACATAGAGATAACAGTGACGTATTTGGCAATTATTGTATGCAGCTGTTAAAATTTCTGACGACCCCATTAGTAGTGATGTCGTGTCTTGTGGCGATCAACAATGAATGTTAAAAAATATTTGACAGTGTTTTCTACTTCTAACCATGCAATAACTTTACAATTGTATAGAGGCATTTCTAGTGTCCTAGAGTTAGAAAAATAAAGATGGTTTTTAAAAAATCTTGATTGGATGTAAAATTCAAGAAGAGTAAAACCATTTAGTTCTAAAAAGAGACAATGGTCTCATAACATTACTTGTCCTACTCCATATATACCAATAGTGACATTACCACATCGATTATGAACACTAACAACAACCAAAGTTATGGAATTTTCGTAAGTGTACAACATCTAGATATTGCAGTCCTCCCAAAAGTGGTCTAGACTTCCAAGTTACAAATTACCTTCATCCGCTAAAAATAATCTTCATTCTTAACTCTGTAATTTTATTAGGTGTATATTTTTAATAATATATGGTGCATGTATATTTGAAACAATAAAGCACTACAAGTTTCAATTATGCATCTGCAGTGACATGTTTGTGAAGTGTTGCATGTGCTCTCTAACTTCTTCGGTGACTATCAGCAGTGACATTGTGGCTGCTGGTGATGGACAACAATGATAAGGAATGTTGAATGGAACTTTGGTAGTGTTTTACGCTTCTAACCATCGCAATGGTTTTAGAATCGCGTAGCGGCCTTTCTCGTGATCTAGACTCGGAATAATAAAGACGTAGCAGAAATTTATTAATAATGCATGGTTGTATTTTTTTTGGAAATAATAAAGTACTTTGAATTTTGATCACGCTATTTGTAGTGATGTATTTGGCAATTGTTGTATCCACCCGTTAAAATTTTTGGCAGTCCCGTTAGTTGTGACGGTGTCTTGTGGAGATCAACAATGAATGTTGAAAAAATAATTGACTGTGTTGTCTACTTCTAGCCATGCAATAACTTTATAATTGCATAGTGGCCTTTCCAATGCCCTAGATTTAGAACAATAAAGATGGTTTTAACGAGTCTTGATTGGATGTAAAATTTAAGAAGGGTGTAAAACCATTTTGTTCTAGAAAGAGAAAATGGTCCTTGGCAATGGGTTCATAGCATCTCTAGGCTTACTCTATATCAATAGTGACATTGACACATCGATTATGAACATTAACAACAACAAAGGTTATGAGATTCTTATAAGTGTACAACATCTAGATATTGCAGTCCTCTCGAAAGTGGCCTAGATTTTCAGGTTACACATTACCTTCATTCACTAAAAAATAATCTTCATTCTTAGCTCTGTAATTTTATTAAGTGCATATTTTTAATAATATCTAGTGCATGTATATTTGAAACAATAGAACAATACGAGTTTTAATTACGCTATCTGAGTGACATGTTTGGCAATTATTGCATTTGCTCGCTAACTTTTTCGGTGACTCTATCAACAGTGACGTTGTGACTGCTACCGATGGGCAACAACAATAACGAACGTTGAAGGAATACTTAGCATTATTTTACGCTTCTAGCCATTGCAATAGCTTTAGAATCGCATAGTGGATTTTTTCATGATATAGATTTCGAAATAATAAAGATATAGCGGATATTTTTAGCTGTAAGTAAAATCTTATAATGGTAAAAAATCATTGTTCTATAAAAAAGGCAATGCCATTTCACTTAAATCTACTTCACATCATATGTCTGCCACACTGCCTTGCAGCTGTTCCCCGGCTTCTGTAGTTTCAGCCCAAGTTCACCACGCCGGTCTGCGCCACCTTGCCGACATCGCAGCCTACTACTTCGCCTACCCGGAGTCGCCCCGCCGCCTAACACACCTCTAGCCTCTTGCGTCGAGCAGCTGTCGCCTTCCTCCTCATCCTTTCTACTGGTACTTGAAGCGCAGATCCATTCTTGCTTGGATTGATTTCCTCTTTTGTTGCCAAGGAGGCCATTCCTTGCTTGGATGGATTTCGCCCCTGGGTGCCTCGGAGGTGTCACACCCGGATTTTCCGCAGAACAACCGAGTGACTCCCACATGTATGCCAGGATCATTTTCTCATACATGTGATGATAAATAGTGAAGCATCATTATATTACAAGACAGATGTTCGAATACAAATAAGTCTTACATAGCGTCTCAATAGACGATTAATATGTTCACAACATGTAAATAAACAAACAACAGAAGTATATGAGGCGGGCCCATCAACTGAGACAGGCCACTCGCCCGGGAATCACATTGGGTGGTGCCATGTTGTGCGGCACCCAACAGCACACATATGAGGAACAATGTTTTACATAAAACAATAGCGGAAGCTTACAAGTTTTTCTTTGTAAATACTTTACATCAAGTAACTACGGCGGAAGTCTATAACAACTCACGTCGAATAACTAAGAGCACTCGAGATGAAGTCCAGCCCGCGGACTCCTCTCGCTAGCAACACGAAGACAACAACAGCGGTTGGGTCCTCCCTGTGTTAAACGACTCGGAAGTCTCCGAGCCTCACCGGACAACCTCCATCTTAGCATCGATGTTAACCTGCAAAACCACTTATATAGCAAGTGTGAGCACATAGGCTCAGCAAGTCTGACCCGTCTCTCCTAAACAAAAACTCTACATGCACGACGGATTCAATTGGGTTGGCTAGATTTGCATAAAGGACTCGCCTAAAGTTGATCCTTAACTTTCAGATTTTAAGCCTCATTGTGCAAACCTTGAGCCGAAAAGCATCGCAACTCCACAATCAAACAAGAAACGCTTTGTTGTGATGCCCCGCACAAAGTGAAAGTAAAGTTTAATGAGCCTATCTTTAATTCAATCATGGTTGCAATACAAGTTATAGCACAACCTTATCAAGTTCAAAAGATAACCAGTTCTAGTTGTTACTATGTCAAGACGCAGTGGGCAAGTATGCTTATATAACCGCAAGCGACGGTAATTCGAATCAGTACACGCTCGGACTACACGACACGTACACCCGTACTCTGAGTTGCCGGCAGCAACCTCGACTGACGTTGTACGCGGCCACCTTTCCCAAGATCTTCCACATTGGACGCAATCCAACTGCCCCGAGTACGCAATCTCCCTTAAGGTACATTCCCGCAGTGGTATGTTCTTGAGCGAGATACCTCCTGCTACCCTGACGCCGAAAGCCTAAGGCAGTTGGAAAAGTTCCACTATGGATCTCCCAAGGTACATCGGTTTCCTGGGTTCCATATAGCCATTATGCGTCCGGTACACAACTCAAACTTGTCCAACAGGGCCAAGCATGGACGGGTCTTAACCGACACAGGCAGGGCTATGCACGCACGGCCTGCAACCTGCTCCATCTAAACCTCCCTGCCCGGTCTCCATTTCTTATGTGTGAACTTTCCTCATCTTTTCTAATTTGGACCCGTTCCGAGTATACCAGCCCTAAACTCGCCAGTAGCTTCCAACTACTCGACTTCTACCGGACCTTTCCTACTAACATTTAGCGTAGCCAAATCCACTCGAGGAGGTGCTATTCTACCCTTTCCCTCTTAGGTATTTCTGGTCATGCAAGTGGGGTTTTCAACATCATCTAGACTTAATGCAAGCAACGATGCAAAGCTATGATCTCTACAAATGGAAATGCTTTATAAAACTGTTCAAATGCAAACCGGGGCTTGCCTGTTTTTCAGGTGACTAAGATTACAATCAGTTAATGACGATCACTTGGAGCTTGATCACTTGCCTTCCCTTCCTTCTTGGTCTTCACTTTAAGTCCTTCTCCCTCCTTCACGTATATGCTACACGATATGATCGTGCATATGTATTTAATTGAAAAGCTTTTGCTAACAAGATCTAATGACAGTTTTAAAACTGGAACTCTGTTCAAGAATTTAAAATGACACTGGTGCTAGTGGTTTGGGTTGGGTTTAAACACTATGATGAAATGTTGAGTGCCTTTTCCACTTAAGTGTTGATCACCTTAAGAGATTACACATGACAGTGGTTATCTAGAGCTCTAATGGAGCTTAGAATTTTCATGTGAGTTCCTTGTCACAAGAAAGCCCTCTGGACCAAAATTTAGCACTTTTCATGAAGTTGTTTATTCAGAATAATTCTCTAAGTGTTTAGTCAAAGATGAATTAATTCTGAGGTAACACCCAGGTTCATGTCAAACTCAGTGAACCACAATTTCAATTATGGTTCATAGAGTCTACATGAATTTTCCTAGGATTTTTGAATCTAAGAATTTTCCAGAACTGACTTTACAAGTTTTGGAAATTCTATGAAATGTTTTTGTATTCAATTGAACACAGTAACTTACAATCTGAATTACCCTGATCAATTCAACTCCAATTGAGCTGAAACTTTTACAGGAGTATAATAACACCCTAAAGAATATTCTGGCAAAATTTGAGGACTTTTAAATAAACCGAACTTCCCCTAAAATTCTTTTTTCTGAAAAGTTTAAAGAATTTTCCAGAATTAAATAAAGACTTTCATACAAATTGGGTTGCATATTTGGATAGATTTTGTCAATCTGAATCTAACCCAATTTGAATCACTAAATTTGGAGGTTCCTAGCAAAAGTTATGCTCTTCTAAAATTTGGGCAAAAATCTGGAATTTGAATAAATCCGGGAAAAGTTTAAACCTGACTGTGGGACCAGGGACACGTGTCTGTTGCCGGGAGCGTGCCACACGGGGTCGCAGGGTTATTTCCCGCGCTGTTACAATCATTCCCGCGCCACAGAATATCCGGCCCCCTCCCCCGAGTCGCTGACAGTCGGGACCAGCGAGGTCGTCTTCAACCTCCCGCTCCCGCGCGACACCGCCGCCGGGCTCGCCGGAGTAGCTTCAGGATCGGTCGTCCGGCCAACTTAACTGCCCAAACTCGCCGCTAGCCCCTAATTCCACGTGAGGAACACGCTGGTGGGGTTTCCTCGAGCTGGCAGGTCCCCCAAACTAGCCCGCGACGGCGCACCGGTTCGGATGAAGTCCGGCGACGTCGACCCGACGCTCTAACCCGCCAAAAGCTTCCTGGAAAGGTTCTACAGCACCAGTGGAGGTTGGCAACGCTAGGCATGGCCGCACATGGGCTCGGGAGTGGCTCCAACCTAGGGTTCATCGGATGCCCGACGTGTTCTACCGAAACCGCCGTTGGAAAGACCGAAATTACGTCGTGCAGAGCGGGTTTCTAGCTAGGTTCCAAAAGGAAAGTTGTTGCTAAGCAAGGCTACTTCATGTGAGTGGAATTTGCAGTGCTCTAAACCATCCTAGCACGAGAATTTAACAGATCCTTACCCGCACCTCAGTTTGAACCGGCCGGAGAGGATTTCCAAAATTCGCCATCGAGAGGCAGAGACAGGCTTTGTGCTTCGGGTGGAAGCTGCAGGGAGAACTCGCGCGTCCCAGGGTGGCCTTGCTTGATCGTGACAAGCTCTGGAGGAGGCTGTCCACGGGAGCGCGTCGTCGTCGGGGGTTTCGGCCGCCGAAGGAACTCGAGGTTCTCGGCGTAGAGGGCACGAACGCACTTGGCGATGGCTTGAGGAGGTCGAGGGGACTATGGTGGTGTGGTTTTGCCGATCAGCCGGGGCTTGCACGCGAGCCAGGCGATGGGCGATCAGTTTAGAGCTCAGCGGCGGGCTCTGCTCATTTCAAGCGTGGGGAGAACAGGAACAGCACCGTGGCTTCGGTTAAGAGGCGAGAGAGGGAGCGTGGCAGTAGCTGCCGACGTCCAGCAGCCCTCCAGCGCGAAGGAATTCAGCAGGAGCTGGCTGCCGCTGTCCCTCGGTGTCGCCCGGAGAGGAATCGGTCTGCTGTTGCTTTGCGTGGGAGGAAAACAAATGGAGACTGTGTACTGAAGATCTTTTGCAATATTCAGTCCCCTCAATGACATGTGGGTCCCACATGTCAGTTCCTTCTTATCTCTTCTAAAATATCTCCCAAGTTTGAACATTGATGGAATTCAATTGTGGGAATTCAAATCTGATATGCATTTGGATAATTGGGGAAGTTTCATCCAAATTCAAATGGGTGTTTGAATTCTTTGTTATTTAAAGTCCATTTTGAAAAATGGGATGCAAATCATTTCCATAAATCATGAAACTTTGCACACCCCCTAATTTGGACCCAAGGAATTCAAATATAAAATCTGATTTTTATTTTGGCTGCTGCAAATGAGATTTTCAGCGCAACAGTTTTGAATTCCATTGTGTTGCTCTCATTTGAATTTTGAGTTTGAACAAGTTTGTTCCAAATCTGATTTTTGTTTTCTCACACATATGGGAATTTCCCATCTTTATTTTAGACCCCTCTTGGGTTCCAAGTTTTCAATTAAACATTTAAACTTGTGTGAAGAAAACCCTCATGTGTGTTATCACATGTGGAAAAGTTTTAACAAGTCCCAAATTTCATACACTCCACCTCTGCTTCAGCTGCAGAGCTGGACTCTCTTTTTACTACTGACACCGAGGCTGCTCCACCACAGCTGCCTTGGCCTTTTTCTGCAGGTACGTTACCCACCGGGTCACGGGTGGTCTCGGCTCCCACGGCGTCGACTGCTGCACCTTACACAGCGCCGGCACCTGTGGCGACTCCGGCTGTGCCTACTACAGCCACGACACGGCGGTCCACTGACCCTCCTCTCGTCTACCAGCGACGAGCGCAGGTTGGTGCCCAGGTTCCGTCGACCCTGGGTACGACTGCCGCGCCACGCGCGGCACCGGTGTCTCCTCCTGCTGCGCCACACGCGGCCCCGGCGTCTCCTCCTGCCGCGCCACGTGCAGCCCCAGCGTCTCCGGCCTCGACTCCCACGCCACGCGTGGCCCCGTCGTCTCCTCCTACCACTGCCCCACGCGTGGCCCCGTCGTCTCCGGTCTCGACTACTGCACCTCACGCAGCCCCGGCGTCTCCGACCTCGACTCCTGTGCCACGCGCGGCCCCGGCGTCTCCGACTCCTCCCGCGCCATGCGCGGCCCCGGCTTCCCTGACGTCACGCGCTGCGCCACGCGCGGCCCCGGTTCCGCGGTTTGCCGATCCTGCTCTTGTCTACCAGCGACGAGAGCGGGTTGGTGACTCTACGCCTGCTCGTCCCGAGCCCTCGGTGTACCACCCACCGTTGCTCCACCGGGACCCCGGACATGTTCACCCGATGGTGACTAGACGTGCTGCTGGGGTTCTCCGGCCTACTGAGCGTTTTTCCGGAGTGGTCCTCTCTTCGACGACGCCGACACCGTCCACTTCCTCTTCGGTATCACCTATACCGACTTCCGTCCGTAGCGCCCTCGCCGACCCTCACTGGCGCCGCGCTATGGAGGAAGAGTATGTGGCCCTACTTGCCAACCGGACTTGGGACCTTGTTCCTCGTCCTCCTCGTGGCAATGTTGTCACAGGCAAGTGGGTCTTCACGCATAAGAGGAAGGCGGATGGCTCACTGGAGAGATATAAGGCCCGTTGGGTACTTCGAGGCTTCACTCAGCGCCCTGGAGTGGACTACGACGAGACCTTCAGTCCGGTGGTTAAGCCAGCGACAGTGCGGACTGTTCTGTCGTTGGCTCTCTCGCGTTCTTGGCCAGTCCACCAGCTGGACGTCAAGAATGCCTTTCTTCACGGTACTCTGACGGAGACGGTGTATTGCTCTCAGCCGACAGGGTTCGTTGATTCAGCTCGTCCAGCCATGGTCTGCAAGCTGAACAAGTCCTTGTACGGTCTGAAGCAGGCACCTCGAGCCTGGTATAGCAGGTTCGCCTCCTTCCTGGTCTCCTTGGGCTTCGTTGAAGCCAAGTCGGACACGTCACTCTTTGTTTCTCGACGGGAGGATGACACTGCCTACCTCCTTCTCTACGTCGACGACATTGTGCTGACGGCGTCCAGCCCTACACTCCTTCAGCGGATTATCTCTGCTCTCCAGCAGGAGTTCGCTATGAAGGACTTGGGCTTGCTTCACCACTTCCTGGGGATTGCAGTCGAGGACAGACCAGGCGGCCTATTTCTTCACCAGCGGCAGTATTGTCTGGACATCCTCGAGCGTGCGGGTATGGCTGAGTGTAAGCCATGCTCCACACCGGTGGATACCCAGGCAAAGATCTCTTCTGCTGATGGGACCCCTGTCAGCGACCCGACTGCCTACAGGAGTCTTGCAGGTGCACTACAGTATCTCACCTTCACCAGGCCAGACATCTCCTACGCGGTTCAGCAGGTGTGCCTGCACATGCACGACCCGCGGGAGCCGCATCTCACCGCTGTGAAGCGGATTCTTCGGTACCTGCGCGGCTCCATCGACTACGGCCTTCTACTTCGACGTGACTCTCCCTCTGAGTTGGTGGTCTACACCGACGCTGACTGGGTGGGATGCCCAGATACCCGCCGCTCCACCTCTGGCTACGCCGTCTTCTTGGGGGGGAATCTTGTCTCCTGGTCCTCGAAGCGGCAGCCCGTGGTTTCTCGCTCCAGTGTTGAGGTGGAGTACCGCGCTGTGTCTAACGGCGTGGCAGAGGCGTCTTGGCTCCAGCAGCTACTTCAGGAGCTCCACTCCCCCGTCGCCCGGAGCACGTTGGTCTACTGTGACAATGTCAGCGCCGTCTACCTCTCCACCAACCCCGTCCAGCACCAGCGCACGAAACATGTGGAGATTGATCTCCATTTTGTTCGAGAGCGGGTTGCACGCGGCGAAGTTCGAGTTCTCCACGTGCCGACGACGTCACAGTTCGCCGACATCTTCACAAAGGGACTCCCGTCATCGCTGTTTTCTGAGTTTCGGTCCAGTCTCAAAATCTGTTGTGGCTAGATGTTGGGACTGCGGGGGGGGGGGGGGGGGGGGGTGTTGGACTGTGTAAGATTGTGTGTTGGGCTTGGCCCATGTACCAGCCCACCTATGTAATTATATATATGTACCCTACCCCCCTAAGATTAATTAAGCATTCATTTATCCTCTAATATGTATGTTGGCATTTAAGGTGGCAAATACTAGTTAGAGGCTGCAATCTGATGCGTTCTGTTTCAAACCCAAGCATAAAGCATTTGAAGGAAGTGGTGCTTCTCTCGGAAGGTGTTCAAGACCTTATATCCAAAGATGTGGATGAATTACTCAAGATTGCAGCTGCTGACAAAAGGTTACTGCTGATCCTGTACTTCATATCATGTATCCTAACTTATTCTTGCTTGTTGTCCATATTACTCTTCCAGATATATGTTGAAAGAAATTACTACAGCCTGTTTTTATCTTCAATTCAAGTCCTTCATTGGTTAGTTCCAACAGGGAAGAGTTAGAAGTATTCACAAAAGAGGTTGTTCGCGTTGGAAATCGCTGCAAAGATCCTCAGTGGCACAACTTGGACCGCTACTTCGAAAAGTACAGCTCTTTTCAACCCCTACATTTTTAAACTTCTTTGTCTGAGGCTACTAACATGTATTTCTGTTTGAATTCCTTTAGGCTGGCATTGGAACGAATACCGCATCATCACCTTAAAGAAGATGTGCAATCAGTGATGCTGCAATTGATCATTTGTGTTCAGTGTACATCGGTAAGGATGTCCTGACTAATTTTAGCAAGATTCTGTCACTTTTTTGCTTTATATAAATGCCATTTTGTCTGCCTCTGTTTTCAGCTTTCATCTCTAACAAATAAATGATTTTAGATCCTATCTTGAGTTCTTGACTAGACAGTAGATAAAATATAGCAATCTCTTTGGGCTGTTGTAGCAGTCAATACTTCAATTTGGTGTCTTTTGACTGTACATGTTTGGTATCTCAAAATTATATAGTAAGGTATTTCTTGCCGGTGGTAGTATCCGTGCAATGTGTTCCTTGCAAACACTTCCGGGATGCAAGTCAACCTATAATGTGGAGTTAAGTAGTTAAGTTGTGGCCATCAATATATGAAGAGTTAAGCAGTTAAGTTGTGGCCATCAATATATGAAGACACTCGTGTTTCCGAGTTGAAGCTATTACCATTATGTTCCGTGAAACTTTCATAATATACAACTTTTGTGATTTGCTGCAATGTATTATGATAGGCGCGAGTGGTGGAAATGATACCATTGACACAGGCGGGACTGAATAAGGAATCCTTAGGATCCCTGATGAAGTTGATAATTTTATGGAGTTGTCCAATTTGGCCTTTCTATTCTGGTTGTTGATTTCACACTACTGAGTTCTCTTCTCCTACTTTTTTTGACTTCAGGAATTATATCATGAATTACATGCTTTGGATAGGTTTCAGAATGATTATCGTAGTAAACAGAAAGAACAGGGTGACTCGACTTCAAAAGGTCGGTTTCATTTGTGACCTCTGACCTGTAATGCCACATTTAGTATCTTGCCTGGCTGCACTACAATCATGTCTTTTGAAAACCTGTTCTCATTTGCCGTACACATCCAAGGAGAATATGTGTCCCACTTCACTGAGTAACATATATGAACCTTTGTTGTGGATGCATTTGTGGGCCGCCAATATGGTCGGCGTGGGGCCCACAAAGCCCACAACTAGGCCGGCCAGGCCCTGCAGCCGCACCAGGAAGATATTTAGAAGAATTAATTAGATAATGTTTAGGAATAAAAGGGAGTTATAGATTGAATCAGTTTAGATAGAAAGAAATAGACTAAAAAAAGGGAAGAAAAGAATCCTAGTCAGTTTGGAGGATTATCCCCAAACAGACTAGGAGTAGGCTGCGGCCAAAGGGGGGTCCTGTCCCCCCTTTATAAGCAGCCCCCCTCCCTCATGTTTTGGGCATCCAGGAAAAAAATAAGAATCCCCGTTGAGGGCTGTTCTTCTCCTTGGATCACGGTGGCTTCGAACCCTAACCCTAGCCGCCGTGACCAGCTACTTTGTCCCCCGCGTTACGTACTGCGCAGCTGCCCCCACGCCTCCTCGCTGCTGGTTTCTCCCCTGCGCAGCCCTAAGCGCAGCCAAGGGGTCTCCCCCCTCCCTGTTTCTCAGCATTTGGTATCAGAGACTCCGGGGCAGCGACCATGTCCGGCCCCGTGGACGATTCTAGGACTTTCACCCTCCAAGATCTCGGCAACATGATGAGCAAGATGATGGGGCAGATAGACACCATCAACAAGCGCTTGGACCGCCACGATATGCGCCTTGCGCGCTTTGAGAAGGCACCGGAGCGGGAGCTCTCCGGTGGCGAGGACTTGCAACAAAACTCACCGCAGGGCAGCAACCTTCCCCGCAGCTGCGGCAGCGGCAAGGGCGGTGGCGGTGGCAGCAGCGGCCATGGCGGCAACGACGACCACTACAGTACCAGGCGCCCATCGGGACGCCCGACCTTCGACGACAGCGGGCTGCGTCATCACAAGGTCAATTTTCCCAAGTTCGACGGGGAAACAGATCCGCTGCCCTGGCTCACCAAGTGTGAGACATACTTCCGAGGGACACGTACGATGCCAGAAGAAAAGGTGTGGCTCGCGTCTCTCCACCTGGAGGGTGTCGCGGCCGAGTGGTACACTGCTCTAGAACGTGACTGTGGCATCGTGTCCTGGGAGCGGTTCGCGGACTTCGTCAACATGCGCTTCGGGCCTCCGCTCCGCTCCAACGACCTGGCGGAAATTAAAGATCTCCGTCGTACTGGCACGGTTGAGGAATATCAGCGTCAATTCCTGGTCCTTCTTTGTCGTTGCGAGGACCTCAGCCAGCGCCAGCAGATCAACCTCTTTACAGCTGGCCTCGACGAGCCACTTAGAACGGATGTGGAGCTGCAGTTTCCCACTAATCTACAAACCGCCATGAGTCTGGCCAGAGCCTTTGAACGTCGACTTGCGGCAATAACAGATATCGGAATACAGAAGGGTGCCGCCTCTCAACGCTCCAGGCGCTCTTCTATTGTGTCCCGCACCTCTACTACGGCCTCAAGTGGCAGTTCTACAGCACCCGCCCCGACATCGTCAACAACGGCATCTTCTCGCCTGCGCTTCAAACGCCTTACACCCGATGAGATGGCTGCTAAGCGGGCAAGCGGCGAGTGCTATCACTGCCCTGAGCGGTACACACCGGGCCATAAGTGTGCCGGCAAAGGAATCTTCCTTCTGGAGCTTGACGACGATGATGACATTGACGCGACCGTAGCTGATATGGGCATCTCCTTACACGCCCTGACCGGCATCGACTTCGCCAACACAATGAAGCTCCAGGTCTACGTCCACGGCAACCTACTGACAACATTGGTCGACACAGGGTCCACTCACACCTTCATCAGGGAACCACTCATCAAGGAGCTCGGCCTGATGATGTTGCCACGATCAGGCGTCGGCGTCCGAGTCGCCAACGGCGACTCTATCTCCTGTACAGGCATCTGTCCACGTGTACCCTTGATGATTGCAGGGGATCGCTTCGACATCACATGCTACGCACTCCCACTGGACGGCTTCGACTTTGTTCTAGGAGTCCAGTGGCTGCGATATTTGGGACCCATTCTCTGGAACCTTGAGGACCTCACGATGAAATTGTGGCGCGGGGATCGTGAGGTGATCTGGACGGGGCTGCGAAGTTCAGCTCCGGTATGTGCCTCTCTAGCACCACCTACTGATATGATGGGCGCCCTCCTGGATGGCTTCCAGGACCTCTTCGACGAGCCACGCGGGCTTCCTCCTGCACGACGCCACGACCACCAAATCAGGCTCCTGCCGGGCACAACTCCAGTAGCTGTCCGGCCGTACCGCTACCCCCAGCTTCTTAAAGACGAGATTGAGAAGCAATGCGCCGAGATGCTTCGCCAAGGCATCATCCGAGAATGCACATCTGCATTTTCCTCGCCAGTACTGTTGGTCTGAAAAGCCGACGGCACGTGGCGCTTCTGCATCGACTACCGTGAGCTCAACGCCAGAACTTTGAAAGACAAGTTCCCGATCCCGGTGGTTGACGAGCTACTGGACGAGCTTCGCGGCGCAAGGTTCTTCACCAAGCTTGACCTCCGCAGCGGCTACTTTCAAGTGCGCATGCACTCGGAAGACATTGAAAAGACAACATTCCGAACTCATCGAGGCCACTATGAGTTCTTGGTGATGCCATTCGGCCTCACCAATGCGCCGTCCACGTTCTAGTCGTTGATGAACGACGTCCTCGACCCCTACATCAGAAAATTTGTGCTTGTCTTCTTTGATGACATATTGGTGTATAGCAGGTCCTGGGTCGAACACCTTCAGCACGTCAAGCAGGTGTTCCAGACACTATGGACAAACAAGTTGTTTCTGAAGAAATCTAAGTGCTTCTTCGGCCAGGAGACTGTGTCCTACTTAGGACACATCATATCCGCTCACGGCGTGGCAATGGATCCGACCAAGGTGGAGGCCGTGGAACGTTGGCCTACACCTCGGTCCTTACGAGCCTTGCGAGGTTTCCTCGGGCTCACCGGCTACTACCGCAAGTTCATTGCGGGGTATGGTGCGGTGGCCGCACCCCTCACCGCCCTACTAATGCGGGAAGCATTCCGCTGGAATGATGATGCGCAGGACGCTTTCTCCCAACTCAAGCAGGCGTTGATGACAGCGCCTCTACTTCAAATGCCGGATTTCGACAAGCGCTTCATCATCGACTGCGACGCGTCCGGCGCCGGCTTTGGGGCGGTTCACACCAGGGCGACGACGCCATAGCATTCTTCAGCCGCGCTGTAGCGACTCACCATCATAAGCTACCGGCATACGAGCGTGAGCTAATCGGTCTTGTGAAGGCCGTACGTCATTGGCGGCCTTACTTGTGGGGTCGTCCCTTCACTGTTCGGACTGATCACTTCAGCCTGAAATATATCCTGGATCAGCGACTCACGACGATTCCCCAACATGCTTGGGTGAGCAAACTTTTTGGTTATGATCTGCAGGTTGAGTACCGACCGGGGCGCTTGAATGGGGCAGCTGACGCCCTGTCCCGCCGCGACGAGGAAGACATAGCTATTCACGCCATATCCGCGCCAGTCTTTCCACTCTTCGACTCGCTCCGCACGGAGATCGCTATAGACCAGCAGGCGCAACAGCTATGTGCCCAACTCCGGGAGGGAGTCGCACCTGCTGACTGGGCCGAACGCGACGGCCTTCTACTTCACAAGGGGAAGCTCTTCGTTCCCAACAAGTCCTCGTTGTGGCCCTCTCTCCTAGCTGAGGCGCATGATGGGGGCCACGAAGGCATCCAGAAGACAGTGCATCGGCTACGCCTCTCCTTCTACAACCCGTCCTTGCTACGGCGGGTGCATGAGTATGTCCACGGGTGTGCTACGTGCCAACGCAACAAGACTGATCATCTTCATCCAGCCGACCTGCTACAACCGCTGCCTATACCATCGGAAGTCTGGAGTGATATATCCATGGACTTCATTGAAGGTTTTCCGAAAGTTGGTGGGAAATCAGTGATCTTGACAGTGGTAGATCGCTTCTCCAAGTATGCCCACTTCATTCCCCTAAGCCACCCTTACAATGCTGCATCAGTGGCACGGGCAGTCTTCGACGACATTGTACGACTACACGGCTTTCCCTGCTCCATCGTCAGTGATCGTGATACCGTCTTCACCAGCCTCTTCTGGTCAGATTTGTTCCGGCTAGCCGGTGTCCAACTTCAGCTCAGCTCGGCCTTCCACCCGCAGTCTGACGGCCAATCTGAGGTCGTCAACAAGATCATCACTGTGTACCTTCGCTGCTTGGCTGGTGACCGATCAAAGACTTGGTTGCAGTGGCTTCCTTGGGCTGAGTATTGCTACAACACTTCCTACCAGACGGCCCTCAAATGCTCGCCCTTCAGAGTGGTCTATGGCAGGGATCCTCCGGCTCTTGTTGGTTACCAACCGGGCGTATCTAGAGTAGCAGCAGTGGATAAACAGCTAAAGGATAGAGATGAATTCTTAGCTGAAATCAAGAACAGGCTGGTACAAGCACAAGTCACCATGAAAAGCTATGAAGATAAGTTCCGCCGAGAGGTGGAATTTCAGATCGGTGATTGGGTTTGGCTGCGGCTTCATCAGAGGGCAGCTGTGGGAGTAATGACGACGCCTTCTTCAAAGATTGGACCAAAATATTTTGGACCATATCAGATCATTCAACGCATTGGGACTGTATCATATAAACTTCAGCTGCCTCCTCAAGTAAGGATACATGATGTCTTCCATGTGTCCCTGTTAAAGAAATTTGAAGGTCCTACTCCCATACAGGTGGTGCCTTTACCACCACTTCCGCATGGACGTGTTGTACCTACGCCTGAAAAAGTACAAAGGGCGCGTTTGAACAGAGGTGTCTGGGAGCTACTCGTCAAATGGGCAGGGACATTCTGAAGCTGATTCATCATGGGAGCAACTAGAAGATTTCAGGATGAAGCACCCCTCCTTTAAGCTCGAGGACGAGCTCTTTGTCGGGAAGGGGGGAAATGTTGTGGATGCATTTGTGGGCCGCCAATATGGTCGGCGTGGGGCCCACAAAGCCCACAACTAGGTCGGCCAGGCCCTGCAGCCGCACCAGGAAGATATTTAGAAGAATTAATTAGATAATATTTAGGAATAAAAGGGAGTTATAGATTGAATCAGTTTAGATAGAAAGAAATAAACTAAAAAAAGAGAAGAAAAGAATCCTAGTCAGTTTGGGGGATTATCCCCAAACAGACTAGGAGTAGGCTGCGGCCAAAGGGGGGGGTCCTGTCCCCCTTTATAAGCAGCCCCCCTCCCTCATGTTTTGGGTATCCAGGAAAAAAATAAGAATCCCCGTTGAGGGCTGTTCTTCTCCTTGGATCACGGTGGCTTCGAACCCTAACCCTAGCCGCCGTGACCAGCTACTTTGTCCCCCACGTTACATACTGCGCAGCTGCCCCCACGCCTCCTCGCTGCTGGTTTCTCCCCTGCGCAGCCCTAAGCGCAGCCAAGGGGTCTCCCCCTCCCTGTTTCTCAGCAACCTTTTACTTCTACAGTTCATTTCATTCTGCGAGTATAACCCTTGCTATCTGTAAATAAAATGTGTCCCACTTGTTGTTTTATTTTCTTTCCCTCTTCCCTTTTCCCTTAAAATAAAAACTGAATAGAAGTGACAAATAGAACTCATGATGCATAATATACTGAATTAGAAAACAGGAGAGTCTTGTGACACGGTTTTCATATAGATGAATAAAAAAAGACTTAAGCTCCTCCCCCTGCCCGGGGTCCATCCCCTGTGGATCAAATCTTTACCCATGCTTTCAGCCCAGCCCATACACGAGGTTCTGTCCCCCACAAGAACTAGCGAGTGACGTTTTTTACCCTAGGTTGAAAATTCACTTTCACTAGAAACCAAACTCAGGACACTAGGGGTGCTACTAAAGTGTCTTAGCCACAACGCTAAGAGTTTGTTCGCAAATGGATAAAATAATCTTGCAACATGGTTTTAGTGAATTAGAAAAGTTCTGATTCATTTGCAGGAGATAGTCTGCATTTACTGAAGCTGGAAGTGAAGGGTCAGAGTAAGCATGTTAAAAATCTGAAAAAGAGGTCACTTTGGTCGAAGAATTTGGAAGAGGTTGGTATCATGTTCCTTTATTGTAATTTATAAAACTATTCTATTGTCAAATACAGCCATGGAATGCGCTTTTGTATGACATTGTTTCCACTGAAAACTTGAGCATCGCTCGTACTAGTACAACAAGTATCATTTTCCATTTCATCATCAATGTAATAATTAATATCAGTTTTTCTTCCAGATGATGGAAAAGCTCATTGACATGGTCCACTTCTTACATTTGGAGATGTATAACGCCTTTAGTTGTGCTGGAGATATTTATCCAAATCCTGATCTAAACATAATTGTGGTAAGACAGTTCTTATAGGTTCTAGCTATTTCTGAATCCTTTGGGTGGTTGTCTAGGTTAACGGCATCATGACCTAAACATACTTATACTAAGGCAGGGCATGAAATGCACATGCATTATGTAGTCCTATTAGTAAATTCGTGTTCTAAATTTGCTTGCACGTCAAGCAGGCAAGAAGATACATGTATGCCATTATCATATATTGACTTAGAATTTTCATGGCCTTCATCTGTCTTAGAAATGTACTGTTCCGCAATATGAAATTATGAATAACACAATACAATCATTATTTTACTCAAAACCACTCTAAACTCGTGTCAAGATTCTTGCACGCATGCACAAACAACTATTCTATGATATTCTTGGTATGTAACTGAAGAGCAGTTCCTATAAAAAGATTATAACTATTCTTATGCATCACTGCTTTGGTACAGTTATCTAGAGTTTCTTCTTCGTATCTGAATGTAGACACTGAGGAGTCTCAAGAACCTGCAAAATGCCATAATAGATTGGGACCAGCAGGCCTTGCGTTGCATTACGCGAATATCATCAATCTAATCGATACTTTTGTAAGTTCACATACTCTACTAGACTCTAAGCATTTTATTGAACTGGTTTGTGATTACAAGGATAATTAGGTCAACTTTCCAACAGATGTGATATCATGAGCTGTCAATGTAACATTTCTTTATCAAGTTCAATTGCATGGTTCAAGACGCTGTTAGAAAGCATTTATCTACCAAGGACCGTGACAATCAAGTTCTGTGATATTAGAATCATGACCCTCTGTAATAGCTCATTTTCTACTGGCAGGTTTCTCGACCAAGTGCAGTCACTCCCAACATGAGGGATACATTGTACCGTGGTTTGCCACCTACCATCAAATCTACCCTCCGTTCTAAGCTACACTCTTTTAAACTCAAAGAAGAGGTACCAGACCGGAGTCTCACTTTTGATAGTTGTTAAGCTATGCACCTGAACATGGTTCTGCTAAATGGATGCAGCTTACAGCTACTCAGATCAAAACTGAAACGGAGAAGACTTTGCGATGGCTTGTCCCTTTTGCAAATAACACAATGAAGTAATTTAATCTACCCTTATCACCTATGTTATCATTATTTACAGATGCAAAAATACTCGCATGTTACTTACAATGTGATTTACTTGTCCATACCAGAGCACACCATGGCTTCGGTTGGGTTGGAGAGTGGGCAAATACAGGGTTAGCATCTATATAATCATTTTGAACAGAAATTAATGAAACTGAAGTTTGTCAGTGATGTAAATAGAAATTGATGGAACTATGTGTGGAGCACGGATCCATGGATATCCATGGCAAGGCTAGGCTGACTACCCGAAATGGGGTTTAGTTGGGCCGAGTACAGGATTCCATCATTCTCTGGATCTCTCGCCCAGCCCCATAAATTACTGCCGGTATAAAGCATGGACACTGTGATTGTCAGTAATGAACTTTTTTCTGATGCAGATTTGAGATGGACTACAAACTATCAGGGCAGATGGACTTTACCCGAATTGAGATATTATATCATGCTGAAAAGGAGAACTGAAGCACATATCCTTGAGCTTCTTGTCTGGCTTCATCATCTTATTGGTAAATCAATAAATGCCAATGGAGGTGTCAGGTCTCCTATCAAATATCCTGTCTGTTCACGGACACAAAAAGCTACTACAATTACACTGTTGCCAGGCGAAATGAACAATTCATCACCAGTTCTCACACAAGAGGATCAGGATATGCTAAGGGATGTTAAGTACAGGAAATTCATCCCTGGAATTAGCAAGAGTCAAGAGTTTGACACAAAGCCAAGACACAGCAAACAGAGTAGGTTGAGCAAGAGCAAGTCATTCTCCAGCCAGTGGCAACAGGAAAGACTTGCTCTCAGTCAGGAGGTTTTCCATGCTTCCTGTTATTGACTTCGAAATTGATAGGACCAAAGCTCTGGATCTAATTGACAGGCTTGACGACCTCGAAATACAGTGAGCAATGAATCTAACTGGAACATAAACCTGAAATTTGTGCAGTCGTCTGCAATCCAGAAATCCATATCTACAACAGGGATGTAGAGAATCAACATTTATCTACAGTAAGGCCACCCGTCAGAGACTCTGAGGTGAGAAACTAGCAGGGTGTCAAATTGGAGCTGAGAAAAACGGTGGTAGCAAAAGATCGTACCGTACGTCCTCTGTGAAGCATAATAGGAAATCAATGCTGTAAAAATTATCTGCTGTTTCTACCTTTACAAGAAATGAAAATGCAATTTTTTTTAAAAAAAAGGAGGGGGGGGCGATCTCCAGGTTCTGAATTTTCACGGCTAGAATAGTTGATCCGGTGTTCCGTATAAAAATAAACCTTGACATTTGAAACCAGTGGTGGATCCAGATAAAAATCATAGGGGGCTCATGGCTGACGTCCGCATGCGCTGCACCTCTTGCTCGACCGACGTACGACGCATGCCTGGCTGTCGCCAGCGCCTTGCCCGATTGCGTGTTGCCCGTCCGCTAGTGTCTTGCACTGTGAGGGGCCGAATCCGATCACGGGGCCGTGCCGCTCGCCCGGGAATCGCATTGGGTGGTGCCGTGCGATGCGACACCCAACAACACACATAATAAAGCATCATATTACATAAATCAAGCGGAAGCTTACAAAATATGAATTTTACAAATACTTCTCAAAATAATCTACAACGAAAGACTAATACAACTCACGTCTCATATCTATGCTAAGCGAAAGAAAAGACGTTCAACCCGTGAACACTTCTCACTAGCAACACGATCACAATAGCAGCGGCAGGGGTTGCCCTGAGTCCACCACCCGGAGAGTCCGAGTCTTATCGGACAACCGTAATTTCAGCGTAGTGTTATTACCTGCAAAACAACTCATGCAGTATCCGTGAGCATGAAGCTCAGCAAGACTTAACCGTCACCCTAGTTATGAAACTCTACATGCTGAAAATAGAGGCCTGAATATAGAAGTTTGCACAAAGTATAAATTTGAGCTAAAGGCGAGTCCTTACTTCAAGTTTTTAGCAACTTTTATAGCCCTCGCATAATTTACATCAAGACCCCACAATCAAACAAGAAGCACTTCATCTCGATGTCACTTGCCCGGGGTGAAAGTAACTTTAGTGAGCTACCCTAGACCCATACAGACCTTGCGCCATCAACGTCGAGACTCCATAATCAAACAAGAAACACTCTGCCTCTACACTACTAGCCCAAGGTGGAAAATAAATTTAGTAAAAGTGTTGATCATTCCTCATCTTCATTATGAGGATTACTCACGAAGCATATTAAATTTTTCCCAGTTTATTACTACGTCACGACTCAGTGTACAAGTATGCTCACTACCGCGAGCGACGGTGATTGCAATCAAAAACACCCGGCTGACACGACACATACGCTCGTCTGAGACCGGTGATCAACCGATCCCCTCAACGTCGTATGTGGCAACCTTTCACACGACACCCAAATGTCGAACCGGTCCCACCGACTTGGATTAAGTCTCACTACGGCAAATCCTCATAGAGCCGACTTCTTTATCCTTTCAACATCTGCATAAGACGGTGGTGATTGCCTCGACACCCAGGTTAACATGTTACATCGGTTTCCTGGGTCCCATATTGCCAGTATGCATCTGGTGCACAACTCAAACATGTCCAGCGGGGCCGCACACGAGAACGGGCCTTAATCGACTCAGACATAGACTAGGTTCACAGGACCACGTCCTTGAGCCTTCCATCCACTGCCCGGTCTCCATTCCCAACTATGAGGATCAATTCCCAACTCTTCCGATTGATCCCCCTTAATCCCGGTTCACGAGTAGGAAACTGCCTACTCGAGTTATGCCTCTTTTAATCCACTTTTGTTTACTTGAGATCAGCAGTTATAATCAATTGATAACCTACTCTATATTAAACTCTAGGGTTTTCTAGATCATGCATTTGGAGTGTCATACCATCTAGACTTAATGCGATAACCAAAATGCTAGACATTATAAAGTGAATACAAATACAAACTTGTAAATTTTGATGCAAACCGGGGCTTGCCTTTGTTTTGCAGGGGACTTATATATAAGGTTCAGTTAGTGAAGGCCACTTGAGGCTTGATCACTCGCTTTCCTCCTTCTTTGATCTCCACTCCGATTGTTTCAAAATCTCCACATAGATGCTACACGTAATGAATATGCATATGGATTTAATTGTAAAGATTTTGCTAACAAGTTCTAATGACAAGTTTAAAATCTGGAACTCTGTTTAAGAATTTAAAATGACACTGGTGCTAAGGTTTTGGTTTGGGTTAATCAACAAGATTAAGTGCTAAGTATTTTCCCCCTACTCATGTTTTGAGCCCTAAGGAGGTTAAACAGAACAAGGATGATCCCGAACTCCAATGGAGCTGAAAATTCTCATGTGAGTTCCTTGTCACAAGAAAGTCTTCTGGACCAAAAATTAGCACTTTTCATTAAGTGGTTTGTTCAGAACAATTCTCTAAGCAATTAAGCAAAATGGAATAAATTCTGAAGTAACTCACATGTTCATGCCAAACTTAGTGACTACAATTTCAATTATAGAAAATAGGGCCATCATGAATTTTCCTAGGATTTTTGGAGCTAACAATTACCTAGAACTGAATTTCCAAGTTTTGGAAATTCTCTGAAAATGTTTCTACATTCAATTGAACACAGCAACTTAAAATCTGAATTCTCCTAACCAAATCAACTCCAAATGAGCTGAACCTTTTACAGGGGTTCACTAACATACTAAAGAATATTCTGGAAAAATTCGAGGATTTTTGGATGAACCAAACTCCCTCTAAAATTCTTTTGCTAAAAGTTTTAAAGAATTTTCCAGAATTAATTAATGACTTTCATACAAATTGGTTTGCATATTTGGATAGAGTTTTTCCACCTGAATCCAACCCAGTTTGAATCACTAAATTTGGAGGTTCCTACAAAAAGATATGATCTTTACAAGAATTGGGAAAAATCTAAAAATGAGCTCTGTTCTATTTTCCAATTTTCAGAGACATAAGGAATTAACACCACATTTGGCCAAGCAAATTAGGTCCAATGCATCTGAAATTTTTACTGGAGTTCAAGTGCTTTTGGAAGAATCTCCTGCCCAAATTTGGGAATTTTCCAATACACAGCACTCTTGGAAAAATTCCTACAAAATTTTCCTTATATGGATTAATGAACGAAATCCAGGTATTTTCATAAATATTGGGCTGCACCCCTGGATAGTACTCTCTGAGAGGAATCCCACAAATTTTGTTTGGCAATTTTGGGACATTCCTACACAAAGTTATGACTATTTAAACTTTGAACTGAAACCTGAAAACAGAGAAAAGTTTAAATGTCTTCTGCTAGGCCCGAGCCACGTGTCCCCCTCTGAGACAAAGCCACACGGCTACACAGTTCCAGATGCGCAGCCACACCGGATCCGATAGCCACAGAGGATCGGGATGTCTTCAACCTCCCGACGCCCCTCATGCGCTCGTGCCGCTAGGTCGCCGGAGCTCGCCAGAAACAGGTCTCCCGACCTCTGCCCGAGCCCCTGCTCGCCGCCACAGACTAAAATCACGTGTTGAGCAACTTGGTGGAGCTTCCCCGAGCCGGCGAGGTCCCCAACCTCTGTTGCGATGGCACAACGGCTCGGCTCACCTTCGGTGGCGTCGGCCAGCTAACCTAGCCCGCCAAAAGCTCGGTGAGATGGCGCTACAGCACCAGTGAACCATGAGGAAGCTCGAAATAGCCTCAAATCTAATCGGGAATGGCGGCAAATAGGATTTCACCGTGCGCCCGCGGTCCCCCGCCTCGGTTGCCGTTAGAAAACCGTGAAATACCCGACCTACGTGCAGTTTCAAGCTAGGGATGTGAGGATCAAATGATCGCCGGCTACTTTAGGTCCCTTGTGCAAGATTTGATGACCTAGGAATGGGAATTGAGGTCGAATTTGATATTACCGTGCCGGAAGGTCGGTTTGTGCCCGCCGGAGAAAAACTTCCAAATTCTCTCTCGGTCGTTCACGACATGGCTGGAGCTTGGGAGGAGAGTAGCACGGTGCCTTGGCGCATCCAAGGGCGCCGGTACTTGGCCGTGACAAGCGCTAGGATCAGCTGTCCACGGGAGCCTCCTCCTCGGTTCTTGGTCGGCCGCCGTGCGGACGCGGTGTTCCCGGGTAGGAGAGCCGAACACCGGTCGGTGGCGCGTCGAGGAGGGAGAGGGAGATGCCCTGGTGCCATTTTGCTACCCACTAGCTTCTGTTCACGTTCATTTGAGCCGGCTGCCGATCGATCGGGGATGGTGGTGGTGAGAGCGGCGCTATGTTCATGTGCTGTTCGTGAGGAGGAAGCCAAAGCACGATTGGCTCAGTCTGTGGAGAAGGGATTATGTCGAGGGAGGAGTGAAATGATCACACGGTTTGCCAGCGCGAGAGAGCATGAGGTGGCTCGGTAGCTGCTCCCGTGGTGGCACACGGTGAAGCCTCTGTTCTGCTCGAGTGGGAAGACTTAGCACTGAAGACTGCAGATCTTTTTGCAATTTTAACCTCCCCAATGACATGTGGGTCCCACAAGGTAGTCCCTCCTTATCCCTCAAAAGATCTCCAAAATTTGGCAACTGACCAATTCAAATGTTTGGAGTTGAAAACTGAGCTGCATTTGGATAGTCGGGAAAATTTCATCCAAATTCAAATGTGTATTTGAATTCTTTGCACATTTAAGTCCTTTTTGGAAAAAGGATAGCAAACCCTTTAAAAAATTAATGAAACTTTGCCTACCCACTAATTTCGACCTAAAGAATCCAAATATGCAATCTGATTCTGGTGTTAGCTGCTGCAAATGAGGTTTTGATCACAACAGTGTGCATTCCTATTGTTGCCCTCATTTGAAATTTGAATTTGAACAATTTGAGTTTAAAAATCTGAATTTCATTCCCCTGTTGTACATGAGAGATTACACATGGGTTTAAAAATTACTTTGTCCCCCAACAATAATTTTATCCTAGGCTAGAGTGGTGAGACACTCATGTGTGTCATCACATGTGGAAAAATTTAAACAAGTCCAAATTTTCATAACTCAAAACCAAATGGTGTTCAAACTTCAGGCCTTTGTATTCCAATTTTTGGGACCTTTACATTCCTCCCCCCTTCAAAGAATCTCGTCCCGAGATTATACGGTGGAAATGAGGGAGAGGAGGGTAGAAAAATTATAGGATGTGCGACGTCAAAAGTCAGGATAATTGGCGTGAAGAAATCCTTCGCTCTCCCATGTTGCTTCATCGTTGGAATGATTATTCCATGAAACTTTATAGAACCACAACGTACGGTCACGTGTGGTTCGGCCCATGATATCGATGATCTGAACCGGTCCCTCTTGATACGTGAGATCCGGTTTCAGTTCCTCGATATTCCCCAGCTAAATGGTGGTTGAAAACTTGATGCACTTCTTTAGCTGAGAAATGTGGAAGATGTCGTACACACCGGTGAATGTCGCTGGTATTCCAGCTGGTGCGCAACTAATCCACATCTTTCTATAATCTGGAATGGACCGATGAATCGGGCGAATAGGAACTTTGGCAAGTGAGCCCTGTCCAAAGAAATTTTCTTTCGTAACTCCGGTTTACGGGGTACGACGATCCGGTCCTTGAACCATAGGACGCCGTCTCCGTATTTCCGGAAACATTTCAGCTCCCCACTGTCTATACATCTCCGCAAATGTGACATGCCATTGTCATATTTCTGGGCTGCCATCCTTTCTTCACGGATGGTGGGGATAAAAGCTAAATTGTAGAGAGCTCTATGGGGAACCACACGCAATGGTGGCTCACTCTCTTCCAACGGGGTGATGGTTAGATTATGAACGTGTGACTTGCGACTCACGCATTCGCCACCATGTTAGCCTTGCCGGGATGATAATGGATCTCTATTTCGTAATCCTTTATCAACTCCAACCATCTTCGCTGCCTCATGTTCCACTCCTTCTGAGTGAATATGTACTTGAGGCTCTTGTGTTCAGAATATAAATGTACAAGGTTACCTAGTAGGTAATACCTCCACATCTTGAATGCAAGTACCATGGCAGCGAGGTCTAAGTCATGGGTCGGATAGTGTTGCTCATGATTCCTGAGTTGCCGTGATCCATACACGACCACCCTTCAGTCTTGCATCAGCACACATCCTAGCCCAAAGCCAGATGCATCGCAATACACAACGAACGGTCTTGTTGTGTCTGCCTGCGCCAAAACCGGTGCTGATGCTAGGTGCTTCACTAATGCCTTGAACGCTGCTTTACATGCTGGACTCCAAACCTATTTGGTAGCCTTCTTCAGCAGCTATGTCATAGGCTTGGCAATCTTCGAGAAGTTCAGATTGAACCTCCGATAATATCCCGCGAGTCCGAGTAATTTTCTTACCTCGTGAATAGACCATGGGGACTTCCAATGCCGCACTTGTGTGATCTTACTCGGGTCTACAGCGATGCCCTCCGCTGAGATGATATGCCCGAGACAAAGTACTTGTGATATCTAGAATTCACACTTGCTGAATTTCGCGTATAGCTTGTGATCCCGCAGCCGTTGCAAGATTATACGCAAGTGCTTCTCGTGTTCTTCCTCTGACTTGCAATAAACCAGTAGGTCGTCGATGAAGACCATGACAAACTTGTCCAGCTCCGGCATGAATACCGAGTTCATCAAGTACATGAACTGAGATGGAGCGTTGGGGAGGCCAAGGAACATGGCAAGGTACTCATAAACCCCGTACCTTGTCGAAAAGCTGTCTTTGGAATAGCCTCCGTCCGTATCTCAATATGATGGTACCCTGATCTTAAGTCCATCTTGGAAAAGATCTTTGCTTTGACCAATTGATCAAACAATATGTCGATATGTGGTAACCGGTACTTGTTCTTGAGTGTCCCAATGTTAAGCGGATGAAAATCCACACTAAGACGTAGTGTTTCGTCCTTGAAATTGCCTAGAGGGGGGTGAATAGGCTAAAATACCTGAAATGACTTAATTAAACAAGATTAGAACTCAGGAACCGGACTAGTCTGGCTCGACTAGCCCGATCAACCTGCTGGAAAGGCCTAAAGGGCCGGTCTAGTCTGCCTTGGAGGCGGACTAGTCTGGTCAAACTGTCGGAAAGATCTAAAACTTGATTTTAAGGGTTTTTCTCCAAATTTTAGTTTAACAAAATATGGATGAGATGACTAGCACTTCTATACGACAAGTGTGACAGAATATTGAAATGAATTGCAAGAGTGTGACGATGTATAGCGAAATAATTAAAACAAACCCTAAGCAATCTTGATCTTCAAAGAAATGTACATGCAAGAGAGGCACTGAGGATTTTTTTCCCGAGGTTCGATTCCACTCAGGATTTTACGTCCCCGTTGAGGAGTCCACAAAGGACCGGGTCTAACAACCCTTTCCTCACCAAGTCACCACTAAGGCCAACCCGGTTCTTCACTATCTCAAGGGTGAACTTACAAAGTTTTGGGGCTGCTTACAATCCGAGGCTCCCACTTGATCACTTCCACAAACTTCACAGATCTCACAAGCCACAGATCACACCAAGTGTACGAGATCATTCCAAGAGCCTAAACGTGAAGTTCTTCCTTCTCCTCTTCTCACACACCCAAATTCACTTAAGAATTGGCTCTAGAGGGTGAAGTAGGCAAGAGAGAAGGATTAGAGGGGCTCTTGGATCACTGTGGCGGCGCTAGGGTTTCAGGTTTTTTTTAAATGACGTCGGGGCATCTCCTTTTATAGAAGTCCCGAAGCCAACCGTTGCCACCTACCAAAAGTCTGGACTAGTCCGCCTCACACCGGACTAGTCCGATCTCACACACGAACTATTTGTCCGGGTGAGAACGGACAAGTCTGGAGGACCCGGACTAGTCCGGCCACTAAGGCGGACAAGTCCGGTCCACCAAGACTTAACCGTGGGAGCTCTCATCTCACACCCATACGGACTAGTCCGCCTTAGAACGGACTAGCCCGAGCTCATACAGGAACTCTTAGTCCGTGTGAAAACGGACAAGTCTGGCTAGCCCGGACTAGTCCGACCACTCAGGCAGATAAGTCCGGTCTACCAGGACTTAGCCCCAAAAACACTCACCTAGAGAGAAACGGACTAGTCCATCCAAAACGGACAGGTCCGATCTCAGTCACGAACTCTTAGTCCGCCCTAAAACGGACTAAGCCGTAGGACTTCCGGACTAGTCCGGCCTCTTCCCCCGGACAAGTCTGACCTGCCCAACTTTACCTCTCTACCTCTCTCCACTAGGGATTTGACACTTCTAATGCTTTGAGCTCTCTTCTATGATCTCAATGCACTTGACACACACTCTTTCTTTTACACGGCTAGCCTACTAAAAACTCAAGTGAAACCCTAATTTATACTCTTCGAGTCTTCGACGTCGTTCTTCATCTTTTTCCTTTTTTTGAGAGTTTAGTTGCCCGCCTTGGAAAAGTCATGTGCTTATGATCTTCACAGCTCATTAGTCTCTTAATTTGTCGTCATCAATCATCCAAAACCCACGGGGATGCCTAGATGCACTTACAATCTCCCCCTTTTTGGTGATTGATGACAACACATTAAGTTTCAACATAAGAGGTAAAAATTTTATTTTTATAACAAGTGTACATATGCAAAACTCCCCCTGAATATATGCAAGAGTAAAAGAGGGGAGTTGGCATACATTCACATTTTATGGTGGGGTGCCTACGTGTTGTGCTCAAAATTAAAAATGTGATAAGACAATAAGCATAAAACAGCCATAAAATCCAACACGTAGTGTTACACAAAAGATAGGCATGCATAAAACATAAACATAGATATCCATGTTGTCGAAGTGTGTGGTCGACACTTTCCCCGGACCTGCTCTGGGCAGCCCACGGAGGTTCTTCTTCGGAGGGGCTAGTCGCTTGCGGAGAGCTTAAGCGTAAGGGACGAGTGAGGGAGGAGCTTGACACGGCGAGTTTTACGTGGTTCAGGCCGCCAGAGCGTAAAACCCTACGTCCACGGCGAGTAGAAGTGCTCACTGTATTGCTTGTTGCTCAGAACCGGAGTCTTGAGCTTGAGGATGAGTTATGTCTAGGGTGTGAGTTGCTGGAGTGCGAACCCAGGGTGCGAATGGCTAGAGTGCGAACCCTTGCTAACGTTGCCTACCCGAGCCTTTTATTGTCCAAGGCTCAAGCGGCTTACAAGGTGGGCCCAGGACCCGACAGGCGGCCCCGGAGTGATTTCCTACCAGCTATTATGTCTTGGCGCTGGCGTCGAAGTCCTCGTCCTGCCGCCATGCCCATGCCGCAGGCTAAGTGTAGCGTGTAGTCGTTGGCGATGGCAGGGGCGGCAGGGCATGTCTTGTCCGGTCTTGTCGCTGCCTTCAATGGCCTGCAGCTTCAGACACTGTACGCCTGTCCTGACTGTGACTGGTCATAGCGCCTCCTGACAGGCGTGCGCTGCGCCTCTTCGTCCCGGGAAGGCGCGGGTCTTGAATGCTTTGTACGGTAAAGGCATGGCGCGCCTTTACTCCTGTTGCCTACCGCGCCGGGCGGCAGCACTGCTCTGCTGGCCACGTGTCGGACCCGGAGCTCTCCTCTGAGGAGAGGGGGAGCTTCGGCTCCGCTGGACACGTGGAGCCTTCGGAGCTCACCCCCGTGGAGGGGGCGAGGTCCGGTCTCCCGTGCCACATGGCAGGCTCGGAGCTATCCTTTGTGGAGAGGAGAGCCCCGGCCCTGCCGGACACGTGGCGCCTTCGGAGCTCGCCCCTGCAGAGGGGGTGAGGTCCGGCCTCCTGGGCCACGTGGCAGGCCGGAGCTATTCTCCGTGGGGAGGGGAGCTCCGGCCCCGCTGGTCACGTGGCGCCTTCAAACCTCGCCCCTGCAGAGGGAGCGAGGTCCTTAGTAAGTTTTACGCTGTGCATGGGGGTACCTGGTATTGAGGGTACCGACAGTGGCCCCCGGGCTCACCTCGGGGGAGGTAACGAGCCCGAGGTGGGGCCTTCTCCTACCCGCGCACTTTCTTGTCTTGAGTACTCTCTGTGCTGGCAGGGTCTTGACGGCTTCGGAGTTCAGAGCCTGGCATCGGAGCTCTGCCCTTGTGAAAGGGGGAGGTCCGGCTTCGGAGCTCGCCTCTGAGAAGAGGGGTGGTCCGGGAAGTCATCAAAGCTCAGGCCCACGAAGGGCGTGAGGTCCGGCATCAGGGCTCGCCTCTAAAAGGAGGGCGAGGCCTGGCATCGGAGCTCGGTCCAGCTGTGGGGGCGGAGGTCCGGAAGTCATCGGAGCTCAGGCCCACGAAGGGCGTGAGGTCCGACATCTGGGCTCGCCTCTGAAAGGAGGGCGAGGGCTGGCATCGGAGCTCGGCCCAGCTGTGGGGGCGGAGGTCCGGAAGTCATCGGACCTCAGGCCCACGAAGGGCGTGAGGTCCGACATCAGCGCTCGCCTCTGAAAGGAGGGCGAGGGCTAGCCTCGGAGCTCGGCCCAGCTGGGGGGGGCGGAGGTCCAGAAGTCATCGGAGCTCAGGCCCACGAAGGGCGTGAGGTCTGGCATCAGGGCTCGCCTCTGAAAGGAGGGCGAGGGCTGGCATCGGAGCTCGGCCCAGCTGTGGGGGCGGAGGTCCGGAAGTCATCGGAGCTCAGGCCCACGAAGGGCGTTAGATCCGGCATCAGCGCTTGCCTCTGAAAGGAGGGCGAGGGCTGGCCTCGGAGCTCGGACCAGCTGTGGGGGCAGAGGTCCGGAAGTCATCGGAGCTCAGGCCAGCGAAGGGCGTGAGGTCCGGCATCAGGGCTCGCCTTTGAAAGGAGGGCGAGGGCTGGCCTCGGAGCTCGACCCAGCTGTGGGGGCGGAGCTCCGGAAGTCATCGGAGCTCAGGCCAGCGAAGGGCGTGAGGTCCGGAGGTCATTGGAGCTCAGGCCAGCGAAGGGCGTGAGGTCCGGCATCAGCGCTCGCCTCTGAAAGGAGGGCAAGGGCTGGCCTCGGAGCTTGGCCCAGCTGTGGGGGCGGAGGTCCGGAAGTCATCGGAGCTCAGGCCAGCGAAGGGCGTGAGGTCGGGCATCAGCGCTCGCCTCTGAAAATAGGGCGAGGGCTGGCCTCGGAGCTTGGCCCAGCCGTGGGGGCGGAGTTCGGTACTGCTCAGAAGTCCTCCTTTTCCTGTCCCTTAGTCTCATTTGGCTTACTGTCCCGGGCTAGAATACGGAACTTGGGTAATCCAGTGCACTTGGTCCCGGAGGTCTGGCCCCCAGCCCCAGTTAGGGTGTAACCGTCCGGCCCCCTGGTACTCAGACTGTAGCGCTAGGGGGCAGAGTGCGCATGCTTTGGGTGCAGGACTGGGCAAAGCAAGGCTCCTGACCCCCCGGTCTAGCGTAGGTCTTTTCTTGGAGGATACCAACTAGCAGTACAGTACCCTTACAGGGGGAGGTCCAAAAGGCCCATGGGCCTCTGGCAGGTACCCCAAGCACTACCGCCTTCGGCAGGATGGCAAATATCGACTATGCATGAGAGCAGGAAAGAGGAACTGAGTGTACAATGGATGCACACTGTCTAGAGCGTGGGAAGGTGATCATATAAATTAATTCGTAATTTAAATAAACACCCAAGTAAGCATGGTGAACTTACTGGGTAGCGTCGGAGCGCCATGTCCTCACGCAGAGCGGGTCATGCATGGCTTCGTCGTACGCTCGGACACGGGGGGACCCCCATGGCGATCTCTGGGGGAAGCATGGCTCCGGCCCCGCATACCATGTAGAAGGGTATTTCCCGTGACCCGACCCTTGGAAGTCCGGCTGGCCCTCGACATAGAGGAGCCGGTATCCCTCGACGGCTCTAGGTGCGGTGTCTGCACCGGTTGTGTGGGTCTGCTTGGCGTGGACCTGGCACGCATTGCATCTCCTAACCGGTTTGACAGCGTCTAGGTGGCTCTCGGTCAGTAGGAGCCATGCCGGATGGCTTAACCGACCAGCGTGCGGGACGATGAGCGTTCCCGGCACTCGCCTCCGTGGACTACTGCGAGCTTGTCGCAGCCTTCCTCCTGGGTTATGCACCGCAATAGGATGCCGTGGCGCCACACCAGCAAAGATACCAGCGCGTAGCACTTAGCCATCCGCACAATCCGTTCAGAGAATGCACGTTCATCAGGAAGGATGTCCTTCAAGGAGTCCCGGACCTCCGTGGTCCATGCATCGGGACTACTTGAGCTTCTGGATCTTGAGCGCTGGGTTGCACGGAGTCCCCAGTGACGCTTACGATCCTTGGTGGTGTCCATGGTTGCAGGGCCGCCGGGACTGCCAGCTTCGAGGTGCTGGTCCAACCCCCTTCGTCCGGCTCAGCGGGCCGGGCTGTGGGCCGCAACAGCGTCCTCTCGAAGACTCCTTCGGGCACAGGGGCCCTGGTGGAGGCCTTCATTGAGAGGTCATCAGCTGCGGCATTGCCAGCGCGCGGTATATGGCGCAGGTCCAAGGCGAGGAAGTCTTTCTCCAGCATCTGCACGTGGTGCAGACAAGCAGCTAGCTGCGGGTCACTGCAGGAGCATTCGCCCTTAACTTGCTTGATAACCAGCTGGGAGTCGCCCTGTGCCAACAACTGGCGAGCGCCCAAAGACAGGGCTATCTGTAGGCCAAAGATGAGTGCTTCATACTCTGCCATGTTGTTGGTTGCCTTGAAATTGAGACGCACCATGTACCCAAACTTCTCCCCCGATGGCATGGGAAGCAGTACGCCAGCACCGCCCCCTGCTTTCGCGAGGAGCCGTCGAAGAAGAGCGTCCAGTGAGGCTCGGTGAAGACCGGAGCTCGGTGCTCTAGTTCACCGTCTTTGTGGCCCCCTGGGTTAGCCTTCATTGGCCCTCTCTCTAGCGCCACGGGGGCCGCTGGGAGTTGGACTCGAAAGCACCTACGCCACCTTGGCCTTCCGAGAGGTCCCGCTGGTTTTCTGGAGGCTCCAGGTGGTCCCGCTGGATCTCCGGGAGGTCCCGTTGGGCCCCCGGGGGGTCCCGTTGGACCCCCGGGAGGTTTTCTTGGATGTCCGGGAGGCCGTTTTGGACCTCCGGGGTTTCCTGGCGTCTGTCTCCTGCTACTGGAGCAGGCTGTGATGACGAGAGGTCCGGCCGCTCTGCGACGAGGACCATACTCACCACTTTGGTTGTCGCCGCGATGTAGAGCAACAAATGCTCCCTGGGCTCGGGGGCTACCATGATAGGTAGGGTCACCAGGACCTTCTTCAACTCCTGGAAAGCTTCTTCTGCTTTGTCAGTCCAGGCAAATGGACTGGATCTGCATAGGAGCTTAAAGAAGGGGAGCGCCCGCTCTGCTAGCCTCGGTATAAACCGACTCAGCGCGGCTAGGCATCCCGTGAGTTTCTGGACTTCTTTGATGCGGGCAGGAGGCCGCATCAAGTCGATGGCCTTGATCTTCTCTGTGTTGGCCTCAACTCCTCGGTGGCTGGCAGGGAGTGCCAGTTCCGCCCTTCTGCTGCTCTGGCGCACTTGTCCACCAGGTTGAAGAGCTCTGAAACGTCGCGGACCTCTCTGGTCGCGAGCTTCTCGAGCATCTTCTTGTCCTGAACGCCTTGCCGGAACGCCACCACCACAGAAGCACTTTGGATATGTGGGATGGTGTTCCGTACCTGGGAGAACCGCTGGATGAAAGAGCGCAGCGATTTCCCAGGTTGTTGCTGGATGGCGTGGAGATCGAGCTCCGTGTCAGGCCGGGTGTAGGAACTGCCGAAGTTGGCGATGAACTGCCGGCAGAGCTCTCCCCAGGAAGTTATCGAACCCTGGGGGAGGTTCATGAGCCAAGACCGGGCTGGGCCAGTCAAGGCGACGGGGAAGTAGTTGGCCATGACGGCCTCATCCCCTCCTGCGGCAAGTACGGCAGTGGAGTAGATCTGGAGGAACTCCGCCGGGTTGACGCTGCTGTCGTACTTCTCGGGCAGGTGCGGTCGAAACTTGCGCGGCCACCTCGCGAAGCAAAGGTGGGGCGCCAGGGCCGCACATCCTGCTCCTGTTGCCGCAGGCGTTGGTGCCGCGAACGCTTGGTTCGCTGCTGGCACTGTGTACCCCGGAATGGGCAAGGCTGCACCATAGACCGGGGGCGCCGTTTGCAGGGCATATGGCTGTGGCATATGCTGCGCGGCGTATGCCTGGGGCAGAGATCGCGTGGTGAAAATCTGCGCCTCAGGCAGGGTTGAGGCAGACGACACGCTGACGGCGGCGTCTTGGCTGCGACGCCTTTCTCATCGTCGCTCGAGGAACACTCGGGCGTCTTGGCCCAAGTGGCATTGTTCCAGCTCAGTCCTCAGGTCCGTCGACGGAAGCCTGGTGGAGCTGGAATCCGCCGTCTGTCCGTCAACCGTTGGCGTGCGCGCCAGCGACACAGCCGGTTGGCCGGAGCGTCGTCCCCGCTGAAGTCGAGGGTTTGCGGCGGCGACAACGAGATGGTCTACCTCGCGAATCCACTGCTGGGTCGCTGAATGGGGTGCGTCCCCAGCAGGTGGATTGCGTAGTAGCACTCTTGCTGCAGCCAGCGCACCCCCGTGGGGAACGCTCAGCGCTGCAGAAGATCTCACGCTAGTCGGAGCCTGCATTGCCGGAGTCGGCGTTGCCGGAGTCGGCTGCTGGCTCCCAGCTCGCGCCGACACACTCCGTCCTGAGTGTGTCGACACGTATTCCCCGCTAGTCACGGTCCGCCGTGAACGAGGGGGAGGAGAGCTTGCCGCTGAATGAAGCTTCGTCATCTTCGTCGGCGGAAACTCGTCGCGCAAGGGAAAAGCCCCCTACCTGGCGCGCCAAATGTTGAAGTGTGTGATTGACACTCCCCCCGGACCTGCTCTGGGCAGCCCACGGAGGTTCTTTTTCGGAGGGGCTAGTCGCTTGCGGAGAGCTTAAGCGTAAGGGACAAGTGAGGGAGGAGCTTGACACGGTGAGTTTTACGTGGTTCAGGCCACCGGAGCGTAAAACCCTACGTCCACGGCGAGCAAAAGTGCTCGCTGTATTGCTTGTTGCTCAGAACCGGAGTCCTGAGCTTGAGGATGAGTTATGTCTAGGGTGTGAGTTGCTAGAGTGCGAACCCAGGGTGCAAATGGCTAGAGTGTGAACCCTTGCTAACGTTGCCTACTCGAGCCTTTTATAGTCCAAGGCTCGAGCGGCTTACAAGGTGGGCCCGGGACCCGACAGGCGGCCCCGGGGTGATTTCCTACCAGCTATTATGTCTTGGCGCTGGCATCGAAGTCCTCGTCCCGCCGCCATGCCCATGCCGCAGGCTAAGTGTAGCGTGTAGTCGTTGGCGATGGTAGGGGCGGTAGGGCATGTCTTGTCCGGTCTTGTCGCTGCCTTCAATGGCCTGCAGCTTCAGACACTGTACGCCTGTCCTGACTGTGACTGGTCACAGCGCCTCCTGACAGGCGTGCGCTGTGCCTCTTTGTCTCGGGAAGGCGCGGGTCTTGAATGCTTTGTACGGTAAAGGCATGGCGCGCCTTTACTCCTGCTACCTACCGCGCCGGGCGGCAGCACTGCTCTGCTGGCCACGTGTCGGACCCAGAGCTCTCCTCTGAGGAGAGGGGGAGCTCCAGCTCCGCTGGACACGTGGAGCCTACGGAGCTCACCCCCGCGGAGGGGGCGAGGTCCGGTCTCCCGGGCCACGTGGCAGGCTCGGAGCTCTCCTTTGAGGAGAGGAGAGCCCCGGCCCTGCCGGACACGTGGCGCCTTCGGAGCTCGCCCCTGCAGAGGGGGTGAGGTCCGGCCTCCTGGGCCACGTGGCAGGCTCGGAGCTATCCTCCGTGGGGAGGGGAGCTCCGGCCCCGCTGGTCACGTGGCGCCTTCAAACCTCGCCCCTGCAGAGGGAGCGAGGTCCTTAGGAAGTTTTACGCTGTGCGTGGGGGTACCCGGTATTGAGGGTACCGACACATGTCCAAAAGAATCATTTCCAAAAGATTTACTACGAGACTATAAGATGATAAAAAATAGGACATCCTTTTCACATTTCTCCCCCTTTGGCATCAAGGCACCAAAAAGGAAAGGAGGGAGGAAGATATGCCTATGTCTACTCGTCATCTTCTTCGTCTTCTTCTATGTCGCCATTTTCATCGCTCTCCGTAGCCTCCGTATCCTCTTCTTCTTCGTCGGCGGTGGTGGATGGAGGCACGGCCTTGGAAGAGCTTCCATCTTCCCTGAACTGGGCGAGCTCATCAGCGGTGAACTCTGGATATGGAGTGAGTTACCCATCACTCTCCTCAGGGGGAGACATGGGTACCTCAAGCTTGTCACACACAGCCTTGAGGTACTTCTCCTGACGCCTCTCCATGCGTCGAGTCCGGACCTCCACACGCCGATAGGAGGCGAAAAGTGCGTTGAAGCACTTGAAGAATCTGCTCAGGGACTGCGGAGGAGGAGATGATGGGGGAGCCGCTGTGCTAGAAGGGGCCGCTGAGCTGGAGGGAGGTTGAGCATTTTTTCTCCATGAGGGTTCTGGCAGAATGGGGGGTAGCTGAGGACGGAGAGATCGATGAGTGACATCCTTGACAAAGATTATCCTGGACACCTTCTCAATTAGGCACATGATGTACGGTGCATAACCACATGAGCGGTTGGGAGTGTGAGAGATGTTGAAGATGTCATCATAAATATGCTCAACAAGGTTGAACTTCTCTTCACCATCTATCAAGAGGAGGAGATGCCTTAAGTTTCCTTGAATTACCCCTGCATCTCCATCCTTGGGGCAATGGACCTCCTCAGAATCCGGTTGAGGATGCTATAGAACGGCTTGATGTTCCAAGCAAGCCCGGCCTCATAGGGAACATGACTAGGATACATATAGTCAAGCTAATCCCTGTCCACTGCCTTGAGATTGGAAATGATAATCTCATGATCCAAGTGCTCCTTGAGACCAAGTGATTTTTCGGTCACCGTAGGTGGAGAAGTACACAGTGGTGTAGAACTGCACAATTACCTCAATGTTCCAGTCATACTTGAAGCTCATGATTTCCTTGATTCCATGGCGCTCTGCGGCTTCAATCATTGCATCAAAAGCTTTGTGCTCCCTTTTGGCCATGTAGTCCCAATCTACCCATTGAGCTTGAGTGACTAGGGTCTTCATTTTTAGGTACACCAAGCGGTAGTAATCGTAGTGAAAGTCACACAAAAACCTAGGGTCAGCTGTGTGCTTCTCATAGTCATAGACTTTATCCATCCTTGGCCTTCTCGCCTTTTCAGCCCCCTTTCCTTTGAATACAAATGCCGGATTGTTGGGCTTCCGGTTTGGGTCTCTAGCAATGGCAGCCATCTTTAAGGGGCCGATGGGCTTCGGTTGCCCTTTCTCTCTGATTTTTATCCCTCCTGCTCCGTTTGTCGGTGCTTTGGCAATTGCCTTTTTGTTCTTGGGCTCTGAGGCACTAGCAGCTTGGGAGCTCTAGGCTTCACGTTCGGCCCTTTTCTTTCTCGGTTGATGTAACACCCTCACCTCGGGTGTCAGCATATGTACATATTTTAAGAAGAAGAAAAACATTTTAAGAAGAGTAGAAACAGAGACAAGTACCAAAAGGATAGCCAATAAAGCTCTCCAAGAGCACCGAAGGAAATTTCCACGGCCAGCAGACCACGTGGCGTGTTCGGAGCACATCCCCGAGAAATTGGGAGAGGTCCGCCGCTAAACTAGCTACGTGGCAGGCTCGGGGGTCACCTCCGCAATTGGAAAGAGGTCCAACCCTATGGGACACGTGCTACCGCGGAGCTAGCCGCTGCGGAAGAAGCAAAGGCATTTTTTATAGGACACGTGTCATCCTCGGAGCTAGTCCTCGCGGAAATCAGAGGACCATTCGCGGGGGATACGTGTCAATTCCGGAGCTCATCTCAGAGAAGTCCGGATCTATCGAATACGTGTCGCCACCGGAGCTTATCACTGGAAGGTCCGTCGCAGCTAAACACGTGTCGACCTCGGGGCATGTCCCTAAGGGAAGGAGAGCGGAAAGACCAGCACCCGCACGTGGCATGAGCGGAGCTCATCTCCGAAGAAGAAGGAGGTCTTGATCGATTGACACGCGGCACAACCGGAGCTCATCTCCGCGGATGAGGAGATACCAGGCCCGAAGGACACGTGGAGCTTCCGGAGCTCATCACCGCGGAGGTAACGAGTCTGAAGCGGTTCTTACGAGTAAAGATACCGGTGCGCAATGGAAACCGATCTAAAATCCACAATGTTACCGAAGATAAGACGTCAGGATCTAACAAAGATCTGAATAAGACTCTTATTCGGGATCCAATCAGATTAGGACTCTTCTCTTCTTGATTATAAATAGAACCCGAAACCTCTGGCCGAAATCACGAACTTCTCTTTCAACTCCTGAGTCGACGACTTAGCGCTCTAGCCCTAACTCGCCGAGCAAAACATCGCCAAAGCGCAACAAGGGAGATCATCGGAGAAGAACCGAGTGGTCTGAGGAGGACCTCAAAGTTAAGAAGAGCGTGAGGTAGGACTTCGATACCACCTTACGACATCACTGTGTTCATCTCTTTTGCATCTGTTCTTCAATTCCTTTCGAATAGAAGCCTTTTCGTGGACAGATCACTTGATGATCAGTTTGATCTAAAGACCAGATCATCACGAACACCTCTGACCATGCAAGCCATGCAAGAATAAGAACAGATCAATCTAATAAAACTAATCGTAGTATAGCATGCATGTGCATCATCGCATCTAGTTTAGGGTTTGTGCATGATATTGATTGCTGTGAATCTTGTATGCACGTGAATCCTACGTAGCAGGACAAACTCAGGAAGCTGTCTACGACGAGCTGCAGCAACAAGGTTTTGAGAATCAAGAACAACCGGAACCGCAAGAACAAGGCAAGTGCTCCTTGACCATGTTGATCCTATGTTTTGGGTAAAACTGTTTTGTTTTGCGAAAAGGTGTGTGTGCTGAGTCAAAACATGATGGGAAACCCTTTTTATAGGAGTTTACTAGTTTTGATTAAACCATCCTTGTCGCTTGGGAAGTTTATAAGTCGGGTATGGTTTTTATTTTTATGCTTCGCTGAGTCCATGGGATAGGGAAGCGAGATAGATGTGTCGAGCTAACTGCACTCGTACTGATAATAAGTAACTGATGAGGTTAAATGAACATGGATCGGAGGAAGATCTAGGCAAGCCTGGGTTTGTGTATGAGGTAGCATGAGATGGTGGTTTTACTTGCCATAGATCTAAGGACCGGTTCATGCATGCACATGCCAGGATTACAGTGCGACCACAAGGCCAAGTATGGGTGCGGCTTAGCTGAGTAATTAGGTAAGTTGCTAGAGTGTTATGGACTGTGGAAGGTGCGGGGAATGGGAGTCGAGTGAGGACTGCCCTGGGAACTGCATGGCACAAGAGGGGGCCTGTGGGTGGGAGAATTGGAGATTCTAGCCTGCCGGTGAAACCTTAGTGAGTCCATACATCTAGTAACCCCTTTGTAAAGGCTATTTTGTGATCTCTTGACCATACACCGACGGTTGTGTACTGGTAAAATGGAGGTTCTGCAGTCGCCGACGGGTGACGAAATCACAAACTTGTGGGTAAAGAGGTGCAAACTCTGCAGGGTTATTAAAACTATCATGATAGCCGAGCTTACGGTCACGAGCACCTGGCTAAACTGCCATGATTAGATGGGACGATTACTGGGATGGTTATTGAATGGTTATTGGGAAGGTTCTTGGTTATGGTTATCGGTTATGGTTATTAGTTTGGAACTGTTTTGAGTCCGGGAGATAAGATGGTTGCATGACTGATGGGTCATGACATGAGATTGGTCTCGGTGTGAGATGTGGTTGTTTTATGAGGTAAGATGGTAGGGAATACGAGGAGGTATTCGTGAGTATGAATAAAAGATTGGTTAATGTTCGGATGGAACATGGAAAGCGATGGAGGTATGTTGGTAATTTAATACATGCTGGGATTACATTCATCTAAGGTTAAGTTGCTGTTTTATCACGTTTTTTTTTATAAATCTGCTTTTCTGCAAATAAGCCTTTTATTACCTACCTTGTTTATGAGCTGCATATCATGTGTTATTCCCGCACTTGCTGAGTACATCATTGTACTCAACCTTGCATTATTATTTCTTCATCAGCAGCAAGAGAAGACTACTATGAAGACTGAGTAGAGCATTATGGCGTGTGATCTGTTCTCAACCTTGCCTGTGGAGGGAGTAGAGATGGAGCCACTTCTGCTTAGTTTTGCTTCTGCATTAGTTTTTGCTTCCGCATTTAAATAAAGATTTCCGCTGCGTAGAAATAAAGACTTCCGCTGTGAGCATGAGTCCAAGACTCATGAGGTGTTGTAATAAACTCTGTTATTCGTGGTAATATATAATCTGAATTCAGTTTGTGGAACGTATGTGTATGTGTGATGAACATCCTGGGCACACATATGCATTAGTTCTCGGTTCCTTGGTTTTCCACAGAATTGAGGGCGTCACAGATTGGTATCAGAGCCACGGGTTGACAGTAGGTTACACGCCTAGATAGAAACCTTAGGTTGATATTAGAATCACGGGTTAACAACAAGTTATACCCCTAAATAGAAGCTACGCGGACCAAAGGAAGCATCCTAGGATGAATAGCTTAGATTGGCCTTGAAACCACCTTGACATAGGAAACCATCCTTGAATAGGAGTTGAGTGGGCCCTTGTGATGATTATTTGTGAATATGCGCTTAGTGTGAGTTGTGGGGCGTCTCAACAACGTTGCCCATATCCACACGTAAGAAGAAAGAGGAGTGAAATGCTTCGGCACTTGATCACATCCTCATAAGGACTAATATATATAGTCCAAACTCCCCTTGATGCATATAGTTGAAAGGGCCTATCTAATCTTCTAACCTTCTATTCTAATTCGTTCTCTCTCACAGATGGTGAGAGGAAACGCCAGCCGAAGGAACGTCCAGGAAGATGACCACGAAGAAGTTCCTGCCAACCCCGGAGCTGGCGAAAACAACCTAGAAAGGTTGATGGCCATGCAAAACCAGCTTATGCAAACCATGATCCAAACTTTGGGTCAGTTGCAGGCCAACCAACACCCCGTTCCGGCACCACCGCCACCACCACCGCCGGCTCATAACAGGTTGGGAGAGTTCATGAGGACTCGACCACCCACCTTTGCTCAAGCAAGCAATCCAATGGAGGCCGATGATTGTTTGAAATCCATGGAGAAGAAGCTTGCCATTGTACAGTGCAACGACCGAGAGAAGGTTCTCTTTGCGTCGCACCAACTGATGGGAGCAGCTGCTGACTGGTGGGATGCCTTGAGCAATGCCCATGCCAACCCGGAGACAATCACTTGGACTGAGTTCAAGGAAAGTTTCCGCTCCCACTACATCCCTGTTGGCGTAATGATGCTCAAGAGGCAGGAGTTTGAAGGTCTCCGCCAAGGGCAGAAAAGTGTGAACGAATACCTCAACAAGTTCATACAACTGTCCCGGTATGCCCCCGAAGATGTCAACTCAGATCAGAGGAAGCAGTACCTGTTCATGAGAGGGTTGAACAATGAGATCCAAGTTCAGCTCCTCAACAATGGCTACGTAAGCTTCCAGAAGCTGGTTGATAAGGCTATTGTGGTGGAAAACAAGATCCGAGAGATCGAGCGCGAGTGCAAAAGGAAGATCCCATACCAGCCCCAAGGGAGCAACGTACGACCTAGGTACATGCCCCCTGCACCGCAGTATGGATCGACCGCTCCTACGTACCGCCCTGGCCAGCCACCACAGCAACGGCTCGTTGCACCGGCACCTCGTGTGCCCATGCCTCCTGCGCCCCGGCCTAACAATGGCGCTCCTGTTCAAAACCCCCGCCCCAACGTACCTGCTGCCGTAGGCAACAGGGCATGCTTTGCATGCGGGGAAGCAGGCCACTTCGCTAACCAGTGCCCGAAGAGAGGCCCTGGACAGCAAGGTAACGTGCCCAAGCAGAACCAGCGACCAAACGGAGGGGACCACCAAGGGAACCGTGGACCGCAGAACTATGCTCGTGGCCTCGTTAACCATGTCACTGCTGAGGAAGCACAACAGGCTGAGGACGTCGCAATTGGTATGTTCCTTGCCAACTCCAACCCAGCCACCATTTTATTTGATTCCGGAGCATCACATTCCTTCATATCATCCAAATATGTTGCCAAGCATCATCTACCCGTATCCCACTTAGAATGTGCTATGTTAGTTAATTCTCCTGGAGGAGAAATGAGGACTAATATAGTATGTCCTAAAGTAAGACTTAAAATACGGGGGGTAGACTTCCTTGCCAACCTTATTGTTTTGGACTCCCACGGAATTGACATCATACTCGGAATGGACTGGTTAGGCAAGCACAATGGGGTAATCCAATGTGCTGAGAGAAGCGTGCAGTTGACGAACGAACACGGTATCCGTGTCGAGTTTGAGTCAGCCCAGCAAGCAACCGAACGGGCGGATTTGAACCATGTTGAAGGAATAGCATTGGACAACATTCCAGTGGTTCAGGAATTTTCGGATGTGTTCCCGGAAGAACTTCCAGGTATGCCACCTGACCGGGATATTGAGTTTGCCATAGATTTGGTACCTGGAACTGCACCCATAGCTAAGAGACCATATAGGATGCCCGTCAACGAGTTAGTTGAACTAAAGAAGCAAATTCAAGAACAGTTGGAGAAGGGTTTTATCCGTCCAAGTTCGTCACCATGGGGAGCCCCGGTACATTTCGTGGACAAGAAAGACGGAACCCAAAGAATGTGCGTGGACTACAGGTCTCTAAACGAGGTGACAATCAAGAATAAATACCCTCTGCCCCGTATAGAGGACCTGTTCGACCAAATGAAAGGAGCCCAAGTGTTCTCTAAGATTGATCTTCGGTCGGGATATTTCCAGCTGAAGATTAAGCCCTCCGATATACCTAAGACAGCCTTTCGGACACGGTATGGTTCATATGAATATACCGTTATGTCCTTTGGATTGACAAATGCACCCGCATACTTCATGTACCTTATGAACAAGGTTTTCATGGAGTACTTGGACAAGTTCGTCGTGGTTTTCATCGACGACATTATGGTGTATTCAAAAAGTAAGGAGGAGCATAAAGAACATCTGAGATTGACCTTGCAGAAGTTGCGCGAGCATCAGTTGTATGCCAAGCTCAACAAGTGCCAATTTTGGCTAAAGGAAATATCTTTCCTAGGCCACATCATCTCCAAGGAAGGGGTATCGGTTGATCCTGGAAAGGTGAGGGATATTCTAAAGTGGGACCAACCGAAGAGCGTGAGGGATATTCGAAGTTTCCTTGGAATGGCAGGATACTATCGTCGCTTCATTAAATACTTCTCTAAGATAGCAAAACCTATGACGGAGTTGCTAATGAAGGGAAAGGTCTTTCAATGGACACAAGCCTGCCAAGAAAGTTTTGAGGAACTCAAGAAAAGGCTAACCACAACACCAGTTCTGGTATTGCCAAACGTAAGCAAGAGCTTCGACATATATTGTGACGCATCCAGACAACGGCTCGGATGTGTGCTCATGCAGGAAGGGCAAGTGGTAGCCTATGCCTCACGACAATTAAAGAAGCACGAGCTTAACTATCCTACACATGATTTGGAGTTAGCAGCAGTGGTGCATGCATTGAAGATTTGGAGACATTATATCCTTGGTCATCGATGTGAGATCTATACAGATCATAAAAGCCTCAAGTACATTTTTGCACAAACGGACTTGAATTTGAGGCAACGTCGATGGTTAGAACTCATCAAGGATTATGATGTAGGAATCAATTACCACCCCGGGAAGGCCAATGTGGTCGCTGACGCATTGAGCAGAAAGGGAGCATGCCACCAACTCACGGTTCGGGAGCTACCACCCGAACTACGTAAGGAGTTCAAACAGTTACACTTCAGATTCTTGAATAACATGGAAATAATAGGAAATCCACTCCTCATTAGAGCAAGAAATAAGAAAGGGACAAGCAACGTACGAGGGGATCAAGGAGATCAAAGAAAGAATCCGACAAGGGATAGAAAAGGATTTCAAGGAGGATGAAAAGGGTATGCTTTGGCTAGGAAAAAGGATTTGTGTGCCAAACATAAAACACCTTCGCGACATTATATTGAAGGAGGCACATGATTCACCCTATTCCATACATCCAGGGAGCACCAAAATGTACAAGGATTTGAAAACTTGCTATTGGTGGGATGGTATGAAGAGGGATATAGCCGAATACGTTGCCCTATGCGACACATGCCAACGGGTAAAAGCCAAACATCAAAAACCCGCTGGATTGTTGCAACCTTTGAAAATACCTGAATGGAAATGGGAGGACATCAGTATGGACTTTATTGTCGGATTGCCACGAACTCAGTTAGGATACGACTCCATCTGGGTCATTGTGGACCGGTTGACGAAAACCGCCCATTTTCTTCCGGTAAATACCAGTTACAACGGTACACAGTTGGCAGAGTTGGACATGGAACAGATCGTGTGCCATCATGGAATTCTGAAGAGGATAATCTCAGATCGAGGTTCTCAGTTTACCTCTAGATTCTGGAGGAAGTTGCAGAAAGCCATGGGTACACGACTGGATTTTAGCTCCGCCTATCACCCACAAACAGATGGGCAAACCGAGAGGACAAACCAAATTTTGGAGGACATGCTGAGAGCTTGCGCCTTGAAACGTGGGCGTAGTTGGGATAGGAGTTTACCGTATGCCGAGTTCTCCTATAACAACAGCTATCAAGCTAGCTTGAAGATGTCGCCTTTCGAAGCCTTATATGGCAGACGGTGTAGAACGCCGCTGTTCTGGAGCGAGACTGGAGAGAACCAGGTGTTTGGACCCGAAGTACTACAAGAGGTTGAAAAGCAAGTCCAAACGATACGGGAGAACTTAAAGGCTGCTCAGTCACGACAGAAAGGCTACGCGGACAATAGGCGTAGAAAGTTGACCTTTGAAGTTGGAGACTTCGTATACCTTAAGGTATCGCCTATCCGAGGCCAACGACGTTTTAACGTCAAAGGCAAACTAGCGCCTCGCTACATCGGACCATTTAAGATTTTGGGTAAGCGAGGAGAAGTAGCCTACCAACTAGAGCTCCCAAACCACCTCTCCGACGTACATGACGTGTTTCATATATCCCAGCTCAAGAAGTGCTTAAGAGTACCAGAAGAACAAGTGTCAATGGGAGAACTTGAACTTCAAGAGGACCTAACTTACGCAGAACACCCTGTCCGAATCTTGGACGTAAAGGAAAGGGTCACCCGAAACAAGGTGATTCGATGGTGCAGGGTACAATGGAGCCATCACACTGAAGCTGAAGCCACATGGGAACGTGAAGAGGATATCAAGGCAGAATTTCCCCATCTATTTTCTACTAACGAATCTCGAGTGCGAGATTCAATTTAAGGGGGGTAGATTTGTAACACCCTCACCTCGGGTGTCAGCATATGTACATATTTTAAGAAGAAGAAAAACATTTTAAGAAGAGTAGAAACAGAGACAAGTACCAAAAGGATAGCCAATAAAGCTCTCCAAGAGCACCGAAGGCAATTTCCACGGCCAGCAGACCACGTGGCGTGTTCGGAGCTCATCTCCGAGAAATTGGGAGAGGTCCGCCGCTAAACTAGCTACGTGGCAGGCCCGGGGGTCACCTCCGCAATTGGAAAGAGGTCCAACCCTATGGGACACGTGCTACCGCGGAGCTAGCCGCTGCGGAAGAAGCAAAGGCATTTTTTATAGGACACGTGTCATCCTCGGAGCTAGTCCTCGCGGAAATCAGAGGACCATTCGCGGGGGATACGTGTCAATTCCGGAGCTCATCTCAGAGAAGTCCGGATCTATCGAATACGTGTCGCCACCGGAGCTTATCACCGGAAGGTCCGTCGCAGCTAAACACGTGTCGACCTCGGGGCATGTCCCTAAGGGAAGGAGAGCGGAAAGACCAGCACCCACACGTGGCATGAGCGGAGCTCGTCTCCGAAGAAGAAGGAGGTCTTGATCGATTGACACGCGGCACAACCGGAGCTCGTCTCCGCGGATGAGGAGATACCAGGCCCGAAGGACACATGGAGCTTCCGGAGCTCATCACCGCGGAGGTAACGAGTCTGAAGCGGTTCTTACGAGTAAAGATACCGGTGCGCAACGGAAACCGATCTAAAATCCACAATGTTACCGAAGATAAGACGTCAGGATCTAACAAAGATCTGAATAAGACTCTTATTCGGGATCCAATCAGATTAGGACTCTTCTCTTCTTGATTATAAATAGAACCCGAAACCTCTGGCCGAAATCACGAACTTCTCTTTCAACTCCTGAGTCGACGACTTAGCGCTCTAGCCCTAACTCGCCGAGCAAAACATCGCCGAAGCGCAACAAGGGAGATCATCGGAGAAGAACCGAGTGGTCTGAGGAGGACCTCAAAGTCAAGAAGAGCGTGAGGTAGGACTTCGATACCACCTTACGACATCACTGTGTTCATCTCTTTTGCATCTGTTCTTCAATTCCTTTCGAACAGAAGCCTTTTCATGGACAGATCACTTGATGATTAGTTTGATCTAAAGACCAGATCATCACGAACACCTCTGACCATGCAAGCCATGCAAGAATAAGAACAGATCGATCTAATAAAACTAATCGTAGTATAGCATGCATGTGCATCATCGCATCTAGTTTAGGGTTTGTGCATGATATTGATTGCTGTGAATCTTGTATGCACGTGAATCCTACATAGCAGGACAAACTCAGGAAGCTGTATACGACGAGCTGCAGCAACAAGGTTTTGAGAATCAAGAACAACCGGAACCGCAAGAACAAGGCAAGTGCTCCTTGACCATGTTGATCCTATGTTTTGGGTAAAACTGTTTTGTTTTGCGAAAAGGTGTGTGTGCTGAGTCAAAACATGATGGGAAACCCTTTTTATAGGAGTTTACTAGTTTTGATTAAACCATCCTTGTCGCTTGGGAAGTTTATAAGTCGGGTATGGTTTTTATTTTTATGCTTCGCTGAGTCCATGGGATAGGGAAGCGAGATAGATGTGTGGAGCTAACTGCACTCGTACTGATAATAAGTAACTGATGAGGTTAAATGAACATGGATTGGAGGGAGATCTAGGCAAGCCTGGGTTTGTGTATGAGGTAGCATGAGATGGTGGTTTTACTTGCCATAGATCTAAGGACCGGTTCATGCATGCACATGCCAGGATAACAGTGCCACCACAAGGCCAAGTATGGGTGCGGCTTAGCTGAGTAATTAGGTAAGTTGCAAGAGTGTTATGGACTGTGGATGGTGTGGGTAATGGGAGTCGAGTGAGGACTGCCCTGGGAACTACATGGCACAAGAGGGGGCCCATGGGTGGGAGAATTGGAGATTCTAGCCTGCCGGTGAAACCTTAGTGAGTCCATACATCTAGTAACCCCTTTGTAAAGGCTATTTTGTGATCTCTTGACCATACACCGACGGTTGTGTACTGGTAAAATGGAGGTTCTGCAGTCGCCGACGGGTGACGAAATCACAAACTTGTGGGTAAAGAGGTGCAAACTCTGCAGGGTTATTAAAACTATCATGATAGCCGAGCTTACGGTCACGAGCACCTGGCTAAACTGCCATGATTAGATGGGACGATTACTGGGATGGTTATTGAATGGTTATTGGGAAGGTTCTTGGTTATGGTTATCGGTTATGGTTATTAGTTTGGAACTGTTGAGTCCGGGAGATAAGATGGTTGCATGACTGATGGGTCATGACATGAGATTGGTCTCGGTGTGAGATGTGGTTGTTTTATGAGGTAAGATTGTAGCGAATACGAGGAGGTATTCGTGAGTATGAATAAAAGATTGGTTAATGTTCGGATGGAACATGGAAAGCGATGGAGGTATGTTGGTAATTTAATACATGCTAGGATTACATTCATCTAAGGTTAAGTTGCTGTTTTATCACGTTTATTTTATAAATCTGCTTTTCTGCAAATAAGCCTTTTATTACCTACCTTGTTTATGAGCTGCATATCATGTGTTATTCCCGCACTTGCCGAGTACATCATTGTACTCAACCTTGCATTATTATTTCTTCATCAGCAGCAAGAGAAGACTACTATGAAGACTGAGTAGAGCATTATGGCGTGTGATCTGTTCTCAACCTTGCCTGTGGAGGGAGTAGAGATGGAGCCACTTCTGCTTAGTTTTGCTTCTGCATTAGTTTTTGCTTCCGTATTTAAAAAAAAGATTTCCGCTGCGTAGAAATAAAGACTTCCGCTGTGAGCATGAGTCCAAGACTCATGAGGTGTTGTAATAAACTCTGTTATTCGTGGTAATATATAATCTGAATTCAGTTTGTGGAACGTATGTGTATGTGTGATAAACATCCTGGGCACACATATGCATTAGTTCTCGGTTCCGTGGTTTTCCACAGAATTGAGGGCGTCACAGTTGATCCTTTAAAGATTATTCAACGGCCTGGGCAATTTGTGCCTCCTCGTCGAGATCATGCTTCTTCTTTGTTCTTGCCTCTCGACGGATGGCTTCTTTAGCTGCTTGGGCCTCCTTTGCTGCCCTTTCTTCGGCAATGTGCCGATGAAGGGCTTCTCGAGCCTCCTCGGCCGTGGGACTTGGAAGGGGAGAGCTTTGGTTGGAGTTCGACATATTTCCTGAGAGACAGGATATTAGAGGTCAAGGAAGTGGAATATTGCAAGAGAATTCATGAAAAATAGCTAAAGTTGGAGTTTGTTCTTTTAAACCGACATGTCCGTTAAAGGACCGGACTAGTCTGCTCGAGAACGGATTTGTCCGCCCAAAACCGGACTAGTCTAGGTTATACAGAAAGAACCCTAACCCTAACAATTTTTCACAAGAACTTCGAATTAAGTTGCAATACTCCTAGGCTATGATCGCATCGACACTAGGAACAACATTTGTGAAGAGGTTTTTATCAAAAGACCTAAGAGTGAAGAAAAGGAAGGATTTTTGGTTAGGTCAAGAATACCTCTTGAAATATTCAAATGTGATGAATTTTGGAGTTGAAACTTGAGTAACGAAGCCCGGGGAAGGGTTTCCGCACTCCTTAGGTCTCCAATTCGTGGATTGGACAAGATTTTTGGTGGAGGAAAGCAAAAATCACCAATTTGTGGGTGCTTCCGGCTTGAGAGAGGATGTGAGCGGACTAGTCTGTGAGGAGAGAAGTTTGGCTGCCCCTGGGAGGTTAAGTCCACAGGGGCCGGACTAGTCCGGGTTAAGTGTCCTGACAAGTCCGGTTGGCGGACCAGAGCCGGACTTCTCTGGGGCCAGACTTGTCCGTCCTACCTAGGCGGACTAGTCCGGTTTGGATTTATCTGCTGTGAAGTCCGACCTTGCCACGTGGCCACTGCTATGGTGAGCTCCGAAGGCACCACGTGTCCAACGGGGCCGGGCCTCCCCTCTCCACAGAGGCGAGCTTCGAGGGTGCCACGTGTCCGGTGGGGCCGGACCTCCCCTCTCTTCAGAGGCGAGCTCCGAGGGTGCCACATGTCCGGCGGGGCCGGACCTCCCCTCTCCTCAAAGTCAAGCTCTGAGGACGCCACGTGTCTGGCGGGGCCAGACCTCCCCTCTCCTCAGAGGCGAGCTCCCATGGCGACACGTGTCCAGCGGGCCGGGGCCTCTCCTCCCCTCGGAGGCGAGCTCCCGAGGCGACACGTGTCCAGCGGGCCGGGGCCTTTCCTCTCCTCAGAGGCGAGCTCCGGTGGTGACACGTGTCCCGCGGGACCGGACCTCAACCCTTCCACAGGGGTGAGCTCTGGTGGCGACACGTGTCCCGCGGGGCCGGACCTCATCCCTTCCACAGGGTGAGCTCCGGTGGTGACACGTGTCCTGCGGGGCCGGACCTCATCCCTTCCACAGGGGTGAGCTCCGGTGGCGACACGTGTCCTGCAGGGCCGGACTAGTCCGGGTTTGGTGTCCGGACAAGTCCATTTGACGGACCAGAGCAGGACTTCTCTGGGGCCGGACTTGTCCGGCCTCATAGGCGGACTAGTCCGACTACAAGCTGAAATTCATATAATTTGAGTTTTAGTTCAAGAATATGATCCTTTTGGACAAGTTTTTGCAAATATCTTTGGCAAACATGGTCAGTAAGCATACATCAAACAAACAATGACCATATTTGACAAAGGGTCCTTTTGGACATAGTTTTCATACAGTAAGAGAGATTAGGCTAGTATGTTGAAACATGCGGTTTTTGAAGTTTATAAACAAGCAACAAATAGATGTGCACACTTAAAGCAACTTTTCGAGAATCTAGGATATTCAGTTCACTCCTCAGGTCACAAAAGTGTTTCTCATCAAGGGGTTTTGTGAAGATATCCACCAATTGCTTTTCACACCTAACATGAGAGATAACGATATCTCCCTTGATAGAGTGATCTCTCAGGAAATGGTGACGGATATCAATATGTTTGGTTCTAGAATGCTCCACGGGATTGTGAGCAATCTTGATGGTACTCTCATTGTCACATAGGAGTGGAATATGGCTCAAAGTGTAACCATAGTCCCTAAGAGTTTGTCGCATCCATAGGAGTTGTGCACAACAACTCCCGGCTGCGACGTACTTCCCTTCGGCTGTGGATAGGGCAATGGAGTTTTGTTTCTTTGAAGACCACGAAACCAAGGACCTACCAAGAAATTGACAAGTCCCTAACGTACTCTTCCTATCTACCTTACAACCGACATAATCGGCATAGGAGTATCCAATGAGATTGAACTTGGATCCCTTGGGATACCAAAGTCCTAGGTTAGGAGTGTGAACCAAATATCTAAGAATTCGCTTAACGGCCGTCAAGTGGCACTCCATAGGAGCTGCTTGGAACCGTGCACACATACACACACTGAGCACTATGTCGGGCCTAGATGCACAAAGGTAAAGTAAAGAGCCTATCATGGAACGAAATACCTTTTGGTCCACACTTGGACCATATTCATTAAGGTCAAGATGTCTGTTGGTTCCCATGGGAGTCTTGATGGGTTTGGCTTTGTCCATGTCGAACCTCTTAAGTATGTCTTGAGTATACTTGGTTTGACTTATGAACGTTCCTTCCTTGAGTTGTTTCACTTGGAATCCTAGGAAGAACTTCAATTCCCCCATCATTGACATCTCGAACCTTTCAGACATTATCTTTGAAAACTCATCACAAAAAGCTTTGTTAGCAGAACCAAATATAATGTCATCGACATATATTTGGCACACAAATAAATCATCGTTAAAATGCTTAGTGAAGAGTGTATAGTTTGCTTTTCCTATCCTAAAACCAATTTTAATAAGAAAATCTCTAAGACACTCATACCAAGCTCTAGGAGCTTGTTTGAGGCCATAGAAGGCTTTCCGAAGTTTAAAGACATGGTTAGGATACTTATCGTCCTCAAATCCAGGTGGTTGCTCCACGTACACTTCCTCCTTGATTGGACCTGTCGAAGTGTTCAGCCGACACTTCCCCGGGGCCTGCACTGGGCAGCCCGCGGAGGTTCTTTTTTCGGTGGGGCTAGTCTCTAGCGGAGAGCTTGCGCAGATGGACGAGTTAGTGAGAGTTTGACACGGTGAGTTTTACGTGGTTCAGGCCGCCGGAGCGTAAAACCCTACGTCCACGGCGAGCTATGGAGCTCGCTGTATTTCTTGCTGCTCGGGGCCGGAGGCCTGAGCTTGGGGGTGAGTTACAGCTTGGGAGTGTATGGTTAGCGTATGAGTTGCAAAGTGCGAACCCTTGCTATCGACGCCTACCCGAGCCTTTTATAGTCCAAGACTCGAGCGGCTTACAAGGGAAGCCGGGACCCGACAGGTGGTCCCGGGAAGATTGTCTATTATCTACCGTATCTGCAGTTATGCCGGTAGTTGTCTCTGGTCGAAGGCTTCTGAGTCTTCATCTTGCTGCCCTGCCCATGCCGCATGCTAGACGTAGTGGTTGATGATGGCGCAGACGGCATGGGATGTCTTGTCGCGGTGTTTATTGGCTGGCAGGTTCTGACACCGCGCGCCAGTCTGTGATGCGACTGGGTGCAACGGCACCTGACAGACGCGTGCTCCGCGTCTCCGCGTCTTGGGAAGACGCGGGCCTTGAATTCCTTGTACGGGCAAGGTATGGGGCGCCTTTACGTCCGCTGCCTACCGCTCGGGGGCGGGCACCACCGTTCTTCTGGCCACGTGGCGGGTCCGGAGCCCTTCTCTGAGGAGAGAAGGGTCTGGCCTGCGGGGCACGTGGAGCCTCCGGACCTCTCCCCGCGGAGGGGGAGGCTCGGCTTCTGTTGGCCACGCGGCGGGCCCGGAGCTCTTCTCTGAGGAGGGTGAGGTCCGGCCCCGCTGGACGCATGGCGCCTTCGGACCTCTCTCCCGCGGAGGGGGAGGTCCGGTTTCTGTATGCCACGTGGCGGGCCCAGAACTCTCCTCTGAGGAGAGGGAGGTCCGGCCCCACCGGACGCGTGGTGCCTTCGGAGCTCTCCCTGCGGAGAAGGGCGAGTTCCTTAGGCATTTTCCCCTGTGCGCGGGGGTACCCCATATCTCAGGTACCCACAGTGGCCCCCGGGCCCATCTTGGGGGAGATAGCGAGCCTGAGGTGGGACCTCCGTCTCTTCCGACCCGCGCACTTTTTCTACGTCCCGAATTGACCGCTGCTGGAGCACGAACGGCCGCGGGATCGTGGGAGCGTGCGCTTACTTGATGGTTGCTTTTACTGCGGCGGTTCCCAAGACTGCCGCTTCTGCACGTTGCGGCGCTTTCTTCGGGAACCGCCGAAGTGCCTTGCCGGCTCATCTTTTCAGGAGACTGACTCCTTGACCCCACCGCTTTAGCTAGGCGGCTTGGGCCCACCCGTCATTGGCACTCGGTCTAGGAACCGAAGCGGTCGCCTACGCGGGGTATCCGAAGAGTTCCGAATCGCTTGGGATTGCACCCGCGAAGGTGTTAAATGAAACCTCCATGTGGGTACATTCCCCTTATAAGGCTTCCAGCCCCTGCGCCTCCCTCAGGTCCCTGCAGTCTTGTCTTCTTCCATGGCTCTTAACCCGCCTTATGGGGGAAGAATTGCTCTCGGTTCCCTTCAGCGGTTGCGTCTGCACCAAGCCTGGGGCTCAGGGAGCCTGCCTGCCCTGCCCCTGAGGGTGGTGGAGTCTTCAAAGAAACCGCTGAAGCACCGAGGAGAATCCCAGGCGGCAGAGTCTCCAAGAACACCGCTGAATACTGCGGAGAGGGCCTCAGGAGCACCCTTGATGACTCCAACTTTTGCGCAGGTGATGAGGGGTGGAGGCTCCAGGGGCACTCTTGACGACACCGGCTTTTGCGCAGGTAATGAGGGAACTTCAGGAGAAGGAAACCGCCGATGCACCATGGAGGATCCCAGACGGTAGAGTCTCCAGGGAGACTGCTGAATACTGCGGAGGGGGCCTCAAGAGCTCCCGTGGTGTCACTGATTTTTGCGCCGGTGATGAGGGAGGCGATTCCTGCGCTCTGGTCATAGAGCGAGAGAGCTCCGCCAGGGCTGAAGCCTGGTGACGCGGCCGTTGTTGCAACTTCTGGATTCTGGTCATGCCGGGAGACCCTTGGGGCTTGTTTCTTTCTTTTTATCGAGTCTGTAGTCCAGCTCATGGAGCCTCACATAGTTTGACTCTTTTAAGATATTTGTAACTGTGATGCTTTTTCTCTCCTTCTTGGGCTTGCCTGACTGAGTCCTCAGCTCCGCAAGGTACTCAGAGGCCATCTCCAATCTCGGAGCTTTGCACAGACACCCTCCCCGGGTCCTAACCGTGTTAGGGCCCCCCGGAGGTCTCCGGATCTCGCCCTATGGGGAGCTCCAAATCTGCCTGCCACTTGGCGGGTCCGGAGCTCCTCCTTAAGAGGCGGGAGCTCCGGCCATGTTGGACACGTAGGGCTTTCGGAGCCCTCCCACCGAGGGGGGGGGGTCCGATTTCCGCCTGCCACGTGGCGAGCCCGGAGCCCTCCTCAAGGGAGGAGAGTGTTCCGGACCCACTGGACACATGGGGCCCCCGGGTCCCGCCCCTGCTGGAGGGGCAGGTCCCAGTCTTTCCAGTCCTAGGCCGGAGTAGTTGGTAGCTCCTTTCCCCCCTGCTTCATGCAGTCCCTGTCGCCGTAACCTGGAGGTCCTGCACACAGGCAGAGGAAACGTAATTCTCCTTGGGGGCTCCCCCTCCCTTATCCCATAGTCTTATTTGACTTATGGCCTCCATCCATATGCTTTGTGCTTGGGGACTTGCAGAGAGGGGGAGCTGAGCACATGGCAACCATGCACTGCAAGGGTGATTAAAAAACTCAATTCACAATTTAAATGAGTACAAGGAAAGAGCAAAGTAGAGCAGATTTCTTTTCGTACAACTTTCCACAGGAGGAAGGCAGGCTAAACATGGAGGCCATGACCCACCCCATTAAGAGGGGAAGCAAGACTCTACGCGCTTGGAGTCGGAACCAGGCAAAGCTGAACGTAGTCCTGGACCGTCCCCTGGGGTTTAGCTGCTCCGAGCGCTGCTCCTGGACTCTATGGAGTATATTACGAAAAGAAAGTACTGTCCTATTTTTGCTCTAGGGGTAGAACTTACGGAGGTGTTCTATGTTCCAAGGGTTCGGGAGCAGGTCCCCATCTTCGGTGGAAAGGCGCACACACCCGGGGCGGCATACTTTCGTGACTCGGAAGGGGCCTTCCCAACTAGGAGAGAGTTTGTGGGCCCCTTCGTGAGAAAGTATGCGCCGCAACACCAGGTCACCTTCCTGCAGCTCCCGGGCACGCACAGACCTCTGGGGGTAGCGCCGAAGCGCTTGTCTGTACCGCGCGTTACGGAGTGCCGCATGTAATCGGACCTCGTCGACGAGGTCGATTTCTCCACGCCGGAGGTTGTCCTGCGCGGCTTCGTCGTAAGCCCGGACACGGTGAGACTTCATGGTGATTTCTGGGGGAAGTACAGCTTCAGCCCCATACACCATGAAGAATGGTGTCTCCCCGGTGGCCCGGCTCTGGGATGTCCGGTTAGCCCATAGTGTGCTCGGAAGCTCATCTACCCAATTGGCACCATGTTTCTTCAGGCTGGCGAAGGTGCGAGTCTTAAGGCCCCGGAGAATCTCCGCGTTGGCCCTCTCAACTTGCCCATTGCTCCTTGGGTGGGCGACAGAGGCATAGCATACCTGAATACCAAGGTCCTCGCAGTAGTCTTGGAATGCTGCGCTGGTGAACTGGGTCCCGTTGTTGGTGATGATCCTGTTTGGGACCCCGAACTAGCAGACAATAGACTTGATGAATTTTACTGCGGATTGTTTGTTGATGGTGACAACTGATGTAGCTTCCGGCCACTTGGTGAACTTGTCGATGGCGACATAGAGGTACCGGTATCCCCCGACGGTTCTGGGAAATGGTCCCAGGATGTCCAGCCCCCATACGGCAAACGGCCACGAGGACGGGATCATCTGTACCGCCTGAGCCGGTGTATGGATCTGCTTGGCGTGGAACTGGCACGCCTTGCAGCTCTCGACCAGCTTGACGGCATCCTGGAGTGCTGTCGGCCAGTAGAAGCCATGCCGGAAGGCTTTACCGACAAGCGTGCGTGAGGAAGAATGACTTCCACATTCGCCTCCATGGATCTCAGCGAGCAAGTCGCAGCCTTCCCCCTGGGTTATGCACCGCAATAGGATGTGGTTGGCGCCACGCCGGTAGAGATCCCCCTCTACCAGCGCGTACCTCTTAGCCATACGCACAATCCGTTCAGAGGTTGCATGTTCCTCAGGGAGGATATTGTCCTTCAAGTAGTCCCGGATCTCCGTGATCCATGCATCGGGTCTGACTTGAGCTTCTGGATCTTGAGCGCTGGGTTGCACGGAGTCCCCAGTGACGCTTACGATCCTTGGCGGCATCCATGGCTGTAGGGCCACCGGGACCGCCAGCTTCGAGGTGCTGGTCAAGCCCCCTTCGCCCGGCTCGGCGGGCCGGGCTGTGGGCCGCAGCAACATCCTCTCGAAAACTCCTTCAGGCGCAGGGGCTCCGGTGGAAGCCTTCGTTGAAAGGTTGTCGGCTGCGGCATTACCAGCGCGCGGTACGTGGTGCAGGTCCAAAGCGAGGAATTCTTTCTCCAACATCTGTACGTGGAGCAGATACGCAGCTAGCTGCGGGTCATTGCAGGAGCATTCGCCCTTGACTCGCCCTTGACTTGCTTGATTACCAGTTGGGAGTCGCCCTGTGCCAACAACTGGCGAGCGCCTAAAGACAGGGTTGTCTGCAGGCCAAAGATGAGTGCTTCATACTCCGCCATGTTGTTGGTAGACTTGAAATTTAGATGCACCATATACCCAAACTGTTCCCCCGATGGCATGAGGAGCAGTACGCCGGCACCGGCCCCCCTGCTTTCGCGAGGAGCCGTCGAAGAAGAGTGTCCAGTGGGGTTCGGTGAAGACCGAAGCTTTAGGTTCTGGCTCACTGCCTTCATGGCCCCTTGGGTCAGTCTTCGTTGGTGTCCACTCCGCCACAAAGTCAGCCAGTGCTTGGCTCTTGACTGCATGACGTGGGAGGAAGTCCAGCTCAAACTCCGCCAGCTCCGCCGCCCATTTAGCAATGTTGCCAGTCGCATGGGGGCTGTGAAAAATTGTCTTCAGCGGATACGAGGTGACTACCGAGACCCGGTGGGCCTGGAAGTAGTGGCGGAGCTTCCTGGAGGCCACGAGCACCGCATACAGCAGCTTGTGGACTTCTAGGTACCTTGTCTTGGCCTCATGAAGTACTTCACCGATGTAATAGACAGGCCTCTGTATGGTTCGGACCCTCCCTCTTAGGCTTGGGAGCTCCTCGTCCATTGGCCCCGGCCCGCTGGAGGTGGGTGGACCCACGGGGGCCTCCAGGAACTGGGACCCGGAGGCCCTTAAGCTTTCTTGATCATCCGGGAGCTTCGGGGGGTCTTGAGTGACCTCCGGGAGACCCCAATTGGACCCTGGAGATTTATCTTGGGGGTCCGAGAGGCCGTCCTGGGCCTCCGGGAGGTCAACTTGGACCTCCAGGGGGTCCGGGAGACCGTCTTGGCCCTGTGGGGCCCCCTGGCGTCTGTCTTCTGCTACCGGAGCAGGTTGCGAGGGTGAGGGGTCTGGCCGCTCCGCGACAAGGACCATACTCACCACTTCTGTTGTCGCCGCAATGTAGAGCAGCAAGTGCTCTCCGGGCTCAGGGGCTACCATGATAGGTAGGGTCATCAGGAGTCGCTTCAACTCCTGGAAAGCCTCTTCTGCTTCGTCAGTCCAGGCAAAGGGGCCTGACTTGCGCAGGAGCTTAAAGAAAGGGAGTGCCCGCTCTGCTAGCCTCGGTATAAACCGACTCAGCGCGGCTAGACATCTCGTGAGTCTCTGAACATCCTTGACGCGGACAGGGGGTCGCATCAAGTCGATGGCCTTGATCTTCTCTGGGTTGGCCTCAATCCCTCGGTGCGAGACCAGGAACCCTAAGAGCTTCCCAGAGGACACGCCGAACACACATTTATCTGGGTTCAGCTTGGTGCGCGTAGAGCGCAACTTGTCAAAGACTAAAGCTAGGTTATCTAGTAGGGATGAACCCTGCTTGACCTTGACAACTATGTCATCGACGTACACCTCAACTAGGTCTCTTATTAACTCCCCAAAGGTTTTGTGCATCGCCCGCACAAAGGTGGGGAGTGCATTCTTTAGGCCGTAAGGCATAGACACATAGCAATAAAGGCCGTCTACTGTGATGAAGGAGGTGTGCTCCTCGTCCTCCCTAGACATGGGGATCTGATGGAAACCCAAGTAGGCGTCTAGGAAGCACAACATATCACAGCCTGACGTTGAGTCTACTATTTGATCTATTTTAGGGAGAGGGAATGGATCTTTGGGATATGCCTTATTGAGACTGGTGTAGTCGATGCACATCCGGAGCTTCCCGCCGGCCTTCGGGACAACGACGGGGTTCGCCAACCATCGGGGGTGGTGGACCTCCCGTATGAAGCCAGCGTCCAGCAGCTTCTTGACTTCTTCACGGATGAAGTTTTGCCGCTCGATGGACTGCTTGCGGGGCTTCTGTTGAACCGGCCGGGCGTCGGGGAAGACTTTCAAGTGGTGCTTGATCACCTCCCTGGGGATCCCCGGCATCTGTGACGGCTGCATGCAAACACGTCGACGTTGTGCCGGAGGAAGGTGACGAGCGCGCCTTCCTATTTGCTATCCAGGCCCCCGGCTACCCGGGTGGTCTGGGTAGCTTCGGCGCCGACTTGGACGACCTTTAAGGGGACGCCGCCCTCATCGAGAGGTTGCACCCGGGGTGCTGTGGTGGAAGCACGGTGACGTGCGCTCGGGCGGAGCTGGTCGGCTCCGTATTGCCGGGGGCTGATGCCCCAGCTGTTGCGAGTGCTTGGAGCTTCTCCAGGGCCGACACTGCAGCAGTGCGGTCCCCACGAATCCTGAGAACGCCCGTCGGTGTTGGCATCTTCAGGACGAGGTAGCCGTAGTGGGCTACAGCCATGAACCGGTACAGGGCTGGCCTGCCGATTATGGCGTTGAAGGGGAGGTCTATCTCCGCTACGTCGAACAGAATGTACTCTGTTCGATAGCTGTCCGGAGCCCCGAAGGTCACCGGGAGACTAATGTTGCCGTAGGGGATAACCTGTCCCGGCCCTACCCCTGAGAACGGGCTCGACGGGGTGAGCTTGGCCATCGGGACCTGCAGCTTCTGGAAAGCTGCACGGCTGATGAGGTTCAGCCCAGCTCCTCCATCTACCAAAACGTGGTACATTCTCACGTTGGCGATGGTAGGGGCCACCAGGAGCGGTAGTTGGCCGGCCCCAGCCATGTTCCTGGGGCAGTCGGTGGCGTCAAAGCTGATGGGGGTCCCCATCCACTTAAGGTGCGGTGCAGCACTTGGGAGTGGCGCCACCGACGCTACCGCTCGGCGCAGAGTCTTGACTGCGCTTCGGGATGAGGGGTCGGCGGACCCGCCGTATATGACGTAGAGCTTCTTCCGACGCTCATCGTCGCTGGAGCCGGAGTCCTCATGATTGCGTGCCGCCTTCACGACACGCTGAGACTCCTGGATCTCCTCTGGGTGGTCGATGTTGTCTGGAACATCCACCCCCTGCTCGTCTTCCTTTGGACGGAAGGGCAGGGCATCAGCCCGCTGCCGCTTCCCCTTGCGGAAGCGCTCTGCGAGCCTTCGGATCTCCCGACACTCGGCAGCAGTGTGGCGACAGCTGCCGTGCACGGGGCACATGTTGTCCTGGCTATCTTCCGGGGTCGGTGACTTTCGCTGCCTCTTGTAAGGGCGCGGCCCCCCGAGCCCCACTGAGCGCCGCTGCAGTGACGACTGGGGTCGCGGCCGGCGGTCTTATCTTGCTTCTGCCTCGGCTCTTGGTCTTCCTGCTGCCTCCATAGGGAGTAGGACCAGATCCGGGCAGCCCTCCTGACTCGGAGGATGGCTGTGAGTGCCAGTTCCGTCCTTCGGCTGCTCTGGCGCACTTGTCCGCCAAGCTGAAGAGCTCCGAGGCATCGCGGACCTCCCTGGTCGCGAGTTTCTCAAGCATCTTCTTGTCTCGGACGCCTTGCCGGAATGCCACCACCACAGAAGCATTTTGAATGTGTGGGATGGTGTTCCGTACCTGGGAGAACCGCTGGATGAAAGAACGCAGCGACTCCCCAGGTTGTTGTTGGATGGCGTGGAGGTCGAGCTCCGTGCCAGGCCGGGTGTAGGAACTGCCGAAGTTGGCTATGAACTGTCGGCAAAGCTCTCCCCAGGAAGTTACGGAACCCTGGGGGAGGTTCATGAGCCAAGACCAAGCTGGGCCAGTCAAGGCGACAGGGAAGTAATTGGCCATGACGGCGTCATTCTCTCCTGCGGCAAGTACGGCGATGGAGTAGATCTGGAGGAATTCCGCCGGGTTGATGCTGCCGTCGTACTTCTCGGGCAGGAGCGGCCGAAACTTGCGCGACCACTTTGCGAAGCAAAGGTGGGGCGCGAGGGCCGCACACCCTGCTTCTGTCGCCGCAGGTTCTGATGCCGCGAACGCTTGGTTCGCACTGAGCACCGCGTGCCCCGGCATGGGCAAGGCTGCACCATAGGCCGGGGGCGCCATATGCAGGACATATGACTGTGGCATATTCTGCACGGCACAGGCCTGGGGCAGAGATCGCGTGGCGAAGGTCTGCTCTTCAGGCTGGGTCGAGGCCAACGTCATGCTGTCGTCAGCCTCTTGGTGGCGACGCCTTTCTCGGCGCCGCTCGAGGTATACCCGGGCATCTTGACCCAGGTGACACCGTTCCAGCTCTGCCCTCAGATCTGTTGATTGGGGGCTGGTAGAGCTGGAGTCTGCCGTCTGCTCACCATCCAATGGTGCGCGCATCAGCGACACGACCGATTGGCCAGAGCGTCGTCCCCGCCGAGGTCGAGGGTTTGCGGCGGCGACGACGAGACGGTCTACCTCGCGGATCCACTGCCGGGTCGCTGCCTGAGGCGCGTCCCCAGCGGGCGGATTGTACAGTAGCGCTCTCGCCGCAGCTAACGCACCCCCACTGGGCACGCCCAGCGCTACTGGAGACTTGAAGCTGGTTGGAGCCTGCATTGCCGTGGTCGGCGCTGCCAGAGCCGGTTGCTGGCTCCCAGCTCGTACAGACACGCTCCGTCCCGAGTGTGTCGACATGTACTCCCCCCTGGTCGCGGTCTGCCGCAGAGGCGAGGGGGGAGAGTTCGCCGCTGAAGGAAGCTTGGTCATCTTCGTCAGCGGAAACTCGTTGCGCTAGGGGAAAAGCCCCCTACCTGGCGCGCCAAATGTCGAAGTGTTCAGCCGACACTTCCCCCGGGCCTGCACTGGGCAGCCCGCGGAGGTTCTTTTTTCGGTGGGGCTAGTCTCTAGCGGAGAGCTTGCGCAGATGGACGAGTTAGTGAGAGCTTGACACGGTGAGTTTTACGTGGTTCAGGCCGCCGGAGCGTAAAACCCTACGTCCACGGCGAGCTATGGAGCTCGCTGTATTTCTTGCTGCTCGGGGCCGGAGGCCTGAGCTTGGGGGTGAGTTACAGCTTGGGAGTGTATGGCTAGCGTATGAGTTGCAAAGTGCGAACCCTTGCTATCGACGCCTACCCGAGCCTTTTATAGTCCAAGACTCGGGCGGCTTACAAGGGGAGCCGGGACCCGACAGGTGGTCCCGGGAAGATTGTCTATTATCTACCGTATCTGCAGTTATGCCGGTAGTTGTCTCTGGTCGAAGGCTTCTGAGTCTTCATCTTGCCGCCCTGCCGATGCCGCATGCTAGACGTAGTGGTTGATGACGGCGCAGGTGGCATGGGATGTCTTGTCGCGGTGTTTATTGGTTGGCAAGTTCTGACACCGCGCGCCAGTCTGTGATGCGACTGGGCGCAACGGCACCTGACAGACGCGTGCTCCGCGTCTCCGCGTGTTGGGAAGACGCGGGCCTTGAATACCTTGTACGGGCAAGGTATGGGGCGCCTTTACGCCCGCTGCCTACCGCTCGGGGACGGGCAGCAACGTTCTTCTGGCCACGTGGCGGGTCCGGAGCCCTTCTCTGAGGAGAGAAGGGTCCGGCCTGCGGGGCACGTGGAGCCTCCGGACCTCTCCCTGCTGAGGGGGAGGCTCGGCTTCTGTTGGCCACGCGGCGGGCCCAGAGCTCTTCTCTGAGGAGGGTGAGGTCCGGCCCCGCTGGACGCGTGGCACCTTCGGACCTCTCTCCCGCGGAGTGGGAGGTCCGGCCCCGCCGGACGCGTGGTGCCTTCGGAGCTCTCCCTGCGGAGAAGGGCGAGTTCCTTAGGCATTTTCCCCTGTGCGCGGGGGTACCCCATATCTCAGGTACCGACAGGACCGTTGAGGAAAGCGCATTTCACATCCATTTGGTATAGCTTTAAATCATGGTGAGTTGCAAAAGCAAGAAAGATACGAATTGATTCAAGCCTAGCTACGGGAGCAAAAGTTTCATCATAATCCAAACCTTCTACTTGTGCATATCCCTTTGCAACAAGTCTTGCCTTGTTTCTTGTTACAACTCCATACTCGTCTTGCTTGTTGCGGAATACCCACTTGGTTCCCACAGCATTTGCGTTTGGTCGCTTTACAAGTTCCCACACTTGATTTCTTTCAAAATTATTGAGTTCCTCTTGCATGGCCACCACCTAATCTGGATCTTGTAGTGCCTCTTCTACCTTGCGGGGCTCCAAAGAGGAAACAAAAGAGTAATGTTTACAAAAATTATCCATTCGAGAGCGAGTGGTCACCCCTTTGGAGATATCTCCTAGTATGTTGTCGACGAGATGATCCGTTGAACACTTTGGTGCACTCTTGGATGAGGTGGTTGAACTCTTTGATCTTCATTTTCATTGCCACTTTTTTCTTCATCTCCCCCTTGATCCAATCCTCTATCTTGACTTTGATCGTTTTGATCTTGTTGAGGTTGGCCTTGCTCATCTTGAGCTTGATCATGGGAGGGAGACATGTTTTCGTTTGTTGGATGATCATTTGAGTCTTGAGGATGTTCTTGAGGAAAAATTTCTCCAAGTGCCATCCTTTTAAGTGCTTCTTGTGGAGCCTCTTCTTTATCTCGCACACTTTGATCAACTTGCTCCACTTGGGAGCCATTAGTCTCATCAAACGCTACGTCTCTCGCTATTTCAACAATTCTGGAAGTTTGTTGAAAACATGATAGGCATAGGTGTTTGAGTCATAACCAAGCAAGAAACCTTCATCGGACTTTGAAGAAAACTTCGAAGTCCTAGGCTTCTTATTGAGAATATAACACTTGCTCCCAAAGACACGAAAATACAAGATGTTTGGTTTGTTACCGGTTAGAAGTTCGTAAGACGTCTTCTTCAAAAGTCGATGAAGATACAACCGGTTTATGGCATGGCAAGCGGTGTTAACCGCTTCCGCCCAAAACCGGTCCGGCATCTTGTACTCATCAAGCATGGTTCTTGCCATTTCAATGAGAGTTCTATTCTTCCTATCAGCAACCCCATTTTGTTGAGGGGAGTAAGGGGCTGAAAACTCATGCCTGATGCCTTCTTCATCCAAGTATTCTTCCACTTGAGTGTTCTTAAACTCGGTGCCGTTATTGCTCCTTATGTTCTTAATTCTTAAGGAGAACTCGTTTTGAGCTCTTCTCAAGAATTTCTTGAGCACACCTTGAGTTTCTCCTTTGTCATGCAAAAAGAACACCCAAGTGAAATGAGAATAATCATCTACAACAAAAAGACCATATTTGTTACCGCCAATGCTTATGTAGGCGATTTGGCCAAAAAGGTCCATGTGAAGTAGCTCCAAGGGTCTTGTGGTCATCATGACATTTTTGGATGGATGTTGAGCTCCAACTTGCTTTCCGGCTTGACAAGCACTACATGGCATGTCCTTATAAAAAATAACATTTTTCAAGCCTCGAATGTGTTCTCCCTTGAGAAGTTTTTGCAAGTTCCTCATCCCAACATGGGCTAGCCTTCTATGCCAAAACCATCCCATGTTAGTCTTTGCCATTAAGCATGTGTCAAGTTGAGCTTTATCCGTGGTAAAATCCACAGGGTAAAGCTTTCCCTTGAGAACGCCCTTAAAGGTGATTGAGTCATTGCTTCTTCTCAAGACACACACACCCTCGTTAGTGAAAATACAATTATAACCTTTATCACATAGTTGGGATATGGATAGAAGGTTATAATCAAGGGAGTCAACATGCAAAACATTTGAAAGAGTATGATGGGGAGAGATAGCAATTTTACCGGTGCCAAGGATTTTCCCTTGGCTATTGTCCCCAAAATATATTCCTTCACTTGGATATTCGTTTTCCTCATATTCAACAAATATCCTTCTCTCTCCGGTCATATGGTTTGTGCATCCACTATCAAGGACCCATTTTGATCCACCGGAGGAGTATGCCTACAAAATAGAGTTATGCCTTACCTTTTGGTACCCAAGCGGGGTTGGGTCCTTTCATGTTAGTCAAGAGGCACTTGGGCATCCACACACAAGGTTTTGGACTCTTGCGGAGTGGCCCAACATACCTAGCATAGATCTTTCTAAATTTGTTTCTCAATAAAACATATGAGGCATCAAAATCATGAAACAAAGGATTAGGATTATTTTTAGGCATGTTAGATGAGTTTGCAATGTTCTTTACATTTTCTTTGTTGGATGAACCTTCCTTGACAAAAACAATCAAGTCTTTTCTCTTCTTGGGAGTTTATCATGTTGCCTCCACTCCCGAGAATAGCCAAGACCATCTTTGACATATGGAGGTGTCGAAGTGTTCAATCGACACTTCCCCCGGGCCTGCACTGGGCAGCCCGTAGAGGTTCTTTTTTCGGTGGGGCTAGTCTCTAGCGGAGAGCTTGCGCAGATGGACGAGTTAGTGAGAGCTTGACACGGTGAGTTTTACGTGGTTCAGGCCGCCGGAGCGTAAAACCCTACGTCCACGGCGAGCTATGGAGCTCGCTGTATTTCTTGCTGCTCGGGGCCGGAGGCCTGAGCTTGGGGGTGAGTTACAGCTTGGGAGTGTATGGCTAGCGTATGAGTTGCAAAGCGCGAACCCCTGCTATCGATGCCTACCCGAGCCTTTTATAGTCCAAGACTCGGGCGGCTTACAAGGGGAGCCGGGACCCGACAGGTGGTCCCAGGAAGATTGTCTATTATCTACCGTATCTGCAGTTATGCCGGTAGTTGTCTCTGGTTGAAGGCTTCTGAGTCTTCATCTTGCCACCCTGCCCATGCCGCATGCTAGTCGTAGTGGTTGATGACGGCACAGGCGGCATGGGATGTCTTGTCGCGGTGTTTATTGGCTGGCAGGTTCTGACACCGCGCGTCAGTCTGTGATGCGACTGGGCGCAACAGCACCTGACAGGAGCGTGCTCCGCGTCTCAGCATCTTGGGAAGACGCGGGCCTTGAATACCTTGTACGGGCAAGGTATGGGGCGTATTTACGCCTGCTGTCTATCGCTCGGGGCAGGCAGCGTCGCTCTGCTGCCACGTGGCGGGCCCGGAGCCCTTCTCAGAGAAGAGAAGGGTCAGTCCCGCGGGGCACGTGGAGCCTCCGGACCTCTCCCCGCGGAGGGAGAGGCTCGGCTTCTGTTGGCCACATGGCGGGCCTAGAGCTCTCCTCTGAGGAGAGGGAGGTCCGGCCCCGCTGGACACGCGGCGCCTTCGGACCTCTCTCCCGCGGAGGGGGAGGTTCGGCTTCTGTATGCCACGTGGCGGGCCCGGAGCTCTCCTCTGAGGAGAGGGAGGTCTAGCCCCGCCGGACCGTGGCGCCTTCGGAGCTCTCCCTGCGGAGAAGGGCGAGTTCCTTAGGCATTTTACCCTGTGCGCGGGGGTACCCCATATCTCAGGTACCGACAGTGGCCCCCGGGCCCATCTCGGGGGAGATAGCGAGCCCGAGGTGGGACCTCCGTCTCTTCCGATCCTCGCACTTCCTCTAAGTCCCGAATTGACCGCTGCCGGAGCACGAACGGCCACGGGATCGTGGGAGCGTGCGCTCAATTGATGGTTGCTTTTACTGCAGCGGTTCCCAAGACTGCCACTTCTGCACGTTGCGGCGCTTTCTTCCGGAACCGCCGAAGTGCCTTGCCGGCTCATCTTCTCTGGAGACTGACTCCTTGACCCCACCGCTTCAGTTAGGCGGCTTGGGCCCACCCGTCATCGGCACTCGGTCTAGGAACCGAAGCGGTTGCCGGTGCGGGGTACTCGAAGAGTTCCGAATCGCTTGGAATTGTACCCGGGAAGTTTTTTAGAGGGGGTCTTACCCACATTGCAGCTTCCCTTCGCACTTCTCTGTGTTTCTCCTCGGACTCTTGTGCTTTTGCTCTCTTGCCTTTGAGTTCTCCCTTGCCATGGCTTCCAACCCGCCGCCAGAGAAGAAGCGCGCTCGATCTCCCCCAGCAGCGGCGTCTGTGCCAAGTCGGGATTCTGGGGTGCCTGACACTCCCTCCGGTGGCGACTCGAAGAGGCCCCGGGTTGATGCGCTGGGGGAAGCTTCTGGGGCGTCCCCTGTTCCGCCAGTCCAAGCGACTACGGAGCGGCCGTCAGTGACGGTAGCGGGCTCTGGGAGCCCTATCCCGGCTCAGAAGTCGGGGTTCAGAGCCCGCTGGAGTGTCCGCGCTTCCCGGCCTTCCCCGACTTGCGGGGAATCTGTGCCGCTGCGCTCGGAGCCAGGGGCAACTGCCGCGGCCCCCAGGCCAGCGCGAACTTCTCCTGTTCCGGTGTGCCCGGACTCCGCGGCGGCGTCGTCTCTTCCTGCCGAGACGGCCACCGCGGCCCCCAAGCCAGCGCAGGTTGACCCTGCACTAGGCAGCCTGGCCTCTTCTCCAGCACCGCCTTCCCCGGCTCGCCCCTCTCCTCAGGTCAAGGAGCCAGAAGCTGAAGAGAGCCCGGCTGGCCTGGCTGCCAGAGCCTCGGAGCCAGCTTCTCCTGATCGGCGTCTCGTCTCGGTTGCTGGTGCGTCGGCGCTTCCTGAGGACGAGGTAATGGAGGAGGTCGGGGGGACTGCCCCGGCCTCTGTTGCTCCATTGCCTCTGGCGGATGCCTTCGCGCTTGCCGAGACGAGCGTCCGGCAGGTCTTGGCTGCACTAGGGCGCGAGCGGGAGGAGTATATGGTTGAACGGGACCGCCTCCTCACCTGGGGGAACCTTTTGCGGGAGAGGACCGCGAAGGTTAAGAGCGAGCTCGACTCCAGGCGGGAGTTGCTCGACTTCAGGGAAGCGCTCCTCGACCGGATGAAGCGGGCTGTCGACCGCATGGACACCCAATCGCGGCGGATCAACAGGGAGACCCTGGAGGCACACGCCCGGGCCGAGGAGAGCCTCTCTGCTGCTGTGGAGATACGGCAGCGGTTGGAGCGCCGTGAACTCGCCGTTGAGGAATGGGAGCGTTGCATGGCAGCTGAGGCGGAGAGGGTCGCCGCGCAGCTGGCTGCGGGCGAGGATGACATTCGAGCTCGGATGGAGGAGCTGGAGATCCTGAAGGCAGACCTCGACTTGAGGGAGGAACAGGTCTCCCGTGATCGTCGGGCGGTCTTGGACCGGGAGTTGACCGCCAACTTCGAGGCCGCTGAGTTGGAGCGGCTCGCCAAGACTCTCCACCTCCGGGAGAGCTCCCTGGCGGCCAAGGAGAAGGAATTCTCCGAGAGGAACCTGGAGGCTCTGCAGGAGGCCCGCCGCGAGGTGGAGGAGCTTTCGGCCTTGCGGTCCTCCGAGGCTCTTGCGGTCTCGAGCTTCGTGGATCGAGCGGGGTCCGCCCTGATCCCTCTTGGCTTCAGTCCGGTGAGGACCGCGGCCCCTGCGTTGGAGGTGATCCCCGCGCTGGAGTCGATCGGCGCCAAGCTAGACAGGCTAGACTCGGTGGTCGCCAGCGAGCTTGAGGCCGAGGGGCGCGGCCTAGCCTTAGAGGTCGCCTCACATGTGCTGGCATGCTTTAAGAGCCGCGACCCCACTTTTTCGCTAGAACCAGCGAGAGAGGGCCCAGCCGCAGAGCGGGAGCAAGCTGCCAGGGCAGAAGTCGAGGATGTGGCCGCCCTTATAGCCGCCAGGTTCCGGCGGGAGCCGGGAGGTCCTTAGGACTTGTTTCTCCCTTTTTATCGAGTCTGTAGCCCAGCTCATGGAGCCTCGCTTAATTTGACTCTTTTGGATATTTGTGTCTGTGATGCTCTTTCTCTCCTTCTTCTCTTTGCCTGACTGAGTCCTTAGCTCCGCAAGGTACTCAGAGGCCATCTCCAATCCCGGAGCTTTGCATAGACACCCTCCCCGGGTCCTAACCGTGTTAGGGGCCCCCGGAGGTCTCCGGATCTCGCCCTATGGGGAGCTCCAGATCTGCCTGCCACGTGGCGGGTCCGGAGCTCCTCCCTAAGAGGCGGGAGCTCCGGCCATGTTGGACACGTAGGGCATTCGGAGCCCTCCCACCGAGGGGGGAGGTCCGATTTCCGCCTGCCACGTGGCGAGCCCGGAGCCCTCCTCAAGGGAGGAGAGAGTTCCGGGCCCGCTGGACACGTGGGGCCCCCGGGTCCCGCCCCTGCTGGAGGGGCAGGTCCCGGTCCTTCCTGTCCTAGGCCGGAGTAGCTGGTAGCTCCTTTCCCCCTGCTTCATGCAGTCCCTGTTGCCGTAACCTGGAGGTCCTGCACACAGGCAGAGGAAACGTAATTCTCCTCGGGGGGGTCCTCCCCTCCCGTCTCCTAGTCTTATCCGTCTTACGATCCTGATTCGCTATACGGGGCTTGGGCAATTCTGTGCACGAGGCGCCGGAGCTCCGGCTTCCTCCAAGGTCCGGGTACGGCCGTCCGATCCCTAGTACCGGGCCATGCGCTGGGGAAGCAGAGTGCACGCGCTTTGGGTTCATGACCAGGCAAAGCGGTCGTACTCCCGTGTACCTCCGGAGGGCAGGATGCGCATGCTTTGGGCTCTGGGCCGGCTAAGCTGGATACGCACCCTGGACCCCCCATGCACAACGCAGGCCTTTCCTGGAGGTAACCAACTGGCACCGCAACACCTGACTAGGGGAGGCCCGAGAGACTCACTCGGCCATCGGCAGGTGCCTCAAGCGCAGCCGCCTTTGGTAGGATAGCGAATGCCGACTATGGATGAGTGCAGGAGAGGGGGAGCTAGATGTACAATGAACATACAGAGATAGTGTGATCATAAAAATTAATGCATAATTTAAATGAGCGCATGTGAGAGAGCTAAGTAGAACATGTCTCTGTATTCGTGCCCATAGATGGAATTCTGGCTGTACATGGAGGCAATGTTCCGCCTCGTCTACAAGGGAAGCAAGACTCTACGCGCTTAGCGTCGGAACCAGGCTAAACTAGACGTAGTCCTGTACCGTCCCTTGAGACTTAGCTGCCCCAAGCTCTGTTCCTAAATTCTATGGGATCCATTACAGAAGGGAATAACCCTGTTCTACTGATGCTCAGGAAGTAGGACTTACAGTGTTGCTTCAAGGCAAGGATTTTTGGGAATGGATCCCACTCTCGGTTGAAAGGCATGTGTACCTGGGGCGGCAGCTTTCATGATTCGGAAGGGACCTTCCCTGCTGGGGGAGAGCTTATGGGTCCTTCTTGGAATAGAGCGTGCCGCTTCACCAGGTTGCCCCCCTGCAGGCCCCCGACGCGTTTGGTTCTTTGGCGGTAGTGCTTAGAGCATTAGCCGAGACCGTGCATTGCGGGGTGTTCCCTGCAGCCGAGTCTTGTCGATGAGGTTGTTATCTTCGCGCTGGATCAGGTCCTGCGCGGCTTCTCCTGGGGGCCCCAGAGGAGTTCTCCCCTTCTGGCTAAGGCCTTCAAGGGGTAGGTGGGCCCGGGCTCGCCTTGGATGACCTGAGGCGTCTTCCCCTTCTGGCAAGGCCTTCAAGGGGTTGACAGACCTTAGGCGGCTCCCGAGAGGTATGTTCGAGGCACGGAGGCGCGCCGCAATTGGCTAACGCCCTGGCCCGTCACCGTCGAAACTGGAGTCCTCTCCGTTATGCACTGTCTTCATGACGCGCTGAGGCTCCTGGAACCCCACCTGATGGGCAGCGGTGACTGGGGCATCGACCTTCTGTTTGCCATCCCTCTGAGGGTAGGGCGGTGCTTCAGCCCTCTGCTGTCTTCCTTTGCGGAAGCGCTCTGCGAGCCTCTGGATCTCCCAGCACTTGGCAGCCGTATGGTTGCAGGTGCCATGCACGGGGCATAGCCCACCTTGGTCACTGTCTGGGGCCGGTGATTGCCACTGCCTTTTGTCGGGGCGTGGCCCCCGAGCTCCACTGGTCGTCGCAGCTGCGGCGACGGGGGCCGTGAATGGTGACTTCATCTTTCCACTCCCCGGGTTCTTGGTCTTCTTGCCACCCCCATAGGCAGAAGCACCGGACTCGGGCTGTCCTCCTGACTCGGAGGTCGGCAGAGCGTGCCAGTTCCGCCCTTCAGCTGCTCTGGCGCACTTGTCCGCCAGGCTGAAGAGCTCCGAGACGTCGCGGACCTCTCTGGTCGCGAGCTTCTCAAGCATTTTCTCGTCCCGGACACCCTGTCGGAACGCCACCACCACAGAGGCACTTTGGATATGTGGGATGGTGTTGCGTACCTGAGAGAACCGCTGGATGAAAGAGCGCAGCGACTCCCCAGGTTGTTGCTTGACGGCGTGGAGGTCAAGCTCCGTGCCGGGACGAGTGTAGGAGCTGCTGAAGTTGGCGACGAACTGCCAGCAGAGCTCTCCCCAGGAGGTTATGGACCCCTGAGGTAGATTCATGAGCCAAGACCGAGCTGGGCCGGTCAAGGCGACGGGGAAGTAGTTGGCCATGACAGCCTCGTCCCCTCCTGCGGCAAGTACGGCGGTGGAGTAGATCTGGAGGAACTCCGCTGGGTTGACGCTGCCGTCGTACTTCTCGGGCAGGTGCGGGCGAAACTTGCGTGGCCACCTTGCGAAGCGAAGGTGGGGTGCAAGGGCCGCACATCCTGCACCTGCTGCTGCAGGTACTGGCACTGCGAACGCTTGGTTCGCACTGGGCACCGCGTATCCCGGCATGGGCAAGGCTGCACCATAGACCGGGGCCGCTGCTTGCGGCGCATATAGTTGTGGCATATGCTGCGCAGCATATGCCTGAGGCAGGGCTCGCGTGGTGAAGGCCTGCCCTTCTGGTTGTGTCGAGGCCGACGACATGCTGTCGCCAGCCTCATGGTTGCGACGCCTTTCTCGGCGTCGCTCGAGGTACACCCGGACGTCCTGGCCCAAGTGGCACCGTTCCAGTTCCCTTCGCAGGTCCGTCGACAGGAGCCTGGAGGAGCTGGAATCCGCCGTTAGCCCGTCAACTGTGGGTGTGCGCGTCAGCGACACAGCCGGTTGTCCTGGGCGCTGTCCTCGCCGAAACCGAGGGTTCGCGGCGGCGACGACGAGGCGGTCCACCTCGCGGACCCATTGCTGGGTCGCTGAATGGGGCGCATCCCCCGCAGGTGGGTTGCGCAGCAGCGCTCTTGCTGCAGCTAGCGCACCTCCATGGTGTACGCTCAGCGCTGCAGAAGATCTCACACTGGTCGGGGCCTGCATAGCCGGAGTCGGCGTTGCCGGAGTCGGCTGCTGGCTACCAGCTTGTGCCGACACACTCCGTCCTGAGTGTGTCGACATGTACTCCCCAGTGGTCACGGTTCGCCGTGAACGCGGAGGGGGAGAGTTTGCCGCTGAAGGAAGCTTGGTCATCTTCGTTGGCGGAAACTCGTCGCGCTAGGAGAAAAGCCCCCTACCTGGCGTGCCAAATGTCGAAGTGTTCAGTCGACACTTCCCCCGGGCCTGCACTGGGCAGCCCGCGGAGGTTCTTTTTTCGGTGGGGCTAGTCTCTAGCGGAGAGCTTGCGCAGATGGACGAGTTAGTGAGAGCTTGACACGGTGAGTTTTACGTGGTTCAGGCCGCCGGAGCGTAAAACCCTACGTCCACGGCGAGCTATGGAGCTCGCTGTATTTCTTGCTGCTCGGGGCCGGAGGCCTGAGCTTGGGGGTGAGTTACAGCTTGGGAGTGTATGGCTAGCGTATGAGTTGCAAAGCGCGAATCCCTGCTATCGACGCCTACCCGAGCCTTTTATAGTCCAAGACTCGGGCGGCTTACAAGGGGAGCCGGGACCCGACAGGTGGTCCCGGGAAGATTGTCTATTATCTACCGTATCTGCAGTTATGCCGGTAGTTGTTTCTGGTCGAAGGCTTCTGAGTCTTCATCTTGCCACCCTGCCCATGCCGCATGCTAGTCGTAGTGGTTGATGACGGCGCAGGCAGCATGGGATGTCTTGTCGCAGTGTTTATTGGCTGGTAGGTTCTGACACCGCGCGTCAGTCTGTGATGCGACTGGGCGCAACGGCACCTGACAGGAGCGTGCTCCGCGTCTCCGCGTCTTGGGAAGACGCGGGCCTTGAATACCTTGTACGGGCAAGGTATGGGGCGTATTTACGCCTGCTGCCTATCGCTCGGGGCAGGCAGCGTCGCTCTGCTGCCACATGGCGGGCCCGGAGCCCTTCTCAGAGAAGAGAAGGGTCAGTCCCACGGGGCACGTGGAGCCTCCGGACCTCTCCCCGCGGAGGGAGAGGCTCGGCTTCTGTTGGCCACGTGGCGGGCCCGGAGCTCTCCTCTGAGGAGAGGGAGGCCCGGCCCCGCTGGACACACGGCGCCTTCGGACCTCTCTCCCGCGGAGGGGAGGTCCGGCTTCTGTATGCCACGTGGCGGGCTCGGAGCTCTCCTCTGAGGAGAGGGAGGTCCGGCCCCGCCGGACGCGTGGTGCCTTCGGAGCTCTCCCTGCGGAGAAGGGCGAGTTCCTTAGGCATTTTACCCTGTGCGCGGGGGTACCCCATATCTCAGGTACCGACAGGAGGTCTTACATTGGTATTTTTACTTTGTGCATATGCCACTTTTTCCTTGTCAAAGATACCACCTTTCGGTGACTGCTTGTTTTGTGCCAACTTATGTTCATCTTTGAGTTTTAGGATTAAGTTTGAGCACTTGCAAGTTTGAGTTGCTTCGGGAGATTTCTTTGAGGAGGGTGAAATCATAGAGGAAGAAGGTGCATTCATCTTGAGAGACTCAACTTGTGTTTGAAGGATCTTATTGATTTTTGTCAAGTTAACAATTTCATCCTTGAGCACAACAGTTGTGTCTTCAAGATTTGAGCAAGTTTCCTTGCTCAAAGCGAGTTCACGCTCAAGTGCCTTGCTTCTTTCCCTTTCAACCTCAAGGAGCTCTTCAAGCTCATGACATCTCTCCTTTCAAGGATGAGCATGTCTTCTTAATGGTTGATGAGTTTATCCTTCTCAAAGATTTCTTCCGACAACAATCTCATCATTTTCAAGGTGCTCCTACTTAGATCCTTAAGCATGGATTCATTATCACTACTACTATCAAATCTATCAAGTGAAGAGGTAGAGGAGGATGGTTTAGATTTAACCTTTCTTCTTCCCTCCTTAGCCATGAGACATGTAGACTTGAAGTCTTCAATTGTTGAGAAGAGCTTGCTCCTTCCAATGGCAAGTGTTGCCACCTTCTCTTCATCCTCGGAGGATGAGTCTTCGTTTGAGTCCCATTCCTTCCCAAGGTGAGCATGTCCTGATGGCTTCTTCTTCTTGAAGAATTTCTTCTCTTGAGACTTGCCATCTTTCTTCTTCTTACTCTCTTCATATGGACAATCTACAATGAAGTGTCCATATTCACCACAGTTGTAGCATTCTCTTTTCGTCTTGGACTTGGACCTTTCCTTGTTCTTGTTCTCATAATGGTTGCTCCCCTTCCTTCTTCTCATCATCCTATTGAATTTGTTGATGAAGAGCGCCTCTTCTTAATCAGTGTCGAGACCCACGTCATCACTTGCTTTGAAGTCTTGTGATGAGGATGTTGCTTTCAAAGCAACATATTTCTTCTTTGAGGAGGCAAGCCTTTGGAGGTCGCTGTAGAACATGGCTTCCTTCTCCATCATCTCGTTGTTGATGATTCTTCCAAGCACTTCCTCCAGGGTCATTTGAGCATATCCCATGCTCTCACGGATCAAGGAGCAAAGAGCAATGTTTTGAGGCATGAATGCCCGAACCATCCTCTTCACCACCTCATGATCCGGCCACCGGGTGCATTCATAAGATCGGATCTTGTTGACGAGGATCTTGAGACGGTTGTACATGTCTTGAGGGGACTCACCATCCATGATGGTGAACCTCCCAAGTTCTCCTTCCATCATCTCGATCTTGGCTTCCCTAATGACTCAGTTTCCTTCATGCACTGTCTTGAGTGTGTCCCATATGTCTTTGGCCACCTCTAATCCATCGACTCGGTTGAACTCTTCTCGAGTCAAGGATGAGTTGATCACCCCAACTGATTGAGCATTGCGATGAAGTAGAATGGCTTGCTCTGAGGTAACGTCTTCTTCATTTCTTGGAAGATGGACACCTGTTAAGACAATTTGCCACAAGCTAGGGTTTAAGGATATTAGATGCATCTTCATATTATGCTTCCATATTGAGTAATCATTTCCATCGAATTGATGAGGTTTGCCCAGAGGAATAAATAAGTAGTGATCATTGGAAGTTAATCGTTCATAGTTGAAAGGATATTGGGAGTAGTCTGGTTGACCACTCCTTTCTTGATCCTACGGCTTCTTCTTCTCTTTACTTGAGTGACCTAGCTTCTCGCAAAGTCGTGCCTTGAGCTGGCGAACTTCTTCATCGTCACTCGAGTGGTCTAGCACATCCGTGTCCTTTTTATTGTCATATGTGTTGTCACCTTGTGACGTCAATGAAATCTCGTATTCCTCCACTCTCGCCATATTCTCTCCGAGTGGTTAGACTCTTGATGGAGAGACCTGCTTTGATACCAATTGAAATTGCCTAGAGAGGGGGTGAATAGGCTAAAATACCTGAAATGACTTAATTAAACGAGATTAGAACTCAGGAGCCAGACTAGTCTGGCTCAGGGGCGGACTAGTCCGATCAACCTGCTGGAAAGGCCTAAAGGGTCGGACTTGTCTGCCTTGGAGGCGGACTAGTCTGGTCAAACTGCCGGAAAGATCTAAAACTTGATTTTTAAAGGTTTTTCTCCAAATTTTAGTTTAACAAAATGTGGATGAGACAACTAGCACTTCTATACGACAAGTGTGACAGAATATTGAAAAGAATTGCAAGAGTCTGACGATGTATAGCAAAATAATTAAAACAAACCCTAAGCAATCTTGATCTTCAAAGAAATGTACATGCAAGAGAGACACTGAGGATTTTTTTTCTTGAGGTCCGATTCCACTCTGGAATCTACGTCCCCGTTGAGGAGTCCACAAAAGACCGGGTCTAACAACCGTTTCCTCACCAAGTCGCCACTAAGGCCAATCCGGTTCTTCACTATCTCATGGGTGAACTTACAAAGTTTTGGGGCTGCTCACAATCCGAGGCTCCCACTTGATCACTTCCACAAACTTCACAGATCTCACAAGCCACAAATCACACCAAGTGTACGAGATCACTCCAAGAGTCTAAACGCGAAGTTCTTCCTTCTCCTCTTCTCACACACCCAAATTCACTTAAGAATTGGGTCTAGAGGGTGAGTAGGCAAGAGAGAAGGATTAGGGGGGCTCTTGGATCGCTGTGGCGACGCTAGGGTTCCAGGTTTTTTTTTAAATAACGTCGGGGCATCTTCTTTTATAGAAGTCCCGAAGCCAACCGTTGCCACCTACCAAAAGTCCGGACTAGTCCGCCTCACACCGGACTAGTCAGATCTCGCACAGGAACTATTTGTCCGAGTGAGACGAACAAGTATGGAGGACCCGGACTAGTCCGACCACTAAGGCGGAAAAGTCTGGTCCACCAAGACTTAGCCGTGGGAGCTCTCATCTCATACTCATATGGACTAGTCCGCCTTAGAATGGACTAGCTCAAACTCATACAGGAACTCTTAGTCCGTGTGAAAACGGACAAGTCTGGCTAGCCCGGACTAGTCCGACCACTCAGGCGGATAAGTCCGGTCTACCAGGACTTAGCCCCAAAAACACTCTCACCTAGAGGGAAACGGACTAGTCCGTCCAAAACGGACAGGTCCGATCTCAGTCAGGAACTCTTAGTCCACCCTAAAACGGACTAAGCCATAGGACTTCCGGACTAGTCCGGCCTCTTCCCCCGGACAAGTCCGGCCTGCCCAACTTTACCTCTCTACCTCTCTCCACTAGGGATTTGACACTTCTAGCGCTTTGAGCTCACTTCTATGATCTCAATGCACTTGACACACACACTCTTTCTTTTACACGACTAGCCTACTAAAGACTCAAGTGAAACCCTAATTTCTACTCTTCGAGTCTTCGACATCGTTCTTCATCTTTTTCCTTTTTTTGATAGTTTAGGTGCCTGCCTTGGAAATGTCCTGTGCTTATGATCTTCTCAGCTTATTAGTCTCTTAATTTGTCGTCATGAATCATCCAAAACCCACGGGGATGCCTAGATGCACTTACAGTCCTTCTTCCTACTACACATTGCAGAGCAACCCCAAGGTCATGAGCTTGGTCATATAACTCATTTGCTCTTGAGTTCACTTAGTTGCTCCTGCAACCGTTCTCTTTGCTGTGCAGAACAGACTCTTCTGTCCTAACCCAGCTTTTGATCCGTTTAGAAGCATTTTCATAACTCAGGTTGAATACCAAAGTTAAATTAACTTCAGTATCTTTCCAACAAGTACTCTGTCGGTACCCTCAATATGGGGTACCCCCGTGCACAGGGGAAATCGCCTAAGGACTTTGCCCCTTCTGCAGGGGCAAGCTCCGAAAGCCCCACGTGTCCTGCGGGGCCGGACCTCCCTCTCCTCAGAGGAGGGCTCCAGGCCCGCCACGTGGCCGGCAGAGCCGGACCTCCCTTCTCCGCAGGGAGAGCTCCGAAGGATCCACGTGTCCAGCGGGGACGGACCTCCCTCGCCTCAGAATAGAGCTCCGGGCCTGCCACTTGGCCAGCAGAGCCGAACCTCCCCCTCCGCGGGGATAGCTCCGAAGGCTCCACGTGTCCAGCGGGGCCGGACCTCCCTCTCCTCAGAGGAGAGCTCCAGGCCCGCCACTGGGCAGCAGAGCCGGACCTCCCCCCTCCGCGGGGAGAGCTCCGAAGGTTCCACGTGTCCAGCGGGGCCGGACCTCCCTCTCCTCAGAGGAGAGCTCCGGGCCCACCACGTGGCCAGCAGAGCCGGACCTTCCCCCTCCGAGGGGAGAGCTCCGAAGGCCCCACGTGTCCTGCAGGGCCGGACCTCCCTCTCCTTAGAGGAGAGCTCCGGGCCCGCCACGTGGCCGTAGAACAGCGCTACCTGCCCCCGCGCGGTAGGCAGCAAGAGTAGAGACACACCATACCTTGTCCGTACAAGGTATTCAAGACACGCGCCTTCCCAAGACACGGAGATGCGGAGCACGCCACTGTCAGGTGCCGTTGTGCCCAGTCGCATCGCAGTGAAGACTGGCACACCGACAAGACACCCCCTGCCATCATCAACCACTACGCCTAGCTTGCGGCGTGGGCAGGGCGGCAAGACAAAGACTCAGAAACCCTCGCCAGAGACAGCTATCGGCGTAACTGCAAGATACGGTAGAAGGCAGGCAATCTCCCTGGGACCACCTGTCGGGTCCCGGGCCCACCTTGTAAGCCGCCTGAGCCTTGGACTATAAAAGGCTCGGGTAAGCAACATTACAAAGGGTTCGGTTCGCTCTCACGCGGGTTCGGCAGTTCGCACACCAGTGGTTCAAACTCAGTTCGGCTCTTTGCACACTCACACTCTAGGTTTGAACTCTGTCGGGTTTGCCTCTTAGCTCAGCTCATCCTCAAGCAATACAATGAGCACCTCTGCTCACCGTGAATGTAGGGTTTTACGCTCCGGTGGCCTGAACCACGTAAAAACCCCCTGTGTTCATCCTTTTCCTTCGTCCAACTACGCTTAAGCTCTCTGTGGGGGACTAGCCCCTCCGAAAAAGAACCTCCGCGGGCTGCCCAGTGTAGGCCCGGGGAAAGTGTCGACAGGTACACTTTGACATTTGGCGCGCCAGGAAGGGGGCTTTTCCCTCGTGCGACGAGCTTACGCTGACGAAGATGACAAAGTTTCCTTCAGCGGCAAGCTCTCCTCGCCCACGTTCCCGACGAACGGTGACCAGCGGGGACTACGTCTCGACACACTCGGGACAGAGTGTGTCGGGGCAAGCTGGAAGCCAGCAGCCGACTCCGGCAACACGGACTCCAGCAAGCCCAAGATCTGCTGCAGCGCCAAGTGTCTCCCATGGGAGTGCACTAGCTGCAGCACGAGCGCTACTCTGCAATCCACCTGCTGGGGGTGCGCCTCACACAGCGACCCAGCAGTGGATTCGCGATGTCGACCGTCTCGTTGTCGCCGCCGCCAACCCTCAGCTTCGGCGAGGACGACGTCCCAGTCAACCGGATGTGTCGCTGTCGTGCACGCCAGCGGTTGACGGGCAAACGGTAGACTCCCGCTCCACCAGGCTCCCATCAGTAGACCTGAGGTCGGAGCTGGAACGACGTCACCTGGGCGAAGATGCCCGCGTGGCCATCGAGCGACGGCGAGAAAGGCGTCGCAACCAAGAGGCCGGTGACAGCATGTCAACCGCCTCGACCCAGCCTGGGCCGCAGACGTTCGCTACACGATCTCTGCCCCAGGCATACGCCACGCAGCATATGCCTCAGCCATATGCCCTGCAAATGGCGCCCCCGGTTTATGGTGCACCTTTGCCCATGCCGGGGTACACGGTGCCAACAGCAGACCAAGCGCTTGCGGCACCGACACCTGCAGCAACAGGAGCAGGGTGTGCAGCTTTGGCGCCACACCTTCTCTTCGCGAAGTGGCCGCGCAAGTTCCGGCCACACTGCCAGAGAAGTACGATGGCAGCGTCAACCCGGCAGAGTTCCTCCAGATCTACTCCACCGCCATCCTTACTGCAGGAGGGGACGAGGCCGTCATGGCCAACTACTTCCCCGTCGCCTTGACCAGCCCAGCACGGTCTTGGCTCATGAATCTCCCCCAGGGTTCCATAACCTCCTAGGGAGAGCTCTGCCGGCAGATTACTACAAACTTCGGCAGCTCCTACACCCGGCCTGGCATGGAGCTCGACCTCCACGCCATCCAACAACAACCTGGAGAGTCGCTGCGCTCCTTCATCCAGCGGTTCTCCCAGGTACGGAACACCATTTCCCGTATCCAAAATGCTTCTGTGGTGGTGGCGTTCCGGCAGGGTGTAAGGGACAAGAAGATGCTCAAGAAGCTCGCGATCAGAGAAGTGTGCGACGTCTCGGAGCTCTTCAGCCTGGCGGACAAGTGCGCCAGGGCAGCAGAAGGGCGCAACTGGCACTCACAGCCAGCCTCCGAAGCCGGAGGACAGCCCGGATCTGACGCTGCTTCCCATGGAAGCAGCAAGAAGATCAAGAACAAGGGCGGTGGCAAGGTGAAGCCACCGACCGCAGCTCCCGTTGCTGCAGCAGCAGCACCTAGTGAATCTCGGGGGCCACGCCCCGGCAAGAGGCCACAACAGTCACCAGCCCCACACTATGACCACGGCGAGCCGTGCCCGTGCACAACACCAGCAGCCACACTGCTGCTGAGTGCCGGGAAATCCAGAAGCTCACGGAGCGCTTCCGCAAGGGGAAGCAACCGCGTGCGGATGCCCCTCCCTTCCGTCAGAGGGAGGGCAAGCAGAAGGTCGACGCCCGGGACAACGTCGACCACCAGATGGAGTTCCAGGAGCCCCAGCACGCTGTAAAGGTGGTGCACGACCACGAGGGCTCCAGCTCCAGCGATGACGAGCGCCGGAAGGCGCTCTACGTCATCTAGGGCGGGTCCTTTGACCCCTCGTCTCAAAGTGCAGTCAAGACTCTGCGTCGAGCAGTGGCGTCGGTGGCTCCTATCCCAAGCGCAGCACCGCACCTCAAGTGGATGGGGACCCCCATCAGCTTCAACGCCACTGACTGCCCCAAGAACGTGGCTGGGGCCAGGCATCTACCACTCTTGGTAGCTCCCACCATCGCCAACGTGAAGATGTACCACATTCTGGTAGATGGAGGAGCCGGCCTGAACCTCATCAGCCGCGCAGCTTTCCAGAAGCTGCAAATCCCGATGGCCAAGCTCACCCCCTCGAGCCCGTTCTCAGGGGTTGGGCCGGGACAAGTCATCCACTACGGCAACATCAGTCTCCCGGTGACCTTCGGGGCACCGGATAGCTACCGGACAGAATACATTCGGTTCGATGCGGCGGAGATCGACCTCCCCTTCAATGCCATCATCGACAGGCCAGTCCTGTACCGGTTCATGGCGGTAGCCCACTACGGCTACCTCGTCTTGAAGATTCCTACACCAACAGGCGTCCTCAAGATCCGTGGAGACCGCACTGCTGCAGTGTCAGCCTTGGAGAAGCTCCAAGCACTTGCAGCAGCCCGAGCACCAGCCCCTAGCGGTGCAGAACCGAGCCAGCTCCACCGCCACCGTGCCTCGACCTCAGCACCCCGTGTGCAACCCCTCGACGAGGGCGACGTCCCCATGAAGGTCGTCCAAGTCGGCGCCGATGCTGCCCAGACCACCCGGGTAGCCGGGGGCCTGGACAGCAAATAGGAAGGCGCGCTCATCACCTTCCTCCGACACAACGTCGACGTGTTTGCATGACAATCGTCACAGATGCCGGGGATCCCTAGGGAGGTGATCGAGCACCATCTGAAGATCTTCCCCGACGCCCGACCAGTCCAACAGAAGCCCCGCAAGCAGTCCATCGAGTGGCAGAACTTCATCCGTGAAGAAATCAAGAAGCTGCTCGACGCTGGCTTCATACGGGAAGTCCACCACCCCCGGTGGTTGGCGAACCCCGTCATCGTCCCAAAGACCGGCGGGAAGCTCCGGATGTGCATTGACTGCACCAGTCTCAATAAGGCATGTCCCAAAGATCCATTCCCTCTCCCTAGAATAGATCAAATAGTAGACTCTACATCAGGCTGTGATTTGTTGTGCTTCCTAGATGCCTACTCAGGCTTTCACCAAATCCCTATGTCTAGAGAAGATGAAGAACACACTTCTTTTATCACAGTAGACGGACTGTATTGTTATGTCTCTATGCCTTATGGCCTAAAGAATGCTCTTCCCACCTTTGTGCGTGCTATGCACAAAACCTTTGGAGAGCTAATAAGAGACTTAGTTGAGGTGTATGTCGATGACATCGTTGTCAAAGTCAGGCAGAGCTTTTCCTTGTTAGATAACCTAGCTCTAGTCTTTCACAAACTGTGCTCCACGCGCATTAATCTGAACCCAGATAAATGTGTGTTCGGCTTATCCTCTGGGAAGCTCTTAGGGTTCTTGGTCTCACACCGAGGGATTGAAGCCAACCCAGAGAAGATCAAGGACATCGACCTGATGCGGCCCCCCGCCCGCGTCAAGGATGTCCAGAAACTCACGGGGTGCTTAGCTGCGCTGAGTCGGTTTATACCGAGGCTAGCAGAGAGGGCACTTCCCTTCTTTAAGCTCCTGCGCAAATCTGGTCCTTTTGCTTGGACTGACAAAGCAGAAGAAGCATTCTAGGAGTTGAAGCAGCTCCTGACGACCCTACCCATCATGGTAGCCTCCGAGCCTAGAGAACACTTGCTGCTCTACATTGCGGTGACAACAGAGGTGGTGAGCATGGTCCTCGTCGTAGAGCGGCCGGTCCCCTCATCGCTGCAACCTGCTCCGGTAGCAGAAGCCAAGCACCAGGAGACCCCGGAGGCTCAAGACGACCTCTCGGAGCTCCAAGGTGACCTCCCAGAGGCCCAGCGGGACCTCCCGGAGCTCCAAGATAACCTCCCGGAGGTCCAAAGGGACCTCCCAGGAGAGCAAGACGACCTCCCGAAGGTCCAGGACGACCACCCGGAAGTCCAGCGGGACCTCCCGGAGGTCCAAGACGGCCTAGAAGCCCCCGGGTCCCAGCTCCCGGAGGCTCCCCGGACCCGTCTACCTCCTGTCGGTCTGAGCCAATGGAGGAAGACATCTCAGGCCCAGGGGGGGGTTTGGACCATCCAGAGGCATGTCTACTACATCAGGGAAGTCCTCCATGACGCCAAGACAAGGTACCTGGAGGTCCACAAGCTGCTGTATGCAGTACTCGTGGCGTCCAGGAAACTCCGCCACTACTTCTAGGGCCACCGGATCTCGGTGGTCACCTCCCACCCGCTGAAGGCCATTCTTCACAGCCCCAACGCGACCGGCAACGTTGCTAAGTGGGCAGCAGAGCTGGCGGAGTTTGAGCTGAACTTCCTACCTCGACACGCGGTCAAGAGTCAAGCACTGGCTGACTTCGTGGCCAAATGGACGCCATCGCCAACCAACCCAAGGGGCCACGAATACGGTGAACCAAAGCCCCGAGCTCCGGTCTTCACCGGGCCTCACTGGACGCTCTTCTTCGATGGCTCCTCGCGAAAGCAGGGGGCCGGTGCCGGCGTACTGCTTCTCATGCCATCGGAGGAGCAGTTTGGGTACATGGTGCGTCTCAATTTCAAGGCAACCAACAACATGGCAGAGTATGAAGCCCTCATCTTTGGCCTAAAGACAGCACTGTCTCTTGGCGCTCGCCAGTTGTTGGCACAGGGTGACTCCCAGCTAGTCATCAAGCAAGTCAAGGGTGAATGCCCCTGCAATGACCCGCAGCTAGCTGCCTATCTGCTCCATGTGCAGATGCTGGAGAAAGACTTCCTCGCCTTGGACCTGCACCATGTACCGCGCGCCGACAATGCTGCGGCCGGCGACCTCTCAACGAAGGCCTCCAATGGAGCCCTGGTGCCCGAAGGAGTCTGCGAGAAGACGTTGCTGCAGCCCACAGCCCGGCCTGCCGAGCCAGGCGAAGGGGGCGGGACCAGCACCTCGAAGCTGGCGGTCCCGGCGGCCCTGCAATCATGGATGCCGCCAAGGATCGTAAGCGTCACTGGGGACTCCGTGCTACCCAGCGCTCAAGATCCAGAAGCTCAAGTCAGACCCGATGCATGGATCACGGAGATCCGGGACTACTTGAAAGACAATATCCTCCCTGATGAACGTGTATCCGCTGAACGGATCGTGCGCATGGCTAAAAGATACGTGCTGGTAGAAGGGGATCTCTACCGGCGTGGCGCCAGCCACGTCCTATTGCGGTGCATAACCCAGGGGGAAGGCTGCGACCTGCTCGCTGAGATCCATGGAGGCAAATGTGAGAGTCACTCTTCCTCATGCACGCTCATCGATAAAGCCTTCCGGCATGGCTTCTACTGGCCGACAGCACTCCGGGATGCCGTCAAGCTGGTCAAGAGCTGCAAGGCGTGTCGGTTTCATGCCAAGCAGATCCACACACCGGCTCAGGCGGTACAGATGATCCCACCCTCGTGGCCGTTCGCGGTATGGGGGTTGGACATCCTGGGGCCATTCCCCAAAGCCGTCGAGGGATTCCGGTACCTCTACGTCGCCATCGACAAGTTCACCAGGTGGCCGGAAGCTACACCCGTCATCACCATCAACAAGCAATCCACAGTCAAGTTCATCAAGTCGATCGTCTGCAGGTTCGGGGTCCCAAACAGAATCATCACCGACAACGGGACCCAGTTCACCAGCACAGCTTTCCAAGACTACTGCGAAGACCTCGGCATCCAGGTGTGTTATGCCTCCGTTGCTCACCCAAAGAGCAATGGGCAAGTCGAGAGGGCCAACGCTGAGATCCTTCGGGGCCTCAAGACTCGCACCTATGCCGGCTTGAAGAAACATGGTGCCAAGTGGGTGGATGAGCTTCCGAGCACACTGTGGGCTAACCGGACATCCCAAAGCCGGGCCACTGGGGAGACTCCCTTCTTCATGGTGTACGGGGCTGAAGCTGTGCTTCCCCCAGAAATTACCATGGGGTCTCTCCGTGTCCGAGCTTACAACGAAGCCACGCAGGACAACCTCTAGCGTGAAGACATCGACCTCGTCGACGAGGCTCGATTACATGCAACGCTCCGCAACGCATGGTACCGGCAGGCGCTCCGGCGCTACCACCAAAGGATCGTGCGTGTTCGGGAGCTCCAAGAAGGCGACCTGGTGCTGCGGCGCATACTTTCTCGCAAAGGGACCGATAAACTCTCCCCCAGCTGGGAAGGTCCCTTCTGAGTCACAAAAGTTTGCCGCCCCGGGTGCTACGCCTTTCCACCGAGGAAGGGGATCCACTCCCAAACCCTTGGAACATAGAACACCTCCGTAACTTCTATCCCTAGAGCAGTAGTAGGACAAATTTTTTCTTTCTGTACTAAATCCCATAGAGTCCAGGAACAGCGCTCGGAGCAGCTAAGTCCCAGGGGACGGTCCAGGACTACGTTTCAGCTTGGCCTGGTTCCTACCCTAAGCGCCAAGAATTTTGCTTCCCTTCTTAATGGGGCAGGTCTTGTCTCCATGTTTAGTCTGCCTTCCTCCTATGGATATTTATATGGAAAGAAACTTGTCCTGCCATGCTCTTACCCTTGTGCTCATTTAAATTACGCATTAATTTTTATGACCGCACTTTTCATGTATGCACACCGTACACTTAGCTCTCTTTTCCCACTCTTATCCCTAGTCGGCATTTGCTATCCTACCGAAGACGGTCGCGCTTGAGGTACCTGCCGATGGCCAGGGGGCCTCTCGGGACTCCCCCAGTCAGGTGCTACGATGCCAGTTGGTCACCTCTAGGAAAAGCCTGCGCTGTGCATGGGGGGTCTGGGGTGCGTAGCCTGCTTTGCCTGGTTCCGACCCAAAGCGTGCGCGCCCTGCCCTTCGGAGGTCCAGGGGAGTACATCCTGCTTTGCCTGGTTCCGTATCGAAAGCCTATGCACTCTGCCTCCCTAGCGTTACGGTCCAGTACTAGGGGCCGGACGGTCGTACCCTGACCTCGGAGGGAGCCGGACCCCCGACGCCGGGCGCACTGAATTGCCCAAGCCCCGTATACCGGACCAGGACCGTAAGCCAAATAAGACTATGAGATAGGGAGGGGAGAGCCCCCAAGGAGAATTACGATTCCCTTACTTGTGTGAAGGACCTCCTGGCCTTAGCTCCCCCGTAGGAGTATGGTAGGTGTGCCCAAACCATTGGCCACACCTACCAGGGGGCCACTACGGGGACCACGCGAAGAGAGACCGGAGCTCCTGACTACTCCAATGCAAGACCGGAGGATCCGGACCTCGCCCCCTTCACAGGGGCAGGTTCCAAAGGCCCCACGTGTCCAGCGAGGCCGGGCCCCCCTCTCCTCAGAGGATAGCTTCGGGCCCTCCACGTGGCCGGCAGAGCTGGGCCTCGCCCCCTCCGCATGGGCGGGCTCCGAAGGCCCCATGTGTCCGGCGGGGCCAGAGCTCCCCTCTCCTCAGAGGATAGCCCCGGGCCCACCACATGGCCGGCAGAGCCGGACCTTGCCCCCTCCGCAGGGGCGAGCTTCGAAGGCTCTACGTGTCCCGCGGGGCCGGACCACCCTCTCCTTAGAGGAGCTCCACGCCCGCCACGTGGCCAGCAGATCCGGACCTCCCCCCGTCCTCACGGGGCAAGCTCTGAAGATCCCTCGGGCCCTTATCACAACAAGGACCCGAGTAAGGTGTCTGTGCGAGACTTCAAGATCGGTGAAGACCTCCTGAAGTCCTTGCGGAGCTAAGGACTCAAGCTGGCCAAGCCAAGAAGAAGATAAAAAACACAGACACAAAAACAACAAGAGTCTATTCATTCATCAAAGCTCCATGAGCTGGACTACAGGCTCAACAAAAACAAAAAAGAAAAGATACAAGGCCTTCCGGCCGCGGGGGCGACTGCCTAGGAGTCCCGGACTCCCGCTGGAACCTGGAGGCTACGAGGGCAGCCACGTCCCCGACTTCGACCCTAGCAGCTTCCTTCCGCTCAACAGCAGGGCCCAGTCTTACCGGCTCCAGAGAGAGGGAAGGATCCTGGCTCCGGAAGCACGCCAGCATGTGCGTGGTGACCTTCTTCGCCAAGCCCCGTCCCTCTGACTCAAGCTCATCGGCGATCACGGCTTCGAGCCTGTCCAGCTTGGCGCCGATGTACTCGAGCGCCGGGATCGCCTCGGCCACCTCCTGCGCCGGAGCCCCCGTCCTCACGGGGCTAAAGCCGAGGGGTACCAGGGCGTACCCCACCTGGCCGACGAAGCTCCAGGCTGCTCGGGCATCGACGGTCCGCGAAGCCTGGAGCTTCTCCACCTCTTGGCGTGCTGCCAGCAAGGCGTCGAGTCCCTCCTCGGAGAATCTCTTCTCCTTGGCTGCCAGAGAGCCCTCCCGAAGCTCGAGATCCTGGGTGAGCCGCTCCAACTCCGATGCCCGGAAGTCGGTCGCCAACTCACGATCCAGCACCGCCTGGCCATCCCGGGAGGACTACTCCTCCCTCACGGCCAGAGCTGCCTCCCGATGCTCCAGCTCCTCAGCCCGGGCCTTCAGGTTGCCCTCGCTGGCCTCCAACCGCGCGGCGACCTTCTTCTCCTCAGCCACCACAGCGCGCTCCCGGTCCGCGACGGCGCACTCGCGGCGCGCCAGCTGCAGCCGAAGCTCCTCCATGGCAGTGGAGCGCGCCTTGGCCCTGGCATGAGCCTCGCGGGTCTCCTGGTGGAGCCGCCGGGTCTCGGAGTCTAGGCGGTCAACGGCCCTCTTCTGAGCGTCGAGGAGCGCCTCCATGGCATCGAGCCTCGACCACCTCGAGTCGAGCTCCGCCCTAACCTCCTGAGTCCGCTGCTTCAGGAGATGCCCCCAGCTGAGGAGGCGATCCCTCTCCCCTGCCAGCGCCTCCCGCTCACGCTCGAGCGCGGCCAGGACCTGCCGGAGGCTCGCCTGGGCAAGCTCCAAGGCGTCCGCCAGGGGCAGCGGGGCGGCAGAGGCTGAAGCCGCGCCCCCGACCTCCTCCATCACGTCATCGTCCAATGGAGGAGACGCCGGCATCCCGGCGACCGGGATAAGGCGCCGATCTGGAGAAGTCGGGGGGCCTGCAGCTACTCCTCCCGCCTCAGCACCGGAGGGCCGGACGCCGCCAGCTGGCTCCGCCGAGCCCTCGACAACCACCGGCTTCTGAGCTGGCGAAGGGGGACGAACGGGCGCTGCCGCCGCCATCGCAGGAGTTGATCCCGCCGGCACAGAGGAAGCCTGCGCCGAATTGGGGGCCGGCGAAGCCACCGCAGCTTCTGGATGCTGCGGCGCAGATCCTTCGCCAGCCGGATATGACCGGGGAACATACTCGCCCCCGGCAGCCGATGAGTCCCTACCAGCATGGGAATGAGGGGGCCCGGTCCCGATCACGAGACCGTGCTGCCTCGCCCGAGGAATCGCATTGGGTGGTGCCGTGTTATGCGGCACCCAACAGCACACATATAAGGAACCATGTATTACATAAACCAAAGCGGAAGCTTACAACTGTTCTTTGTAAATAATTTACATAAAATAGCTACAATGAAAGTCTATAAACAGCTCACGTTGAATATCTAAGAAGCACTCGAGAAGAGGTCCAGCCCGCGGACTCCTCTCGCTAGCGACACGAAGACAGGGCAGCGGCTAGGTTCTCCAAGTGTGACATGACTCGGAAGTTTCCGAGTCTCACCGGGCAACCTTCTTTATAGCGTCGATGCTTACCTGCAAAACCACTTATATAGCAAGAGTGAGCACAAAGGCTCAGCAAAACTTAACCGTCTCTCCTAAGACATGAAACTCTACATGAAAGTAACCTAAGACTTAAGCCTGTCATTTGCGAAAAGACTCGCCTACGAGTTCATCCTTAACTTTCAGATTTTAGCCATAATAGTAGTGACCTTGCGCCCAGCAACATTGGAACTCCACAATCAAACAAGAAACGCTTCATTCCAATGTTACTTGCCCCGAGGTAGAAAATAACTTTAGTTAGCTCTATCTCTACTTCAAACATGGTTTTCATGCAACTTAACATAATCATAGCAGCAATTATACTTTTGCAAACTGTTTCCACATAAGTTGATTACTACGTCACAACATGGGAGCAAGCGGTACTCAATAACCGCGAGGGACGGTGATTCGAATCAAACACTACCCGGATAACTCGACACATACGCCCGCCTCTGAAGACCCAACTCTGGCGTCCTTTATTACGTCGTATGTGGCAACCTTTCTCAGGACACTAAATTGTAGAACCGGTCACGCCGTCTCGGGCTCATAGGTGTAACGAGACGATGTGGTATGCCTCTATAATCCAGTGAACCTGGTACATCGGTTTCCTGGTTCCCATATATCAGTAAGCATCCGGTACACAACTCAATACTTGCTCCTGGACGTGGCATACGCATCGGTCCTTAACTGACACAGGCAGAGCTACTCGACCAAGACCTCGTCTTGTCGCAGCCTAACCCCTCTGCCCGGTCTCATATTTAGAAATCTAAACTTTAGTTTGCTTCCTTTCCCAACCACACTTATGATCTTCTGAACTATAGCTCGCGAGTAGATTCCAACTACTCGTCTTCTACCGGATGCCCTAGTCTATTTAGCATGGCCTTATTCTACATCGATGACACAATTCTACCCTCGACCTCAGGGTTCATTTTTGGTTATGCAAGTGGGGTATAAAACATCGTTGACCTAATGCACATACAAACTTAGACCCATAGTAGTGAACAAAGTAAAAACTTTAGAAAATAACTTAAGTGCAAACCGGGGCTTGCCTTGGTTTTGCAGGTGACTAAAGTCAGTTGAGAGAAAGTCAGTTTCTGATGTATTGAAGTTCACTCCTGCCCTTCTTGTTCCTTGATCCAAGTTCACCTCCTCCTTCTTCACTTTCCATGTTTAATCACTACACGTTATGAATATGCATATGTCGGTACCTGAGATATGGGGTACCCCCGCGCACAGGGTAAAATGCCTAAGGAACTCGCCCTTCTCCGCAGGGAGAGCTCCGAAGGCGCCACGCGTCCGGCGGGGCCGGACCTCCCTCTCCTCAGAGGAGAGCTCCGGGCCCGCCACGTGGCATACAGAAGCCGGACCTCCCCCTCCGCGGGAGAGAGGTCCAAAGGCGCCACGCGTCCAGCGGGGCCGGACCTCCCTCTCCTCAGAGGAGAGCTCCGGGCCCGCCACGTGGCCAACAGAAGCCGAGCCTCCCCCTCCGCGGGGAGAGGTCCGGAGGCTCCACGTGCCCCGCGGAACGGGCCCTCCTCTCCTCTGAGAAGGGCTCCGGGCCCACCACGTGGCAGCAGAACGGCGCTGCCTGCCCCCGAGTGATAGGCAGCGGGCGTAAAGACACCCTATACCTTGCCCGTACAAGGTATTCAAGGCCCGCGTCTTCCTGAGACGCGGAGACGCGGAGCACGCTTCTGTCAGGTGCCGTTGCGCCCAGTCGCATCACAGACTGGCGCGCGGTGTCAGAACCTGCCAGCCAATAAACACCGCGACAAGACATCCCATGCCACCTGCGCCGTCATCAACCACTACGACTAGCATGCGGCATGGGCATAGCGGCAAGGCGAAGACTCAGAAGCCTTCGACCAGAGACAACTACCGGCATAACTGCAGATACGGTAGATAATAGACAATCTTCCCGGGACCACCTGTCGGGTCCCGGCCCCCCTTGTAAGCCGCCCGAGTCTTGGACTATAAAAGGCTCGGGTAGGCGACGATAGCAAGGGTTCGCACTTTGCAACTCATACGTTAGCCATACACTCTCAAGCTGTAACTCACCTCCGAGCTCAGGCCTCCGGTCCTGAGCAGCAAGCAATACAGCGAGCTCCATAGCTCGCCGTGGACGTAGGGTTTTACGCTCCGGCGGCCTGAACCACGTAAAACTCTCCGTGTCAAGCTCTTACTAACTCGTCCATCTGCGCAAGCTCTCCGCTAGAGACTAGCCCCACCAAAAAAAGAACCTTCGCGGGCTGCCCAGTGCAGGCCCGGGGGAAGTGTCGATTGAACACTTCGACAGCATACATGTTCAATTATAAAACTTTTTGCTAACAAATGCTAAAGCCAAGTTTAAAACTGGAACTCTGTTCAAGAATTTAAAATGACACTGGGGTGGTGGTTTAGGTGTGTGTTTGAGCACTATCATCAAGTGAGAAGTGGGGTTCATCACTTGGGTGGGGGATCAACTAATGGTTGAACAGAACACTAATGATCCAGGGCTCCAATGGAGCTGGGAATTTTCTTGGGAGTTTGTTGTCATAAGAAAGTCCTCTGGACCAAAATTCAGAACATTTCACTAAGTGGATCACCCAGAACAATTCCCTAAGCATTCAAGCAAAAAGGAATTAATTCTGATTAAATTTGCACTTCCATGCAAATTCAAGTGAACTATAATTTCATACATAGCTTAGGGAGTATGCATGAATTGTCCTAGGATTTTTGGAGCTAAGGAATGCCCAGAACCGAATTTCCAAGTTTTGGAAATTCTCTGAAAATGTTTCTGTATTTATTGGAATACAGAAACTTGGAGTCAGAATTACCCTAACTAAATCAACTCCAAATGAGCTGAAACTTTTACAGGGGTCTCCTAACATCCTAAAGAATATCCTGGCAAAATTTGAGGAATTTTGGATGAACCAAACTCCCTCTATAATTATTTTGCTGAAACGATTTAAAGAATTCTCCAGAATTCTTTATTGATTTTCATGCAAATTGGGTGGCATATTTGGATAGTGTTTTACCCCCTGAATCCAACCCAATTTGAATCACTAAATTTGGAGCTCCCTAGCAAAAGTTATGCAGTTCCAAAGTTTGAACTGAATTTGGATTTCAAATTAATCACAGAATTGTTTAAACTCTGACTGCGGGCCCCTTGTACACGTGTCAACTGCGGGAACCCTGCCACACGGGGTCACAGACTCATGCCCGCGTTGTCACAGCTTGATCCGAGGCCACAGAGAATCCCGTATGTTTAACTTCAGCCGCTGACGGGTGGGACCGACCACCTTCGTCTTCCTCCGGCTCCCGCGCAACCCCCGCCGCCGGAGCTCGCCGGAAAACTTCGGAACCCGGTCCTCCGTTCACTTCCCGTGCTCAAACTTGCCGTCAGCCCCTAATTTCGTACGCTGAACACGGGGAGAGGGTTTCCCCACACCGACGTCGGCCCTAACCGAGCTCGCGATGGTGTGGCGGCTTAACCGAGCTTCGGCGACGTAGCGCCGCTGTTCTAGCTCGCCAAAAGCACGAAGGATTAGCGCTACAGCATCAGTGGAAGGTGTAGCTCATCGACGTGTGCTCAATTTTGCTTGGAGAGGCCGCTAGCTATGCTGTCACCGTGCGCCCGAGGTGGTTTTTGCGGCGACAGTGTAAAAACTGGGCTTTCTTCGGCTAGGGTTGATGGAATCGGGCGCTGTTTGGTCGAGGAGGTCCGTAGGAGGCTGAGGATCATGACACCAGCACACAATTGGAAGCCCTCACACCTCGGGGGAGAATTTCCCGGTCTGGAGCCAGCGACCCGAAGAAACCGCCGTGAGTAAAACTCAAATTCCGGCTAGGTGATCCCATGAACTGACCCCGAACTCGGTGGACAGCAAGGAGAGGTGGTAACCAACCTTATTCGTGGCTTTGTTGGGCGTGAAACACCGGAGGGGCTTGGTTTGAAGTCAAGTCGCCGAGGCTGGTCCGCCGGGGAAGAACCGACTCGCCGAGGCGATTGCAGCCCGCTGCACCCTCGGAACTGGCTTTGACAGCTTCAGGGATCGTGGGCGACGTTGCTTCTGAGCTTGTCCGAGTGTCCACGGCTCGAGGGGAGGGTTGACGACGGGAGCCCGAGTGTGTGGGCGCGGCGGCGGCAAAAGCCCCTGGAAACGGCGCTGTGGCGAGGAGGAGGCTAGCTCGGACGTTTTTTCGGTGCTGTGAGGTGCACGCTATCGGTGGGAGGACGATAAGGGCGAGGGGAACCGACGTCGAAGCAGCTCGGGAGCTGGCGGTCGCGTGGCTTCGGTGGCGCGCGCGCGTGTACGGTCCTTCGAGCGAAAACAGTGATCCGGTTTGAGTCTGAACAGAGAGCAATTTGCTTAAGTGCTAAGTCTCTCCCTCTCCTCAATGACAATTGGGTCCCACTCACCTTCTTTCCTAAATATCCCAATTTTTGGCACATTGTAAACTTCAGCTCTGAGGAACTTAAATCCAAAAGTCATTTAGCAATTTGACAAGTTGTTCCTCAGTTTTGAGTTTAAATTCAAATTTGGATGAAATTTACAAGTTCCTTTGATAATCATATCAAGGCACCTCCAAGTTTGCTCAAAATTTGCCTCCTTCATAATTTAGACTTGAGGAATTCAAATATGTCCTCTGATCTTTGAGTTGGCCATTGCAAAGCGCACTTCTCAAACAACAGTTTGAATTTCCTCTTTTGAAACTGCCCTTCTTCTTTTTGAAGTGCACCTCTTAATTCAAACTGAATTCCAGGTTTTATTGTACATGCCAACACTTTCATGAGTAACATAAAAGTTTTTGTAAGTCCCATTTCTTGTATATAAACTCAACTTTATTCATAGCTCAAGTTTTCTATTTACAAGTTTTGGGACTTTTACAGGGAAGCTCTCAGGCTAAGAAAGGGAGAAAAGAACACTAGTTCTAAAATCCGGAAAGAACAACACTTACCAAGAGATGCGAACGCTCCAACGGGCATGGAGCCCCGGCTTCCAAGCCGGGACAGAACCACCGGACCTGCCGCCGCCGCCTGCGCCTGCGCTGCAGGTACCCGGACCGGCGGAGCAGGAGACGCACCCGGAGCCCCCCTAGGAGGCAGAGCAGTAGGGCTCCCACCGGCAGCGCCTCTGGTGCAGCTCGCCGATCCAGTCCCTGAAGCCTGGGGCACCTGCATCCCCGATTGAGTCCTGGCACTGCTCCCTCTAGCGCAGGCGCCTGCCGAGCCTGCAGCCGGGACGTTCGTTGGCCGGGGCGCCTGAGCCCTCGGCTCACCCCCGGGCATCGCTGCACCGGCATCCCCCCTCGGAGCTCCTCCGCCTGAGGAAGGAGGGCGGGACGCCCGGGGCTCCTCGGACCGCCGCTGTCCGAGAGGAGCCCCGTCGAAGGCGAAACACCCGAGGCCTCTTGGGGTCGCCACCCGATGAACCGACGCCTCCTGAAGACGGGCGCAAGGGTACCCCGATCCCCTGGCTTGGCGCAAAATGCGCCCTCGGAGGGGATCGGGCACGCTTCTTCTCCGGCTGCCTAGAGGCCGGTTCCTTCCCCTTCCCCTTATCGAAGGTCCAAGCTCCATTGACCCTCAGCGCGGTTGGGCATCAGCCAACGCCTTGCGCTCCACTCTGGAGCGCTCGATCCCGGGGATCAAGATCCCCCGGAAGGCGTCTCCGACCTGGCGTACGGCGATCCCAATGTCGTCCAGGTTCGGCATCTCTTGCAACAGCTCCGCCCTCCACCTTGGCTCCAAGAAGAGAGGAGTGCAGGAGGCTGGGAAAGTAAGGTCGCCGCCGTCGATGAAGTCGCCGCTCACCCTTGCCACCATCTCGTACAGCATATCCTCAGATGGGTCGGAGCCGAGTCCCGTCTCCAACCTAGTGCAGTCATGCTCGCCGGTGTAGTATCACGCCGGACGACTGCGCTGTTGCAAGGGCGCAACAGGAAGTCTGTCAGCACCATCAAGGACGTCAGTCCCTCTTTGGCCAGAAACCGGATCCGCGAAAGACCGGCGCGTACTCCGGCTCCAGCTCTGGGATCTCCTCCCAGAAGCAACGCTCGGTGGTTGGGCCGGCAGTTGGCAGCTGAAGGCAATCATGCTCGTCGGTCTTCACGATCACCCAGTTCTCCCTCCAGCCTTCCCACCTCGCTGCGCCGAAAGGTAGAAGGTACCCAGAGACCTTCGGATCCTTGCAGCGATGCTGGAAGTAGTACGCCCCCAGCTGATTCTTCGAGCTGCGCCCAGTCGTCCGCAGCACAAAGAAGTAGCGGAAGAGCGTCACCGAAGTGCGCACTCCCACGAACATCTCGCAAGAGTGCACGAAGACGGCGGCCATCGCAAAAGAGTTGGGGGATAGGTGATGAAGTTGGAGACCGTACGTCTCCAGCAGCGTCATGAAGAAGGAAGAAATTGGCGGGACGAACCCCGCCAAGGCGTAGGCGGTGAAGAAAACAATCTCCCCCCTATCCAGACACAAGGGGAGAGATCCCCGCCGGAGCCAGCGCTTCTGCTCCTCCGTGTGCCAGCCCAGCAGCTTGCGTACTACCCCAAGCTCGGCTGACACGGCGGGACGCGGCGGAGACAGGTTGGAAGTCATGGGCGACGGAGGCGCAAGAACTTGGGGGCTGAGAAGGCTTGAGCGCTCAGAGGACTCTAGAAGGCTCAGGCGTGGGGAAGTGCGAAGGAAAGCCTGCGATGCAGATGAGATCCCCTTTTAAACTTCCTAGACGCGATTCAAAGCGATTCAAAACCCTTCGAATATGCTGCTTGGGACAACTGCTTCAGCTCCAAGCCCTGGAGTCGATGACAAGTAGGCCCAGGCCATCCTGCGGAAGCGGTGGACCGGACAGTCAGCCCCCCAAGCGGAGAACCCGGCGGTTCCTAACAAGGCACTGCGATGTGCAGTAGTGGCAGCCTTGGGAACCGCCGCAGTAAAAGCAGCCATCAAGCAGGGCTCACGCCCCCACGATCCCATGATTGTTCGTGCTCCAGCAACAGTCAAAGCAGGTCTTTGAGAAGGTGCGCGAAGTAGAAGAGACGGGGTCCCACCTCGGGCTCGTTATCTCCCCCGAGATGGGCCCGGGGCCACTCTCGGTACCCTCAATATGGGGTACCCCCACGCACAGGGGAAATCGCCTAAGGACTTTACCCCTTCCGCAGGGGCAAGCTCCGAAATCCCCACATGTCCTGCGGGGCTAGACCTCCCTCTCCTCAGAGGAGGGCTCCGGGCCCACCACGTGGCCGGTAGAGCCAGACCTCCCTTCTCCACAGGGAGAGCTCTGAAGGCTCCACGTGTCCAGCGGGGTTGGACCTCCCTCTCCTCAGAGGAGAGCCCCGGGCCCGCCACATGGCCAACAGAGCCGGACCTCCCCCCTCCGTGGGGAGAGCTCCGAAGTCTCCACGTGTCCAGCGGGGCCGGACCTCCCTCTCCTCAGAGGAGAGCTCCGGGCCCGCCACGTGGGCAGCAGAGCCGGACCTCCCCCCTCCGCGGGGAGAGCTCCGAAGGCTCCACGTGTCCAGCGGGGCCGGACCTCCCTCTCCTCAAAGGAGAGCTCCGGGCCCGCCACATGGCCAGCAGAGCCGGACCTCCCCCCTCCGCGGGGAGAGCTCCGAAGGCCCCACGTGTCCGGCGGGGCCGGACCTCCCTCTCCTCAGAGGAGAGCTCCGGGCCCGCCACGTGGCCGCAGAACAGCGCTACCTGCCCCCTCGCGGTAGGCAGCAAGAGTAAAGACACGCCATACCTTGTCCGTACAAGGTATTCAAGACCTGCGCCTTCCCAAGAAGCGGAGACGCGCAGCACGCCACTGTCAGGTGCCGTTCTGCCCAGTCGCATCGCAGTGAAGACTGGCACGCCGCGTCAAAAGCTGTACACCAATAAACACAGCGACAAGACAGCCCTGCCGCCCCTGTCATCAACCACTACTCCTAGCTTGCGGCGTGGGCAGGGCGGCAAGACAAAGACTCAGAAGCTCTTGCCAGAGACAGCTACCGGCGTAACTGCAGGATACGGTAGAAGGCAGGCAATCTCCCCGAGACCAACTGTCGGGTCCCGGGCCCACCTTGTAAGCCGCCCGAGCCTTGGACTATAAAAGGCTCGGGTAGGCAACGTTACAAAGGGTTCGGTTCGCTCTCACGCGGGTTCGGCAGTTCGCTCTCGAGTGGTTCGAACTCAGTTCGGCTCTTTGCACACTCACACTCTAGGTTCGAACTCTGTCGGGTTCGCCTCTTAGCTCAGCTCATCCTCAAGCAATACAACGAGCACCTCTGCTCACTGTGGACGTAGGATTTTACGCTCCGTCGGCCTGAACCACGTAAAAAACCCCTGTGTTCATCCTTTTCCTTCGTCCAACTACGCTTAAGCTCTCCGTGGGGGACTAGCCCCTCCGAGAAAGAACCTCCGCGGGCTGCCCAGTGCAGGCCTGGGGGAAGTGTCGACAGCTACACTTTGGCATAGTCCTATGCCTATAGATCATCTCTGCATCCAAAGTTATGATATTCCAAAGTTGACAGAATTCCTGGATAAAATTTGCCAGCATCTCCTTTGTATGTGGCTGATTTCCTCACAGTTGTATATACAAATACAATATGAATCTGCACCAACTTTGAACTACAAAAATGTTGCATATCTCATAACCTTTCCAATGGTGTATCACAGGCTCCTTAGGGATTTTTCTACAGAAAGTTATGGCTTAAAAACAGAAAGGTCCAGAGAGGTTTCTCTGCTGTCCTGGTTCCGAACAGTTTGCCTTCAACTGGACTTTCACCCAGTTGACGTGTGATTTTGCTCTTGAGGTCTACAAAGAAGTTGTAGAGCACTTGAAAATATTTCCAGAACTGTATCATACACCTTAATTGGTTAAATATACTCAGAGTGATGCTCTGTTACAGTCCAGCAAGAATTTCTGCCAGAAACAGAGCACTCTGTTTTTTGAAATCTAGACATTCTCTCATTTGAATCTTAGCTCAAAATAAGAGTTCAATAACTAATATTTATTTCAAACTTCCATTTTTAGTTGAAAGTTAGTTCACGAATCATTTCTTCATAGGGAAGAGGATTATTAAGTATAGTACAGTGTTGATGCACCGTAAGAACAATGCCGGTACTACGTTCCTCACAAAAAAAAGAAAATCCTAACCGGATTATACCGGTATATACGTCTCAATTGTGGCACTAAACGGTCTCTCCCACACGTGTACTACACGGGATACGTACGTGGTCAGTACCTGCAGAAGAACACTCAATGATGATGCACACATAGATTTTCTCATTTCAGTCAGTTCCATATCATACTAGAAACATACGCCCCGTATCATTTCCATACGGGCCGTCCTTGTGTTAAGCCACGTCTCAAGGTACATGATCATGTTTTTACACCACACAACGGGGAACCCGAATAGAGCACGAACGGGTCATCACGGTTGGGAATTTTATCACCCCAACGGATACCACCTACTGCCCTGTAGGGCACGCCGATGGCAAGCGCTGCGTATGTCCTTCTAGACTATTTCCATAAGAACACACTATTGTGTTACCGACCACACGATGGGGTTTCCACTTTCTTGCCTAATGCACGCTAGGGACCAGCGTTTCATATGAACTCAGGAACATGAAGAGCCCAAGAGTTTCATATTGACATCTCACACCAAGCTGTGAGACCTATCCCTGAACCACTTTCCTCGTCACGGGAGCTAACCGAAATTGAACCGCTTTCGGTGGCGTTCCTTACCATGCTTACCTGAGCGTAGGTGCGTCGTTACATAATCAAAATTCAGAATTATAACAAGTATGTTAGCCTTGCCACTTTAAGTAACTATACTATTATAGTCCTTATGTGGGCCTAATATCGTTTCCTCACCGTATACTAAGTTTTTATCATAATATGATCCTTATTCCGTGCGCTATTACCAATGCGGCTCTGATACCATGCTGTGAGGTCCCAGACCTGATCACGGGGCCGTGCCGCTCGCCCGGGAATGGCATTGGGTGGTGCCGTGCGATGCGGCACCGAACAGCGCACATAATAAAACATCATATTACATAAATCAAGCGGAAGCTTACAAAATGTGAATTTTACAAATACTTCTCAAAATAATCTATAGCGGAAGACTAATACAACTCACGTCTCATATCTATGCTAAGCAAAAGAAAAGACGTCCAGCCCGCGGACCCTTCTCACTAGCAACACGATCACAATAGCAGCGGCAGGGGTTGCCCTGAGTCCACCACTCGGAGAGTCCGAGTCTCATCGGACAACCGTACATTTCAGCGTAGTGTTATTACCTGCAAAATAACTCATGCAGTATCTGTGAGCATGAAGCTCAGTAAGACTTAACCGTCACCATAGTCATGAAACTCTACATACTGAAAATAGAGGGCTGAATATAGAAGTTTGCACAAAGTATGAACTTGAGCTAAAGGCGAGTCCTTACTTCAAGTTTTTAGCAACTTTTATAGCCCTCGCACAATTTACATCGAGACTCCACAATCAAACAAGAAACGCTTCATCTCGATGTCACTTGCCCGAGGTGAAAGTAAATTTATTGAGCTACCCTAGACCCATACAGACCTTGCGCCATCAACATCGAGACTCCACAATCAAAAAAGAAATGCTTTGCCTCAACGCTACTAGGCTAAGGTTGAAAATAAATTTAGTGAAAGTGTTGATCATTCCTCATCTCCATTATGAGGATTACTCATGAAGCATATTAAATTTTTCCCAGTTTATTACTACGTCACGACTCAGTGTACAAGTATGCTCACTACCGCGAGCGACGGTGATTGCAATCAAAAACACCCGGCTGATACGACACATACGCCCGTCTGAGACCGGTGATCAACCGATCCCCTCAACGTCGTATGTGGAAACCTTTCACACGACACCCAAATATCAAACTGGTCCCACCGACTTGGATTAAGTCTCACTACGGCAAACCTTCGTAGAGCCGACTTATCTATCCTTTCAGCATCTGCATAAGACGGTGGGGATTGCCTTGACACCCATGTTAACATGTTACATCGGTTTCCTAGGTCCCATATTGCCAGTATGCATCTGGTACACAACTCAAACTTGTCTAGCGGGGCCGCACATGAGAACGGGCCTTAATCGACTCAGACATAGACTAGGTTCACAGGACCACGTCCTTGAGCCTTCCATCCACTGCCCAGTCTCCATTCCCAACTATGAGGATCAATTCCCAACTCTTCCGATTGATCCCCCTTAATCCCGGTTCACGAGTAGGAAACTGCCTACTCGAGTTATGCCTCTTTTAATCCACTTTTGTTAACTTGAGATCAGCAGTTATAATCAATTAATAACCTACTCTATATTAAACTCCAAGGTTTTCTGGGTCATACATTTGGAGTGTCATACCATCTAGACTTAATGCGATAATCAAAATGCTAGACATTATAAAGTGAATACAAATACAAACTTGTAAATTTTGCTGCAAACCGGGGCTTGCCTTTGTTTTGCAGGGGAATTATATATAAGGTTCAGTTAGTGAAGACCACTTGAGGCTTGATCACTCGCTTTCCTCCTTCTTTGATCTCCACTCCGATTGTTTCAAAATCTCCACGTAGATGCTACGCGTAATGAATATGCATATGGATTTAATTGTAAAGATTTTGCTAACAAGTTCTAGTGACAAGTTTAAAATCTGGAACTCTGTTTAAGAATTTAAAATGACACTAGTGCTAAGGTTTGGGTTTGGGTTAATCAACATGATTAAGTGCTAAGTGTTTCCCCCCACTCATGTTTTGAGCCCTAAGGAGGTTAAACAGAACAAGGGTGATCCCGAACTCCAATGGAGCTGAAAATTCTCATGTGAGTTCCTTGTCACAAGAAAGTCATTTGGACCAAAAATTAGCACTTTTCATTGAGTGGTTTGTTCAGAACAATTCTCTAAGCAAATAAGAAAAATGGAATAAATTCTGATGTAACTCACATGTTCTTGCCAAACTTAGTGAACTACAATTTCAAGTATAGTTCATAGGGCCTGCATGAATTGTCCTAGGATTTTTGGAGCTAAGAATTACCCAGAACTGAATTTCCAAGTTTTAGAAATTCTCTGAAAATGTTTCTGTATTCAATTGAACACAACAATTTAAAATCTGAATTCTACTAACCAAATCAACTCCAAATGAGCTGAAATTTTTACAGGAGTTCATTAACATCCTAACGAATATTCTGGCGGAATTTGAGGATTTTGGATGAACCAAACTCCCTCTAAAATCCTTTTGCAGAAAAGCTTTAAAGAATTTTCCAGAATTAATTATTGACTTTCATACAAATTGGGTTGCATATTTGGATAGAGTTTTTCCACCTAAATCCAACCCAATTTGAATCACTAAATTTGGAGGTTCCTACACAAATAATGATCTTTACAAGAATTGGGAAAAATCTGAAAATGAGCTCTGTTCTATTTTCCAATTTTCAGAGACATAAGGAATTAACACCACATTTGGCCAAACAAATGAGGTCCAATGCCTCTGAAATTTTTACTGGAGTTCAAGTGTTTTTGTAAGAATCTCCTGCCCAAATTTGGGAATTTTCCAATACACAGCACTACTGGAAAAATTCCTACAATATTTTCCTTATATGGATTAATGAGCCAAATCCAGGTATTTTTATAAATATTGGGCTGCACCTCTGGATAGTACTCTCTGAGAGGAATCCCACAAATTTTGTTTGACAATTTTTGAGCATTCCTACACAAAGTTATGCCTATTTAAACTTTGAACTGAAATCTGGAAACAGAGAAAAGTTCAAATGTTTACTGCTGGGCCTGGAACACGTGTCCCCCTCTGAGACAAAGCCACACGGCTACACAGTTCCAGACGCGCAGCCACACCAGATCCGATAGCCACAGAGGATCAGGATTTTTAATTTTCCTCTCACTGACTGCTGGGGCCCGGCTTCCTTCTTCAACATCCCGACGCCCTCTCGCACGCGCACGCTGCTAGGTCGCCGGAGCTCGCCGGGAACCGGTCTCCCAACCTCTGCCCGAGCCCCTGCTCGCTGCCAGAGACTAAAATCAAGTGCTAAGCAACTTGGTGGAGCTTCCCCGAGCCGGTGAGGTCCCAAACCTCTGTTGCGACTGCACAACGGCTCGGCTCACCTTCGGTGGCGTCGGCCAGCTAACCTAGCCCGCCAAAAGCTCGGTGAGATGTCGCTACAGCACCAGTGAACCATGAGGAAGCTCGACATAGCCTCAAATCTAATCAAAAACGGCGGCAAATAGGGTTTCACTGTGCGCCCGCGGTCCCCCGCCTCGGTTGCCGTTAGAAAACCGTGGAATACCCGACCTACGTGCAGTTTCAAGCTAGGGATGTGAGGATCAAATGATCGCCGACTACTTTAGGTCCCTTGTGACACCCTCATCTCGGGTGTCAGCATATGTTCATGTTTATGAAGAAGAAAAACATTTTTAGAAAAGAGGGAACAGAAACAAGTATCAAAAGGATAGCCAGTAAAGCTCTCTGAGAGCGCCGAAGGCAACTTCCACGACCAGCAGACCACGTGGTGTGTTCGGAACTCATTCCCGAGAGATAGGGAGAGGTCCGACGCTAAACTGGATACGTGGCAGGCTCGGGGGTCACCTCCGCAATTGGAAAGAGGTCCGACCCTGTGGGACACGTGCTGCCGCGGAGATAGCCTCTGCGGAAGAAGCAAAGGCATTTTTCATAGGACACGTATCATCCACAGAGCTAGTCCTCGCGGAAAAAAAAAGAGGACCAGTCGCGCGGGATACGTGTCAATCTCGGAGCTCATCTCAGAGAAGTCCGGATCTATTGAACACGTGCCGCCACCGGAGCTTATCTCTGGAGGTCTGTCGCAGCTAAAACACACGTTGACCTCGGGGCATGTCCCTGAGGAAAGGAGAGCGGAAAGACCGGCACCAACACGTGGCGTGCGTGGAGCTTACCTCCGAAGAAGAGGGAGGTCTCGCTCGTGACACGCGGCACAACCGGAGCTCGTCTCTGTGGAAGAAGAGATACCAGGCTCGGAAGGACACGTGGAGCTTCCGGAGCTTATCACCGCGGAGGTAACGAGTCTGGAGCGGTTTTTTACGTGTAAAGATACCAGTACGCAACGAAAACCGATCCAAACTCCACAATGTTACCAAAGATAAGACGTCGGGATCCAACAAGATCTGAATAAGACTTTTATTCGGGATACAATTAGATTAGGACTCTTCTCTTCTCGATTATAAATAGAACCCGAAACCTCTGGCCGAAACCACGAACTTCTCTTTCAACTCCTGAGCCGACGACTTAGCGCTTTAGCCCTAACTCGCCGAGCAAAACATCGCCGAAAGCACAACAAGGGAGATCATCGGAGAAGAACCAAGCGGTCTGAGGAGGACCTCGAAGACAAGAAGAGCGTGAGGTAGGACTTCAATACCACCTTACGACATCATGGTGTTCATCTCTTGCATCTGTTCTTCAATTCCTTTCGAACAGAAGCTTCCTCGTGGGCAGATCACTCGATGATCAGTTTGATCTAAAGACAAGATCATCGCCACGACCACCTTTGATTCGAACACCTCTGACCATGCAAGCCATGCAAGAATACGTACAGATCAATCTAATGAAACTAATCATAGGATAGCATGCATGTGCATCATCGCATCTAGTTTAGGGTTTTATGCATGATATTGATTGCTGTGAATCTTGTATGCACGTGAATCCTACATAGCAGGACAGGTTCAGGAAGCTGTCTACGACGAACTACAGCAACCAGGTTTTGAGAATCAAGAACAACCGGAACCGCAAGAACAAGGCAAGTGCTCCTTGACCATGTTGATCCTATGTTTTGGGTAAAACTATTTAGTTTTGCGAAAAGGTGTGTGTGCTGAGTCAAACATGATGGGAAAACCCTTTTTATAGGAGTTTACTAGTTTTGATTAAACCATCCTTGACGCCTGGGAAGTTTATGAGTCGGGTATGGTCTTTGCTTTATGCTTCGCTGAGTCCATGGGATTGGGAAGCGAGATAGATGTGTCTAGCTAACTGCATTCGTACTGATAAGGAGTAACTGATGAGGTTAATAAACATGGAACGGAGGGAGATCTAGGCGAGCCTGGGTTTGTGAATGAGGTAGCATGAGAGGGTGGTTTTGCTTGCCGCAGATCTAAGGACCGGTTCATGCATGCACATGCCAGGATAACAGTGCCACCACAAGGCCAAGTATGGGTGCGGCTTAGCTGAGTAATTAGGTAAGTTGCTAGAGTGTTATGGACTGTGGAAGGCGCGGGGAATGGGAGTCGAGTGAGGACTGCCCTGGGAACTGCATGGCACAAGAGGGGGCCCGTGGGTGGGAGAATTGGAGATTCTAGCCTGCCGGTGAAACCTTAGTGAGTCCATACATCTAGTAACCCATTTGTAAAGGCTATTTTGTGATATCTTGACCATACACCGACGGTTGTGTACTGGTATAATGGAGGTTCTGCAGTCGCCGACGGGTGACGAAATCACAAACTTGTGGGTAAAGAGGTGCAAACTCTACAGAGTCAAAAACTATCATGATAGCCGAGCTTACGGTCATGAGCACCTGGCTAAACTGCCATGATTAGATGGGATGTTTACTGGGATGGTTACGGGAATGGTTATTGGGAAGGTTCTTGGTTATGGTTATTGATTATGGTTTGGTTTGGGACTGTGAGTCCGGGAGATGAGATGGTTGCATGACTGATGGGTCATGATATGAGATTGGTCTCGGTGCGAGACGCGGTTGTTTTATGAGGTGAAATGGTAGCGAATACGAGGAGGTATTCGTGAGTATGAATAAAAGATTGGTTAATGTTCGGATGGAACACGGGAAGTGATGGAGGTATGTTGGTAATTTAATACATGCTGGGACTACATTCATCTAAAGTTAAGTTGCTGTTTTATCATGGTTTTATAAATTTGCTTTTCTGCAAATAAGCCTTTTATACCTACCTTGTTTATGAGCTGCATATCATGTGTTATTCCCGCACTTGCTGAGTACATCATTGTGCTCAAACTTGCATTATTATTTCTTCATCAACAGCAAGAGAAGACTACTATGAAGACCGAGTAGAGCATTATGGCGTGTGATCTGTTCTCAACCTTGCCTGTGGAGGGAGTAGAGATGGAGCCACTTCTGCTTAGTTTTGCTTCCGCATTAGTTTTTACTTCCGCATTTAAATAAAGATTTCTGCTGCATAGAAATAAGGACTTCCGCTGTGAGCATGAGTCCAAGACTCATGAAGTGTTGTAATAAACTCTGTTATTCGTGGTAATATATAATCTGAATTCAGTTTGTGGAAAGTATGTGTATGTGTGATGAACATCCTGGGCACACATATGCATTAGTTCTCGGTTCCGTGGTTTTTCCACAGAATTGAGGGCGTCACAGATTGGTATCAGAGCCACGGGTTGACAGTAGGTTACACGCCTAAAGATAGAAGCCTTAGATTGATATTAGAGCCACGGGTTGACAGCAAGTTACACCCCTGAATAGGAGTCATAGGTAGCTAAGCCACACTGACTAAAGGAAGCATCCTAGGGTGAATAACTTAGATTGGCTTTGAAACCACCTTGGCATAGGGAACCATCCTTGAATAGGAGTTGAGTGGGCCCTTGTGATGATTATTTGTGAATATGTGCTTAGTGTGAGTTGTGGGACGTCTTAAAAACGTTGTCCATATCCACACGTAAGAAGAAAGAGGAGTGAAATGCTTAGGCACTTGATCACATCCTCATAAGGACTAATATATATAGTCCAACTCCCCTTGATGCATATAGTTGAAAGGACCTATCTAACCTTCTAAACTTCTATTCTATTTCGTTCCCCCTCACAGATGGTGAGAGGAAACGCCAGCCGAAGGAACGTCCAGGAAGATGACCACGAGGAAGTTCCTGCTAACCCCGGAGCTGGTGAAAACAACCTAGAAAGGTTGATGGCCATGCAAAACCAGCTTATGCAAACCATGATCCAAACTTTGGGTCAGTTGCAGGCCAACCAACACCCCGTTCCGGCACCACCGCCACCACCACCACCGGCTCATAACAGGTTGGGAGAGTTCATGAGGACTCGACCACCCACCTTTGCTCAAGCAAGCGATCCAATGGAGGCCGATGATTGGTTGAAATCCATGGAGAAAAAGCTTGCCATTGTTCAGTGCAACGACCGAGAGAAGGTTCTCTTTGCATCGCACCAACTGATGGGAGCAGCTGCTGACTGGTGGGATGCCTTGAGCAACGCCCATGCCAACCCGGAGACAATCACTTGGACTGAGTTCAAGGAAAGTTTCCGCTCCCACTACATCCCTGTTGGCTTAATGATGCTCAAGAGGCAGGAGTTTGAAGGTCTCCGCCAAGGGCAGAAAAGTGTGAACGAATACCTCAACAAGTTCATACAACTATCCCGATATGCCCCCGAAGATGTCAACTCAGATCAGAGGAAGCAGTACCTGTTCATGAGAGGGTTGAACAATGAGATCCAAGTTCAGCTCCTCAACAATGACTACGTAAGCTTCCAGAAGCTGGTTGATAAGGCTATTGTGGTGGAAAACAAGATCCGAGAGATCGAGCGCGAGTGCAAAAGGAAGATCCCATACCAGCCCCAAGGGAGCAACGTACGACCTAGATACATGTCCCCTGCACCGCAGTATGGATCGACCACTCCTACGTACCACCCTGGTCAGTCACCATAGCAACGGCTCGTTGCACCGGCACCTCGTGTGCCCATGCCTCCTGCGCCCCGGCCTAACAATGGCGCTCCTGTTCAAAACCCCCGCCCCAACGTACCTGCTGCCATAGGCAACAGGGCATGCTTTGCATGCAGGGAAGTAGGCCACTTCGCTAACCAGTGCCCGAAGAGAGGCCCTGGACAGCAAGGTAACGTGTCCAAGCAGAATCAGTGACCAGACGGAGGGGACAACCAAGGGAACCGAGGACCGCAGAACTATGCTCGTGGCCACGTTAACCATGTCACTGCTGAGGAAGCACAACAGGCTGAGGACGTCGCAATTGGTATGTTCCTTGCCAACTCCAACCCAGCCACCATTTTATTTGATTCCGGAGCATCGCATTCCTTCATATCATCCAAATATGTTGCCAAACATCATCTACCCGTATCCCACCTAGAATGTGCTATGTTAGTTAATTCTCCCGGAGGAGAAATGAGGACTAGTATAGTATGTCCTAAGGTAAGCCTTAAAATAAGGGGGGGTAGACTTCCTTGCCAACCTTATTGTCTTGGACTCCCACGGAATTGACATCATACTCGGAATGGACTGGTTAAGCAAGCACAATGGGGTAATCCAATGCGGTGAGAGAAGCGTGCAATTGACAAACGAACACGGTATCCGTGTCGAGTTTGAGTCAGCCCCGCAAGCGACCGAACGGGCGGATCTGAACCATGTTGAAGGAGTAGCATTGGACAATATTCCAGTGGTTCAGGAATTCTCGGATGTATTCCCAGAAGAACTTTCAGGTATGCCACCTGACCGGGATATTGAGTTTGCCATAGATTTGGTACCTGGAACTGCACCCATAGCTAAGAGACCATACAGGATGCCCGTCAACGAGTTAGTTGAACTAAAGAAGCAAATTCAAGAACAGTTGGAGAAGGGTTTTATCCGTCCAAGTTCGTCACCATGGGGAGCCCCGATACTCTTCGTGGACAAGAAGGACGGAACCCAAAGAATGTGCGTGGACTACAGGTCTCTCAACGAGGTAACAATCAAGAATAAATACCCTCTGCCCCGTATAGAGGACCTGTTCGATCAAATGAAAGGAGCCCAAGTGTTCTCCAAGATTGATCTTCGGTCGGGATATTTCCAGCTGAAGATTAAGCCCTCCGATATACCTAAGACAGCCTTTCGGACACGGTATGGTTCATATGAATATACCGTTATGTCTTTTGGATTGACAAATGCACCCGCATACTTCATGTACCTTATGAACAAGGTTTTCATGGAGTACTTGGACAAGTTCGTCGTGGTTTTCATCGACGACATTATGGTGTATTCAAAAAGTAAGGAGGAGCATGAAGAACATCTGAGATTGACCTTGCAGAAGTTGCGCGAGCATCAGTTGTATGCCAAGCTCAACAAGTGTCAATTTTGGCTAAAGGAAATATCCTTCCTAGGCCACATCATCTCCAAGGAAGGGGTATCGGTTGATCCTAGAAAGGTGAGGGATGTTCTGAAGTGGGACCAACCGAGGAGCGTGAGGGATATTCAGAGTTTCCTTGGGATGGCAGGATACTATCGGCGCTTCATTAAAGACTTCTCTAAGATAGCAAAACCTATGACGGAGTTGCTAATGAAGGGAAAAGTCTTTTAATGGACACAAGCCTGTCAAGAAAGTTTTGAGGAACTCAAGAAAAGGCTAACCACAGCACCAGTTCTGGTATTGCCAGACGTAAGCAAGAGCTTTGACATATATTGTGACGCATCCAGACAAGGGCTCGGATGTGTGCTCATGCAGGAAGGACAAGTGGTAGCCTATGCCTCACGACAATTAAAGAAGCATGAGCTTAATTATCCTACACATGATTTGGAGTTAGCAGCAGTGGTGCATGCATTGAAGATTTGGAGACATTATATCCTTGGTCATCGATGTGAGATCTATACGGATCATAAAAGCCTCAAGTACATATTTACACAAACGGACTTGAATTTGAGGCAACGTCGATGGTTAGAACTTATAAAGGATTATGATGTGGGAATCAACTACCACCCCGGGAAGGCCAATGTGGTCGCTGACGCATTGAGCAGAAAGGGAGCATGCCACCAACTCATGGTTCGGGAGCTACCACCCGAACTTCGAAAGGAGTTCGAACGGTTACACCTCGGATTCTTGAATAACGTAGAGATAGTAGAGATCCACTCCCCATTGGAGCAAGAAATAAGAAAGGGTCAAGCAACGGACGAGGGGATCAAGGAGATCAAGGAAAGAATCCGACAAGGGATAGAAAAGGATTTCAAGGAGAATGAAAAGGATACGCTTTGGCTAGGAAAAAGGATTTGTGTGCCAAACATAAGACACCTTCGCGACATGATATTGAAGGAGGCACATGATTCACCCTATTCCATACATCCAGGGAGCACTAAAATGTACAAGGACTTGAAAACTTGCTATTGGTGGGATGGTATGAAGAGGGATATAGCCGAATACGTTGCCCTATGCGACACATGCCAACGGGTAAAGGCCGAACATCAAAAACCCGCTGGATTGTTGCAACCCTTGAAAATACCTGAATGGAAATGGGAGGACATCAGTATGGACTTTATTGTCGGATTGCCAAGAACTCAGTCAAGATACGACTCTATCTGGGTCATTGTGGACCAGTTGACGAAAACCGCCCATTTTCTTCCGGTAAAGACCAGTTACAACGTTACACAGTTGGCAGAATTGTACATAGAGCAGATCGTGTGTCGTCATGGAGTTCCGAAGAGGATAGTCTCAGATCGAGGTTCCCAGTTTACCTCTAGATTCTGGAGGAAGCTGCAGAAAGCCATGGGTACACGACTGGATTTTAGCTCCGCCTATCACCCACAAACAGATGGGCAAACCGAGAGGACGAACCAAATTTTGGAGGACATGCTGAGAGCTTGCGCCTTGAAACGTGGGCGTAGTTGGGATAGGAGTTTACCGTATGCCGAGTTCTCCTATAACAACAGCTATCAAGCTAGCTTGAAGATGTCGCCTTTCGAAGCCTTATATGGTAGACGGTTTAGGACGCCACTGTTCTGGAACGAGACTGGAGAGAACCAGGTGTTTGGACCCGAAGTACTACAAGAGGCTGAAAAGCAAGTCCAAACGATACGGGAGAACTTAAAGGCTGCTCAGTCACGACAGAAAGGCTATGCGGACAATAGGCGTAGGAAGTTGACCTTTGAAGTTGGAGACTTCGTATACCTTAAGGTATCGCCTATCCAAGGCCAACGACGTTTTAACGTCAAAGGCAAACTAGCGCCTCGCTACATCGGACCATTTAAGATTTTGGGTAAGCGAGGAGAAGTAGCCTATCAACTAGAGCTCCCAAACCACCTCTCCGACGTACATGACGTGTTTCATGTATCTCAGCTCAAGAAGTGCTTGAGAATACCAGAGGAACAAGTGTCAATGGGAGAACTTAAACTTCAAGAGGACCTGACTTACGCAGAACACCCTATCCGAATCTTGGACGTAAAAGAAAGGGTCACCCGAAACAAAGTGATTCGATGGTGCAAGGTACAATGGAGCAATCACACTGAAGCTGAAGCCACATGGGAGCGTGAAGAGGATATTAAGGCTGAATTCCCCTATCTATTTTCTACTAATGAATCTCGAGGGCGAGATTCAATTTAAGGGGGGTAGATTTGTGACACCCTCATCTCGGGTGTCAGCATATGTTCATGTTTATGAAGAAGAAAAACATTTTTAGAAAAGAGGGAACAGAAACAAGTATCAAAAGGATAGCCAGTAAAGCTCTCTAAGAGCGCCGAAGGCAACTTCCATGACCAGCAGACCACGTGGTGTGTTCGGAACTCATTCCCGAGAGATAGGGAGAGGTCCGACGCTAAACTGGATACGTGGCAGGCTCGGGGGTCACCTCCGCAATTGGAAAGAGGTCCGACCCTGTGGGACACGTGCTGCCGCGGAGATAGCCTCTGTGGAAGAAGCAAAGGCATTTTTCATAGGACACGTGTCATCCACGGAGCTAGTCCTCGCGGAAAAAAAAGAGGACCAGTCGCGCGGGATACGTGTCAATCTCGGAGCTCATCTCAGAGAAGTCCGGATCTATTGAACACGTGCCGCCACCGGAGCTTATCTCCGGAGGTCTGTCGCAGCTAAAACACGCGTCGACCTCGGGGCATGTCCCTGAGGAAAGGAGAGCGGAAAGACCGGCACCAACACGTGGCGTGCGTGGAGCTTACCTCCGAAGAAGAGGGAGGTCTCGCTCGTGACACGCGGCACAACCGAAGCTCGTCTCTGTGGAAGAAGAGATACTAGGCTCGGAAGGACACGTGGAGCTTCCGGAGCTTATCACCGCAGAGGTAACGAGTCTGGAGCGGTTTTTTACGCGTAAAGATACCAGTACGCAACGAAAACCGATCCAAACTCCACAATGTTACCAAAGATAAGACGTCGGGATCCAACAAGATCTGAATAAGACTTTTATTCGGGATCCAATTAGATTAGGACTCTTCTCTTCTCGATTATAAATAGAACCCGAAACCTCTGGCCGAAACCACGAACTTCTCTTTCAACTCCTGAGCCGACGACTTAGCGCTTTAGCCCTAACTCGCCGAGCAAAACATCGCCGAAAGCACAACAAGGGAGATCATCGGAGAAGAACCAAGCGGTCTGAGGAGGACCTCGAAGACAAGAAGAGCGTGAGGTAGGACTTCAATACCACCTTACGACATCATGGTGTTCATCTCTTGCATCTGTTCTTCAATTCCTTTCGAACAGAAGCTTCCTCGTGGGCAGATCACTCGATGATCAGTTTGATCTAAAGACAAGATCATCGCCACGACCACCTTTGATCCGAACACCTCTGACCATGCAAGCCATGCAAGAATACGTACAGATCAATCTAATGAAACTAATCATAGGATAGCATGCATGTGCATCATCGCATCTAGTTTAGGGTTTTGTGCATGATATTGATTGCTGTGAATCTTGTATGCACGTGAATCCTACATAACAGGACAGGTTCAGGAAGCTGTCTACGACGAACTACAGCAACCAGGTTTTGAGAATCAAGAACAACCGGAACCGCAAGAACAAGGCAAGTGCTCCTTGACCATGTTGATCCTATGTTTTGGGTAAAACTATTTGGTTTTGCGAAAAGGTGTGTGTGCTGAGTCAAACATGATGGGAAAACCCTTTTTATAGGAGTTTACTAGTTTTGATTAAACCATCCTTGACGCCTGGGAAGTTTATGAGTCGGGTATGGTCTTTGCTTTATGCTTCGCTGAGTCCATGGGATTGGGAAGCGAGATAGATGTGTCTAGCTAACTGCATTCGTACTGATTATGAGTAACTGATGAGGTTAATAAACATGGAACGGAGGGAGATCTAGGCGAGCCTGGGTTTGTGAATGAGGTAGCATGAGAGGGTGGTTTTGCTTGCCGCAGATCTAAGGACCGGTTCATGCATGCACATGCCAGGATAACAGTGCCACCACAAGACCAAGTATGGGTGCGGCTTAGCTGAGTAATTAGGTAAGTTGCTAGAGTGTTATGGACTGTGGAAGGCGCGGGGAATGGGAGTCGAGTGAGGACTGCCCTGGGAACTGCATGGCACAAGAGGGGGCCTGTGGGTGGGAGAATTGGAGATTCTAGCCTGCCGGTGAAACCTTAGTGAGTCCATACATCTAGTAACCCATTTGTAAAGGCTATTTTGTGATCTCTTGACCATACACCGACGGTTGTGTACTGGTATAATGGAGGTTCTGCAGTCGCCGACGGGTGACGAAATCACAAACTTGTGGGTAAAGAGGTGCAAACTCTGCAGAGTCAAAAACTATAATGATAGCCGAGCTTACGGTCATGAGCACCTGGCTAAACTGCCATGATTAGATGGGATGTTTACTGGGATGGTTACGGGAATGGTTATTGGGAAGGTTCTTGATTATGGTTATTGATTATGGTTTGGTTTGGGACTGTGAGTCCGGGAGATGAGATGGTTGCATGACTGATGGGTCATGATATGAGATTGGTCTCGGTGCGAGACGCGGTTGTTTTATGAGGTGAAATGATAGCAAATACGAGGAGGTATTCGTGAGTATGAATAAAAGATTGGTTAATGTTCGGATGGAACACGGGAAGTGATGGAGGTATGTTGGTAATTTAATACATGCTGGGACTACATTCATCTAAAGTTAAGTTGCTGTTTTATCATGGTTTTATAAATTTGCTTTTCTGCAAATAAGCCTTTTATACCTACCTTGTTTATGAGCTGCATATCATGTGTTACTCCCGCACTTGCTGAGTACATCATTGTGCTCAAACTTGCATTATTATTTCTTCATCAACAGCAAGAGAAGACTACTATGAAGACCGAGTAGAGCATTATGGCGTGTGATCTGTTCTCAACCTTGCCTGTGGAGGGAGTAGAGATGGAGCCACTTCTGCTTAGTTTTGCTTCCGCATTAGTTTTTACTTCCACATTTAAATAAAGATTTCCGCTGCATAGAAATAAGGACTTCCGCTGTGAGCATGAGTCCAAGACTCATGAAGTGTTGTAATAAACTCTGTTATTCGTGGTAATATATAATCTGAATTCAGTTTGTGGAAAGTATGTGTATGTGTGATGAACATCCTGGGCACACATATGCATTAGTTCTCGGTTCCGTGGTTTTTCCACAGAATTGAGGGCGTCACATCCCTTGTGCAAGATTTGATGACCTAGGAATGGGAATTGAGGTCGAATTTGAGATTACCGTGCCGGAAGGTCGGTTTGTGCCCGCCGGAGAAAAACTTCCAAACTCTTTCTCGGTCGTTCAAGGCATGGCTGGAGCTTGGGAGGAGAGTAGCACGGTGCCTTGGCGCATCCAAGGGCGCCAATACTTGGGCGTGACAAGCGCTAGGATCAGCTGTCCATGGGAGCCTCCTCCTCGGTTCTTGGTCGGCTGTCGTGCGGACGCGGTGTTCCCGGGGTAGGAGAGTCGAAAACCGGTCGGTGGCGCGTCGAGGAGGGAGAGGGAGATGACCTGGTGCCATTTTGCTACCCACTAGCTTATGTACGCGTTCATTTGAGCCGGCTGCCGATCGATCGGGGATGGCGGTGGTGAGAGCGGCGCTCTGTTCGTGTGCTGTTCGTGAGGAGGAAGCCAAAGCACGATTGGCTCGGTCTGTGGAGAAGGGATTACGTCGAGGGAGGAGTGAAACGATCACACGGTTTGCCAGCGTGAGAGAGGAGCAGGAGGTGGCTCGGTAGCTGCTCTCGCGGTGGCACACGGTGAAGCCTCTGTTCTGCTCTAGTGGGAAGACTTAGCACTGAAGACTGCAGATCTTTTTGCAATTTTAACCTCCCCAATGACATGTGGGTCCCACAAGGCAGTCCCTCCTTATCCCTTAAATGATCTCCAAAATTTGGCAACTGACCAATTCAAATGTTTGGAGTTGAAAACTGAGCTGCATCTGGATAGTTGGACAAATTTCATCAAAATTCAAATGTGTATTTGAATTCTTTGCACATTTAAGTCATTTTTGGAAAAAGTATAGCAAACCCTTTCAAAAATTAATGAAACTTTGCCTACCCACTAATTTGGACCTAAAGAATCTAAATATGCAATCTGATTCTGGTGTTAGCTGCTGCAAATGAAGTTGATCACAACAGTTTGCATTCCTATTGTTGCCCTCATTTGAAATTTGAATTTGAACAATTTGAGTTTAAAAATCTGAATTTCATTCCCCCCTTGTACATGAGAGATTACACATAGGTTTCAAAATTACTTTGTCCCCCAACAATCAATTTATCCTAGGATACAGTGATGAGACACTCATGTGTGTCATCACATGTGGAAAAATTTAAACAAGTCCAAATTTTCATAACTCGAAACCAAATGGTGTTCAAACTTCAGGCCTGATGTATTCCAAATTTTTGGGACCTTTACATGCACTCCACCCGCACGCCTCGTGGTCGCAGCCCACCCTCGTCTGGTGCTACAATGCCACCCACCCGGCCGCTCGCGCCACGCCTTACAGTGTCGTCAAACGACAACCAGCTGCCGGTCGCCGCTCACCCGCTCAGGCCGCTCTCGCTCGAATGCCAGTGGGATTGAGATAAGGTCACAAGGAGATGGGACGGATGAAACGTCCCGTCCCATAAGATTGAAACTAAACATGTAATATTATGCCAGAAACAGAGTTCGGTACATAATATTACAACACAAGTGGAACCACAACCATACAGAGCATTGTTATAATGGCATACACTTTAGTACAACAATAATAAGAACTAACATAAGGATGACTAACGACATAAACACATGGACGACTAGCTCCTCCTCGTACATGGTTCCACGGTAACACCTTGGGTGTGGATGCGACCCTACTCGAAGTCCTCCGGGTTGAAGTCATGATCCTCTGAAGATATCAGCAACAGTTGAGTACAAAAGTACTCAACAAGCTCCATCTCGCCCTTCGGGAGAGGAATAAAACAAACATAGATGCAATGCACAACAATAAGAGTGATGCAACCTAATGCAACTAAATGCAACCAAATAACCCATCGAGAGACATCCCTCACCTCATCCTCACAACAGGTGGTTTCCTAGTTGTTAGGACCACACCATAACCTGTCCTATCCCGAGGACACGGCCGTTCGAACGGATTCTATGCTCTGCAGAGGTTGTACGCTGTACCCACACGCACGGACCATCAAAGACAACCCGTCATAACCGATGCCCAGTCGAAACATCACCCAGACCAGTCGTCCCCAACCCAGTGTCATGACTTATCTCAATATCTTCTCAGTTTTCACTCATAAATGCATATCTCTCTCTCCACCGTGAATGACTGTCGGGCTAGCCATCGGGGTTAGGCTAAGCCCCGCCCATACAGGATCATGTGGTCGTACTGAAGAAAGTTAGGTGAGATGTCAAAACAACTCGGTCCTTAAGGCTCACCAAGGCAGCCTCCATACTCAAACCACGAGCCTATCCTCTTGATAGTACTCAATGTAAGTCTACCACCACGGTAGCGCTACACCAACACTAACCCTTCTGCCCCGGTATCAACTTATGCTCTCCCCAACCGTGCAACATAAACAAGGCAACATCATCGTGCATAATCTCATGATATCAATATGCTGCAAAGAGAAACTAGTATGTTTACACTCTATCACTCAAATAACTCATGCACAACAATGCAAAGGCCTAATATACTGGCCACAATGGATGAACCTCACATAGGAGCAATATGATCAAAAAGGGGTTGATGGAACTTGCCTTCGCTACCGTCTGCGGCGTCGTGCTCTTGGTCACTTGGCTCCTCTGGGTTCTCTTCCGGCACTGATTCTACACCGCGCACAAGCAAATATACAAACAAAGCAAATATACATCATTCAGATTTGCTTGCATTAACTATATTATGATATTAGATGATTTTTAGAAGAAGAATCGGATTAAGTGGACTTTGTGTGTGGGTGAGATCTGGTCTAAGCCCGATCAAGTGGTTGCTTGGGTTTGGGCTCAAATAAGCAAGGGTAAACGGGAAGAGGTTGGCCAGAGAGTAAGAAATCAAACGCCGATGCTATGGCTCACTCAACTAAGCTGTCGATTTTGGGTAGGGGATATAGGAAGTAGGACAACTTCACGGAAGAGCGGCCATGCCGCGGGGTGGTTGTGGCCAAACCCGAGGAGGGGGATGACTCAGGAAGAAGAGTGGAGGTTGGGGTGCTCACCTTGGCCGTGGCTTGGCGGGGCTCGGCGAGGAGGGTTCCTTGTCGGAGATCGATGTTGGGGGAAGACCTGAACGCTACTGCTCAATGGGGCGGGGGAGAAAGTGAGCTCCCGAGCCCCTTTTATAGATGAAGGGGAAGGGATAGGGATGAAAGAGAGGTAGGTGAAGTGTAATTAATGCATGTTCTGGGAGCTTCTCGTGGAGTGGATAAGGATGGGGGAAGTAAGAGGTATGTGAGGGGTGGTCCTAGAGGCTTCTCGCAGAATGGATAAGGATAGGGGGAAGAGATATGTGAGGGATGGTTCCAGAAGCTTCTCGTGGAATGGATAAGGATGGAGGAGGAAGGGGTATGTGAGGGGTGATTCCGAAAGCTTCTCGTGGAATGGATAAGGATAAACGAAGAAGGGGTATGGGAGGGGTGACTCCGTAAGCTTCTCGTGAAATGGATAAGGATAGAGGAAGAAGGGGTATGTGAGGGGTGATTCCGGAAGTTTCTCATGAAATGGATAAGGATGGGGGAGGAAGAGGTGGGTGATGTGTGGTTCTAGAAGTTTCTCGTAGAATGGATGATGATGGGGGAAGAAGATGAAAAAAGGGGTTTGCCTTTAGGTAAAGGTAGAGGGGTGGTTGCACCAGTTTCGATGAAAGGCATATCTGAAATTGACCAAGAGTATGCGTAATATGTCTGGTGGTTAATTCTATAACCATGATTTATTAGCTTACAAAAAATGGGGCTTTACAGACCTACCCCACTTAGGATGAATCTCGTCCTCGAGATTCGAGTGGTCTGCAAAGAGATGGGGGAACTCTGTTCGCAATGCATCTTCTCTTTCCCAAGTAGCTTCGGCCTCCGAGTGTCTGCTCCACTGGACGCGACAAAGTGTGATGGTGTTTCTCCGTGTCCTTCAGGTGACTGTTTCCAAGATCTTTACTGGCACCTCCTGGTAGCGCAGATCATCTTGCAGGTCTAGGGTTTCTTGTGCCACCTGTTCCTCGGGAGCCCGTAGGCATTTTCCTAGCTGTGACATGTGGAAGACGTTGTGCACGCTTGACATTTCTTCAGGTAGCTGAATCTCATACGCTACTAATCCTACCATTTTTAGGGCTAAAAAAGGACCGATGTACCGTGGTGCCAACTTTTCACGTACTTGGAATCTGCGCGTGCCACGGATAGGAGATACTTTAAGGTACACATGATATCCATCTTGGAAACTGAGTTCACGCCTCCTCTTATCTTCGTAGCTTTTTCTGACGTGATTGGGCGGCCTTGATATTCACTCGAATCTCTGCTACCTTGTCCTCTGCTGCCAAGATGAAGTATGGTGGCTCCACAATGCGGTCCCCAACTTCTGACCACATGAGCGGGGTCCGACACTTCCTTCCATAGAGGGCTTCATACGGTGACATCTTGATGCTGGCCTGATAACTGTTGTTGTATTAGAACTCGACATACGGTAAACTGTCTTCCCAATCCTTGCCGTACGTGAGAATAGCGGCCCTCAACATGTCTTCCAAGATTTGGTTGATCCTCTCTGTCTGACCATCTGTCTGAGGGTAATATGCTGAACTAAAGTCCAACTTGGTACCAAGTGCCTTTTGAAGACTCCTCCAAAACCTTGACGTAAACTAAGTACCTCGATCTGAGACTATCCTCAAGGGTACTCCATGTAGTGTCACAATACGATCGATGAACAACCTGGCTAGCTTACTCCCATTGTAGGTAGTGCACACAGGAATAAAGTGTGCAACTTTAGTCAGACGGTCGACCACTACCCACACGGAGTCATTACCATTCTTGGTCCTTGGCGGGCCAGTGATGAAATCCATTCCTACCTAGTCCCATTTCCAAACGAGAATCGGTAAGGGCTGTAATAGGCCACCCGGCTTTTGATGCTCAGCTTTGACCCTTCTACAAACATCACAATAAGCCACAAATTTGGCTATGTCACCCTTCATGCCAACCCACCAATACTTCTGCTTAATATCCACGTACATCTTTGTGGCTCCATGGTGGATAGAGTAGGCAGAGTTATGAGCTTCATCCATTATCGTATTCTGATAGTGACCTTGTGAAGGCACACACAACCGTTTCTTGAACCACAATATTCCATCTCTATCAACTCTAAAGTCTGGTGCCTTGCCTTCGCCGGTTTGTTCCTTGATCTTCATTAACTTTTCATCCTCCTGTTGAGCCTTCTTAATCTGGTTATCCAAGACAGGGTGGACGCTAAGGTTGTAGTTGTAAGAGTGAGGTACAATACTTAGGTTCAACTTCATCATCTCCTCGCACAGTTGTGGTACTTGAGTCACAAGTGATGATAGTATGCTTTCCTGCTAAGAGCGTCTGCCACAACATTTGCTTTACCCGGGTGGTAGTGGATCTCCACATCATAATCCTTAATTAGTTCCAACCATCTTCGTTGTCTTAGGTTCAGATCAGGCTGGGTAAAGATATACTTGAGGCTCTTGTGGTTTGTGTAGATTTCACACTTGTTACCGATCAGATAGTGTCTCCAAATCTTAAGAGCATGCATTACCGCAGCCAATTCCAAGTCATGGGTTGGGTAGTTCTGCTCGTGCGGCCTTAACTGACGAGAGGCATAGGACACCACTCGTCCTTATTGCATTAACACACATCCTAGGCCATGTCTAGAAGCATCACAATAAATAACGAAGCTCTTGTGAATATCCGATAAGACTAAGACTAGGGATGTGGTTAGTCTTTCCTTCAACTCACGAAAACTCCACTCACAAGCTTCAGTCCACACAAACTTCTTATCCTTTTTGAGTAGTTCCATCAATGGTCGGGCTAGCTTGTAAAATCCTTTGATGAACCTCCGATAATAACCAGCCATACCCAGAAAACTACGAATCTCCGAGACCAAAGTTGGTTGCTTTCAAGATGACACAACTTTGACCTTCTCTGGATCAACTGCAACTCCCTCGGCTGTCAGCACATGCCCAAGAAAACTAACTTTCTGTAACCAAAACTTACATTTGTTGAACTTGGCATAAAGTTGATGGCTCCTGAGCCGGTCTAGAACAACACGCAGGTGTTGCGCGTGCTCTGCTTCGCTTCGTGAATAGACTAGAATGTCGTCGATGAAGACAACGAAAAACTTGTCCAACTCTTGCATGAACACCCAGTTCATTAGGTTCATGAAATAGGCAGGGGCGTTGGTTAATCCAAAAGACATCACTGTAAACTCGAACTGACCGTAGCGAGTCACAAATGATGTCTTAGGTATATCTTCAAACTTAATCCTCACTTGATGATATCCAGACCTCAAGTCAATCTTTGAGAAAAACTTGGCCCCCTTTACCTGGTCGAATAGATCATCTATCCGTGGTAGGGGGTATTTGTTCTTGGTGGTCACCGCATTAAGAGCTCGGTAATCTACACAGAGTCTCTTACTTCCATCATTTTTCTCTAGGAAGAGGACTGGTGTGCCCCCATGGTGATGCACTAGGCCTTATGTACCCTTTCTCTTGCAACTCATCTAACTGTTTCTTTAACTCGGCTAGTTCTGGTGCTGCCATTCTATAAGGCCTCTTAGCTAATGGGGAAGTTCCAGGAACCAGATCAATGGAGAACTCCGCTTCTCTTTCTGGCGGCATGATTGGCAACTCCTCAGGGAACACATCAACATACTCCTTAATCACTGGCACTTCCTGAGGTGTTTCCGCCTTCAAGTGATTTACTATTGGCTCTAACGGGTTGGACTTGACATGACATGTGACAATCTTCCCTTCATGGTTTCTCACTGTCACAGTCCTCTGTGCACAAGCTATACTCCCATTGCACTTGGCTAACCAATCCATACCGAGGATCACATCTATCCCACGGGAGTCAAGTACTGCTAGACTAACCAAGAACTCTACCCCACTTAGGTTTAAAGAGATGTTGTTAACTCCTAGGAGGCAAGGTATATAACCTCCTGGTGATCGAGTCATTAAGGGCCTCTTAAGGGCTACCATAGATATATCATGTGTCTCTACGAAGTGTGATGATATAAAAGAATGTGATGCACCAGAGTCAAATAGTACTGAAGCCAAAACTGACCGAACCAAGTACTCACCATGTAGAACTCCTGGTGCTGCATCTGCCTCTTTCGCATAGACGTGGTTTACTGTGGCCTTTTCAAATGTGTGTTGAGTCCTTGACGGCGCTCCACGGCTACCTCCAGCTGGATTCCTTGGTCCGTTAACTGAGTTGGAGATGGCAGATGGTGCTGGCTTAATCTTGTAAGGGCAGTTAACAGCAATTGCCCAGGCTCACAGCAGCTGAAACAAACCCTCTGGCGACCAGTCTGATTGACTCCAGACTACTGAGGACGGAATGAGCCATGTGATTTAGCAGGCTGTACTGGTTTCTTAAAGGTGGTGGTTGGTGCTTTGTAGGATACACCACTATGAGACATTTGCCCAAAGTAAATAGGTTGTTGGGTCTTCTGCATAAAGTAGTTCGGTTATTAGGCCCTCGGTACTGAATACACAGGTTGATTAGTCCTCTGAAGTTTCACCTGCTGGAAAACCTTCTTGTCCTAAAATTTCCTTTTCTTCTCCCGTATCTCATCTTCTATGTTCTTTTTCCGTAGTGATGTCCTTGTTAACCAGGTTACTGAAATCTAGATAAACAGATGCTTCAAGAAATTTCCTGATCTCAGTGTTTAATCCACGCAGAAAGGCTTCTTGCTTCTTCTCTTTTGTATCCACAGCGTGGGGGTCATAGCGGGATAACCCGGTGAACTTGTGTAGATACTCTGTCACGGTTAGACCCTTCTGTTTAAGGTTCATAAACTCTTCCCTCTTTAGCTTCACGATGCTACTTGGGATGTGTTGCTCTCTAAACAACTTCATAAACTCATCCCATATCATGGTCCTGGCATGTGGATGCATCTCGCTATAGCTATGCCACCACACTAAATCAGATCCTTTCAGTTGTTGGACTGCAAGCAGAACCTTATCTTGCTCATCTGCATGCACAACTTTGAGTTTCATCTCAATCTCTCTTAGCCAGTCATCCGCCTCAATAGGGTGCTCAGATCCAGAAAACTTGGGCGGGTTCATTCTGTTGAAGTCTGTGATCTGGTGATTGTTCTGCGGCGCTGGCTCATGGTTGTTGAGCCATTGTTGTTCCGAGCAGCCAGGGTGTTTGCCAGTATCTCGAGGAGCCGAGTCTGGCGGTCCAGAATGGCAGTCAAGTCACAGGTAGGTGCTTGGGGATGTGGTCGGACAGGTGCACTCTCCGCTGTCTCATGCTCATGAAGTGCAGGTGGAATCTCTCGTAGTCTCTAGTCCACCTCGTGTCCACTTTTGGCTCGAGCAGCGAGGCATCTGGTGGCAAGGGAATCGATGGGTTTAGATTTTCTTCTTATTATTATTACTATGGTGCATCATAATTAGTTATGCTTACTGTCTTTTATTATTGTTATTTTTACTATTTTACTATGTGTATCTAAATACACATATATAGTTTTATACCACACAATTCACGCAAACATCAAACATTGCAAGCAACACACCAATCATTCATTCATAAAGGCAAGCGGGTACAAGATACATAGCGCATGTCGTCCCTAGGTCCGTTCTCTTAAGGGTCAGCCAGGACCTCTGCCTGGCTACTGGGTCCTACATCCTGATCTTCAGGGTCTTCATTGGTCCCGCGAGGTGGGGTCGGAGGGGTAGGTGGCACAGGCTCACAAATCCTCCTACGGGGATTGGATAGGTGATATGTTGGAGTTCCTTCTAGGATTAGTGGCTCTGTCCCTACACCTGCCTGACGGTCCATCCGCTTGGCTTGGTCTACGAGGTAGATACCCCTAAGTTGTGGCGGTCAGCCTGCTCCCTAATGTTCTCCTCGGCCAAGGGGACATGACTTTCGGCGCTGGCAACTCGAGCTTCAGCCTGCGCTAGTGCTAGCTTAGCCTTTCGCCAGCGGGTCTACAATGTCTCAGCACGCTGGACGAGGGTCTTCATGCGCTGGTTCAGCTGGTCGCACAAGTCGTCGAGGCTCAATAAATAACCGGACATGGCAACAATGGTGGGGTCATCTTAGGTCGACCCGAGGCCTTCCAAGTTGTGAATCCTCGCCATCCATGCTGGACGACTACGATCTAGTGGTGGGAAGTACTTCATGGGTGTGGAACAAAATGCCAGTCAAACATGTGGCAAAGGTACTTCAGGGATTTATGGACCACCAATTGACACGTATCTTTTATGCGGCATCCAGTGGCGGAGACAGAATTCAAGAATACACAAGTTGAAGAGTATCTCGATGAAGAAGGAATAAAGAATGAGTTCTCGGCACCCTACTCTCCTCAATAAAACGGGGTGGTCGAAAGGAAGAACAGAACATTGATTGAAATGGCAAGAACAATGTTGGACGAATACAAGACATCAGATCGATTTTGGGCAGAAGCGATGAACACCGCTTATGCTACAAATCGGCTGTACCTTCACCGACTACTGAAGAAAACTCCATATGAGCTCCTTACTGGTAAAAAGCCTAATGTTTCTTATTTCAAAGTTTTTGGTTGTAAATGTTTTATTCTGAACAAGAAACCGAGGGCTTCGAAGTTCACTTCGAAGTCCGATGAAGGGTTCTTGCTCGGCTATTAATCGAATGCCTACGCCTATCGTGTCTTCAACAAGGTGTCCGGTCTTGTTGAAGTAGCACGTGACGTAGTGTTCGATGAAACTAACGGCTCACAAGTGGAGCAAGTCGATAAGTGTATGCTAGATAAAGAGGAAGCTCCATGTGAAGCGCTGAAGAAAATGGCACTTGGTGATATTCTACCACAAGAGCAAACGCAAGACTCAAATGCACAAGGTGAACCTCAACAAGGAAGCAATGATCAAGGGGGAGCTCTTACACAAGATCATGAAGATCAAGATAATCATGGAAGCAATGATCTAGGGGGAGACAATGAACATGAAGATGATGAAGAACAAGCAGCTACACAAGTTCCTCACCCAAGAGTACATCAGAGTGTGCAAAGAGATCATCCTGTCAACAATATCATTGGTGATATTGCTAAGGAAGCAACTACTAGATCTCGCGTTGCAAATTTCTGTGAATACTATTCTTTTGTCTCTTTTCTGGAACCATACAGGGTAGATGAAGCCTTAAGGGATCCAGACTGGGTGATTGCAATGCAAGAAGAATTGAACAACTTCAAAAGAAATGAAGTGTGGGAGCTGGTGGAAAGACCAAGGGTGAACATCGTTGGAACCAAATGGGTCTTTCGGAACAAGCAAGATGAACATGGAGTAGTAACAAGAAATAAAGCGAGGCTGGTGGCCAAGGGTTATTCTCAGGTCGAAGGTTTGGACTTCGACGAAACTTTCTCTCCCGTAGCTAGACTTGAGTCCATTCATATTTTATTGGCATATGCTACTCACCGTAATTTTAAGTTGTATCAAATGGACGTCAAAAGTGCCTTCCTCAACGGTCCGATAAAGGAGGAAGTTTATGTGGAGCAGCCACCAGGATTCGAAGACCAAGAGTATCCTAACCACATCTATAAACTACGTAAGGCTCTCTATGGCCTCAAACAAGCTCCTCGAGCTTGGTATGAGTGCCTTAGAGATTTTCTAACTCAAAATGGAGTCAAAATTGGTAAAGCTGACTATACACTCTTCACTAAACATTTTGATGATCATCTATTTGTATGTTAAATTTACGTTGATGATATTATCTTTGGATCCACTAACATGTCTTTTTGTGAGGAATTTAGCAAAATTATGACAGATAGGTTCGAGATGTCGATGATGGGCGAATTGAAGTTCTTCTTGGGATTCCAAGTGAAGCAACTGAGAGAAGGCACATTTATAAGCCAAACCAAATACACACAGGACATCCTCAAGAAATTCAATATGGACAAAGCCAAGCCCATCAAGACACCCATGGCAATCAACGGACATCTCGACCTCAATGAAGAAGGTCCAAATGTGGACCAAAAGGTATATAGGTCAATGATCGGCTCCTTACTTTACCTATGTGCATCTAGGCCAGATATTATGCTTAGCTTATGCATGTGTGCAAGGTTTCAAGTCGCACCTAAAGAGTGTCACTTAATAGCTGTAAAAAGAATCCTAAGGTATCTTGTGCACACACCTAACTTGGGCCTTTGGTATCCCAAAGGATCCAAGTTTAACTTGATAGGTTATTCCGATGCCGACTATGCAGGATGCAAAGTCGATAGAAAGAGCACTTCAGGGACTTGTCAATTTCTTGGCAGATCCCTAGTTTCTTGGTCATCTAAAAAGCAAAACTCTATTGCTCTTTCAACAGCGGAAGCAAAGTATGTTGCAGCTGGTAGTTGTTGTGCACAACTACTTTGGATGCGACAGACTCTTAGAGACTACGGCTACAATCTAAATCATATTCCGCTTCTATGTGATAATGAAGGCGCTATAAAAATTGCACACAACCCAATAGAGCACTCAAGAACTAAGCACATAGATATTCGTCATCAATTTCTTAGAGATCATTCATTAAAAGGTGACATTGAAATTTCACATGTTAGAACTGAAAAACAACTAGCAGATATCTTTACCAAACCATTAGATGAGAAAAGGTTTTGTGAGCTAAGAAATGAACTTAATATTCTTGACTCTTGAACGTGGCTTGAAATGTTGCATACCTGGTTGCAACCTCAAATGTTACATTTTATTGTAAAAACTGCTCCTCATCTCTTTTTCCTCTAAGAAAACTATTTTAATGAAGAAATCTTGCAAAATATGACCATTGTTTGATTGTTGCTTGCCTACTGGTCGTAATTACCAAGATTATTTGCAAAAATTAGTGTCCTTGGATCACTTTTAAACTTTACTATCTGTATCAGGTCTGTTGGAACCGGACTTGTCCGGTTGTCAACCGGACTAGTCCGGACAGACGATATAGTTAGGTTAACTCAGGGGCACCGGACTAGTCCGCTACCATGACCGGACTAGTCCGGTCAATCGCATATATAAGCGTTTGGCCGGCCCAGACCCCTCCTTCTCCACTCATAAGCATTTGGTCTCCCCTCCTCTCCTAAACCCTAGCTCCCAAAGTGATTTTCAGGTTGAGCCCTCAAACTCGAAGTTTTCTCCGTGGAAAATCCTCTCCTCGACGAGTGGATTCTCCTCTCCGGACTCATCCGGATAGATTCTTGCTCCTTCAACGTGAATCTTCAATTCTTGGTAAATTCCCCCCTAAAACCTAACTCTCAAACTTTTCTAATTCTAGCTCGTTTCCTTTGATTTCAAAAGGATGTACATTGCCTCCAGAGATGTATTCCTACTACTTTCCTGCCTTTGTGTCTTTAGATAGGAGATTTGATTCAAATGGAAATGTTAGGGTTCTTATGCTAGGCCGGACTAGTCCAGCGCGTAGATGCGGACAAGTCCGCACTCTGAAACCGGACAAGTCCTGTCTCTGACAGTTGAACCCCTACATTCCTATTTGAAGTCGACAATGAGTCCATTCGTATCTAATCCTTGAACTCCTTATCAGGCACCATGTCTTCAGGCTCAGATGACAGCTCTTTCCACCTTGATGAAGAGGTTCAACGTGGAAGAGTGAGGAAAGCCAAGGAGAGAGTGATGAAGAAAAGACATGATGTCAATGTCCACTCTCCACCTTCCGATGAAAATTTGCCTAAGAAGAGGAAGGTGATTGTGAAGAAGCCTCAAGGAAAGACTATTGCCGAGAGCTCCTCGGGACCTAAGAGGGCTCCCAATAAAGGGAAGGGGCTTGCTAGTGGCCCCATTGGGCCTCTGAAAATGAAAAATCCCATTCATCGCAACAGGCAACCTTCGAATAATGATTACACTCGAAAAGGGGGTGAACTAGCTGACAAGTTCAGAAAAGTAGAAGGGTATAATCAGCCCAGAGAGTCAGCTGACCCCAGATTTTGGAGTAATTTTCATGCTGACTACTATGAACATGTGTATCGGAAGATGAAGCATCCAGTTGTCGAAAGTCAGTGGGTTGATGTCGAAGTGTGTGGTCGACACTTCCCCCAGACCTGCTCTGGGCAGCCCGCGGAGGTTCTTTTTCAGAAGGGCTAGACACTTGCGGAGAGCTTCAGCGCTAGGGACGAGTGAGGGAGAAGCTTGACATGGCGAGTTTTACGTGGTTCAGGCCGCCGGAGCGTAAAACCCTACGTCCACGGTGAGCAGAGGTGCTCGCTGTATTGCTTGCTGCTCAGAACCGGAGTCCTGAGCTTGAGGGTGAATGATGTCTAGAGTGCGAGTTCACAGGGTTCGAACCCTTGATAACGTTGCCTACCCGAGCCTTTTATAGTCCAAGGCTCGAGTGGCTTACAAGGTGGGCCCGGGACCCGACAGGTGGTCCCTGGGAGATTGACAGCCGACTACCGTACCTGCAGTTATGCCCGTAGTTTTCTCTGGCGAAGGCTTCCGAGTCTTCGTTCTGCCGCCCTGCCCATGCCGCAAGCTAGTCGTAGTGGTTGATGATGGCAGGAGCGGCAGGGGATGTCTTGTTGCTGTGTTTATTGGCGGGCAGGCTCTGACACGGCGCGCCAGTCCGCGATGTGACTGGGCGCAACGGCACCTGACAGAGGCGTGCTCCGCGTCTCCGTGTCTTGGGAAGGCGCGGGCCTTGAATACCTTGTACGGGCAAGGTATGGCGCGTCTTTACGCCCGCTGCCTACCGCGCGGGGGCAGGCAGCGTTGTTCTGCTGGCCATGTGGCGGGCCCGGAGCTCTCCTCTAAGGAGAGGGAGATCCGGTCCCGTGGGACACGTGGAGTCCTCGAAGCTCTCCCCGCATGGGGGGGAGGTCCGGCTTCTGCTGGCCACGTGGCGGGCCCGGAGCTCTCCTCTGAGGAGAGGGAGGTCCGTCTCGCTGGACACATGGCGCCTTCGGAGCTCTCCCCGCGGAGGGGGAGGTCCGGCTCAGTTGGCTACGTGGCAAGTCCGGAGCTCTCCTCTGAGGAGAGGGAGGTCCGGCACTGCTGGCCACGTGGCGAGTCCGGAGCTCTCCTCTGTGGAGAGGGAGGTCCGACCCCGCTGGACACATGGCGCCTTCGGAGCTCTCCCTGCGGAGAAGGGCGAGGTCCTTAGGCATTTCCCCCTGTGCGCGAGGGTACCCCGTATAGAGGGTACCGACAGTGGCCCCGGGCCCATCTCGGGGGAGATAGCGAGCCCGAGGTGGGGCCTCCGTCTCTTCCGTTCCGTGCACTTTCTCTAAGTCCCGCATTGACCGTTGCCGGAGCACGAACAGTCGCGGGATCGTGGGAGCGTGAGCCCACTTGATGGTTGCTTTTACTGCGGCGGTTCCCAAGGCTGCCACTTTTGCATGTTGCGGCGCTTTTTCCGGGAACCGCCGAAGCGCCTTGTCGGCTTGTCTCCCTGGGAGACTGACTTCTTGGCCCGCCGCTTCAGCTGGACGACTTGGGTCCACTTGTCATCGACGCTTGGTCTTGGAGCCGAAGCGGTTGCCCAAGCGGCGTATTCGAAGAGTCTCGAATCGCTTTGAATCACACCTGGGAAGTGCGAAGGGAAGCCGCAACACGGGTAGGCTCCCCTTATAAAACTTCCCAGCGCTTGCACCTTCCTTGAGTTCCTGCGCCCTTGTCTTCTGCCATGGCTTCCAACCCACCTCCGGACGAGAAGTGCGCTCGATCCAGGGAGCCTGCACGCCGTGCTTCTGGAGATGGCGCCCCGTCCAGTGGCGACCCCAAGAGGTCTCGGGCTCATCATCCCGACGGGACTCCTCTTGAGCGACGACAGGCTGAAGGTTCCCAGGCGTCGCGTTCTCCCTCCTCAGGCGGTGGAGTCTCCGAGGAAACTGCTGATGCGTTGAGAAAGGCTTCAAGCGGTGGAGTCTCCAAGGAAGCTGCTGATGCGCCGAGGAGGGCTTCAGGCGGTGGAGTCTCCAAGGAAACTGCTGAAGCGCCGAGGGGGGGCTTCTGAAGTATCCCCTGCTCCGTTGGCGGCGACGGCGGGCTCTAGCGGTCCTCGCCGGCAGCCCACTGCGAGGTAGAGGAGCTCCTGGTCTCCCTTGGCTTCAGCCTGGAGATGACAGCGGCCCTTGCGCTGGAGGTGGCCGAGGTGATCCCTATGCTCGAGTCGCGGAGCGGGAGGAAACCGCCAGGGCTGAAGTTGTGAACGTGGCCGCCCTTGTAGCCTCTAGGTTCTGGAGCAGGCCAGAGGAATCCTAACCCTAGGACTTATATCTCTCTCCTCTTTTTTTATTGAGTCTGTAGTCCAGCTCATGGAGCCATGAACAAATAGACTCTTGTGACCTTTTGTGCCTGTTATGCTTTTGTCTTCTTCTTGGTTTCGCCTGGCCGAGCCCTTAGCTTTGCAAGGTACTTAGAGGCCTTCACCAATCTCGAAGCTCTGCACAGACACCTTCCTCGGGTCCTTGTTGTATTAAGGGCCCCAGAGGTCTCCGGAGCTCGCCCCATGAGGACGGGGAGGTCCGGATCTGCCGACCACATGGCGGCCCCGGAGCTCCCCTCTAAGGAGAGGGAGGTCCGGCCTCGTGGGACACGTGGGGCCTCCGGAGCTCACCCCTGCGGAGGGGGCGAGGCCCGGCTCTGCCGGCCACGTGGCGGGTCCGGAGCTACCCGCTGAGGAGAGGGGGGGCTCTGACCCCACCATATTCGTGGGGCCTCTCGAGCCCGCCCCTGCGATGGGGGCGGGTTCCGGATCTCTCGGTCTTGCGTGGTCCCGTAGCGGCCCCCTGGTAGGTGTGGCCAATTGCTCGGGTACTCCTACCATACTCCTGCGGGGAGCTAAGGCCGAAAGGTCCTGTACACAAGTAAGGGAAACATAATTCTCCTTGGGGCTCCCCCCTTCCCTATCTCATAGTCTTATTTGGCTTATGATCCTGATCCGGTGCACGGTGCTTGGGAACTTTAGTGCGCGACGTGCCGGGGGCTCGAGGCCCCCTGGCCATCGACAGGTACCTCAAACGCGACCGTCTTAGGCAGGATAGCAAATGCCGACTAGAGGTGAGAATGGGGAAAAGGGGGCTGAGTGTATGGTGAACATACCCAGGAAGTGCGGTCATAAAAATTAATACGTAATTTGAATGAGCACAAGGGAAGAGCAAAGTAGGACAGGTTCTTTCCCTATAAATTTTCATAGGAGGAAGGCAGGCTAAACATGGAGGCAGCGACCCGCCCCATTAAAAAGGGAAGCAAGACTCTACGCGCTTAGGGTTGGAACCAGGCCAAGCTGAACGTAGTCCTGGACCGTCCCCTGAGACTTAGCTGCTCCGAGCGCTGTTCCTGGACTCTATGGGATCTATTAAAAAGAAGAGATTGGCCTACTATTGCTCTAAGGGTAGAACTTACGGAGGTGTACGATGTTCCAGGGGTTCAGGAGCGGATCCCCATCCTCGGTGGAAAGGCGTACGCACCCGGGGCGGCACACTTTCGTGACTCGGAAGGGGCCTTCCCAGCTGGGGGAGAGTTTGTGGGTCCCTTCGCGAGAAAGTATGCGCCGCAACACCAGGTCGCCTTCCTGCAGCTCCCGGACACGCACAGACCTTTGGTGGTAGCGCTGGAGCGCTTGTCTGTATTGTGCGTTGCGGAGTGCTGCATGTAATCGGGCCTCGTCTACGAGGTCGATGTCTTCACGCCGGAGGTTGTCCTGCGCGGCTTCGTCGTAAGCTCGGACACGGTGAGACTTCATGGTGATCTCTGGGGAAGCACAGCCTCGGCTCCGTACACCATGAAGAAGGGTGTCTCTCCGGTGGCCCGGCTCTAGGATGTCCGGTTAGCCCATGGTATGCTTGGAAGCTCGTCCACCCACTTGGCGCCATGTTTCTTCAAGCCATCATAGGTGCGGGTCTTGAGGCCCCAAAGAATCTCGGCGTTGGCCCTCTCAACTTGTACATTGCTCTTTGGGTGAGCAACGGAGGCATAGCACACCTGGATACCGAGGTCTTCGCAGTATTCTTGGAACGCTGCGCTGGTGAACTGGGTCCCGTTGTTGGTGATGATTATGTTCGGGACCCCAAACCGGCAGACGATCGACTTAATGAACTTTATTGCGGATTGTATGTTGATGGTGACGAGGGGTGTGGCTTCTGGCCACTTGGTGAACTTGTCGATGGCGACGTAGAGATACCGGAATCCCCTGACGGCTCTGGGGAATGGTCCTAGGATGTCCAACCCCCATACGGCGAACGGCCATGAAGGCGGGATCATCTGTACCGCCTGAGCCGGTGTGTGGATCTGCTTGGCGTGGAACTGGCACGCCTTGCAGCTCTCGACCAGCTTGACGGCATCCTAGAGTGCTGTCGGCCAGTAGAAGCCATGCCGGAAGGCTTTACCGACAAGCGTGCGTGAGGAAGAGTGACTCCCACATTCGCCTCCATGGATCTCAGCGAGCAAGTCGCAGCCTTCCCACTAGGTTATGCACCGCAATAGGACGTGGTTGGCGCCACACCGATAGAGATCCCCTTCTACCAGCGCGTACCTCTTAGCCATGCGCACGATCATTCAGCGGATACACGTTCATTAGGGAGGATGTTGTCTTTCAAGTAGTGCCGGATCTCCGTGATCCATGCATCAGGTCTGACTTGAGCTTCTGGATCTTGAGCGCTGGGTTGCACGGAGTCCCCAGTGACGCTTACGATCCTTGGCGGCGTCCATGGCTGCAGGGCCGCCGGGACTGCCAGCTTTGAGGTGCCGGTCCAGCCCCCTTCGCCCAGCTCAGCAGGCCGGGCTGTGGGCCACAGCAACGTCCTCTCGAAGACTCATTCGGGCACAGGGGCTCCGGTGGAGGCCTTCGTTGAGAGGTCATCAGCTGCGGCATTGCCAGCGCGCGGTACATGGCGCAGGTCCAAGGCGAGGAAGTCTTTCTCCAACATCTGCATGTGGAGAAGATATGCAGCTAGCTGTTGGTCATTGCAGGAGCATTCACCCTTAACTTGCTTGACAACTAGCTGGGAGTCGCCCTGTGCCAACAACTGGCGAGCGCCCAAAGACAGGGCTGTCTTTAGGCCAAAGATGAGTGCTTCATACTCGGCCATGTTGTTGGTTGCCTTGAAATTGAGACGCACCATGTACCCAAACTGCTCCCCCAATGGCATGAGAAGCAGTACGCCGGCACTGGCCCCCTGCTTTCACGAGGAGCCGTCGAAGAAGAGCATCCAGTGAGTCCCGGTGAGGACCGAAGCTTGGTGCTTCAGTTCACCGTCTTCGTGGCCCCCTGGGTCAGTCTTCGTTGGCGTCCACTCAGCCATGAAGTCAGCCAACACTTGGCTCTTGACCGCATGGCGAGGAAGGAAGTCCAACTCAAACTCCGCCAGTTCCGCTGCCCACTTAGCCACATTGCCGGTCGCATGAGGGCTGTGGAGGATCGCCTTCAGCGGATAGGAGGTGACCACCGAGATCCGGTGGGCTTGAAAGTAGTGGAGGAGCTTCCTGGATGCTACGAGCACTGCATACAGCAGCTTGTGGACCTCCAGGTACCTTGTCTTGGCGTCGTGGAGGACTTCGCTGAAGTAGTAGACAGGCCTCTGGATGGTCCGGACCCTCCCTCCCGGGTCAGAGATGTCTTCATCCATTGGCTCAAGCCCACCGGAGGTAGGTGTGTCCGGGGAAGCTTTCGGGAGCTGAGACTCGAAAGCTCCTAGGCCGCCTTGGGCCTCCGGGGGGTCCCGCTGGTTTTTCGGGAGCTGAGGGAGGTCTCGTTGGACGTCCGGGAGGTCCCGTTGGACCTTCGGGAGCCTGTCGAGGAGGTCCGGGAGGCCGCCTTGGACCTCCGGAGTCTCTCGGTGCCTGTTTTTCGCTGTCGGAGCAGACTGTGGTGGCGAGAAGTCTGGCCGCTCGGCGACGAGGACCATGCTCACCACTTCGGTTGTCGCCGCGATGTAGAGCAACAAGTGCTCTTCGGGCTCGGGGGCTACCATGATAGGCAGGGTCGTCAGGAGTTGCTTCAGCTCCTGGAAAGCTTCTTCTGCTTCGTCGGTCCAAACAAATGGACCAGACTTGCGCCGGATCTTAAGGAAGGGGAGCGCTCGCTCCGCTAGCCTCGATATAAACCGACTCAGTGCGGCTAGGCATCCCGTGAGTTTTTGGACTTCCTTGATGTGGGCGGGAGGCCGCATCAGGTCGATGTCTTTGATCTTCTATGGGTTGGCCTCAATCCCTCGGTGTGAAACCAGGAATCCTAAGAGCTTTCCAGAGGATACGTCGAACACACACTTGTCGGGGTTCAGCTTGGTGCGCGTGGAGCACAGTTTGTCAAAGACTAAGGCCAGGTTATCTAACAAGGAAGAACTCTGCCTGACCTTGACAACAATGTCATTGACATACACTTCGACTAAGTCTCTTATTAATTCCCCAAAGGTTTTGTGCATAGCACATACAAAGGTGGGGAGAGCATTCTTTAGACCATAAGGCATAAAGACATAACAATACAAGCCGTCTACTGTGATGAAAGAAGTGTGTTCTTCATCTTCTCTAGACATAGGGATTTGATGAAAACCCGAGTAGGCGTCTAGGAAGCATAGCATATCACAGCCTGATGTAGAGTCTACTATTTGATCTATTCTAGGGAGAGGGAATGGATCTTTAGGACATGCCTTATTGAGACTGGTGTAGTCGGTGCACATCCGAAGCTTCCCGCCGGCCTTCGGGACTACGACGAGGTTCGCCAACCACCGAGGGTGGTGGACTTCCCGTATGAAGCCCGCGTCCAGCAGCTTCTTGATTTCTTCACGAATGAAGTTCTGCCGCTCAATGGACTACTTGCGGGGTTTCTGTTGGACTGGCCGGGCATCTGGGAAGATCTTCAGATGGTGCTCGATCACCTCCCTAGGGATCCCCGGCATCTACGACGGCTGCCACGCAAATACGTCGACGTTGTGCCGGAGGAAGGTGATGAGCGCGCCTTCCTATTTGCTATCCAGGCCCCCGGCTACCCGGGTGGTCTGGGCAGCATCGGCGCCGACTTGGACGACCTTCAGGGGGACGTCGCCCTTGTCGAGGGGTTGCACGCGGGGTGCTGCGGTAGAGGCACGGTAGCGTGCACTCGGGTGAAGCCGGTCCTGTTCTGCACTACCAAGGGCTGCTGCCTGAGCTGTTGCAAGTGTCTGGAGCTTTTCCAGGGCTGACACTGCAGCAGTGCGGTCTCCACGAATCCTGAGGACGCCCGTTGGTGTGGGCATCTTCAGGACAAGGTAGCCGTAGTGGGCTACTGCCATGAATCGGTATAGGGCTGGCCTGCCGATTATGGCGTTGAAGGGGAGGTCGATCTCCGCCACGTCGAACAGAATGTACTCTGTCCGATAGCTGTCCGGTGCCCCAAAGGTCACCGGAAGGCTGATGTTGCCGTAGGGTACGACTTGTCCCGGCCCTACCCCTAAGAACGGGCTCGATGGGGTGAGCTTGGCCATCGAGATCTGCAGCTTCTGGAAAGTTGCGCGGCTGATAAGGTTCAGCCCAGCCCCGCCATCTACCAGAACGTGGTACATCCTCAAGTTGGCGATGGTGGGCGCTACCACGAGCCGTAGTTGGCCGGCCCCAGCCATGTTCCTAGGGCAGTCGGTGGCATCAAAGCTGATGGGAGTTCCCATCCACTTGAGGTGCGGCGCAGCACTTGGGAGAGGCGCCACCGACGCTACCGCTCGGCGCAGAGTCTTAACCGCACTTCGGGTCGAGGGGTCAGCGGACCCACCGTAGATGACGTAGAGCTTCTTTCGATGCTCATCATCGCTGGAGCTGGAGTCCTCATGGTTGCGCACCACCTTCACGACGCGCTGAGGCTCCTGGAACCCCACTTGGTGGTCGACGTTGTCTGGGGCGTCGACCTTCTGCTTGCCCTCCCTTTGCTGGAAGGGTGGGGCATCAGTTCGCAGCTGCTTCCCTTTGCGGAAGCGCTCCGCGAGCTTCTGAATCTCCCGGCACTCGGCAGCAGTATGATGGCTGGTGCCATGCACGGGGCATAGCTCGCCTCGGTCACCATCTGGAGCTAGTGACTGTCGCTGCCTTTTGTCGGGGCATGGCCCCCGAGCTCCACTGGGTGCCGCTGCTGCGGCAACGGGAGCCGCGGCCGGTGGCTTCATCTTGCCACCGCCACGGTTCTTTATCTTCTTTCTGCCTCCATAGGAAGCAGCGCCAGATCCGGGCTGTCCTCCTGACTCGGAGGCTGGTAGAGAGTGCCAGTTCCGCCCTTCTGCTGCCCTGGCGCATTTGTCCGCCAGGCTAAAGAGCTCTGAGACGTCGCGAACCTCTCTGGTTGCGAGCTTCTCAAGCATCTTCTCGTCCCGGACACCCAGCCGGAACGCCACCACCACAGAAGCACTTTGAATGTGCAGGATGGTGTTGCGTACCTGAGAGAACTGCTGGATGAAGGAGCGCAGCGTCTCTCCAGGTTGTTGCTGGATGGCGTGGAGGTCGAGCTCCGTGCCAGGCCGGGTGTAGGAGTTGGCGGTGAACTGCCGGCAGAGCTCTCCCCAGGAGGTTATGGAACCTGGGGGGGTTCATGAGCCAAGACCGGGCTGGGCCGGTCAAGGCGACGGGGAAGTAGTTGGCCATGACGGCCTCGTCCCCTCCTGCAGCAACGATGGCGGTGGAGTAGATCTGGAGGAACTCCGCTGGGTTGACGCTGCCGTCGTACTTCTCGGGCAGGTGCGGCCGAAACTTGCGCGGCCACCTTGCGAAGCAAAGGTGGGGCGCCAGGGCCGCGCATCCTGCTCCTGTTGCTGCAGGCGTTGGTGCCGCGAACGCTTGGTTCGCTGCTGGCACTGCGTACCCCGGTATGGGCAAGGCTGCGCCATAGACCGGGGGTGCCGTTTGCAGGGCATATGGCTGGGGCATATGCTGCGTGGCGTATGCCTGGGGCAGAGATCGCGTGGCAAAAGTCTGTGCCTCAGGCAGGGTTGAGGCAGTCGACATGCTGTCGGTAGCCTCCTGGTTGCGACGCCTTTCTCGTCGTCGCTCGAGGAACACTCGGGCATCTTGGCCCAAGTGGCATCGTTCCAGCTCTGTCCTCAGGTCCGTCGATGGGAGCCTGGTGGAGCTGGAATCTGCCGTCTGCCCATCAACCGTTGGCGTGCGCGTCAGCGACACAGTCGGTTGGCCGGAACGTCGTCCCCGCCGAAGTCAAGGGTTTGCGGCGGCGACGACGAGATGGTCTACCTCGCGAATCCACTGCTGGGTCGCTGACCGAGGCGCATCCCCAGCAGGTGGATTGCGCAGTAGCGCTCTTCCTGCAGCTAGCGCGCCCCCGTTGGGGACGCTCAGCGCTGTAGAGGATCTCACGCTCGCTGGAGCCTGCGTTGTCAGAGTCGGCCGCTGGCTTCCAGCTTGCGCCGACACACTCCGTCCAGAGTGTGTCGAGACGTAGTCCCCGCTAGTCACGGTCCGCCGTGAACGCGGGGGCGGAGAGCTTGCCGCTGAAGGAAGCTTGGTCATCTTCGCCGGCAAAAGCTCGTCGCGCAAGGGAAAAGCCCCCTTCCTGGCGCGCCAAATGTCAAAGTGTGTGGTCGACACTTCCCCCAGACCTGCTCTGGGCAGCCCGCGGAGGTTCTTTTTCGGAGGGGCTAGACACTTGCGGAGAGCTTCAGCGTTAGGGACGAGTGAGGGAGAAGCTTGACACGGCGAGTTTTACGTGGTTCAGGCCGCCGGAGCATAAAACCCTACGTCCACGGTGAGCAGAGGTGCTCACTGTATTGCTTGCTGCTCAGAACCAGAGTCCTGAGCTTGAGGGTGAGTGATGTCTAGAGTGCGAGTTCACAGGGTTCGAACCCTTGCTAACGTTGCCTACCCGAGCCTTTTATAGTCCAAGGCTCGAGTGGCTTACAAGGTGGGCTCGGGACCCAATAGGTGGTCCCGGGGAGATTGCCTGCCGACTACCGTACCTGCAGTTATGCCGGTAGTTGTCTCTGGTGAAGGCTTCCTAGTCTTCGTCCTGCCGCCCTGCCCATGCCGCAAGCTAGTCGTAGTGGTTGATGATGGCAGGAGCGGCAGGGGATGTCTTGTTGCTGTGTTTATTGGCGGGCAGGCTCTGACAAGGCGCGCCAGTCCACGATGTGACTGGGCGCAACGGCACCTGACAGAGGTGTGCTCCATGTCTTGGGAAGGCGCGGGCCTTGAATACCTTGTACGGGCAAGGTATGGCGCGTCTTTATGCCCGCTGCCTACCGCGCGGGGGCAGGCAGCATTGTTCTGCTAGCCATGTGGCGGGCCCGGAGCTCTCCTCTGAGGAGAGGGAGATCCGGCCCTGCGGCACACGTGGAGTCCTCAGAGATCTCCCCGCGGGGGGGGGGGGGGGGAGGTCTGGCTTCTGCTGGCCACGTGGCGGGCCCAAAGCTCTCCTCTGAGGAGAGGGAGGTCCGGCTTCTACTGGCCACGTGGCAGGCCCGAAGCTCTCCTCTGAGGAGAGGGAGGTCCGGCCCGCTGGACATATGGCGCCTTCGGAGCTCTCCCCGTGGAGGGGTAGGTCCGGCTCAGTTCGCTACGTGGCAAGTCCGGAGCCCTCCTCTGAGGAGAGGGAGGTCCGGCCCTGCTGGCCACGTGGCGAGTCCGGAGCTCTCCTCTGTGGAGAGGGAGGTCTGGCCCCGCTGGACACATGGCGCCTTCGGAGCTCTCCCTGCGGAGAAGGGCGAGGTCCTTAGGCTCCCCTACCTAGCGCGCCAAATGTCGAAGTGTGTGGTCGACACTTCCCCCGGACCTACTCTGGGCAGCCCGCGGAGGTTCTTTTTCGGAGGGGCTAGACACTTGCGGAGAGCTTCAGCGTTAGGGACAAGTGAGGGAGAAGCTTGACACGGCGAGTTTTACGTTGTTCAGGCCGCCGGAGCATAAAACTCTACGTCCACGGTGAGCAGAGGTGCTCGCTGTATTGCTTGCTGCTCAGAACCGGAGTCCTGAGCTTGAGGGTGAGTGATGTCTAGAGTGCGAGTTCACAGGGTTCGAACCCTTGCTAATGTTGCCTACCCGAGCCTTTTATAGTCCAAGGCTCGAGTGGCTTACAAGGTGGGCCCGGGACCCGACAGGTGGTCCCGGGGAGATTGCCTGCCGACTACCGTACCTGCATTTATGTCGGTAGTTGTCTCTGGCGAAGGCTTCCGAGTCTTCGTTCTGCCGCCCTGCCCATGCCGCAAGCTAGTCGTAGTGGTTGATGATGGCAGGAGCGGCAGGGGATGTCTTGTTGCTGTGTTTATTGGCGGGCAGGCTCTGACACGGCGCGCCAGTCCGCGATGTGACTGGGTGCAATGGCACCTGACAGAGGCGTGCTCCGCGTCTTGGGAAGGCGCGGGCCTTGAATACCTTGTACGGACAAGGTATGGCACGTCTTTACGCCACTGCATACCGCGCGGGGGCAGGCAGCGTTGTTCTGCTGGCCACGTGGCGAGCCCGGAGCTCTCCTCTAAGGAGAGGGAGATCCGGTCCCGCGGGACACGTGGAGTCCTCGGAGCTCTCCCCGCAGGGGGGGGGGGGAGGTCCGGCTTCTGCTGGCCACGTGGCAGGCCCGGAGCTCTCCTCTGAGAAGAGGGAGGTCCAGCCCACTGGACACGTGGCGCCTTCGGAGCTCTCCCCGCGGAGGGGGAGGTCCGACTCAGTTGGCTACGTGGCAAGTCCGGAGCTCTCCTCTGAGGAGAGGGAGGTCCGGCCCTACTGGCCACGTGGCGAGTCCGGAGCTCTCCTCTGTGGAGAGAGAGGTCCGGCCCCGCTAGACACGTGGCGCCTTCGGAGCTCTCCCTGCGGAGAAGGGCGAGGTCCTTAGGCATTTCCCCCTGTGCGCGAGGGTACCCCGTATCGAGGGTACCGACAGTTGATATTGCTTATCTTCAGTCCAAGAGATGTCAAGCTTATCAGGAGGTTGTGACAGCCCTCGAGCTTCACGGGCTGAAAGAACTATTCTCCTTCCAGGGTGACTGGAATGATGAAGTCATCACGCAAATCTACTCTACTCTCTACTTCGCTCGTGATGACAACGACAGGATGATTTGGATGACACATGGGTCTCAGTACAGTGTCACCTATGAAGAATTCGCAAGAATCCTTCATCTTGAGCATACCTTGGACAATGAACTTGTAATTCACAACCTCAAACCACTGGAGAAAGATCATCTGGACTTTCTCTATGATACACGAATGCCATTCAAGCCTCCAACCACTAAATACATGAAGCCTTTCTTTGTAGTTCTCAATCGGATATTGAGAAAGACTATAGCTCCCAAAGAGGGAGATGCAGGGATTGTTCAGGGCACCCTCAGAACCTTGATGAGGGTCATAAGCAAGAAGAGGACATTCAATGTGTTTGAGTACATTTACAATGACATTGTCAATATCTATATCAATCCCATCCGGTCTTGCGGCTATGCACCCTACATAATGTTCATGATTGAAAAAGTGACAGGACTGGAGTTTGTAAAGGATGTGCCTCGCACTAGACTTAGGCCCCAGAAGCCCACTAAATATTCTGCTCCTTCTGCTCCTGTCTCACCCGGAGAAGAAAGAAGGTCCAAGAGAGCTCAAGAGGAGACAAGATCTGAGGCTGCAGCTACCACTCATGCAACCTCATCTACTCGAGAATCCTCAAGTGGCATCTTCAAGATGCTATCTTCTATCTTTGCCTCTTGCCGCAAAGTTGAAGTTAAGCAACATGAAGAGAGATTGGCCAGAAAGAAGCATCAAAGATATGTAAAAGCCAATATCCAGGTCATCTGTGCCAAACTGGAAATTGAGCCACAAGGGTCACTTGAGGTTTCTGAGGACTCAGCTGAAGACTTCACTGAAATGCCAGCATTCACTGATCAAGAGTTGAGCTCCTTTGGGTTTGGTGGTGGTTCAGCTGCTAACCCTCTACATGGTCAAGATGATGAAGATCAAGGTGAAGAGGAAGATGAAGATAGGACTGAGAGTGAAAGTGGGAACGGCGATGAGTGATTCCACTCGATTTTTCCCTTTTTGGTGCCTTGATGCCAAAGGGGGAGAGATTGAGACTAGAATAGCTATCTAGGATAAGTTATTAAGGACTTGTGATCGAGGACTTGTACTTATTTTTAAAAACTATTGTAATTTGACTATTCACCTTATGTGTGATGCTTCATAGTATTGTGATGCTTACATCTATGGTTGTTATCTTTTATCCTCGTTCATCACATTTTTGTTGATCACACACTTGTTAGGCACCCCACCATAAGGTGTGCGTATATGAGAGAAGTTTTTCTTGTTAGTTATTCATTATTCTCATATATGCACACTTTATGAAAAATCAATTTTTTCTTCTTAATTGTGATATCTCAAATGGTTGTCATCAATCACCAAAAAGGGGGAGATTGAAAGTGCATCTAGGGTATCCCTTGTGGATTTTGGAGAATTGATGACAAGCATATGAGATCCTAATGAAATTATTGAGATGATTGCAGGACAAACAAAGTGAACTAACTCGGTGCACACAAAAAGGTGAAAAATAGAGTGGTGTCCGAAAAGGAAGACTTTAATGGAACTTAGAAGAGCAAAGTAGATTTAAATGTATAGGGTGTGTGTGAGAGACACATCCCAAGAGCTCATGACTTTGCGTAAGGGTAAGGGGTTTAAAAATCAACTAAAATTCACTGGACACCGGACTAGTCCGTTCATGGACCGGACTAGTCCGGTCAGCTTACTGGAATGCACCGGACAAGTCCAGTTTTAGACCGGACTAGTCCGCTCATGTTTCTGTTGTCCTCTTTAGAGGACTGTGGACTAGTCCGCTAAACTTTCTGGAACCCCACTTCACATAGCACCGGACAAGTCCGAACATACACCGGACTAGTCCGGTATTAGGTTTTACAACGATAACTTTTTTGGAAACCATATAAATTGGTGATCCACGGCCTTCCAACAAAGTGACACGACTCACACTGCTAGAAACTCAAACCCTAGCGCCGCCACCTGTCCCAAGAGCCCAAAAACACATCCCCCCTCACACATCTAAGGTGCGAAAAAGGTGAAAATCAATTAAACACTTGGATTTGGAATTGGGAGATCGTCGTTCCTTCGTTGTGAGCTCTTGGGGTTTGATCTCTCTACACTCATATTCTGCATTGTAATCTTTTTTAGTGTTTTTCATCGCTTTTTCATTGTAATTCTCGTGGGAGCCCTCAACGTGTGAGGTTGCCCCACAAACTCGGTGATTACCCGTGCTAGTGGAGTCAAGTCGGCCTTGTGTGGTGACTTCAAGAGGGAAAGGGTTAGAGACCCGGCTCTATGTGAGCTTCCTCAACGAGGACGTAGATCTCTTGGTGAGATCGAACCTCGGTAAAATCTGTGTCTCGCGTGCCTCTTTATTTTTGTTGATTAGAACATCTAGTTGCTAAACTTCATAATTTGAATTGCTAAGTTTCATTCATGGGCATAATCACACCTCACATTGTAAACTCAAAATAAAATAATTGTTGTTCTTATTTCCGCTGCTAAACAAGTTAATTTTCCTGAACAACACTTAATACAATCTACACACTTCAGGCACATCGGACTAGTCCGCTCACACAACCGGACTAGTCCAGTCAAGCAAGTTTTTGACAACTACATTAAGTGTGCAGGAAACTCTGTAAGGCCTATTCACCCCCCCTCTAGGCCACATTCAATATGTAGAACATCAAAAACGGAGTCCGTATGCATCCTGGGCGTCTGTTTTAAGATGTACTGCTCCTGGACTCTAAGTTGAACTCGAGTCCGAGTTGGTGACTGTTTCCATCAACTTGTGGACGTCCCATCTGATTCTCCACGTCCCAAAATCATCCTCCCTTTACTTTTTGATCATGTCCATGGTTCCTAATAACAATTAAATCATTCAATAGCAATCCATTTTCAAAATCACATGGGTAGGAAGTTAGGAATGAGTTCAACTGCTGATTTAGTAACCGTGCTCGTCCTCTTGTGATTGGTCCTTGTATATCAATGTGAGTATCCACTGTTGTGATGTCCTCATCATCCTCCCCCTCTTGAATTGGAGTCGTCCTCGAGTCAAGATCATCTTCTTTCCCCAAGTATGGTCGTAAATCTGAAATGTTAAATGTGGGACTAACCCCAAAATCAGGAGGCAACTCAAGTTTATGTGCATTGTCATTGATCTTTTCAACAATCTTAAAAGGACCAGTAGCTCGTGGCATAAGTTTAGATTTTCTCAAGTGAGGAAATAGTTCTTTTCTCAAATGTAGCCATACCAAGTCCCCTGGTTCAAGTTTTACTTCTTTTCTACCTTTACTACCAGAAATTCTATACTTCTCATTCATCCTTTCAATATTTTTCTTTGTAGTTTCATGCATCTTAAGAATGAATTCAGATCGTTGTGTAGCATCCAAATTTATAGTTTCAGAAGGAGGCAAAGGTAATAAATCAATAGGAGCACGGGGATTGAAACCATACACTACCTAGAATGGGCTTACCTTTGTAGTAGAGTGAACTGACCTGTTGTAAGCAAATTCTATATGTGGTAAACAATCCTCCCAACCCTTTAAATTTGTTTTTAAAACAGCCCGCAACATAGTGGATAGAGTACGATTTACTACGTCAGTTTGTCCATCGGTTTGTGGGTGACATGTGGTTGAAAACAGCAGCTTGGTACCCAATTTATACCATAAAGTTCTCCAAAAATGACTTAAAAATTTTGCATCACGATCAGAAACAATGGTATTTGGCACACCATGTAAACGAATAATTTCCGTCATAAACAAATCATCAATGTGTGAGGCATTATCATTCTTATGACAAGATATGAAATGTACCATTTTGGAGAAACGATCAACAACCACAAAAATATTATCCCTCCCCCTCTTAGTCCTAGGCAATCCCAAAACAAAATCCATGGAAATATTCTGCCAAGGTACACTAGGAACAGGAAGAGGCATATAAAGACCATGTGGGTTAAGTCGAGACTTAGCTTTATTACAAGTAGTGCATCGTGACACGTAGGGCTCGACATCACGTCTCATCTTTGGCCAAAAGAAGTGTGTGGCCAGCACATCCTCAGTTTTCTTTACTCCAAAATGTCCCATCAAACCTCCTCCATGTGCTTCCTGCAAAATTAATAGGCGAACGGAACTAGCAGGAACACATAGCTTGTTAGCACGATAGAGGAGGCCCTCCCGTAGTACATATTTATTCCAAGATCTTCCTTCTTTACAATTTTCAAAGGCATCTTTGAAGTCCAAATCAGTAGGATATAATCCTTTTATTGTTTCCAAACCAAATATTTTATGATCAAGTTGGGACAGCATGGTGTAACGTCTAGATAATGCATCTGCAATAACATTCTTCTTCCCTTTCTTATGCTTAATGATGTACGGAAGCGATTCTATGAACTCAATCCATTTAGCATGTCGTTTATTCAGACTGGTTTGACACTTAAGATACCTCAAAGATTCATGATCGGAATGTATGATGAACTCCTTAGACCACAGGTAATGTTGCCAAGTTTGTAGAACTCACACTAAGGCATACAATTCCTTATCATAAGTAGAATAATTCAGAGAAGGACCATGCAATTTTTCACTAAAGAATGCAACGGGTTTACCTCGTTGTATGAGAACACCTCCAATACCAATGCTGCTTGCATTACATTCTAGCTCAAATGTCTTGTCAAAATCAGGAAGTTGTAGCAATGGTGCTTGTGTAAGCTTTGATTTGAGAACATCAAAAGCTTGTTGCTGCTGTTTGCCCCATCGAAACTGCACTTCCTTCTTCGTAAGTTCATGGAGAGGTGCTGCAATGGTGCTGAAATCCCGCACAAAGCGTCGATAAAAACCTGCAAGACCAAGAAAACTACGCACCTGCGTGACGGTCGATGGAGTTGGCCAGCTAGTGATCGCCACAATTTTTGCCTCATCCATCTCAATTCCCTGCGATGAAACAACATATCCAAGAAACGAAACTCGATTGGTGCAAAACACGCACTTTTTGAGGTTACCAAACAAACGTGCATCTCTCAAGACACTGAAAACAGCACGTAAGTGATTAAGATGTTCGTCATATAACTTGTTATAAATGAGGATATCATCGAAGTAAACCACCACAAATTTTCCAATAAAAGGACGTAAAACCTCGTTCATTAATCGCATAAAAGTGCTAGGTGCATTAGTTAAACCAAAAGGCATTACTAACCACTCATAAAGTCCAAACTTGGTTTTAAATGCAGTTTTCCATTCATCTCCTAGTGCCATTCTAATTTGGTGGTAACCACTACGCAAGTCAATTTTTGTGAAAATAATAGCACCACTCAATTCATTAAGCATGTCATCTAAGCGAGGAATAGGATAATGATACCAAATAGTGATGTTATTAATCGCTCTACAATCAACACACATGCGCTAGCTACCATCTTTTTAGGACTAAGCCTTTCACGAATATACCCACAGTTCAAAAGATCTTAAGCTTATCGCTGAATTTCCCTTGTCTCTTCCAGAATCGCCCTGTACGCCGCACGATTTGGCAAACTTGCCCCTGGAATCAAGTCGATCTTATGTTCAATGCCCCTCATAGGTGGTAATCCAGGGGGTATCTTGGGGGAAACACTTCCGCAAAATCCTGCAAAAGGTTAGCAACAGCAGGGGGCAATGCAATGGACACTTCATGAATTGAAAACAAGGCTTCTTTGCATACTAAAGCGTAGTACATCCCCTTGGTATTAAATAAATCAGCAAGGTCAGATTTAGTTGTGAGCAACGAAGGTGATTTTAACTTAATTACTTGCTGTTTTTAAGAGTCCAGTGATTTTGTTGCCTTATCATCACGTGTTTTAATTTCTCAAAATGTACAATTTCAGCAGGAGTCATAGGAAGCAAAGTGATTTTCTTTCCTTTATGCATCAGAGTATATTTATTAGTTCTACCATGATGAATAGTATCCGCATCAAATTCCCAAGGACGTCCCAAATAAAAGAGAACAAGTATCTATAGGTACGACATCAAAATCAGCAAAATCATGGTAAGAACCAATCCAAAAATGTACCCTCGCTGTTTGTGTGTCACACCCGGTTTTTCCGAAGAACAACCAAGTGAATATCACATGTATGCCAGGATCATTTTCTCATACATGTGATGACAAATAGTGAAGCATCATTTATTACAAGCCAGGTATCGAATATAAGTAAGTCTTACATAGTAAATGTCTCGATGGACAATAATAAGTTCATCACAAGTAAATAAACTAGCAGCGGAATATTATTCTTTAGGGCTCCATCACAGGCGTTGCCCGGGGTCTTCATGAACCTAAAAACCTTCCTCGGGTCCAAAATCTTGGTCATTATACACCACCTCATTATCTTGACCTGAGCAGCAATATAAACCAACAAATATGCAAGGTTGAGTACCAATGGTACTCAGCAAGTGTGGGAAAATTTTATCATGCATGGCTAGAACAAGGAGAGGTTGAACTCATGGTTAACGCACTACGCAATTAATACCTATCACCTTAGCTTATTAAGCACTTACATTACTACACAGGTGAAATGGTCCCAATCTCCCATCCCGTCATCATAATCCAATAACCATAACATCATTTCCAATGTTAAGCTCCCCGCTTAACTTCCAAAACCATCAATCCTCTAATCATGAATAAGTCCAAGCCGCTCTTGACCGTGAGCACGGCTGTCATGACAGTTTTGACTCTGCAGAGTTTGTACCACTGTACCCACATGTAGTGATTTCATCCCCCGTTGCCGGGTGGACTAAAAGAACCTCCATTATGCCAGTGGCCACGAACCACATTCACACTTCCCAGGTGTGTAGCCAGGAGATCACTACGAAGCCTTTACAAAGGGATTCCCGACGAGCGTGGGCCCACTGAGGTTTCACCCCTAACAGCATACAAGAGGCTCCAACCCCGCTGCAGTGGCCCCCTCTTGAGCCTTGCGGTTCATATGGTAGTCCAGCTGACACCTACTCCCCGCACCATCCAACACACCCATACTACGCCGGGGATACACCTAATTAATTGGCCAAGCTGCCCCATCTCAGCATGTGGTTGGCACGGTAAAGCCAGGTTACATGCTCCATGAACCGGTCCTTAGGATCCAGGCAAGTACTAAACACAAACCCAAGTCTCGTGCACCCAGCACACAACCAAAACATCCAACTTGCCATGATCCCTACCTCTACATAACTCACAATAGCTCATTCAAGAGTATGGTATAATAAACTGATGATCTCATATCCCAAATATCCCAGTCTAAGCATGGCTAAGCATATGCATGTAAATATATGACAAAATAAATCCCAACCCAAGCTACAAGGAAACAAGGTAATGCAATTCTAGGGAAACTTTCCTAACATGGGTTTCATATTTCATTTGACAATGCAAATAATTCTATCTACACATCCTAGCATAGGATCAAAGTGGTCAAGGACACTTGCCTCCTTCTTGCTGCTCTTGAAATGGGTAGTCCTGATCTTGGAAAGGGATAACTTGCTCTTGAACAGGTTCTACTTCATATCATCACACATAGCAAAAGAAAAACAACAATCATAAGGCATAGTTCACACTTCTTACTTCATACAAACCACACATTCACATTTATAAAAGTTCTTTACCATTATATGTGTTGTGGTTACTTTATGTGTGTTGAGTTGTGGCTTGCATGCACTTTTAACCATGTGTATATGATTCCTACTTTTATGTCCACATTTATACTTACATACTATTTATATGAGTTTCCAATAAATTTCTTATATTCAACTACTACACCTTTTCACTACCAAGTGTGTATGAAAAGTATTTTTCTTCCCCATATGTGCCTTCATAATTTCTACCAACCCTAAACTGAACTCTTTGGATTTTTAAAAACTCCATTTATCATTTACTAGTTGCTATATTCTCAGATTTATATTCCTATGCATAATTGTGTATTTTATTATGAAATTAGTAATACACATCATCTAAACAATATAGGTTCTGGTCCTAAATAATTTAATAACATATTTTAACCTTGGCCTCTGATGTAAACTATTTCATAATTATTTTCCCTATTTTTCTATAACTATTCTTTACTTAAAAATATGTCCCTATACTAATAAATGTGAATAATAAATGAAACAGATTCATTTCAGCCCCAAAATATATTTTTATCTCACTCCAAAGTTTTCTAAGTATTGAGAAAGTTTTTAATTAATTTTGACAATTATGTTTGTCCCACTTTTTAATTTTTAAACACTAGTTACATATTCAATTTTCTAAATTAAATACTAAACAGGGCTAAAATAATGAACTCTCCCCATTACAGGGTCTATAATATTATTTTCAAAATTTCCAGGGGTCTAGCTACACTTATCAGAGGTGTTTTACCTAATTTTTATTAAGTCCAGGGGCTAAAACTGATTTTTAAATGAATTTACATGATTTTCTGGAGTTCCAGGGGCTAGATCTGAAGTTTCCGGGGCTAGCTCTCAATTCCAGAGAACCCCAGGGGGTAGCACGTAAGAATTCCAGTCTTTATAATGCGGGGCTGATGTGGACCGTCCGATTTTAAACCGACGGCTGAGATTATAACATCGAACCGGTACGCAGTGTTTTAAAGTCTACCGTGCGATTTAAAATAAACGGCGCACAAGCGGCCACGTCGCTCTGATCGAGCGCGGGCGGCGCTGCCGGCGGCGCACGGCGGCGGAAAGCGGTGATCTCGCCGGAAAGTTTCGGATCCTCGAGAATTCTGCCTAGAACTGTGATCTTATGGCCTAGATCGGTAGAGGGGAGGTCAGGGATCTCACCTCGGGGGTTTTCTTGAGCTCGGGGGTCCTGGAAAGTGATCGGCGGCGAGGTCCGAGGCAAAACCACGGCGAAGCTCGTCGGCGCTGTGTTTACACCGTAATTCTCCGAGTTTTCTGCACCTGCAAAGCTCCCCGGAGGCGGTGGATCAAGACCAGCGAGTTAGATCAGAGTTTCCGAGCTTAGATCGGCCAGAATTCACCGGCGAAGTCTCGGTGCTCACCGGAGTAAAAATCGGCGATCGCGTGGGAAAAACCGATCGGGGCTGGGGTTTTTATAGCCGGGGGAGGGCGGTGGGTCAGTTGTGATCGAGTTTGATTCTTCTGGGACCGGAATTCGGGTTGAGGGACGCGGTATTCCGATCGGTTAAGATCGCGCGCGCGCGGGAGAGTCCGGGGTCGCGGGGTTAGGGATGACAGGTGGGTCCCACCTGTCTGTGAGGGATAGCGCGGGCGCGCGGCTGCGGGCTGGCGCGGGGGAAATTGGGCCGGCTGGCGGGTTTCGGCCCACTGGCCTGTTTTTCCCGTTTTCTCTTTTTCTTTTTCCATTTCTTTTCTGTTTTGAGTCTAATTTGAATTCTAGTTTGAATTTGAATTTTTGCAAAACATGCAACACGTCCAAAAATTTTTAAATTCCCCTCTGAACATGGTTTAGGGTTTTGAATCAAAATTTGGGGTGTTACAGCTCTACCCCCCTTAAAAGAAATCTCGTCCTCGAGATTGGTGTTTCTAAGAAAACAATTCCGGAAATTGTGCCTTGAGCTCATCTTCCCGTTCCCAGGTGGCTTCCTCTTCTGAGTGATGCTTCCACTGCACCTTGCACATTCGGATTCTTTTATTTCTGGTGAGGCGTTCCATTGTCTCCAAAATCTTGTATGGTTGTTCGGCATAAGACAAATCTTCAGCTACATCCACTTCATTCATGGGTAACACCTCTTCAGGCGTCCTCAGACATTTCTTGAGTTGTGACACATGGAATACATTGTGTACATCCGATAGATGAACCGGTAACTCTATTTGGTACGCCACTTCGCCTTTTCTTTCCAACACTTGAAAGGGTCCGATGTATCGAGGTGACAACTTCCCTTTCACCTTGAACCGACAAAGTCCTCTGATAGGGGACACCTTGAGATAAACATAGTCTCCCACGTTGAAAACGAGCTCTCTTCTTCGTACATCAGCATAACTCTTCTGGCGTGTTTGTGCTATCCTCAAGTTGTTGCGAATCTCCCTCACCTTCGCCTCGGCTTCTTGTAGCACTTCTGGACCAAATACTTTACTTTCTCCTGTTTGGTTCCAAAATAGGGGAGTTCTGCACTTCCTTCCATACAAAGCTTCAAACGGTGACATTTGCATACTAGCTTGATAGCTGTTGTTATAGGAAAACTCCGCATACGGTAAGTTCTTGTCCCAACTCCTATTGTTTTTGAGTGCACATGCCCTTAACATATCTTCAAGGATCTGATTGGTTCTCTCCGTCTGCCCGTCAGTTTGGGGATGATAGGCAGAACTAAAGTTCAGATGGGTTTCCATGGTTTCATGCAACTTCTGCCAGAACCTTGAGGTGAATTGTGTCCCTCGATCCGACACAATCTTCTTTGGCACTCCATGGTAACACACGATCCTTGACATGTACAACTCTGCCAATTTGGATCCGCTGTAGCTTTCTTTCACAGGAATGAAATGAGCTACCTTGGTTAGCCGATCAATAATGACCCATATTGAATCATACCCGGATTGGGTCCTAGGCAATCCCACGACAAAATCCATGCTGATTTCTTCCCACTTCCATTCAGGCACTTTGAGTGGTTGCAATAATCCCGCGGGTCGTTGATGTTCTGCTTTCACCAACTGACATGTGTCACATAGGGCAACATGTTCCGCGACATCTCGCTTCATGCCATACCACCAATACCTGCTTTTGAGGTCCTGGTACATCTTCGTACTCCCAGGATGAATGGAATAGTCAGAATCGTGAGCCTCCTTCAAAATTAATTCACGGATCTCCTTTACTTCTGGCACACAGATCCTTTTCCCGTGCCACACCGTTCCCTGTTCATCCTCTCTAAAACTAGGAGCTTTATTTTCCTTAATGAGCTGTCTGATCTCTTGTATCTTCTCATCATTCTTTTGGCCCTCGCGTATGTCTCGCTCGAGTGTGGAGTCCACTTCCATGACGATGGCTTCACCATTATTTACTAGACATAGATTGAGCCTTATAACCTCGTCCTTCAATTCTGCGGGCATGTCCTTCAAGCTCAACTTATTGACCTGCACTTTCCGACTCAAAGCATCGGCCACGACGTTTGCTTTCCCGGGATGATAGTTGATGCCCACATCAAAGTCATTGATTAGCTCTAACCATCTCTTTTGTCGGAGGTTGAGATCTGGCTGTGTGAATATGTACTTCAAACTCTTATGATCCGTATATATCTCTGTCCTTTTCCCCATCAAATAGTGCCGCCAAATTTTCAACGCGTGTACCACTGCAGCTAGTTCTAGGTCATGTGTAGGATAGTTCTTCTCGTGCTTCCGAAGCTGCCGGGATGCATATGCCACGACATGTCCTTCTTGCATGAGAACACATCCCAACCCATTCCCAGAGGCATCGCAGTACACTGTGAAATTCTTCTGCATATCTGGCATAACCAACACTGGGGCTGTTGTCAATCTCTTCTTTAGCTCCTGAAAGCTCGTATCGCACTGTGGCGTCCAGGTGAATGTGATTCCCTTTTCGAACAGTTTGGTGAGAGGTCTCGAGATCTTGGAGAATCCCTCAATAAACCGTCGATAGTATCCAGCCAATCCTAAAAAGCTTCGAACTTCCCCGACATTTTCAGGGGTCTTCCACTTCTGGATATCCACGATTTTGGCGGGATCAACGGAGATTCCTCCCTCCGAGATTATATGTCCTAAAAAGGGAACTCTCTTCAGCCAAAACTCACACTTGCTCAACTTGGCATATAGTTGGTGTTCTCTCAGCCTCTGTAACACCAACCTTAGATGTTTCTCATGTTCTTCTTCATCTTTGGAGAAGACGAGAATATCATCTATGAAGACCACCACAAATTTGTCCAGATATTCCATGAATACCTTGTTCATGAGGTACATGAAATATGCCGGGGCATTGGTTAGCCCGAAAGGCATGACAGTGTATTCATACAGTCCGTACCGAGATACGAAAGCTGTCTTGGGAATATCAGATTGCCTTATCTTGAGTTGGTGGTATCCCGACCTTAGATCAATTTTCGAGAACACACAAGCTCCCCTCAACTGATCGAACAAGTCTTCAATGCGAGGCAATGGGTACTTGTTCTTTATGGTTACCTCATTCAGGGCACGGTAATCCACGCATAACCTTTGGGTTCCGTCTTTCTTGGGCACAAATATCACCGGAGCTCCCCATGGTGAGGAACTAGGGCGAATATACCCCTTCTCCGTCAATTCTCTCAAATGATCCTTGAGCTCTTCTAGCTGCTTGGAGTCCATTCGATAAGGTCTCTTGTATATCGGGGCTGTTCCCGGTACTAGCTCAATTGCGAATTCCACGTCACGGTCGGGAGGCATACCTGGCAACTCCTCCGGAAAAACATCTGGATATTCCCTGATGGTCCTGATTTCCTCAACTTTCACCTCCACTTGATTTAATTTAATGTCCCTCCTAGGCTCATGTATCGTTATGAACTTTACTCTGGTACCACTGGGGTGAGTTAGTTCCACCGTTCTGGTCGAACAATGGATGATTCCTTTATGTTTGGTCAACCAATCCATACCCAAAATAATATCTATCCCTTGTGAATCTATCACTATGAGGTTAGCAGTAAATACTACCCCATTAATGTCTAGGTTCACTTTGGGACACACTTGTCTTGTCCTTATTTCTCCACCTGGAGAATTTACAGCTAGCATATGGTTCATTTGTGTGGTTGCTAGGTCATGCTTCTTAACAAACCCTTGAGCAATGAACGAGTGGGTAGCACCAGAATCAAACAGCAGAGTTGTAAGGTGTAAATTGGCAGGAAACTTACCAACTACCACGTCGGGTGCCTCTTGTGCTTCCTCCATAGTGACGTGGTTCACCCGTCCTCTCATTACATTCTGCTGTTGTGGCGGCGCAGGCTTCTTCTTTGGGCATTTATGGGCGTAGTGCCCCACTTCACCACAGCTGAAACATTGCACCCCAATCTTAGATGCTTGGCCCTTGTTGTCTTGGGGTTGGTTTGGGGGTCCTTGCACTGCTGGTCGAGGTGGATATGCGGGGCGAGGCTGCTGCACAAACTGACGTTGCGGCTGTGCTGGTGCTGCGGGAGGCCTGTAGTTTGGGTTGTACCCTCTTGGTGCTGAATAGGGTACCGCAGCACGGCTCGTCTGCCCCGTAGGTTGCTGCATCATACGTGGGCGGGTGTTGCTCCCTGAGGCCTGATGTGACCACCCCGCCTTCCTCTTATTCTCATTTTCCAGGGCCTTTAGCTTCCTTTCCACCACAAATGCTCTGTCCACCATCTTTTGAAAGCTTTCATACTCATTGGAGGACATTGCACACTGCATCTCTACGGTAAGTCCTTCCACGAAACAATCTTATTTCTGCTCATCAGTCTCTATGTCTCGTGGAGCATAACGGGATAGTTGAGTAAATTTAGTGAGGTATTCCCTCACCGTCATGTTTCCCTGCTGCAGTCCCAGAAACTCCTTCCTCTTGTTTTTGAGTTCACCTCTTGGGATGTAGTGGTTGCGGAAGCTACGCTTGAACTCTTCCCAAGTGATGTTCTCAGGGTCATGATGGGCGGCCACGTAGGCGGTCCACCAATCAGCAGCAGGTCCATGCAATTGATGAGAGGCAAACAGCACCCTCTCATACCCTTGGCATTGTATTATCCTCATCTTACTTTCAATGGTCTTCAGCCAATCATCTGCCTCCAGAGGTTCAGCAGCACTTGCAAACTTTGGAGGTTGAGTTCCTAGAAACTCACTCAACCTTGGTTGGCGTGGTGCAGCTTGTGGAGGTGGAACTTGATGCAAGTTGGCCACCACTTGAGTCAAGTTCTGGATGAGCTGATTTTGATTCTCCAGCATTTGGTGGAGAGGGTCAACTTCTTCACGGCGACCACCCCGGTCCTGGCCTCCAGAAAGATGAGGGTTGCATGCCTCATCATTGTTGTTGGCGGGGTTGGCAGCACGTACTTTTCCTCTTCCGGCCATATGGCAGAATCAACAAATGTTAATTTGATACCATTTAGTATCATCTTACTACTTTCATTTGTTGGTACTTTAAGGTGTTGAGGCTTTGTTAAAATTTTACGAGGGTTTATATCTCACACCAAATAAATGCACTATTATTTCCTGTGGGTTCACACACCAAAGCAATACAATCTGAAGACGAGGCTGTGGACAATTGCTCATGGCTTCCACAACTCACGTCACACACCAAGCATTATCACACCATTCACTACGTAACGACTCGACTACTCGACCTCTTGCAAGCTAGGGGAAAGACTCTACACTACTCGTCCTCTTGAGCTGGCTCCTCGGGATCTTCCTCCTCATTTCGGCTACCTTCTGACTCTGCTTTGGGTGGGGAGGCTACTGGTGGAGAAGTGCGACGACGACTGATCGCTCAGCGATCCGTGGAGTCAGGAGTCCATGTATCATTCACGGTGACACACAGTTCATTCCCATCTCCTCTTTCTCTCGCCTTTAAGCAAGCTCGCAGCAACGCCTACGTTTCCTTCAGGGTGTCTCGGACATCCTGAAGCTCTTGTTGACACTCCTGCAGTCGAGTGCTGAGCATAGCAGCATCCTCCAAGCACAAGTCCATGTGCTCATGGGAAGTCCCTTGCTGCACCGGTGGGTACTTGTACTCCGTGGTACCACTCTCACGTTGGAGGACATACATGTACTCAGTTTTGTCCAAGTGGCGACGATAGATGTGACTCTGGCAGGTGATGGCCTCCCAGGTGACATCTTTCTCCGCGTCAACTTGTGTTGCTCGACAAGCTGGAGAGTGGTGAATCTTAAGCAGCTGATTCTCGTGTATAATCCTCATCTCCGAACTCCATTCTTCCCTCTTCTCACGGATGGTCCTGGTGGAGTTGTAGTGGATGATTAGCTTGCCCGTATTGTCGGCGGCTTCGAGCATACGTCGAAGACGGCGCAACAAATCTCCTACTGCCAATCCGTAGGAAAGGTACGTCACTGGACGACTCTCCTCTCTTTCGGCAAGGGCAACTACGGGAACTCTCCCTCCTGTGGACTTACGAGCGGTGCGAATCATGCGAACCATCTAAAAACAAAAGAATTTAAAATTAGGTTAGATAAATTCTCAAACAAAAATCCTATTTTGAATGAAAGTTGGGGTAAGATGAAGAAAATGACTCCTCTAATAACACTTTTCCACCCACACCTTGGAAAATAGTTTTTAAGAAAATAGGACCCTTAAATACGTCCATTTCTACCTAGGTCCACGTTCCTACGGGCAACCTTGGCTCTGATACCACCTCTGTCACACCCGGTTTTTCCGAAGAACAACCAAGTGAATATCACATGTATGCCAGGATCATTTTCTCATACATGTGATGACAAATAGTGAAGCATCATTTATTACAAGCCAGGTATCGAATATAAGTAAGTCTTACATAGTAAATGTCTCGATGGACAATAATAAGTTCATCACAAGTAAATAAACTAGCAGCGGAATATTATTCTTTAGGGCTCCATCACAGGCGTTGCCCGGGGTCTTCATGAACCTAAAAACCTTCCTCGGGTCCAAAATCTTGGTCATTATACACCACCTTATTATCTTGACCGGAGCAGCAATATAAACCAACAAATATGCAAGGTTGAGTACCAATGGTACTCAGCAAGTGTGGGAAAATTTTATCATGCAAGGCTAGAACAAGGAGAGGTTGAACTCATGGTTAACGCACTACGCAATTAATACCTATCACCTTAGCTTATTAAGCACTTACATTACTACACAGGTGAAATGGTCCCAATCTCCCATCCCGTCATCATAATCCAATAACCATAACATCATTTCCAATGTTAAGCTCCCCGCTTAACTTCCAAAACCATCAATCCTCTAATCATGAATAAGTCCAAGCCGCTCTTGACCGTGAGCACGGCTGTCATGACAGTTTTGACTCTGCAGAGTTTGTACCACTGTACCCACATGTAGTGATTTCATCCCCCGTTGCCGGGTGGACTAAAAGAACCTCCATTATGCCAGTGGCCACGAACCACATTCACACTTCCCAGGTGTGTAGCCAGGAGATCACTACGAAGCCTTTACAAAGGGATTCCCGACGAGCGTGGGCCCACTGAGGTTTCACCCCTAACAGCATACAAGAGGCTCCAACCCCGCTGCAGTGGCCCCCTCTTGAGCCTTGCGGTTCATATGGTAGTCCAGCTGACACCTACTCCCCGCACCATCCAACACACCCATACTACGCCGGGGATACACCTAATTAATTGGCCAAGCTGCCCCATCTCAGCATGTGGTTGGCACGGTAAAGCCAGGTTACATGCTCCATGAACCGGTCCTTAGGATCCAGGCAAGTACTAAACACAAACCCAAGTCTCGTGCACCCAGCACACAACCAAAACATCCAACTTGCCTTGATCCCTACCTCTACATAACTCACAATAGCTCATTCAAGAGTATGGTATAATAAACTGATGATCTCATATCCCAAATATCCCAGTCTAAGCATGGCTAAGCATATGCATGTAAATATATGACAAAATAAATCCCAACCCAAGCTACAAGGAAACAAGGTAATGCAATTCTAGGGAAACTTTCCTAACATGGGTTTCATATTTCATTTGACAATGCAAATAATTCTATCTACACATCCTAGCATAGGATCAAAGTGGTCAAGGACACTTGCCTCCTTCTTGCTGCTCTTGAAATGGGTAGTCCTGATCTTGGAAAGGGATAACTTGCTCTTGAACAGGTTCTACTTCATATCATCACACATAGCAAAAGAAAAACAACAATCATAAGGCATAGTTCACACTTCTTACTTCATACAAACCACACATTCACATTTATAAAAGTTCTTTACCATTATATGTGTTGTGGTTACTTTATGTGTGTTGAGTTGTGGCTTGCATGCACTTTTAACCATGTGTATATGATTCCTACTTTTATGTCCACATTTATACTTACATACTATTTATATGGGTTTCCAATAAATTTCTTATATTCAACTACTACACCTTTTCACTACCAAGTGTGTATGAAAAGTATTTTTCTTCCCCATATGTGCCTTCATAATTTCTACCAACCCTAAACTGAACTCTTTGGATTTTTAAAAACTCCATTTATCATTTACTAGTTGCTATATTCTCAGATTTATATTCCTATGCATAATTGTGTATTTTATTATGAAATTAGTAATACACATCATCTAAACAGTATAGGTTCTGGTCCTAAATAATTTAATAACATATTTTAACCTAGGCCTCTGATGTAAACTATTTCATAATTATTTTCCCTATTTTTCTATAACTATTCTTTACTTAAAAATGTGTCCCTATACTAATAAATGTGAATAATAAATGAAACAGATTCATTTCAGCCCAAAAATATATTTTTATCTCACTCCAAAGTTTTCTAAGTATTGAGAAAGTTTTTAATTAATTTTGACAATTATGTTTGTCCCACTTTTTAATTTTTAAACACTAATTACATATTCAATTTTCTAAATTAAATACTAAACAGGGCTAAAATAATGAACTCTCCCCATTACAGGGTCTATAATATTATTTTCAAAATTTCCAGGGGTCTAGCTACACTTATCAGAGGTGTTTTACCTAATTTTTATTAAGTCCAGGGGCTAAAACTAATTTTTAAATGAATTTACATGATTTTCTGGAGTTCCAGGGGCTAGATCTGAAGTTTCCGGGGCTAGCTCTCAATTCCAGAGAACCCCAGGGGGTAGCACGTAAGAATTCCAGTCTTTATAATGCGGGGCTGACGTGGACCGTCCAATTTTAAACCGACGGCTGAGATTATAACATCGAACCGGTACGCAGGGTTTTAAAGTCTACCGTGCGATTTAAAATAAACGGCGCACAAGCGGCCACGTCGCTCTGATCGAGCGCGGGCGGCGCTGCCGGCGGCGCACGGCGGCGGAAAGCGGCGATCTCGCCGGAAAGTTTCGGATCCTCGAGAATTCTGTCTAGAACTGTGATCTTATGGCCTAGATCGGTAGAGGGGGGGTCAGGGATCTCACCTCGGGGGTTTTCTTGAGCTCGGGGGTCCTGGAAAGTGATCGGCGGCGAGGTCCGAGGCAAAACCACGGCGAAGCTCGTCGGCGCTGTGTTTACACCGTAATTCTCCGAGTTTTCTGCACCTGCAAAGCTCCCCGGAGGCGGTGGATCAAGACCAGCGAGTTAGATCAGAGTTTCCAAGCTTAGATCGGTCAGAATTCACCGGCGAAGTCTCGGTGCTCACCGGAGTAAAAATCGGTGATCGCGTGGGAAAAACCGATCGGGGCTGGGGTTTTTATAGCAGGGGGAGGGCGGTGGGTCAGTTGTGATCGAGTTTGATTCTTCTGGGACCGGAATTCGGGCTGAGGGACGCGGTATTCCGATCGGTTAAGATCACGCGGGCGCGGGAGAGTCCGGGGTCGCGGGGTTAGGGATGACAGGTGGGTCCCACCTGTCTGTGAGGGATAGCGCGGGCGCGCGGCTGCGGGCTGGCGCGGGGGAAATTGGGCCGGTTGGCGGGTTTCGGCCCACTGGCCTGTTTTTTCCGTTTTCTCTTTTTCTTTTTCCATTTCTTTTCTGTTTTGAGTCTAATTTGAATTCCAGTTTGAATTTGAATTTTTGCAAAACATGCAACACGTCCAAAAAATTTTAAATTCCCCTCTGAACATGGTTTAGGGTTTTGAATCAAAATTTGGGGTGTTACATTGTGTTACCCTAACCTTACCGTTGTTGTTGAACCACTGAATATGGTATGGACGAGGGTGTGCTCTTGTTGTCAACCCATGTTTCTTGACCACATCCGTGTTCACCAAGTTGTTGCAGTTGCCTCCATCAATTATAGTGTGCACGCGGTAGTCCTTGACGATGAGAAACATGTGAAAAGGATTGTATCGTTCTATCTTGTCATACGCCTCAACTTTGGACCTGCAACGTTAGTAGCAAGAGAATATTCATCTTCAACATCCGAAGTACTATCATACCCGCCATCATCTCGTGCTATGTATGCTCGTTTGCTAGGGAAATCTTTCATCACATGACCAACTCCCTAGCAGCGTTGACATTTAATGTTGGAAGTTTGACTTTTAGAAGGAGTGGAAGACGTAGGATTGAATGGTGTCGTCTTGCTGCCCTCCGGCGCGCGAGGAAATGGAGCAGTAGATGAAGCTCGTTGGCCACCATTGGATGGTGTAGTGGCAGTAGGAAAACTCGAAGATGGTGCTGTTTTGGATGGCGTAGATGTCGAACGCGGTGTAAATGTGCTCCTCATGCGTTGGTGCTGCTGCTGTTGGCAGCCCTACAATTCTTTTTCTGCCAACATAGCCAGCTGAAATAATATGTTAACAGTATCATATTCCTTATAATCAACAATTTTCTGAATTTCACGCCTCAACCCCCCATAAAAATGAGCTATTTTATCATCCATGTTCTCTACTACCCCACAGCGCAACATACTCTTTTGTAACTCTTGATAATACTACTCTACGGACATGTTATCTTGGTCTAAGCGCTATAATTTTTGCGAAGGTCCCACTAAAAAGAAGGAGGAACAAAACGAATATGCATAGCTTCCTTTAATCTATCCCATGTTGGAGGATCAGTTCTAGTTTTAACAAGTTCATTCCACCATATGATAGCAAAATCCTTAAACTCACTAGTGGCTTGACGAACTCTATGTTATTCAGGAACAAGGAGGGCATTAAATTTCTGCTCTACTGTCATCTCCCAATCAAGATATGCCTCAGCATCATAAGCACCAGAAAAAGAGGGTATAGTAAATTTGACTTTAGCAAAAGAATCATCAAGAGGGCGATTAAAATTGTTATAACGATCATTGTAATTATAACGATTATTACCTCTCATACCTTGTAGATAACGTGGAAGTCGTGGTTGATTGTTATGATCTTCCATATTATAAGCATCGTCTTCACGATCTTCAGCGAGAGGCAGCCGCGCCTCAAGAGTATCCATCCGAACAACAAGATCAGCAAGTTGGTGATTCAAGGTCGTCAATGACGCCTCTGTCGATGCTTGGGTTTGGTGAACATATTTGTCATTTCCCTCATCATGTCACGCAACTCAGCATGTTGAACACATTCATCATCCCTTTTATCTTCTGCCATTGTTAGTAATAAACAAAAAACAATAAAAGATGTTATCCCTATCAACTACGAAGGATAGTGGCAATGTGAAAAGTGGAAGGAAGGAAACAATCTCCCTCTCTCTCAAGCGTCTTACCATGTTCTTACAAGTGTTCTTATCGACACAGCAGGTGGTAAATGGTGGACGGTGAAAACCAATGAAGCGTGAAGTGATTGCAAAGGTACATGTTCTGCTCAAGAGGAAAAGTGGATCTTGGATGGCACAGTATAGTGGCTAATAAGCAAAGAAAATTGTTAACAGCAAAACAAAGTTGAATAAGTATTTGTCGGTACCTGAGATATGGGGTACCCCCGCGCACAGGGGAAAATGCCTAAGGAACTCGCCCCTCTCCGCAGGGAGAGCTCTGAAGGCGCCACGCGTCCGGCGGGGCCGGACCTCCCTCTCCTCAGAGGAGAGCTCCGGGCCCGCCACGTGGCATACAGAAGCCGGGCCTCCCCCTCCGCGGGCGAGGGGTCCGAAGGTGCCACGTATCCGACGGGACCAGACCTCCCTCTCCTCAGAGAGGAGCTCCGGGCCCGCCACGTGGCCGACAGAAGCCGAACCTCCCCCTCCGCGGGGAGAGGTCCGGAGGCTCCACGTGCCCCGCGGACCGGACCCTCCTCTCCTCTGAGAAGGGCTCCGGGCCCGCCACGTGGCCAGAAGAACGGCGCTGCCTACCCCCGAGCGATAGGCAGCGGGCGTAAAGACGCCCCATACCTTGCCCATACAAGGTATTCAAGGCCCCCGTCTTCCCAAGACGCGGAGACGCGGAGCATGCCTCTGTCAGGTGCCGTTGCGCCCAGTCGCATCACAGACTGGCGCGCGGTGTCAGAACCTGCCAGCCAATAAACACCGCGACAAGACATCCCATGCCGCCTGTGCCGTCATCAACCACTACGACTAGCATGCGCCATGGGCAGGGCGACAAGACGGAGACTCGGAAGCCTTCGCCAGAGACAACTACCGGCATAACTGCAGATACGGTAGATAACAGTCAATCTCCCCGGGACCACCTGTCGGGTCCCGGGCCCCCCTTGTAAGCCACCCGAGTCTTGGACTATAAAAGGCTCGGGTAGGCGACGATAGCAAGGGTTCGCATCTCTGCAACTCATACACTATCCATTCACACCCAAGATCTAACTCACCCCCAAGCTCGGGACTCCGGCCCGAGCAGCAAGCAATACAGCGAGCTCCATAGCTCGCCGTGGACGTAGGGTTTTATGCTCCGGCGGCCTGAACCACGTAAAACTCTCAGTGTCAAGCTCTTACTAACTCGTCCATCTGCGCAAGCTCTCCGCAAGGGACTAGCCCCACTGAAAAAAGAACCTCCGCGGGCTGCCCAGTGCAGGCCTGGGGGAAGTGTCGACCGAACACTTCGACGTTTGGCGCACCAGGTAGGGGGCTTTCCCCTTGCGCGACGAGTTTCCGCCGACGAAGATGACCAAGCTCCCTTCAGCGGCAAACTCTCCCCCTCCGCGTTCACGGCGAACCGTGACCAGCGGGGAGTACATGTCGACGCACTCAGGACGGAGTGTGTCGGCACAAGCTGGTAGCTAGCAGCCGACCCCGGCAACGCCGACTCCGGCAATGCAGACTCCGACCAGTGTGAGATCTTCTGCAGCGCTGAGCGTACACCATGGGGGTGCGCTAGCTGCAGCAAGAGCGCTGCTGCGCAACCCACCTGCTGGGGATGCGCCCCATTCTGCGACCCAACAATGGGTCCGCGAGGTGGACCGCCTCGTCGTCGCGGCCGCGAACCCTCGGTTTCGGCGAGGGCGGCGCCCCGGTCAACCGGCTGTGTCGCTGACGCGTGCGCCCACGGTTGACGGGCAAACGGCGGATTCCAGCTCCTCCAGGCTCCCGTCAACGGACCTGAGAAGGGAGATGGAACGGTGCCACTTGGGCCAGGATGCCCGGGTGTACCTCGAGCGACGTCGAGAAAGGCGTCGCAACCATGAGGCTGGCGACAACATGTTGTTGGCCTCGACACAACCTGACGGGCAGGTCTTCGCCACGCGAGTCCTGCCACAGGCATACGCCGCGCAGCATATGCCACAACCGTATGCGCCGCAACCAGTGCCCCTGGTCTATGGTACAGCCTTGCCCATACCGGGGTACACGGTGCCAAGTGCGAACCAAGCGTTCGCAGTGCCAATACCTGCGGCAGCAGGAGCAGGATGTGCGGCCCTTGCACCTCACCTTCGCTTCGTGAGGTGGCCGCGCAAGTTTCGGCCGCACCTGCCCGAGAAGTACGATGGTAGCGTCAACCCGACGGAGTTCCTCCAGATCTACTCCACCGTCGTACTTGCCGCAGGAGGGGACGAGGTTGTCATGGCCAACTACTTCCCCGTCGCCTTGACCGGCCCAGCTCGGTCTTGGCTCATGAATCTCCCTCAGGGGTCCATAACCTCCTGGGGAGAGCTCTGCCGGCAGTTCGTCGCCAACTTCGGCAGCTCCTACACCCGTCCCGGCACGGAGCCTGACCTCCACGCCGTCAAGCAACAACCTGGGGAGTCGCTGCGCTCCTTCATCCAGCGGTTCTCCTAGGTACGCAACACCATCCCGCATATTCAAAGTGCTTCTGTGGTGGTGGCGTTCCGACAGGGTGTCCGGGACGAGAAAATGTTTGAGAAGCTCGCGACCAGAGAGGTCCGCGACGTCTCTGAGCTCTTCAGCCTGGCAGACAAATGCGCCAGAGCAGCTGAAGGGCGGAACTGGCACTCTCTGCCGACCTCCGAGTCGGGAGGACAGCCCGGGTCCGGCGCTGCTGCCTATGGGGGTGGCAAGAAGGCCAAGAACCGGGGGAGTGGCAAGATGAAGCCATCGTTCACGGCTCCTGTCGCCGCAGCAGCGACGACTAGTGGAGCACGGGGGCCACGCACCGACAAAAGGCAGCGGCAGTCACCGGCCCCAGATAGTGACCAGGGCGGGCTATGCACCGTGCATGGCGCCGGCAACCATACTGCTGCCGAGTGTTGGGATATCCAGAGGCTCGCAGAGCGCTTCCGCAAAGAAAGACAGCAGAGAGCTGAAGCACTGCACTACCCTCAGAGGGATGGCAAGCAGAAGGTCGATGCCCCAGTCACCGACGCCCATCAGGTGGGATTTCAGGAGCCTCAGCGTGTCATAAAGATAGTGCATAACGGTGAAGACTCCAGCTCCGACGGCGGCGGGCCAGGGCGGTAGCCGGCTGCGGCTACCGTCCCGGGTCAGTGGAAGCTGCACTGCTGCGGCGTCAACCTTGGAGAAGCCCCAAGTAGTCGCAGCAGCCCTAGTACCGACCACAATGGTGCGAGGTCGGGTCAGCCTCACCCGAGAGCACACCTCCGTGCCTCGGACATACCTCCCGGGGGCCGTCCAAGGTCTGTCGACCCCTTGAAGGCCTTGCTAGAAGGGGAAGATGCCTTAGGTCATCTAAGATGAGCCCGGGTCCACCTACCCCTTGAAGGCCTTAGCCAGAAGGGGAGAACTCCCCGGGGGCCCCAGGAGAAGCCGCGCAGGACCTGATCCAGCGTGAAGATAACAACCTCGTCGACGAGACTCGGCTGCAGGTAACACCCCACAACGCAAGGTCTCGGCTGATGCTCTAAGCACTACTGCCAAAGAATCGAACGCGTCAGGGACCTCCAGAAGGGCAACCTGGTGTCGCGGCACACTCTTTCCCGAGAAGGACCCATAAACTCTCCCCCAGCAGGGAAGGTCCCTTCCGAATCATGAAAGTTGCCGCCCCAGGTACACATGCCTTTCAACCGAGTGTGGGATCCGTTCCCAAAATCCTTGGCATGGAGCAACACTGTAAGTCCTCCTCCCTGAGCATCAGTAGAATAGGGTCGTTCCCTTCTGTAATGAATCCCATAGAATCTAGGAACAGAGCTTGGGGTAGCTAAGTCTCAAGGGACGGTACAGGACTACGTCCAGTTTAGCCTGGTTCCGACCCTAAGCGCGTAGAGTCTTGCTTCCCTTGTGGACGAGGCGGAATATTGCCTCCATGTACAGCCAGAATTCCACCTATGGGCATGAACACAGAACCCTGTTCTACTTAGCTCTCTCTCATGCGCTCATTTAAATTATGCATTAATTTTTATGATCGCACTATCTATGTATGTTCATCGTACATCTAGCTCCCCCTCTCCCGCGCTCATCCATAGTCAGCATTCGCTATCCTACCGAGGGCGGCTGCGCTTGAGGCACCTGCCGATGGCCGAGTGAGTCTCTCGGGCCTCCCCCGAGTCAGGTGTTGCGGTGCCAGTTGGTCACCTCCAGGAAAGGCCTGCGTTGTGCATGGGGGGTCTAGGGTGCGTATCCAGCTTAGCAGGCCATGAGCCCAAAGCATGCGCATCCTGCCCTCCGGAGGTACAGGGGAGTACAACCGCTTTGCCTGGTCATGAACCCAAAGCACGTGCACTCTGCTTCCCCAGCGCATGGCCCGGTACTAGGGATCGGACGATCGTACCCGGACCTCGAAGGGAGCCGGAGCTCCGGCGCCTCGAGCACAGAATTGCCAAAGCCCCGTATAACGGATCAGGATCGTAAGACGAATAAGACTAGGAGACGGGAGGGGAGGACCCCCCCCCCCCCCCCCCGAGGAGAATTACGTTTCCTCTGCCTGTGTGCAGGACCTCCAGGTTACGACAATGGGGACTGCATGAAGCGGGGGGAAAGGAGCTATCAACTACTCCGTCCTAGGACTCGAATGACCGGGTCCTGCCCCTTCAGCAGGGGCGGGGCCCGAGGGCCCCACGTGTCCAGCGGGCCCGGAGCTCTCGCCTCCCCATAGGGGGGCTCCGGGCTCGCCACGTGGCAGGCGGAAACCGGACCTCCCCCCCGGTGGGAGGGCTCCAAAAGCCCTACGTGTCCAGCAGGGCCGGAGCTCCCGCCTCCTAAGGAGGGGCTCCGGACCCGCCACGTGGCAGGCAGATTTGGAGCTCCCCATAGGGCGAGATCCGGAGACCCCCGGGGGCCCCTAACACCGTTAGGGCCCGGGGAAGGTGTCTGTGCAGACCTCCGAGATTGGAGAAGGCCCCTGAGTACCTTGCAGAGCTAAGGACTCAGTCAGGCAAAGCCAAGAAGGAGAGAAAAAGCATCACAGACACAAATATCTAAGAGTCAAACTATGCGAGGCTCCATGAGCTGGACTACAGACTCGGTAAAAAGGGAGAAACAAGTCCTAAGGACCTCCCGGCTCCAGCCGGAACCTTGCGGCTACAAGGGCGGCCACATCCTCTACTTCAGCCCTGGCAGCTTCCTCCCGCTCCGCGGTTGGGCCCTCTCTCGCTGGTTCTAGCGAGAAAGAGGGGTCGCGGCTCTTGAAGCATGCCAGCACATGTGAGGCGACCTCTAGGGCTAGGTCGCGTCCCTCGGCCTCAAGCTCGCTGGCGACCACCGAGTCTAGCCTGTCCAGCTTGGCGCCGATCGACTCCAGCGCGGGGATCACCTCCGCCACCTTCAACGCAGGATCCGCGGCCCTCACCGGACTGAAGCCAAGAGGGATCAGGGCGGACCCCGCTCGATCCACGAAGCTCGAGACCGCAAGAGCCTCGGAGGACCGCAAGGCCGAGAGCTCCTCCACCTCGTGGTGGGCTGCCTGCAGGGCCTCCAGGTTTCCCTCGGAGAATTCCTTCTCCTTGGCCGCCAGGGAGCTCTCCCGAAGGTGGAGAGTCTTGGCGAGCCGCTCCAACTCAGAAGCCTTGAAGTCGGCGGCCAACTCCCGTTCCAAGACCGCGCGGCTTTCATGGGAGACCTGTTCCTCCCTCAAGTCGAGGTCTGCCATCAGAATCTCCAACTCCTCGATCCGAGCTCGAAGGTCATCCTCGCCCGCCGCCAGCTGCGCGGCGACCCTCTCCGCCTCTACTGCCGTGGAACGCTCCCGTTCCTCAACGGCGAGTTTACGACGCTCCAACCGCTGCCGTTTCTCCTCAGCGGCAGAGAGGCTCTCCTCGGTTAGGGCGTGAGCCTCCAGGGCCTCCCTGTTGATCCGCCACGATTCGGCGTCCATGCGGTCGACAGCCCGCTTCAGCCGGTCGAGGAGCACTTCCCTGAAGTCGAGCAACTCCCGCCTGGAGTCGAGCTCGCTCTTGACATTCGCGGTCCGCTCCCGCAAAAGGTTCCCCCAGGTGAGGAGGCGATCCCGTTCAACTGTATACTCCTCCCGCTCGCGACCTAGTGTAGCCAAGACCTGTCGGACGCTCGTCTCGGCAAGCGCGAAGGCATCTGCCAGGGGCAATGGAGCAACAGAGGCCGGGGCAGTTCCCCCGACCTCCTCCATCGCCTCGTCCTCAAGGGGAGTCGATGCACCAGCAACCAAGACGAGACGTCGGTCAGGAGAAGCTGGCGCCGGGCCTCTGGCAGCCGGTCCTGCCGGGCCCTCTTTAGCTTCTGGCTTCTTGACCTGTGGAGAGGGGAGAGCCGGGGAAGGCGGCGCTGGAGTAAAGGCTGGGTTGCCTGGTGCAGGGTCGACCAGCGCTGGCTTGGGGGCCGCGGCGGCCGTCTTGGCAGGAAGAGACGACGCCGCCACGGAGTCCTGGCACACCGGAACAGGAGAAGTTCGCGCTGGCTTGGGGGCCGCGGCAGTTGTCCCGGGCTCCGAGCGCAACGGCACAGACTCCCCGCAAGTCGGGGATGGCCGGGAAGCGCGGACACTCCAGCGGGCTCTGAACCCCGACTTCCGAGCCGGGGTAGGACTCCCAGAGCCCGCTGCCGTCACTGACGGCCGCTCCGCAGTCGCTTGAACTGGCGGAGTAGGGGACACCCCAGAAGCTCCCCTCAACGCATCAGCCTGGGGCCTCTTCGAGTCGCCACCGGAAGGAGTGCCAGGCACCCTAGATTCCCCACTTGGCACAGACGCCGCCGCTGGAGGAGATCGAGCGCGCTTCTTCTCTGGTGGCGGGTTGGAGGCCATGGCGAGGGAGGACTCAGGGGCAAGAGGGCAAAAGCACAAGAGCCCGAGAAGAAACGCTGGAAGGCGAAGGGAAACCACAATGCGGGTAAGATCCCCTCTAAAAACCTTTCCAGGAGCAATTCCAGGCGATTCGGAACTCTTCAAATACACCGCATCGGCAACCGCTTCGGCTCCTAGACCGAGCGTCGATGACAGGTGGACCCAAGCCACCCGACTGAAGCGGTGGGTCAAGGAGTCAGTCTCCTAAGAAGACAAGCCGGCAAGGCACTTCGGCGGTTCCCGAAGAAAGCGCCGCAACATGCAGAAGTGGCAGTCTTGGGAACCGCCGCAGTAAAAGCAACCATCAAGTGGGCGCATGCTCCCACGATCCTGCGACCGTTCGTGCTCCGACAGCGGTCAATGCGGGACTTAGAGAAAGTGCGCAGATCAGAAGAGACGGAGGTCCCACCTCGGGCTCGCTATCTCCCCCGAGATGGGCCCGGGGGCCACTGTCGGTACCTGAGATATGGGGTACCCCCACGCACAGGGGAAAATGCCTAAGGAACTCGCCCTTCTCCGCAGGGAGAGCTCCTAAGGCGCCACGCGTCCGGCGGGGCCGGACCTCCCTCTCCTCATAGGAGAGCTCCAGGCCCGCCACGTGGCATACAGAAGCCGGGCCTCCCCCTCCGCGGGCGAGGGGTCCGAAGGTGCCACGTATCCGACGGGACCAGACCTCCCTCTCCTTAGAGAGGAGCTCCGGGCCCGCCACGTGGCCGACAGAAGCCGAACCTCCCCCTCCGCGGGGAGAGGTCCGGAGGCTCCACGTGCCCCGCGGACCGGACCCTCCTCTCCTCTGAGAAGGGCTCCGGGCCCGCCACGTGGCCAGAAGAACATCGCCGCCTGCCCCCGAGCGATAGGCAGCGGGCGTAAAGACGCCCCATATCTTGCCCGTACAAGGTATTCAAGGCTCGCGTCTTCCCAAGACGCGGAGACGCGGAGCATGCCTCTGTCAGGTGCCGTTGCGCCCAGTCACATCACAGACTGGCGCGCGGTGTCAGAACCTGCCAGCCAATAAACACCGCGACAAGACATCCCATGCCGCCTGTGCCGTCATCAACCACTACGACTAGCATGCGGCATGGGCAGGGCGACAAGACGGAGACTCGGAAGCCTTCGCCAGAGACAACTACCGGCATAACTGCAGATACGGTAGATAACAGTCAATCTCCCCGGGACCACCTGTCGGGTCCCGGGCCCCCCTTGTAAGCCACCCGAGTCTTGGACTATAAAAGGCTCGGGTAGGCGACGATAGCAAGGGTTCGTATCTCTGCAACTCATACGCTAGCCATTCACACCCAAGCTGTAACTCACCCCCAAGCTCGGGACTCCGGCCCGAGCAGCAAGCAATACAGCGAGCTCCATAGCTCGCCGTGGACGTAGGGTTTTACGCTCCGGCGGCCTGAACCACGTAAAACTCTCAGTGTCAAGCTCTTACTAACTCGTCCATCCGCGCAAGCTCTCCGCAAGGGACTAGCCCCACCGAAAAAAGAACCTCCGCGGGCTGCCCAGTGCAGGCCCGGGGGAAGTGTCGACCGAACACTTCGACAGTATTCAATGTAGGAATTGTTGCTGGTGAACAAGTGTTCTAGGCCTAGCACAACATAAGGCGGTAGAGAGGCAAATAAAAGATGAGAAAGATATAAGCAACAAGTACAGCACAAGTGTATAGGCCAACTGTTTCAAGTGTGTGCTGTCAATGTTGTAATATTTGTGCTCTCTTCACTATTTTTTTCTTTTTTTAATATTTTCTGATATTTTTTATTTACTTGAGAGCACAAAAATAGGAAGCACACAACTTTGCAGCTCAATTGGATGTAATATGTGGCCTATAGAAAATCAGGAAGATTCTTTAAAATTTGTGCTGAAATTTCGGAGGCCGGATAGTCTATCTTCTAAGGGGAATTTGGCCAAACAAATTTCGCCGAACACGGCAAAGCCGTGGAAACTCGGTTGCGAAATTTCGAGTAGATCAATTTGAGAAAAATCGCCCGATTTCGAGTCCGTATGCAAAAGTTATGGCCGTTTTAAGGTAGGCTACCCGAGTTACTGTTTTTTATGTTGATTCAAACTCGGTTTTGAAAAAGATCTCGCAATAGGATGTGAAAAACAATCGGAATTTAGCAACGACGGCTGATGGGATGTTGTGTGATGAATCAAGGAGGACTGGCACAATGGTTTGTCACCTGTTCTAGGGCTCGCGATATTGGAGTTCACGCAAGGCGGCTAGCTAGGGCAAACCGATGATCTTGTTGGCTCGGTTTGTTGTTTAGGGATTGTGGAATAGGTGAGCAGCAAGAAAAACAAGGAAGAAAAACGATAACTACGACCCAAAAACACAAAGCTAAACCAGCAACAAGACTCGACCACACAAATGCAAACTCAACAATGCAAACTGAAAAACGAAAACTTGTAGGCACTATAGTCTAGGAATCGGTAACATGATATGTTTTTTTGTGGCTTTTTCTGTGGACTCTAGGTATGAAAAATAAAAACTAATCTAGTGGGAAATCAAATACCTCAGGGACAACCTGAAATCTGATACCAAATGATGAGTTGTTTAGGCCCGATCTTCCGAAAGGTAGGTCGATTGAAGTGGAGATCTCGACGTTGATGATCCGAGGAACTCGAGCAGACCCGAACACCCCTGCAATCACTACACCACTGCTCCGTTGGTTATCAACCATGCTTCACACGCTTGACCTCGCCAAGAAGGCTATCCCTGCAGGTGCAACCGAGAACACAAGCAAGAACGACGAAGATGCAATCTGAAATTGTGAAATTGGGGTCTCCCAAACCGTAGAACGATGAAAGTGTTTAATCTACGCAAAACCTACCAAATATGGCCGGCGGCTGCAGTATTTAAAGGCTAGGGTTCGACCATAAGACTCTTAGACGCGTCCCTAATGGACTCATAATGGATACAAGGCCCAAAAGCCCAATACGGTGGTGCAACACCGGATAGAACTGCGAATTCAACTTGTTTCGACAACTCCCAACAACTCCTGGTGAATTTTAATGTGGGACCAGAACCATTGGAAAGTTTATCTTCTCATATTTCCATGCATATGTAGAACGTCAAAAATGGAGTCCGTATGCATCCTCGGCGTCCGTTTTAAGATGTACTGCTCCTGGACTCCAAGTTGAACTCGAGTCCGAGTTGGTGACTGTTTCCATCAACTTGTGGACGTCCCATCTGATTCTCCACGTCCCCAAATCCTCCTCCCTTTACTTATTGATCATGTCCATGGTTCCTAATAACAATTAAATCATTCAATAGCAATCCATTCTCAAAATCACATGGGTAGGAAGTTAGGAACGAGTTCACCTGCTGATTTAGTAACTTATGCCAGAAACAGAGTTCGGTACATAATATTACAACACAAGTGGAACCACAACCATACAGAGCTTTGTTACAATGGCATACACTTTAGTACAACAATAATAAGAACTAACATAAGGATGACTAACGACATAAACACATGGACGACTAACTCCTGCTCGTACATGGTTCCACAGTAACACCTTGGGTGTAGATGCGACCCTACTCGAAGTCCTCCGGGTTGAAGTCAGGATCCTCTGAAGATATCAGCAACAGTTGAGTACAAAAGTACTCAGCAAGCTCCACCTTGCCATTTGGGGGGGAATGAAACAAACATAGATGCAATGCACAACCATAAGAGTGATGCAACCTAATGCAACTAAATAGAACCAAATAACCCATCGAGAGACATCCCTCACCTCATCCTCACAACAGGTGGCTTCCTAGTTGTTAGGACCACACCATAACCTGTCCTATGCCGAGGACACGGCCGTTCGAAACGGATTCTACGCTCTGCAGAGGTTGTACGTTGTACCCACACGCACGGACCATCAAAGACAACCCGTCATAACCAACACCCAGTCGAAACATCACCCAGACCAGTCATCCCCAACCCAGTGTCATGACTTATCTCAATATCTTCTTAGTTTTCACTCATAAATGCATATCTCTCTCTCCACCGTGGATAACTGTCAGGCTAGCCACCGGGGCTAGGCTAAGCCCCGCCCATACAGGGTCATGTGGTCGTACTGAAGAAAGCTAGGTGAGATGTCAAAACAACTCGGTCCTTAAGGCTCACTAGGGCAGCCTCCATATTCAAACCACGAGCCTATCCTCTTGATAGTACTCGTTGTAAGTCTACCACCACTAGCGCTTACACCAACACTAACCCTTCTGCCCCGGTCTCAACTTATACTCTCCCCAACAGTGCAACATAAACAGGGCAACATCATCGTGCATAATCTCATCATATCAATATGTTGCAAAGAGAAACTAGTATGTTTACACTCTATCATCCGAATAACTCATGCTCAACCATGCAAAGGCCTAATCTACTGGCCACAATGGATGAACCTCACATAGGAGCAATATGATCAAAAAGGGGTTGATGGAACTTGCCTTCGCTACCGTCTGCGGCGTCGTGCTCTTAGTCACTTGGCTCCTCTGGATTCTCTTCCGGCACTGATTCTACACCGCGCACAAGCAAACATACAAACAAAGCAAATATACATCATTCAGATTTGCTTGCATTAACTATATTATGATATTAGATGATTTTTAGAAGAAGAATAGCATTAAGTGGTCTTTGTGTGTGGGTGAGATCTGGTCTAAGGCCGATCAAATGGTTGCTTGGGTTTGGGCTCAAATCAGCAAGAGTAAACGGGAAGAGGATGGCTAGAGAGTAAGAAATCGAACGCCAACGCTATGTCTCACTCAATTAAGCTGCCGATTTTGGGTAGGGGATATAGGAAGTAGGACAAATTCACGGAAGGGCGGCCATGCCGTGGGGCGTTGTGGCTGAACCCGAGGAGAGGGAAAAGGGGGATGACTCGGGAAGAAGAGTGGAGGTTGGGGTGCTCACCTTGGTCGTGGCTTGGCGGGGCTCGACGGGGAGGGTTCCTCATCGGAGATCGATGTTGGGGGAAGACGTGAATGTCGGTGATCAATGGGTCGGGGGAGAAAGTGAGCTCCCGAGCCCCTTTTATAGATGAAGGGGAAGGGATAGGGATGAAGGAGAGGTAGGTGAAGTGTAATTAATGCATATTCCGGAATCTTCTCGTGGAGTGAACAAGGATGGGGGGAGGAAGATCTATGTGAGGGGTGGTTCTAGTAGCTTCTCGCAGAATGGATAAGGATAGGGGAGGAAGAGATATGTGAGAGGTGGTTCCAGAAGCTTCTCGTGGAATGGGTAAGGATGGAGGAGGAAGGGGTATGTGAGGGGTGATTCCGGAAGCTTCTCGTGGAATGGATAAGGATAGAGGAAGAAGGGGTATGGGAAGGGTGACTCCGGAAGCTTCTCGTTAAATAGATAAGAATAGAGGAAGAAGAGGTATGTGAGGGGTGATTTCGAAAGATTCTCGTGAAATAGATAAGGATGGGGAGGAAGATGTGGGTGATGTGTGGTTTTAGAAGTTTCTCGTAGAATGGATGAGGATGGGGGAGGAAGAGAAAAAAGGGGTTTGCCTTTAGGCAAAGGTAGAGGTGTGGCTGCACTAGTTTCGATGAAAGACATATCTGAAATCGGCCAAGAGTGTGCATAATATGTCTGGTGGTTAATTCTATAACCATGATTTATTAGCTTACGAAAATGGGACGTTACACCGGACGCCAGAGGGCCATAAAATGGGTCATGGCTCTATTAAACCTAATTTTATAGATACAACCCTTGTCTAAAATTAAGCAATCTTCTTCAACCTTCACCCTCAATTTCTCTTTCATAGCTGCAAAAATTATGAAGAGGCTGGAGAGGGGCTCCCCTATGCGACGGGCAGTAGGGGGGCTCCCCGCTGGATCCACCACTATTTGGAACAGAAATTCAAGGCAAAGTCAAGACCTTTCATTTTCAATCTTAATCCCACTACAATTTAGAAAGAGAGTTGAGCCAAATCACGTGGTAAGACAAATCAGCTCAGTCTCTCTAGACTGCCTATTGATAATCGGATGATTTCCAATGTGTTGTGTAGCCTTATAGGTAGACAGATGGACAACTATTCTAAAAAAAACAATTCCTCATATAGCCATATCTTATCCTACGCTTGTGCCATGACATTACTCTATGTTGTACTATGAACAAGTGTAGTTCTCTCTGATGTCTCCATCAAAGATCCTATCACCAAGCAAATCCTGACATACACTACAATGTTGGTCTGCCCGTAGCTAGGTGCGCAATGCAGCATCAAGATTAGTGAGACGGCCATTGCAGTGCGGATGCCGCGTAGTACGTTGCACGAATTAAGGAGCGCATTATACAATGAGCACTAAAACCCAATTGGTTGATTCTAGTGACCAATATAATAAGGTATAGGTAACCGGGGTACTAATCATTGTAATATGCATCAGTTAAAGCAATAAGTAGTTACAACCATTTAGGACCGACGTATGAAAATAATATAAGCATATTTGTCCACGAGTGCACTTTTTCTATTTTTACAAAATTATAACCTTGTATAGAGTTTGAGTTTTAGGACCACGTTAGTGTTGAAAGGACAGTTATATGTGATTGGGGAGAGTACCTGGCTTTTGGTGTATTTTCCACCTGAATCTTCCCCGGCTTCTGTTCGTCTGCGAATCGCCCCATCGCCGTTTGGTCTTCCAGGCGGGCGGGCGGCCGGCTGGCTCGCCTGCTCGACCAACAGCAGCTCACGAGCGACGGCCCGCAGTGCCGGACATTTTGAGTTTATGACCCATGGCCTATAGTGAGGCCCCAGTGGAGCCAGCAATGGGATGGCATGGGCCGTATGGCTCCGCGCATCCTTGTCTAGCCCATACGGCACACCAACCCGGCCGAAGCGCACCCGTCACCACAGAGTGATCCGTTCGTGTACAGCACAACGTGATCCTACGGCCGCCACGCGCCCACCAAGAAAACCTCTTTAAATCCCGCCCTTGACGCGGATTCCTGGAGAGGCATCGCCTGTGCCCTCGTCCTACTCCAACCCCCTCCATTTCGCCTTCAATGGGAATGGTCGCCGCCGCCACCACGCCCGCATCTCGCCTTTTTCTTCACCATCACGCCGCCGATGGCTCCGAGCGGCATAGACACCAGCGAATCAGGTGCTCCGCGGGGCCGTTTCCTCTCTCGCTGCGCAGCCGCTCCAGCCGGAGGGAGGCGGCGGCCGACCGCGTCACTCCGTTCACCTACAGCGTGGATGAAGACGTCGACGACCACCCGCGGGAAGAGTGCGGCCTGGTGGGGGTCGTCGGCGACCCGGACGCCGCGTCTCTGTGCTACCTCGGCCTGCAGAAGCTGCAGCACCGCGGGGAGGAGGGCGCGGGCATCGTCGCCGTGGGAGGGGACGGCAAGCTCAAGTCCGTGACCGGGCTGGGGCTCGTGGCCGACGTGTTCGGGGACCCGTCCCGGCTCGCCTCCCTCCCCGGCCCCGCTGCCATCGGCCACGTGCGCTACTCCACGGCCGGCGCCGCCGCGTCGCTGCGCAACGTGCAGCCGTTCCTGGCCGGGTACCGGTTCGGGCAGGTCGCCGTCGCGCACAACGGCAACCTCGTCAACTACCGGGCGCTGCGGAGCAAGCTCGAGGCGCGAGGCTCCATCTTCAACACCTCCTCCGACACGGAGGTCGTCCTCCACCTCATCGCGACGTCGCTGTCGCGGCCGCTGCTGGCGCGCATCTGCGACGCGTGCGAGCGCCTCGCGGGCGCCTACTCGCTCCTCTTCCTCACGGCAGACAAGATGTTTGCGGTACGCGACCCGCACGGGTTCCGACCGCTGGTGCTCGGCCGCCGCAGGAACGGCGCCGTCGTGTTCGCGTCGGAGACCTGCGCGCTCGACCTCATAGACGCGACCTACGAGCGCGAGGTTGCGCCCGGGGAGGTGGTCATGGTCGACCGCCGCGACATGTCCGTGTCCTCGGCCTGCCTCGTCCCGCACAGGCCCCGCCGCGCCTGCGTCTTCGAACACATATACTTCGCGCTGCCCAACTCGGTGGTCTTCTCCCACGCCGTCCACGAGCGCCGCACGGCCTTCGGGCGCGCGCTGGCCGAGGAGTCCCCCGCGCCGAGCGCGGACGTCGTCATCCCGGTGCCGGACTCGGGTTTCTACGCCGCCATCGGCTTCGCGCGCGAGGCGGGCCTCGAGTTCCAGCAGGGCCTTATTCGCTGGCACTACAGCGGCCGCAGCTTCATCCAGCCGACGCAGGCGGTCCGCGACCTGGCCGTGAAGCTCAAGCTGGCCCCCGTGCACGGCGTCATCCGCGGCAAGAGCGTGGTGGTCGTGGACGACTCGCTGGTGCGGGGCACCACCTCGAGCAAGATCGTGCGGCTGCTCCGCGACGCCGGTGCGCGGGAGGTGCACATGCGGATCGCGAGCCCGCCCGTGGTTGGCTCATGCCTCTACGGCATCGACACGCCGAGCGAGGGCGAGCTCATCTCCAACCGGATGGACCTGGAGGGCGTGCGCCGGCAGATCGGCTGCGACTCGCTCGCCTTCCTCTCGCTTGACAAGCTGCACAGCATCTACGGCGCCGAGGCAGACGACTACTGCGACGCGTGCTTCTCGCGGAAGTACCCAGTGCTGCCCACGGTGCCCGAGCCGGTCTTGGAGCTCGAGGAGTGAGGTGTTGAGCAGGTGAGCTCTGCCGTTCCTCCCCTTTGTTTTGGCTCTAGTACTTGTAGGCTATTAGATTCAGTTTTGATTAGGCTTGCAATTTTTCGTGCCTGTGATTTGATGGAACATTATACTCCATCCGTCTCTAGTTCAATTTTAAATCAGCCTCAAATAATTCGAAACAGAGGAAGTATCAATCAACGTCAAATAATTTGAAACAGAAATAATTTGAAACAGAGTGAGTATCATGATACTAAAAGAACTGATTATCACTTAGTTATCTGCTCATCCTTCTGTCCCCTTGAGCAGAGTACTGTACCGATAAAGGTTTTGTGAACCTCTGCAGTTTCCCAAATGAAATTATTCTTCGGCAGATAAACACGCACTGATAAACCTGACTACTCAAAAGGATCATCTCCCCTTTAGTTTTGTTCTGGTTTCAGGTTGGAATCCAATCTGATTTCCCCCCTCCTTATGAATTTCGTTACAACAATTTTTTCTTTGCGAAGCAGTTAGCAGTTGTGCACCCAGAAGAACGTAGAAATCTATGACCAACAACAGAAGTCTACACGTTTCCCCTCAAGGCCTTGAAAATCTCACGTTAGTCAAAGGAAAAAAAAAGAAAAATTACCCATCACTATCATTATAAAAATTAATAAAATATCCCTATATATATATTTAAAATTCTATCATTATCATTATGAAAATAGACTAAATACCCAAATAGGTTTGTATTACCCATCACTGTCATTATAAATATTAGAATAAAATATTTCTCCATATGTTTTTAAATTTACTTGCCATTACCCTTATGAAAAAATAACCTTAATTCCCTAAATATAGGTTTTAAAATTATACATGACTGCCATTATAAAGACAATCAACCAAAAATAATAGTGTAATGATGACACAAATAAATCAAGGCGTTAAAAGAATAATATAATACTATATATAGTTGGATTGTTGATAATAACATTATATTTGATTTGTTGATTCTAATCAGGCAAATGAGCGCTAACTAATTATTATTGTATTTGTCGAAGTGTGCGATCGACACTTCCCCCGGGCCTGCACTGGGCAGCCCGCGGAGGTTCTTTTTTCGGAGGGGCTAGTTCCTAGCGGAGAGCTTGCGCGGATGGACGAGTTAGTTAGAGCTTGACACGGGGAGTTTTACGTGATTCAGGCCGCCGGAGCGTAAAACCCTACGTCCACGGCGAGCTATGGAGCTCGCTGTATTGCTTGCTGCTCAGGGCCGGGGGCCTGAGCTTGGGGGTGAGTTACAGATTGAGAGTGTATGGCTAGCGTATGAGTTGCAGAATGCGAACCCTTGCTATCGACGCCTACCCGGGCCTTTTATAGTCCAAGACTCGAGTGGCTTACAAGTGGGGCCGGGACCCGACAGGTGGTCCCGGGAAGATTGTCTACTATCTACCGTATCTGTAGTTACGCCGGTGGTTGCCTCTTGGTCGAAGGCTTCTGAGTCTTCATTTTGCCGCCCCGCCCATGCCGCGCACTAGTCATAGTGGTTGATGACGGCGCAGGCGGCATGGGATGTCTTGTCGCGGCGTTTATTACCTGGCAGGTTCTGACACCACGCGCCAGTCTGTGACGTGACTGGACGCAATGGCACCTGACAGGCGCGTGCTCCGTGTTTCCGCGTCTTGGGAAGACGCGGGCCTTGAATACCTTGTACGGGCAAGGTGAGGGGCGCCTTTACGCCCGCTGCCTACCGCTCGGGGGCAGGCAGCACCGTTCTTCCAGCCACGTGGTGGGTCCGGAGCTCTTCTCTGAGGAGAGGGAGGTCCGGCCCCGCTGGACGCGTGGCGCCTTCGGACCTCTCTCCCGCGGAGGGGAAGGTCCGGCTTCTCCATGCCACGTGGCGGGCCCGGAGCTCACCTCTGAGGAGAGGGAGGTCCGGCCCCGCTGGACGCGTGGCGTCTTCGGACCTCTCTCCCGCGGAGGGGGAGATCCGGCTTCTGTATGCCACGTGTATGCCACGTGGCGGGCCCGGAGCTCTCTTCTGAGGAGAGGGAGGTTCGGCCCCGCCAGACGCGTGGCGCCTTCGGAGCTCTCCCTGCGGAGAAGGGCGAGCACCTTAGGCATTTCACCCTGTGCGCGGGGGTACCCCATATCTCAGGTACCGACAGTGGCCTCCAGGCCCATCTTGGGGGAGATAGCGAGCCCAAGGTGGGACCTCCGTCTCTTCCGATCCGCGCACTTTCTCTAAGTCCCGACTTGGCCGCTGCCGGAGCACGAACGGCCGCGGGGTCGTGAGAGCGTGCGCTCACTTGATGATTGCTTTTACTGCGGCGGTTCCCAAAGCTGCCACTTCTGCACGTTGCGGCGCTTTCTTCGGGAACCGCCGAAGGGCCTTGCCGGCTCATCTTCTTAGGAGACTGACTCCTTGCCCCCACCGCTCCAGTTAAGCGGCTTGGGCCCACCCGTCATCGGCACTCGGTCTAGGAACCGAAGCGGTTGCGGGTGCGGGGTATTCGAAGAGTTTCGAATCGCTTGGAACTGCACCGGGAAGCTTTTTAGAGGGGGTCTCACCCACATTGTAGCTTCCCTTCGCACTTCTCTGCGTTTCTTCTTGGACTCTTGCGCTTTTGCTTTCTTGCCTTTGAGCTCTCCCTTGCCATGGCTTCCAACCCGCTGCCAGAGAAGAAACGCGCTCGATCTCCTCCAGCAACGGCGCCGGTGCCAAGTCGGGATTCTGGGGTGCTGACACTCCCTCCGGTGGCGACTCGAAGAGGCCCCGGGCTGATGTGCTGGGGGAACCCTCTGTGGCGTCCCCTGTTCCGCTAGTCCAAGCGACTGCGGAGCGGTCGTCGGAGACGGTAGCGGGCTCTGGAAATCCTACCCCGGCTTGGAAGTCGGGGTTTAGAGCCCGCTGGAGTGTCCGCGCTTCCCGGCCTTCCCCGTCTTGCGTGGAAGCTGTGTCGATGCGCTCGGAGCCAGGGGCAACTGCTGCGGCCCCTAGGCCAGCGCGGACTTCTCCTGTTCCAGTGTGCCCGGACTCCGCGGCGACGCCGTCTCTTCCTGCCGAGACGGCCACCGCGGCCCCCGAGCCAGCACAGGTTGATCCTGCACTAGGCGGCCTGGCTTCTTCTCCAGCACCGTCTTCCCCGGCTCGTCCCTCTCCTCAGGTCAAGGAGCCAGAAGCTGAAAAGAGCCAGGCTGGCCTGGCTGCCAGTGCCGCGGAGCCAGCTTCTCCTGATCGATGTCTCGTCTCGGCGGCTGGCGCGTCGGCTCTTCCTGAGGACGAGGTAATGGAGGAGGTCGGAGGGACTGCCCCAGCCTCTGTTGCTCCATTGCCTCCGGCGGACGCCTTCGCGCTTGCCGAGTCGAGCGTCCGGCAAGTCTTGGCTGCACTAAGGCGCGAGCGGGAGGAGTATACGGTTGAACGGGACCGCCTCCTCACCTGGGGGAACCTTTTGCGGGAGAGGACCGCGAAGGTTAAGAGCGAGCTCGACTCCAGGCGGGAGTTGCTCGACTTCAGGGAAACGCTTGTCGACCTGATGAAGCGGGTTGTTGACCGCATGGACACCCAGTCGCGGCGGATCAACAGGGAGGCCCTGGAGGCTCATGCCCGGGCCGAAGAGAGCCTCTCTGCTGCTGTGGAAATACGGCAGCGGTTGGAGCGCCGCGAACTCGCCGTTGAGGAGCGGGAGCGTTCCGTGGCAGCTGAGGCAGAGAGGGTCGCCGCGCAGCTGGCTGCGGGCGAGGATGACCTCCGAGCTCGGATGGAGGAGCTGGAGATTCTGAAGGCAGACCTTGACTTGAGGGATGAACAGGTCTCCCATGATCGTCGGGCGGTCTTGGACCGGGAGTTGACTGCCGGCTTCAAGGCCGCTGAGTTGGAGCGGCTAGCCGAGACCCTCCGCCTTCGGGAGAGTTTCCTGGCGGCCAAGGAGAAGGAATTCTCCGAGAGGAACCTGGAGGCTCTGCGGGCGGCCCGCCGCGAGGTGGAGGAGCTCTCAGCCCTACGGTCCTCCGAGGCCCTTGCGGTCTCAAGCTTCGTGGATCGAGCGGGGTCCGCCCTGATCCCTCTTGGTTTCAGTCCGGTGAGGGCCGCAACTCCCGCATTGCAGGTGGCAGAGGTGATCCCTGCATTGGAGTCGATCGGCGCCAAGCTGGACAGACTCGACTCGGTGGTCGCCAGCGAGCTTGAAGCCGAGGGCCGCGGCTTAGCTTTAGAGGTCGCCTCGCATGTGCTGGCATGCTTCAAGAGCCGCGACCCCTCTTTCTCACTAGAGCCAGCAAGAGAGGGCCCAGCCGCGGAGCGGGAGGAAGCTGCCAGGGCTGAAGTCGAGGATGTGGCCGCCCTTGTAGCCGCAAGGTTCCGGCGAGAGTCGGGAGGTCCTTAGGACTTGCTTCTCCCTTTTTTATCGAGTCTGTAGTCCAGCTCAAGGAGCCTTGCTTAATTTGACTCTCCTGGATACTTGTGTCTGTGATGCTTTTTCCCACCTTCTTGGCTTTGCCTGGCTGAGTCCTTAGCTCCGCAAGGTACTCAGAGGTCATTTCCAATCTTGGAGCTTCGCACAGACACCCCCCCCCGGGTCCTAACCGTGTTAGGGGCCCCCGGAGGTCTCCGAACCTCGCCCTATGGGGGGCTCCAAATCTGCCGGCCACGTGGTGGGTCCGGAGCTCCTCCTCAAGAGACGGGAGCTCTGGTCATGTTGGACACGTAGGGCTTTCGGAGCCCTCCCGCTGAGGGGGGAGGTCCGGTTCCTGCCTGCCACGTGGCGAGCCCGGAGCCCTCCTCAAGGAAGGAGAGAGTTCCGGGCTTGCTGGACACGCGGGGCCCCCGGGCCCCGCCCCTGCTGGAGGGGCGGGTCCCGGTCCTTCCAGTCCCAGGCCGGTGTAGCCGGTAGCTCCTTTCCCCCCGCTTCATGCAGTCTCTGTTGCCGTAACCTGAAGGTCTTGCACACAGGTAGAGGAAACGTAATTCTCCTCGGGGGGTCCTCCCCTCCTGTCTCCTAGTCTTATCCGTCCTATGGTCCTGGCCCGCTATACGGGGCTTGGGCAATTCTGTGCACGAGGCGCCGGAGCTCCGGCTCCCTCTGAGGTCCGGGTACGGCCGTCCGATCCTTAGTACCGGGTCATGCGCTAGGGAAGCAGAGTGCACGCGCTTTGGTTTCATGACCAGGCAAAGCGGACGTACTCCCCTGGACCTCCGGAGAGCAGGATGCGCATGCTTTGGGCTCTGGGCCGGCTAAGCTGGATACGCACCCTGGACCCCCCATGCACAACGCTGGCCTTTCCTGGAGGTGACCAACTGACACCGCAACACCTGACTGGGGGAGGCCCGAGAGACTCACTCGGCCATCGGCAGGTGCCTCAAGCGCAGCCGCCTTCGGGAGGATAGCAAATGCCGACTATGGATGAGCGTAGGAGAGGGGGAGTTAGACGTATGATGAACATACAGAGATAGTGCGATCATAAAAATTAATGCATTATTTAAATGAGCGCATGAGAAGGAGCTAAGTAGAACAGGTCTCTGTATTCGCGCCCATAGGTGGAATTCTGGCTGTTCGTGGGGGGCAATGTTCCGCCTCGTCTACAAGGGAAGCAAGACTCTACGCGCTTAGGGTCGGAACCAGGCCTAACTGAACGTAGTCCTGTACCGTCCCTTGAGACTTAGCTAACCCAAGATCTGTTCCTAAGTTCTATGGGGTCTATTACAGAAGTGAATAACCCTGTTCTACCGATGCTCAGTAAGTAGGACTTACAGTGTTGCTCCATGGCAAGGATTTTTAGGAATGGATCCCACTCTCGGTTGAAAGGCATGTGTACCTGGGGCGGCAGCTTTCATGATTCGGAAGGGACCTTCCCTGCTGGGGGAGAGCTTATGGGTCCTTCTTGGAATATAGCGTGCCACTTCACCAGGCTGCCCTCTTGCGGGCCCCCGTCGCGTTTGGTTCTTTGGCGGTAGTGCTTAGAGCATTAGCCGAGACCTTGCGTTGTGGGGTGTTCCCTGCAAGCCGAGTCTTGTCGAAGTTGTTGTCTTCACGCTGGATCAGGTCCTGCATGGCTTCTCTCAGGGTCCCCCGGGGAGTTCTCCCCTTCTGGCTAAGGCCTTCAAGGGGTAGGTGGACCTGGGCTCGCCTTGGATGACCTAAGGCGTCCCCCCCTTCTGGCAAGGCCTTCAAGGGGTTGACGGACCCTAGGCAGCCCTCGAGAGGTATGTTCGAGGCACGGAGGCGTGCCGTAGCTGGCTAACGCCTTGGCCCGTCACCGTCGGAACTGGAGTCCTCACCGTCATGCACTGTCTTTATGACACGCTGAGGCTCCTGGAACCCCACCTGGTGGGCAGCGGTGACTGGGGCATCAGCCTTCTGTTTGCCATCCCTCTTAGGGTAGGGCGGTGCTTCAGCCCTCTGCTGCCTTCCATTGCGGAAGCACTCTGCGAGCCTCTGGATCTCCCAGCACTCGGCAGTTGTATGGTTGCAGGTGCCATGCACGGGGCATAGCCCGCCTTGGCCACTGTCTGGGGCCGGTGATTGCCGCTGCCTCTTGTCGGGGCGCGGCCCCCGAGCTCCACTGGTTGTCGCAGCTGCGGCGACGGGGGCCGTGAATGGTGACTTCATCTTCCCATTCCCCCGGTTCTTGGTCTTCTTGCCACCCCCATAGGCAGCAGCACCGGACCCGGGTTGCCCTCCTGACTCGGAGGTCGGCAGTGCGTGCCAGTTCCGCCCTTCGGCTGCTCTAGCGCACTTGTCCGCCAGGCTAAAGAGCTCCGAGACGTCGCTGACCTCTCTGGTCGCGAGCTTCTCGAGCATTTTCTCGTCCCGGACACCCTGTCGGAACGCCACCACCACAGAGGCGCTTTGGATATGTGGGATGGTGTTGCGCACATGAGAGAACCGCTGGATGAAAGAGCGCAGCGACTCCCCAGGTTGTTGTTTGACGGCGTGGAGGTCGAGCTCCGTGCCGGGACGGGTGTAGGAGCTGCCGAAGTTGGCGACGAACTGCCGGCAGAGCTCACCCCAGGAGGTTATGGAAACCTGGGGTAGATTCATGAGCCAGGACCGGGCTGGGCCGGTCAAGGCGACGGGAAAGTAGTTGGCCATGACAGCCTCATCGCCTCCTGCAGCAAGTACGGCGGTGGAGTAGATCTGGAGGAACTCTGCTGGGTTGACGCTTCCGTCGTACTTCTCGGGTAAGTGCGGGCGAAACTTGCGTGGCCACCTTGCGAAGCGAAGGTGGGGTGCAAGGGCCGCACATCCTGCACCTGCTGCTGCAGGTACTGGCGCTGCGAACAGGTGGTTCGCACCTGTCACCACGTATCCCGGCATGGGCAAGGCTGCACCGTAGGCCGGGGCCGCTACTTGCGGCGCATATGGTGATGGCATATGTTGCGCAGCATATGCCTGAGGCGGGGCTCGCATGGCGAAGGCCTGCCCTTCTGGTTGCGTCGAGGCCGACGACATGCTGTCGCCTGCCTCATGGTTGCGACGCCTTTCTCGACGTCGCTCGAGGTACACCCGGGCGTCCTGCCCCAAGTGGCATCGTTCCAGTTCCCTTCGCAGGTCCGTCGACAGGAGCCTGGAGGAGCTGGAATCCGTCGTTAGCTCGTCAACCGTGGGTGTGCGCGTCAGCGACACAGCCGGTTGCCCCGGGCGCCGCCCTCGTCGAAACCGAGGGTTCGCGGCGGCGGCAACGACGACGAGGCGGTCCACCTCGCGGACCCATTGCTGGGTCGCTGAATGGGGCGCATCCCCTGCAGGTGGGTTGTGCAACAGCGCTCTTACTGCAGCTAGCGCACTTCCATGGTGTACGCTCAGCGCTGCAGAAGACCTCACGCTGGTCGGGGCCTGCATAGCCGGAGTCGGCTGCTGGCTACCCGCTCGTGCCGACACACTCCGTCCTGAGTGCGTCGACATGTACTCCCCGCTAGTCACGGTTCGCCGTGAATGCGGTGGGGGAGAGTTTGCCGCTGAAGGGAGCTTGGTCATCTTCGTCGACGGAAACTCGTCGCGCTAGGGGAAAAGCCCCCTTCCTGGCGTGCCAAATGTCGAAGTGTGCGATCGACACTTCCCCCGGGCCTGCACTGGGCAGCCCGCGGAGGTTCTTTTTTCGGAGGGGCTAGTTCCTAGCGGAGAGCTTGCGCGGATGGACGAGTTAGTGAGAGCTTGACACGGGGAGTTTTACGTGGTTCAGGCCGCCGGAGCGTAAAACCCTACGTCCACGGCGAGCTATGGAGCTTGCTGTATTGCTTGCTGCTCAGGGTCGGGGGCCTGAGCTTGGGGGTGAGTTACAGCTTGAGAGTGTATGGCTAGCGTATGAGTTGCAGAATGCGAACCCTTGCTATCGACGCCTACCCGAGCCTTTTATAGTCCAAGACTCGGGTGGCTTACAAGGGGGGCCGGGACCCGACAGGTGGTCCCGGGAAGATTGTCTACTATCTACCGTATCTGTAGTTACGCCGGTGGTTGCCTCTTGGTCGAAGGCTTCTGAGTCTTCATTTTGCCGCCCCGCCCATGCCGCGCACTAGTCATAGTGGTTGATGACGGCGCAGGCGGCATGGGATGTCTTGTCGGTGTTTATTACCTGGCAGGTTCTGACACCGCGCGCCAGTCTGTGACGTGACTGGACGCAACGGCACCTGACAGGCGCGTGCTCCGCGTTTCCGCGTCTTGGGAAGACGCGGGCCTTGAATACCTTGTACGGGCAAGGTGAGGGGCGCCTTTACGCTCGCTGCCTACCGCTCGGGGGCAGGCAGCACCGTTCTTCCAGCCACGTGGCGGGTCCGGAGCTCTTCTCTGAGGAGAGGGAGGTCCGGCCCCGCTGGACGCGTGGCGCCTTCGGACCTCTCTCCCGCGGAGGGGGAGGTCCGGCTTCTGCATGCCACGTGGCGGGCCCGGAGCTCACCTCTGAGGAGAGGGTGTCCGGCCCCGCTGGACGCGTGGCGTCTTCGGACCTCTCTCCCGCGGAGGGGGAGGTCCGGCTTCTGTATGCCACGTGGCGGGCCCGGAGCTCTCTTCTGAGGAGAGGGAGGTCCGGCCCCGCCAGACGCGTGGCGCCTTCGGAGCTCTCCCTGCGGAGAAGGGCGAGCACCTTAGTCATTTCACCCTGTGCGCGGGGGTACCCTATACCTCAGGTACCGACAGTATTCTATAATCTTACTAAAACTGTACCGAGCTACATACTTGGGCCAAATGCTGCACATTATGTTGCAACTTGCAAGAACACCTGTAATAATTCATTACTACTGCCATGGATTTGGATGGCGCTGTAAGATCTGTACTCAATGTACGTATGCTACGATCTGAACTCACAGGTGGATGTGCATTAGCATGCTTCAGTTCATACCTTTCTCCTATAAACGTAAGAACTGGAGAAGTAAGCGAAAGCAAGAAGTTCCAGCGCGGTGAGCGCGGCGAGCAGCAGATAGAAGTAGTCGAGGTGCCCCTGGTTGAGGTCATCAGCGAACCAGCTGGAGCCACCGTTCCTCCTCGTCACATTGTCGATGACCGAGATGAGGAAGCTGCTGATGAAGCTACCGACGCCGAGGACGCTCAGGTAGAGCGCCAGCCCGAGGCTCTTGAGCGCTCCGGGGACCTGGTCGTAGAAGAACTCCTGCATGCCGACCATGGCGAACACGTCCGCGGCGCCGAGGAGCACGTACTGCGGCACGATCCACCACAGGCTCATGGGCACGGCCGCATCGGGAACGTCCACGAGGCCAGCGTCCCTCGCTGCTCGCAGCCGCCTCATCTCCACCAGCGCGGCAACTAGCAGAGCGAGCAGGGACAGGGCGATCCCCGTGCCGATCCGCTGCAGCATGGTGATCCCCGAGGCGACGCCAGAGACGCTGCGAGCCACGGGCACCAGAACGCGGTCGTACAGGACGACGCAGGTGACGATGCTGACGCCGAGGAAGCACTGCAGCGCCGCGGGAGGAACCCGGAACGACGAGCCGACCCTCCGGTCCAGCGTCGCCGCCTGCATCGTGAACAGCGTCGGCGGCTGCGCGAATACGACGCCGTAGAGCAGGCACGCCGCCCATATCGGGAACAGCCTAGCCAACCCCTTTACCTCCGCGGCCACCGAGTCTTCGGAGCGCCCACCGTGCTCCAGCTCCACCGGCCCAGCTCCTGGCGACCGCTTCCTCCACGCCACGATGACGTTGCCAACGCCGGAGAACGCGCCGCCATCACCCGAGTCGAAGAACCGGTACGTCCCTGTCCCGAGCAGGAAGATGACGAGCGCGAGCAGCATGACCATGCACGGCACACCGAAGCCGAGGCCCCAACCGATGTTGTCCTGGACGTAGCTCATGAGCGCCACCGTGACAGTCGCGCTCGCGCAGAGCCCAAGGTACCACAGGTTGAAGAAGGAGCCTCGGGCTGCAGACTCCTTGGGGTCCGTCACGTCGAACTGGTCGGCGCCGAAGGCCTGGACGCACGGCTTGTGCCCGCTCTGGGCGATGGCCACCAGGTAGAGGGAGACGTAGAAGAAGACCGTCCGGAGAGGGGGAGGCGGGCATACCCTTCGGTTATGGGAGTCGCCGCACTGCTGGCTCTGGGTTGATGGGACCATAGATGAGAGCGTCAGCATACCAAGCCCCTGCAGATTCGCCAAAATTTGGATGAGAACACTCGACAATTTTGATCGAATTAAAGCTTGCAATAGTACTCTAGTGCAATATTAGATGCCTGCAGTAATCACTTGTTCACTGAGTAAGAATTATTGTTAATGCCGACACTCTGAGAAAGAAGTTTGTTTATACTAGAATTACAGTCGTGTTATATAGAAAATACACTAACCTTTTGGTGTAACTTTTGAGTACCGATGATGTCATAAAAGATCAGGTGTTATAACCCATAAAAGTTTGATTTTCTATTAGCATAATGTACATCTAATCTTATCTAAAAATCTCAAAATTGAATGACTAAAAAAATTAAACGTTGGAAACCCCTAAAACACTCATGTGTTGTATATACAATATCTACAACAGAAGTTACAGTTGCTTCAAAAACTCTACAACAGAAGTTACATCCTAAAGAAGTTAAAACATCAAAAATTTCGAGTTTCTTTGGACAGGCGGACTTCTTAAAGAACATCCATTACAGCAATAATTCGCGATTCGGATAGGAAGGATGGTATCACGAACTCCAAAGTCAGCCATACGTGTGTACATATCAAACCGGTACTGTTGATTCATTTCTCCTGAAAACAGGATTCGAATCTCCAAAGGGACAAAATATTTGGTTCCGACGATGCCATAAAAATTTGTATACCCATACCTTACCGAGAATGGAGGGTAAAAGAAAGAAGATTGTATTACAGTATTTCTTTGGATGTGCTCTAGACTCCTACTTAGGATCCGACTAAGACATGTAAAAAACGATCACCCCCGAATATAAATATAACTACCCCTGTCCATGAGATAGAACCACCTGCGACAGGCCAACAAGATCTCATACAAGCCGCATCTCACCTAAACGATAATACGGATACGGATTGAACGTATAATTATTAACTTCCGGAAGGCTCGAACCGGTACAAATCGTGTGCCCCTCGTGATTGATCTTGAGCTAAACCGAGCGCTCCTATCCGATCAAATTTCGACCAACTGCTGGCAGCTCGTGCATCGACAGACGACAGGTACCAAAATCAGCCTTAGCCTGGTCAGCCTGGCTCCCCTTTTTCTCGGTTGGTCCCATTTCTAATTCGAAAGCAACCTCCGGTAGATAGCACATGATTTTGTCCCTGACCCAGCCTTATGTACTGAAGCAACGGAGCACCTTTTTTCCTACTGAAGTTTTTTTTGCGAGGAATTTTCCTACTGAAGTTGACACGGTGAAACTGACAGGACCTATGCCGTGTACAATCAATTGGCTAAGACGTGTCCAACATACGCGCAGGAGCAGAGCAAACTGAAAATCGCGGAAGAAATCTGCACATTCGTGAAACAGAAAGGTTGCATCATCGCGTTGAGAATTCAGGACGGTCACGAAAGCTTCCTGCAACGGCGCACACGATACAAAAATAAGTTGTTTCAGTGTCACGTCACGCGAGATGGATCCTTGCAGGAGGAAGAGTGCTCGAGTTTGTCACTGTGATACAGCTACGATGCAGGCAACATCTCAAGGCGTCAACGAACCATTAGGGCAAACCCCACTAGCTACGTCCTGCTGTCGGCGTCTCTACTCTACTAACTCGCACCTTCAAGGCTCTGTGCATCACCGCTCGTTTGGAGTTCTAAGCATTATTCGGACTGACGGATGGCGGCAAAACCCTGGGCTGCGCAGCGTGGAGACGTGCAGCGGTGTAACCTAAACTGTAATAATGTGGGGTACAGTTTATGTCCTGTTTTATTAACAGGATATATAGTGCCACGACTACAGAAAATTATAATATGAAGTAGAGATGTTTTTTGGAGGGTTGTAGAACGAAAAATGCTCTTTTAAATTAGAATTTAGATTACGATCGTCTGATGTTATAAAAACATTATTAAAAACATTACTGATGCACGCAAGCGAACTGATAAAGAATGCCAGAAAAAAAAACAGCCATCGTCTCATGGCGGAGAAGAAAAAATCGCAGCGACGACGATGGGATCCCGGGAGAAATAAATGAGGCCGCGATAGCAGGTAAGTTGGTGGTGGAGGGGGACTGACCGTGATGTAGAGCAGGGAGGAGGCGACGATGGTGCGGTAGCGGCCGAGCCAGGAGTCGGCGACGGCGGCGCCGAGCAGCGGCAGCATCGACGCGGCGCCCGACCACGCGTTGACGGCCGCGGCCGCCGCCGCCGTGGTCTGCCCGAGCGGGCCGGCGAGGTAGCTGATGAGGTTGGACGAGATGCCGAAGTACGCGAACCGCTCAGCCACCTCCACCCCTTGGTTTCGACTCCCACCAGAAACAGACCACTGATTAAGCCGTGCCGAGCGACTCGAGCTTGTTTTCTGGCTACTACTCTAGTACAATGAGTAACTTACAGATGATGAAGAGCGCCGACTTCCAGCCGCCGGTCGGCGGCGCGCGGCCAGGGAGGAGGGGATCCGAGGAGCCCGTGTCGCCAGGCTCCGGCGCCATGGCTAGCATCTGTCTAGCTCCCGGGGCGGCGCCTCCGGTGGTGTGAGCGAGCGAGCAGAGTTGCGCGGCGAACTTGTGGAGTGCTGTTGGCTGCAGAAGGGCGCGGGAGGCGGTGGTCGGTTGGCACTTGGCAGGTGGGAGGGACCTCGTGGCGTGCAGTTGCCGCAGGCTGTGTTTCTGCGGCTTGCGTCCTGGTTTTGAGTGTACGACATTCTTCAGAATTTGGATTGCAAACTTTAAAAAATCTTGCACGACCTTGCGGAGGTTGCATATAAAAGTGAGCAGGCAGGTCATTGCGTCCCCCGCCGGGCGTCCGATCTGTGTATCAACCATCATAAATTGCGCTTAAATGCGTCATTGTATTGCCGTCTCAACATATATATAAACATGGGGATCGACATCGAGATAGTATAGAAATCCTAGATGAGGACAAAGAACCATTGACAATTTCACATCCCAATCGATCCTCGAATCATAACAAGTTTGCGTGCACGGGTGCCTGGTTCTTGTACTTGTAGGTGGCCGCGAAGAAGACGTAGGCGAGGAGCTCGAGCACGCTGAGCGCGGCGAGCAGCCAGTAGAAGTAGTCGAGGTGGCCGCGGTTCAGGTTGTTGGCGAACCAGCTCCGGCCCCTCGCCGCCGTCGCCCTGTCGATGCCCCACACCAGCGCGCTGCTGATGAAGCTGCCCACGCCGAAGATGCTCAGGTACAGCGCCAGCCCGAGGCTGCGCAGCTTGTCGGGCACCTGGTCGTAGAAGAACTCCTGCAGGCCGACCATGGTGAACACGTCCGCGGCGCCGAACATCACGTACTGCGGCACCATCCACCACAGGCCCATCGGGACGGGGACGCCGGGGTCGTCCGCAAGGCCCGCGTCGCGGGCCACGCGGAGCCGGCGCGCCTCCACGAGCGCCGCGACCGCCATGGACACGAGCGAGAGCAGCATCCCGACGCCGATCCGCTGGAGCATGGTGATGCCCGACGGCACGCCCGAGTAGCGGCGTGACAGCGGCACGACGACGCGGTCGTAGATGGGGATGAACGCCACGATGGTGATGCTGATGAAGCTCTGCAGCGCGGCGGGCGGGACCTTGAGGTGCTCGCCGACGCGCCTGTCCAGGGTCGCCGCCTGCTTCGTGAAGAACGTCGACGACTGCGAGAACGCCACGGCGTAGATCAGGCACGTCGCCCATATCGGGAACAGCCGGAGAATGGCCTTGGCCTCCTTGACGACGCCTGCATCGACCACCGCTTCCCGCTCCCCCTCATCGCCACCAACACTGCATAAATCAACGTTATAAAGCCATAACGCCAGTTACTGTCATTTACGTCTTGTTCCAGCCTCCAACACACTGCGCAAAATTGATCATACGGAAAGTACCTGACTTGGGGCGCCACCGATGCGGCTCCGTCGCGTTCTCGCGCCGCCTGATGCAGAGGGCCAGCCTTCCGCCTGCTCCGCCACTCCGCGAGAGCCTCTCCGGCGCGAGCGAACAGGCTGAGCTTGCCACTGGTGGTGGCGGAGTAGCGGTAAGTCCGTGTGCCGAGCAGGAACACGACGAGCGCGCAGGCCATGAGCACGCACGGGATGCCGAACCCCAGGCCCCATCCAAGGTTGTCCTGCACGTAGCTCAGGAGCACGAGCGTGAAGGCGGTGCCGCCGCACATGCCGAAGTACCACCAGTTGAAGAAGGAGCTCCTGGACACGGACTCGGTGGGGTCGCTCGGGTCAAACTGGTCGGCGCCGAACGCCTGCACGCACGGCTTGTGGCCGCCCTGCGCGACGGCCACCAGGTACAGGGAGATGTAGAAGAAGGACACCTGGAGGATGGACGGAAAGCAGGTCTTGCCGCCACCGACGGTCGCGGTGGCACATTGGTCGCCGCTGCCGGAGTAGAGCAAGGTTGAGAAGGCCAGCATGCCTAAACCCTGCAACGTGCAGTCAGTCAGATAGTACTCGCTTCAGATTAGTATCCTCATGCGCACACAGTCAACGAAGACGAAAGCAGTCGCGAAAAAATGAAACAAAAACGAACACATGCCAAGCCCAACAAAGAACGATGCCAGACTACCTTTTGAAGGCCCAGATTCTATGGTGGACGGGGTCGCTTAGACCGGTCGCACCGGCATACGCAAAGAAGTGGGGAACTCCTACGGCGTTGGCGTCGATATTTCGAGCCGCACCGGCGTGCGGGGCTGGCACGCAGTAGCCGTTGTCGCGCGGGAACACAACGGGACGAGGCAGCACTCGGGTAAGAAAAAATGGAGGAAAGAAGGAGAAGAATAAAAAAGAAAAGAAAAAAAGAGAGAAAAGAAAAGGAAATAAAAGAAAGAGGGAAAATGAATGGGAATGGAAGGAAAAAAGAAAGAAAAATAGAAAGAAAAGGAAAGAAAATAGAAGGGAAAAGAGAAAAATAAAAGAAAAGAGTAAACAAAATAGAAGAACAAAGAAGAGGGAAAAGGAAATAAAATAGAAGGAAAAGAAGAGAGAAAAATGTAAATAAATATTAAAGAATGAGCGGTAGAGGCGACTAGAACTATCCGAACTACATGGAAATAAATAGAGGAAAGAAGGAAAAAAGAGAGAGAAAAAGAAAGAAAACAAAATTAAAATGAGGAAAATATAGTAAATAATATGTGGTAGTTGATATAGATTAAGTTTGAGAAGTACGATGAGTGCGGCAGCACGTGCTGGAAAGCAGAGAATCTTTTAAAGTGTGTTAGAAATAGATGATAATATTCATTTAGAGTAGATTTTTAGAATACATGAGCGTGTATAGCCTTATTCTCAGATGTCATGGACTGAAATTTATGCGCTATTCTAGGCCTAACAGGGTGGTGGTCTCATCGCTTTAGGCAAGTTCAGACGTGTTAAAACTGTGGAGCTATGTAGGGACCTTGCCTTGGGGCAGATTGCATCCCTGCATCCATACCTCAGTTCCACTCTTAGATGGTTTCTTCTGAATAGTGCTTTGGAAAACAAGAAATAGAGCTTGTTTTGATAACAAACTTATATCAGAACTTAAAAAATTGTTTATTATGCTTGCTTTTTTATGAAATTTGGGCAGAACCTTTCCAAGGGGTTTCAAAGGAGGACCTCATGAGGAGTGGAAGGTCTTCTGGAGTCGGTGGCAAGTATCTACCAGCTGTAGCGATCGAGCTCTTCATGGATGTGTTCGGTTTGAAGCCAAACTTGGATTTATGACCATCTATATTTTCTATACTTGATCATCCAAGGTGATGTTTGGTTGGATGAATTAGATGATCCAGTTTTTTATTTGGTAGGTTGGATGAAAGATGGATGAATTGAACCACCCAAATTGATATTCACATGATACTGATTATTATATACTAATTTTCATATTACTAAGTACTCCCTTCGGTGCATAAAAAATTATCGTTTTAAACATGTTCTCGCATACCAAAGAAGTATTAAATAAATTTTCTTTTCATTACTATCGTAGTCCCTTTAATAGCTTGACTGGTCTACTTCCCTCTCATGCAGGTTCAATTACTAGCCACACACATTACCACGCGTTTATTATGTTTTTTCACGAGACAAACTCCTCGGTTCTGCTTCAACGTCAATTTTTTATACACCCATGGCTTCTATGTAGAACAACAATTTTTTGTGCATCGAAGGAAGTACACATTAATATTAATATAAAAATAATTACTAATCAATGATAAAATAGACTAGTTATCACTAATTACGCTACTAACAAGTTTTCTTAGACAGATTGGATGAGCTCATCCAGTAAATATTTTTAGACCACTCCATGTAGCATCTGTAATAATATTACCCAAAGTTAGATGACTCTGTGCAGCTGAGCTTGAATAAAACACGAGACTGAATCATCCAATGCAATACAGCCAAACACATCCTAAGAGTCTTCCTGCTGCTATACATCTGCTCCCTCCGTCCCACACAAAATTTATTTCCAGAGCGAAAAATTCGTCCCACCTAAACTCTACTCCTGTCCTCCCTCACTCGCATCCATTACTTCAACATGTGAGGTTCTGTGCACCTGGCCTTCGTGTCACATCCATTACTTCAACTCTTTCTCTCTCCCAATTTCTACTCCCATCCTCACATCAACCCCATCTCCCTCATACTCCTTGTTCGCATCAATCCCATCTGCTCCCCCAGATTCGGCACGAGGCCATGGAGCACGGAAAGCGGGTTCTTTAGCAGCGGCAAGCATGTGGAGGTCGCGGGGGCTCATCTTGTAGCTACGGTGGTGGTAGTGCGTCCCCTGGTCGCGGCGGCGCATTGGAAGGCCACAATGGTGCGTTGGGAGGCCGCAACCACGAGATCCAATAGCGGACTTTCTGCACTGTCAGGTCTGGAGGCCGGCACGGCTGGATCCGAGACGATGAACGCTGGCTCTTGGTGCGCTTCCACAAGCACGACGACCCCTATGTCCTGGTCTCCGAGGAAGAAGATGAAGTCCAATACCATGTGTTTCTGAATATGCTTTAGATTTATTTGCTTATCTACTTCGACCTGTCTCTATCTTGATCGATTTGAATCTTCTAAATTCGGTTGCTTGTGTCTAATGTGCTGACATTTTTTTTACCACAGCATGTTCTGGCTTCCCAGTATCAGAACGAAACATTGAATAAATCTACATCTTATAAGTGATGATTGCTCTTCATTGATGAAGGGTACTAAGGTCATTTTCTTTCTCCACTCATGTGTTGTTTGGATCCTTCAAATAAGCTTGCATAGTACTCCCTTCGTTCTGAAATAAAATAATATTTAGAACAAGAAATCTAGTTCAAATTAAACTAAATTTGTTGTTCTAAATGCCATTTATTTAAGAACAAAGAGAGTAACATTCAGCTCCAGCTCCAGACAAACGAGGGCCAAACCGCATCCAAGAGGAAGACGACGGCAACGTGGTGCAGACTGACGACGTAGGAGTCCTCCCCTCCTCTCCCACGTTCTCTTCAGTTAGATCAGGTTATCTGAGTTAGTTGTGGGAACGTTGGTTTCACGCATCCCTCAGCCACATAAAAATGGCTGAGTCTCGATCATACGCATTGAGCACCGAACGTGGCACCTTTCACCAAGTCCAGTGAGAGATAAACCTAACACTACTAACTGAAAGTGATGTGATGTGACTATGCCAACGACTCCAGTAATTTTTGCGATATTTTAAGAACCACTTGGCTCAACAATGCTACGATGGAAAGAAAGTGGTAGTACCTTGATCTCACATATTTTAATGTCGGACTCAGCCAATTAGGAAACTTAGTTGCTTCCATTTTTTTCTTTCTTAAAGAAACGCGTGAAGGGCGAAAAACCAAAAAAAATGGATGGCTGGTTTAGATCTTTTGCTTACGAAGATGTAGAGGAGCGAGGCGAGCGTGATGGTGCGGTACCGGCCGAGCCAGTTGTCGGCCAGCGCCGCGCCCAGCAGCGGCAGCAGCTGCGCGATGCCGTTCCACGCGTTGATGGCCGCCGCCGCCGAAGCGTTGCCCTCCCCGAGCGGGCCCGTCAGGTAGCTGATCAGGTTGAACGACACGCCGTAGAAGGCGAACCGCTCCGCGATCTCCACCGCTGCATTGCCCGCCCGCCCGCCGGAGTTAATCTCGGATCAGCACGACCGCTCAGGTGAAATCGACAAAGTACTGTGTATGCGTTGTTCGTCGCTGCGAATGATGAGGGGGTGGGAGAGAGAGAGAGAGAGAGAGATAAGGATGCTTGCCTATGATGAAGAGCGCCGACTTCCACCCGCCGGTGGCGCCGCGGTCGGCGGGGCGGCCACGATAGTCCAGCGCCGCGGCGGCGCCGTCCGCCATGCCGTCGCCGCCGCGCGCGAGGAGTGGGTCTGATTCCGAGCCGGAAGGCATGGTCGCCCGAAGATCCGGACCCTTGGACCGGGAAAGCACGGCCGGAGAAGCCGGGGACGAGCTAGCGCGAGCGCAAACGGCAGGGGGGAGGGAGGCTGTTGGCTGTTGGTCGCAAATCTCGCACTCAAACCGACCTGGATGCTTGGGGGGATGGCTAGCTCAGCCCGCCCGCCCGCGTCCGCACACCACGGTCGCTGTGGCCTGTGGAGCCTCGCAGAAGACGACCTTGATGTCTGAACTGAACTGCTCCACCTAGACTAGACACTAGCAGTACTGATTTTATCGATACAAGACATGCTGCCATCTGTCACGGGACATTATTGGTGGAGACCCACCAGGTCCGCACGAAAAGATTGACCGGATCAGCCCGTGATTCCAGATCGCATCTGCGCCAAATTTATATGAGCACACAATTTGTGCAGTGGCGAACCAAATTGGTGTTCATATACGCAATCATCCATCCACGCATCAGAATTGGTGTGCATCATATTTGCTCATCGTGACGTCATTGAAGTACATTGGATTTGGAATGGGGTAAAGCGGTGCATGAGGTAATAAATTTGTCTGTCTAATCATAAATCTAACGGCACTCATTAGCAGGCTTAACGCGGTGTGCTTGTAACGATGACACTGCCCACTCGATATTTGTGGGCCTGACAGCACACACTTTGTCGCTCACGATTGCCACCGTAAAAGCTACTCCCTCCCGAGCACAAAAAATTATCGTTTTGGACATGTTCTCGCATACTAAGAAAATATTAAATAGATTTTCTTTCCAGTACTATCACTCACTTTAATGGCTTGACTGGTCTACTCCACTGTTTCCTAGGCCTCTTATGCATGTTCGATTCCTAGCCACGCACTGTACAATGCGTTTATTACGTTTTTTCCCGAGACAAACTCTTTGACTCTGCTTCGATGACATTTTTTATGCACTCGTGACTTTTGTGTAAAATGACAATTTTTTATGCACTGGAGGGAGTATGCTATATATCTATATATAAGGCGTCTGATTTTTAGAGCGCTTTAAGGTTCGTGTCTATCAATCAATCGAACGATCACCGCTCGTCGCCGTCGCTCCCCGCTCGGTCGGCCGTCGCTCGCCACCATCGGTTCGGAGAATCCCTCACCTTATCGCGCATGATTTGTACCTCGAGCTCTCCCGTATTCCTCCTCGGGAGTAGAAAAACGGATGCAGGGAGGCCCGGCGGTGGGTGTTGTGGTGTCGGCGGGGTGGCGGGGGTGCCGTCGGTTGCGATGGTGGGCGGAGTATTTCGCGTGGGAGTAGGTGGCGGTCGCCGGATCCAATGGCGGGGAGCCGCCGAAGACGAGGAAGGAGGGCGGGGTGGGGGCGTCTTGCCAAAAATGAAGAAGAAAGGGGAGAGAAGAATATGTCGCAACGAAGAGATGGCCTAGGGGCGGAGGGAGGAGTTGGGTTGTGGAGGTGGTTACCGGTGGGCCATGCCGACGCCGAGGATGGTGACGGTGAGATGATTGGGAGGTGGACACGGGTGGGGCAGAACTGGCGACGGCGACAACGTTGGGAGGTTGAAGAAGAAGACCTTCTGACCAAGAACTCGTCTTCTATGGACGATCTGCAATTAGGCGCTCCGGGTTGCCGCAGGCTCTTGCAAAGCAGGCAGTAGCAGATTTAGCTGCCAATAATAAGGTCCTGTTTGGCACAGCTTTTGAACCAGTTTTTTTATAAAAATAAGCTGCGGATGTACCAAACAGTCAGCTTCTCCAGCAGCTTATTAGTTCAGCTGCTTCTCAGAATGAACTAAAAGCAGGATATAAGTTTAAGCTGCTGTTCACCAGCTTTTCAGAAAAACTGTTTTTTTAACAAGTTTAAGCCGTGCCAAATAGGGCCTAAACATTCAACTGAACTTTTGTTTTTTGGTTTCATAATTGAAGGTCATGAGTTCGATTCTCCCACTCCCTTCAGCGTCACTTTTTTTTATCTTTTTAACTTCATAATAGAAGGTCGTGAGTATGATTTTAAATCCAATAAAACACAACCGTAAGAATCAAAGAATGGTATCAGTAAACCATTTTTAGCAAATGTAATACAACCGTAAGAATCATAAGATTAGATAACACAATATAGTAATTCTTGCTACCTATCAACTCTTTTAGCAAAATGTACTCCCATCTGTTAATAAACATGGTGAAATGACACTAGCAAACTAATAAAATATGAGTAGTATACTTCTACTTTTGTACGACTGATAAAATGTAATAACTGAAAATCTAAGCTCGCTAGTACCTTGAGAAAATGATACTAACTATTAGTATTACACTTATTTTTTTTGTCAAAGCACCCAACAACATTTGCAAACGTCGCCAAACATGTTGACATGTCGAGTCAAAAACGTTTCTTGCAAGATATGCCCAACTCAATAATGACTTCTTCAATGTTTTCTTTTCTCGACTGAGAAACATTCATATATTCACACTTGCTCTAACGTTGTCAATGACACTCCTACTTGTAAACTGTTATTGACAATGAAATTAAGGACATGAGCAGCACAACAAAAATAAAATAATTCACTAGATATTATCTTATATATTGTAGAAATATACTCCACAATAAGAATTGGAAAAATAATCTCATTAACCCTAATGGGCTGTCAAGGTGATACATTTATGGGCTGTCAATCCTTACACCAAAAAGACTAAATTACCCCTGCCTTCTAATAACACAGAATATTCTAACACCCACCGCAGTCCCAACATCTAGCCACGGTAGATGTTGAGACTAGACCGAAACTCGGTAAACACTGACGAAGGCAGACCTTCATGAAGATATCAACGAATTGCGACGACGTCGGAATGTGGAGCACTCGAACCTCCCCGAGAGCCACCCGCTCACGAACAAAGTGAAGATCGATCTCCACATGCTTAGTGTGCTGGTGTTGCACTGGGTTGATGGAGAGGTAGACGGCGCTGACGCTTTCGCAGTAGACCAACGTACTCCAGGCGAGGGGAGTGAAGCTCCTGAAGTAGCTGCTGAAGCCAGGAGGACTCAGCCACACCGTTAGCCATGACGCGGTACTACGCCTCAGCACTCGAGCGGGATACCACGTGCTGCCGCTTCGAGGACTAGGAGACGAGGTTGCCACCCAGGAAGACAGCGTAACCGGAGGTGGACCGACGGGTGTCCGGCCAACCCGTCCAGTCGGCGTCCGTGTAGACAACCAGCTCGGAGGTGGAGTCACGTCGAAGAAGAAGGACGTAGTCGTGGGTGCCGCGCAGGTACCGAAGGATCCGCTTCATCGCCGTGAGATGCAGCTCCCGCGGATTATGCATGTAAAGGCACACCTGCTGAACTGCATAGGAGATGTCCGGTCTGGTGAAGGTAAGGTACTGCAAGGCACCTGCAGGACTCCTGTAAGCAGTGGGGTCAGCGACAGGAGCACCTTCAGCAGAGGAGACCTTCGTCTGGGTATCCACCGAGTGGAGCACGGCTTACAATCAGCCATGCCCGCTCTCTGGAGGATGTCCAGGCTGCACTATCGTTGGTGGAGGAACAGGGCACCCGGTCGGTGCTCGACCGTAACACCCATGAAGTGGTGTAACTGGCCCAAGTCCTTCATCGCGAACTTCTGCTGCAAGGCAGAGATCGTGCGTTGAAGGAGAGCTCGACTGGACGCCGTGAGGACAATGTCGTCGACGTACAGGAGGAGGTAGACAGTGTCACCCTCACGCCTGTAGACGAAAAGCGAGGTGTCCGCCTTGTCCTCGACAAAGCCGAGTGAGACCAAGAAGGAGGCGAACCGGCTGTACCAAGCCCGAGGCGCCTGCTTCAACCCGTACAGGGACTTGTTCAGCCGGCAGACCATGTCCGGACGGGCTGAATCAACGAAACCTGTCGGCTGAGTGCAGTACACCGTCTCTGTTAGTGTCCCATGGAGGAAGGCGTTCTTGACGTTCAACTGGTGGACATGCCAAGAACACGAGAGAGCCAGTGACAGAACAGTGTGAACTGTCGCCGACTTCACCACCGGGCTGAAAGTCTCGTCGTAGTCGACCCCGGGACGCTGAGTGAAGCCGAGAAGAACCCACCGGGCCTTGTACCTCTCTAGAGACCCATCTGTCTTCTTCTTATGCGTGAACACCCACTTGCCCGTGACAATATTGCCACGACCAGGACGGGGAACCAAGTCCCGGGTCCGGTTGGCAAGCAGGGCCGCATACTCTTCTTCCATAGCCCGACGCTAGTGAGGATCGGCGAGGGAACTACGGACAGAAGAGGGGATAAACGAGATGGGTGAAGAGGTAGGCGGTGGGGAGGTCTTCGAGGAGAGGACGACCCCAGAGAATCGCTCAACCGGCCAGAGAACCCCAGTGGCCCGTCATGTCACCATCGGGTGAACGTTACTGGGTCCCGGTGGAGTAGGGTGGGTGGTACACCGGAGGCTCTCGGCGGGAAGATGCTTGTGTACCAACCCGCGCTCGTCGCTGATAGACGAGAGCAGAGTCAACATACCACGACACAGAAGCCACGCGTGGTGAAGTAGTCTACGTCGGAGATGCCGGGGCCGCGCCTGGCACAACAGACGATGTCGGTGACGTCGGGGTCATGCACGGCGCAGCGGGTGACGCCAGAGCCGCGTGTGGCGCAACAAACGACGCGGAAGGTGACACCGGGGCCGCACGTGGCGCAACGGACGACGTCGGGGACGCCGGGGCCGCGCGGGGCGTAGTGGACGATGTCGGGGACGCCTGGGCCAAGTGTGGCGCGGCGGACGACGTTGGGGACGCGTGGCAAAGGCAGTGGCGTCAAGGACTCCTTGGGCCACGAGAGGCACAGCAAACGGTGTCGATGACACCGGGACTGCGCTCGGCTAGGCGAGTGGGTAACCTGCAGGAAGTAAAAAACAAGGTCGCTGTACAGGAGCGGCCTCAGGATCAATAGAGAAAAGGGAATCCAACTCAGCGACAGAGTTAGAGGACGAAGCAGAGAAAGGAAAGGAAGACTCGGTGAAGACGATGTGTCGAGAGACCAAGATATGACGGGTGGTAAGGTCAAGGCACCGGTACCCCTTATGGTCAGAAGAGTACCCAAGAAAGACACACCGAGTCGAGCAAGGCGCAATCTTATGGAGAGGTGTGGCAGAGAGGTTAGGGTAGCAAGCACACCCGAAGACTCGGAGGTGCTCGTAAAGAGGGGTGGTGCCAAACAGAGCGAAGTGAGGAGTAGGAGCGCTAATCGCCTTAGTAGGAAGGCGATTAATGAGAAAAGTGGCAGTGTGAAGGGCCTTCGTCCAGTAACGAGCAGGGGTGGAGGTCTGGAACATCAGAGAGCGCATGCCATCGTTGGTGGTCCAAATTGAAAGTGCATCTAGGCTAATTTCCCGTGGGTTTTGATGATTAGTGACAACACTTAAGGGACTAATGAGCTTTGCAAGTGTAAGTACAGGTGATCAAGAGATTCACGAAAATGGATACACTCAAAAAGGAAAAGAGGAGAAAAAGGCAAATGCACAAGAAGAATAGAATTTAAGGTTTTTTATTCTTTTGTGTTGAGTTTAGCCTTTGAGTATGAGTGTGATCATATGGTAAAGTGCTGAGAATCATCTAAGAGCTCATAGTCCAAGTTTAGGTTAAGTGGAGTGAAGATTTAGGATAAGCTCTGGGAATAGGGCCGGACTTGTCCGGGCACGGGGCCGTACTAGTCCGGCACATCGGACTGATCCGATGTAGAACGAAACAAGTGGTTCTGTGTGGGTTCGGACCTGTCCGGAGTGGAGGGCCAGACTAGTCCGAAGTATCGGACTGATCTGATATAGAACGAAACAAGAGTTTCTGTGTGAGTTCAGCCTTGTCCGTCTAGGGACGGACTAGTCCTTTGAGAAAGTGTCTAAGGCATTCAGGAGCTAAGTCCTGGATGACCGGACTAGTCCGTAGGTTCAGACTTTTTCGTTTTAAACCGGAACATGAGTTTCTGAGTAAGATCGGACTAGTCCTGTGTGTGTCGGACTAGTCCATCTGGAACTGAGAAGTAGCTGCAGGGACCAAGTCTTGGATGACTGGACTAGTCCGGTGGACGAGACTTGTCCGTTCTCAACCAAAACAATAGTTTCTGTGTGAGATCAGACTAGTCTGTTGTGGACCAGACTAGTCCATTGTATCTGACCGTTTATTTGGTAGAATCCGACCGTTTAGTTGGTGGAGTCCGACCGTTTAGTTGGTAAAGAATGATGTCATCGGTCCCCGCAGGCCGTACTAGTCCGGGGTGAGAGGGCGGACTAGTCCGGGGTTTGGAAGTTGGCAACGGCTAGTTCCCGGGACCTCTATAAAAGTGGGTTGCTCGGGCCTCAAAGGAAACAACAGGCACCCTAACAACGAAATAGCCTTCCTAGAGCCTTTTAGTCCCCTCTCTTCAAGTTCTTGGAATCCCAAGTGTATTCTTGAGGGTTGAGAGTTTTGGGAAGAGGAGAAGAAGGGGGAGTGTGCACCGTAGAGCTCTTGGTTGATTCTCCAGCACTGAGTCAGAGGTGTGCTGTTGAAGAGAATTGTTTTGTAAGTGCTTTCAGCTGAGTTCTCGTGGGAGCCTCAAGCCGTGACTTGCCCCACGACATATTGTGAAGCATTTGTGATATAGTGGAAGAACAAGCCAGCCTTGGTGGTGGCTTGGTGAAGAAAAAGGTTGAGAGCAACCTGGTCCTTGGTGGACTCCTCAACGTGGACGTAGGCTTCTTTATGGACCCGAACCACAGGATAGATACTGCATTCTTATCTCATTGAGCTATAATCTGCTGTGACCGGACTAGTCCACCCTCTGTGAACTAATCGTCTTTTATTAAGCCGAATTTCAGATTTTCCGCCTATTTACCCCCCCCTCTAGGCAACTTTCACGAATCATGCGTTCAGCCTTGCTGTTTTTTGGGGGAAGAGTAAGGGCAAGACATACGCAACTGAACCCCATGAGAGGGCAAGAAGTCACGGAACGCTGAGTTATCAAACTCGCGTCCATTGTCGCACTGGACAACCCTGATCCTGACCCAAACTGGGTGGACACCCAAGCGAAGAAGTGAGAAAGAATGGCGAACGTATCAGACCTTAATCGCAAGGGAAAAGTCCATGAATAGTGTCAAAAATCATCAACAATCACCAAGTAATATTTATGGCCAGAAACACTAGGAATAGGTGATGTCCAAAGATCACAGTGAATCAGATAAAAAATGAGCTCAACATGAGTGACCGAGTGCGGGAAAGGAAGCCGAACATGGCAACCTAACTGATAAGCATGGCACAGAGACTCATGAGTACCCCTAGTACACGAAATCACTGAGCTACTAGACAACTTTGACATGACATCAACACCGGGGTGGCCAAGACGACGATGCCAGGTAGTCGAAGAAGCTGTCGTAGCCAGGCAAAAAGGCGTAGGCGGAGTGAAAGCAGGAAGACGAAGCGTGTACAGGAGCTCCAAACTCTCACAGCGAAGAAGAAGACGTCGGATAGTAAGATCCTTCACAAATAAACCAGAAGGATCAAACTCAATGGAAACATGGTTGCCAGTAGTAAAACGACGAACAGAAAGAAGGTGCTAGATGATGTTAGGAGTAACAAGAACATCACAGAGCTGAAAAGAACCCGGCGAACCTGAGTCACCTACTCAGGTGACCAGAAGAATAGACCCATTCCCAACAACGATAGATGAAGGAAGAGAAGGGTGGGTAGAAGAGAGTATACCAGCGTCAGGAGTGGTGTGGTACGAAGCTCCGGAGTCCACGACCCAGTCAGGACCAGGTGGTGTGAGGCCCAGCGTGCTGAAAGAGGACGCGAGCGACTGTCGGTCCCAGGCATGAGGTGAGTCATGGTGCTGCACCAAAGACTCAGGCTGTCCGACTGGGTTCCCCGAAGCCCAATGGGTCAGAGTGGACGGCTTGGCCGCAGGGTACCTCGGCCCGCCAGTGGTCGGAGTCCACTGTCCACCAGCTGTATAGGTAGGTCCGCCGTAAGCCGGAGTGACCACGTAGGACGGTTGAGGACGCGATGGAATCACCCTGACGCGTACCACCGCTACTGCCACCAGTAGTGCCTCCACCCGCACCACCTTCACCACCTCCACCACCATGGCCACCGCGCTTGCCGTGATGACGATTACCACCACCAGAGGTAGAGGAGCCCCTGGGATGGTAGGTGGACGCGGAGCCTGTCCCCTAGAAGCAACGGCTGGTGGAGGAGGGTGTGAGGATGACCTAGAGCCATAGAAGGCTGTGGCAGGGGAGGAAGCGATGGAGTCGCCAGAGGTAATCTCCTCAAGCTCGAGATACGACCAGACCTTCTCAAAGGTCGGGAACGGCGTCTCGCGAAGGAGCCACGAGCGGAGGTGGGTGTAGCGCTCGTTCAGGCCCTCAAGGACCTGAAGGACGAGGGAGCTGTCCGGGACAGGCTCTCCAAGGTCGCGAAGGGTATCCGCCATACCCTTCATCTAGCGACAGTAGGCAGAGATGGAGAGATCGCCCTGGACGGTGGTGCCAAACCGAGCTCGGACGTGAAGATCTCAAGTTGCACGGTTCCCCTAGAAGCGCTGCTCAAGGATCAGCCACACCTGACGAGTAGTGCCTCCCCCGCGCTGGCCGACTATGTCATGCAACTCCTCAGAGAGAGACCCAAGGATCCAAGCAAGGGCCACACTGTCCATGCTAATCCAGGAGTCGTCCAACGGGGAATCATCCTGTAGGACGTGGTCGTCAAGACGGAACCGTCTCAACGTTAGGAGAAGTAGGCTGCGCCATCTGGTGTAGGTGGTGGAGTCGGAGCTCAGAACAACCGGAACGAGAGTCCGGATGTTTTGGATACCAGCAGACTGAGCGTGGAGGGCGACGACGAGGGAAGCTGTGTAGGTGTTGTAAGCAGCGCCAGCTCCCGCAGGGAGATCGTGGGTGGCACTCCACTGCTGGCGCGGGGACTCCTCGAGCCGGTGAGTGAGGGTCGCCATCGAAGCCCGTTTCTGCTCCAAGGCAAGAACGAGAGCGCGCTCTTGCTCACGGGAGGCGACGAGGGCTGCGGCGACAGCGGTCACAGAGAGGTATCCACCACCACTGTTAGGGTCCCCTGAATCATCCGTAACAGTGAACGGAGAAGGCGCAGTAGCGGCAATAGGGGGAGGCGCGACGGCGGCCATGGGGAGGAGCGGTGGCGTCACTACGACCATGGGGAGGAGCAGAGGCGTGGCGGTCAGGAGAGGCGTGGCGGCCATGGGAGGCGCGACAACCATGGGGAGCGCGGCGGCTAGAGGAGTGGCGGCCATGGGACACGCGACAGCCAGAGAGGGAGAAGGGGCAACCACAGTGAGGGGAGAAGGGGCGCCAGGCAGGGAGGGCGCCTCCGTAGGCAGAGGAAGTGCGATCGCGGGTAGGGGAGACGCCGGCGCGAGCACGAGGGTGGCCGGCGCGGGCAGGGTGGGCGCCGGCGCGAGCAGGGTGGGCGCCGGCGTGGGCAGGTGGGTCGCCGCCGCAGGCAGGGGGTGCGGTAGTGGCTGGCGGCGGCGACACGCCGACCAGCTCGGGTGGCGGCGGGATCACGCCCGTTAGTGCGGGAGGCGGCGGAGTCGCCCCCGCTAGCGCGGGCAGCGGCGGCGGCGATTGCGACGCGTCGTGCATCAGGAGAGAGAAAGGAGAGAGGAGAGAGAGAGAGGGCTAATCTGATACCAAATTGGAAAAATAATCTCATTAACCCTAATAGGCTGTCAAGGTGATACATTTATGGGCTGTCAACCCTTACACCAAAAAGACTAAATTACTTCTGCCTCTTAATAACACATAATATTCTAACAATAAGTCCATTATTGATTTATTAACTGTTACATTATCTAATGTTATATTGATAAAAAATTATCCTCGATATATAGTAGTGATACTCTCTAGCACTACATTATACATGTTCGAAGGATCATATTTTGTTTTGAGGTAATAAAATTTTATTATTTTTTCTAGAACATCTATCATTTATATAGTGGTGTGATGCAAAAATAACTTATGTTTAAATAGATATCCGAAGAGTAGCTATAAGTAATCCTATATAATTATAGCCTTTGAACATGTATTTTAAACTGACATATGATTCTTAGAAACTTAATGCAAACCAATTTTATTGTTTTTCTGCAAACCAATTTATTATTGGCAGAAAACATGAATACATGTTTTAGTAATTGATTGACATATGAATGGGAACATCAAAGATGTCACATTTAATTATTTACTTGTTGTGCTTAATAATATATTAATGCATAGCGAGAAAAAGATTGATGTTCAACTAATGTCATGTGTACCACCTCCATACAACAATCTACATATAAAAAACTAGACCTATAGACATGCATGATGATAATAGAACATGACCCTGCAGTCCACCTTCATACGGTCAATCCATACAATAATCACGTAGAATTTTCTACATTGAAAACCCCATTTCATGTTAATTGTTAAAAATGCTTGCTAGCGAAAACTATACAAAGCGTGCAAGTAATTTTAAGATGGAAACAAAGGAGAGGATGGGGTTAGGTCATCCTACACCTTATGTCCTAGTGACACATGTCCTACAACGGATGGGACAAAGGGTCACACGGATTGTGTTGTGTGTACCGCATACATGCATAACGATATTTTTGAGCCCATTCTATAGTTCAATTGTAGAAATCTTGAACACGAACGGAATGCCCTTTAAAAGAGATTGTGTTCTACGCTATAATTGTGTGCTCGTCACAAGCAAATGAAGTTTCCTCGATCAAGCCAATTCCAAAGTTGAAAGTAGTTCTCTGTAAAACTCAATACGAGCATGAATTAGTGATCCTCCATGTTACTCTTGACTTAATACAGAACAAATTCAGAAAAAAGTTTCCTACAAGAGGCCTTTGGAACAAAGGATATGCATGCCAAATTTCTATTAAACTCCTATCGAATGGCTTATTCCATAGAGATTTTGGAGATTTCTAATATGAGCTCCAACAACCTCATGTAAAAAATCATTTGTGTCTACCTCTCATCAGATTCCTATGTTTTTCCTGTGCACCACCAAAATGGTTATGCCTGTATTTTCCCTGTGTTTTTCATTTCATAGGATTCAAGGTGTAAGGACACTCTAATCCTACGTTTTTTCTATTACTGTGATTTCCAAAGAAGGCCTTTTGTTTGTCCTTTTGTGTTGGGTCTCATGGGTTTCATATTTAGCCTGGGGATAAAATGCTGTTGTTGTTGTAGTAAAATATTTCCTAACTATTGCTTATTCTATTGCAGTAGTAACCGACATTTCAGCCATGCAAGATGAGCCTCGCTTGTCTTTTATGCCATGGCATGAACAGCTCCTCGCACTCCCCGCCTTCAATGCAGCCGGGTTGTGTCTAGAGACCTTGTTAGAGACTGAGACTTTGATGAAGTAGTAGTTGCAAACTATAGTATTTATTAGTTGCTCTGCTGGACTTTGTGCTCAACTTATCTGGGAGGAGATTCCTTTACTTGATGTACATGTTTTCCTAGTAGACATGTGGAATCTCATGTTATAGATCAATACTTTATTAAATTGCAGAGAAAATGCGCTGAGTGTTGTTTTACCTTTCAGAAGCAATATTTGTATGTTGCTGTATATCCTCATCTCTTTGTAGTTAAGACCGAATTTTAAGTTTTCTTTTATATGTATGTATTATTATGAATAATCCGATGCACCCCATCTTGTGGTGAAAACTGAAATGATGTTTTGAATATTGTTGTTGATGTTTCAAGGCCAAACAAAACGGATGGTAGAAGCATCACTTTGCTTCTAGGTTGGATTATCTGAATGGTAGAGATGCATCATGGAATCTAGGGACAAAATGGACTCCCAGAGGGTAGGAACTAAACGTCCCCTCAGACGACTTGACTATACAAGCACAAATTGGAGCCGATGTCTTTTATCTTCTCTTACTGTTCTCATGCAGCGTTGCAGATTCTCTTTGTTATCAAATACTAAGTCATTTAAAGACGACACAATATAAATACTTCGTAGAGTGTGCATTCCTCCCTCGGGCTCTTCCATTTGTTAACGTTAAAATATTTGAACCATAGCATCTCAAAAATATAATTTGAAGCATAGACCAGTCAGAATGAACGAAGGCATTGAGGAGTTCCTTTATTCACTTCCACAAATATAAATTCCGATGTTTCTTATACAAATAGCAAATGAAAGCAGACCAAATTATTAAAAAAAAAACAAAACTAACCTCGTTGACTGAGTCAGCACTGCTGGTGAAAATGTCTTCGAATCACTACTTTCTAGTAGAGGCATCGATTTCATTTAGCAGCTACTGGGGGCCTGAGCAGAACGATAGCTTCTTTGATCTTTCCCATCGCAGTTTGTAGTGTTGACAGTGCTGCAGCATATGAAATGCGAACACCCTTATCGTCTCCAAATGCATCTCCAGGGACAAGTGCAACCTATATTGCATCCAAAACTAACACTGTAAGTCTTCTCATATTCCAGGTTGACGTACTCGAAATCAGAGTGATGCCTACCTGTGCCTTTTCTAATAGGAACATGCAGAGGGACTCAGAGTTATTGATTGTGCCAAAATCTTCCACTTCAGAGCCGTAATAGGAGCTGAAGTCCATGAACAAATAGAAGGCACCCTGCAAACTGAAATGCTTAGATACTCTTTTACGTGCCATATAGTTTCAGTAAATACTGTCAACTTACCTGAGGCTCTGATACTTTGACTCCTGGCAGCTCCCTAAAACTTCTTACTAAGTAATCACGACGCTCTTGGAATGCTTTAACCATGGTTGATACTGCTTCACCGCCGGCATAGCCTAAATTCAAGGCTGCAAGCCCTGCCTTCTGTGATATACTACTAGCACCTGAAGTAAACTGCATTAAAGGGCTGGGTTTCATGGACTCAGAAATAACAAATCCAACAATAACAAAAACAAAGCCTTTTAAAAGAACTAGCAAGTTGGGATAGTTTAGAGATGATACCCGCAAGAACTAGCAAGAAGAGTTAAAAGAAAGAAAAGAAAAAGAAAAAGAAAGCATAAGCAAAAGCGAAAGTAATGATAAATCCAATATTGGATTTTTCAAGTCAATTTCTACAAATTTCATCAATCTTCTGCGGCAATTAGCATTTCTCGGTGGGGATCACAATGAGCTTATCACGATGGAGGCTGCTATCTAATAAGTAGCAGTATGCTACTAGTTGCTACCGTTTAATAATCAGAGATAAGAGTGCTATGGTAGTAATGAAAAACTAAACATTAAAATGACATTATTTTATGAAGAAAAGTCATGATATAAACACAAAACCTATGGTTCCTGGAAGGATAGCATTTTGGCACCAAGAGAAAGAAAGGCTGCAAGACAACAATAAATGACTACATGCTGCAAACTTTATTTCAAATATAGCACAGCTGTATATGTCAGAAGAGAGAGTACAAATAAGACCAGTAAATTTTGCCTTGAACGGAAATTGAAGTGAAAGACAAGAGATGTTAATACTCACTTGGCTTTGAATCTTTCCAGTTTCCACAGGCTGAGACAAAATGTTTAGGGGCAGCTAAATATCCAAGTCGCCAACCAGTCATTGCAAAAGCCTATAAAACATATGATCATTAAATATTCAAAATAGTTTAGCATGTCTGCAGAAGAAGTAATGACTAAATAATGTTCTGAAAGTTTGAAGACCTAAGTCCACGTCCATTACTGAAGGATCTTTACAGCCAAGAAGAAAAAAAAACAGACTAGCGACCTAATTACCTTTGAAAACCCATTTACAGTTAGCGTTCTCTCCCACATTCCAGGCAAAGCAGCGAAGCTTATGTGTTTAGCTGGCTGATAGATAATATGCTCATAGATCTCATCAGATAAAACCTGGAAGACAAATAACAATGCGGTGTCATAGACAATAATCAAGGTGAAGTAACGATGACAAAGGTCTTGAGGAACTTGAATAAACTACAAAACATCAAAGTGCTAACCAGGAGCCTGGGATGCTTTCTGACAATATCAGCAATCTCTTCAAGCTGTTCCTTAGGATACACAGACCCTGTTGGATTAGATGGAGAGCAGATAATCAGGAGCCTTGAATTTTCACTGATCACAGAGGCAAGTGACTCTGGCTTTAGCAGGTAATTGTCTGATATGCTTGTCGGGAGTATTATTGGTGATGCACCAGCCAACTAGCCATCTCAGGATAACTCACCCAATACGGTGCTGGTATCAAAACCTAAAATGAGATAAAACCCAACATCTCAAAAATCATGTTTGGATTTCTGCATTTCTAGGGACAATAAGATACATTAGTAATACCAATTGTTTCATCCAGATTTCAGCTATATTACTTGCAGTGAAAAAAAATCAAATAATCAGGTAGGGTTGTGAGGATTTCCTTTTTCTCTCAAAAAATCCGAAGACGAAAGCACTTGGTGCTATTATTTTCATGGACATTTCAAATAATAGTATTAGCATACAAGAGAACATTCCTTCAAAACAAATATCAAGAGAAATAATAATAATATGCACACACAAAGTTTTCAGCACTTGTTGATCCACCAAGTTACATACTCATGATGAAGCACTAGGACTTAATAGAACTTGTAATCAACTTCTTTCACATTGGCAGGACCAAGGACCCTAAAATTTTTAAAGATACAGAAAACAATCCAGTGATTAGCTAGGTATTAAGGACAAATGATAAATGGTTAAGGGATCCACTCCACTGCTTTTGCATCAGACTGGTTGCATTGCAATTAAGTTGAATCAAGCTGACAGCTTGCTCATAGAAGGATGCTTTCAAGAAAACTGTTGAAATAGTAAAATAACTACAACACACAGGCATTTGATGCTGCTAATGCCATGGATATTCAAACGAATGACCTGATAATATGTAAGAACAGTGCTCCAAAATAACTATATAGAGAGATGAAAATGCTACTTCGTCACCAGGTGAGCAAACGGCAAGCACAGCTTGTGTGATACACTGCTTGGCTCCATTGCTCACTAGCACCTGATCAGGGGTGTAGGATAGATCATTCTCCTCTACATATCAAAAGGAAACATCAGGAAAGTCGTTAACCTCCTATCGAATACAGCAAACCTGGAAACGAGGAATACAGACGCACACACCCTGAAGCTTTTTGCATATAGCCTTCCTCAGCTCCATAGTCCCAGCATTGGGAGTGTATCTTGTAGACCCACCCCTGATTGCATTCATTCCAGCCTGGACCATAGCAACAATAAAAATGTTTACCTCCAACGTTTACAACAATATCCATAAAATGCACTGCTCTGAGCTCCTGAGCTCCACCTCGAGATTCAGAGTAGCTCTGGTCTAAAGGGAAACATAAAGCAAGCGGCCAACTCGTCTTGAACTTATCTACGATTAAGATGACTAGCACATTCACCTAATCTCCAGGAGAAATGCATTTCATAAAGGCCCAAATTATAGATTATGCTGCAATTGAGACCAATATTAGAAAAATCTTCTCCCCTTTCCCTTGGCGAAAGGAACCGATTAAGAACGCCGCTTCTACCTCAGCGATCGCGGCAGGCGTGTCGAAGTCCGGCTCCCCAGCGGCGAGGCCGATGACGGGCACGCCGGCCTGCCGCAGCGCCGTGGCCTGGTCGGTGATGGCCATGGTCTTGGACGGCCGGAGCGCGCTCACCCGCGGGCTGATGGAAGCGTCCACCGGCTCCGCCCGCACGACCACCGTCCTGGGCTGCATCGTGCGCTTTCCCCGCCGCGGTTCCCACGCCCTGCGCAAACCACACGGACGAACAGGCCTTTACCAATGGGGGCAGGGTAGAACGAGAAGGTGTTGGCAGAGAGGGGGGGCGAAGATGAAGAGATGGCTGCCGCGAAGACGCTCACCTGGAGAAGGAGACGGAGCTTGTGCCGGGGGCTTTGGTGGGGAGGGTGAAGGCAGGGGAGGAGGAGGGGGTGGAGAGGGAGGAGGCGGCAGTCATAGGAGCAGCAGTGGTTCTGGCCTTCCTGGCTGGTGGTTCGTTGCAGCGAGGTGGGTTAGGTTGGCAAGGGCAAGACGGTGGCGGTAGGTGGTCGCCGCAGAGGGAGCTAGTGTTTGGTTCAGTTGTGCATTTTTTTAAATCTGATTGTCGTGAAAAGCTGTTATGAGCTGAGAGTTACGATGAAACTGAAATCTGTTTGACTAAACTATTAATTATAGATTCTGTAATAAATGTGTGTTATAAAGAAAAATGTTTGGTTATATAACAGTGACATGTTGAGTAATTTCTGTAAAATGTTGGAACAGTAATCTAGAAAATCTGGGGTCCTAACAGATTTTCATTTACACTAAAAATTGTAGATTCTAGAGAATCTGATTTTCATGTGAATTTTTTTTAGATTTTTGATTTTTTATAGAGAATCCGGTTGGTGGAGCTGAACCAAACACACCCGAATATTTTGGGTTGGTGGCAAGGGGCCATATTTTAGTTTTATAAGCTCGTTTCAGTTGTCCAATTCTACAGGACGGGCTGAATTGTGCATTCCGTATCAGCAAAGTTTCTTCTGCAGACGACTGCTACCGAAAGTTGGTTCATTATTTTGGCGGAGCAATCAGGCACTGCAAAATCGGATGTCATCCTGAGTAGCTAATCATTTGGTTATAACAAAATGGAGAAACATTTCTGCATGATTCCTCAATATAAAACCAAGTTACTACATTCTCAAGAGAGAGACCAGACCTCATAGGAAATCACAAGGGCCCAAAACCCAAGCACCTCTGCACATCAAACCTTGAACAGAAGATGAAGAGATGAATCAAGTACAAATCCAGAGAAGCCTCCTACACACAGCATACTACACAGCGAAAATATTTGTTCAAACATGAAAGCATTCAATTTCTGATCGTGGTTCTATCAACATACTACACAGAGAACATGTAAGTTCTAGTTTTCTTACGACAACAGCTGTTGCAAAACCAATTTTGAGAAAATAACTGATCTACCGTGAGTGGCAAATTGGGCTCGAAATCTTCCTGGTACACATAAAATACCGGAACATGGGTCAGTATTTCAATCCCCCCTGACAAAGCCGAAACACCAGTGAGGATTCTTTCTTCTCCATTCTTTTTGCTCATTCTTGTAATGGAGAGGCCCAAAATTGGAACATAAATGATTGTCTGGTAGACACTGAGCTATAGCTAATCAACGAGTGAATAGCAAAGACCAAGGTGAGATAAATTCCTGACCCAATTAAGAGCGAAGCATTTTCACTTTGGGACCTGACTTCTTCATCTGTCGTGCCCTTTCCTTTTCCTCTTTCTTTCGGAGTGCTTCAGCACTTAATTTGGCCTCTACCTCTTCCATAAGTTTTTTCTTCTCTGCCTTTTTCCTTTGGAGAGCCTCCTGCCTTGCATTTTGAAGTTCCCTGAAAGCCTCCTGAGCAGCCTTTGCTCTTGCTACTTCAGTTTTTGAGCGGGCCTGCAACGTGGATAGGTAACATTGGACAATGTAACTGACTAACTGGAAATGATTCTCGGAAGGGAGGAAGGTACTTACATGGGAACTGAGCTTATAACGTCCAACCAAATCAATATAGTATGGTATAAGAGCAACCAATCTTGTCATCTCAGACATGTTATTTGCATCCGGCAATACAAACTTGAATGTGAGGACTTTTTTGTATGAGCCCGCCAGCTGGTCTGAAAAATGAAGCGAGATGAACCATTTTCCAAATTTCCCGAATGCTTTGTTACCAAGGACCTGGAGACAATAAACTATTAGGAATAGTATGGTATTGTAAATTAAAAACAAGATAAACTATCAGTTTATTAAGTCACATTGGTCCCTGGTCTTCATACAAGATTTAAGTCTAAACAGCTAGCTTCCTTTTCGGTCTCAGATAGTTTTAATTTTAAGTCCAGAAAAAAGGATCATGAGGTTTAAAACCTGATGCTGGGCTTATTGTACTCAAAGCAAACAGAGTACCACACTAATTCAGCTTACAATGAAACTAGCTAAGCAGAGCCTCACCTAAGGCTAAGTGCCTAAGTCCAAATATCTTATCAAACCTTCTCACAATCTCACTGCAGTGCAACAGTAAACAACTGATAACTGTAGCATGCCATTCAAACATGCCACCTCTTTAATCATTAAAAACTAATGTTACTTCAATAATGAAAAATATCTAGCATGAATGAGCTTTATTATGGCAGTACATGTTCTGGATGCTATTTCCCTATTGAAATGAGGCTTTCATGAATGCCCAGAAGGTGCCAAATAACTATAAATTATACAAGATAAATGTGTCGTGTGTAAATCTTGCTTGAACTGAATAAAACAACAGAAGAAGAAAAATCCATTCTTAAAATAATAAATTGTCAAAATTTACCATTATGTTACTATACATCTGCATCTACATGATTCCAAACATAAAAATGAATGTTGTTTCCATCACTTTATGATACCTCATCACCCACTATTAACTACTCCATCTAACAATGATCAGCGCATAATGCTTTTTACTGAGACCAAGGAGAACTTAACTCGCCCACATTCCATTTAATTCCTATTGTAATCCTTATTGTCATTATCCAATAAGTGATCTGGCTTCTGCAGGGCATTCAATCACCACGCAAAACAAAAGGACCAACATGTGGCACCCAAGAAGCAACGGACAAGGCAGCTGCACGGTTATGCAACCATCAATTTTGGGACTCCATTTTTTTGGTTACGTGCTGATCATTGTTGGATGGAGGGAATGCTAACGATATGGAATCACATACTATTGAATAAGTGCTAATTATATGGTATCACTTACTATTAGCTAAATGCTTGATATGAAACAATATTGGATTAACCACCCAAGAACAATTGATACCAGTCCTACAAACAGCAAGCGGAGCAATTCCCATATTCAAATAAGAGCATAACTTCACACTTAACTGAATTACTGTGTTAGCTCAAGAAATGTGATGCTATCTCGAACACCAAGATTTTGATCTCTCTCTAGCCTCTATTCATCATATTCCCTCCAGTCAGGACTAATAGATGCTGGAGGGCTTTCACATAAGCACATCTGCACATGAAAGCCTGATGTCGGAGGAAACAGAGGAGCACGGGTCCGCTTATATGGTTATACCCCCATTAACTCACCTATACATGCATGCTTACGTTAGTTAATTGGGACAAATCAAATCAGCAGTTCAGCACTTTACTCAGCATGCAAGTCCTTGTCGGATCTCAATCAAGAGTGCTACTTGTACTCGTAGAGATAGAAAAAAAAAAGAGAAGAGACTTGCAGCTGCGGCGACAAGTCCTCATCAGAGAAAGCAGCTGCAAGAATCAATTTTCTCAGAGGGAGTATTCGTTAAAATTCAAAATCTATCACAGCTCTATAGTAAAGACATTTATCTATATTAAAATCATTAGAATTATAGTCAGCAGTGCTCTTACTATAAGCATCTAATTAAAACCATCTTGTCCTAAGGTCCAAGGAAGCACCAAAGTGATCTACAACCAAAATTATGAATGGAAGTATGCAAACTAAGTTCTCACCTGATCCAGCATAGCCTCAGTTATCATATCTCCAGCCACCTCCTTTGACTCAGCCACCACCGCAAGCTCTTCCGCGACCCACTTCCTCCCAGCTGGTGCCAAAGAGAGAACCCCTGCAAACCTCTGCAGATCCCTCTCCTCCTTCTGCATCGTCTTGGCCGCCTTCTTACGGGCCACTGCCAGGACCACGTGGTCCATGGTTTCCTCGTTCATCACTACCTCGAAGGTGATTGTGTCCTTCCTGGGGAACACGAGCTCCACCAGCTTGGACAGCAGGTCGTGCCGAGCACGCATCTCCATGGTGGCGAGCACCCCCTGGCAGAAGCGCCTCCCGCTGGCATAGAACTTGAACACGCCCTGGCCCTCCCTGAGCAGGAGCGGCGTGTCCTTGCCATCGTCGATGCCGAGCAGGCTGAAGTTCTTGTCGAAGATGGAGCCCCTGGTGGCGAACTTGGAAGCCCAGGCGAGAGCGATCGCCTCATTTTGCTTCTTCCCCGCAAAGTAGTTGAGCACGAAGCAGATCAGGAAGCTGACACAGGCGATCTCAATGGAGAACGCGCGGAGAAGCTCCGCTCGCGTCCTTGGAGTAACCGGGGCCGCCTCGGCCACCGCTTCCGCGGAGGAATCTGACGGGCCGGGCTCGACCGGCGCGGAGGACTCGTCGGAGGAGACCGCTTCCGGCATGGGGACTCCCTCGAATTCGTCCTCGTCCCAGAGATCGAGCGTGGGGGCGGGGTTCGGCTGCGTGGGCTTGGCAGGGTTAGGGTTCGGAGTGGAGGTCGTGACAGGAGGCGAAGGCGCAGAGGTGGAGAGGGATGTAGGTGGGGGCGGAGGGAGATCGACATCAAGACCCTCCTCGTCATCGACGCCGGCGGCAGAGGAGGGGAGCTCGTCGGAGTCGAAGCCCTCGAAGTTGGCGGCCAGGCAGAGGGATAGGTGGGCGGTGAGAAGAAGCAGTAGGAGAAGGGCCCCGCGCGGCGGCCGGATCCAGCTCGCCGCCGCCATGGCTGAGAAGATGTAAGGGGACTGGGGAAGTGGTTGCTGTTAATTAGCGCGGCGGTGCCGGGAAGGTGAGAGACAACAGAGTCTAATTTTCATTATATTGGAAATAGAGTGGTTGGATAGGATCTAACATTCACATTTTATATTTTTATACAATTAATATATTAGTATTTTTCCTATAGCTAATATATAAAATTTATAGTGAATACATAACACTATAAAAATAGAAAAATTAACTAAAATAAGCGCAGAAATCTTGGAATAGATCAGAGGTCTCATGCGGCTGACTAAAAGAATCTTAAATATTAATCGATTAAAAGTTAACAATCTCGATATTATTATTTCATCGCTTCGGGCCCTCAAGGTTATTTGAAGTTTTGGGTCAGGTAGTTCAGATATTTTCAAATTTGGTTTTCAGAACAGCTACCTAAGATTAGTAAAAATTTGGGTTCAAGTTACTAATGTTATCCAAAAACAATAAAACACATAATATATTACAACAACGAAAACAGCCAAAACACTGCAGTGAAATCAACATTCCAAAAGCAAAAATAACACTTTGGCATCATTACAGCAGCAATGCAACAGTGAGCATTAAAAACAGCAACGGAATCAGCATTTCAGCAGCGAAAACAACATTCCATCAACATTATAGTAGTCAGCAATCACCTTGTCGGTCCTCACCTGAAGTGGTGTCTTGGCCCACGGTGGAGGCGTGGAGCTGGATGGTCGACGAATGACTGGAGAAGCGTGGGTGTGGCAGTGGCGGCCCTCGGCCGACTAAGGTTCGTTGTTCGCCAATGCCTAGTGGCATTGGGGGTAGCGCGACTGAAAGATGCAGGCAACAAGCATAGTGTGGTGTGGCGGCTAGAATTGGGCCAGAACTTGGGGCCCGGGGGAGGTCGCGCGCTTATGGCCTGTCGTGAGTTGTGGATGGCTGCGCTATCCTGTATTTTAACATTCTCCAAAATAGTTCAGGCACCGTGAGTTGTAACCGAAACAGTCTCGAAATATGTTTATATTTTAACATTTTCTATCTGAAAAATACTTTTAGTATGGGGGACTCGGGTTTTTTTAGTTTCAGGTTCGGCCAACGGGTTCAGTTTTTATGTCCGGAGTGATTATTTTAAACATACACTACTCAATTTTACTCATCTAGTAATCAGCCACGAGCTGAGGTGATGGCTGTGGCATACCGTTTGAAGCCAATAATTATCTTGTAAACACGCTGTACTCAGTTCAAGTGTCAGCGCACTTGTCACGGCCAGAGCGGCACGTCCCGAGCCCGCGCCGAATATTGCGAGGTCAGGTTGCTCGATCTTTGGCGAGTTGCGTGCGACGGAGCTTTCGAAAGTGACCCGAGCGAAGAGAGAGCGACGTGCCGTCGATCTACGAAAGAGTGTCTGACGCCGGTGGAGAGGCTAGGGAGTTCATTCAACAACAACGAGCGAGCAAGCAATCAATCAAGCCTCGAGAACCTCGACGCGCGCGATCGAAAGAACGGAGGATCGAGACAGCCGGAGCCGGGCGGCGCTGGCTCGTTCTCCTTTGATGCGCATAGAGCATAGACTTTGCAGATTGCATTTTCTAGGGCAGTCGCATGCTCGAACAACTAATTCTTTCCGCAGCGCTCCGTTCCGGTTCCAAGGAACGATTTTCGCGGGCGCGCCCACATGCATCTTGTGGTCGTGCGAATGAATGCTGCCAGCTGAGAAGAGGAGCCGTCAGTTTATTGGTTTGCTCCTGTCTAGTCTGGGAATTGGGCCGGGCCAATTTCTGGCGGGCTGAAGCACGGTGAGGAGGCACGGTCTATGGCTCGGTACGCCATGAAACTCTTTCGAGCCGTGTCGGCCCAGCATAAAACTTCGGGTCGTGCCGGGCCTGGGAACCGGACACGACAGACGACACGATACGAAATTTTAGGGTGTGCTCGGGCCGGCCCGGCACGAATCAACCTGATTTTTTTAATTGGCTCGAAAAAGCCCATCGGCCCAAAGTCGGCCCGCAATGGTGAAATATCGGGTCCGGCCTGCTCGGTTCGCTCACTCGATCACACCAGTGTGCCACGAGTTGTTAGGTTTTTCACGCCCCGCCTCCACGCGCCCCCGCTGTCTCCCTCGCGGCCTAACCCCGCTGTCGTACCCGACACTCGCCTTTCCGCACCATCGCCTCGCCCCGCGCCGTCGCACTCTCCTTTCCACGCCGCCACCTCGCCCTGCCCCACCTTCCCGGTCGCAGCCTTGTCGGCTTGCCACCTCGCCGCGGCCCCCGCCTTCCCCATCCTGTGTCGCCGTCACGGGCCTCGCGGCCTAGCCTTCCCGCGCCGCCACCTCACCCCGCCCCGCCTTCCTGGCCACTGGCTTGCCGCCTCACCGCGACCCCGCCTTCCCAATCCCACGGTCGACGCCCGATACCCGAGCATGATGCTTCCATCTAGAGGCAGTGGTAATAGGAAAAAGATTGCGACATCGTTGCGCCATGTCCGTGGTCGTGACCAGCGCATGTCGTCCATGCCCGAGGTCGAGCAACCCGATCCACGTCCCTTGTCCCTAAGCATGGGAGACTACGTGATGGATGATATTCATATGGAAGGTGAGGATGCCTACAAGGAAGAGGAAGGTCAAGGTGATGCCTATAATTTGAATGATGCAGGTATAGAGAGCTTCCCCGTCGATACGCTAAAAAGGTTCTTTCTGCAGTATCGAGTAGTGACACATGTTATTTGAATCACCATTATGCTGGATGTATAAAGAAGCTTGCTTTACGAGAAGGTGGTGCAACACAAACTCAATTGAACTTCATACGCAACGGCTTTATAAGTACTTGAGTTTATAATGCCGATGTAGCTCGTTCTGAAATTGCTAGATATATTGCAACCAAGGACTATTTGTATGGCTGAAAGTGTTAATTTTGATAGAATGATTCAAAAAGCTTTTTGTCCACAATATAGTAATATTTCTAGGAAAACTACTAGATATGATATAAGTAAAAGATACAATAATAAAATAGGGATGTTGAAACAAACTTTTAAGAGCATATTATTTTTTATTGTATTAACATCAGATATTTGGTTATCTTTACACCAGAGGACAAACTATCTTAGTGTTGTTGCTTATTACATAGACCATGAGTATAAGCTAAACAAAAGGATTTTAAGATTTCGGGTCATTGATGAGAATCACACTGGTGAGGCAATTGACTCACATGTGCTAGAGGTCATTAGAGAATTTGGCATTGAAAATAGGATTGTCTCTATTACTCTTGATAATGCATCGGCTAACACTAGGGATATGGATATACTTGAGCCACATATTGAAAACCCCATCGGTGGACATGTTCTTGGTCAAAGATGTGTGTGTCATATCATTAATATTATTGTGCAGACTGGCTTGCTAAAGGCAAGTAGATGTATTGATAATATACGTAGTGACATTATCTTTTGAATTCTCCACAGATTTATCAAAATTTCTGAGGATACTGCCGTGTAAAAAGGTTGAAAGGAAAAAAGTTTTCACTAGATATGAAAGTGTAATGAAACTCTACATACACCATGTTAAAGCAATTAAAAAAGTGTAAGAATATTTTCACCACTTTTATAAATGCTTAAGATGCAGCTATATTGCTTTATAAAATAGATTGTACTACGGCATCTGTGTCGGATGTCAACTCAACTCTAAGGTGCCTTCACGGCACGAGTCAGTCGCCCGCTGTTTCCTTTTTTTTTTCTGCAATGATCTTGGGCTCTGCGTGCATCTTGCTCACGATCCAGCTCTTCTGAACAGCAACGACTAGCGTTCGGGGCCTTCCACTGGGGAATTGACAACCATGTTTGCCAGTATACCCTCTCCGTTCTTAAGAGTTAAGTTATCGATGTTAAAACAACAGATCTAATTTAAAAGTTATTTTTACTAACGATACTAATCTCAAATTAAAGGAAGTAGCACATTGCAATGATCTCGCTCGTCGTATAGCAACCGCACCCCTCACAACGACTTCGGAGCTTTAATTATACGCGTCATAAATTAACCAAGGCGCAGCTAGCTGTCTATCCCGGCAGACGACTTACCTCTCGAGTCAATCACAGGGAAGCTGCACAAGAACAACATGATTGGCTGTTTGATTAGGTTGTTGGTGCTGCGCGGACGCGGTGCCCAAGTTGGTCGTGTACTGCTGTTTACGCTGGACTTCAGAAGTGAAGTGCGCCGCGTCTTCTATATAAACAGTGGAGAGCTTCAGCATCTATCTCATCTCGCCCCCTGCAAGAAGCAGATAAATTAAAGGGGGGAGCTGGGAAATGGGCATTAAAATGGACAAGTCCAAGAAACACGATCAATTATAACGTTCTAAACAGTCGTAATTAAGCTACTAAGCGTCGTAAATAACTTATTTACAACGGTTATTACTTATTTACAATGGCATATGCCTGTCACAATTGATTGGTCGTAAATAGGTTTATTTACGACGACCGTCGTCGTAAATAAGTTATTTACGACGGCTTAAATAGACCGTCGTAACTTACTGAGAGGGTGCATTATTTACGACGGCTTAAACAGACCGTTGTAACTTACTGAGAGGGTGCCAGCTCACACCCTCTGGTGGATTATTGACGACGACCAGTAACAGACCATCGTAAATAACACAGATTTATTTACGACGGTCTGAAGTTGACCGCCATAAATAACACGGACTTATTTATGACGACCACCTTCAAGCCGTCGTAAATAAGGAATATAATTTAAAAAAACAGAAAAATACTAACCTGACACTATGGCAAGCTCACAGTCAGATACAAAAACAAACATATAACATCACAAGCAATTTATAATAGAGTAATATGAAATACAAGACATGACGCTAGACACTTCCACAACCGCTACCTCCGGAGCCCGGAATACCGTCCTCGCATCGTGCTTCAGGACCCACTAGCACAGGCGATGGAGTCTAAGGCTCCGTCGCTGATTCCTATAAAATGCAAGAACAATTATGGCTATGTTTGAGCAATTATGGCTAAGTTTGACTAAGTTTAACTATTATAGATAAGTTTGGCTATGTTTGAGCAATTATGTCCAAATTTTGCTATGTTTGAGTAATTATGACTATGTTTGAGCAACTATGGCTTTATTTGGCTATGTTTGGGTAATGATGGCTATGTTTTGCTATGATTGACTAATTTTGTCCCAGTTTACTATAGTAATCTAATTTATAATGATTTAAAGAAATATTGCTTACCTGTACCGCAGAAGAAGCCACATGTGGCTCCGGCACGGTGGCTGTATCGGCGGCGGCCATGTGAGAATGGCAACCTGTTGTCCGTGCTGTTGGGCTAAGGCCCGTGATAAAAAAACAGTAGCACATGAATAGTAATGAAAATGATATAATTGTTTTGTATTTTAAACTATTACCTATATCGTCGCTTGTATCTATGTGTTGTAGTTGTCTTGATAGTATTGAGTGGCCTTCAATAAGGTTGCTTGCTCCTGTAGCTTCTCCTGTGTCAGGCGTAGCCCTTCCTGGACACTTTAAAGCTCCAGCTCCCTCTACGACATCCGCCGCCTGGGTCCGGCAGACGAAGACTGCGAGGAGAAGCCGCTCGAAGGCCTTGCCTCGCTCAAGTGAACCACCCCATCAGAAATAGTAAAACTATATAAAAAAGATTAAGAGTAAGATAATATAGGTCAAATTTACAGAAAGAAAAACAGGTAGCATCTCACCGTCTACGCTCTTTACAACCACCGCTCGCATACACAACATTATCATCTATTGGTGCGTTCTACCAATCGTAATCTTGATCGTGAATCTTCACCGCCTCCTCCCCATACTTATTCTATAAATATAAGCAATACATAAAAACGTGTTAGTAGCAATGTTAGTTACAAGTAAAGCAACATGTTAGTTCGATGACTCACTAGTGGAGCTGTCACCACCGGAGTGCATAGCTGGTCGGTCTATGAAGGGTCACTTGCCCTATGACCTCTCTTTCATATCTGAACGTCTCTCGATCATTCACCAAGCTCGTTTCTTTGTAAGTACGAGTCAATAGCATAAATATACTACAAATATAGTTTTATAGGTATTTTTACTACCATTCGTTTAGGCAGACGTATATGCCCATTCGTACCATACGTATGGCCTCCGGTAGACCCTCTGCATTGTCAGGCCCTCGTGGACTTGACGACATAGTTCTCGCTGGACCACAGCCGACAGAGAGCCTGATAAGCCTCTGGACGGTTCTCCAACCAAGAAATCCCCACCTGCATGCATTTAGTAGTTGATTGAAATAACTTTGACATTACAAAATCAAAGTTATAATTAAAACACTACTAGTTTACCTCGGTGTACTGCTCCTCCGTCAAGTACCTGTCGAAGCCATCTCTGAACGCCGGAAGCCCTGACCCTTGATGCATCTTCAAGTAATCGTTTGTTTCTTGAATACGGGCATAGGAGATTGCCTACATAACAAGCTTTCTGGCATTCTTGTTGAAGACGACTCTCGCGTGGTCGGCATCCGCTGGATCTGCCAAACGATACCGTCTCTACAAGAAGGCAAAAACATAAGAGCTATTAAACATTCTAGTTATTGAAGAACTAAATTTAAAACATGTATTAAACATACTTACTCAAAAGTCAGCCCACACTACAGCATGAGCAGTCCCGTACGTCAGGTCAGTAGCACGAGCGTAATCATCCCATGACTTGGTAGGGATACGCTCGTCACCGCTGCCAGGGACCTCACCAGGGTAGTGCAAATGCACTAGGTTCCCTAAGATAGCGTTTACCTATCTATGACGTCCTCTACCCTCGAAGGTAGTGTCCTCCTATCCACTGCAAGAACAATTGTGCATGAAATAGTTTTAGCACTATATACATTTTTTAAAGTTACAACATAAGGGCTTCTTACCTATCGCCAACAGGGTGAATAGCTGACAACATTGCTTCTTTCCTAGGAACTAGAGGAGGAGCTACATAATGGCTCCTCCTAATACGTGGCCTTATCTACGCCTCCATGTCCTTGGATGACTCAGAAGGGTGATCCGCCGAACCGGATGGGTGGTCAGCTGACCCGGACGGGTGGTCAACCGAGTGTGGCTCAGGAGGTGCCTTGGCCTCTGACTCTAACTCTGAGTTATCCTACAATATTATAATAGTTTTAAGAAATATAAATAGATTAATTAATAATATAATGGAATACGATTGTTAAGTATGAAAGTTGTCTAAAGGGGGGGGGGGTGAATAGACTAATTTAAATATAAAATACAATAATTAACATATTCAGTTAGGTTCGGACAAGTCCGAAAGTATTTCAGACAAGTCCAAAATTTTCAGATAAGTCTGATAAAATTAGACTTGTCCGAAGTTGGTCACAGCGGAAATAAATATAGTTAGTTCTAGGTCACGTGTACTAGTGATATGATCTAGAAACAACTCTTAAACAATACTAGCAACCTATTGTATGAATTTGATGATTTAAAGATTGAAGTTGTCGGTACCCTCAATACCGGGTACCCCCTCGCACAGGATGAAACCGCCTAAGGACCTCGCACCCTCCGTAGGGGCAAGCTCCGAAGGCGCCACATGTCGAGTAGGCCGGGGCTCCCCTCTCCTCAGAGGATAGCTCCGGGCCTGCCACGTGGCCCAGAAGGCCGGACCTCGCCCCCTCCGCAGGGGTGAGCTCCGAAAGCGCCACATGTCCAGCAGGGCCGGGGCTCCCCTCTCCCCAGAGGAGAGCTCTGGGCCTGCCACGTGGCCAGCAGAACCGCGCTGCCCACCTCGACTCGGTAGGCAGCGGGAGTAAAGGCACACCTTTCCTTTACCGTACAAGGCATTCAAGACTCGCACCTTCCCAAGACGCGGAGGCGCGGCGCACGCCTGTCAGGAGGCACTATGACCGGTTGCGGTCAAGATAGGCGCACAGTGTCAGAAGTTGTAGACCAATAAATACAGCTACAAGACATGCCCTGCCGCCCCTGCCATCATCAACCACTACACCTAGCCTGTGGCATGGGCAGAGCGGCAGGACGACGACCTCGAAGCCATCGCCAGAAGACTGCACGACAAGACTCGGTAGATGGCAGGAAATCACCCCGGGGCCACCTGTCAGGCCCCGGGCCCACCTTGTAAGCTGCCCGAGCCTTAGAGTATAAAAGGCTCGGGTAGGCAACGTAGCAAGGGGTTCGGCAGTTCACCACCTTGCGAGTTAGACATTCAGCTCATCATCAAGCTTAGAACTCCGGTTCTAAGATTCAAGCAATACATAGAGCAACACAGCTCTCGTGGACGTAGGGTTTTACGCTCCGGCGGCCCGAACCACGTAAAAATCCCGGCGTCAATCCACCTTCATCTCCTTCGTCCAACGCGAGACCCTTCGAGAGGACTAGCCCCTCCGAAAAAGAACCTCCACGGGCTGCTCCGAGCAGGCCTAGGGGAAGTGTCGACCGCAGACGCTTTGACATTTAGCGCGCCAGGAAGGGGGCTTTTTGCTCTCGCGACGGGTCTGCACCAACGAAGATGTCCAAGCTTCCTTCAATGGTTGGCTCTTTGCGCCATCATTCCCGGCGAACAACAACTTCAAGATCTGTTGCGGTGCAGAGTGCCACTCAAGCCAGTGCACTGGCCGTCGTGGCAGCGCTCCTGGACAATCCACCTGCTATGGACGCTACCCAGGGGGCCGCCCAGCAGTGGATCCGCAACGTCAACTACCTCGTCGCTACTGCCGTCAACCCTCCGCTGCGGCGGGGACGACGCCCCGGTCAACCAGATGTGTCGCTGTCGCGCACGCCAATGGTTGACGGGCAGACGTCAGACTCCTGTTCTACCAGGCTCTCAACGGAAGACCTGAGGATAGAGCTGGGGCGACGTTGCTTGGGAGAACATGCTCGCGTGACCATCGAGCGACAGCGGCAAAGACGTCGTATCCAAGGTGCCGACTACAGCATGACGACAACCCCGACTCAGCCTGGGCCGCAGATGTTCGCCATGCGACCTCTGCCCCGGGCGTACGCCATGCAGCGTATGCAACAACCATATGTCCTGCAGTTGGCGTCCCCGATATATGGTCCTCCAATGCCCATGCCGGGGTACACCGTGCCAGCAGCCGTCCAAGGGTTCGCGGCACTAGGATCTGCAGCAGCGGGGATGTGTTGTGCGGCCCTGGCGCCACACCTCCGCTTCGCAGTGTGGCCACGCAAGTTCCGGCCACACCTGCCGGAGAAGTACGACGGAAGCGTCAACCCGACAGAGTTCCTGCAGATCTACTCCACTGCCATTCTCGTAGCAGGAGGGGATGAGGTCGTGATGGCCAACTACTTCCCCGTCGCCTTGACCGGCCGGACGCGGTCATGGTTCATGAACCTGCCCTAGGGTTCCATAACCTCCTAGGCGGAGCTGTGCCGACAGTTCACGGTGAACTTCAGCAGCTCCTACACATGTCCCGGCACGGAGCTGGACCTCCACGCCGTGCGACAACAACCAGGGAAATCACTGCACTCCTTCATCTAGAGATTCTCCCAAGTACGGAACACCATCCCCCACATCCCGGATGCATCAGTGGTGGTCGCATTCCGACAGGGCGTGAGGGACAAGAAGATGCTCGAGAAGTTGGCCACCAGGGAGGTGCGAGACGTCTTGGAGCTTTTCATCCTGGCGGACAAGTGCGCTAGAGCAGCAGAAGGGCGTAGCTGGCACTCACGACCAGCCTTCGAAGCAGGGGAACAACCCGAAGTTGGCGGAGTTCAAGCTGAACTTCCAACCACGTCAAGCAGTCAAGAGCCAAGCACTGGCTGACTTCGTGGCCAAGTGGACGCCATCACCAAGCAACCTAGGGGGCCCTGAAGGTGGGGAACCGGGGCCCCGATCACCGGCCTTCACCGAATCCCACTGGACGTTCTACCTCGATGGCCCCTCATGGAAGCCAGGGGCCGGAGCTGACGTAATGCTCCTCATGCCAATGGGGGAGCGGTTCGGGTACATGGTGCACCTCAACTTCAAGACAACCAACTATGTGGCCTTGGACCTGTGCCATGTACCACACACCGATGACACCGTCGCCAACAACCTGTCAACGAAGGCCTCCACTGGAACCCCGGAGCTCGAAGGAGCCTTCGAAGGGACGTTGCCGCGACTCACGGCCCGGACTGCCGAAACGGGTGAAGAGGGCGAGACAAGCACCTTGAAGCTGGCAGTCCCGGCGGCCCTGCAGCCATGGTGCCCCGCCAAGGATCGTATGTGCCTTGGGGACTCCGTGCTACCCAGCGCCTAAGATCCAGAAGCTCAAGTAGCCCCGATACATGGACCACGGAGGTCCGGGACTTCTTGAAAGACAACATCCGTCCTGATGAACGTGCATCCGCTGAACGGATTGTGCAGACGGCTAAGAGCTACACGCTGGTATCTTTACCAGCATGGTGCCAACGACATCCTATTGCGGTGCATAACCCAGGAGGAAGTCTGCGACCTGCTCGCAGCAATCCATGGAGGCGAGTGTTGGGAACGCTCATCGTCCCGCACGCTGGTCAGTTAAGCCTTCCGGCATGGCTTTTACTGGTCGAGAGCCACCTGGACGCCGTCAAGCAAGTTAGAAGATGCAAGGCGTGCCGGATCCATGCCGAGCAGATCCGCGCAGCCGGTGCAGACGCTGCAGATGAACCCACCCTCGAGGCCGTTCGCAGCGTTGAGGTTGGACGAGCTGGGGCCCTCTCCTCACAGGCGAGCCCAGGAGTCGTCGGGGGATACCGGCTCCTCTACGTCGGGGGCCAACCGGACATCCCCGAGCCGGGTCGCGGGAACTACCCTTCTTCATGGTATTGCGGGGCCAAAGCCATGCTTCCCCCCTCCCCCCCCCCCCCCCCCCCGAGATCACCATGGGGGGTCCCCCCGTGTCCGAGCGCACGACGAAGCCACGCAGGACCAGCTCCTGCGCGAGGACATCTACCTCGTCGATGAGGCAAGATGGCAAGCAACGCTCTGGATCGCACGGTACCGGCAGGAGCTCCGGCACTACCACCGCGGGTTCGTGCATGGGAGCTCAAGGCAGTCGCTCCGGCGCTACCTCTGTAAGTTCTACCTTTAGAATAGTGGTAGGTCAGGCCTATTCATTCTGTAACAGATCCCATAGAGCCTAGGAGCAGCGCTCGGAGCAGCTAAGCCCCAGGGGGTGGTCCAGGACTACGTCCGGCTTAGCCTGGTTCTGTACCCTAAGAACGTAGGCTCTACCCCCCTCACGATGGGGCGGGTCGTTGCCTCCATGTACGGCCTGTTTTCCTCCTATGAACTTGCATGAATGAAAGAACCTTGTCCTACCATGCTTACTTATGTGTTCATTTAAATTATGCATTAATTTATATGATCACCTCCCCGTGCTCTAGACAATGTACGCCCACCGTACGCTCGCCCTCTCTCCTTTCTCACTCTCATGCTTAGTCGACATTTTCCATCCTACCAAAGGCGGTTGTGCTTGAGGTACCTGCCAGAGGCCCCGGGGCCTCTCGGACCTCTCCCAGTTAGGTACTGTGACGCCAGTTGGTCTCCTACAGGAAAATACCTTCGCCAGAGCGGGAGGTCCAGGAGCCTTGCTTTGCCCGGTCCTGCACCCAAAGCATGCGCACTCTGCCTCCCCAGTGCTACGGTTTAAGTACTAGGAGCCAGATGGTTACACCCTGACCAAGGAGGGAGTCGGGCCTCCGGTACCGAGTGCACTGGATTGCCCAAGCTTCGTATACCGGACCAGGACTGTAAGCCAAATTAGACTATGAGACAGGGAAGGGAGGACCTCTGAGCAGTGTCGAACTTCACCCCCTCTGCAGGGGTGAACTCCGAAGCCGGACCCCACCCCCTCCGCAGGGGTGAGCTCCGAAGGTGCCATGTGTCCAGTAGGGTCAGGACCCCCCTCTCCTCAGAGGATAGCCCCGAGCCTGACACGTAGCCAGCAGTGCCAGACTTCACCCCCTCCGTGGGGGTGAACTCTGAAGCCGGACCTCACCCCCTTCGCAGGGGTGAGCTACGAAGGTGTCACGTGTCTAGTAGGGCCGGGACCCCCCTCTCCTCAGAGGATAGCCCCGAGCTTGACACGTGGCCGGCAGTGCCAGGCTTCACCTCCTCCGTGGGGTGAACTCTGAAGTCGGACCTCACCCCCTCCGTAGGGGTGAGCTCCAAAGGCACCATGTGTCCAACAGGGTCGAGCCTCCCCTCTCTTCAGAGGCAAGACCCGACCCTGACACGTGGCCGGCGATGCCAGACCTCACCCCCACAACAGGGCTGAGCTCCAATGTCGGACCTCACGCGCTCCTTAAGCTTGAGCTCCGATGCCGGCCCTCGCCCTCTCCTCAGGGGCGAGCCCCTATGTCGGACCTCACCCCCACAGCAGGGCTGAGCTCCAATGTCTGACCTCATGCGCTCCTTAAGCCTGAGCTCCGATGCCGGCCCTCGCCCTCTCCTCAGGGGCGATCCCCGATGCTGGACCTCACCCCCCACAGTAGGGCTGAGCTTCGATACCAGACCTCACGCGCTCCTTAAGCCTGAGCTCCGATGCCAACCCTCGCCCTCTCCTCAGAGGCGAGCTCTGATGCCGGACCTCCGCCCCCACAGCAGGGCCGAGCTCCGATGCCAGCCCTCGCCCTCTTCTCAGAGGCGGGCCCTAATGCCGGATCTCCGCCCCCACAGCAGGTCCGAGCTCCGATGCCAGCCCTTGCCTCTTCTCAGAGGCGAGCCTTGATGCCAGACCTCCGCCCCCACAGCAGGGCCGAGCTCCGATGCCAGCCGTCGCCCTCTTCTCAGGGGCGAGCCCTGATGTCGGTCCTCCGCCCCCACAGCAGGGCCGAGCTCCGATGCCAGCCCTCGCCCTCTTCTCAGAGGCGAGCTCTGATGCCGGATCTCCCCCTCTCCTCTGAGGCTGAGCTCTGATGCCTGCCGGACCTCCCCCTTCCGCAGTGTTGAGCTCCGATGCCAGACCTCACCCCCTCAGCAGGGGTGACCTCTAATGCCGGTCTTCACCCCCTCCGCAGGGGTGAACACCGAAGTCGGACCTCTACCTCTCCTCAGAGGCAAGCTCTGAAGCCGGACCTCTCCCTCTCCCCAGAGGCGAGCTCCGATGCTGGACCTCACCCCCTCCACAGGGCTGGCTCCGAAGAGGGCAAGACCCTACAAACACAGGGAACACTCAAGAAAGTGCACGGGGAAGACAAGGGGAAGGCCGCACCCCGGGATCGTTACCTCCCCCGAGATGGGCCCGGGGGCCACTATCGGTACCCTCAATACCGGGTACCCCGTGCACAGGGTGAAACCACCTAAGGACCTCGCCCCCTCCGCAGGGGCGAGCTCCAAAGGCGCCACTTGTCCAGTAGTGTCGGGGCTCCCTTCTCCTCAGAGGATAGCTCTGGGCCTGCCACGTGGCCCAGAAAGCAGGACCTCGCCCCCTCCGCAGGGGCGAGCTCCGAAGGCGCCACGTGTCCAGTACGGCCGGGACTCCCCTCTCCTTATAGGATAGCTCCGGTCCTTCCACGTGGCCCAGAAGGCCGGACCTCACCCCCTCCGCAGGGGTGAGCTCCGAAGGCGCCACGTGTCCAGTAGGGCCGGGGTTCCCATCTCCTCAGAGGATAGCTCCGGGCCTGCCACGTGGCCCAGAAGGCCGGACCTCGCACCCTCCGCAGGGGCGAGCTCCGAAGGCGCTACGTGTCCAGTAGGGATAGGGCCCCCCTCTCCTCAGAGGATAGCTCCGGGCTTGCCACGTGGCCCAGAAGGCCGGACCTCGCCCCCTCCGCAGGGGTGATCTCCGAAGGCGCCATGTGTCCAGCAGGGCGGGGCTCGCCTCTCCCAAGAGGAGAGGTCCAGGCCTGCCACGTGGCCAGCAGAACCGCGCTGCCCACCTCGGCTCGGTAGGCAGCAGGAGTAAAGGCACGCCTTGCTTTACCGTACAAGGCACACTGTGAGACCTATGTGTGCTGAATACATTGGCTTTGACGATAAAAGTTTTGAATACTACTAAAATACCTTTTTAACAAGGTCCGACTCTAGGTCCGAGCTCCTGCAAGGTTCGACGATAGGTCTGACTTGTTTTGGGTAGCTCCGGCAAGGTCCGACGTAAGGTCCGACTTGCTTTGTCTAGGTCTGACTTATTTTGGCTAGGTCCGACTTGTTTTTGCTAGCTCCAGCGCTAGGTCCGACTAGCTTTGGTAAGTTCCGTGCTAGGTCCGACTAAGCTTTAGTAAGCTCCGGCGCTGGGTCCGACTAGCTTTGGTAAGCTCCGGTTCAAGGTCCGATTAGCTTTGGTAAGGTTCGGAGCTTGATTGCAATGGTTCTGCTTTTAACTTGCAATGTTCCAAACTTGCTTTACTCTTATGGAAAGTTTGCTTAGTATTATTTTACTAAGTTTTTGGGTGTTTTGTTGGTTATGGCTGATATCATTTTGCTATGGTTTACAACATGCTTATGTGAGGTGCTCACCTAAGATGTTGTAGTTTCAGAACTAACGAGAGTCAAGTCGAAGACTTGTGCTCGGAAGTATTGGTTGTTTATTCATGTGGAGGTGTTGCTTTAGTTCAAGACATGGCTGGTGACGGGATCCATTGAACTAGTCTTAGGGAGAGGATGAGGTTCAACAACCAAGTTCGGGAGGAATTGTGGTTGAGTTGATCGCGAGGTTAAGCAGTATGTTTGAATCAAGAACAATGCATATGAAGGTATCTTGGACGTCGTTGGAAGATGTTTGCATGTGTGCAAGGAGTGCATGGACGTGGCTGCATGGTTCCAAGGCGTGATAAAGAGATGTGGACGTAAAGAATTGGTCGGAAAGGTCCAACCGACTAGGTTATGGATTCAGGCTGCGGCTGAGTCGTGTTTGACTCAAATATGGAAAGTTTTGAGTTGGTTATGATAGGATTTCATGTGGGACATGAAGTTGAGTTGTTTTAGGAATGTTTGGGATGTTCCTAAGGTGTTTGGAAGTCTTAAGATTTCTTCTATCTGCGTATAGAAGAGTCTTGAGCAGTATTAGAAAGTTACAGTTTGAATCCAAGTAGGAGTAGGAGTCCTAGTTTGAGTTGAGTTCGCCTTCGGGCTGGTTATATAAGCAAGGAAGGCCAGAGCTCGTGGTGCACGACTTTGGGGCAGTTCCTCTTGTGTTTTGATAAATAAAATTTGTATTCTAAAGGAACTTTTGTGCCTTGTTCGTCCGACTTGTTTCAGACAAGTTTTTCTCGTCGAGTTTCTGTTCAGCACTACCTTGCTTCCGTGGTTTTATCATAACTCTAGTTTTATAGATTCAATTGATGTGATTCTTTTTTGGTTTGTCTTCACAACTTGATTATCTATCATCTGTGAAAATTTCACGGTCATTGAATTTGTGGTTTCTGATCTACATGAGTTTCTTTGCAGTATTCCAGAACTGTTTTTCTCGCGTAGGACAGATTGACCTTTGTTCGATCTTTCGATCGTAACTTGAGTTTCTCTCAACGGATTTTCATGATTCTTGTTGTGATGTCTTCGTGACTTGATTCTCTACAATATATACTAGTTTTGTCACAGTTGAACACATTTAGATTAGTCGCACACACGGATTTTTTAACAGATCGGTTTTCTGCTGAGGGGTGTTTTGTTGCTTCCGCTGAAAAGTTTTTATCTACCATTCACCCCCTCTGGTAGCTTTACACGTGTACATCGATCCTACAATTGGTATCTGAGCCAGGTTGCTCTAATCTTTGTGATTTGTACGTGTTTTGACTAATCATCATGGAGAAATACTCCGCCAAACCTTGTGTGTTTAGTGGTATTGATTTTCAGGTTTGGAAGGCACGCATGGAAGTTTTCATCCAGGCGCAAGGCTTTGCAATATGGGAAAAGGTGTACAAGCCTTACGATGTGCCTTCAAACGATCAAGTCACGACTACAAACATGAGAGATGTCGACAACAACAACAATTCTCAGAACTTGATCATACAAGGACTAACTCAGAATGACTTCGACCGTGTTGCACACCTCCGATCGGCGTACGATGTGTGGAGAGCACTTTGTGACTACCACGAAGGATCCAACACGATCAAGGAGGTAAGACAGGATATGTTCAAGAAAGAATACATGCGCTTTGAGATGCAACCCGGTGAGTCCATTGATGACGTCTTTGCTCGCTTTAATAAAATTTTCAGTAACTTGCGTAGCGTCAATGTTATTTTTTCAGATGCTGAAAATGCTAGGCAATTAGTAAGTGCATTAGACATGTCAATTTGGGAGATGAAAGAGTAAATTAGACATTTCAATTTGGGAGATGAAAGTAACATCCATACGTGAATCCACTGTCATGACTACTCTTACATTAGATGTGCTTTATTCTAAGCTAAAAACTCATGAAATTGACATTATATCACGTAAGAACCCAAATAAGACTATTGCATTTGTCTCACAACGTGATATGCCTAGCTCCGGCCAATCATCTAGCAATACACTTGCTTTGCTGTCTTCACTAACCCTGGAACAGATTGAGAAGTTTCCAGAGGAGGAGCTAGTACTTCTTTCTATTAGGTTCTCAAAAGCATTGCAAAATGTGAGAACTAGAAGGAGAGGAAGCTCCGGACCTCAACGATGATTTGAATGTGGTAAGACAGGACACTTTCGTACAGATTGCCCTAACCTTTCAGGTCCTTCTAACCGTGATGAAAAGCAGAATAAAGTCAAGTCCTCTTTTGGCAACACCAACAAGAAAAAGAAGGGTTTTACAGGACGCAAACTGATAAACAGTTTCATCACCGCACTTCAAGAACTTGGCTCGAGTGATGTAGACATTGGAAGTGATGAAGATGAAGATGATCTGGCAAACTTGTGCTTCATGGCGGGCAAATCAAAATCAAGTATGGAGGATGCAGAACACAACAGTGACAACGGAGAGTTATGCCCTATTTGCGAAGAAATGTGTGATGCTATTTCTCGTGCCACTATTATTGTTAAGAAAAAGGACAAAAAGCTTAGGGACAATGCTGTTAAAATTGAGTCACTAGAATCTGAAATTAATCGTTTAAAATCCTTGATTCCTAGTGATGATTCTTGTTTCTCATGTGATTTAATATATGAACAATTGTCCTCTCTAAGAAGTGCACACACCTCCACACTTGATAAACTTGGACTTAAAATCGAAAAGAACAAAAAGTTTGCTGCACTTATTGATAAAAACTTGAAATATGCTTGTTGTTCTACAATTGATTTGCATTGTTCTACTTGCGATGATCTTGATAAGAAACTACAAGATGCTATGAAAGAAATTTCTATATTGAACAATGCTTTACGTTCTCATGAAGTTAAATATTGTTCCAATTGCAAATTAAAAGAAAAAACTTCATGTGAAAATTATCTTGATCTATCAAATAAACTTGATAACATGCATTGGACATTAGATCGGTTTTGTTATGGGAATAAGAACCTAAACTTGCTACTTAATTCTTCCAAGTCTTGCAATGATAAAACTGGTTTAGGTTTTGATTCTTATGCTCATGCTAAGGAACATCCACCTAAAATTGTAAAATCATTAGGAAGTGGTTTGATTCAAACAGTTCCTAAATAAAAAGAAGTGGTTTTTAAATCTGCAGGAGTGTTGTCACATTCGGGTTCAAATAAGCATACTGCATGCTCATCTAGACATGAACACAAAGTTAAATTTCATTGTACCTATTGTGGTAGAGATGGTCATGTCATAGATTTTTGTTATAGACTAGCTAAACAACATAAAAAGGAAAGAATGCAAGCTAGATATTATAACTCTCATGCAAAATTTGCTGCATATACTAAACCGAATGTCAGGAACATGCAACCTACTGTTATGAGTCAGAAATATTCAAAGTTTACCTCCGGAGCTTCAGTTTTTGCCTCCGGAGCTTCAGTTTTTGCCTCCGGACCTTCTTTTTTTTGCCTCCGGAGCTATTGATCGTGCTACACAAGTAACACCTCATAGGTCAGTAGTTAAGAACAAAAAATCTCAAACTTTGACTCATAAACCTGCTGTTTTATCTCAGCTTTCGCATGTTATTCCTGCTGGACGTCGTGTGACTCAGTACTGGATTCCTAAATGCCTTTTAACTAACCCCAGTATTGAGTCATCGACGTATTGTGCTTCTATGTAGATTACATGCTTTAGGAAGGAGAACATTTGGATTGTGGATTCAGGTTGCTCATGCCACATGACCGGTAACAAAGAATGGTTCTCCTCTCTCTCTTTTGTGTCACGTGTAGAGAATGTTACTTTTGTCGATAATTCTTCAACTCCTATAATTGCTAAGGGTTCGGTTAGAGTAAATGATCACTACACTTTGAAGGATGTGGCACTTGTCAAAAATTTGAAATACAACTTGCTTTCTGTTTCACAATTGCTAGATGAAAATCTGGAAATTATTTTCAATAAAAACTGCTGCAAAGTTGTAGGTTCAAATAGTGAGCTTATCTTTAACATGTTTCGGTTTGGAAGAGTTTTTAAATCTGATTTTGATATGTCTTCCTCTAAGCATAGATGTCTAGTTGCAAATGATTCCAAAGATCTATATTTTTGGCATCGTAGACTTGGTCATGTTGGCTTTGATCATCTCACGCGTGTTAGTGCTCTTGATCGCATACGTGGGCTGCCTAAGCTTAAAGGGGACAAAGAAATTGTGTGCTCTTCTTGTAGACATGCTAAGATGGTTGCAAGTTCACAAGCTCCTCTCACAATGACCATGACAACTGAATTGGGTCAACTTTTACACCTTGACACCGTAGGACCTTCACGTGTTCAATCCTTCGGAGGTAAATGGTATGTTCTTGTGATTGTTGATGACTATTCTAGATACTCTTGGGTTTACTTTATGGCATCTAAGAATGAAGCTTTTAGTCACTTTGGAACTTTATTTCTTAGATTATCAATTGATCACCCAGGATCTTTAAGAGCAATTAGAAGTTATAATGGAACCTGTCGAAGTGTGTGGTCGACACTTCCCCCGGACCTGCTCTGGGCAGCCCGCGGAGGTTCTTTTTCGGAGGGGCTAGTCGCTTGCGGGGAGCTTAAGCGTAAGGGACGAGTGAGGGAGAATCTTGACATGGTGAGTTTTACGTGGTTCAGGCCACCGGAGCGTAAAACCCTACGTCCACGGTGAGCAGAGATGCTCACTGTATTGCTTGTTGCTTAGAACCGGAGTCCTGAGCTTGAGGGTAAGTTATGCCTAGGGTGTGAGTTGCTGGAGTGCGAACCCAGGGTGCGAATGGCTAGAGTGCGAACCCTTGCTAACGTTGCCTACCCGAGCCCTTTATAGTCCAAGGCTCGTGTGGCTTACAAGGGGGACCCGGGACCCGACAGGTGGTCCCAGGGAGATTTCCTGCCGACTATCGTATCCGCAGTTATGTCGGTAGTTGTCTCTAACGAAGGCTTCTGAGTCTTCGTTCTGCCGCCCTGCCCATGCCGCATGCTAGTCGTAGTGGTTGATGATGGCGGGGGCGGTAGGGGATGTCTTGTCGCTATGTTTATTGGCTGGCAGGTTCTGACACTGCGCGCCAGTCTGCGATGTGACTGGGCGCAACGGCACCTGACAGAGGCGTGCTCCGCGTCTTGGGAAGGCGCAGGCCTTGAATACCTTGTACGGGCAAGGTACGGTGCGTCTTTACGCCTGCTGCCTACCGCGCGGGGGCACACAGCGCTGTCCTGCTGGACACGTGGCGGGCCCGGAGCTCTCCTCTGAGGAGAAGGAGGTCCGACCCCGCGGGACACGTGGAGCCTTCGGACCCCTCCCCGCGGAGGGGGGAGGTCCGACTTCTGTCGGCCACGTGGCGGGCCCGGAGCTCTCCTCTGTGGAGGGGGAGGTCCGGTCCCGCAGGACACGTGGCGCCTTCGGAGCTCTCCTCACGGAGGGGGGAGGTCCGGCTGCCACTGGCCACGTGGCGGGTCCAGAGCTCTCCTCTGAGGAGAGGGAGGTCCGGCCCCGCTGGACACGTGGCACCTTCAGAGCTCTCCCTGCGGAGAAGGGCGAGATCCTTAGGCATTTTCCCCTATGCGCGGGGGTACCCCATATCGCGGGTACCGACAGTGGCCCCTGGGCCCATCTCGAGGGAGATAGCGAGCCCTAGGTGGGGCCTCCGTCTCTTCAGTTCCGCGCACTTTCTCTAAGTCCCGCATTGACCGCTGCCGGAGCACGAACAGTCGCGGGATCGTGAGAGCGTGCGCCCACTTGATGGTTGCTTTTACTGCGACGGTTCCCAAGGCTGCCACTTCTGCATGTTGCGGCGCTTTCTTCGGGAACCGCCGAAGCGCCTTGCTGGCTCGTCTTCTTGGGAGACTGACTCCTTGACCCACCGCTTCAGCTGGATGGCTTGGGTCCACCTGTTATCGGCGCTTGGCCTTGGAGCCGAAGCGGTTTCCGTTGCGGCGTATTCAAAGAGTTTCGAATCGCTTGGAATCGCACCTGGGAAGTTTTAAAAGGGGATCTTACCCACATCGCTGCTTCCCTTCGCACTTCCCAGCGCTTTTCCTTGGACTCTTGCGCCTTTGTCTTCCTGTCTTTGAGCCCTCCCCCGCCATGGCTTCCAACCCGCCCCCAGAGAAGAAACGCGCTCAATCTCCTCCGGTGGCAGCATCTGTGCCAAGTCGAGGAACCAGGGAGCCTGCACCTCCTGCTTCAGGAGATGGCACTCCGTCCGGTAGCGACACAAAGAGGTCCCGGGCTCATCATTCCGACGGGACTCCTCTTAAGCGACAACAGGCCGAAGGTTCCCGGACGTCGCGTCCTCCTTCCTCAAGTGGTGGAGTCTCCAGGGAACCTGCTGATGCGTCGAGGGGAGCTTCTGGAGCGTCCCCTGCTCCGTCAGTCCAAGCGACTACGGTGCGGCCGTCGGCAGCGACGGCGGGCTCTGGTTGTCCTACCTCGGCTCGGAAGCCGCGGTTCAGGGCCCGTTGGAGTGCTCGCGCTTCTCGGCCGTCCCCGGCTGATGGGGGGTCCGCGCCGTTGCGCTCGGAAACCGGGACAGCTGCCGCGGCCCCTGAGCCCACGCGAGTTTCTCCTGTTCCGGTATGCCCGGATTCCATGGCAGCGTCATCTCCTCCTGCCGAGACGGCTGCCGCGGCCCCCAAGCCAGCGCAGGTCGGCCCTGTACCAGGCGGCCCGACTTCTATTTCAGCGTCGACTTCCCCCACTCGTCCCTCTCCACGGGCTGAGGAGCCAGCTGTTAGTGAGGGTTCGGCGGCTCCTGCTGTCGAGGTCCCGGCGCCAGCTTCTCCTGACCGGCGTCTCATCCCGGCCCCCGACGCGTCGTCCTTTCTTGAGGACGATGTGATGGAGGAGATCGGGGGTGCCGCTCCGGCCTCTGCTGCCCCACTTCCCCTGGCGGATGCCTTCGTGCTCGCCCAAGCGAGCGTCCGTCATGTCCTGGCCGCGCTTGGTCGTGAGCGAGAGGTGCAGGCGGTGGAAAGGGATCACCTCCTCATCTTGGGGGAACCTTTTGCGGGAGCGGACCGCGAAGGTCAAGGGCGAGCTCGACTCCAGGCGGGAGTCGCTTGACATCATGGAAGCGCTCCTCGACCGGCAGAAGCGGGCTGTCGACCGTCTGGATTCCGAAACACGACGACTCCACAGGGAGGCCCTCGAGCCGCATGCCCAGGCCGAGGAGAGCCTCTCTGCCGTGGAGGAGATACGACAGAGGTTGGAGAGCCGTAAGCGCGCCGTTGAGGACCAGGAGCGTTCCACGGCAGCTGAGGCGAAGAGGGTCGCCGCACGGCTGGTGGCAGACGAGGACGACCTGCGAGCTCGGGCCAGGGAGCTTGAGGCCCAGAGGGCTGACCTTGCCATGAGGGAGGAGCAGGTCTCCCGGGAACGCCAGGCGATCCTGGATCGGGAGCTGGCTGTTGACTTCCGGGCTTCAGAACTGGAGCGGCTTGCCCAGTCTCTCCTCCTTCGGGAAAGCTCCCTGGCGGCCAAGGAGAAGGAATCCTCCGAGGGAAGCCGCGACGCCCTGCGAGCAGCCCGCCGAGAGGTAGAGGAGCTCTTGGCCTCGCGGTCCTACGAGGCCCGTGCAGTCTCGAGCTTCGTCGACCAGGCGGGTCCGCGTTGGTCCCTCTTGGCTTCAACCCGGTGAAGGCGGTGGCTCCTACGCTGAAGGTGACTGAAGTGATCCCCGCACTGGAGTCACTCGGCACCAAGCTGAGCAGGCTGGACTCGGTGGTTGCCAGTGAGCTTGAGGCAAAGGGACGGGGCCTGGCCTTGGAGGTTGCCACGCATGTGTTGGCATGCTTCAGGAGCCGGGACCCTTCTTTCTCACTGGAGCCAGCGAGAGAGGGCCCTGCTGCGGAGCGGGAGGAGACGGCCAGGGCCAAAGTCGGGGATGTGGCCGCCCTTGTAGCCTCTAGGTTTCGGCGGGAGCCAGGAGGACCCTAGGACTTGCTTCTTTCTTTTTATCGAGTCTGTAGTCCAGCTCATGGAGCCATGAATAAATAGACTCTCTTGCATGTTTGTGCCTGTGATGTTTTCTGTCTTCTTCTTAGTTTAGCCTGGCTGAGCCCTTAGCTCCGCAAGGTACTCAGAGGCCTTCACCAATCTCGAAGCTCTGCACAGGCACCTTCCCCGGGTCCTTACTGTATTAAGGGCCCCGAAGGTCTCCGGAGCTCGCCCCATGAGGATGGGGAGGTCCGGATCTGCCGGCCACGTGGTGGGCCCGGAGCTCCCCTCTAAGGAGAAGGAGGTCCGGCCCCGCGGGACACGTGGAGCCTTTTGAGCTCCCCCACGGAGAGGGAGGTCCGGCTTCTGCCGGCCACGCGGCGGGTCCGGAGCCCCTCCTGAGGAGGCGGGAGCTCCGGCCCCGCTAGACACGTGGGGCCTTCGGAGCCCCCCCCCCCAAGAGGGGGAGGTCCGGCTTCTGCCGGCCACATGGCGGGTCCGGAGCCCCCCGTGAGGAGGCGGGAGCTCCGGCCCCGCTGGACACGTGGGGCCTTCTAGCCTCGCCCCTGTTGAAGGGGCGGAACCTGGACCTTCCGGTCCTGTGCTGGAATAGTCGGTAGCTCCTTGCCCCCTGCCTCATGAGCCCCCGTTGCTGTAACCTGGAGGTCCTGCACACAGATAGAGGAAACGTAATTCTCCTCGGGGGGTCCTCCCCTCCCCGTCTCTTAGTCTTATTTGGCTTACGGTCCTAGTCCGGTATACGGGGCTTGGGCAATTCTGTGCGCGAGGCACCGGGGCTCCGGCTCCCTCCAAGGTCCGGGTACGACTGTCCGATCCCTAGTACCGGACTATGCGCCGGGGAAGCAGAGTGCACAGGCTTTGGGTACGGAACCAGGCAAAGCGGCTGTACTCCCCTGGACCTCCAGAGGGCAGGGTGCGCACGCTTTGGGTACAGAGCCGGCTAAGCGGGATACGCACCCTGGACCCCCCATGCACGGCGCAGGCCTTTCCTAGAGGTGACCAACTAGCACCGCAACACCTAACTGGGGGAGGCCCGAGAGGCCCACCTGGCCATCGGCAGGTGCCTCAAGCGCAACCGCCTTCGGTAGGATAGCAAATGCTGACTATGGATGAGCGCGGGAGAGAGGGAGCTAAATGTACGGTGAGCATACATAGAGAGTGCGATCATAAAAATTAATGCGTAATTTAAATGAGCACATGAGAGAGAGCAAAGTAGAACAGGTTTCTGTGTAAATTCCCATAGGGGGAAGTCAGGCTGTACATGGAGGCAACGATCCGCCTCATTAAGAAGGGAAGCAAGACTCTACGCGCTTAGGGTCAGAACCAGGCCAAGCTGAACGTAGTCCTGGACCGTCCCCTGAGACTTAGCTGCCCCAAGCGCTGTTCCTAGACTCTATGGGATTTGTTACAGAAGGGTATGACCCTGTTCTACTAACGCTCAGGGGATAGGACTTACAGTGTTGTTCCATGCCAAGGGTTTGGGAACGGATCCCATACTTGGTTGAAAGGCATGTGTACCTGGGACAACAACTTTCGTGACTCGGAAGGGACCTTCCCGGCTGGGGGAGAGTTTATAGGTCCTTCGCGGGAAAGTGTGTGCCACGGCACCAGATCGCCTTCTTGCAGGTCCCTGACGTGCTTGGTCTTTTGGCGGTAGTGCTAGAGCACCAGCCGAGACCGTGCGTTGTGGGGTGTCACCTGCAGCCAGGCCTCGTCGACGAGGTCGTCATCTTCACGCTGGATCAGGTCCTGCGCGGCTTCTCCTGAGAGCCCCGGGGTACCCTCCCCTTCTGGCTAAGGCCGTCAAGAGGTAGGGGTACCCGGATCCTTCTTGGGAGACCCAAGGCGTCTTTCCCCTTCTGGCTAAGGCCTTCAAGAGGTTGACAGACCCTGGGCGGCCCCCAGGAGGTACGGCCGAGGCACAGAGGCGTGCACTCTGGTGGAGCTGGCCCGGTTCTGCACCGTCGGGGCTGGTGCTTGGGCTGCTGCAACTACTTGGAACTTCTCCAAGGTTGATATCGCAGCAGTGCAGTCTCCACGAATTTTCTGGGGCGGCCGTAGTTGGCTACTGTCCCAGCTCATCATCACCGGAGCTAGAGTTCTCAATGTTGTGCACCATCATTATGACGCGCTGAGGCTCCTGAAACCCCACCTGGTGGCCGACGCTGACTGAGGCGTCGACCTTCTGCTTGCCCTCCCTCTGAGGGAGGGGCGGATCATCAGCTCTCAGCTGCCTCCCCTTGCGGAAGCGCTCTGCGAGCCTCTAGATGTCCCAACACTCGGCAGCAGTATGATTGCTGGTGCCATGCACGGGGCATAGCTCGCCTTGGTCACCATCTGGAGCTGGTGACTGTCGCGGCCTTTTGTCGGGGCGCGGCCCCCGAGCTCCACTGGGTGCCGCTGTTGCGGGAACGGGAGCCGCGGCCGGCGGTTTCATCTTGCCACCGCCCCGGTTCTTGGCCTTCTTGCCGCCTCCATAGGAAGCGGCACCAAATCCGGGCTGTCCTCCCGACTCGAAGGCTGGCAGTGAGTGCCAGTTCCGCCCTTCTGCTGCTCTGGCGCACTTGTCGCCAGGCTGAAAAGCTCTGAGACGTCGCAAACCTCTCTGGTTGCGAGCTTCTCGAGCATCTTCTTGTCCCGAACGCCTTGCCGGAAAGCCACCACCACAAAAGCATTTTGGATATGTGGGATGGTGTTCCGTACCTGGGAGAACCACTGGATGAAAGAGCGCAGCGATTCTCCAGGTTGTTGCTGGATGGCATGGAGGTCGAGCTCCGTGCCAGGCCAGGTGTAGGAACTGCCGAAGTTGGCGGTGAACTGCCGGCAGAGCTCTCCCCAGGAAGTTATCGAACCCTGGGGGATGTTCATGAGCCAAGACCGGGCTGGGCCGGTTAAGGCGACGGGGAAGTAGTTGGCCATGACGGCCTCATCCCCTCCTGCGGCAAGTACGGCGGTGGAGTAGATCTGGAGGAACTCCGCCGGGTTGACGCTGCCGTCGTACTTCTCGGGCAGGTGCGGCCGAAACTTGCGCGGCCACCTTGCGAAGCGAAGGTGGGGCACCAGGGCCGCACATCCTGCTTCTGTTGCTGCAGGCGTTGGTGCCGCGAACACTTGGTTCGCTGCTGGCACAGTGTACCCCGGTATGGGCAAGGCCGCGCCATAGACCGGGGGCACCGTTTGCAGGGCATATGACTGTGGCATATGCTGCGTGGCGTATGCCTGGGGCAGAGTTCGCGTGGCGAAAGTCTGTGCCTCAGGCAGGGTCGAGGCTGACATCATGCTGCCGCCGGCCTCTTGGTTGCGACGTCTTTCTCGTCGTCGCTCGAGGAACACCCGGACGTCTTGGCCCAAGTGGCATCGTTCCAGCTCAGTCCTCAGGTCCGTCGACGGAAGCCTGGTGGAGCTGGAATCCGCCGTCTGTCCGTCAACCATCGGCGTGCGCGTCAGAGACACAGCCGGTTGGCCGGAGCGTCGTCCCCGCCGAAGTCAATGGTTTGCGGCGGCGACGACGAGACGGTCTACCTCGCGAATCCACTGCTGGGTCGCTGAATGGGGCGCGTCCCCAGTAGGTGGATTGCACAGTAGTGCTCTTGCTGCAGCTAGCACGCTCCCGTGGGGGACGCTCAGCGCTGCAGAAGATTTCACGCTAGTCGGAGCCTGCATTGCCGGAGTCGGCGTTGCCGGAGTCGGCTGCTGGCTTCCAGCTTGCGCCGACACACTCCGCCCTGAGTGCGTCGACACGTATTCCCCGCTAGTCACGGTCCGTCGTGAACGCGGGGGAGGAGAGCTTGCCGCTGAAGGAAGCTTGGTCATCTTCGTCGGCAAAAGCTCGTCGCGCAAGGGAAAAGCCCCCTACCTGGCGCGCCAAATGTCGAAGTGTGTGGTCGACACTTCCCCCGGACCTGCTTTGGGCAGCCCGTGGAGGTTCTTTTTCGGAGGGGCTAGTCGCTTGCGGAGAGCTTAAGCGTAAGGGACGAGTGAGGGAGAAGCTTGACACGGCGAGTTTTACGTGGTTCGGGCTGCCGGAGCATAAAACCCTACGTCCACGGTGAGCAGAGGTGCTCGATGTATTGCTTGTTGCTCAGAACCGGAGTCCTGAGCTTGAGGGTGAGTTATGCCTACGGTGTGAGTTGCTGGAGTGCGAACCCAGGGTGCGAATGGCTAGAGTGCGAACCCTTGCTAACGTTGCCTACCCGAGCCCTTTATAGTCCAAGGCTCGTGTGGCTTACAAGGGGGGCTCGAGACCCGACAGGTGGTCCCGGGGAGATTTCCTGCCGACTATCGTATCCGCAGTTATGTCGGTAGTTGTCTCTAAGGAAGGCCTCCGAGTCTTCGTTCTATCGCCCTGCCCATGCCGCATGCTAGTCGTAGTGGTTGATGACGGCGGGGGCGGTAGGGGATGTCTTGTCGCTGTGTTTATTGGCTGGCAGGTTCTGACACTGCGCGCCAGTCTACGATGTGACTAGGCGCAATGGCACCTGACAGAGGCGTGCTCCGTGTTTTCGCGTCTTGGGAAGGCGCGGGCCTTGAATACCTTGTACGGGCAAGGTACGGTGCGTCTTTATGCCTGCTGCCTACCGCGCGGGGGCACGCAGCGCTGTCCTGCTAGACACGTGGCGGGCATGGAGCTCTCCTCTGAGGAGAGGGAGGTCCGGCCCCGTGGGACACATGGAGCCTTCGGACCCCTCCCCGCGGAGGGGGGAGGTCCGGCTTCTGTTGGCCACGTGGCGGGCCCGGAGCTCTCCTCTGTGGAGGGGGAGGTCCGGTCCCGTAGGACACGTGGCGCCTTCGGAGCTCTCCCCACGGAGGGGGGAGGTCCGGCTGCCGCTGGCCACGTGGCGGGCCCGGAGCTCTCCTCTGAGGAGAGGGAGGTCCGACCCTCTGGACACGTGGCGCCTTCGGAGCTCTCCCTGCGGAGAAGGGCGAGATCCTTAGGCATTTTCCCCTGTGCGCGGGGGTACCCCATATCGCGGGTACCGACAGAACCGAATTTAAAAATTAATCGTTTGATCACTTTTGTGCTGAAAATGCAATAGATCATCAATTTTCTTCACCATATGTACCTCAACAAAACGGTGTTGTAGAGAGAAAGAACAGAACCTTAGTAGAGATGGCTAGGACTATGCTTGATGAATATCAAACTCCTAGGAAATTTTGGGCTGATGCAGTTGCAACCGCTTGTTATGTCTCAAATCGTGTTTTCTTGCGTGCTAAGCTAGGTAAAACACCATATGAGCTCAGGTTTGGACATAGGCCTAGTGTCACACACTTTAGGGTCTTTGGTTGCAAATGCTTTGTTAAGAAACATGGTAATCTTGATAAATTTGAAGCTAGATCTGTTGATGGCATGTTTCTTGGTTATCCATCTCATACTAGAGGCTACCGTGTGCTTTTACTTGATACTAACAAAATTGTGGAAACTTGTGAGGTTTCTTTAGATGAAGCTAGCCCAGGTACTAGTTCAAATATTGTAGGTCCGGATCCATATCCGTAGAGGGATAGTATTTTCGTTGAAGAAGGGGAAGAAGTGGTGCTGCTGCCCGAAAATTCAGCAGCTAATGACATTGTTCCAGCTCCTGATCTTGATTCACAACCAGCACCGACGACCACCATTGCTGGTCCAGATCCTCCTCACGTCACAAGCTCATCTATTTGTGATGAACATGAAGAAGAAGAAGCTTGTGAAGTGTCCACTCCCCTCCGGATTCTCAAAAGTCATCCTCCACAATAAATTATTGGAAGCTTGCATGAACGAGTTACAAGATCCAGGTTTTTCGACCCCAATTCTCATGCTCATTCTGCTTTTGTTGCTTCTTTTGAACCCAAAGATATATCACACGCACTCACTAATGAATCTTGGATTATTGCCATGCAAGAAGAGTTAGAAAATTTTGAAAGAAATAATGTTTGGAAACTTGTACCTCCACCTCAAGGTCACACTTTAATTGGAACTAAATGGGTGTTTAAAAATAAACAAAGTGAGGATGGGGTTGTGGTTAGGAATAAGGATAGGTTGGCTGCTCAAGGTTTCACATAAGTTGAAGGTCTAGATTTTGATGAAACTTTAGCTCCTGTTGCTGGATTAGAAGCCATAAGAATTTTGTTAGCTTTTGCTGCATCTAAAGGTTTTAAGCTATATCAAATGGATGTTAAAAGTGCTTTTCTTAATGGCTACATAGATGAGGAGGTTTATGTCAAACAACCACCTGGTTTTGAAAATCCAAATTTTCCTAATCATGTTTACAAACTGTCCAAAGCCTTGTACGGTCTCAAACAAGCCCCTAGAGCATGGTATGATAGGTTAAAAACATTCTTACTTGAAAAGGGGTTTACCATGGGCAAGGTTGATAAAACTCTTTTTGTGCTTAAGCATGGCAATGACTCATGATTCGTTCAAGTGTATGTGGATGATATTATCTTTTGTTGTGCTTCTCATGATCTTGTGTCCAAGTTTTCAGCTATGATGAGTTCAGAATTTGAGATGAGTATGATGGGAGAACTCACGTACTTTTTTGGGGCTGCAAATCAAGCAAACCAAGGAGGGTACCTTTGTGCATCAACAAAGTATACAAAAGATCTCCTAAGGCGCTTCAACATGGACAAAAGCAAGCCTCTTCAGACACCAATGGGAACAGCAACAACACTTGAACTTGATGAAGATTGTGATCCCGTTGATCAAAAAGAATATAGAAGCATGATCGGATCACTTTTGTATCTCACGGCATCAAGACCGGACATACAATTCAGCGTATGTCTTTGTGCACGGTTTCAAGCCTCTCCACGTGCTTCACATCGTCAAGCTGTCAAAAGGATTCTCAGGTACTTACATGGAACTCAAGAATTTGGCATTTTTCTTCCTTCCTCCTCAACCGTTACTTTGGAAGCTTTTTTCGATGCTGATTTTGGGGGTTGTAGGATTGATAGGAAAAGTACTTCTGGTGCTTATCATTTTCTTGGTAATTCACTTGTTGCTTGGTCCTCTAGAAAACAAAGTTCAGTTGCACAATCCACAGCCGAATCTGAATATGTAGCTGCTGCTAGTGCTTGCTCATAAATTCTTTTAATTGTTCAAACACTTAAGTACTATGGGGTTGATCTAGATAGTGTTCCACTATTTTGTGATAACACTAGTGCCATTTTCATTGCAAAAAACCCCGTGCAACATTCGAAAACTAAGCACATTGACATTAGGTATCACTTTCTCCGTGATAATGTCGAAAAAGGGAACATTATGCTTCACCATGTAGATACCAAACAACAATTGGCAGACATTTTTACAAAACCTTTGGATTTCACTTGTTTTTGTTACATTCGTAGTGAAATAGGGGTTATGCATCCTCATGGCTTAAATTGAGGGATAATTTTGAAACTTGGGAAGTCTATGTGTGAATCTGAAATTAAAATAATATGAGCATAGTATTTCATGCATATATGACTTTGTGATTCCTTTTTCATGCTGAAAGTTCTTACTACATTACTCGTGTTATACATTTTGTAATTTTTACCATGTCTAGTAATTGCAATAATTACTTACACTAAATCTGGTCATGGTCGAACTTTCTTGCTGTTTTGAACTTGTTGCATGCTCACAAGTGCTTTTAATCATAAAGAATTAATCAAGTAATCAACTCACATGTTGAGTTTTTATGTTCAAATAAAAATATGAGAAAATATCAAGAGAATATGCATGCATCACACTTCTTCTTTTGAGATGGCTTATCATTGCACTTAGATATGAACTTGAAAGGAGTTGTGTATGACTAAAACCATGTCCTTAAGCTTCTGACTGTCAAATGACATAGTCTTGGCTTGGTTGGTTAGAATAAGGCTGATGCTGCATATAATCTCTTGCAAATGTCATAAGATCAAAATTTGTGCTTTAAATGATAAATAAAATGCAGAAACAAGTGTCATGCTTTCAGGTCTTGAAATAGTTAAGTTCGTGAGATCATGACTTGCTTAAATTGAAAATTACACTTGATCTCTAGCATGGCTTACACTACTTTATATATCTTATTGATGTGTTAGTGTAAGTTACTTGATAGTATGATTTGGATGAGCTTTGTTTTATATGTATATGTTATAATGTGCTCATAACAAATTAAAATTTTTCTGTTGTACCTTGCTGAATACATTGTCAAAGGGGGAGAAATTGATCACACATTGCACACATTCAAAAGTGTTTTGGCACGATTCTTCTCAGCGGGAGAATTTTTGGTATTTTTGTTTTTCTTCTCATTTTATTTCTGATTTACAAAGGGGGAGAAATTGTTTTCAAAACTTTTCATGTGAACAAACCAATGTTCGGATTTTAAGTGGTGTTGCCAATGCATTCATCAAGGGGGAGATTGTGAGACCTATGTGTGCTGAATACATTGGCTTTGACGATAAAAGTTTTGAATACTACAAAAACACCTTTTTAACAAGGTCCGACTCTAGGTCCGAGCTCTTGCAAGGTCCGATGATAGGTCCGACTTGTTTTGGGTAGCTCCGGCAAGGTCCGACGTAAGGTCCGACTTGCTTTGTCTAGGTCTGACTTATTTTGGCTAGGTCCGACTTGTTTTTCCTAGCTCCGGTACTAGATCCGACTAGCTTTGGTAAGTTCCGTTCTAGGTCCGACTAAGCTTTAGTAAGCTCCGGCGCTGGGTCCGACTAGCTTTGGTAAGCTCCGGTTCAAGGTCCGGTTAGCTTTGGTAAGGTTCGGAGCTTGATTGCAATGGTTCTGCTTTTAACTTACAATGTTTCGAACTTGCTTTACTCTTATGGAAAGTTTGCTTAGTATTATTTTACTAAGTTTTTGGTGTGTTTCGGTGGTTATGGCTGATATCATTTTGCTATGGTTTACAACATGCTTATGTGAGGTGCTCACGTAAGATGTTGTAGTTTCGGAACTAACGAGAGTCAAGTCGAGGACTTGTGCTCGGAAGTATTGGTTGTTTATTCATGTGCAGGTGTTGCTTGAGTTCAAGACATGGCTGGTGACGGGATTCATTGAACTAGTCTTGGGGAGAAGATGAGGTTCAACAACCAAGTTCGAGAGGAATTGTGGTTGAGTTGATCGCGAGGTTGCGCAGTATGTTTGAATCAAGAACAATGCATATGAAGGTATCTTGGACGTCGTTGGAAGATGTTTGCACGTGTGCAAGGAGTGCATGGACGTGGCTGCATGGTTCCAAGGCGTAATGAAGAGATGTGGACGTAAAGAATTGGTCGGAAAGGTCCAACCGACTAGGTTATGGACTCAGGCTGCGGCTGAGTCGTGTTTGACTTAAATATGGAAAGTTTTGAGTTGGTTATGATAGGATTTTGTGTGGGACATGAAGTTTAGTTGTTTTAGGAATGTTTGGGACGTTCCTAAGGTTTTTGGAAGTCTTAAGATTGCTTCTATCTGCGTATAGAAGAGTCTTGAGCAGTATTGGAAAGTTACAGTTTGAATCCAAGTAGGAGTAGGAGTCCTAGTTTGAGTTGAGTTGGCCTTCGGGCTGGTTATGTAAGCAAGAGAGGCCAGAGCTCGTGGTGCACGAATTTGGGGCAGTTCCTCTTGTGTTTTGATAAATAAAATTCGTATTCTAAAGGAACTTTTGTGCCTTGTTCGTCCGACTTGTTTCAGACAAGTTTTTCTCGTCGAGTTTCTGTTCGGCACTACCTTGCTTCGGTGGTTTTATCATAACTCGAGTTTTACAGATCCAATTGATGTGATTCATTTTGATTTGTCTTCACAACTTGATTATCTATCATCTGTGAAAATTTCACGGTCATTGAATTTGTGGTTTCTGATCTACACGAGTTTCTTTTGCAGTATTCCAGAACTGTTTTTCTCGCGTAGGACATATTGACCTTTGTTCGATCTTTTGATCGTAACTTGAGTTTCTCTCAACGGATTTTCATGATTCTTGTTGTTACGTCTTGGTGACTTGATTCTCTAAAATCTATATTACTTTTGTTACAGTTGAACATGTTTAGATTAGTCGCACACATAGTTTTTTAACAGATCGGTTTTCTGCTGAGGGTTGTTTTGTTGCTTCCGCTGAAAAGTTTTTATCTACCATTCACCCCCCCCTCTGGTAGCTTTACACGTGTACTTCGATCCTACATATTCAAGACTCGCACCTTCCCAAGACACGGAGGCGCGGCGCACGCCTGTCAGGAGGCGCTGTGACCGGTCACGGTCAAGATAGGCGCACAGTGTCAGAAGCTGTAGACCAATAAATACAGCGACAAGACATGCCCTGCCGCCCCTGCCATCATCAACCACTACGCATAGCCTGCGGCATGGGCAGGGCGGCAGGATGATAGCCTCGAAGCCATCGCCAAAAGACTGCACGGTAAGACTCGGTAGATGGCAGGAAATCACTTCGGGGCCACCTGTCGGGCCTCGGGCCCACCTTGTAAGCCGCCCGAGCCTTAGAGTATAAAAGGCTCGGGTAGGCAACGTAGCAAGGGGTTCGGCAGTTCGCCACCTTGCGAGTTAGACATTCAGCTCATCACCAAGCTTAGAACTCCGGTTCTAAGCTTCAAGCAATACACAAAGCAATACAGCTCTCGTGGACGTAGGGTTTTACGCTCCGGCGGCCCGAACCACGTAACAATCCCGGTGTCAATCCACCTCCATCTCCTTCATCCAACGCGAGACCCTCCGAGAGGACTAGCCCCTCCGAAAAAGAACCTCCGCGGGCTGCTCCGAGCAGGCCTGGGGGAAGTGTCGACCGCAGACGCTTCGACAGAAGTAATTCAATGCTAGGGTTTGATCAACACAAGCAAAAGCAATAATATGAAATATGATGAGCAAGTAGATGAACACAAGGATTTTTTACCGAAGTTCGATTCAACACAGGAATCTACCTCTCCATTGAGAAGTCCACAAAGGTTCGGGTCTCTTTCAACCCTAACCCTCACCATGTAATCACAAAGATCAAACTTGGTTGTTCCACTATCAAATCACGCGTAATACAAACTTCTCGGGTCTCAACACAAGTTGGCAGTCACCGGGCAAAACCTATCCGCCTAGGGACAAAGTCCCAAAAGTAATAAACACAAACCACAGCAGCAAGAAGGTGTGAAGATCAGCAAGCTCAACCCAAGGTGCTCTTCTTCTTAATTTTACTCACAAACCCTCAAACCCTCACAAGATTCAAATTTGAGTGCTAGAAGGTGTGAGAGAGGTCTAGGAGTGCTCAAGAATGCTGGTGAAGACTCTAGAGTTGATCAGCATTGAAATGGGGATGACATCCCTCCTTTTATAGGGGTCCCCAAAATGTTATCGTTGTTAATCACTAAAGTTCGGACATGTCCGAACTCCACTTCGGACATGTCCGAGATTGGGGACCATCAACGGTAAAATGACGTCCTCAACTAACACTAATCTGAACTGTCCCATTGATTCCACTTCAGACATGTCCGACATTTTCGGACATGTCAGAGCTGACATATCCGAACCAGACTTCGGATATTCTCAGATTTCAGACATGTCCTAACTCCACTTCGGACATGTCCGACCCTAAACAGAGAGTACATGTCTGAACCTACACAGAGGGTACTTGTCTGACATTCTCGGACATGTCCGGACCAAAACAGAGGGTACATTTCCGAGATTTTCAGACATGTCCGACCTGCCTGACTTAGAAACTCCTAAACCCTCTAGACTTTGTACATGTCCAAATTTGCTCAGATATGTCCGAGTCTACTCAGAGAGTACTTTTCCGGAAGCTTCGGACATGTCCGAAGCTACAAAGAGAGCACTTATTCGAATCTCTCTGGCATGTCCGAAGTTAATCGACCTAAGAACTATTTTTTACACTAAGTGTTGTTTAGATTGAGATTGAGCTTTGCCTTTTCTTTGCCGCGTGTTGTGTCCCTTTTAATAGTGTGACATTTCTATACTCAAGAAAATAAAAACCTTCATTCTTTTGTATAGCTTCATGCCTTCTTCTCCATTTTTCCTTTTGAAAAGCCCTCAATCTCTTTTTACTGTCCATCTTTTCTTCACAAATGCTCATTCCAACTCATTAGCATTTTAATTGTTCGTCATCAGTCCTCCAAAACCCACACGGGGGCTTAGATGCACTTTCAATCTCCCCCTTTTTGGTGATTGATGACAACCAATTAAAATATTCAATTAGAGAGTAAAAATAAGTATTTTTTATCATGATGTTTGTATGAAAGAACTCCCCCCTAAATGTATGTATCGGTACCCTCAATACCGGGTACCCCCGTAGACAGGACAAAACCGCCTAAGGACCACACCCCTTCTGCAGGGGTGAGCTCCGAGGGCGCCACGTGTCCAGCGGGGCCGGAGCTCCCCCTCTCAGAGGAGAGCTCCGGGCCAGCCACGTGGCCGACGGAGCCGGACCTCCCCCCTCCGCAGGGGTGAGCTCCGAAGGCACCACGTGTCCAGCGGGGCCGGAGCTCCCCCTGAGGAGAGCTCCGGGCCCGCCACATGGCCAGCAAAGCCGGACCTCCTCCCTCCGTGGGGGTGAGCTCCAAAGGCTCCACGTGTCCAGCAGGGCCGGACCTCCCCTCTCCTCAGAGGTGAGCTCCGGGCCCGCCATGTGGCCAGCAGAGCCGGACCTCCCCCTCCATGGTGGTGAGCTTCGAAGGCGCCATGTGTCCAGCGGGGCCGGGGCCTCCCCTCTCCACATAGGTGAGCTCCGGGCCCGCCACGTGGCCAGCAGAGCCGCGCTGCCCGCCCCGCCGCGGTAGGCAGCGGGAGTAAAGACCCGCGCCTTCCCAAGACGCGACATTCAAGACCCGCGCCTTCCCAAGGCGCAGAGACGCGGCACACGCCTATCAGGAGGCACTGTGTCCAGTCACAGTCCGGACAGGCGTACAGTGTCAGAGGCTGTACACTAATAAATACAGCGACAAGACATGCCCTGCCGACCCTGTCATCATCAACCGCTACGCCTAGCTTGCGGCACCGACAGGACGCGGCAGGACAAAGACTAAGAAGCTATTGCCAAGACGGCTACCAGCATTCACTGCAGGATACGGTAGAAGGCAGGAAATCACCCCGGGGCCACATGTCGGGTCCCGGGGCCCCCTTTGTAAGCCGCCGAGCCTTGGACTATAAAAGGCTCGGGTAGGCAACGTTACAAAGGGTTCGGATCCCTCAGCATTCGGCCCTTAGGTTCGGCAGTTCGCCACCTTGCACTTAGACATTCAGATCATCACCAACCTTAGAACTCCGGTTCTAAGCACCAAGCAATACATCGAGCAACTCTGCTCCCGTGGACGTAGGGTTTTAAGCTCCGGCGGCCCAAACCACGTAAAAATCCTTGTGTCAATCCACCTTCATCTCCTCCTTCGTCCAACGCGAGACCCTCCGAGAGGACTAGCCCCTCCGAAAAAGAACCTCCGTGGGCTGCCTTGAGCAGGCCCAGGGGAAGTGTCGACCGCAGACGCTTCGACATTTGGCGCGCAGGGTAGGGGGATTTTTCCTCTCGCGACGCGTCTTCGCCAGCGAAGATGACCAAGCTTCCTTCGGCAGCAGGCTCTCCTCGCCCTCGTTCCCGGCGAATGATGACCAGCGAGGCCTATGTCTCGACGCACTCAGGGAGGAGTGTGTTGGGACAAGCTGGGAGCCCACGTCGGACTCCAACAACGCGGACTCCTACATGCCCAAGATCCGTTGCAGCGCAGAGTGCTACTCAAGGGAGTACACTAGCTGCAGCACGGGCGCTCCTACACAATCCACCTGCTGTGGACGCTCCCCAGGGCGCCACCCAGCAGTGGATCCGCGACGTCGACCGCCTCGTCGTCGCTGCTGCAAACCCTCCGCTTCGACAGGGAAGACGCATCGGTCAACCAGATGTGTCGCTGTCGTGCACGCCAACAGTTGACGAGCAGACGGCAGACTCCCGCTCTACCAGGCTCCCAACGGCGGACCTGAGGTCAGAGCTGGAGCAACGTCACTTGGGCGAGGATGCCCGCGTGACCATCGAGCGGCGGCGGGAAAGGCGTTGCAATCACGAGGCCGACTACAGCATGTCGACTGCCTCGACTCAACCTGGGCTGCAGACGTTCGCCACGCGACCTCTGCCCCAGGCGTACGCCATGCAGCATATGCAGCAGCCATATGCCTTGCAGGTGGCACCCCCAGTGTATGGTGCACCATTGCCCATGCTGGGGTACACCGTGCCAACAGCGGACCAAGGGTTCACGGCACCAGGACCTGCAGCGGCAGGAGCGGGGTGTGTGGCCCTGGTGCCCCCACCTTCGCTTCGCGGTGTGGCCACGCAAGTTCCCGCCACACCTGCCGGAGAAGTATGACGGAAGCGTCAACCTTGTAGAGTTCCAGCAGATCTACTCCACTGCCATCCTCACGGCAGGAGGGGATGAGGCCGTCATGGCCAACTACTTCCCCGTCGCCTTGACCGGCCCAGTGCGGTCATGGCTCATGAACCTCCCCTAGGGTTCCATAACCTACCGGGGAGAGTTATGCCGATAGTTTACGGCAAACTTCGGCAGCTCCTACACCCGTCCTGGCACGGAGCTCGACCTCCACGCCATCCGACAACAACCTGGAGAATCCCTGCGCTCCTTCATCCAGCGGTTCTCCCAGGTGTGGAACACCATCCCCCACATCCAGAATGTGTAAGTGGTGGTGGCGTTCCGACAAGGTGTTAGGGACGAGAAGACGCTCGAGAAGTTGGCCACCAGGGAGGTGCGCGACGTCTCGGAGCTCTTCAGCCTGGCGGACAAGTGCGCCAGAGCAGCAGAAGGGCGCAGTTGGCACTCATAGCCAGCCTCCGCAGCAGGAGGACAGCCCAGAGCTAGCGCTGCTTCCCATGGGAGCAGCAAGAAGATCAAGAAGAAGGGCGGTGGCAAGATCAAGCCACCGGCCGGAGATCCCGTTGCTGCAACCGCAGCACCCAGCGAAGCTCAGGGGCCACGCCCTGACAAGAGACCACGACAGTCACCCGACGGTGGCAACCGTGGTGAGCCGTGCCTGATACACAACACCAGGAGCCATACTGCTGGTGAGTGCCAGGAGATCAAGAAGCTCGCGGAGCGCTTCCGCGAGGGGAAGCAGCCGCGCGCAGATGGTACTCCCTTCCGCCAGAGGGAGGGCAAGCAGAAGGCTGACCCCCGGGACAATGGCGACCAAGAGATGGGGTACCAGGAGCCCCAGCGCGCCGTGAAGACGGTGCACAATCGTGGGGACTCCAGCTCCAGTGAAGACGAGCGCCGGAAGGTACTCCACGTCATCTATGGAGGGTCCTCGGACCCCTCGTCCCAGAATGCAGTCAAGACCCTGCGTCGAGCAGTGGCGTTGGTGGCTCCTACCCCAAGCGCAGCGCCGCACCTCAAGTGGGTAGGGACCCCCATTAGCTTCGACGCCTTCGACTGCCCCAAGAACATGGCTGGAGCCGGACAGCTACCACTCTTGGTAGCTCCAACCATCGCCAACGTGAAGATGTACCACGTCCTGGTGGATGGCGGGGCCGGCCTCAACCTCATCAGCCGTGCAGCTTTCCAGAAGCTGCAGATTCCGATGGCCAAGCTCACCCCGTCGAGCCTGTTCTCAGGGGTGGGGCCGGGACAAGTCATCCCATACGGCAACATCAGCCTCCCGATGACCTTTGGAGCATCGGACATAATACATTCTGTTCGACGTGGCGGAGGTCGACCTCCCCTTCAACGCCATCATCGGCAGGCCTGCCCTGTACTGGTTCATGGCGGTAGCCCACTACGGCAACCTCGTCCTGAAGATGCCTACACCTACCTGTGTCCTTAGGATCCGTGGAGACCGCACTATCGCAGTGTCAGCCTTGGAGAAGCTCCAAACACTTGTGGAAGCCTGAGCACCTGCCCTTGGCGGTGCAGAACTGGGCCAGCTCCACCCGAGTGCATGCCACCGTGCCTCGACCTCGGCACCCCGAGTGCAACCCCTCGACGAAGGCAACGTCCCCCTGAAGGTCAGCCAAGTCGGCGCCGAAGCTGCCCAGACCACCCGGATACCCGGGGGCCTGGACAGCAAATAGGAAGGCACGCTCATCACCTTCCTCCGGGTCAACGTCGACGTGTTTGCATGGAAACCGTCGCAGATGCCCGGGATCCCTAAGGAGGTGATCGAGCACCATCTGAAGATCTTCCCCGACGCTCGGCCGATCCAGCAGAAGCCCCGGAAGCAGTCCATCGAGCATCAGAACTTCATCCATGAAGAGATCAAGAAGCTGCTCGATGTTGGCTTCATACGGGAGGTCCACCACCCCCGGTGGTTGGCCAATCCTGTTGTCATCCCGAAGGCCGGCGGGAAGCTCCGGATGTGCATCGACTACACCAGTCTCAATAAGGCATGCCCCAAAGATCCATTCCCTCTCCCTAGAATAGATCAAATTGTAGAATCTACATCAGGCTGTGATATGTTGTGCTTCCTAGACGCCTACTCAGGTTTCCACCAAATACCAATGTATAGAGAAGATGAAGAACACACTGCTTTGATAACAGTAGATGACATGTATTGTTATGTATCCATGCCTTTTGTCTGAAAAATGCTCTTCCTACCTTTGTACGCGCTATGCATAAAACATTTGGAGAGCTAATCCGAGACTTAGTAGAGGTGTATGTTGATGACATCGTTGTCAAAGTCAGACAGAGCACATCCTTGTTAGATAACCTAGCTCTAGTCTTTGACAAACTGCACTCCACGCGCACTAAGCTAAACCCGGAGAAATGTGTGTTCGGTGTCTCCTCTGGAAAGCTCCTTGATTCCTGGTCTCACACCGAGGGATCGAGGCCAACCCAGAGAAGATCAAGGCCATCGAGCTGATGTGGCCCCCGGCTCGCATCAAGGATGTCCAGAAGCTCACGGGATGTCTAGCTGCGCTCAGCCGGTTCATACCCAGGCTAGCTGAGCGGGCTCTTCCCCTCTTCAAGCTCCTGCGCAAATCCGATCCATTTGTTTGGACCGAAGAAGCAGAAGAAGTATTCCAAGAGTTGAAGCAGCGCCTGACGACGCTGCCCATCATGGTAGCTCCTGAGCCCGGTGAGCATCTACTGCTCTACATCGTGGTGACGATAGAAGTGGTGAGCATGGTCCTAGTCGCAGAGCGACCGGACCCCTCGCCACTACAACCTGCTACAGCAGCAGAAGTCAAGCACCGAGGCTGTCCGAACCCCATGGGGGGCCCCGACAGTCAGGAGATCTCTGAGGCCCAGGCCCTAGAGACCACGGTCGACCTCCCGGAGGTCCATGGGGACCTCCCGGAAGTCCAAGACAACCTCCCGAAGGTCCAAGGGCACCTCCCGGAGGTCCAAGACGACCTCACGAAGGTCCAAGACGACCTCCCGGAGGCTCAAGATGACCTCCCGGAGGTCCAAGACAGCCGAGAAGCCCCTGGGTCCCAGCCCCCGGAGGCTGCCCCGGACCTGGGATCTCCTGTCGGCGGGTGCCAATGGAGGAAGATGTTCCGGGCCCCCCAGGGAGGATCCGGACCATCCAGGGGCCCGTCTACTACATCAGCAAAGTCCTCCACGATGCCAAGACTAGGTACCTGGAGGTTAATAAACTGCTCTATGCAGTGCTCGTGGCATCCAGGAAGCTCCGACACTACTTCCAAGCCCACCGGATCTCGGTGGTCACCTCCTACCCGCTGAAGACCATCCTCCACAGTCCCAACGCGACTGGCAACGTCACCAAGTGGGCAGCGGAGCTGGCGGAGTTCGAGCTATACTTCCTACCACATCATGCGGTCAAGAGCCAAGCACTGGCTGACTTCGTGGTCGAGTGGACGCCAACACCAACCAACCCAGGGGGCCCTGAAGGTGGAGCGCCGGAGCCCCGAGCACCAGTCTTCACCGAGCCCCACTGGACGCTCTACTTCGACGGCTCCTTGTGGAAGCAGGGGGGCGGAGCCAGCGTACTGCTCATGCCATCGGGGGAGCAGTTCAAGTACATGGTGCGTCTCAACTTCAAGGCAACCAACAACATGGACGAGTATGAAGCTCTCATCTTCGGCCTGAAGACAACACTCTCTCTCGGCATCCGCCAGTTGTTGGTCAAGGGCGACTCCCAGCTAATCATCAAGCAAGTCAAGGGTGAATGCTCCTCCAACGACCCGCAGTTAGCTGCTTATCTGCTCTATGTGCATATGCTGGAGAAAGACTTTGAAGCCTTGGACCTGTGCCATGTACCGCGCGCCGACAACATCGTGGCCGACGACCTGTCAACGAAGGCCTCCACCGGAGCCCCGGTGCTCGAAGGAGCCTTCGAAAGGACGTTACCGCAGCCCACAGCCCGGCCTGCCGAGTCGGGCGAAGGGGGCGAGACCAGCACCTCGAATCTGGCGGTCCCGGCGGCCCTGCAACCATGGTGCCCGCCAAGGATCGTATGCGCCACTGGGGACTCCGTGCTACCTAGCGCCCAAGATCCAGAAGCTCAAGTTAGTCCCGATGCATGGATCACGGAGGTCCGGGACTACTTGAAGGACAACATCCTTCCTTATGAACATGCATCTGCTAAACGGATTGTGCGGATGGCTAAGAGATACACGCTGGTAGAAGGGGATCTCTACCGGCGTTGCGCCAACGACATCCTATTGTGGTGCATAACCCAGGAGGAAGGCTGCGACCTGCTCGTAGAGATCCACAGAGGCGAGTGCGGGAACCACGTTTCCTGACGCACGCTGGTCGGGAAAGCCTTCCGGCATGGCTTCTACTGGGCGACAACTCTTCTGGATGCCGTCAAGCTGGTCAAGAGATGCAAGGCGTGCCAGTTCCATGCCAAGCAGATCCACACACCTGTGCAGATGCTGCAGATGATTCCACCCTCGTGGCCATTCGCGGTATGGAGGTTGAACATTCTGGGGCCCTTCCCCAAAGCCGTCGGGGGATACTGGTACCTATACGTCGCCATTGACAAGTTCACCAAGTGGCCGGAAGCTGCACCAGTCATCACCATCAACAAGCAATCCACAGTCAAGTTCATCAAGTCGATCGTTTGTAGGTTCGGGGTCCCGAACAGGATCATCACCGAAAATGAGACCCAGTTCACCAGTGCAGCGTTCCAAGAGTACTGCGAAGACCTTGGCATTCAGGTGTGCTATGCCTCTGTTGCTCATCCAAAGAGCAATGGGCAAGTCGAGAGGGCCAACGCCGATATCCTTCGGGGCCTCAAGACTCACACATACGCCAGCTTGGAGAAGCATGGTGCCAAGTGGGTGGATGAGCTTCCGTGCGCACTGTGAGCTAGCCGGACATCCTAGAGCCGGGCCACCGGAGAGACACCCTTCTTCATGGTCTACGGGGCCGAAGTCGTGCTTCCCCTGGAGGTCACCATGGGGTCCCCCTGTGTCCGATCTTACGACGAAGCCGCGTAGGACCAGCTCCGGCGTGAGGACATCAACCTCGTCGACGAGGCAAGATAGCAAGCAACGCTCCGCAACGCACGGTACCGGCAGGCGCTCCGGCACTACCACCAGAGGTCCGTGCAAGCTCGGGGGCTCAAGGAAGGCGACCTGGTGCTGCGGCGCATACTTTCTTGAGAAGGGACCAACAAACTCTCCCCCAGCTGGGAAGGTCCCTTCCGAGTCACGAAAGTTTGCGGCCCCGGGTGTGTACACCTTGCTACCGAGGACGGGGATCCGCTCCCAAACCCTTGGAACATAGAACACTCCGTAAGTTCTATCCCTAGAGCAATAGTAGGACATGTTTTTTCTTTTTTCTGTAAGACCCCATAGAGTCCAGGAGCAGCGCTCGGAGCAACTAAGCCCCAGGGGGCGGTCCAGGACTACGTCCAGCTTAGCCTGGTTCCGTACCCTAAGCGCGTCGGCCCTGCCCCCCTTCACAATGGGGTGGGTCGTTGCCTCCATGGACAGCCTGTCCTCCTCCTATGGATGTATATGAATAAAGAGAACCCTGTCCTACCTCGCTCTTACTTATGTGTTCATTTAAATTGCGCATCAATTTTTATGATCACCCTTCCATGCTCAAAGTCAGTATACGCTCATCGTATACTCGACTCTCTTTTCCCACTCTCATACCTAGTCGGCATTTGCTACCTGCCAAAGGCGGTTGTGCTTGAGGTACCTGCCGAAGGCTAGTGGGCCTCTCGGACCTCCCCCAGTTGGGTACTATGATGCAAGTTGGTCACCTCCAGAAAAAACCTACGCTAGACAAGGGGGTCGAGGGTGCGTAGCCTGCTTTGCCTAGTTCCGTACCCAAAGCGCGCGCACTCTGCCTCTCGGGAGGTCCAGGGTGTGTAACCTGCTTTGCCTGGTTCCATACCCAAAGCTTGCACACTCTGCCTTCCCAGCGCTACGGTCTAGTACTAGGGGCTGGACGGTTGCACCCTGACCTAGGAGGGAGCCGGACCTCCGGTGCCGGGCGCACTGAATTGCCCAAGCCCCGTATACCGGTCCAGGACTGTAAGCCAAATAAGACTAAGAGACAGGGAAGGGAGAGCCCCCGAGCAGAAATAACTTTTCCCTACTTGTGTGCAGGACCTCCTGAGAGGCCCCCCGGACCTCGGGCGCCAGAGCTCCAACCCCGGCGTGCTCCGGATGGTCAGGGGGGATCCTGGCCTTAGCTCCCCCGCAGGAATGTGGTAGGTGTGCCCAAAGCATTGGCCACACCTACCAGGGGGCCACTACGGGGACTGCACAAGGGAAGACCGGAGCACCCGGCGGTACTGAAGTCCCAGGGCTTCTCAAGGACGGAGCTCCCAACTCCAACCCAATACCAGAAGAGCCGGACCTCGCCCCCCTGCGGGGGCGAGCTCCGAAGGCGCCACGTGTCCAGCAGGGCCAGGGATCCCCTCTCCTCAGAGGAGAGTTCCGGGCCAGCCACGTGGCCAGAAGGGCCGGACCTTCCCCCTCCGTAGGGGTGAGCTCCGAAGATCCCTTGGGTCCTTATGTCAACAAGGGCCCAAGAGAGGTGTCTGTAGAAAGTTTTGAGATCGGTGGAGATCTCCCGAGGCCCTTATGGAGCTAAGGGCTCGGGCAAGCCAAGCCAACAAAAGGAAGCGAGGTGCACAGTCATATAAGACAACAAGTCTATTCACTGAAGAGCTCCATGAGCTGTTCTACAGACAAAAACACAAAATACAAGGCCCTCCAACTACAAGGGCAAGGGCCTAGGAGTCCCCGACCCCCCGCTGGAACCTATACGCAACAAGGGCGGCGACGTCTCTGACTCCGGCCCTAGCGACCTCCTCCCGCTTGACGATGGGGCCCTGCACCACCGGCTCCAGAGAGACGGAGGAGTCCCAGCTCCGGAAGCACGTCAGCACGTGCGAGGCGACCTCCTTCGCCAAGCCCTTCCTCTCGGCCTCGAGCTCGTCGGCAATCATGGCCCCTAGCCTCTCCTGCTTGGCGCCGATGGACTCGAGGGCCGGGAGCGCCTCGACCACCTCCTGCGCTGGTGCTCCCGTACTCACCGGGCTGAAGCCGAGAGGCACCAGAGCAGACTCCGCCTGGCCGACGAAGTCCTGGACTGCTCGGGCCTCGACGGTCCGCGAAGCCCGGAGTTGCTCCACCTCCTGGCGAGCCGCCAGCAGGGCGCCGGATCCTTTCTTGGCGAACCTCTTCTCCTTGGCCGCAAGAGTGTTCTCCCGAAGCTGGAGGTCCTGAGTGAGGCGCTCCAACTCCGACACCTGGAAGTCAGCAGCGAGCTCCCGGTTCAGCACCGCCTGGCGGCCCCGGGCGACCTGCCCCTCCCTCTCGGCCAAGGCCACCTTCCGGAGTTCCAGCTCTCCGGTCCTAGCCTTCAGGTCGCCTTCTCCAGCCTCCAGCTGCTCGGTGACCACCTTTTCTTTGGTCGCCATGGCGCGCTCCTGCTCTGCGACGGCACATTCGCGGCGCACGAGCTGCAGCCACATCTCTTCGTTGGCGTCGGAGCGGGCCCGAACACTGTCATAGGCCTCACGAGCCTCCTGCATGATCCTCCTGGTCTCAGTGTCAAGGCGGTCGACGGCCCTCCTCTGCACATCGAGGAGCGCCTCCTCAGCATCAAGCATCGCCCTCCTAGCGTCGAGCTCCTCCTCGACCTCCCGGGTCCGCAGCTTCAAGAGCAGCACCCAGCCGCGGAGGCGGTCTCTCTGATCCGCCAAGACCTCCCGCTCGCGCTCGAGCGCAGCCTGAACCTGCCGGACGCTGGACTGGGCCTGCTCCATGGCGTCCGACAGGGACAGTGGAGCAACAGAGGCCGGAGCTGCGCCGAGAACCTCCTCCATGACGTCGCCATCCGACGGAGGAGACGCCAGCACCTCAACATCCGTGGCAACCACGACGATGCGCCGGTCGGGAGAAGACGGCGCTGAGGCAGGGTCAGTCCCGACGCGCCCCTGCTCATCGCCATCCTGAAGACCCGCGTCAGCTCCTCCTGTATCAGCACCCGAAGGCCGGTTGCCGTTAGCCTGCTCCGCCAAGTCCACATAAGCCGCCAGCTCCCGAGCTGGCGAAGGAGGAGGAGCAAGCGCCGTCGTCGTCGCAGGAGCCGGTCCTGCCGGTCCAGAAAAAGGATACATCTGGACCTGCACGGGGGGGCGGCGAAGCGGCCGCAGCGTCTGGACGCTGCGGCACAGGGCCCCTACCAACCAGAGATGACTGGGGAACAGACGCGTCCCTAGCAGCCGACGAATCCCTACAAGCACATGGAGCTATCAAGACAAGAAAAGAAGAACTAAAGGATGCAAGTACTAAGATCCGGTGAGTGCAAACTTACCGAGGAACACAATCATTCCAGCGGGCATGGAGCCCTGGCTTCCAAGCCGGGGCAGGGCCGCCGGAGCCTGCCATCGCCACCGGGGCCTGCGACGAAGGCACCTGGACTGGCGGAACAGGGGGTACACCCGCAGCCTCCCTGGGAGATGGAGCAGCAGAGGTCCCGCCGGCAGCACCTCTGGCGCCGCTCGCTGCACCAGCCCCTGAATCACCTGAAGGCCGGGGCGCCTGCGCCCCTGGCTGAGTTCCGGACACCACGGCACCGGCGTCCCTCCTCGGAGCTCCACCTGTGGAAGCAGGCTGGGACACCCGGGGCTCCTCCGACCGCTGCTGTCCGAGAGGAGTTCCGTCGGCGTGGAAGACCTGAGGCCTCTTTGGGCCGCCGCCCGACGAGCCGACGCCTCCCGATGAAGAGCACGGGGAGACTCCAGTCCCCTGACTCGGTGCGAATGACGCCCTCGGTGGAGACCGGGAGCGCTTCCTCTTCGGCGAACTGGAGGCCGGCTCCTTGCCCTTCCCTTTGTACACAGTTCGAGCTCTGTCGCTCCTCAGCATGGGTTGGGCATCGACAGTTCGTGCTCTGTCGCTCCTCGGCGTGGGTTGGGCATCGGCCGACCCCTCGCGCCGTTTTCCGGTGTGGTCAACCTCGGTGATCGAGATCCCCCGGGAAGCATCACTGACCTGGCGCACGGCAATCCCGATATCGTTCAAGGTCGGCATCTCCTGCAGCAGCTTCGACCTCCTCGCCGGCTCCACGAAGAGAGGCAGGCAGGAAACAGGAACTGTTAGGGAGCGGTCATCGAGGAAGTCACTGCTTACCCTCGTCACCATCTCCCTCAGCAATTCGACGGATGGGTCAGAGCCTAAGCCCGTCTCCAGCCTGGTGCAGTCGTGCTCGCCAGTGTAGTACCACGCCAGGCGATCATGTTGCTGCAGCGGCGCAAGGCGGCACGACAGGAAGTCCGCCAGCACTATCAGGGATGTCAGCCCCTGCTCCGCCAGGAACTGGATCCGCTCCAGGACTGGCGCGTACTCCGGCTCCAGCTCCGGGCTCTCCTCCTAGAAGCGGCGCTCGGTGGATGGATCCTCAGTCGGCAACTGGAGTCAATCGTGCTCATCGGTCTTCATGATCACCCAGTCATCCCTCCAGCCTTCCCACCTCGAGGCGCTGAAGGGCAGAAGGTACTTGGAGACCTTCGGATCCTTATATCGGTGCTGGAAGTAGTAGGCTCCCAGCTGGTTCTTTGAGCCGCGCCCAGTCGTCCGCAGCAAGAAGAAGTGACGGAAGAGCGTCACAGAAGCACGCACCCCCACGAACATCTCGCAGAAGTGCACAAAGACGGCGGCCAGAGCGAAGGAGTTTGGGGAGAGGTTATGAAGCTGGAGGCCAGAGTTCCAATCCTCCTAACTGTGCGCGGGCCGGGCCTCCAGTAGAGTCACAAAGAAAGATGAGATTGGCGGGACGAACCCCGCCAAGGCATAGGCGATGAAGAGGACGGTCTCCACCCTCTCCAGACGCAGGGGAAGAGATCCCCGCCGAAGACAAAGCCTGTGCTCTTACGAGTGCCATCCCAGCAGCTTGTGCACTGACCCAAGGTCTTTCGTCCGGGCGATGCGCGGCGGAGGCAAGCTGGAAGCCATCGAAAACGAACAGGCAAGAACCTGGAAGGCAGAGGAGGCTTGGGCGCACGGAAGAATCCGAGAGGCTCAGGCGTAGGGAGATGTGCGAAGGGAAGCCTGCAATGCAGATGTGATCCCCTTTAAACTTCCAAGAAGCAATTCAAAACGCTTTGTATGCGCCGCTCGGGGCAGACGCCCCAGGTCCAAGCCCCAGCGACAATGCAAGAGGGCCCAAGCCGTCCTGCAGAAGCAGTGGACCAAGAAGTCAGTCCCCCAAGCAGATAACCCGACGGTTCCAGACAAGGCGCTAGGCGTGCAGTAGTGGCAGCCTTGGGAACTGCCGCAGTTAAAGCAGCCATCAAGCAGGGCTCACGCCCCCACGACCGGTCGTGCGCTTGCAACGGTCAAAAGGAGTCTCCGAGAAGGTGCGCGTGGTAGAAAAGGTGAAGGCCCCACCCCGGGATCGTCATCTCCCCCGAGATGGGCCCGGGGGCCACTGTCGGTACCCTCAATACCAGGTACCCGCGCGGACAGGACAAAACCGTCTAAGGACCTCGCCCCTTCCGCAGGGGTGAGCTCCAAGGGCGCCACGTGTCCAGCGGGGTCGGAGCTCCCCCTCTCCTCAGAGGAGAGCTCCGGGCCAGCCACATGGCCGGCGGAGCCGGACCTCCCCCCTCCGCGGGGGTGAGCTCCGAAGGCACCACGTGTCCAGCGGGGCCGGAGCTCCCCCTCTCCTCAGAGGAGAGCTCCGGGCCCGCCACGTGGCCAGCAGAGCCGGACCTCGCCCTCCGTGGGGGTGAGCTCCGAAGGCTCCACGTGTCCAGCGGGGCTGGACCTCCCCTCTCCTCAGAGGTGAGCTCCGGGCCAGCCAATTGGCCAGCAGAGCTGGACCTCCCCCCTCTGTGGTGGTGAGCTCCAAAGGCGCCACGTGTCCAGCGGGGCCGAGGTCTCCCCTCTCCACAGAGGTGAGCTCTGGGCCCGCCACGTGGCCAGCAGAGCCGCGCTGCCCGCCCCTGCACGGTAGGCAGTGGGAGTAAGGACCTACGCCTTCCCAAGATGCGACATTCAAGATTCACGCCTTCCCAAGGCGTGGAGACGCGGCGCACGCCTGTCAGGAGGCACTATGTCCAGTCACAGTAAGGACAGGTGTACAGTGTCAGAGGCTGTACACCAATAAACACAGCGACAAGACATGCCCTGCCAACCCTGCCATCATCAACCGCTATGCCTAGCTTGCGGTACCGGCAGGACGAAGACTAAGAAGCTACTGCCAAGACGGCTACCAACATTCACTGCGAGATACGGTAGAAGGCAGGAAATCACCCCGGGGCCACCTGTCGGGTCCCGGGGCCCCCTTTGTAAGCCGCCCGAGCCTTGGACTATAAAAGGCTCGGGTAGGCAACGTTACAAAGGGTTCGGATCCCTTAGCATTTGGCCCTTAGACATTCAGCTCATCACCAAGCTTAGAACTCCGGTTCTAAGCGCCAAGCAATACATCGAGCAACTCTGCTCCCGTGGACGTAGGTTTTTACGCTCCGGCGGCCCGAACCACATAAAAATCCTTGTGTCAATCCACCTTCATCTCCTGCTTCGTCCAACGCGAGACCCTCCAAGAGGACTAGCCCCTCCGAAAAAGAACCTCTGCGGGCTGCCCTGAGCAGGCCCGGGGGAAGTGTCTACCGCAGATGCTTCGACAGTATGATTTAAGAAAATGGAGTTTCTCATATATACATCATGATCATGGGGTGTCTAAATGCAATGTGTGACAAGGTGACAAATGCGTGTGACGCAAGAGATATGCATTGACCACCTCATGGTCAGTCCACTTTTTGCAACCATAGGGTTGACTCTTGTTGATGAGAATTTTGAGCCGGTTGTACATTTGTTGAGGGGTTTCATTGTCTTCTATTGCAAACCTTCCAAGTTCCCCCTCAATCATCTCAATTTTGGCTTCGCAGATGGACTTGGTGCCTTCTTGTGCAACCTTGAGAGTGTCCCAAATATCCTTGGCGATCTCCAACCCATCCACTTTGTGAAATTTATCTATTGACAATGATGAGATGATGACAGCCGCGGCTTGAGGGTTGCGGTGAATTTGCTGCTCCTGATATGGAGTGAGCTCTTCATCATCTTCTAGAATCTCTACACCTGTACACACGACACTCCAAAGGTCGAGGTTAAGCGAGATTAGATGCAATTTCATTTTACACTTCCACATCGTGTTGTTTGTACCATCAAGATGGGAGGCTTGCCTACGGGGATAGAAAGGAAATTAGCATTGATATTCAAACGTTCATAGTTAAAAGGATATCAGGAGTAGTCCTTGGACTCCTCCTCCTTCTTCTACTTATCATCCTTTATTTTCTTGATCAAGGCCATGAGACGCTCCACCTCCTTGTCTTCATCACTTGAGGCATCAAAGCGTGCTCTTTGACCTACATGTCTCCTCCTCATGAAAGGAGTGAATTGACTTCATCCTCACTCTCACGTTTTGAGGGTGATGTGAGTCAATTCGCTCACCATCACCTTGAGAACTTTGCTTCTTGCTCCCGTAATAAGTGCTTGTCTCCCCCATGTCCTCTTCAAGCAGTTAAGCCCTTAAATGAAGAGTTAGGCTCTGATACCAATTGAAATTTGCCTAGAGGGGGTGAATAGGCTAATTTAAATCTAAAACACAATAATTAACAGATTCTGTCAGGATTGGACAAGTCCAAAATTTTTGAATAAGTCTAATCAAATCAGACTTGTTCAAAGTTGGTCGCAGCGGAAATAAATATAGCTAGTTTTAGGTCAACTGTATGTGATATGATCTAGAAATAGCTCTCAAACAATACTAGCAACCTATTGTATGAGTTTGATGATCTAAAGATTGAAGTAATTCAATGCTAGGGTTTGATTAACACAAGCAAGAGAAACAATATAAAATATGATGAACAAGTAGATGAACACGAGTGAACACAAGGATTTTTTCACCGAAGTTTGATTGCACACGGAAATCCACGTCTCCGTTGAGGAGTCCACAAAGAACCGGGTCTATTTTAACCATAACCCTCACCAAGTGACCACAAAGACCAAATTTGGTTGTTCCACTATCAAATCACGGGCAATACAAACTTCACGGGTCTCACCACAAGTTGGGAGTTACCGGGCGACACCTAGCCACCTAGGGACAAAGTCCCAAGAGTAATAAACACAAACCACAACAGCAAGAAGGTGTGATGATCAGCAAGCTCAACCCAAGGTGCTCTTCTTCTTGATTTTCCTCACAAACTCTGAAATCCTCACAAGATTCAAATTTGGGTGCTAGAAGGTGTGAGAGAGATCTAGAAGTGCTCAAGAATGCTGGTGAATTCTCTGGAGTTGATCAGCCTCGAAATGGGGACGAGATCCCTCCTTTTATAGGGGTCCCCAAAATGTTACCGTTGCCAACCACTAAAGTTTGGACATGTCCGAACTCCACTTTGGACATGTCTCAGATTGAGGACCATCAACGGTAAAATGACGTCCTTAACTGAAACTAATTTGAACTGTCCCATTAATTCCACTTCAGATATGTCTGACATTTTTGGACATGTCCGAGCTGACATATACGAACCATACTTAGGTTATTTTTAGACTTCAGACATGTCCAAACTCCAATTTGGACATGTTCGACCCAAAACAGAGAGTACATGTCCGAAATGTTCGGACATGTCCAGACCTACACAGAGGGTACTTGTTCGACTTTCTCAGACATGTTCGGACCAAAACAGAGGGTACATTTCCGAGATTCTCAGACATGTCCAACCTCCCTGACTTAGAGACTCCCAAACCCTCTAGACTTTGGACATGTCCGAATTTGTTCGGATATGTCCGAGTCTACTCAGAGAGGCTTGGATAATTTCATGTGGGTCATACGGGCTATGATTAAAGCCTTGCCTAGGGGTATGAACCGTCCGGTTCACTGGTACTGAACTGTAGCACTGGAGAGGCAGGGTGTGCAAGCTTGGGATACGGAACCAGGCAAAGCAGGCTACACACCGTGGACCTCCTGCTGGCGTAAGCCTTTCGGAGGAGGGACCATTCGGCACCATAGAGCCCCCAGGCAATGAGACAACCAAAAGATCCAAGTTATGGTTAAATCTTTACTCAGGGGTACGGGTTGTCTGGTTCCACGGTACTAGCCGAGCGCTGGAGAGGCAGGGTGTGCACGCTTGGGGTACGGAACCAGGCAAAGCAGGCTACACACCCTAGACCTCCCGCTGTCGTAGGCCTTTTGGGGGAGAGACCGTTGGGCGCCGTAGGGCCCTCGAGCAATGAGTCAGCCACAGGACCCCGAGTACGCCATAGGTACCTCAAGCAGAACCACTTGCAGAAGGATAACACAACCGGCCGGAGTAGTATGGAAAGAAAGCAGGAAAAAGAAAGGGGCGATGTCCGGGGTCCGCATACTTTTTTGTCCGTAGGTGTATACCTTCCGGCCCCCAAGTACTCAGTTGTAGCGTAGGGGAGGCAGCCCGACAGGCTTAGGTACTGAACCAGGCTAAGAAGGCTGCACGTCCTGGACCTCTCACAGGCGTTAACCTTTCAGCGTGGAGACCTTCCAGTGCTACGGGACCTAGGACATATATGTAGGACATGCTCCGTACATGCCATTTATAGTTGATACGCATGAGTGAGCACAAACTGTAAAGAGTAGCAGGAAACAGGCCGTACAAGAAGGCAGCGACCCGCTCCTGATGACAAGAGTAGCAGGACTCCTCCAAAGCTTTGCTGTTCTAAGCGTTGTTCCTAGAATCTATGACACCTTTTCATAGAAAAAAAAAGAATCCTACCGCTGCGCTAATGGTAGAACTTATGGAGGTGTTTTATGTTCATGGATTAGGTAGAGGTACCCTATCCTCAGTGGCTAGACGGACGTACCTGGGGCGGCATACTTGTGTCACTCAGAAGGGACCCTCCCAGCTGGGGGAGAGTTTGTCAGCCCTTCTCGAGAAAGTATTCGCCGAAGCGCCAAGTCGCCCCACCTCGGGCTGTCTACTCCGTAAGTACCGCTACTGACATCGCCGGAGCGCTTCGCAGTGTAGCGCGTTTCGAGCAACCATTAGCCACGTTTCCTGATCGACGAGGTCGATATCTTCATGCCCAAGCCGGTCCTGCATGGCTTCATCGTATGCTTGGACGCGGGATGAGCCCATGATGGATTCCGAGGGGAGGGCGGCCTCGACCCCCTGCATCAGTGTAAGAGGGCATCTTCCTTGTCGCATGACGGGAGGACGTCTGAATAGACATGGAGCGCCTTGCATCGCTCGTTGTCGGCGCTGGAGTTGGAGTCGGAGTGGCCGTAGATGGCTTTCAACACCCGCTCGGCGTCTTGATACTCCATCTCCTGCTCAGCGCTGGTCTCAGGTTTGGCCTTTTGTTTGCCCTCCCATTAGCAGGAGGGTGCACCGTCTTGACGTGACTGCTGTTATTGTAGCTCACGAAAGCGCTCTGGGGGGTGGACCAATCTTCACGGAAGTAGGTACGACGAAGGGCAGATGGAAAGATCGGACAACGGAACAAACAATGGTAACTAGCTGAAAACAGCGGGGTAACTAGCTTTATACCTGCCAAGGTTGGATGCGACCAAGTGATGGGGAGAGAGGCACCGCAGTCTTCGAGAACTTCAACTCGATCTTCAAACGACCATAGAACCACTGTCGGTACCTGAGATATGGGGTACCCCCACGCACAGGGTAAAATGCCTAAGGAACTCGCCCTTCTCTGCAGGGAGAGCTCCGAAGGCGCCACGCGTCCGGCGGGGCCGGACCTCCCTCTCCTCAGAGGAGAGCTCCGGGCCCGCCACGTGGCATACAGAAGCCGGACCTCCCCCTCGGCAGGAGAGAGGTCCGAGGGCGACACGCGTCCAGCGGGACCGGGCCCTCCTCTCCTCTGAGACGGGCTCCGGGCCCGCCACGTGGCAGCAGAACGGCGCTGCCTGCCCCCGAGTGATAGGCAGCTGGTGTAAAGACGCCCCATACCTTGCCCGTACAAGGTATTCAAGGCCCGCGTCTTCCCGAGACGCGGAGACGCGGAGCACGCTACTGTCAGGTGCCGTTGCGCCCAGTCGCATCACAGACTGGCGCGCGGTGTCAGAACCTGCCAGCCAATAAACGCCGTGACAAGACATCCCATGCCGCCTGCGCCATCATCAACCACTACGACTAGCATGCGGCATGAGCAGGGCGGCAAGATGAAGACTCAGAAGCCTTCGACCAGAGGCAACTACCGGCATAACTGCAGATACGGTAGATGATAGACAATCTTCCCGGGACCACCTGTTGGGTCCCGGCCCCCCTTGTAAGCTGCCCGAGCCTTGGACTATAAAAGGCTCGGGTAGGCGCCAATAGCAAGGGTTCGCACTTTGCAACTCATACGCTAGCCATACACTCTCAAGATGTAACTCACCCCCAAGCTCAGGACTCCGGCCCTGAGCAGCAAGCAATATAGCGAGCTCCATAGCTCGCCGTGGACGTAGGGTTTTACGCTCCGGCGGCCTGAACCACATAAAACTCGCCGTGTCAAGCTCTTACTAACTCGTCCATCTGCGCAAGCTCTCCGCTAGGAACTAGCCCCACTGAAAAAAGAACCTCCGCGGGCTGCCCAGTGCAGGCCCGGGGGAAGTGTCGACTGAACACTTCGACATTTGGCGCGCCAGCAAGGGGGCTTTTCTCCTAGCGCGACGAGTTTCCGCCGACGAAGATGACCAAGCTTCCTTCAGCGGCGAACTCTCCCCCCTCGCCTCTGCGGCAAACCGTGACCAGGGGGGAGTACATGTCGACACACTCGGGACGGAGTGTGTCGGTACAAGCTGGGAGCCAGCAACCGGCTCTGGCAGCGCCGACCCCGGCAATGCAGGCTCCAACCAGCTTCAAGTCTTCAGTAGCGCTGGGCGTACCCAGTGGGGGTGCGCTAGCTGCAGCGAGAGCGCTACTGTACAATCCGCCCACTGGGGACGCGCCTCAGGCAGCGACCCGGCAGTGGATCCGCGAGGTAGACCGTCTCATCGTCGCCGCTGCAAACCCTCGACTTCGGCGGGGACGACGCTCTGGCCAACCGGTCATGTCGCTGATGCGCGCACCATTGGTTGACGAGCAGACGGCAGACTCCAGCTCTACCAGGCCCCAATCGACAGATCTGAGGACAGAGCTGGAGCGGTGTCGCCTGGGTCAAGATGCCCGGGTATACCTCGAGCGGCGCCAAGAAAGGTGTCGCCACCAAGAGGCTGACGACAGCATGACGTCGGCTTCGACCCAGCCTGAAGAGCAGACCTTCGCCACGCGATCTCTGCCCCAGGCCTGCACCGTGCAGAATATGCCACAGTCATATGTCCTGCATATGGCGCCCCCGGCCTATGGTGCAGCCTTGCCCATACCGGGGCACGCGGTGCTCAGTGCGAACCAAGCGTTCGCGGCACCAGAACCTGCGGCGACAGAAGCAGGGTGTGCGGCCCTCGCGCCCCACCTTCGCTTCGCAAAGTGGCCGCGCAAGTTTCGGCCGCACCTGTCCGAGAAGTACGACGGCAGCGTCAACCCGGCGGAGTTCCTCCAGATCTACTCCACCGCGTACTTGCCGCAGGAGGGAATGAAGCCGTCATGGCCAATTACTTCCCTGTCGCCTTGACTGGTCCAGCTCGGTCTTGGCTTATGAACCTCCCCCAGGGTTCCGTAACTTCCTGGGGAGAGCTTTGCCGACAGTTCATAGCCAACTTCGGCAGTTCCTACACCCGGCCTGGCACGGAGCTCGACCTCCATGCCATCCAACAACAGCCTGGGAAGTCGCTGCGCTCTTTCATCCAGCGGTTCTCCCAGGTGCGGAACACCATCCCACACATTCAAAATGCTTCTGTGGTGGTGGCGTTCCGGCAAGGCGTCCGAGACAAGAAGATGCTTGAGAAACTCGCGACCAGGGAGGTCCGCGATGCCTCAGAGCTCTTCAGCTTGGCGGACAAGTGCGCCAGAGCAGCCGAAGGATGGAACTGGCACTCACAGCCATCCTCCGAGTCAGGAGGGCTGCCCATATATGGTCCTACTCCCTATGGAGGCAGCAGGAAGACCAAGAGCTGAGGCAGAAGCAAGATAAGATCACCGGCCGCGACCCCAGTCGTCACTGCAGCGACGCTCAGTGGGGCTCGGGGGCCGCGCCCCGACAAGAGGCAGTGAAGGTCACCAATCCCGGAAGATAGCCAGGACAATATGTGCCCCGTGCACGGCAGCTGTCGCCACACTACTGCCGAGTGCCGGGAGATCCGAAGGCTCGCAGAGCGCTTCCGCAAGGGGAAGCGGCAGCGGGCTGATGCCCTGCCCTTCCGTCCAAAGGAAGACGAACAGAGGGTGGATGTTCCAGACAACATCGACCACCCAGAGGAGATCCAGGAGCCTCAGCGTGTCGTGAAGGCGGCACGCAATCATGAGGACTCCAGCTCCAGTGACGATGAGCGTCGGAAGAAGCTCTACGTCATATACGGCGGGTCCGCCGACCCCTCGTCCCGAAGCGCAGTCAAGACTCTGCGCCGAGCGGTAGCGTCGGTGGCGCCACTCCCAAGTGCTGCACCGCACCTTAAGTGGATGGGGACCCCCATCAGCTTTGACGCCACCGACTGCCCCAGGAACATGGCTGGGGCCGGCCAACTGCCGCTCCTGGTAGCCCCTACCATCGCCAACGTGAGAATGTACCACGTTTTGGTAGATGGAGGAGTTGGGCTGAACCTCATCAGCCGTGCAGCTTTCCAGAAGCTGCAGGTCCCGATGGCCAAGTTCACCCCGTCGAGCCCGTTCTCAGGGGTAGGGCCGGGACAGGTTATCCCCTACGGCAACATTAGCCTCCCGGTGACCTTCGGGGCTCCGAACAGCTATCGAACAGAGTACATTCTTTTCGACGTAGCGGAGATAGACCTCCCCTTCAACGCCATAATCAGCAGGCAAGCCCTGTACCGGTTCATGGCTGTAGCCCACTACGGCTACCTCGTCCTGAAGATGCCAACACCGACGGGCGTTCTCAGGATTCGTGGGGACCGCACTACTGCAGTGTCGGCCCTGGAGAAGCTCCAGGCGCTCGCAACAGCTGGGGCATCAGCCCCCGGCAATACGGAGCCGGACCAGCTCCGCCCGAGCGCACGTCACCGTGCTTCCGCCACAGCACCCCGTGTGCAACCTCTCGACGAGGGCGGCGTCCCCTTAAAGGTCGTCCAAGTCGGCGCCGAAGCTACCCAGACCACCCGGGTGGCCGGGGGCCTAGATAGCAAATTGGAAGGCGCGCTCGTCACCTTCCTCCGGCACAACGTCGACGTGTTTGCATGGCAGCCGTCACAGATGCCGGGGATCCCCAGGGAGGTGATCGAGCACCACTTGAAAGTCTTCCCCGACGCCCGGCCGGTTCAACAGAAGCCCCGCAAGCAGTCCATCGAGCGGCAAAACTTCATCCGTGAAGAAGTCAAGAAGCTGCTGGATGCTGGCTTCATACGGGAGGTCCACCACCCCCGGTGGTTAGCGAACCCCGTCGTTGTCCCAAAGGCCGGCGGGAAGCTCCGGATGTGCATCGACTACACCAGTCTCAATAAGGCATGTCCCAAAGATCCATTCCCTCTCCCTAGAATAGATCAAATAGTAGACTCAACGTTAGGCTGTGATATGCTGTGCTTCCTAGACGCCTACTCGGGTTTCCATCAGATCCCCATGTCTAGGGAGGATGAGGAGCACACCTCCTTCATCACAGTAGACAGCCTTTATTGCTAAATGTGTCTATGCCTTACGGCCTAAAGAATGCAATCCCCACCTTTGTGCGGGCGATGCACAAAACCTTTGGGGAGTTAATAAGAGACCTAGTTGAGGTGTACGTCGATGACATAGTTGTCAAGGTCAAGCAGGGTTCATCCTTGCTAGATAACCTAGCTTTAGTCTTTGACAAGTTGCGCTCTACGCGCACCAAGATGAACCCAGATAAATGTGTGTTCGGCGTGTCCTCTGGGAAGCTCTTAGGGTTCCTGGTCTCGCACCGAGGGATTGAGGCCAACCCAGAGAAGATCAAGGCCATCGACTTGATGTGGCCCCCTGCCCGCGTCAAGGATGTTCAGAGACTCACGGGATGTCTAGCCGCGCTGAGTCGGTTTATACCGAGGCTAGCAGAGCGGGCACTCCCTTTCTTTAAGCTCCTGCGCAAGTCAGGCCCTTTTGCCTGGACTGACGAAGCAGAAGAGGCTTTCCAGGAGTTGAAGCGACTCCTGACAACCCTACCTATCATAGTAGCCCCTGAGCCCGGGGAGCACTTGCTGCTCTACATTGCGGCAACAACAGAAGTGGTGAGTATGGTCCTTGTCGCGGAGCGGCCAGACCCCTCACCCTCGCAACCTGCTCCGGTAGCAGAAGACAGACGCCAGGAGGCCCCGCAGGGCCAAGACGGTCTCCCGGACCCCCCGGAGGTCCAGGTCGACCTCCCGGAGGCCCAGGACGGTCTCCCGGACCCCCAAGATAAATCTCCAGGGGCCAATTGGGATCTCCCGGAGGTCCCTCAAGACCCCCCGGAGCTCCCGGATAATCAAGATAGCTTAAGGGCCTCCGGGTCCCAGTTCCCGGAGGCCCCCGTGGGTCCACTCACCTCCAGCGGGCCGGGGCCAATGGACGAGGACCTCCCAAGCCTAAGAGAGAGGGTTCGAACCATACAGAGGCCTGTCTACTACATCAGCGAAGTACTTCATGATGCCAAGACAAGGTACCTAGAAGTCCACAAGGTGCTGTATGCGGTGCTCGTGGCCTCCAGGAAGCTCCGCCATTACTTCCAGGCCCACCGGGTCTCGGTAGTCACCTCGTATCCGCTGAAGACAATTCTTCACAGCCCCCATGTGACTGGCAACGTTTCTAAATGGGCGGCGGAGCTGGCGGAGTTTGAGCTGGACTTCCTCCCTCGCCATGCAGTCAAGAGCCAAGCACTGGCTGACTTTGTGGCGGAGTGGACACCAACGAAGACTGACCCAGGGGGCCATGAAGGCGGTGAGCCAGAGTACCAAGCTCCGGTCTTCACCGAACCCCACTGGACACTTTTCTTCGACGGCTCCTCGCGAAAGCAGGGGGCCGGTGCCGGCGTACTGCTCCTCATGCCATCGGGGGAACAGTTTGGGTATATGGCGCGTCTAAATTTCAAGGCAACCAACAACATGGCGGAGTATGAAGCACTCATCTTTGGCCTGCAGAAAGCCCTGTCTTTAGGCGCTCGCCAGTTGTTGGCACAGGGCGACTCTCAACTGGTCATCAAGCAAGTCAAGGGCGAATGCTCCTGCAATGACCCGCAGCTAGCTGCGTATCTGCTTCACGTGCAGATATTGGAGAAAGAATTCCTCACCTTGGACCTGCATCACGTACCGCGCGCTGGTAATGCCGCAGCTGACAACCTTTCAACGAAGGCTTCCACCGGAGCCCACGCGCCCGAAGGAGTTTTCGAGAGGACGTTGCTGCGGCCTACAGCATGGCCCGCCGAGCCGGGCGAAGGGGGCTTGACCAGCACCTCGAAGCTGGCGGTCCCGGCGGCCCTATAGCCATGGATGCCGCCAAGGATCATAAGCGTCACTGGGGACTCCGTGCAACCCAGCGCTCAAGATCCAGAAGCTCAAGTCAGACCCGATGCATGGATCACGGAGATCCGGGACTACTTGAAGGACAATATCCTCCCTGATGAACATGCAACCGCTGAACTGATTGTGCGTATGGCTAAGAGGTACGCGCTGGTAGAGGGGGATCTCTACCGGCGTGGCGCCAACCACATCCTATTGCGGTGCATAACCCAGGGGGAAGGCTGCGACTTGCTCGCTGAGATCCATGGAGGCGAATGTGGAAGTCATTCTTCCTCACGCACGCTTGTCGGTAAAGCCTTCCGGCATGGCTTCTACTGGCCGACAGCACTCCAGGATGCCGTCAAGCTGGTCAAGAGCTGCAAGGCGTGCCAGTTCCACGCCAAGCAGATCCATACACCGGCTCAGGTGGTACAGATGATCCCGCCCTCGTGGCCATTTGCCGTATGGGGGCTGGACATCCTGGGACCATTTCCCAGAACCGTCGGGGGATTCCGGTACCTCTATGTTGCCATCAACAAGTTCACCAAGTGGCCGGAAGCTACACCAGTTGTCACCATCAACAAACAATCCGCAGTAAAGTTCATCAAGTCTATTGTCTGCCAGTTCGGGGTCCCAAACAGAATCATCACCGACAACGGGACCCAGTTCACCAGCGCAGCATTCCAAGACTACTGCGAGGACCTTGGTATTCAGGTGTGCTATGCCTCTGTCGCCCACCCGAGGAGCAATGGGCAAGTTGAGAGGGCCAACGCGGAGATTCTCCGGGGCCTTAAGACTCGCACCTTCGCCAGCCTGAAGAAACATGGTGCCAATTGGGTAGATGGGCTTCCGAGCACACTATGGGCTAACAGGACATCCCAGAGCCGGGCCACCGGGGAGACACCCTTCTTCATGGTGTATGGGGCTGAAGCTGTACTTCCCTCAGAAATCACCATGAAGTCTCACCGTGTCCGGGCTTACGACGAAGCCACGCAGGACAACCTCCGGCGTGGAGAAATCGACCTCGTCGACGAGGTCTGATTACATGCGGCACTCCGTAACGCACGGTACAGACAAGCGCTTCGGCGCTACCACCAGAGGTCTGTGCGTGCCCGGGAGCTGCAGGAAGGTGACCTGGTGTTGCGGCGCATACTTTCTCACGAAGGGGCCCACAAACTCTCCCCTAGTTGGGAAGGCCCCTTCCGAGTCGCGAAAGTATGCCGCCCCGGGTGTGTGCGCCTTTCCACCGAGGATGGGGACCTGCTCCCGAACCCTTGGAACATAGAACACCTCCGTAAGTTCTACCCCTAGAGCAAAAATAGGACAGTACTTTCTTTTCGTAATAAACTCCATAGAGTCCAGGAGCAGCGCTCGGAGCAGCTAAGCCCCAGGGGATGGTACAGGACTACGTTCAGCTTTGCCTGGTTCCGACTCCAAGCGCGTAGAGTCTTGCTTCCCCCCTTAATGGGGCGGGTCGTGGCCTCCATGTTTAGCCTGCCTTCCTCTTGTGGAAAGTTGTGCGAAAAGAAATCTGCTCTACTTTGCTCTTTCCTCGTACTCATTTAAATTGTGTATTAGGTTTTTTAACCACCCTTGCAGTGCATGGTTGCCATGTGCTCAGCTCCCCCTCTCTACAGTCCCCAAGCACCAAGCATATGGTTAGGGGCTATAAGTCAAATAAGACTATGAGATAAGGGAGGGGGAGCCCCCAAGGAGAATTACGTTTCCTCTACCTGTGTGCAGGGCTTCTAGGCTATGGCGACAGGGACTACATAAAGCGGGGGGAAAGGAGCTGTCAGCAGCACCGGCCCAGGACTGGAAGGACCGGGCCCCGCCCCTTCGGCAGGGGCGAGGCCCGAAGGCCCCACGTGTCCAGCGGGCCCGGAGCACTCCCTGAGGAGGGCTCCGGGCTCGCCACGTGGCAGGCGGAAGCCGGACCTCCCCCCCTCTCGGTGGGAGGGCTCCGAAAGCCCTACGTGTCCAACATGGCTGGAGCTCCCGCCTCTTAAGGAGGGGGTCCGGACCCGCCACGTGACAGGCAGATTTGGAGCTCCCCAAAGGGCGAGATCCGGAGACCCCCGGGGGCCCCTAACGCGGTTAGGACCCGGGGAGGGTGACTATGCAGAGCTCCGAGATTGGAGATGGCCTCTGAAGTACCTTGCGGAGCTAAGGACTCAGTCAGGCAAAACCGAGAAGGAGCATCACGATCACAAATATCTTAAAAGAGTCAAACTATGCAAGGCTCCATGAGCTGGACTACAGACTCGATAAAAAGAAAGAAACAAGTCCCAAGGGTCTCCTGACACGACCAGAATCCAGAAGTTGCAAGAACGGCCGCATCACCAGGCTTCAGCCCTGGCGGAACTCTCTCGCTCTATGACCCGAGTGCAGGAATCGCCTCCCTCATCACCGGCGCAAAAACCGGTGACACCACGGGAGCTCCTGAGGCCCCCTCCGCAGTATTCAGCGGTCTTCCTGGAGACTCTGCCGTCTGGGATCCTCCATGGTGCATCGGCGGTTTCCTTCTCCTGAAGTTCCCTCATCATCGGCGCAAAAGCCGGTGTCGTCAAGGGTGCCCCTGGAGCCCCCATCCCTCATCACCTGGCAAAAACTGGAGTCATCAAGGGTGCTCCTGAGGCCCCCCCCTCTGCAGCTTCAGCGGTCTTCTCGGAGACTCTGCCGCCTGGGATTCTCCTCGGTGCTTCAGTGGTTCCTTTGAAGACTCCACCACCTGGGAAGGGACGCAACGCCAAGGAGCTTTCTACCTGCTGTCACCAAGGAGGGGCTCCGTCGGGAGGACAAACCAGAGACCCCTTGGCGGCGCCACCCTCAGAGGCAGGGCAGGCAGGCTCCCTGAGTCCCAGGTTTGGTGCAGACGCCATCGCTGGAGGGAACCGAGAGCAATTCTCCCCCCATGAGGCGGGTTAAGAGCCATGGAAGAAGACAAGACTGCAGAGACCCGAGGGAGGCGCAGGGGTTGGAAGCCTTATAAGGGGAGCGTACCCACATGGGGGTTTCACTTCACACCTTCCCAGGTGCAATCCCAAGCGATTTGGAACTCTTCGAATACACCGCACCGGCAACCGCTCCGGCTCCTAGACCGAGTGCCAATGACGGGTGGACCCAAGCCGCCCAACTGAAGCGGTGGGTCAAGGAGTCAGCCTCCTGAGAAGATGAGCCGGCAAGGCACTTCGGCGGTTCCCGAAGAAAGCGCCGCAACATGCAGAAGTGGCAGTCTTGGGAACCGCCGCAGTAAAAGCAACCATCAAGTGAGCGCACGCTCCCACGATCCCGCGGCCGTTCATGCTCCGGCAGCGGTCAATTCGGGACTTAGAGAAAGTGCGCGGATCGGAAGAGACGGAGGTCCCACCTCGGGCTCGCTATCTCCCCCGAGATGGGCCCGGGGGCCACTGTCGGTACCTGAGATATGGGGTACCCCCGCGCACAGGGTAAAATGCCTAAGGAACTCGCCCTTCTCCGCAGGGAGAGCTCCGAAGGCGCCACGCGTCCGGCGGGGCCGGACCTCCCTCTCCTCACAGGAGAGCTCCGGGCTCGCCACATGGCATACAGAAGCCGGACCTCCCCCTCGGCGGGAGAAAGGTCCGAGGGCGACACGCGTCCAGCGGGACCGGGCCCCCCTCTCCTCAGAGGAGAGCTCCGGGCCCGCCACGTGGCCAACAGGAGCCGAGCCTCCCCCTCCGCGGGGAGAGGTCCGGAGGCTCCACGTGCCCCGCAGAACGGGCCCTCCTCTCCTCTGAGACGGGCTCCGGGCCCGCCACGTGGCAGCAGAACAGCGCTGCCTGCCCCCGAGTGATAGGCAGCGGGCGTAAAGACGCCCCATACCTTGCCCGTACAAGGTATTCAAGGCCCGCGTCTTCCCGAGACGCGGAGACGCGGAGCACGCTACTGTCAGGTGCCGTTGCGCCCAGTCGCATCATAGACTGGCGCGCGGTGTTAGAACCTGCCAGCCAATAAACGCCGCGACAAGACATCCCATGCCGCCTGCGCCATCATCAACCACTACGACTAGCATGCGGCATGGGCAGGGCGGCAAGATGAAGACTCAGAAGCCTTTGACCAGAGGCAACTACCGGCATAACTGCAGATACGGTAGATGATAGACAATCTTCCCGGGACCACCTGTCGGGTCCCAACCCCCCTTGTAAGCTGCCCGAGCCTTGGACTATAAAAGGCTCGGGTAGGCGCCGATAGCAAGGGTTCGCACTTTGCAACTCATACGCTAGCCATACACTCTCAAGCTGTAACTCACCCCCAAGCTCAGGACTCCGGCCCTGAGCAGCAAGCAATACAGCGAGCTCCATAGCTCGCCGTGGACGTAGGGTTTTACGCTCTGGCGGCCTGAACCACGTAAAACTCACCGTGTCAAGCTCTTACTAACTCGTCCATATGCGCAAGCTCTCCGCTAGGAACTAGCCCCACCGAAAAAAGAACCTCCGCGGGCTGCCCAGTGCAGGCCCGGGGGAAGTGTCGACTGAACACTTCGACAACCACAATCCAAGATAACTAGCTTTACACCAGCCAAGGTTGGTTGCGACCAAGCGACGGGGAGAGAGGCACCAAAACCATGAGGATTTTGACTCGATCTCCGAACGACCACAGAACCACAAACCGGAAACTAATCCACACAAAAGGCCCGGAAGCCTAGAGTACTAATTAGAGGACCTCTGAGGGATCACTTCACAAGTTCATGAAGAACCAGGAAGAACAAAGATGTGCAAGACACTCATAATTATATTGTTTATCAAATGATCAATGGTTGTTTTTCCAGAAGCACAAGGGTGATATTTATACGAGGAACAACCCTCCTAGCTAGGTGTGAACTTAAGTCACCACATTTTGACGTGAGAAACCACCTACCGAGCAACTCACAATGTAGTCTTTGATCCTTGCGCGTCTTCTCACCTTCTGCGCAATCTTTAGTAAATTAGCCATAAATTTTGCTTGGAAAGTCCAAACGATGGACCGTTTGTTGCGTTGGAAAGTAGACTTTATAAGCTTTTCACACCATTTGTATTATGGGCCCTGGAACGTGACAGATTGGTACAGGATTACACGTGAAGTTGAGGTTCCTGCAGTATACCGTTCTCAGTTCAAACAGGGCGAACTATCGCACCAACAAAAGTTCAGACAGTGCGAACTGACTTGGTTTTTTTTGTGCCAGCCAATGATGTTCTTTCATGGGTAAACCTGGGTAACACGTAAATACACGACTTAGATAGCATACCATTCTTATCAATATTAAAATATAATCCAGAAAGGAAAGAATTCACCTCTTGTTTGAGTTTTTGAACACCAGTGTGCATAGCAAGTCCTTCATAAGCTCGTGTACGTGTATGTGATGCTGGGATGTCCACATCATCCCACCTCTTGAAAATGAGTCGTCCTCGACTCTTGTAATCCACAGTAGGGAGATAGATCAACGACATTGAAAATTGTACTCATCATCCCTCCTATCTTGAAAATGAGTTGAACTCGATACTTCAAAATCTTCTTGTTTGTCTTTTCTTGATGTTGAAGTTTCTTAAAAAATTTAGCACACTTGCTTGTTTCAATAGTCTCACATTTTCTTGCGCCCAATGTTTGTGGATGGCATATTGTAGAAAATAGCAGCCGTTTCCTAGGATTGTCCCACAAATTTGGTGTTATAATATAAAACAATAGTCCGTGGCTCACCATGAAGTCATATGATTTCCCTGAAAAATAAGTCAATAATATGTGACGCATCATCGTTATTAGGATAAGAAATAAAATGAGCCATTTTGTTGAAGTTATCAATCACAACAAATATTGAATTGCTCACCCTCTTTGCTCGATGTAAACTAGGAACAAAGTCCATAGACACATCTATCCATAGAAAACAAAGAAATGGTAGAGGAATATATAGGCAATGAGGATTCAAGAGTGACTTAGCTTTGTGGCAGGTGACACACCATAGAACATGTTTTTCCTCGTCTCTTATCATGTTGAACCAGAAACAATTATCGACCAGAGTTGCTTCATTTTCTTGACACTAAAGTGATCAATCAATCCCCCTACAAGAGTATTCTGCACAAACATTAGACAAACAGAGCAATCTAGAGTGCAAATTTTGTTAGCCCCAAATAAAAATCCATTATGCATATGAATCTTTTTCCATCACTTTCCATCACAACACTTGGAAAATGGTTTAGAAAAATATGAATCTGTTGCATACAAGTCTTTAATACAAATTCTAAGTAAAGAACTTTTGCATCAAGTTGAGACAAAAAATATGACGTCTAGATAAAACGTCTGCAACAACATTGTCCTTTCCTTTTTTGTACATGACAATGTAAGAAAAAGTCCCAATGAGTTGGCTTCATTTAGCATGTATTTTGTTCAGTTATAATTGAAACTTAAGATGTTTCAAACATTCCTGATCTGCATGAATCACAAAAAATTTGGACAAAAGATAGAGCTGCCAAGTTTCCAAATACCCCACAAGAGCATACAATTGTTCATTATAAGAAAAACAATTTGGAGTTGGACCACTTAGCTTTTCACTGAAGTATGCAGTTGGATAACCTTCTTGCATAAGCACTCCTTCGATCCCTAACTCACTTACATCACAAAAAGTCTTACCAAAATCTGAAAATGCAAGGAGTTGGGCTATTGCCAACTTTATTTTCAGCTCTTCAAGTGCTTTTCCTTTTGGTTTTCGTGAACAAAAATGTACAATCTTCTTTATCAACTCATTGATTGGGACAGTGGCACTTGAAGATTGAGGCAGCAACAACAACTCATCAACAGCTGTAATTTTTCTTCGTTGACCTCTATGCCCTGAGCTGAAACAACAAAGCAAAGAAAAACTACCTTGTCGATGCAAAAGGTGCACTTGGCAAGGTTAGCATAAGAGCATTTCTTCCTCAAAACAGCAAGCACACATTTTTTTATTAACATGTTTGTCAAGAAATTTGCTGTAAAATAGGATACCGTTAAATTTAAATTTAACAAAATTTTCAATGAAGGCTTTAGGAACATGATTCATTAATCTCAAAAATGTACTAGGAGCATTTGATAATCCGAGAAGCACTATCAACCAGCTATGTAAATCACACTTTGTTTTAAAAGTTGTTTTCTACTTATCTCTTTCTCGCATTCAGATTTTTTATAGCCAGTTCTCACATCAACTTTTGTGAAAATGATAGCACCATTAAGGTCATCAAGTATGTGATCAAGCAAAAGTATGGGATGCTTATACCTTATTCTAATATTATTTATGGCATGACAATCAGCAAATATTTTCCATGAGCCGTGTTTCTTTGGAACTATGAAAGCAAATTTTGCAGAAGGTGAAAAACTTTCATGCACATACCATTTGTCAATGAGGTCCTGCTCATGGCATCGAATTTCTTTTGTTTCTTTCAGGTCGATGCAGTATGGTGCATGGGTTGGAAGTGAAGCACCAGGAACCAAGTCAATTTGATGTTCAACTCCTTTTGTGAGTGGCATCCCTAGTGGTTCTTTCTTAGGACACACATCTTCAAATTCCTGTGACACATCAAAACATGCACTTGGCAAAGTAGAATGTAAGTCACTAGAAAAAATATAATTGTCCTTGCACGGGAGTACAAAGAACATGACATTGGGTTCACTAAATTTTTTTAAATCCTCTTTTTTAGATATCATCACTAAACCCTCTTTTCCATTTGGCTCGGTCATTTGTAGGCTGTGGGGTTTTATTTGGCTTTGGAGACACTCTCTTACTATGTTTATGGGTCACTTGCAAGTGGTTCTCACTCTCCCACTGAATTCTTTTCAAATTTTTCTTCTCAATTTCTTCCAATGGCCAAGGAACTAAAGTGGGAGGCTCTTCATTGTTCATGAAGATAAGTTTGTTAACACGATCACAAATCCGGACTGCCAGAAAATATAACCAAGGTATTTGCAAAATCAGTTCGTGTGCGTGCATAGGATCCACATCACATTCCACTGTCTTTATAGTTCTCAATAGATGAAGGAACATTCATGATGTTGGCTACATGGAGTACCCCACAATCATGAAACCTCTGCATCTTGTACGGATTAGGAAGATGCCGTTGTTTGAACTCCAATTTCTCCACCAATTCCTGACTCGCAATATTATTGAAGCTGCCATGATCAAGAATAAATTTGCATAGCCTCTCCTTGATCATGCCTCCGGAGTGAAACAAATTGTGTTGTTGTTCATTTTCTACAGTTGCACTAGTAATATTAAGCATTCGATGAGAAATGATGCAACTATTATCATCTTCATCAGGTTGGATTGAAACGACCCCTACGGTCTTGTCGAGCTAGGATCACGCTGAGGGGTGTTGTGTTGCACAGCACCGAATAACACACATCAAAGATACAAAGCGGAAGCAAAGTTTTATTACATAAACATGTTTATGAACATTTTTACAACAAAATATGTTCAGTCTACACTCACGGGCGTAGACTACGCATCAAGTTCACGTTCAGCCCGTGAACGTGTCCTTGCTAGCACGCACGCACACTAACACGGCGGCATGCACGACTCCCACTCGACAGGGTTCCCCTCCTGGGGTTCCGTCTCCTCCTCGGGAGTCCCTTCCTCATAGAACCCTGCAAAAGCTTCAAACGCAAGAAGTGAGCACGAAGGCTTAGCAAGACTGACCCGTCTCTCCTAAACATGAAACTTCTACATGAGGGGTGATAGGTGCATGAGGTAAAATAAGTTGCAAAGGACTCGCCTACTTAGTGGAACCTTACTTTCAAGTTTTTGCAGCAGGTTGTGGAGAACCTTACGCTAAGGCACATGAGAGAGCCGCAATCAAACAAGAAACACATTTCTCTCATGTACTTTGCCCAAAGTTGAAAGGAACTTTAATTAGCTCTAAACTACAGCAAATCATTAACAGTCAAAGTCCATCTTTCAATCAGCAACATTTTAACATGTAACTAGCCTGTTCTTTCTACATCACGGTACAGTGAACAAGTGGTACTCACTGACCGCGAGGGATGGCGGTTATAATCGATTTACACCTGCAGGGTTACCCGAATAATGTAAAAGTCCCAAAACTTGTGAATAGAAAACTTGAGCTATGAATAAAGTTGAGTTTATATGCAAGAAATGGGACTTACAAAAAACTTTTGTATACTCATGAAAGTGTTGGCTTGTGCAATAAAACTTTGTTCAGTTTGAACTAAAAGGGTCACTTCAAAAGGAAGTAGGGCATTTTCAAAAGAGGAAATACAAATTGTTGTTTGAGAAGTTGTATTTGCCATGGCCAACTCAAAGATCAGAGGACATAATTGAATTCCTCAGGTCCAAATGATGGGGGAGCCAAGTTTTGAGCAAATTTGGAGGTGCTTTGATATGAATGTCAAAGGAACTTGTAAAATCCATCCAAATTTGAATTTAAACTTGAAACTGTGGCACAAATTGCCAAATGGCAAAATGGCTTTGAATTGGGATCCCTAATAGCTGAAGTTTACAATGTGCCAAAATTGGGATATTTAGGAGAGGAGATGAGTGGGACCCAATTGTCATTGAGGAGAGGGGGAAGACTTAGCACTTAAGCAACACTTTTCCCTGTTCAGACTCACTCAACCGGTTCTCTGTTTTTCGCTCGAAGGCGCTGAAGCGCCGGGCGCAGCACGCGCGTGCCACCGGGGCAGCACTGCCACCAGCTCCCGAGCAGCTCCAGAGGCGGTTTTCCCTCGCCCTTATCGATCCCACCAAGTGAGTGTCGCCCCACACAGCCACCCCCATCACTACCGACGCCATCTCAGATTTTACATCACCGAGCGGCTCCCGCGCGGAAGTAGTCGTGCAATTCATCGACGCCCGGCCACCCCGACGAGGCACCCGCCGTGCTGAGCCTCTCCACAGCTTCACCAGACCTCACTGAGCATGGCTGACGCAAGAAACCGGAGCTAACCCCACAGAAACCCCGACAGCGAGCTCATTTCTCCTCCACAGCGCCGAAGAGAGCCGCCGTGACAAGATTACGCCACCCGGCCACCACAGAGCATCTCCCATCGAGTTGCAAAAGCAAAAAGGTGCGCCAGTAACTCTTCTCGCTTCATAACAATGCCGGCAGCGTGTCATGGACCGTGCTCGCCGGAATTTCAGTTTTGCCGACGACATACGATAATGGCCAAGGGGAGAAACTCGGTGAATTCGTCTCACACGTCGAACCACTCCCCACATGATGTAGCATACACCTTCTATACCCCCGTGCGCGTTCATAGGAGCAAGAACCACCGAGAACCATCGAGCAAAACCGCTGTTCATCAAGTTTTTCGAATTTCGCCGGATTTTGACCAGCCCGACGGTGAGGTCATATTTCCGGCGAGTTCCAGCGAGATCGGCGGTTGGGTCCGTGTTCTCCTCGGTGCAGTGGTGCTGTACACGCAAACGGCTACGTGTTTGGTGTAGTATAACGCCCTAGCGACATCGCCGGAGTGGCCACCGCCGCTGTCGCCGTTGCACTTAGGTTTCCGGCCACCTTCGATCGGACGTAAGGCCGGCAACGTGTTCCTCACGCGAAAACATGCAGTGGAGGCAAAAATCAACAAGTTCCGAGGACCGGAACCCCTTCCCGGCGAGGTCTCCGCCGAGCCCGGCGGCGGGGTCGCGCGGGAGCCGGAGGAAGACGAAGACGGGGGCTGGCCCACGCGTCAGTCTCTGTTGCGAGGGAGTGGGATTTTCTGTGGCCTCGGATCAGTCTGTGACAATGCCGGGACGGGTCTGTGGCCCCGTGTGGCTTGAAATCAGCAGCTGACACGTGGGGATGGGGCCACTGTCAGAGTTTAAACATTTCCCCGATTTAATTTGAATTCCAGATTTAGTTCAAACCTTAGAACCTCATAACTTTTGCTAGGAAGCTCCAAATTTAGTGATTCAAATTGGGTTGGATTCAGGATGAAAAACCCTCCCCAAATATGCAACCCAATTTGTATCAAAAGCAATAGAAAATTCTGGAGAATTCTTTAAAACTTTTTAGCAAAAGATTTTTTGAGGGGGTTTGGTTCATCCAAAAATCCCCAAATTTTGATATTCTTTAGGATATTAGGAGACTCCTGTAAAAGGTTCAGCTCATTTGGAGTTGATTTAGTTAGGGTATTTCTGATTTCAAATTTCTGTATTCAAATGAATACAGAAACATTTTCAGAGAATTTCCAAAACTTGGAAATTCGGTTCTGGGCATTTCTTAGCTCCAAAAATCCTAGGAAAATTCATGCATGCTCCCTAAGCTATGTATGAAATCGTAGTTCACTTGGATTTGCATGAAAGTGCAAATTTATTCGAAATTAATTCCTTTTGGCTTAGATGCTTAAGGAATTATTCTGGGTGATCTACTTAGTGAAATATTCTGAATTTTGGTCCAGAGGACTTTCTTGTGACAAGGAACTCATAAGAAAATTTCCAGCTCCATTGGAGCCCTGGATCAGTAGTGTTCTGTTCCACCATTAGTTGATCCCCGCCCAAGTGATGAAACCCCACTCATCACTTGATCTTAGTGCTTAAACACACACCCAAACCACCAGCCCCAGTGTTATTTTAAATTCTTAAACAAAGTTCCAGTTTCAAACTTGTCTTTAGAACTTGTTAGCAAAAGTTTTACAATTAAACACATGTGCATGTTCATAACGTGTAGTGATTAAACGTGGAAGAGTGGAAGAGAAGTTAAGCTTGAATCAAGGAGCAAGAAGGGCAGGGATTGAACTTCAAGTCATCAGCAACTAACTTCATATCCTCTGACTTTAGTCACCTGCAAAACCAAGGCAAGCCCCGGTTTGCACTTAAGTTGTTTTTAAAGTTTTCCCTTTGTTCACTACTATTGGTCAAGGTTTGTATGTGCATTAGGTCAAGGATGTTTGGTACTCCACTTGCATAACCAAACATGAACCCTGAGGTCAAGGGTAGAATTGTGTCATCGTTGTAGAATAAGGCCGTGCTAAATAGGCTAGGACATCCGGTAGAAGACGAGTAGTTGGAATCTACTCGCGAGCTTTGTTTTAGGATCACATAAGTGGGGTTGGAAAGAGAGGCAAACTAAAGTTTACGTTTCTAAAGATGAGACTGGGCAGGAGTGTTAGGTAGCGACAAGACAAGGTCTTGGTCGAGTAGCTCTGCCCGTGTCGGTCAAGGACCGAAGCGTATGCGGCCCTGGGAGCAAGTATTGAGTTGTGTACCGGATGCTTACTGATATATGGGAACCAGGAAACCGATGTACCAGGTTCACTAGATTGTAGAGTCATACCACATCGTCTCGTTAGACCTATGAGCCCGAGACGGCGTGACCAGTTCTACAGTTTAGTGGCCTGAGAAAGGTTGCCACATACGACGTAATGAAGGACGCCAGAGTTGGGTCTTTAGAGGCGGGGGTATGTGTCGAGTTATCCGATTAGTGTTTGATTCGAATCACCGTCCCTCGCGGTTATGAGTACCGCTTGCTCACTGCACTGTGACGTAGTAATCAAGTTGTGTGGGAATAGTTTGCAAAGTTTTAAATGCTGTTATGCTAATTATAAATTGCATGAAAACCATGTTTGAAGTAGAGATAGAGCAAACTAAATTTATTTTCCACCTTGGGACAAGTAACATTGGAATGAAGCGTTTCTTGTTTGATTGTGGAGTTCCAATGTTGCTGGGCGCAAGGTCACTACTATTATGGCTAAAATATGAAAGTTAAGGATGAACTCGTAGGCGACAAATGACTGGTTTAAGTCTTAGGTTACTTTCATGTAGAGTTTCATGTCTTAGGAGAGACGGTTAAGTCTTGCTGAGCCTTTGTGCTCACTCTTGCTATATAAGTGGTTTTGCAGGTAAACCTCGACGCTATAAAGAAGGTTGTCCGGTGAGACTCGGTTACTTCCAAGTCATGTCACACTTGGAGAACCTAGCCGCTGCCATGTCTTCGTGTTGCTAGCGAGAGGAGTCCGCAGGCTGGACCTCTTCTCGAATGCTTCTTAGTTATTTGACATGAGCTGTTTATAGACTTCCGCTGTAGATAATTTATGTAAATTAATTACAAAGAATATTTGTAAGCTTCCGCTTTGATTTATGTAATACAGTTTTCCTTATGTGTGTGCTGTTGGGTGCCGCATAACACGGCACCACCCAATGCGAGTCCCGGGCCCGTCACGTACGCCCATACTCTATGTTGCCTACAGCAACCATCACGGACGTTGTACGCAACCACCTTTCACCCGTCAGCCAAATATTAAAATGGTCCTATCGTCCCGAGAAAGAGGTCTCTACACGCGCATCTCAGTGCCGCCAGCCGATTTACACCTCAAGCTCTCAACCTACCCTCTGAACGACAGGCAATGCCTCAATACCCAGCTACCCGAGTTACATCGGTTTCCCAGTTCCCATATAGCCGGTAGGTCTTCGGTACTGTTCTAGCTTGTTCAACAGGTCTGCACACGGCTCGGTCCTCAATCGACACAAGCGGAGCTATAGCACCCAGGCCCCAAAGTCCTGCTGCCGTGTTTTTCATTTGCTATTCTTACCCGAGCGATGTGCCTCTAGTCTATTCTTGTGAGTAGTTCCAACTACTCGACTTGTACCGAAACCTACTCTATCTTAGCATTGCAGTGGATAACGAGGTTTTCAATCTTAATCCCAAGCCATGGTTTTCTTGGCTATGTATTTGGGTTTCAAACAAGACTCTAATGCAAGAAATAAGTGGTACTCAAAGTAAGTTCTCAAAACAGTAAAAATTTGTAAAAGGGTTAATGCAAACCGGAGTTTGCCTTGCTGTTCTTGGTCGTAGGCTAGCTGCTCTTCCGGAGTGACGAAGTCTAAGACTTCGGGTTCCTCCTGAACTTTAGCGACTACATGAGATAGCAAGTATATGTATTAATTTAAATGCATTTGAATTGAATTCAAATTTGTGAAGACTATAAGTCCCACTAGATAGACCCAATGACTCTGAAATTTTTACTGTGGTTTGGTTACAACCTAAACAGAGACTTGGCAAAGTTTTATTTGCAGTAAAGTTCAATTGAGCTTTCCACAAATAATTATGTACTTGACCTTAATTGGAGCTCTTAGGGTTTTCCAGGAATTTTCATGGAGCAAGCCATGACTTTCTGAAAACTAGATTTTCAGAGGGTTCTAATGGATTTGGTCTTTAATTTGAAGGTTCCTAGCTAAATATATGAGCCAAACAATTTCAGGGAAATTGTGAAAATGTTTCTGGATATTTTCTATTTTCTCTGGAACAGTTTTATTAATCACACCATTAGGTGGATCAAATGAGCTGAATTGGATCTGAAATTTTTATGGTAGCTCAGGGATATTTTTGTGAACATACCAGCAAAATTTCAGAATTTTCCTCCAAAGGGTTCTCCAATTAAAATTCTAAATATTTTAAAATTCAGAGAATTAATTCTAGAGAAATAAGGATTTTTCATGAAGTGAAACTTGACTTGTTGGAAAGTACTCAGAGAGCTGAATCCAACAAAATTTTGTTCACTCGATTTGGAGTTTCCTAGCCAAAGTTATATGGATTTGAAGTTTGAATGAAATCTGAAAATCGGGAAAAGTTCAAATCACTGCGCGTGGGACCCGGGCTACGTGTCAGCTCCTCATCGGTTGACACACGCGGCTACTGAGTCCTTTGCGTGTAGCCACACCCGATCCGGGCCACAGCAGATCCCAGTTTTAATTTTTCTACCGCTGACAGCCGGGACCCACCAGCTTCTTCTTCCTTCGGCTGGTTTTCGCGCGCCCGCGCTCTCAGCTCGCTGGAGCAATCTGCTGCTCGCCAGTTCGCCGGTTCCGGCCACCGTACGGGCTAAAACTCACCGCCAGGGCGTATGCGACATCGATTAACACGATGTGAGGTGTTCTGGGACTGCCGATGATCGGAAGACGGCCGACGACGTGTGGTGGCCTCGGTTGAAGTTCGGCAGCGTCGGACGGGGTCCCTAGCCCGCCAAAACCTTGACCGACTAGCTCTACAGCACCAGTGGGTGATCGCAAAGCTCGGCAAGGCCATGGATTAGCTCGGAAACTACGGCAACTAGCTCGGCATCGTGCGCCCGATTGGTTCCGCGAAGAAGACGCTCGGTAAAGCTCGGAATACGTTGCTCCGAGGTGTTTTCATGTGACGGATCCTAAAGTAAAGATGATCGCCGGCTAGTCCAGCGCCTATGTGCAGAGTTTTAAGACCTACGGAGGATCAGAGAGGAAGAATTTGAAGAAACCGTACTGGCCGCTCGGTAGAACTCGCCGGAGTGAAAACTTGAAATTCGCCGCCGATGCTTCACGGCGTGGCTTGAGACTTGGTTGAGAGCAGAACCAACACAGCACGCTCCCGTGGCCTGGATCGCTTGACCGTGAGAACCCCTGTGGAGGTCTGTCTACGAGCGCCCGATCGTCGGCCGATGCTAGGTCGCCGTTGTGGCGGTCGTTCTCGGGCAAGGAAGGCCGGAACTCGCTCGTTTCCGGGTCGGGGAGGTGTGTGCGGAGCTCAGGGTGTGGTTTAGCAGCTTGGGGAGGGATGGTACAGTCGATTCGGCCGGATTTCCGATCGAGTCGAGGTGACGGAGGGAAGAGAGCTTCGGCTCAGTGTTCACGCGAGGAGAAGAAAGCAAACGAAGTTTTCTTCGGCAGAGAGCGTGGAGCGCCTTAAGAAGGGGATCAGAACCGACCTGGCGCTCGCGCGTGGGCAAGCAGCTGGTGGCGCGGTGGTTCCCCCTCGGTGGCATACGAGCAGCACTCGGCGGTCTCGAACAAAGGCAAAGTCCATTGCTTCAGTTGCAAGTGTTGGTCAGCCACTCTATGACAGGTGAGTCCCACCCCCTTTTAACCTCTGAAATTAACTCCATCTTACTGCTACAAACAGTAACCCCCTTAATACCCTCTAGGATTTGAACTATTTACCACATGCCCATTTGGAATTGGTAAAATTCAAATTGTGAAGTGTTTGACCAAATTTCAGCACATATGCAGTTTGAAATTCAAATAAAGTTTGAATTTGCTAAACTTAGCTCATGCCAGGATCAACTCCAAATGGAGTGAAAATTGGTGTGTGAGATCACAAAAATGTGCTAAGTAAGAATATGTCTCCCACTTTTGAATTCCTGGGATGGAAGTAGTTTGAATTTAAATTTGAGTTCAAACCACCCTCTTTCTAGTTATACCCAAAAGGACCTCAAAAGGTTTTGGACTTGGGTGAATTTTGGCATGTGTCTTCCTAGCAAGGTGTTGGAGTTTTTCATATGTTCAGCCCCTAGATGATGCATGTGGGAAATGCCACTTTTGCATTTTGTGAGTTTATTCTCTAATGAGCATGTTGATGGTGGTTACTTGCTCTTCAAATGTGTTCGTCAAGTTTCTTCAAATGAATGTTGTGTTTGGTGATTAACACTTTGAATATGTGCCAAAAACTTAGGCCCTTACATTCCCCGCCCCTTAAAAGAATCTCGTCCCGAGATTATAAGGTGAAAATGAGAGAGAGGACAGTGGAAAATTACCGTATATGCGACGTGAAAAAGTCGGGGTAGTTAGCGCGAAGAAATCCTTCACTCTCCCATGTGGCTTTGTCCATGGAGTGATTACTCCATAGAACTTTGTAGAACCACAACTTACGATTGTGTGTGGTTCGGGCCTTTTCATCTATAATCTGAACCGGTTCCTCCCGATACGTGAGATCCGGTTTCAGTTCTTCTATGTCCTCCAGCTTAGTTGATAGCTTAAGACACTTTCTCAGCTGGGAAATGTGAAAGACGTCATGCACACCGGAAAGTGCTCCTAGTAATTTCAGCCGATATGCTACCGATCCACATCTTTTTGTAATCTGAAATGGACCGATGAATCGGGGTGCCAACTTTCCTCTCACCCTGAATCTGTTTACGCCCTTTATTGGAGACACACGTAGATATACGTGATTCCCGACTTCAAATTGTAGTGGGCGTCTTCTCCGATCCGCATATTGTTTCTGTCGAGATTGAGCGGCTTTTAGGTTTGCTTGAATAAGCCAAACTTTTTCCTCCGCATTGTTGACAAGATCAATCCCGAAGGTAACCATTTCACCAGACTCACACCAATTCAGTGGTGTGCGGAATTTTCTCCCGTATAGCGCCTCGTAAGGCGCCATCTTGATGCTGGCCTGGTACCCATTGTTGTACGAGAACTCGGCCAACGGCAAGTGATCATCCCAATTCTTGCCGTGGTTGATAGCACAAGCTCGTAGCATATCTTCTAAGATTTGGTTTACCCGCTCGGTTTGCCCATCCGTCTGCGGGTACGCTGAACTACGGATCAGCTTCGTCCCCAACGCAGCGTGTAGCTGCTCCCAGAAACGGGACACAAATAAAGTGCCCCGATCCGATATAATGGTCCGGGTTACACCGTACAAGCATAGGATCCGTGAGATGTACAGTTCAGCATACTTCTTAGCGTTGTAGTTTGTGTTGACCGGGATGAAGTGGGCAACTTTGGTGAGCCGGTCGACGATCACCCACACGAAATCATGCTTCTGAAAAGTGGTGGGTAAATCGATGATGAAGTCCATGCTCACATCCTCCCACTTCTAGGCAGGAACGCTCAGTGGTTGTAGCAGTCCCGGTTTCCGCATATGATCTGTCTTCACCCTTCGACATGTATCACACTCAGACATGTGCTTTGCGATCTCCCGCTTCATCCGTGTCCACCAAAACTTGCTTCTGAGTTCTTGATACATTTTGTTGCTGCCAGGGTGAATAGAAAACTTTGACAAGTGAGCCTCATCAAAGATTTTCTTCCTTAACTACGGGTTACGGGGTACGACGATTTGGCCCTTGAACCATAGGACGTCGTCTCCGTCTTTCCAGAAACATTTTAACTCCCCGCTGTCTATGCGTCTCTACAAATGTGACATGCCCTTGTCATTTTTCTGGGCTGCCGCTATCTCTTCACGGATGGTGGGGATCAAAGCTAAGTTGTAGAGAGCTCCATGTGGAATCACATGCAGTGGTGGTTCGCTCTCTTCCAACGGTGTGATGGTCAGGTTGTTGACGTGTGACTTGCGGCTCAGCGCATCTGCGACTACATTTGCCTTGCCTGGGTGATAATGGATCTCTATTTAGTAATCCTTTATCAATTCTAACCATCTTCGCTGCCTCATGTTCAGCTCCTTCTGAGTGAATATGTACTTGAGGCTTTTTTGGTCGGTATATAAATGTACGAGGTTACCGAGCACGTAGTGCCTCTACATTTTAAGTGCAAGTACCACGGCAGCGAGCTCCAAGTCGTGAGTTGGATAATTCTGCTCATGGTTTCTGAGCTGCCGTGACCCATACGCGACCACCCTTCGGTCTTGCATCAGCACACATCCGAGCCCAATGCCGGATGCATCGCAGTACACATCGAACGGTTTTGTTGTGTCTGGCTGCGCCAAAACCGGTGCTGATGTTAGGTGCTTAACTAAAGCCTTGAATGCTGCTTCGCATGCTGGACTCCAAACATATTTGGTAGCCTTCTTCAGCAGCTCTGTCATCGGCTTGGCAATCTTCGAGAAGTTTGGAATGAACCTCCGATAATATCCCGCGAGTCCGGGGAAACTCCGTACCTCGTGAACCGTTCTCGGGGATTTCCAATTCAGCACTCGTGTGACCTTACTAGGGTCTACAGCGATGCCCTCCACTGAGATCATATGCCCGAGAAAAGGCACTTGCGATATCTAGAATTCGCACTTGCTGAATTTCGCGTATAGCTTGTGATCCCGCAGCCGTTGCAAGACTATACGCAGATGCTTCTTGTGTTCTTCCTCCAACTTGGAATATACCAATATGTCATCGATGAAAACCACGACAAAACTTATCCAGCTCCGGCATGAATATCGAGCTCATCAAATACATGAAGTGAGCTGGAGCGTTGGTGAGGCCGAAGGACATGACCAGGTACTCATAGAGCCCGTACCTTGTCAAGAAAGCCGTCTTCGGGATGTCCTCAGCTCGTATCTTAATCTGGTGGTACCCGGATCTTAAGTCCATCTTGGAAAAGATTTTTGCTTCGACCAACTGATCAAACAACATGTCGATCCGTGGCAACGGGTACTTGTTCTTGATGGTTACGGCATTTAGTGGACGATAGTCCATGTAAAGCCGCAATGTCTCGTCTTTCTTCTTCACGAATAATGCCGAACAGCCCCATGGCGAGGAGCTCGGCCTAATAAAACCCTTCTCCAGCAGGTCCGTTAGCTGGGTCTTCAGTTCTGCCAACTCCTTGGGCGTCATCTTATACGGCCTTCGGGATATTGGCATGGTTCCCGGTGCAAGTTCAATCTTGAACTCCACTTCTCTATCGGGTGGCATCCCCGGTAAATCATCCGGGAACACGTCAGGGAACTCTCGGACCACTGGAATATCTTCCAATCTGATGGTTGTGGATTGATATACACTTGGAAGTTTTATTTCTGGACTGTCCAGAAATGAGGAGTGAGATCCGTGCACTTCTAAGTTCAAGTGCACAATTGGAAGGACGGTGTCTAAAACAGCGCCGTGGCGGGTTAACCACGACATCCCTAAGATGACATCGACCTTCTGTCCCTCTAGAACTATGAGAGACGTAGGGTACACTCTACCCGCTAAGCATAATGGTACTTTAGAAACCATTACGCTTGCTGAAATCTTCCCACCCGGTGAACAAATTAAATATGGACTATTGGTGGGTAGTATTTGCAAGCTATATTTAGCAATGAAAGCTTGGCTAATAAAATTGTGCGTGGCGCCGGAATCAAATAACACTATGGCGGGATGCTGGTGGAGTTGGAACATACCCACAAGGATTGGCTCTCCCTCCGGCACGTCCTCTATGGCAAGTTGGTGGACGGTGCCGGGCCTAGGGTTTGCCCGCCGCGCATTAGTAGGGTTCCATGGCTGATTCCTCTCCGGGAACTGCGGTGCAACTCCACTGCCTTGCCTCCTCGGACAACTGCTGGCGAAGTGTCCTGGACGACCACATTTATAGCATGTGGCTGCTGCTTGGCCGGTACTCAGGGGACGAAAGCCCGGCATGCGCTGCTGAGGTGCATACGCACGCGGCATCGCCCGCTGCTGCTGTTGTTGTCGCGGAGGTGATGTTGGCAGTGTCGGCCTGAATGTCGGTGAAGAATATGGCCGACTGCGGAATGGCATCGGCCTCTGTGGTGGCTGCCAGCGCGGACCCGATGGTGGGCGATTCACCATCCGGTATTTTTGAGAAGGACCACCTCCTTCTCCGCTGCTTTGCGGCGCACTTCGCTTCCTTTCTGCCGCCACTAACTCCTTGCCGGAGTCTTCTTGAACAATCACAGCATCAATTATATCATTGAGGCTGCTGCGATTGAACATCGCCAACTTGTCTTTCAGGAGCGGGTTAAGCCCCTGGTTGAAGTGATCCCGCCGCTTCTCGTTGGTATCGGCGTGATACGACACGTAGAGCGCAAGATCATTGAACGCCCTGGAGTATTCCAGCGCGTTCCGGCTCCCTTGTTGCAGGCGTAAGAACTCCTGCGTCTTCCTCTTCATTAGACCCGGCGGTATGTGATAGGCCCTGAAGGCCGTCCTGAATTCCGTCCAGGTCATAACTCGGTTGGTGGGCTGCGAAGCACAGTAGTTCGCCCACCACGCACTCGCGGATCCCTGAAGCTGTTGGACCGTGAATTGCGTCTTACGCTGCTCACTCACTTGGAGCAGCCCGAACTTCATCTCCATCGTGCGGAGCCAGTTGTCCGCATCGAAGGGTTCATCCGCCCTTGAGAATACTGGGGGATGCGTAGCCAGAAAGTCGGAGTAGGAGCTCTGTTGGCGCTCCTCACGATCTTGACGCCTCTCCGGTCGAGACGTATTTGCAATGAGAGTTTGCAGCAACTCCGTGTGCTGCTGATGAGAACCCACCATTGCTGCAACAATGTCGGCCAATGTAACCGTTGGAGGTGGTGGTGGCGGTTGTTGCTGTTGCTGCTGTTGCTGTCCCGAGGAGTCCTCGGGAGGTTGTTGGGAGGTCTCTCCCCCCTGACTGGAACCCCCAACATCCGGGTTGGCACGAGTACGAGTCATTCTGAAATTCAAAACAACAGCGATCAGCACATGTCATACTTAAAATTCTATATGAACAGTAGGTATTGAAGTGACGCATGAGTAATTTGCACAACATTCACATATATTGATAAAGCATAAACTTTATACAAGATACATTAGTCTCGGGTCTCCGAGAAGTCGTGCTCATGTCGTCACTACCTATACATACACTACTGTCTACACGACATGTCACCGATTACAAAAGTTTGGGTCACACTACCCTAGCTGCCCTACTTGGCAACCGTAACCCCCTACTCGGAGTAGAACTCGACCTCCTGCGGGTCATCTTCCTCCGGTACCTCTGCCGGTGGCTCTGGGTCTACAACCTCCTCTTCCATCTCGGGTTCTCCCATTGCCGGAAGACCCAAAACCACGGGTACGGCGCCTACCACCGGTATGCCCATTACTGGAGGTACGAGGTCCTGCAACGCGTGCACCTCGTCCATGGCCTGGTTGTAGTCCTCTTCCCAGCCTTGCCCCTCCTCAATAGCGTCGTCCCGCTCTTGAGTAAGGACCTCGTTCTGCTGGGTCAGAGCCTTCACCTGTTGTTACAAAGCCGTGATGTCGACACGGCTTTTCCTCTTTGCCTTCTTCAGACGATGCAACTGATTATGTTGTTCGTTCAGTCGCTTAATCGTCCGAAGGAGCATATTGTGGAGTGCATTGTGAGCACTCTCGAAATGATCTCCATGGTAGTTGCTCTCCTCGAGCTTCACGGCAAGATATTCCGTATGAACAGCTTGGCTGTCCATCACGGCTTTTCCTGCCCTCAATTGGAGACTGAGGTTTGCCTCCACGGGACTGTACCTTGGGCAACCCAGATCTGTTTCCTCCATGTACCTCCCTTCCCACACGTGATTATCTCATCCCTCCACTGGAACGAGCGCGTATGGAGTGCCCTCCATAGCTCTCACATGTAGCTGGCAGAAACGCGACATGGTGTCGCGGGCTGCCACTTGCCACATTCCCTCCGGTTGTCTACCTCTCACCGTAACGGTGAACGGCGCCCAACCAGGTGGCGTAGATCCTACAGGAACTTCGACATGGATCATCCATGTCTGGTTCCCCTCCTCACCTACTTCCTTGGCGAAGTACTGCAGCATCTTGCTGTACCCGAAATATTGAAGCATTTGCCTCAATGCTTCCAGATAGCCGCTGTGGTGAGAACAGTGGGACACCATCCACCCGTTCTCCAACTGTCTGTCCGCTGTCATCTGTAGAAACATATTTGAGAAATGTCAAATATTTATTTAAATAGTAAACCACTGAGTTATAACATAGAACATGTCATTGAACCCATAAAACTTGGAGACATAGTTCAAACTTAAACAAATTTGACTGTTGATCTGCTGTCCAATATGGCAGTTCTGACCAGTTTCCATTTTAACCTGATTTAGACCATGCTAAAGGTAAAACCAATTCTGGAGATCAACATCAAAGTTAAAGCTAACTTCAATAGATTTCCAGAAAGTATTTTCTTGGCCTAAGATCTGTCCTGGTTCAAAAGTTATGAGATGTCAAAGTTAACAGAATTTCTGGAGAAAATTGGACAGCACCTCCCTGCTTCAGGTACTGATTTGATCCAAGAATTCCAGTTAATTCTACTCCCAATATGACAAAACTTTATGTTACAAAGTTGTAACCCATCTCATAAACTTTTCAGAACTACATCATTTTCTATTTTTGGATTTTTATGCAGGAAGTTATGTTCAATTTACAGAGAGTTACAGAGAGTATTTGCTCTGCCCTGTTTTCTGGACAGTTTCAACTCTACTGCATTTTTCATTGGTTAGAGGATGAAACACCTCTGGACCTCAAAAGAAAAGTTGTAAAGATCTTCCAAGGCTTTCCAGAAATGTATCATATGACCCCAACCTCGAAATACTCAACCTCTAATCTCTGATTAACTTCAGCCTTAATTTAGCTGAAAACAGGAGACTCTGTCCTTGAACTTTCAAGTTTTACAATGAAGTTGCTCATTAATGGGGTGTGACGTCGATGCGTCACCAGATCATGTCGGTACTACGTCCTCACAATGAAAACCTATACCGGACTTAGCCGGCTTCGTTAGTTCAGTGGAACTAAGCGTCTTCCGCACATGGATACTACATGTCTACCGTTTCGTGGTTAGACTACCTGCAGGTAACTCACACAATCGTCAGACTCGGCTGCACACCGAGCCCGGTATCCATACAGTTCATACACCCGGTCGTCATCACTCGCCCGGATGTTCTCAAGCCAAACATGCCTTGAGCTACGTGTTCACGTTACTGACCACGTGACGGGGTCTACCAAATTGCCCAAAGCACGCCAGGGACATACGTTGCTCGAATATCCCAAACGACATGAAGAGTCATAGAGGATATTAAAGCGGGTCGGGTTACCTGCCACCCGTGGGGCTCCACCCTTCAGCTTGTGCGCACTGGTGGACAGCGCTTACGTGCACCCCCAAGACATACACGTCCCAAGATGCACGATTTTCCGACATAATCAAATAGGTTAGTATGCCACTTCCTATACACTAATAACATCCTTATATGGGCTACTAACTCGTTCCTCACCGAATTTTTGAAAAAGATGACCTTTTTCAGTGCGTTAAACCTCGAGCAAGCTCTGATACCATGCTGACACGACCCCTACTGTCTTGTCGAGCCAGGATCACGCTGAGGGGTGTTGTGTTGCATAGCACCGAATAACACACATCAAAGGTACAAAGCGGAAGCAAAGTTTTATTACATAAACAGGTTTATGAACATTTTTACAACAAAATATGTTCAGTCTACACTCACGGGCGTAGACTACGCATCAAGTTCATGTTCAGCCCGTGAACATGTCCTTGCTAGCACGCACGCACACTAACACGGCGGCATGCATGACTCCCACTCGACGGGGTTCCCCTCCTGGGGTTTCGTCTCCTCCTCGGGAGTCCCTTCCTCATAGAACCCTACAAAAGCTTCAAACACAAGCAGTGAGCACGAAGGCTCAGCAAGACTGACCCGTCTCTCCTAAACATGAAACTTCTACATGAGGGGTGATAGGTGCATGAGGTAAAATAAGTTGCAAAGGACTCGCCTAATTAGTGGAACCTTACTTTCAAGTTTTAGCAGCAGGCTGTGGAGAACCTTACGCTAAGGCACATGAGAGAGCCACAATCAAACAAGAAACGCATTTCTCTCATGTACTTTGCCCAAAGTTGAAAGGAACTTTAATTAGCTCTAAACTACAGCAAATCATTAACAATCGAAGTCCATCTTTCAATCAGAAACATTTTAACATGTAACTAGCCTGTTCTTTCTATGTCACGGTACAGTGAACAAGTGGTACTCACTGACCGCGAGGGACGGCGATTATAATCGATTTACACTTACAGGGTTACCCGAATACCGTCACATACGTCTGTACTCGATGTTGCCTACAGCAACCATCACGGACGTCGTACGCAACCACCTTTCACTCGTCAGCCAAATATTGAACCGGTCCTATCGTCCCGAGCAAGAGGTCTCTGCATGCGCATCTCAGTGCCGCCAGCCGATTTACACCTCAATCTCTCAACCTACCCTCTGAACGATAGGCAATGCCTCAATACCCAGCTACCCGAGTTACATCGGTTTCCCAGTTCCCATATAGCCGGTAGGTCTTCGGTACTGTTCTAGCTTGTTCAACAGGCCTGCACACGGCTCGGTCCTCAATCGACACAAGCGGAGCTATAGCACCTAGGCCCCAAAGTCCTGCTGCCCTTACTCTCCGCTCGGTCTCATTTTTCTTGCCATGTGTTTCATTTGCTATTCTTACCCTAGCGATGTGCCTCTAGTCTATTCTCGTGAGTAGTTTCAACTACTCGACTTGTACCAAAACCTACTCTATCTTAGCATTGCAGTGGCTAACGAGGTTTTTAATCTTGATCTCAAGCCATGGTTTTCTTGGCTATGCATTTGGGTTTCAAACAAGACTCTAATGCAAGAAATAAGTGGTACTCAAAGTAAGTTCTTAAAACAGTAAAATTTTGTAAAAGGGTTACTGCAAACCGGAGCTTGCCTTGCTGCTCTTGGTCGTAGGCTAGCTGCTCTTCCAGAGTGACAAAGTCTAAGACTTCGGGTTCCTCCTCAACCTTAGCGACTACATGAGATAACAAGTATATGTATTAATTTAAATGCATTTGAATTGAATTTAAATTTGTGAAGACTATAAGTCCCACTAGACAGATTCAATGACTCTGAAAGTTTTACTGTGGTTTGGTTATAACCTAAACAGAGACTTGGCCAAGTTTTATTTGCAGTAAAGTTCAATTGAGCTCTCCACAAATAATTATGTACTTGACCTTAATTGGAGCTCTTAGGGTTTTCCAGGAATTTTCATGGAGCAAGCCATGACTTTCTGAAAACTAGATTTTCAGAGGGTTCTAATGGAGTTGGTCTTACTTAATTTGAAGGTTCCTAGCTAAAGATATGAGCTAAACAATTTCATGGAAATTCTGAAAATGTTTCTGGACATTTTCTATTTTCTATGGAACAGTTTTATTAATCACACCATTAGGTGGACCAATGAGCTCAAATGGATCTGAAATCTTTATGATAACTCAGGGATATTTTGGTGAACATCCCAGAAAAAGTTCAGAATTTTGCTCCAAAGGGTTGTCCAATTAAAATTCTAAACAATTTAAAATTTAGAGAATTAATTCTGGAGAAATAAGTATTTTCATGAAGTGAAACTTGATTTTCTGGAAAGTACTCAGAGAGATGAATCCAACAAAATTTGGTTCACTCGATTTGGAGTTTCCTAGCCAAAGTTATATGGATTTGAAATTTGAATGAAATCTGAAAATCGGGAAAAGTTCAAATCACTGTGCGTGGGACCCGGGCTACGTGTTAGCTCCTTATCGGTTGACACACGCGGCTACTGCGCGTATCCACACCCGATCCGGGCCACAGCAGATCCCAGTTTTAATTTTTCTACCGCTGACAGCCGGGACCCATCTGCTTCTTCTTCCTTCGGCTGGTTTTCGCGCGCCCGCGCTCTTAGTTCGCCGGAGCAATCTGCTGCTCGCCGGTTCGCCGGTTCCGGCCACTGTACGGTCTAAAACTCACCGCCAGGGCCTATGCGACATCGAGGAACACGATGGTGAGGTGTTCTGGGACTGCCGATGATCGGAAGACGGCCGACAACGTGTGGCGGCCTCGGTTGAAGTTCGGCAGCGTCGGCCGGGGTCCGTACCCCGCCAAAACCTTGACCGACTAGTTCTACAGCACCAGTGGGTGATCGCAAAGCTCGGCAAGGCCATGGATTAGCTCGGAAACTACGGCAACTAGCTCGGCATCGTGCGCCCGATTGGTTCCGCGAAGAACACGCTCGGTAAAGCTCGGAATACATTGCTCGAGGTGTTTTCATGCGATGGATCCTAAAGTAAAGATGACCGCCGGCTAGTTCAGCGCCTATGTGCAGAGTTTTAAGACCTACGGAGGATCAGAGAGGAAGAATTTGAAGAAACCGTACTGGCCGCTCGGTAGAACTCGCCAGAGTGAAAACTTGAAATTCGCCGCCGATGCTTCACGGCATGGCTTGAGACTTGGTTGAGAGCAGAACCAACTCAGCGCGCTCCCGTGGCCTGGATCGCTTGACCATGAGAACCGCTGTGGAGGGCTTTCCACGAGCGCCCGATAGTCGGCCGATGCTAGGTCGCCGCTGTGGCGGTCGTTCTCGGGCAAGGAAGGCCGGTACTTGCTCGTTTCCGGGTCAGGGAGGTGTGTGCGGTGCTCAGGGTGTGGTTTAGCAGCTTGGGGAGGGATGGCACGGTCAATTCGGCCAGATTTCCAATCGAGTCGAGGTGGCGGAGGGAAGAGAGCTTCGGCTCAGTGTTCACGCGAGGAGAAGAAAGCAAACGAAGTTTTCTTCGGCAGAGGGCGTGGAGCGCCTTAAGAAGGGGATCAGAACCAACCTGGCGCTCGCGCGTGGGCAAGCAGCTGGTGGCACGGTGGTTCCCCCTCGGTGGCATACGAGCAGCACTCGGCGGTCTCGAACAGAGGCAAAGTCCATTGCTTCAGTTGCAAGTGCTGGTCAGCCACTCTATGACAGGTGGGTCCCACCCCCTTTTAACCTCTGAAATTAACTCCATCTTACTGCTACAAACAGTAACCCCCTTAATACCCTCTAGGATTTTAATTATTTACCACATGCCCATTTGGAATTGGTAAAATTCAAATTGTGAAGTGTTTGACCAAATTTCAGCACATATGCAGTTTGAATTTGCTAAACTTAGCTCATGTCAAGATCAACTCCAAATGGAGTGAAAATTGGTGTGTGAGCTCACAAAAATGTGCTAAGTAAGAATATGCCTCCCACTTTTGAATTCATGGGATGGAAGTAGTTTGAATTTAAATTTGAGTTCAAACCACCCTCTTTCTAGTTATACCCAAAAGGACCTCAAAAGGTTTTGGACTTGGGTGAATTTTGGCATGAGTCTTTCTAGCAAGGTGTTTGAGTTTTTCATATGCTCAGCTCCTAGATGACGCATGTGGGTAATGCCACTTTTGCATTTTGTGAGTCTATTCTCTAATGAGCATGTTGATGGTGGTTACTTGCTCTTCAAATGTGTTCATCAACTTTCTTCAAATGAAGGTTGTGTGTGGTGATGAACACTTTGAATATGTGCCAAAAACTTAGGCCCATACATGGATCATATTATCATCATCTACAATTTCCTCGTCAAATATTGGTGCATCTAGTGGTTCAGTTTCAGATTCAACTTCATCGGGTTGGGTCACATTCTCGTTATTTCCAATTTCCTCATCAAAGATTGGTACATCTTGTGGTTCATTCTCAGATTCCTCTTCACCTTGTTCATTAATAATCATGGTTTTCCGTGTAGGACATTCAGCAGCAATATGTCCACGATTGGTGCTTGTGACAATTAATCACTCGGCTTGCGAGGACGATGCGACCACCGATGTAATAGATGGGGTTGATGTGCATGCAGCGTGGAGTTGTTGTTCTTGCTGAATTGTAGGTGAAGAATCAGTAGGAACTGATATCTTCGCAGCACCAATAGATGGAGAATAATTAGCTGCAGTGCCTTGAGATTTACCCACAATAACAGAGGTATAGGATTGCTGGCGGTGGCACAAATCTGAGATAGATCGGCTACCATAGGAGCGACCATGTTCTCCATCATAGTCAGCACCCCGACGGCGATCATGCTGATGATCAAATTGCCCATGATCTGTAAAAGAGTTTTCATATCTATCATAATAATAATCATGTACCTTTTGCTCATCATCAAAGTGAACACGTTGGCCTTGACCATGCCCTTGAGTTCTTCCTCTACGCTGATATTTGAGACCCGCACGTCTTCCATCACCATGGCCACCACAATCATTTCTGAAACGGTTACGAAAACCAATCCCAAAATCTGAATTTTTTCACCAAATTCTTCATTTTGATGTAGTTGAGCCCTTCCACCAGCTGGTGAGAGACGTTTATTAAACATCCTTTCCATGGTCTCTAATAGTGAGTTTCCGAATTGGCGTAGCTCGGCTCGTGGAACTCGTGGTTCTTTTTCAGAATTACCACCACGAACGATTGAAGCAGATCCTAACATGTTAGAACAATGGAGGGAAAATGGTATAGGAAATTTTAGTGGAATCACACAATCTCACCACTTGCTTACCAAAGTTCTTACCTGTTCTCAAGGATTGTGAGTGTGCAAAATATGGTAGTATTCCTTGCTGTGATTAAGCGGCTGAAAGGTTCACGAGTCGGGAGATCTGATTACGGATTTTTGTGGAGCTTCGATGGCTAAACAAGGAGGGCTTGTAGCACCGAAAATCAAGTGTCATAAACCAAGTCAAAAGATGAGTAAAACTTTGTTGCCCAATCTGAAAATTCTTTCAACAATGATTATAATTTGTAGCCATTTAAATATTTCTCTTTTTTTCACTTGTCTCTTTTCTTTCTTTTTTTTTATGCAAATAAGATGTGGGCTGACCAACACAATGTAGATGAATATGGCAACAATAAATGATGCAAATGACACAAGATCAGCGGTACTACACAAAGGTTCGTTTACTTTTGTGGTAGTTTAGTGGACTATAGATATGACACAAAAACAAGAGATGGATAACAGAAAAAATGGTGATAACAAATGGATGATATGAGGATCGTACCTACCGTGTAAACCCGACATCTGATACCAAATGATAGGGTGAAACCTAGGGGCGTCCCGATCTTCACGACATTAGGTACGGCGAAGGGCAAATGGAAAGATCGAACAGCGAAATGAACAATGGTAACTAGCTGAAAACAGCGGGGTAACTAGCTTTATACCTGCCAAGGTTGGATGCGACCAAGTAACGGGGAGAGAGGCACCGGAGTCTTTGAGAACTTCGACTCGATCTCCGAACGACCACAAAACCACAGTCCGAGATAACTAGCTTTAAACCAGCCATGGTTGGTTGCGACCAAGCGACGAGGCGAGAGGCACCGAAACCTTGAGGATTTCGACCCGATCTTCGAACGATTGCAGAACCACAAACCTGAAATTAATCCACACAAAAGGCCCGGAATACTATAGCACAAATTAGGGGACCCCTGAGGGATCACTTCATAAGTCCACGAAGAACCAGGAAGAACAAAGATGTGCAAGGCACTCAGAATTATTTTGTTTATCAAATGATCAATGGTTGTTTTTCCATAAGGACAAGGGTGATATTTATACTAGGAACAACCCTCCTAGCTAGGTGTGAACTGAAGTCACCACGTTTTGAGGTGGGAAACCATCTACTGAGCAATTCGCAAAGTAGTCTTTGATCCTCGCGCGTATTCTCACCTTCTGCGCAGTCTTTAGTAATTTAGCCATAACTTCTGCTTGAAAAGTCCAAACCATGCACTGTCGTTGGAAAGTAGACTTGATAAGTTTTCACACAATGTGTATTATGGGCCCTGGAACGTGACATATTGGTACAAAATTACACATGAAGTTGAGATTCCTGCAGTGTACCCGTTCTCATTCGGACAGGGCGAACTATCACGCCAACGAAAGTTCGAACAGTGCGAACTGACTTGGTTCTTTTTTGTGCCAGCCAATGATGTTGTTTTATGGGTAAACCTGAGTAATACGTAATACACGACTTAGGTAGCATATCATTCTTATCAATATTAAAATATAATCCAGAGAGAAAAGAATTCACATCTTGTTTGAGTTTTTGAACACGAGTGTGCATAGCAAGTCCTTCATAAGCTTGTGTGCTTGTATGTGATGCTGAGATGTCCACATCAATTGATCTCGTGGCAGTCGCTGGCGCCGTGGCGGCTGGAGTTGTGCACCGGGCACCACTGGCCATCATCGCTGGCAGACGACAGTCCTGGGTGCTTGTCAGTGCGCGGGGCTCGACCCCCACCGGCCGCTGCAAGAGCGGCGGTGGGTGCCCCGGCCAGAGGCTTGTTGTAAGGGCCTAAGTTTTTGGCACATGTTCAAAGTGTTCATCACCACACACACCCTTCATTTGAAGAAACTTGATGAACACATTTGAAGAGCAAGTAAACACCATCAACATGCTCATTAGAGAATAAACTCACAAAATTGAAAAGTGGCATTTCCCACAAGCATCATATAGGGGCTGGACATATGAAAAAGTCATACACCTTGCTAAGAAGGTCCCTGCCAAATTTTACCCAAATCCAAAACCTTTTTGAGGTATTTTTGGGTATAACTAGAAAGAGGGTGGTTTTAACTCAAATTCAAATTCAAACTGTTTCCGTCCCATGAATTCAAAAGTGGGAGGCATATTCTTGCTCAGAACATATTTATGAGCTCACCCACCAATTTTCACTCCATTTGGAGTTGATCTTGACATGAGCTAAGTTTAGCAAATTCAAAACTTTATTTGAATTTCAAACTGCATATGTGCTGAAATTTAGTCAAACAAAACCCAATTTGAATTCTATCCAATTCAAATGGCCCAGGGGTATATAATTCAAATGACCAAGGTTAATTGGGTCTCTACTGTTTAGAGCAGTGGGGAAATTTTAATTTCAGAGGTTAAACCCTGGGTGGGACCCACATGTCAGCCTCTATAGCAAATTCAACCGACTGAAGATTCAACACTCGGTTTCTCGGGCTTCATCCGAGGGCGCCACCGAGCTGGTCGCCGGGACAGCTCCTGCTCGGGCTGGCTCCGTCGACCGATGTCGCCCCTGCCTTCTTATTCCCGAGCCCGAGCCGGCGAGAGAGGCATTCGGCTGATTCTCTGCTCCCTCGCGCAAGAAACGCAGCTCTCGCCGCCGCCCTTTCGGTTGATTGGAAAAGCCCGTGATCACAGCCGCTCCACTCCCTCCAAGCTGCAAAACGGTACAAGAGGATCTCCTTCTCTTTCCCCGTTGCTGGAAATTGGCTGAACTCGGTTGATCTCACCCCTACCGAGGGTTCTTTTCGGTGACCTAAGTCCGCCGCACTTCGGACTCCCGTGGACAGCCCAAACGGAGGGTGTTACACCCAAGCTAAGGCGTCCCCGGACGCGTTAGGGACTGGTGCTGCTCACCCCCGAGCCACAGCCCGAGTGTTTGATCACCGGCGGCGAATTTCAGTTTTCCCTTTCACTCGGCGCAGACCGACCTTCGGGTGCGGATCCGCCAAATTTTCACCCTATAGTTGTTTAAAGACCTTCAAACTGTTCCTACACGATCTAGGATTAGTGACGCACAAGTTAGCTTCACAACACCTAGCATGAGAACCTTCATACAAGGCATATTTTGAAGCTTGCCAACGGCGGCTTATGCGGGAGGCATCGGGCGCACGGTGAGAGCCTACTTAGGAACTCTCCCGAGCTGCTTCAAGCTCAGTCTTTCCTAGGGTCCACTGATGCTCTACGGCTTTGTCCTCGATCGTTTGGGGTGCTAGGGAGGCTGGCCGACACGACCGAAGTTCTTCCGAAGCCGCCGCTCGTCGCCGACTATGTGCTGGTGATTTTCATGACGAGCTGAGCCCAACATCGTGTTCCCCGGATGGATTTAGGCAGAGGCGGCCAAAATCATAGAGTTTGGTGCACGGCAGAGGCCACCGACAAGCTCTCCGGCAAGGGGTCGCGGCGGCCGATCGCGGGAGGCCGGAGGTAGATGAAGCCCCCGGTCCCAAGCGTCAGCGGCAGATATTTTAAAACCGGGATTCGCTGAGGCACCAGATCGGGTGCGGCTGCGCGTGAAGGATTCCGTAGCCCCGTGTGTCGACCGGTGAGAAGTTGACACGTAGCCCCGGTCCCACGCGCAGCGGTTTAAACTTTTTCCTGATTTTCAGATTTAGTTCAAACTTCAAGCCCACATAACTTTGGCTAGGAAACTCCAAATCGAGTGAACCAAATTTTGTTGGATTCAGATCTCTGAGTAATTTCCAGAAAATCAAGTTTCACTTCATGAAAATCCTTATTTCTCCAGAATTAATTCTGCAAAGTTCAAACTGGTTAGAACTTTAACTGGGGAACCCTTTGGAGGAAATTTCTGAAATTTTGCTGGGATGTTCACCAAAATATCCCTGAGCTACCATAAAAATTTCGGATCCATTTGAGCTCATTTGATCCACCTAATGGTGTGATTACTAAAACTGTTCTAGAGAAAATAGAAAATGTCCAGAAACATTTTCAGAACTTCTCTGAAATTGTTTAGCTCATCTCTTTAGCTAGGAACCTTCAAATTAAGTGAAACCAACTCCATTAGAACCCTATGAAAATCTAGCTTCCAGAAAGTCATGGCTTTATCCATGAAAATCCCTAGAACACCCTAAGAGCCCTAATTAAGGTCAAGTACATAATTATTTGTGGAAAGCTCAAATGAGCTTTGCTGCAAATGAAACTTGGCCAAGTCTCTGTTTAGGTAGTATCCAAAGCACAGTAAAAATTTCACAGTTATTGGGTCTGTCTAGAAAGAATTATAGTCATCACAAGTTTAAATTCAATTTAAATACATTTAAATTAATATATATACATGTTATCTCATGTAGTTGCTAAGGTTGAGAAGGAACCCGAAGTCTTAGACTTTGTCACTCTGGAAGAGCAGCTAGCCTACGACCAAGGCAAGCCCCGGTTTGCATTAAGCTTTTTATAAATGTTTATTGTTTTGAGAACTTACTTGAGTACCACTTACTTCTTGCATTAGAGTCTTGTTTGAAACCCAAATGCATAGCCAAGAAAACCATGGGTTGGGATTAGGATTGACAACCCCTTTAGCTACTGCAATGCTAAGATAGTGTAGGACTTGGTACAAGTCGAGTAGATGGAACTACTCGCGAGGATAGGCTAGAGGCACTCGACTCGGGTAGAGATAGCAAATGAAACACATGGCAAGAAAAAATGAGACCGAGCGGAGAGTAAGAGCAGCAGGACGTTGGGGCCTGGGTGCTATAGCTCCACTTGTGTCGATTGAGGACCGAGCCATGTGCGGGCCTGTTGAACAAGATAGAACAATACCGAAGACCTACCAGTTATATGGGAACCGGGAAACCGATGTAACTCGGGTAGCTGGGTGTTGAGGCATAGCTGGTCGTTCAGAGGGTAGGTTGAGAGCTCGAGGTGTAAATCGGTTGGCGGCACTGTAGATGCGTGCGCAGAGACCTCTTGCTCGGGATGATTGGACCGGTTCAACATTTGGCTGACGGATGAAAGGTGGTTGCGTACGACGTCCGTGATGGTTGCTGTAGGAAACATCGAGTACGGGCGTACGTGACGGGTTATTCGGGTAACCCTGCAGGTGTAAATCGATTATAATCGTCGTCCCTCGCGGTCAGTGAGTACCACTTGTTCACTGTACCCTGATGTAGAAAGAACAGGCTAGATACTGTTAAAAGTTTGCTGATTTGAAAGTTATACTTTGCTTGTTAATGTCTTGTTGTAGCCTAGAGCTAATTAAAGTTCTTTTCAACTTTGGGCAAAGTACATGAGAGAAATGCATTTCTTGTTTGATTGAGCCTCTCTCATGTGCCTTAGCATAAGGTTCTCCAAAACCTGCTGCTAAAACTTGAAAGTAAGGTCCCACTAATTAGGCGAGTCCTTGCAAATGATTTTTACCTCATGTACCTATTACCCCTCATGTAGAAGTTCCATGTATAGGAGAGACGGGTCAGTCTTGCTGAGCCATCGTGCTCACTGCTTGTGTTTGAAGCTTTTGCAGGGGTCGAGTGGGAGTCGTGCATGCCGCCGTGTTAGTGTGTGTGTGTGTGTGTGTGTGTGTGTGTGTGTGTGCTAGCGGGGACACGTTCACAGGGCTGAACGTGAACTCGATGCATAGTCTACATCCGTGAGTGTGGACTGGACCATTGTTGTTGTAAAAATGTTCATACACTGGTTTATGTAATAAAACTTTGCTTCCGCTTTGTATCTTTGACGTGCGTTATCCGGTGCTGTGCAACGCAACACCCCTCAGCATGATCCTGGCTCGACAAGGCAGATGGGGTCGTGTCAGCATGGTATCAGAGCTCGCTTGAGGTTTAACGCACTACAAAGGTCATCTTTTCCAAAAATACAGTGAGGAACGAGTTAATAGCCCATATAAGGATGTTATTAGTGTACCGAAAGTGGCATACTAACCTATTTGCTTATGTCAGAAAATCGTGCATCTCGGGACGCTTTATGTCTTGGGGGTGCACGTAAGCGCTGCCCACCAGTGCGCACAAGCTGAAGGGTGGAGCCCCACGGGTGGCAGGTAACCCGACCCGCTTTAATATCATCTATGGCTCTTCATGTCGTTTGGGGTATTCGAGCAACGTCTGTCCCTGGCGTGCTTTGGGCAATTTGGGAGACCCCGTCACGTGGTCAGTAACGTGAACACGTAGCTCAAGGCGTGTTTGGCTTGAGAACATCCGGGCGAGTGATGACGGCCGGGTGTACGAATTGTATGGATACCGGGCTCGGTGTGCAGCCGAGTCTGACAATTGTGTGAGTTATCTGCAGGTAGTCTAACCATGAAACGGTAGACGTGTAGCATCCATGTGCGAGCGACGCTTAGTGCCACTGAATTAACGAAGCCGGCTAAGTCCGGTATAGGTTTTTCTTTGTGAGGATGTAGTACCGACATGATCTGGTGACGCATCGACGTCACACTCCACTAAATGAACAACTTCATTGTAAAACTGGGAAGTTTTAATCCAGAGCGCTAAAACTTGATGTAACTCCTTCCCTTAATCAGGATATTCAAAGTTAACAAGCTTTCAACTTATAGGATACTAAGGACAGAGTCCCCTGGTTTCAGTTGAATTAAGGCTGAAGTTAATCAGAGCTTAGAGATTGAGTTCTTTCGAGGGTGGGGGTCATATGATACATTTATGGAAATCTTTGGAAGAGCTTTACAACTTTTATGTTAAGGTCCAGAGGTGTTTCATCCCTTAACCAATCGAAAAATGCAGTAGAGTTGAAACTGTTCAGAAAACAGGGCAGAGCAAACACTCTCTGTAACTCTCTGTAAATTGAGCATAACTTCCTGCATAGAAATCCAAAAATAGAAAACGAAGTCGTTCTGAAACGTTTAAGAGATGGGTTACAACTTTGTAACAGAAAGTTTTGTCAGATTTGGAGTAGAATTAACTGGAATTCTTGGATCAAATCAGTACCTAAAGCAGGGAGGTGCTGTCCAATTTTCTCCAGAAATTCTATCAACTTCGACATCTCATAACTTTTGAACCAGGACAGATATTAGGCCAAGAAAATACTTTCTGGAAAGATTTTGAAGTTAACTTTAACTTTGATGCTGAGCTCCAGAATTGGTTTTGCATTTAGAATGGTCTAAATCAGGTTGAAATGGAAACTGGTCAGGGCTGTCTATTGGACAGCAGATCAGCAGTCAAATTTGTTTAAGTTTGAACTATGTTTCCAAGTTTTGTGAGTTCAATGACATGTTTTATGTTATAACTCAATGGTTTACTGTTCAAACAAATAGTTAACATTTCTCAAATATGTTTCTACAGATGACAGCGGATAGACAATTGGAGAACCGGTGGGTGGTATCCCACTGTTCTCACCACAGCGGCTATCCGGAAGCATTGAGGCAAATGCTTCAATATTTCGGGTATAGCAAGATGCCGTAGTACATCGCCAAGCAAGAAGGTGAGGAGGGGAACAAGACGTGGACGATCCATGTCGAAGTTTCTGCAGGACCTACGCCATCCGGTTGGGCGTCGTTCACCGTTACAGTGAGAGGTAGACAACCAGAGGGGATGTGGCAAGTGGCAGCCCGCGACACCATGTCGCGTTTCTGCCAGCTACATGTGAGAGCTATGGAGGGCACTCCATACGCGCTCTTCCGGTGGAGGGGCGGGCTAATCATGTGTGGGAAGGGAGGTACATGGAGGCAACAGATCCGGGTTGCCCAAGGTACAGTCCCGTGGAGACAAACCTCAGTCTCCAATTGAGGGCAGGAAAAGCCGTGATGGACAGCCAAGTTGTTCATACGGATTATCTTGCTGCAAAGCTCAAGGAGAGCACAAGCCGTGGAGACCATTTCGAGAGTGCTCACAGCGCACTCTGTAATGTGCTCCTTCCGACGATTAAGCGACTGAACAAACAATATAATCAGTTGCATCGTCTGAAGAAGGCGAAGAAGAAAAGCCATGTCGATATCACGGCTTTGCAACAACAGGTGCAGGCTCTGACCCAGCAGAACGAGGTCCTTACTCAAGAGCGGGACGACGCTATTGAGGAGGGGCAAGGCTGGGAAGAGGACTACAACCAAGCCATGGATGAGGTGCACACGTTGCAGGACCTCGTACCGCCGGTAATGGGCATACCGGTGGTAGGCGCCGTACCCGTGGTCTTGGGTCTTCTGGCAATGGGAGAACCCGAGCCGGAAGAGGAGGTTGTGGACCCAGAGCCACCAGCAGAGGTACCGGAGGAGGACGACCCGCAGGAGGTCGAGTTCTACTCTGAGTAGTAGGTTATTGTTGCCAAGTAGAGCAGCAAGGGTAATGTAACAAAAAAAATTGTAATTAGTGACATGTCGTGTAAACAGTAGCATATGTATAGGTAGTGACGACATGAGCACGACTTCTCGGAGACCTAGAATAATGTATCTTGTATAAAGTTATGCTTTATAAATATATGTGAATGTTGTGCAAATTATTCATGCGTCACTTCAATACCTACTGTTTCATATGGAATTTTAAGTATGACATGTGCTGATCGCTGCTGTTTTGAATTTCAGAATGACTTGTACTCGTGCCAACCCGGACGTTGGGGGTTCCAGTCAGGGGGGAGAAACCTCCCAACAACCTTCTGAGGACTCCTCGGGACAGCAACAGCAGCAACAGCAACAACCGCCACCGCCAACGGTTACTTTGGCTGACATTGTGGCAGCGATGGCGGGATCTCATCAGCAGCATACGGAGTTGCTGCAAACCCTCATTGCAAATACGTCTTGACCAGAGAGGCGTCAAGATCGTGAGGAGCGCCAACAGAGCTCCTACTCTGATTTTCTGGCTACTCATCCCCCGGTATTCTCTAGGGCGGATGAACCCCTCGATGCGGACAACTGGCTCCGCACGATGGAGATGAAGTTCGGGCTGCTCCAAGTGAGTGAGCAGCGCAAGACTCAGTTCGCGGTCCAACAGCTCCAGTGATCCGCAAGCGCGTGGTGGGTGAATTATTGTGCTTCGCAGCCCCCCGAGCGAGTTATGACCTGGGTGGAATTCCGGACGGCCTTCAGAGCCTATCATATACCGCCGGGTCTCATGAAGAAGAAGACGCAGGAATTCTTACGCCTGCAGCAAGGGAGCCGGAAAGCGCTGGAATACTCCAGGGCGTTCAATGATCTTGCGCTCTACGCTTCGTATCACGCTGATACCGACGAGAAGCGGCAGGATCATTTCTACCAGGGGCTTAACCCGCTCCTGAAGGACAAACTGGCGATGTTCAATCGCGGCAGCCTCAATGATATAATTGATGCTGCGATTGTTCAGGAGACTCCGGCAAGGAGTTAGTGGCGGCAGAAAGGAAGCGAAGCGCGCCACAAAGCGGTGGAGAAGGAGGTGGTCCTTCTCAAAAGTACCGGATGGTGAATCGCCCACCATTTGGTCCACGCTGGCAGCCACCACTGAGGTCGATGCCATTACGCAGTCGGCCATATTCTCCACCGGCATTCAGGCCGGCACTGCCAGTACCACCTCCGCAGCAACAACAGCAGTGGGCGATGCCGCGTGCGTATGCACCTCCGCAGCGCATGCCGGGCTTTCGTTCCCCGAGCACCGGCCAAGCAGCAGCCACATGCTACAAATGTGGTCATCCAGGACACTTCGCCAGCAGTTGTCTGGAGAGGCAAGGCGGCGGAGTTGCACCACAACTTCCGGGGAGGAATCAACCCCGGAACCCCCTAATGCGCGGCGGGCAAACCCTAGGCCCGGCACTGTCCGCCAACTTGCCATAGAGGACGTGCCGGAGGGTGAACCAATCCTTGCGGGTATGTTCCAACTCCAACAATATCCCGCTATAGTGTTATTTGATTCAGGTGCCACGCATAGCTTCATTAGCCAAGCTTTTATTGCTAAATACAGCTTGCAAATACTACCCACCGATAATTCATACTTGATTTGTTCACCGGGTGGGAGATTTCAGCAAGCATGATGGTTCCAAAAGCGCCATTATGCTTAGAGGGTAGAGTATACCCTACGTCTCTCATAGTTCTGGAGGGATAAAAGGTCGATGTCATCTTAGGGATGTCGTGGTTAACCCGCCACGGCGCTGTTTTAGACACCGTCCTCTGAATCTTACACTTGAACTCAAAAGTACACGAATCACATTCCTTATTTCTGGACAGTCCAGAAATCAAACTTCCAAGTATATATCAATCCACCACCATCAGATTGGAAGACATTCCAGTAGTCCATGAGTTCCCTGATGTGTTCCCAGATTATTTACCGGGGATGCCGCCCGAGAAAGAAGTGGAGTTCAAGATTGAACATGTACCGGGAACCATGCTAATATCCCGAAGGCCGTACAAGATGGCGCCCAAGGAATTGGCTGAACTGAAAACTCAGCTAACGGACTTGCTGGAGAAGGGTTTTATTAGGCCGAGCTCCTCGTCATGGGGCTGTTTGGCATTATTCGTGAAAAAGAAAGACAAGACGTTGCGGCTTTGCGTGGACTATCGTCCACTAAACGCCGTAACCATCAAGAACAAGTACCCATTGCCACGGACCGACATGTTGTTTGATCAGTTGGTCGAAGCAAAGATCTTTTCCAAGATGGACTTAAGATCCGGGTACCACCAGATTAAAATACGGGCTGAGGATATTCCGAAGACAGCTTTCTCGACGAGGTACGGGATTTATGAGTACCTGGTCATGTCCTTCGTCCGCACCAACGCTCCAGCTCACTTCATGTATTTGATGAACTCGGTATTCATGCCGGAGCTAGACAAGTTTGTTGTGGTCTTCATCGACGACATATTGGTGTATTCCAAGTCGGAGGAAGAACACAAGAAGCATCTGCGTATAGTCTTGCGACGGCTGTGGGATCATAAGCTATACGCGAAATTCAGCAAGTGCGAATTCTGGATATTGCAAGTGCCTTTTCTCGGGCATATCATCTCAGCGGAGGGCATCGCTGTAGACCCAAGTAAGATCACACAAGTGCTGAATTGGAAGTCCCCGAGAACTGTTCATGAGGTACGGAGTTTCCTCGGACTCGCGGGATATTATCGTAGGTTCATTCCGAACTTCTCAAAGATTGCCAAGCCTATGACAGAGCTGTTGAAGAAGGCTACCAAATATGTTTGGAGTCCAGTATGTGAAGCAGCGTTCAAGGCATTAGTAAAGAAGCTAACGTCAGCACCGGTTTTGGCGCAGCCAGACACAACAAAACCTGTGTACTGCGATGCATCCGGCATTGGGCTCGGATGTGTGCTGATGCAAGACCGAAGAGTGGTCGCGTATGGATCACAGCAGCTCAGAAACCATGAGCAGAATTATCCAACTCATGACTTGGAGCTCGCTGCCGTGGTACTTGCACTTAAAATATGGAGGCACTACCTACTCGGTAACCTCGTGCATTTATATACCGACCACAAAAGCCTCAAGTACATATTCACTCAGAAAGAGCTGAACATGAGGCAGCGGAGATGGCTAGAGTTGATAAAGGATTACAAAATAGAGATCCATTATCACCCAGGCAAGTCAAACGTAGTGGCGGATGCGCTGAGTCGCAAGTCACACGTCAACAACCTGACCATCACACCGTTGGAAGAGAGCGAGCCACCATTGCATGTGATTCCACATGGCGCTCTCTACAACTTAGCTTTGATCACCACCATCCGTGAAGAGGTAGCGGCAGCTCAGAAACATGACAAGCGCATGTCGCATTTGTGGAGACGTATAGACAGTGGGGAGCTGAAATGTTTCCGGAAAGACGGAGACGGCATCCTATGGTTCAAGGACCGGGTCGTCGTACCCCATAACTCGGAGTTACGGAAGAAAATCTTTGATGAGGCTCACTTGTCAAAGTTTTCTATTCACCCCGACAGCAACAAAATGTATCAAGAACTCAGAAGCAAGTTTTGGGGACACGAATGAAGCGGGAGATCGCAAAGTACGTGTCCGAGTGTGATACATGTCGAAGGGTGAAGGCAGATCATATGCGGAAACCGGGACTGCTACAACCACTGGGTGTTCCTGCCTGCAAGTGGGAAGATGTGAGCATGGACTTCATCGTCGGTTTACCCACCACTTTTCAGAAGCATGATTCTGTGTGGGTGGTCGTCGACCGGCTCCCCAAAGTTGCCCATTTCATCCCTGTCAACACCAACTACAACGCCAAGAAGTACGCTGAACTGTACATCTCACGGATCCTATGCTTGTACGGCGTACCCCGTACCATCATATCGGATCGCGGCACTTTATTTGTGTCCCGTTTTTGGGAGCAGCTACATGCTGCATTGGGGACGAAGCTGGTCTCTAGTTCAGCATACCACCCGCAGACGGATGGATAAACTGAGCGGGTAAACCAAATTTTAGAAGATATGCTACGACCTTGCGCTATCAACAACGGCAAGAATTGGGATGATCACTTGCCGTTGGCCGAGTTCTCGTACAACAATGGGTACCAAGCCAGCATCAAGATGGCGCTTTAAGAGGCGCTGTACGGGAGAAAATGCCGCACACCACTAAATTGGTGTGAGTCTGGCGAAAGGGTCACCTTCGGGATTGATATTGTCAACAACGCGGAGGAAAAGGTTTGACTGATTCAAGCGAACCTAAAAGCCGCCCAATCCCGACAGAAACAATATGGGGACCGGAGGAGACGCCCATTACAGTTTGAAGTCGGGGATCACGTATACCTACGTGTGTCTCCAATAAAGGGCGTGAACAGATTCAGGGTGAGGGGAAAGTTGGCACCCCGATTCATCGGTCCATTTCAGATTACCGAAAGATGTGGATCACTAGCATACCGGCTGAATTTACCAGAAGCACTCTCCGGTGTTCACGATGTCTTTCACATCTCACGATGTCTTTCACATCTCCCAGCTGAGGAAGTGTCTCAAGCTATCAACTACCATTCAGCTGGAGGGATATAGAAGAACTGAAACCGTATCTCACGTATCGGGAGGAACCGGTTCAGATTATAGATGAAAAGGCCCGAACCACACGCAACCATACATTGTGGTTCTACAAAGTTCTATGGAGTAATCACTCCGTAGACAAAGCGACATGGGAGAGCGAAGGATTTCTTCACGCTAACTACCCTGACTTTTTCACGTCGCACGTACGGTAATTTTCCACCATCCTCTCTCTCATTTTCATCTTATAATCTCGGGACGAGATTTTTTTAAGGGGGGAATGTAAGGGCCTAAGTTTTTGGCACATGTTCAAAGTGTTCATCACCACACACACCCTTCATTTGAAGAAACTTGATGAACACATTTGAAGAGCAAGTAAACACCATCAACATGCTCATTAGAGAATAAACTCACAAAATTGAAAAGTCGCATTTCCCACAAGCATAGGGGCTGGACATATGAAAAAGTCATACACCTTGCTAAGAAGGTCCATGCCAAATTTTACCCAAATCCAAAACCTTTTTTGAGGTCTTTTTGGGTATAACTAGAAAGAGGGTGGTTTGAACTCAAATTCAAATTCAAACTGTTTCCATCCCATGAATTCAAAAGTGGGAGGCATATTCTTGCTCAGCACATTTTTGTGAGCTCATACAGCAATTTTCACTCTATTTGGAGTTGATCTTGACATGAGCTAAGTTTAGCAAATTCAAAACTTTATTTGAATTTCAAACTGCATATGTGCTAAAATTTAGTCAAACAAAACCCAATTTGAATTCTCTCCAATTCAAATGGTCCAGGGGTAGATAATTCAAATGACCAAGTTTAATTGGGTATCTACTGTTTAGAGCAGTGGGGAAAATTTAATTTCAGAGGTTAAACCCCAGGTGGGACCCACATGTCAGCCTCTATAGCAAATTCAACCGACTGAAGATTCAACACTCGGTTTCTCGGGCTTCATCCGAGGGCGCCACCGAGCTGGTCGCCGGGACAGCTCCTGCTCGGGCTGGTCGCGTCGACCGACATCGCCCCTGCCTTCTTATTCCCGAGCCCGAGCCGGCGAGAGAGGCATTTGGCTGTTTCTCTGCTCCCTCGCGCAAGAAACGCAGCTCTCACCGCCGCCCTTTCGGTTGATCGGAAAAGCCCGTGATCACAGCCGCTCCACTTCCCCCAAGCTGCAAAACAGTACGAGAGGATCTCCTTCTCTTTCCCCGTTGCTGGAAATTGGCTGAACTCGGTTGATCTCGCTCCTACCGAGGGTTCTTCTCGGTGACCTAAGTCCGCCGCACTTCGGGCTCCCAAACGGGAGGGTGTTACGCCCAAGCTAAGGCGTCCCCGGACGCGTTAGGGACTGGTGCTGCTCACCCCCAAGCCACAGCTCAAGTGTTTGATCACCGGCAGCGAATTTTTCCCTTTCACTCGGTGCAGACCGACCTTCGGATGCGGATCCGCCAAATTCTCACCCTATAGTTGTTTAAAGACCTTCAAACTGTTCCTACACGATCTAGGATTAGGGGCGCACAAGTTAGCTTCACAACACCTAGCATGAGAACCTTCGTACATGGCGTATTTTGAAGCTTGCCAACGGCGGCTTATGCGGGAGGCATCGGGCGCATGGTGAGAGCCTACTTAGGAACTCTCCCGAGATGCTTCGAGCTCATGTCCGTCTTTCCTAGGGTCCACTGATGCTCTACGGCTTTGTGCTCGATCATTTGGGGTGCTAGGGAGGCCGACCGACACGGCTGATGTTCTTCTGAAGCCGCCGCTCGTCGCCGACTATGTGCCGGTGATTTTCATGACGAGCTGAGCCCAGCATCGTGTTCTCCGGATGGATTTAGGCAGAGGCGGCCAAAATCATAGAGTTTGGTGCACGGCAGAGGCCACCGGCGAGGGGTCGCGGCGGCCGAGCGCGGGAGGCCGGAGGTAGACGAATCCCCCTGGTCCCACGCGTGAGCGGCAGATATTTTAAAACCGGGATTTGCTGTGGCACCGGATCGGGTGCGGCTGCGCACTAAGGATTCCGTAGCCCCGTGTGTCGACCGCTGAGAAGTTGACACGTAACCCCGGTCCCACGTGCAGCGGTTTAAACTTTTTCCCGATTTTAAGATTTAGTTCAAACTTCAAGCCCACATAACTTTGGATAGGAAACTCCAAATCGAGTGAACCAAATTTTGTTGGATTCAGCTCTCTGAGAACTTTCCAGCAAATCAAGTTTCACTTCATGAAAATACTTATTTCTTCAGAATTAATTCTGCAAAGTTCAGACTGGTTAGAATTTTAACTGGGGAACCCTTCAGAGTAAATTTTTGAAATTTTGCTGGGATGTTCACCAAAATATCCCTGAGCTACCATAAAAGTTTCATATCCATTTCAGCTAATTTGATCCACCTAATGGTGTGATTACTAAAACTGTTTGAGATAAAAAGAAAATGTCCAGAAACATTTTCAGAACTTCTCTGAAATTGTTTAGTTCATCTATTTAGCTAGGAACCTTAAAATTAAGTGAAACCAACTCTATTAGAACCCTCTGAAAATCTAGCTTCCAGAAAGTCATGGCTTGCTCCATGAAAATCCCTAGAACACCCTAAGAGCCCTAATTAAGGTCAAGTACATAATTATTTGTGGAAAGCTCAAATGAGCTTTGCTGCAAATGAAACTTGGCCAAGTCTCTGTTTAGGTTGTATCCAAACCACAGTAAAAATTTCAGAGTCATTGGGTCTATCTAGTAAGACTTATAGTCGTCATAAGTTTAAATTCAATTCAAATGCATTTAAATTAATACATATGCATGTTATCTCATGTAGTTGCTAAGGTTGAGGAGGAACCCGAAGTCTTAGACTTGTCACTCCGGAAGAGCAGCTAGCCTACAACCAAGAGCAGCAAGGCAAGCCCCGGTTTGAATTAAGCTTTTTATAAATGTTTATTGTTTTGAGAACTTACTTGAGTACCACTTACTTCTTGCATTAGGGTCTTGTTTGAAACCCAAATGCATAGCCAAGAAAACCATGGGTTGGGATTAGGATTGACAACCCGGTTAGCTACTGCAATGCTAAGATAGTGTAGGACTCGGTACAAGTCGAGTAGTTGGAACTACTCGCGAGGATAGGCTAGAGGCACTCGACTCGGGTAGGATAGCAAATTAAACACATGGCAAGAAAAATGAGACCGAGCGGAGAGTAAGGGCAGCAGGACGTTGGGGCCTGGGTGATATATCTCCGCTTGTGTTGATTGAGGACCGAGCCGTGTGTGGGCCTGTTGAACAAACTAGAACAGTACCGAAGACCTACTGGCTATATGGGAACCGGGAAACCGATGTAACTCGGGTAGCTGGGTGTTGAGGCATAGCTGGTAGTTCAGAGGGTAGGTTGAGAGCTCGATGTGTAAATCGGCTGGCGGCACTGTGGATGCGCACACAGAGACCTCTTGCTCAGGACGATTGGACCGGTTCAAAATTTGGCTGACGGGTGAAAGGTGGTTGCGTACAACGTCCGTGATGGTTTCTGTAGGCAACATCGAGTACGGGAGTACGTGACGGGTTATTCGGGTAACCCTGCAGGTGTAAATCGATTATAATCGTCGTCCCTCACGGTCAGTGAGTACCACTTGTTCGCTGTACCGTGACGTAGAAAGAACAGGCTAGATACATGTTAAAAGTTTGCTGATTTGAAAGTTATACTTTGCTTGTTAATGTCTTGTTGTAGCCTAGAGCTAATTAAAGTTCTTTTCAACTTTGGGCAAAGTACATGAGAGAAATGCGTTTCTTGTTTGATTGCGGCTCTCTCGTGTGCCTTGGCGTAAGTTTCTCCACAACCTGCTGCTAAAACTTGAAAGTAAGGTTCAAATAATTAGGCGAGTCCTTTGCAAATTATTTACCTCATGCACCCTGTACCCATCATGTAGAAGTTCCATGTATAGGAGAGACGGGTCAGTCTTGCTGAGCCATCGTGCTCACTGCTTGTGTTTGAAGCTTTTGCAGGGGTCTATGAGGAAGGGACTCTCCAGGAGGAGACGGAACCCCCGTAGGGGAACCCCGTCGAGTGGGAGTCGTGCACGCCGCCGTGTTAGTGTGTGTGCGTGCTAGCGGGGACACGTTCATAGGGATGAACGTGAACTCGATCCATAGTCTACGCCCGTGAGTGTGGATTGGACCATTTTGTTGTAAAAATGTTCATAAACTGGTTTATGTAATAAAACTTTGCTTCCGCTTTGTATCTTTGACGTGCGTTATCCGGTGTTGTGCAACGCAGCACCCCTCAGCATGATCCTGGCTCGACAAGGCCGATGGGGTCGTGTCACTTGTCCTTTCCTCCGGTCTTCTTCTTCTTGCTGCTACGCGGAGCAGCAGCTTCTCCGGCACTCCCTGCCACGGAGGCAGGTCGCGAGTGCTAGTCTCGGCATTTCGCCGCCCTGGCATATTTGTCGGACAGGCTGAAGAGCTCGGAGCCATCTTACACGTCGTGTGTGGCTAACTTCTCAAGCATCTTCTTGTCGCGGACGCCCTGCCGGAAGGCGACAACGACAGAGGCGTTGGAGATGCGGGGGGTAGTGTTCCTGACCTGGGAGAACCGTTGGATGAAGGATCGCACCGACTCCTTATTGCTCTAACGCACGGCGTGGAGGTCGAGCTCGGTGCCGTGGCGTATGTAGGAACTCCCGAAGTTAGATGTAAATCTCCAGCACAACTCTTCCCAGGATGAGATGGAGCCTTGGGGAAGGTTCAGGAGCCACGACCGGACTGTGTCGGTCAGAGCCACGGGGAAGTAGTTCTCCATAACGGCCTCATCCACTCCTGCAGCTAGGATGGAGGTGGAGTAGATCTGTAGGAACTCGGCGGGGTTGACTGTCCCGTCGTATTTCTCCGGCAAGTGGGGCCGGAACTTGGGTGGTCATACCACCATGCGAAGGTGTGGGGCGAGCGCCATGCAGCCCCCGACTGCTTCTAGAGAGGCAGGGATCTGCGGGGTATGTCCCACTGGCACGGCACTCAGGGAGCCGTATTCTCCTTCAAGGTTGCGACGCCTCTCGTGACATCGCTCGATGGTGACGCGAGCATCTTTGCACGCATGGTGGCGGTTCAGCTCGACCCTGAATCGGCCGTAGCTGTCACACGCATGGCAGCCGTCCCGCGGCCCATAGTCGGCGTGCGCGACTAGCCTAGCGAGGACTCGGCCCGCTGCCTTTTGTAGGCGGGCGTGTTCATGGCGGCGGCGACGAGGTGGTCGACTTCGTGTCGCCATGGCTCTTCCTCCTTGGGGGTAGTGCCCTCGCCCGAAGGGTTGTGGAGAAGTGTGCGTGCTGCTGCTAGCACGCTCTCCGGGCTTGGACGTGGTGGCACTGTCACCACTGTTGGGCTAGTGGGCCGCTGTGAAGTAGCGGTCGCTGGCGCCGTGGGCGCTGAGGGGCCACCGACCGTCCGGTCACCGGCCTGGCCAGACTTGGGAGCCGTGGGCGCCGCAGGCAATGCCGACCGTCTAGTCACCGGCCCGGCCAGACCTACCCGCCTTGGAGCGGGAGGTGGCCTCATCGCCTCCCAGTTGGAGACGGCGGTGAGTAGGGCGAGAAGTCTCGCCGAGAGAGGTGATGTTCACCATCACTACAGGAATATAAAAAATTTACGACAGCCGAAAACCGTCGTTAATAAAGGGTAAACCATCGTGAATAAGTTATTCACGACGGGGTAGCCTTATTCATGACCGTTTTTGACCGTCACCGATAATTAGTTAATAATAAGGTTGTTAATGATGTCTCCCATCGTAAATAAGCTTATTCGTGACGGCTAAATAGTCCCGTCTCGAATAAGCCCCCGGCTGCCATGTGGCGCGAGGGATTTATTCACGATGACCCTGTCATAAGTAAGCTTGGTACTATTTACGACGGGCAGGCCCTCTTAAATAATTATGGCTTATATACGACGGCCATGTCCAGAAAACTGTCGTAAATAACTTTAGTATTTTTTAAATAAGAAAATTCTAACCTGACTTCGAGGCCAACCCTAGCTCGATGGCTAGCTCACACAGAAAATATTATAAACATGACACAAAACTGTCATAAAAGGCCAACCCTGGCTTGATGGCCAGCTCACATAGGAAGTGACAACATTATAAACATGACAACATTATAAACATGACCACCCTATGAACTACCACGCCCGCTACCTCCAAAACTCAGGAAGTTGTCCTTGATCCTTCGTCCTCCCGGTAGCTGCGGCGATGGCGTGTGAGTCTCGTTCGCAGAGCACTGTTATGTATAAGCATCGTTAGATAAGTCATAAGTTTAAAAATGCAAGTTTGCCTAAGTTATGAGTTTAAAAATGCAAGTTTGCCTAAGTTATGAGTTACAAGTATCACAGAGAAAGTTTGAATAAATTTGTACCTCTGCTTCGGTAAACGGAGCCTGTGGCTCCTGTGGGGGCTGCCACTGTGGGAAGATGGCCGACTTCCCTGCCGCCATAGCCTATGAACACAAAACATTATCACATAACCATCATTGATATGTTGGAAATATTAAGTAAAATGACCAGTACATACCTGCATTGCTGCTGGCATCTGTTGCATGAACAAGGCTTGATACTCGTCCCGAGCCCTCTTATCCGTGGCTTGACGCTCCCCTTTCTAGCCGGGGCTCCTCCTGTGTCCTGCGGAGCTCCTCCCAGACACTCTGGAGCTCCAGGGAGCTAGCCTGCCTCGCTCCGGTCTGTCGCGATGAAGAGCAACTCGAGGAAGGTCGTGCCTCCCTCGAGTCGACAACTCCATCGAAGATGGCGAACCTACAAAAAAAGAAAGATTATTAAACTTTCATATCTCAAATTCATTGATACTAAAAAAATTAGAGAACTCACCGTCTGTGAGGTTTACCGCCTCTTTGCATACGCGACTTCTGGAATAATTGAGCGCTCTGCCAATCGAAACCTTCATCATGAAGTCGCTCCACCTCCTGCCCATACCTTACCTACAAGTATGAAAAGATAATATCATAAAAACTATTTTAGAAAACTCAATACAAATACAAAACAACTCACAACGCTTCTGACGCCGCCTGAGAACACAGTTGGTCAGGCTGTGACGGGTCACTTCCCCTGTGACCCCTCTTCCAAACCTGAATCGGAGTCGGCTCCTGACCGGACGTAAGTAGCTGTCCGCACCAAACGTGTGCTTCCCATCCGTCCCTCTGCTCTGTCGGCAGGTCCTAGAGAGTTCCTAGCACCCTTGACTCGCCCACAGAGCACACAGGGCACGGTAGTCCTCCGGGCGGAAGTCTAACCAGCCTACACCGACCTGCATACATTTATTATTAAGTTATAGAACCTTTAACCTATTGTGTTTCTTCCACATTTAAAAAATATTTTACAATTTACCTCTAGGTACTGCTCCACCATCAAATACCTGGGAGCCACGTTCTTGAATGCCCCCATGTCACCCTCTTCCGGATGCAGTTTCATGTATGCTCTCGTCCCTTGAATTCTTGCGTTCGATAGCGATTGCGCAACGAGCTTTATAGCGTTCTTATGGAACACAGCTCTGGCGTAATCCACCTTGCCCTCGTCCTCCAAACGGTACCGTGTCTGGAAAAACATATTTATATGCATCATTGGTATTAACCATATTATAGACTTATATTACGAAAATATATATTTCATGCTTACCATGAAGTCAGACCACACAGCCTCCTGGTGGTTGCCGTGAGCAACGTGCTTGGCGGTGGCGTAATCGTCCCACGATGTGGCGGGGACACCGTTCACTACACCGGGGTAGTGCAAACGGATAAGTCGCCCAAGGACACTGTTCACCTGCTTGTGGCCTCCTCGATCCGTGAACGAGTCATCGCACCAAGACCTGATAAAGAATGATAAATCAATACATCTATAACACTAAGATAATCTAAATTAAAGAGTTAGAGATTTACTTACATATCGCCAATCGGACGAATAAAGATCTGGTCATCTGGGTTTGCAGGAGCTGGAGGAGGAGCCACATAGTGATTCCTCCTAGTCCGACGCCTCTGAGGTGGCTTGACGTCAGGTGACCCGGAGGAGTGGTTGCCGGAAGAGTCCAGAAGCGGATCCACAGGCGGGTCCACAGGATGGCTACCGGACCCCAAAGGGTGGTCATCAGCCTATGCTGGCTGCAGAGGGCCTCTCGTCTCTGAGTCCTCAGACCTTGAATCCTCCGGATAATTTAAAAGAATAGTAATATAGATGAATGAAGTAATTGTTAACATTATAAGATTCACGAAATGATATTTACCTCGACTGACCGCTGTAAGGCGACTGCTACGCCTCTCAGCTCCAGTAGCTGACTCAACAAAGTTGCCTGTCTAGCAGAAAGCCCACTAGACATACTGCCCTGAAAGACGTCAGCTGCCCTACGTAGGAAACCTCTAGCTACACTCCTCGCATATCCCTTTCCTATACCACTACTCGACAACATCCTATTGAAAAGAAAAAATGTTGGTAATGAACGTAAGGTAAAATATATAATATGAAAGAAAACATAAAAGAAACGTTACTTGAAATCTGTTTCAAAATTCATCAGTATCACGACCATGAACTCTACTCCTTAATCCGGACCACCGATCTTTTGTCATGGTTGTTTTTTGTTTTCGTTTCGCATTTCACGAGTCTGTAAATCTTGAGCATCTATAACTAACTCATCGAGGCCTACACCAGGTTCAATGACAAAACAGTCTGGAAACTCTTGTTCTTGGTAAACCTCATCAATCTCAACGTTCAATGACAACAAACTATCTCGGTACCCAGCATCATCTGGTGTATATAACTGCTCAAGAGGATTCACCTTGTGTACAATCCACCAAGCATGTAGTTTTTTGCATGGATAATGTAAATAATACACCTGCTGGACTTTATATGCAAGGACAAAGGTGTCGTGGCCTCGTAGCCTTTCGTTGTGTTTGACTTCTATCATGCCAAATTGGTTATGTCAAGTTCCATTATTGTTGTCAAACCATTCGCAGTCAAAGAAGACTACTTTAAGCTCCTTATTCCCAGCAAAACTGAACTCAAAGATTTTTTTATGATCCCATAATAATTAGTTTCCCGTCCTTCGGCTTCAACAACCGTAGTAACAACACCGGTATTACAAGTTACTGCGAGAGGACGGAGAGCTTCAAATTTAGTTGAGCGGAATCGGAAACCATTGATGTCGTAACATGGTACCTTCTAACTTTAATGGATCCGTAGGACAACTGATGCAAGTCCTCATGGACATCGGCATCTTTTTTGCACTGCCCAAAATATGGACATTAGAAGACTATATCGTGCAATACTCGTAAGTCATATGAGAATAAAGACAAGAAAATATTACATGATCTCTAAACCAAGATTGGAAGTTAGGCCCTCCATTTAGCCCATAATGTCGCATCGTTTCTACTTGTTTGCTCGTAGGTTGATGCTTAAATTTTCAATTTTGGCGATCAAACTCACTGTATATATAATGAAAAATAATAATTAGAATATATGTAAAACTAGTACCAATTAGTATAGATGGTGAGCAAACACTTACTCAAAATATTTGTCCATCCCGTCCATATTAGCATACATATAGAGCAAAGCAGCCATCTTTTCTTATGTTGTGGCGTCGTAGCTCATGCTACTACCAACGGTGATGCCTCTCGTTTGAAAAATGGAGAGGTCGCTAAGAGGGGGTGCTTCATCGACATTGTAACGTAACGTAGGAGCATTAATATTGTGTTCATCTACAAAGTAAACACTTGAGAAGTAGCTTATCTCCAGAAATGTAAATGCTTCGACGATGCATCCTTCAACCCTTGCTCTATAGCGAACCACTGGTTTAAGACACTTGAGTGCTCTTTCAATGTGGTACATCCACCAATATTGGACAGGGCCACCCACTTTAGCTTCATATGGAAGATGGATTAGGAGGTGTTGCATTGGGTTGAAGAACCCTAGAGGGAAAACTTTTTCCATCTTACATACGAAAACTGGTATCTCCTTTTCCAACTTCTCCATCATCTCCTTTGTGACTTCTTTAGCACAAATCTGTCTACAAAAATAGCTCAGCTCAGCTAACACCTTCCACACTGCATCGTCAAGGTAGCTCCGAAACATAACTGGCAAAAGTCTTCCCGTATTATGTGATAATCATGACTTTTCAACCTAGTGAGCTTTCCCGTCTTCGCATTCACAGCTCGTCTCAGGCTAGCAGCATAACATCTCGGAATTTCAAATTTTTCAACCACCGTAAGACTTCATTCTTTTCTATAGGTCTAAGACAGAAAGTAGCGCGTGGTTTGCCATCGGTTTTAGAGAGCTCAAGACTTGGGCGGTTACAAACCTCTGCCAAATATTTTCGAGTCTTAATATTGTCTTTTGTTTTTCCCATCACATCCAAGCATGTGCTTATGATTCATTCGCTCATATTACGCTACTGGTGCATGACATCAATGTTGTGTATTAGAATTATGGACTTCATATACGGTAGTTCCCATAATACACATACATGAGTTCAATTGTGGTCCTCTCCGTAACCAACAAAATATCCAGAACGATTTTCATCTGGCACTAGCTTGTCCAATATGGCACATATCTCTAACCCGTTCAAACGTTGTGGTGGTCCTTTTGTGGCAACAGTGTTCTTTCTGAAGGAATTCCTCTGATGTCTGAACACGTGATTCGGAGGTAGCCAACGTCAATGACAACCGAAGTAACATTCTTGCCACGATGACTAAGACGAAAACATTCCGTGTCTGCAGCACATATTGCACATGTCAAACGACCATGAGTACTCCAGCCGAAAATATGTCGTATGCTGGGAAATCATGAACAGATCACAAGTATACAGCTCGAATGATGAATTTCTATTTTTGTAACAATTGTGCGCTTCGATTCCTGTCCATAACAATTTCAAGTCTTCAATCAACGACTTCAACATCACGTTGAGTCGTGAACCGGGATGATTTGGTCTAGAAACGATGAGGCAAAGGAACATGAATTCATACTTCATACAGAGAGATGGTGGTAAGTTGTACGGAATAACGAACACGGGCCAATATGAATATGGTGTGGCATTTGTACTGAACGTTGAGAAGCCATCTGTCGCTAACCAGATGCGAATATTTCTTGCATTATTCGCAAAATTTGGATCGAAGCGGTGCAACGCCTTCCATGCCTCACCGTGTGACGGGTGCACCATGACTCCGAGGTTCTCACGTACACCTTCTTTGTGCCATCTCATATGTCTGACAATTCTTTTCGAGAGAAACAAGCGCTTCAACCGAGGTGTGACAGAAAAGTTACGAAGCTGCTTATGTGCAACTTCAGTCTGTACATGCTCTCCTTCGTCACTATCAACCTCGACCCTCAATAAACCTCGATTTGACACATTGTAAGCACTTCTTCTCGTTGGCGTGCTCTTTCCAAAGAAGCATACATTTGTCTGGGCAGGCATTAATCTTCTCATATTTCATACCAAGACCAGAAATCAATTTCTTGAACTGGTACATATCTTTCGGCACTTTATGCGGTAGAGAAAGGATATCACTGATCAATTTGATGAGATCGTTGTAACAATTATTCGAGAAGAAATACTTAGACTTTATTGCCATAAGTCTGGTCATGAAATTAAGAAGAGTCACTTTTTGTGTTCATGCAGCGGCTCTTTGGAAGTTTTGAGAAGTTTAAAGAACATTTCAACCTCCGTAGTAGGAGCATCCTCGTTCAACTCAAGATCTATGGCTTCAAGCATCTCGTCCATCCTATCGACTCCCGTGCTATCATCCACCAGTTCATCTTTTACAGCTTCAGAATGTATGTCGCCGTAAAAGTACCATATCTATACTTTTGCATGGAACCATTTCGACACAAGTGAAACGTCAATGTCACCTTGTCAAAAAATTTTGCATTCTGGCATTTGGTACATGGACACCACACCCTACTGTTGTTGGACAACAAAAAAGCTCGTTGTATAAAAGCATCTGTCTTGGTGAACAACTCTGAGTGATGCCTATTCTTTTTCGAACCAGAATACATCCAAGTCCGGTCTTCAGCCATGTCTGAGGTTATACCTTCGAAATGGACAAATCATTATTAGTACATTTTTATGTCTTGTCATGGCCCCTACAACTAGGAAGATAGGTTCTAAACCCACCCAAGAGTGACCGAGGTAACATGCTTATGATGAGACACGAAGTTCGAATTGGGACGAAATTTCGGCAGCATAACCCCGTTGTTCTCCAACTGTACGTCCAAAAATGGTGCAGCAGAGAACACTAGGGTTACGCTGCCAAAATCAAGTCTAGATCTAGACCCCGTACCTAACTCGTCAAAAGCACATTCTCGATCACTCTTAGGCTGTCCAAAAACAGACAATTCTAAACCTGCACGCCTCACATTCCTATCGCATGTGAGACGTGCAGATTTGAAACGGGTAACTAATTTCTATAGGTTATGTTACTCATTTTCATTTTTTATTCTTTTACGTGAGAGGAAAGAACGAGAACGAGGGGATAAGATTGTGAGAGTTGAAAGTTCAAATGGCCTATGCCGGGTCGGGCCGTGCCATGCCGAGTCGGGCCGTGCAGGGTCAGGGCGTGTCGGGTTGGGCCGTGTCGTGCCATGACGGGTCGGGTCGTGCCGGGTCGTCAGGCCATGCCGTGCCAGGGATTGGGCCGTGTGCCGGGTTGGGCCATGTCGTGTCGGGTCGGGCCGTGCTAGGTTGGGCCGTTACCGGGACGTGAGGTCGTGCCGTGCCGGGTCAGCCTGAAACCCGTTAATATGCGTATAATGATTAAACACTCATAATTAATTAACTAATTGAACATTTCATAACTAAAAAACAATTAAATATTTCAAACTTATTAACTTATGAAACTAATTGAACAATAAAAAACTAATTAAACAGTTGTAATCTAAGTAAACAATTACAATCTAATTAATTTACAATCTAATAAAACAATTACAATCTAAGTAAGCAATTACAAACTAATTAAACAATCTTATCTAACTAAACAAACTAATTACAATCTAATTAAACAATTACAAACTAGACTAATCTATTTAATTTAAACTAATTACAAATAAAACTAAATAACTAATTAAACTAAATAACTAATTAAACTAAATAACTAATTACAAACAAATCTTAATGGGCCGGGGTCGGGCGGCGCCAGGTCGGGGCGGCGGTGGAGGGCCGGCCGGGGCGACCGGGGCGGCGGCAGCGTGCGGGGGCGGCGGCGGCTGCGGCGTGCGGGGAGGCTGGGGTGGGTGGCAGCGGCGGAACCGTTTGGGGTCGGCGCGAGCGTGAATTTCCATGCTGACACCTGCCCGGGCGGGTATAAACTGCTTATTTATGACGGCCAGGGTCTGGCCTTCGTAAATAAGTCTTCAATTACAACGGGAACAGACCCTGTCGTTAATAATCTCCTTATTCACGACGGCGAGGGCCTGCCGTCGTGAATAAGGAGATTATTAACGATGACCAAAATACACCATTGTGAGTATTTTTATTAACGACGGCGCCATCGTTAATAAATTTGGTCGTTGTTAATTTGGTGCATGGTCGCCTAGAGAGCATGAAAATCCCCCTACCTAGCGTACCAAATGTCGGAGTGTTTGCTTCGACACTCCCCACAGTCCGCTACTAGAGCAGCCCGTGGAGGTTCTTTGATTGGAGGGGCTTGACGTCCCTAGAGCGATCCAACTCGAGAAAGCGGGTGAACACTGAGATTTATGTGGTTCAGGCCGCCGAGCATAATACACTACGTCCACCGAAGTGTTTGTTGTATTGTTGGTGTGTGTGTTGATAGGGTTGCTAAGGCGTGGGAACCAACCCTTTGTCGGGTGGACACCCCGGTCCTTTCATAGTCCAAGGACGGAGTGGTTACAATGTGGCTTGGGGCCCGACAGGTGGTCCCATTGCTGTCCAAACCCTATACACGATCTAGGGTTTTTACAACTCTAAGTATAGTAGTCGGTGGGGAAGTTAAGTCCCGTCGTCTAACACGTTGAGCGTATCTGTCCGTATGGTAGGTGATAATGAAGACGTCGTCTTGTTGTCGCATCTTCTCGCTCTGCTAGGACAGCTTTGTGCCGTTGGGCAGAACTGTACCGCTGTGTCTTGTCACTGTAATAGTGAACGGGTGGAGGACGGAGGCGTGCACCGTGCACCATGCTTCTGGGAAAGGCGCGAGCCTTGAATGCACAACCTGACAGCGCACTTCCTTCTTGACTTCGTCGACTTACGTCCCATGATGGATCGTGGGACACGTGGCGGCTCCGGAGCCCTCCTTAGCGGGGAGGAGGCTCAGAGCCCGGGCACACGTGGCAACTTCGGACCTCACCTCATCGGGGAGGCTCGAACAGGAGCCAAGACCTCGTGTCAGCTCCGGAGCCCTACTTAGACTGCTCACACTCTATATCGAACCTCTAAAAGAATATTTATATCCTTTTATAGTCACGTCTAAAAGATCCCTACCTTTACAGTTCAATTCTCTACACTCGTTCACCTCTAAATCAGACCTCTATATCAACTATTTTATATTAGATATCAGAACTAACTCATATTTGTATTAGTTTATATAACTAAATTATACTAATAATATTATATTTACAACTTATTAAAAATCACCAACTTTTTTGTTTTATTCTTTTTCTTCTTATTTTTTCCTCTTTTCACATTTCCTCTCTTTCTTTTTTCTTTTTCCCTTTCCTTTTTTACTTTCGTCTTTTTCTCCCTTTATCCTTCTCTTCTTTCTTTCTCCTTTTTTTCTTTCCTTTCTTCCTCCTCTCTTTCTCCCTCTCTTTCTTCTCCGCAGCGCTACAAGGGCCCTGTTAATTTCTAGATGAATTGCTGACACCTGGGAAATAGCGAGCGGCAAAAGAGGTCTGGTGCGGGTGGCCGCTTCCGGCGCGGCCGCTATAATTGCAGAGCAGGTGTGGGTAGCGGACGCCAGCGCGGACAACCTTAGCAGGGAGGAGGCTCAGAGCCCACCGACATGTGGCAGCTCCGGACCTCACCTCAGCGAGGAGGCTCTGACCGGAGCCAAGGGCTTGTGTCGGCTCCGGAGCCCTTTTCAGCAGGGAGGAGGTTCAGAGCCCACCGACACGTGGCAGCTTCGGACCTCACCTCAGCGGGGAGGCTCGGACCGGAGCCAAGGGCATGTGTAGGCTCTAGAGCCCTCCTCAGTAGGGAGGAGGTTGAGAGCCCACGACATGTGGCAGCTTCGGACTTCACCTCAGCGCGGAGGCTCGGACCGGAGCCGGGCACATGTCGGCTTCGGAGCCCTCCTCAGTAGGGAAGACGTTGAGAGCCCACCGACACATGGCAGCCTCGGACCTCACCTCAGTGGGGAAGCTCAGACCGGAGCCAAGGGCACGTGTAGGCTCCGGAGCCCAAGCGCACGTGGCAGCCCTAGGACTGACCTCGGGGTCGAGGACACGTGGCTACGCTAGAACCCGCCTGAGCAGGGAGGCGAGGCCTGGGCTGTCTTTGCCCCTCCACGTGGGGGTACCCAGTCTGCAAGTTACCTACATCACTTATCCGAATCTCTCTGACATGTCTGAAGTGAATCGACCTAAGAACTCTTTTTCTACACTCTGTTGTTTGGATTGGGATTGTGATTTGCCTTTTCTTTGCTACGTGTTGTGTCCCTCTTAATAGTGCAACATTCCTATACAGGTTTTTGAGGCGTCGCCTAGTCGCCGCCTAGGCGTCTAGGCGCTCCGGCCTGGACGCCATGGCCGGTCGACTCTCCTGGCCGACCGGCCGGCAGCCGCCGCCGCCGTGATAAGTTCTCGGCTGTCACCGTAGATGTTGCGCCAGTCGCTGCCGCCGCCGCTGATAGACCCTCGCAGCGCCACCGCCGTCGCGAGCCCCTCATCACGCCGCCGCCGTCGTGAGCCCCTCGTCGCGCCGCCGCCATCGCGAGCCCCTCGCCGCGCCGCTGCCGCCACCAGTGGGGAGGAAAGTGGGGGTGTGGGAATAAAATGGCTAGGGTTCGGGCTGGGATGGGTTTTTATAAGTCGTGACTTGAAAGGAGCACCGTTGGATGGGATCCGACAGTTCACAATCGGCCCAGCGTTGGACACCCGCCACCCTCGACACCACCGCATTTCGCTACACCCGCCGCCGCCTCTGCCTCCGCCCGCCACCGCCTCTCTGGCGCCCCCGCCGACCTTGCCTCCGCCTACCACCACCACCTCCGCCCGCAGCTGCCGCTCGCCGCCGCCGCCTCCCTCCTCGACCCGCCGCCGCCTCCCCTCCTCGCCTGGCGCTCGCCTACGCGGTCGCCTAGGCGTCCCGGCGGTCGGCGGGCGCCTAGGCGTCCAGGCGTGGATTCACAACCCTGTTCCTATACTCAAGAAAACAAAAACCTTCATTCTTTTGTATAGCTTCATGTCTTTTATCCATTTTTTCTTTTGAAAAAGCCCTCAATCTCTTTTTACCGTCCATCTTTTCTACACACATGCTCTTTCCAACTCATTAACATTTTAATTATTCGTCATCAATCCTCCAAAACCCACGCGGGGGCCTAGATGTGCACTCAAAGTCAAAATACCTCGGTCTGCTGAGAGACAACAGGTCCACCTGACAGCTCTGAGGGCATGTGTCTCAACAAATGAGATCGTCTGCTCCCTCTCCCTCCAGAGCTACTACCCTGAAAAATGGTGTCCGTCACGTCCCGCGTGCGAGCCATCATGCTCGCACTGCTAAGAAACCTCTTCACGGTCCTCTTCATCCCCTTACCCTTGTCCGACAACATCCTATTTCAATGATGCTTTGGTAAGTATAATTGTTATAAAATATACAATATGAAACAATAAAGAAACAAAACGTTACGCGTATTCATTTTTAAAAGTCATCAGAATCTCGCTCATTTACTCTACTCCTTAAACCAGACCATCAAACTGTTTTAGTGATTAGTTTTCATTTGCGCTTCTCGCGAGTTTGTACATCATCGGCATATCCAACTAAGTCATCGAGCTCTTGACCAGGCTCAACGACAAATGAGGCTGGCAGATCTTCTTCTTGGTAAACATTATCAAACTCATTAATGGACGTCAGAGTATCATGGTACCCAACATCGCTTGGGGTATAAACCGTTCACGAGGATTGACCTTGTGTACGACCCACCAAACACTCATCTTCTAGCATGGATAAGTTAGATAATACACTTGCTCAACTTGGTCTACAAGGAGAAAAGAGTTATGCCCTCGCAACCTTTTGTTGTGTTTCACTTCAACCATGCCAAATTGGTTTTCACGGGTTCCATTATGGTTATCAAACCAGTCACAATCAAAGAAAATGACTTTAAGTTCCTTATTACCGGCAAAGTTGAATTCGAGGATTTTGTTAATGATCCCATAGTAATTTTTTCCCGTCCTTCAACATTGATTGCTCTCGTCACAACTCTGGTATTAGTTGTGGCCGCAAGAAGACGAAAAGCTTCAAATTGAGTCGAACGGAATCGGAACCCATTGACGTCGTACCGACCGCAAATTGTCACAAGTCTTGATGGACATCAGCATCTTATACACACTATCCACAATATGAACTTATAAGAATATTTTTTGCATACTCTTATACAATTTAGGATAGGAAAATGACAAGAAAATGTTACTTGATCTCAAAACCTAAGATAGAAAATTAGGCGCTCTATTAATTCCATCTCGTCGTATCGTTTCTACCTGCTTGCTTGTTGGTTGATGTCTAAGTGTCTAATTTTTCTTATGAAACGGGTTGTTCGAAAAACAAGAATATTAGCATTATTGTATAGTAAAGAATGCTATGTAGCATAGATGCAGAATAAATACTTACTCGAAATATTTGTCAATCCCATCTATATTAGCATACATATATAGCAAAGCAGTCTTCCTTTCTTCCGCGGTATAATTGTAGCTCATGGTACTACCAACACGGGTGGCGCTCGTCGTAAAAATGGATAGGTCACTACAAGTAAGATCTTCATCCATATTGTACCACATCGTAGAAGCATTTACATTGTTTTCCTATAGAAAGTAAACATTTGAAAAGTATCCTTCCTTATTAAGAGTAAATGCTTCAGCGATATATCCTTCAACTTTAACCCTATTGCTAACCATTAGTTTAAAATATCTTAGAGTTCTTTCAATGTGATACATCCACCTATATTACATAAAGTCGTCCACTTTAGCTTTATACGACAGATAGATAAGAAAATGTTACATTGGATTGAAAAACACAAGAGAAAAATATTTTTTATCTTACATAAAAAACTGGTATTTTCTTATCCAACTTGTTCTTCCTTCTCTTCTACGTTATCTCCTTCTATCTTCTCTTACCAAAGATTTAAAAGGGCCTTGGGGGTCTGCAATGAAGTAGCAGCAACTAGGAGAGGCTAGAGCCCCACCAAGCTACACCATTGAATCTGCCCCGGTTTCCCCGGTTTCGTGTGAGAGATAACAGACGAGCCAGAAGCGTAATGATGCGTGCCGCGTGCGGGGTCCTCCCGGTGATTGCGTTCGCGTTGCTCTTGGCAACAACGTTAACGGCATGTTCCCCGGCGGAGGCGTGTTCACCCTCGTCGCCCCGGCGCTCGGCGTCACCTCAGTTCATCATGCTGCAGGGGCAGCCAGCGTATGCGGTGGCGGCGAGCAGCCATCACCCGTTGTAAGGGCTACGGGCCAAGAACAAATCTCGCCGGCAGGCACACCAAACAAGCCAATCGAACTGGTATAGGTCTGATGGCAGCAGTAAAGTACTACTATCGCAATGGCTGGCTGCTGCACCAAACAGTACTATGCACGGTGCATCTACTAATGGCTGGTCGCACTAGTGCTCAAGTACATGCACCGTGCATAATGCTTTTGGGTTTCCCATTTTCATAAATCACAAGCGCGCACGCATCTACATCGACAGTGGATGGAGGCCACACTGATTCAGTTGCGAAACACAGAAAACTATCACCAGGAAGCAGCCCAAGGGAATAGGATGTATCAAGATAATGATTTGAAGCCACTTTCAAAATTTCAGGTCTAATTTTGTTCACATCCTTTAGTACAGCTGGGTGATTGCCTATCCAAGATGTCTGCCCTCTAGGAATGCATACTCCAAACCAAAAACATGTATCTACAGATTGTACAAACACACAGCAGGCATCACAAAATGGAACCACCCAAATTTGATCTATAATATTGTAACAGCATTCAACGATGTCAATGAAATAGCACACATATAATAGCATGTACTTCTAGCCGGTTCTCTCCCCTCGTCCAAAAGTTGATAGACCAAAACTGGGCGCAGGATCACAGGATTGTTTGGCACCGACTACATCAGTAGAGATACGCTGCTTCCATACCTGCACAGGGCAAACCTAAGTTGTACAATCTTTTGGATCATAAACCTATGACAATACAAAGGGGGGCGGTGGTGAGGGTCAATCAGACAAAGAGGTTACAACACAATCCTCATACGCTATATTGACTACAGATGGCTCATTACATGAAAACACAACGGACAGCAACTCATTCATGCAGTCATAGTTGACATTAGGAGTCGCCACTGATCCTGGAATTCATGCAGGCTTTTGGTTTTGGCCAACCAGTTGATTCCTTAGCTGAAAAGGAGAGTGTCAGTTTGAAGTCAAACAATAAGTTATTAAGATTACATAACTTAGGTTCCAAGCAAAATATTTTAGTTCACACGTTAGTAGTAGCAACTCCGCCTATGTAGCCGGTCAAAGTCCGGGTAAAGGGGGAGTGTTGTGATAGGCTTGACGAGCCAGCATCAAAACCAGTCATTCCTACGATATGAAACTCAGTGTGGGTTTCATATCTAGCCTATCTAAACGTGTTTTAAACAAAGGCTTTGTTGATGTTGTTGTAGACGTTGGTAGTAGTAAAGTACACATGCAGTATCTTTGTTGAGGGATCATAATAACTTCAATAGACCATGTGTGAGATCGCCCTGGTCATAGCGTGCTGTCCCGCTCACGTCGTGGGTACCAGCCCCGGTGTATGCACAAGTGGAAGCCACCCATTTTTTTAGAAAAAAAAACTTTGATATAAATACCACCAGAGGTCAGTGAACTATATGCACAAGTGGAAGCCACCCATTTTTTTAGAAAAAAAAAACTTTGATATAAATACCACCAGAGGTCAGTGAACTATAGAAGCGATGTAGAGTTATCTGAAAGACTTATCAACCACTAAGCTAACTGCAAAAACTCCATGCAGTTACTTCAACTTTCGAAATATATTAAGAATGAGTGTACCAGATCGAATGGCAAATCTAACCCAACCCAGCCCACAATTACTAAGTTCCAGCGGTCAAACCTGTTGAGAGGTGTACCCAAGGGACCCAAAGATTTACTAAGGCTGATTAAGATCATGTCAAATTAAAACAGGTGGGTACCCTCAGATTTCCTTCTAAAGACTTCAGGCATTCATTGTCCTTGCCATTTACAAATTTTCATACTACAGATCACACTAAATTTCTATCCTAGAACAAAAAATAATAAAACAAAATGTACAACTTCGTAGGATTAGAACTTACCATGTTAACATACTTCAGTTGCTTTAGAACTTCACTGGTCTTCAGTTCCTACACCAAACAATAAAATTTCAGGAAGTGAAAGCATCACTTGAAATACCGATTTATCTGGCCTACAGAACTATGAAGTGTATGAACATAAAATAGACGAGCGAGAGGTTTTGTATATCAATGGATGGTCAGTACTCAGTACCAACAGGATCTCCTGAGCTATTTTTTAGAAAATTATAAGGAATAAGACCAACTACTGATCCAGCTCTAATATTTCATGGCATATCGAAAATATTACTGCATGATAGAAAAATCTCGATCCATTGACTTAAGTTTCAAATCCTCACTACAAGTGGCCTTCTCCATACCCCAGTTTCACTCGATCCCAAATCCCAATTGCAAGAAAATTGACAATATTGAAAACATAAATTGCAGGTATCTACTTAAGCCGAAACTAAAAGGTTGTTACAATGAAAGAAAATGTATAGATTGTTATGATAAATATTAAAACTCCAAAAACAATAAGAAAGTTGTATAGAACCATTGCAATTGTTCAAATGAAATTCTTGATCTATGGCCATATGCTTATTAAGTGGTACAAACATCAGCTCTTAGATGGCATTTGGTTCACCATTCTGAAATGCAATCCCATTAGCCAGGGCAAGGGTTACAATTAAATGTGATTCTTTCAGCTCTCTCATAATATGTTAACCGGTAATCAGGTACCAGCCTATTCCATTCTGGTGGCCCTCCTCCCCAAGCGTCATCGCATCACACTACCCTAAACTTCAGATTGCATCTTCTAGAACTCCTTATATCGTCCAAATTCTCGAGGGACACACTAGGAATGTGGTAGCTGCTACATCATCCTTTTTCTTAAAGTAATAGAGTATTTCCTAACATTTATTGCAGTGCAACTATACAGAATAAAGTAACCAAGTGCATTTTTTCGGAACTGATGGACATCTTTGAAAATTAGTTTGTCATATTATAATTGGGAAGAAGTCTACTTCACTTCTCAAACTATTGCAGGTCGACTACTTTGACCCCAAAATCTTGAAACCATGTATTTGACCCTCTGAAGTATTGAAAACCGTCTCAATAACACCATAGGGTGGTTTTGAAGGTGCTTTTGCTGATGTGACATGCTACATGGACGGCAGGGTTGTGAATCCCCGCCTGGACGCCTAGGCGAGCGCCAAGCGAGGAGGGCCTAGGCAGCGGCGGCGAGCCGAGGAGGGGAGGCGGCGGCGGGTCGAGGAGGGAGGCGGCGAGTGGTAGCTGCGAGCGGAGGTGGCGGCGGTAGGCGGAGGCAAGGTCGGCGGGGGGTGCCAGGGCGGCGGCGGCGGGCGAAGGCAGAGGCGGCGGTGTCTGTTAGTACCTGAAGTATTACTCTCATGGAGAGGATGACACTAAGAGTTGGAAAATTTTTCTGGTTTCATTCCACACACAATTGCATATCCAACCTAGGGGTTGGAGTTACATATTTATAGCTGAGGCAGCCAAGCATATTCCTAGATGCTAGTCTAAGATGCTGTCCTACCAAAGGACTAATATGCTGTCCTAACAAGGACTGAGATGTTGTCCTCTTGGTCTAAGATGCTTTCCTACCAAAGTACTAATATTCTGTCCTAACAAGTACTGAAATGCTGTCCTCTCGGTCAGGACTAAGATGTTGTCCTACCAAATGACTAATCTGTTGTCCTAACAAGGACTGAAATGTTGTCCTAACTAGGGGCCACACAGACCAAGAGTACAAGACTTATTCCTTCATTCTCCCCCTAAGTCTTGTGCGTTGTCTTGTGGGAGAGTTGGACCATCCCGATCCTGGAGCAAAGCTCAAGGAACGTGATCCTCCCAAGGGGTTCGGTGAGCAGGTCTGCAAGCTGGTCCTTGGTGTTGATGTAGCACGCCTTGATGCTCCCTTCCTCCAAGCAGCCTCGGAGAAAGTGGTACCTCACCCGGATGTGCTTGCTCCGTTCATGAAAGACGGGGTTCTTTGCTAGAGCCAGAGCGGACTTGTTGTCCACCCTGAGTTCCACTGCTCCGGTGTCTTTGCCGAGGAGATCACCAAACAGTCGAACTAGCCAGAGTGCCTGAGTCGAAGCGGTAGAGGCCGCTATGTACTCGGTCTCGCAGCTGGACAGGGCCACCACTTGCTGCTTGACCGACTGCCAGCTAACGAGGCACTTGCCGAGGAAGAAGAGAATCCCGCTCGTGCTCTTGCTAGTGTCGATATCGCCGCCATGGTCGCTGTCGCTGTACCCGACAAGGTGTGCCGCCCCTGGGCACCTCGGGTAGTAGAGGTCGTGGTCGAGAGCCCGCAACATAGCGTATGATCCTCTTCACAGTCTGCTGGTGCTCCGTCGTCGGTCGCTGCATGAACCGACTGACGTAGCCGACAGAGAATGCCAAGTCCGGTCGTGTGTGGGCGAGGTAGCGAAGGCTCCCCACGAGACGCCGATACTGTGTGGCATCCACCTCCTCCGTCGTGCTGTTGCGGCTCAGCTTCAGTCTCTCCTCCATGGGAGTGAGAGCAGGGTTGCAATCTGTGAGCCCAGCCAGCTCAACAATGCGCTTGGCGTAGGCAGTCTGTCGAAGCATGATCCCGGAGTCGGCCTGGTGCACCTCGATCCCCAGGTAGGAGAGAGATCCCAGGTCACTCATCTGGAAGGTGGCTTTCATCGCTTCCTTGAATGCTGCAACCTCCGCATCCTTGGTGTCGGTGATCACCAAGTCGTCGACGTAGACACCCACCAGTAGGGTATTTCCTCCATTGCCCCGTCGGTAGATGGCCGCCTCGTGTGGGCTTTGCTCGAAGACCATCCCCTTGAGCGTGGAGTCCAACTTGGCATTCCACGCCCTTGGTGCCTGCCGCAGGCCATAGAGGGCCTTGCGCAGACGCAACACCTTGCCCTCCTTGCCAGGAATCGTAAATCCCGGCGGCTGGTGCATATAGACCTCCTCCTTTAAATCACCGTTAAGAAACGCCGACTTGACATCCATGTGTTGAACCCGCCAGCCTCCCTGAGCAGCCAGCACAAGGAGGAGTCGCACAGATTCCATACGCGCCACGGGCGCGAAGGCATCGTCGAAGTCGATTCCCTCCTGTTGCACGAAACCGCGTGCCACCAAGTGAGCCTTGTGCTTAATGATGGCGCCGGCTTCATCCCTCTTCAGCTTGAACACCCACCTAAGCGTGATCGCGCGGTGACCATGAGGGAGGTCAGCAAGCTCCCAGGTGTGGTTGCTCTCAACTGTGTCCATCTCCGACTGCATCGCGGCACGCCATGCCGCATGTCTCTCAGCCTCCGCGAAAGACCGAGGCTCGCCGTCGTCGCACGCAAGGTGCAACTGCGCCTCCAGATCGCGAGGGATCAGTCCCGGCACCGACTGGTTACCGAGAAGATCCTCCATCGTACGATACCGCAACGGCTCGCCGTCGTGGTACGCATCGATGCGCTCCTCGTCGTGGGAGAGCGGAGTAACGAACTCCACCGGTTTGTGCTGGACACGAGCTGGTGTCGGAGTAGACATACCCGGAGGGATGGCAGTCGATGCCGGAGTGCGTGGGGTCGCTGGTTGTGGTGGTGGAGAGGTCGTCGCAGCCGAGGTCGTGACTGGGGAGCGTGGCGCTGAAGTCGGTGGAGAAGAGCTGCCGACTCCCCCAGTTCCCTTGAAGTGGACGTACTCGACGATGAAGTTGTCGTATGTCGGAGTCGATACGTCGTCTACCGCCTTGTCCCATGCCCATCCCCGCCCTTCATTAAACACTACATCATGTGTCGTGCGCACGCGCTGTGTTCCTGGGTCGAGAATGCGGTAGGCCTTTGAGCCCTCCGCGTAGCCGATGAACACCCCTGGAGTGCTCCTGTCATCGAGCTTGCTGATGTGGCCAACCTCCTTGGCGAACGCTAGGCAGCCGAAGATCCGTAGGTGAGAGATTGTCGGCTTGCGCCCATGCCAAGCCTCGTACGGCATCCTGCCATTGAGAGCCTTGGTGGGCGAGCGGTTGAAAATGTAGACCGCCGTCACCACCGCCTCTCCCCAGAAGATAGCAGGCATTCCCCTCTGCTTGAGTAGGGCCCGAGCCATCCCCACAACTATCTGGTTGCGTCGCTCGACGACGCCGTTCTGCTGCGGGATGTACGACGCGGAGTAGTGGCACTGAACACCCTCATCCGCACAGTACGACGCGAATTCAGCCACCGTGAATTCGCCGCCGTTGTCGGTGCGCAGCACGCGCAGCTTGCGGCCGCACTCCGCCTCCGCAATGGCCTGCGTGCGCCTGATGGCGTTCGCAGCCTCTCCCTTGCTGCCGAGGACCATCACCCACATGTAGCAGGAGAGGTCATCGACAAGCAGTAGGAAGTAACGTCGTCCTCTCGGTGTAACCAGAGTCACCAGGCCACACAAATCCCCGTGCACGAGGTCGAGCCGCTCTTTGGCTCGGAAGCTCGAGTGCTGGGGAAAGGGGAGCTGCCTCTGCTTTGTTACTACGCAGACATCGCAGAACTGCTCCACATGGTCAAGGCACGGCGGGCCCCGTACCATCTCCTTGGCACTGAGCCGCTTCAGGGCCTTGAAGTGAAGGTGCCCAAAGCGCTCATGCCACTGCCACGCCTCGTCATCCCGACGAGTAGCAAGGCAGAGAGGTTGTGCGACCTGCACGTTAAGGACGTAGAGTCGATTGGTGCCTCTGGTTACCTTGGCAAGAAGGCGATGATGGCGATCTCAAATCCTCATGACTCCATCCTTGATATCCACGCGCGAACCGTTCTCATCCAGCTGGCCCAGTCTGATGATAGAGTTCTTCAACGCGGGGATGTAGTAGACTCCGACGAGCAGCCTGTGCTCACCAGACTCGGCGGTGAGGATGACGGAGCCGACGCCCTTGATCTCCACACCAGAGGTGTCCCCAAACTTGATGGAGCCTCGAACATTGGGGTCGAACTCAGTGAAGAACTCCCGTCGACCAGTCATATGATGGGTGACGTCGGTGTCGAGGCACCACCCGTCAGTCTTGTCGTTGCTAGAGCCGTCACCGAGAAAGGCGTGTGCTCTCGGCTCATCGATGTGGAGGAGAGCCGTTGTGGCCGATGCCACTGGAGGTGGCTCGATGCTTGCATGCGCCAGGAGCAGAGCCAGCTCCTCCTCCTCCACCTGTGCGACGTGGGCCTGGCCACGTCGTTGCTGCCGACACTCCCTGGCCCAATGACCAAGCTTGCCGCAGTTGTGGCAGGTGCCGTCTCGTGCTGGCTCCCGGTTGCCGGCGGCGCCGCTTTGGGTGCCTCCGTCACTTTGGGTGCCTCCGTAGGCGCCACCCTCGGCACGTCTCTGCGCCCCAGCTTGGGCACCTCCGCGCCCCTTGCTTGGCTTGCCGCGCTTGCGGCCGCCTTTCGAGGAGTCGGGCTCCCCCTTCTTCCCGTCACCTTGGCAGGCCTCCCACTGCTCCCGAGTGAGATGTAGCTTCCCACCGATGGTGATAGGCCCCGAGAGAGGCTGAGATTCGTCGCTATCGATGACCTTGAGGCGGCTTATCGCCTCTTCGATCGACATCGTGGAGAGGTCTAGCAGAGACTCGATCGAGCGAGCGATCTGCTTGTACTTCTCGGGGACGCACCGAAAGAGCTTCTCGACGGCTTTCTCCTCGTTGTAGGTGTCATCGCCGAACTGCACCATCTTCTGCAGTAGTGTGTTGAGACGGAGAGCAAAGTCATCAACATCCTCACCTGGTTTGAAGGTTAGGTTCTCCCACTCCTTGCGGAGTGCCTGCAGTGTGGTCTTGCGGGTGCGGTCGCTGCCGATGCGTGCCGCAGCGATGGCGTCCCAAGCCTCCTTGGCAGTCCGCTTGTTGGAAAGCGAGAACTGCATCTCGGGTGGTACTGCAGCAATGAGAGCATCCAGCGCCCGTCGATCCTCGTAGTAGTCGACGACGCCGTACCGGACTGCTTCCCACATGTGCCGCACTTGGAGCCGTATCCTCATCACCACGGTCCACTCGACGTAGTTGGTCTTGGTGAGGGTAGGCCACCCACCGCCGGGACCAACGTCACTGACAATGGCTTGGATCCCGTGGTGACCATGGTACCTGTTCAGGGAGGGAGAGTCGCGCCGCCTGTAAATGCCTCGATCTCCGTCGACCCAACCACCCCTTCCGGGAGCATCGCCAGCGCGTCCGCGCCCGTCTGGGCTGCAGCCGTCGCGCTCATGGGGGTGCGCGTCTGCCCATTGTGGCGTGCGTGGTCGTGCTACCTTCCTTGCCAGCCTGAGGTCTTCATTGATGCCGTCGTCGGTAGAATCAGAGCCTCTGTCGCTACCGCTACGCAAAGCCTCAAGCTCTGTTGCAGCCGCTGCTGCTTCTACTTCCGCCTTCGCCGCTGCCAATACCGCCGCCGCCAGCCTCGCCGCCCTCGCTGCAGCCTCTGCCGCTGCTCGCTCGCGTTCTTCTACCGCGGCGAGCTCGACCTCCTGCCGATGCCGCGCGCTCGAAGCGACCGAATGCTGAGACTGTCCTTCGGACATTAGCGCGCTAGTGGGGGAGTGTTGTGTGGGGAAGAGGCTGTCTCAGACAAGCTGTTGCTTGTCTGTGCAGACGAGGAGGAATGAGTTGAAACAACTGGTGTTATTGCTGCTGGCTGAAGACGAAGAGAGGCGTGGGAAGGAGATGAGCAGGAAATGTCTAGGCTACAGGATAGAACGGCTCTGATACCACTTGTTAGTATCTGAAGTATTACTCTCATGGAGAGGATGACACTAAGAGTTAGGAATTTTTTCTGGTTTCATTCCACACACAATGCCATACCCAACCTAGGGGTTGGAGTTACATATTTATAGCTGAGGCAGCCAAGCATATTCCTAGATGCTAGTATAAGATGTTGTCCTACCAAAGGACTAATATGCTGTCCTAACAAGTACTGAGATGCTGTCCTCTTGGTCTAAGATGTTTTCCTACCAAAGTACTAATATTCTATCCTAACAAGGACTGAGATGTTGTCCTCTTGGTCTAAGATGTTGTCCTAATAAGGACTAAGATGCTGTCCTACCAAAGGACTAATTTGTTGTCCTAACAAGGACTGAAATGTTGTCCTAACTAGGGGCCACACAGACCAAGAGTACAAGACTTATTCCTTCAGTGTCGAGGGCGGACCGACGGACGCGGGCAGGAGGCAGCAGGAAAGGCTGGGCCGATTGTGAACCGTCGGATCCCATCCAACGGTGCTCTTTTCAAGTCACGACTTATAAAAAACCATCCCAACCCTAACCCTAGCCATTTTATTCCCACACCCCCACTTTCCTCTCCACTGGTGGCGGCGGCTCAGCGAGGGGCTCGCGGCGGCGGCGACACTGCGAGGGGCTGTCAGCGGCGACGGCGCGACGAGGGGCTCGCGACGGCGGTGGCGCTGCGGGGGTCTGTCAGCGGCGGCGGCAGCGACTGGCACAACGTCTACGGCGACCTTACCAAGGCAGCGGCAGCCACCGTCCGGCCGGCCAGGCGAGTCGACCGGCTATGGCGTCCAGGCCGGAGCGCCTGGACGGCTAGGCGGCGACTATGCGACGCCCGAAAAACGCTGATGGACGAAAATCTGGTAGCGTTTCAACGGTGACATGTAGGCCATGGTTGTCACAGAAAAAGATGAAAACAAATCTACTTGCTCCGGATATGATCATGTGGCGTAGAGGAGGCTCCAAGCCGCCAACCTAAAGTGCCATTATAGACCGTGTGGAGCTCAGGCGACAACGAGGAAGATGAAAGAAGGGAGAGGAAGGCAATGTTTTTGGGCTCCTCGATGGACCCTAGTGTAAAAGAGAAAAGAAAGAAAAAGGAGGGATAGATCTGAAATATGGGAGAGATGTCATGTCGACATCCACGTTATGTGCCACATCATCAAAACAACCCCAAAGGGTTACTTCGATGGTTTCCAATACTTCAGGAGGTTAAATACCTAATTGCGTATGTAGACTTATTCTGACATGTATTGTGACATTTCACAAAACATAAACTGTTGCAAACCTTATCAAATCTATCTAAACCGATATAGAATCCTCTCTTTTTCAACTGAACCGACTAATGTAGGGATTTCTTAGCCTTGGTAGCCAATATGGGGTTCCTTTTAGCTTTATGGTGTATTTACAGGAAACAAATTAACTAAAATTTAAACAAAGTCATAAAAGCATTATGGCATGGCAGTTATAGCAACATGGAGCAAGCCTGCAAGGAGATATACTTTCCAAAGATCATTGATTACATGGTTAATATTAGGTACTCCATACTCCTAGCACCTGTAACTGCCATTAAGCACACGCAAAAGCCAAGACGTTATGGACCAGTTGGCCCAACCCAATCTGGTGGCGGCCACTGTTAGGGTTAGGGCCATTGCCGCCCTTGGTGCACCACAGCCAGGAGGGTGGCCACGTGTGGGGCTGACCACACCTTTCAAAGGTGGCTAGATGGATAGTTTGACTCTTAGGAATAAAAGATTAGATCAGATTGGAAGTTGGTCTGTAATAGGAAAGAGATCATCATATTCAGTTAGGAGTCGATTTAGAGTTTCAGTAGGAGTCAAGTAAACTCCCCCCTATATAATGAGGGGGTGTAATCCAATCTAATCAAGTAATAGAAGGGTTTCCCCTCTACCTCTTTCTTTGTGTTTCTCTCTCTCTCCCGCGGATATCTGACCCGATGAGCCCAGATGGATCCCATTTTTCGCCCGCAGGCGCAAATGCGGATTTATCTCAAATCTGCAGGTAAAATATTAACAGACAGTAAAAGCTTGTACCTGTACCCGCATGCTCGCACCTGACATGTGGGACCCACAACAAAATGAATATGTAAACAACATTTCTAGGGTTTCTTCCTCATTACTCCTCTCTCACACCTGCCACCACCCACCTCTTCCTCTCCCTCTCACACCTGTGTGTGGTATTGCCCACCTCCGATCCCTCCCCTCCTCCCCCTCTCACACGACGGCGTGAACGCCTCCCTCCCCTTCTTCTCACACCAAGGTCTCGATGCAGGTTGTAATGCGCAGATCTGGCGCTCCATAGGTCATGGCGGTGACGACAGGTCGAGGCTCGGTGGTGTAGGGTCCTGTTGGCGACAGGGTGTGGCCTCCATCGACATCATGACCTCAGCAGCGGCGTGGGCCCCCTCACACATGCCCCCCTCCCTCGCGTGTGGGCTCCCAATGCGGTGGTGCAATGCCCCTTGGTGGCGACATGCAGCCTCCCAAGGCAGCGACCGAAGTTGTGAGGTGTGGCAATGTGGCACCAAGGGTGCCATCCTCCATCCTCGATGGATCTAGGGTGGCACACCCCCCCTCCCGCGCGTGAGGGCTCCCAAGACACAGTGGTGTAAGGCGAGGTGCCTCTCAATCGGCCTCGATTCTCAGTGCCGCTCATGACCGAGGACATCTACACCATCAATTGTGTGCCTGCGGGTATCAGGTATCCGAGGATAACAGGTGTGGGTGGTGTTCTCCATCCATGAGGAGTATCAAGCATGAGCACGAGTACGCGAGGACGAATGCACTATACGCAAATATTTTACCCATTGCCATCTCTACGCATCCACGACATCTTTTACATCCTCGAGTCTCGTTCTGTCATCTAACACGGCATCTGCCCGGACATTCTCGTGACCCCAAGTTGTCCGCCCTTTACAGCCATTGCATCAACTTGATGATGCTTCATCCCCTACCCTGTGACTCGCTCATAGTGGCCATTAACAGGATCCACCTTCCCACAATGAGCTCACGCACGTCAGGTTTCCGGAACCTACATTTGAGCCCAACTCATCCTTCATCGACATGAGCATGCCATGGACTTCACTGACGCGCCAATAACACTGATCTGTTCGTGGGAACATTCCCCACCCTTCATCGCTGTTGCAATTCCAGTGTCCTGGACACCTGTTCTTCGTCTGTTCTGTGCACAGCAACCTTTCTTGCTGCTGATCTGAGATGGATCAGTTTGGCAGAAGGGTTCTGAACTTGAACAGGGAAGAGGGGAGAAAGTTCTGTGCAGAGCAGATGATCAGGGAGCCTCTGTTCTGATCTGAGCCAAAAGAACAGAGGGGAAGAGAGGAGTCGCTGCCCTGGGGGAACAGATGAGCCCTGACCTGCTACTGTGCGCACAGGATGCTGCTGTTTTACTTGCGTGGAGTAGATGGAATCTGCTCTGTAGAAGTGTAGATCAAACTGTAGGGGAGTTGTTTGGATGCTGTACAGAACAGGAACCGAAGTAACTCTGGCGCAGGAACAGGGGAAAGAGGCGGCTAGGGTTTCAGGTGGATGTATTATTTATAAATCTGGATTAATTAATTCTGGGGTGTTGGCTTTATTATATAGCCCCCTTTACAAGACTCCTAACTCTATTACAACTCAAAAATATAAAGTCCTGCCTAATTGGTGCTGCTGCACCATGGAGTCCAATATGGACTCTTGGTCCTGGTGGCGCGCGCCAGGGGGAGTCCAGCTCGGTCTCCCCTGTTCCTGGCCGCCCAGGACCCCTGCGGCAGGGTCATCCTACAATCGCACACTTTCCTCACGTGCGGCTTCATCAATGCTCTAGCAGTAAATATTGTAACAAAATAAGTAAAGTGTTACCTGCGGAACAGCACAATCAGCATGGGCTGGATCCCAAAGAAGACAACAAGAACAATCCCAGTCATCTGACTGAACAACATATAAAGGTGCCCTGCAGGAGATCCATGAGACAAAATATCATAACTTCACCTAGCATAAGACTAGACAAAATGACAACATTTTGGCAAAAAATCTATTTCCACATTTTTACTCGAATAAGAAAATAGAAACTTCTGCTGCTAGAGGCTACAAAAAGGAGGAAAGTGCAGCAAATGATGCTTTGTACAGAAAGCAAGTGGCCAAGTGTATAATTCATTTTTGACCTATAGTATAGCTCCACAACCAATATAACCCCAAAAGAAAATACTAGTCAAACTATTAGATGTGCTAAATGGAGTGCCTTCTATAGATTAGATAACATATACATTTTTGGAGTTCAGTTTACTAGCAATATATTAACATATATCTTTAAATGAAAGATATAAGTATGTTAATTTTTATTCCATATCTGGCCATAAATAGACTCAACTAATCAACCCTGGTTTGACCAGCTTTTGCAAAGTACAAAATGGTAAAACTACTAAACACCTTGGGGTATGATGAAAAAGAAGTTTTGCTGCTTCAAACACCCCTCCATAGCTTATGCAAAAATGGGAACAACTAATCACCAGGCATGACTTTGATAAAAAGGAAATAGATTCAAGCGGCAATTCGAAATTAGTATGTGCTCAGAGTAGAATTAGCATATTTTCAAGAATTAGATAAATACTTCCTCTTATATGAATACTTAATGCTAGGGTATTTTGGATAAAGTACATGAAAACATGCTGCTAAGAGAGAACAAGGACCAAATGACCATTTTTTCCAACAATTAACTGATGCACGTTAACTAAATGATTATATTCCCAAAGAAAAGTTAATTAATGCCATGCATTAGTACTACATGCTGCAGAGCAGTCAGCATGAGTATTAAACTAGCCGATCAGGAATGATTGAAGCAAAAAAAAATGAGAGAAACGACGTGGATTGGCAAACTGAGCAGCAAACTGAAGTAGGTAGTGCCAGCGGAGGTTGGGGAGCAATTCAGCGGCACGCCAATGAGAAGAACAAGGAGTACTGAAAGAGGTCAGGGAACAACTAGCAGGACAGATAATTGCCACCAACAAGTATGTGCAGGAATCCCTAAGGGAGAGGCAGGGTGACAATGGCAAAAAGGGATTACGGAGCACTGGTTGCACATGGATCCCCCCAGTGCCAGTGAAAATCTGTTGCAATTGCGGCACTGTTCTTGCTGAAACTATCTCTGATCTTGTTGCCGGTGACGCACAGAGACTGCTGAACACCCCTCCTGGGTGCCTCTGCTTGCTGTCGTCAAGAACAGATCAACACAGTGACAAGACAGGTGATAGCAGAATTGATCTACTATTTTCTACAGCATGTAGAGCCCCTGCAGACTTAGGCTGGAGTCTCCTGGCGTGGACAGATCTTAGGGCTGGCGCAAGCAAGAGAACAGGGAAGAATTTCTGGGCGCGGGAAGTAAGAGAACAAGGTTGACTTGGGAGGAGGCGGTAAAATGAGACTTGAGAGATTGGAATGTATCTAGAGACAGCTTATGATAGGACTGCGTGGAAAGTAGCAATTCATGTGCCAGAATCTTGGTTTTTTTTTACTCTTAATCTCTTATATCTCTTCCTCTCTTTTACTTCATTTAAAAAATAAAAAATTGTTGGGTTTCATGTCTAGCTTACCCCAACGTGCGTGGGACAAAGGTTTTGCTGTTGTTGTTGTTGTTTTGCAAGTACCTGGCTATTTATACCTTTTTACAGATAGTCCTACCTGATTTAAACTCCCTAGAGATAGAATTATACCTCAACTCCTAACTGATCTGTTTTAATCCAAAACAGATCAGCTCCAACTCTATCTAACTACCCAGTTCTATTCTGATCTGAACAGAACCCATACTAACTCAAACTCCCCTACCTGATTTGATCCTCCTCCTCTGGTTGCGCACATGGGCCTCTAGACCAAACCAGTGTGGGCCTGGGCCGGCTGCACCAGTACAGGCACAAGAGGAGATATCAAGTCACAAAAGCTTAGAGTCAGCACCATGCAAATTCAGGTGGGGCGACAGAGGATAGTGAACTCCGCCTGGCAGCACAAGGAGCATCATGGCGCACATATCCTACTAGCATGCAATTGCTCATGGAACATGATGGCAACATGATTGTTCAGTGCGCAGAGCTACAAACTTTTGAGTCATGTTTTTGGGAGAGGTAGGAAGGCACCCAGAAGACAGAACATTGTTTTTTGTTTTTACCCTGGAATGATGTGCCTCAAAGTAAATAGGGCATCTGGTCTTAATATCAGAAGTTCTGTTCAAAATTTCATCTTTAAATGACCACAAGGACTGTCTTTGGAAACTTAAAACAGGATTTATTTACCTTCTCCATTTGCCACATATCTTGTCAGAGTTCCCAAAGTTCACAGTCTCTCGGCACTGTATCCAGTTACCAATTGAAGCTCTATTTTCATTACTTGTTTTCCACCACTACATAAAAAGGAAACTTAGCTTAAGAAACTATGTGGGAATATAACTACATAAATGACACCATCTTACATTCAATTGAGTTAGTTCAACAGGATCAAATTCATAGGGATCGTCAAAATAGCTGTCAGTACTGCAACAACAACAAAGCAGTCAGTACTGCAGGTATAAAAAAATGAAAATATAAAATTAGTAACTAGTGAACAGTGACTGTCTGTCAATGAAATATCAATACAGTTTATTTACGGGATCCAAAAATATCAAAGGGGGGAAATTAGAAAATCTAGCTAGAACGGCATGCATAAACCGTACATGTGGACCTTATCCAATGGACAAGCTACTGGTATATAATCAAATATTGAAGTCTGATAGTCGTATGCTGGCTATCGCTAATATGTCTCCTACATCAGCAATGCTTGTTCGAAATTAGGCCATACTATGACTCCGGCCATTCTGTAGGAACAGCCGCAACATCTGAAAACAGTCGATACAACAATCCTTCATGAATGTACATGCAACAGCAGGTGGTTGCTTGTTGTATTTGCGGCGCTGGTTCATGTCCAGCAGCCCCTCTATTGCTCTGCTTATATAGGGGTACATAAGTAGTTCTACTAGGAACTGACCCACAGCCCGGCTAGGACTTATTATTCCTGCTCTACGCCTCTACTAGGACTCCGACCCTTAACCACCTATGACTCCTACTCTAAACCGACTAGAACTCATAACCTAGCGCAACACAGAATTACTAACAACATTGCTGAAGCCACACTCACCAAATAATGTCTAAATATTTAGCTAATTTTCATATAATAAATTTCATCCCATATTTCAGGTCATATGAACTTATGTTTGAAATGATTTGACTGATCAGTCATGTTAAACCATCCAATACTACTGGCTACTAGTATGATATTGCACATGATTTGCAAAGAAAAAGAGTAGCGGATAAAATTAAGGATTAAAATATCTCATATCGTCTAGAATGGGAAGTGATATTATTCCTTTTGCCAATAGTGCGAGAAATTATCAGGAGGAATAGATAAATTTAACAACTCAGGCATATGAACAAATTTAAAAATAACAGTAATTTGTATCTAATTTATCTATGTATTTAATTCTAGGATAGTGAAAAGCATGTCATTGTGCCAAATAAATATGATATTTTTTAAGAAATAACTTTACTGCGAAAAATGTTATGAACATTATCTTTATGAAATTAGTGCATTTCATATATTAAATTTTATCATAATAAAAAATTATACTGGCCCTAATTAATGCAACATTGGAAATAATGTGACTGCAAAAGTAAACAAACCTAGAAGTTGGGCCAGACCATTCTGGAACATCTGCTTGAAAATCTCTACCAATTCGAGCCCCACTTACATATTGTTCGGTATCTCTCAGCATATACTCTATGTGACTCATGCCATGGGGCCTTTGGTTTGTATTCCCAGAAGGCTTGACCTTGCCCTCTGACAGTTTACCATAAGGACCCTTAGGTTTCATTAAGGAGCATGTCTTGCAAAACCACTCATCAGCTGGTAGCACCTCGATACCAGGGATGCAACAAGACAAATGAAATGCTGCTTCACATGAATCACATACCAGCATCTTTACTGAATCCTCCACAGAACCACAAGTATTGCATGCCAATGGTGGACTGGCATCATCATCAGTGAAGTCTTCTGTAGTTATTTTAGTTTGTGATTCAATTATGAGTCCATCTTTTTTAAGTATGGCAATGCAAAGATCCCTTGGTGATTGCTCAGTTATCGGTTCTGTAGGGCTGATGTTTGATGAGGAACATTCAGCAACATCCCTTTTCTCTGTTGAAACTATGTATTTGTCATTCATATCAGAACTTGGCTCTGATGGAACTCCAGCAGGCTCTTCATTATCTAGGATAGGATCTGTCGTGCCTGCTTTTGAACTTAAAACCGTTGTTTCTAAGGGAACAATAGGTTTCAGTAATGATGAGTGATCCTTGGAAGTCATGCAACTTTGAATCGCAGATTCATTAGCTTCTTCAGATGCTGAAAAGGTATTTGAATCCTTATTCATCTTCCTCCTTTTACAAGCATTGTCATCCTTCTTCTCGGGAGATAGGGAACACATTGTGTTGGCAGTGGGTAAGCTAAAACAGTTTGTGTATGAAGGGATTGTTTCTATTATAGCTGATATGCACTCTCCATTTTCAAGAGATGATAGTTCTCTGTAATCATTTGAAGAGCATTCACTCCATTTTGGGGTCATCTGTTCTCAACATACAATAAATCTTCCGACATTAATATAGCTATCTACACATGAATAAGAAAGTGAGCACATACTGAAGAACTCATCTACCATAAGTTAAGATCAATAGATCACACCTGTCTATTGCAGTAAATTTCTTTATGAGCTAATCCTCAATTAAGTATCCCATCCTCCAATTCCTATGAACAAGTTCCAGGGTATATAATAGCGAATTACAAATAATAATTGGTTAAATTAATTCTCAGTAAAAAAAAGTCAGAACTACTAGCGGGTAAATAAGAGGTTACTAGTAAATGACATACCAAAAGGTTCCGACCAAGGAACCTAATTCTTCATTGTTTAAACTTTTCGCTGTTATCTATTTCAGAAGTAGTGCACATAGATATACTCATATATGACAGACTTTAAACCTTTAAATGATTAGCCAAAATTTTCAAAACCTATTGCAAGCTACAAATTATTACATGTCAATCAGGGAGCAAGGGGTACAGAATAGGGAATACAGAGATTCATCATCCATGACAAAGTCCAATCTTATTATATGCTAATAACTTGAATGTATTTGTATATGAAGCATAGTAAATCAATACTGCGTAAGGTCCCCTTAAGACTAGCCTAGCCAATCACTAGGCAGTTCAAGCAAAACCAGATTAGACAAAGGTGGGAGATCATCTACTGCTATATGGTTAAGGAAGGCTGGAATGCTTTAAATGTGTCATCGTGATACAACTTGGTTTAGTGCTGGCTTCACAAAACTCTAGCTGTGTAGGGATGTATTCAGCATATCCTCTAAGAGTAATGAAAATGAACTACATAGCACCAGGCGCCCTACGTTCTTAAATTGTTGTCACTAGGACAACAATTTAGTTCAATTTTGAACCACATTTTTTGTCCTAGCGACATAAATTTGGTAACGGAGGGAGTATAGGGCAAGGGGAAAATGGAGAAACAACTAAAACCTCTATGTAGTTAAAACTCTATGTGTCCCTTCCTATTGAGTCTTGACCTATAAATCTGATCTGTGTCATGGGCAATAACCAGAGAAGTAAATAGACCTGTCACAATTTTTTCATTGACTCGGTGCAGTGACAAACCGCATGCAAGCTTGTAAAGATTTTTCAACATTATTACTCTCATATGTACGACAAGACGATCTCGAATAGGGAAAAAAAAGCATATGCCTGCAACATATCTATAACTCAAATATTTGAATAATTCACAACAGTATGTAGTAGGGCAAAAGGTATGGTGCATAGAAAAGTGGAAGCACAGACTGGAGTCGGTAAGAGGGAAGGTAGTCCAAACAGTGGGGAGGGAGTGATTAAGGATGACAAGGGAAATCAGAGAAGGGGTGCAAGAAAAGTATAGGTTGGGGAATATCTAAAGCGACGAGAAAATATGGTTATGGGCATGTAAAAGAAATCCTTGTTCAGAAGCGTATAGTAACACGACATGTTAATCTTAACCGTGTTTATTTTTGAAGCTTGATACAAACTAACATCTGTCATTAAAGCACTAAAATCCAAAAGTGTACAATTAAACATATGTAGAAACAACTTCACCGTGAGGCGTGAGGCTAAATGAATCAAGAAAATTGTACAAAATAAAATCAGAGTAATATGGAAAAAGTAGTAAAACATTGGAGAAGTAGCCAATGGCAACAGAATATTTCATTGTACTGTGTCAACCATTCTCTAGGTGTTCCAATAAACAACAACAAAGCCTTTGTCCCAAGCACGTTGGGGTAAGCTTAGGTGTTCCAAAAATTAACAAAAAAGTATATGCATGCAAAATTGGCAAAGCAATAGCACTAAATTGTACACCGAGGGCTACATGTTTCCCTTTATTAGCCAACATACCCCTTAGGTGTTCCAAAAATTAACAAAAAAGTATATGCATGCAAAATTGGCAAAGCAATAGCACTGCATTGTACACCGAGGACCCCATGTTTCCCTTTATTAGCCAACATCTTTGAACTTAAGTCACCACATGGTGCCACAAATTGTCTAAGAGCAAATCTAGATGCCATTCATGAAAGTATTCTCTGAAGTTTCCGTCTCAAATATGGAGGTGCCCTAGGTGACATTTGGACAATATGAGGAACAGAATGTGGTGGCTAAAGTTCAAGGGCAAGAAGAGACAAGAGAGCAGATGTAGTTCTAGTTCAATTAAGCCAAGGCAGTTTCCAGAAATGGGGAATCAGTATTACCTGCATTTGTAAACATTATTGCTAAATCATTCATTGGAAACATTATTGTGAAATCATTCATGATTTGCATATAAGAAAACGACCGTTCACACTTCACACTATGTTACTAGTTTTTTCAGTCGTAATAGCATATAAGTAAATGCTTTGCATATCTGTCCTGGAAGTAACTAATCTGAAGCAAGAACTGCATGTGATGTGCTGTGCGGCTGTGCATGAGATACAACAATTAAATGCAAGGTTTCAAATGGCGCTAGGCACTAGGCGGGCGGTGACCCACCGCCTAGAGCCTAGGCGTTTAAAGACGGGGCCTAGACGTTCGATACTGTAGCAAAGGTGAATTAAAAAAAATAAAAATTATAGAAGTATATGTGTCTATCTGTTGTCCTAGCCTGGTTTTCCTTGGCCCGCGTCTCCTCTATGTTGTCCTGGCTAGTTTCCCTGGTCCGCCTCTCCTCTCTGCCTCAGCCCAGCCTGTCTCCGGCACCCAACTCCAGATTCCCACACGCAATCGTCGGCCCGCGACTTCCTCCTGGGCGCGGCCGATCTCTCCAATCGCGAAGCTGCCTCCCCCGCGATTGCTCCGCCCCCTGCTGCGCCCTCCGCCTCTCCTCTCTCCCTGCCCCCCCCCCCCCGCCGCCCCGGGGACCTCGCCCCCCTCCCCCACGATTGCTCCACCCCCTGCTGCTCCCTCCGCCTCTCCTCTCTCCCTGCCCCCGCCGCCCCGGGGACCTCGCCCCCTCCCCCGCGATTGCTGCGCCGTCCGCCTCTCCTCTCTCCCTGCCCCCGCCCGAGCCCCCTGCTGCGCGGCTGCCGCCCCGGGGACGTCCAAGCCGCATCTGCCCACAGCAGGGCCGCCAACCCCCCCCCCAGCGCCTTGCGCCCGCCTATCCCCCTAGGCAAGGCGGCCTGCCCGCGCGGAGCGCTGAGGCATGCGCCTCAGAACGCCTTTTGGATCGCTACTCCCAGCATACTGGTTATGTTGCTTTAGTAGCATCTACAGCTCCTGAGTTTGATCTCCCATGGGAGAAAATTTGAAGCCTGATTAGAAAAGGTCACTGTTGGGCCTCAAAGCACGTGGTAAGGGCTAAACCACGGGGGTGGCATCCATATACGAGGGGCCAGCTTTCGTGATCTTTCTTTGTTGGGCTCTGGTTCGGCTCTCCTAAAAAAGAGAGAAATACCGTAGGTGGGTTTTGTCTTTTGTGTGTGTGTTGGGGGGGGGGGGGGGGGGGGGCTGTTATTGCTACAGAGAACAGAAAGAGCATACATGGCTGCCTAGACGTCTTTGGTATTATGTTATGGCTGGTAATTATGGTGTACGGTCAGCTGCAAAGTTGGCAGGTTAGTCGTATAGGAGGGGTTAAGTTGGTCATAGCAGCCACTAAAAAGCAAAAGTGGTTCATCTGCACACACATTCAAACAAAACTTTTTAAGTTGATTTCCATCCATCATGCCTAGCCAATCTAGCTGCCTGTATCTTGTATGAACAAGATCTTGAGGAGCAAGTAGTCTTGTCTTAAGGCGTACCTAGGTCGCCACAAGAGGCCACAAGGCCCTAGTTACGCCTTGTCACTTAGACGGTGCTCAGGTTGTCATAGGACGCCTTACCGCCTTAAAAACCTTGCCTATTTGTTTCTGAGGTGAAACGGCACAAGAAGACCACATTCTTCACAGCTGGCCGTCGAGGAAGAGTGAATTTAGCTCGCCAAGGTGGGCGGCCATTTCCTTGCCTCTACATGGCGCAGCGGTAAAGCTGTTGCCTTGTGACCATGAGGTCACGGGTTCGAGTCCTGGAAACAGCCTCTTGCAGAAATGTAGGGAAAGGCTGCGTACAAAAGACCCAAATGGGTCGGACCCTGCACAAGCGGAAGCTACATGCACCGGGCTGCCCTTTCCTTTCCTTTACATGATAGCTTGCCTCCAGATGACAGTTTCTATAGGGTTACCAAACAGCAACCCTTGTTAAGCAAGGCTAGGTCAGATTTTGCCTTAGACTCAAACGTGCCCTTAGGCCTTAGCATTATCAACTGAAATTTCCACCGCACCTCGTCCATCCATGGGATCTCAACCCTACGACCATTCTCACCCTCTGCGTCTATCTCACCTCAGAAGCGGGCCAACCAAATATGCGAGGTAAGGCAGCCGCCCTAGCCCTAGCTAACGCCAGCGTAGAGACTGTCCCTCCTCCCATCTCCTCCGAAGAGCTCCGTCCCCCAGGTCGCCAAATACAGATGCCCGGCATCCCATCCCCGTCCCCGCCCACGGGTGAAAAAATTTTCTGCCCCCACGCAGGCTACACCCAGCTTAAACGTCAACTACAAAAGGAAAGAGGGCGATTAGAGGATTGGGGGGAGAGCTCACCGTTGAAGTTGGAGGAGGAGGCCAGCCCAAGGCGGCAGGCTTCTGCTCCGTTCTAGCCGCGCGAGACCAAGCCGCTGCTAGCTGCTTGCTGCGCCGCTCTGATGCTACCTGGATCTGTGTTTGCTTGGCGGGGGGCACGTCCGCGGGTGCCGCTCTTCGCCTTCGGCTGAAGGATGCGGCGGTGGAATTGCCGAACCTTCAGACGAGCGACGGGATGAATGATCTGGGTTCTGAGTGAGACCTAGGGCGGTTTAGGGCCAGATTTTGGGCCTATCGTCCTAGCCCGACATGGCGAGTCCTCGAAGCCCAAATTATAAGTGACTGGAATCCAATGCTTCGTTTCATACAGCTTCAGATTTATTGAAAATCAGAAATATTTAAGTTTTAATTTAAAAATATTTCTCAATCTGAAACAGAATTATTTTAGAAACCGTTTGTCTAGTTTTCTCGTTTCAGTTTTAGCATAGAGAGTATAAGGATTGAAACAATTTATTTATCTTTAAATATACTATATAATAAAGTCTTACAATATATATTATTTATAAATATCATTGTAAAATATATGTTATCATCCACATGTACGAATAAATGCCTATTATGCGGCTTGGGTTGACGGCGAGTTGAGGATAATGGCAGGCGATGCTAACTCACTTTAAATAATAGTGAAACTTAAGGGGTACAATAATATAAAACGTTTCAGGGTGTGAAACACCTTTCTGGTTGTTTCATGTTCGTAGGTAAAAATATGAATCATTTCTCATGAATTCACTGCTGAAATGTTTCATCTTTTTAGTGTTTGGTACTGTTTACTTATTTAATCTAGAATATGAAACGTTTCTTCTTGCAAAACGCATTCTAATTGTGCAAGCAACTTCTTAGGTCTACACAATCTTTAGGGTCCTTCTAGTTCAGCTTTATGAAGCAGATTCATTGTTAAAATCTAAAATTTTAATTAAAGAGGTTTCATTGTGAACCAGATTTTTGAAAAGTTGTAGATATTGTCAGTACAAATTGGATCTTCTCTCACCCCAAATTTACTAGATTTCTCATCCAACTATTCGAAAAAAATAACCACGTACCACTGGTTACACATCTGAATTGTTTTTATTTTTCTTTCTCCTAATTAACATTAGTTTTTCTCGAACTCATATCTAAAATCAGATTTTTTTTAGAAATCCATAGCTGAATCAAACACATCCTTATTTATCACAATATTTTTTCACTTAATTCACTCCACCTGATAAGCATCTAGTATGTAATCATAATTTTGGTATAATCATGCAAACAACTCCTTAAACGACCCACACAATCTACGTTTATGGTCACTATATTTCACTTGCCTCTCCACCTGATAACACAAAATAAAAAAATGTGGACACCGTTTGTGTGGAGACTTAGGTGAAAAATATTGTGATTGTAGGATGAAGTTCATGTGTTATTAAGAAGTTGCTTGTATGATTGCACCAAATGCTGATTATTGCATCTCAGTCGCTTTCTATATTACTAAATATCTTTTAACCATGTGTATACAAAATGAAATGTGTATTTTCACTTCAACAAATAATTTTCTATTTGGAGGGTATTATAGACATTGCAGATACAAAGTATCAGCATTAAGTGGTACTAGTAATTACATGAGTACTTTGGAAACTAGCCATCATGTCACGCCCGGTACCTGCAAGAGACACCAAGCGCACTCCCGTGTGTGCCAGGATCGAATTACATCACGCACGAGACATAAATAGAGCAAATATATAATTATAAATTAAGCCAAGTGTGGTGAATACATCATCCGAGTACATAAATGCCTCATGGGCTCAAAAGAAAAGTACATCATGACAGCGGAAACTAAAGTAGGGCTCCACAGGTGCCGGTCCGATGGTACGCCAACCTCGTACTACGCGTCGGGGTCAAAGCCGTCGTCCACGTCATCCTCGGCAGCCTCCACGTGTCCTGAGCAGTATGAATAAAAAAGAAGAGAGACAAACGCTTGAGTACATAGAGTACTCAACAAGTGTGGGAAAGTTTATGCATGATGAGGCAAGAACCAAGGAAGGCTAGATCACGACTCATGCACTACGCAACCTATTCCTTAGTCTTATTAAGCATCCTATTTACTAGGTGAATTTCCAACCATCCCAACCAAGTCTCCGAGTATCTCCACGAACCAACTGGAACATCATCCCAAACCACCATCCCACAACCACCAACCAACTCCCAACCCATGCTAATCATGAGAGAGTTACCAGCCCGCTCTTGACCGTGAGCACAGCTGTCTAGACAGTTTTGACTCTGCAGAGTTTGTACCCTTTACCCACAAGTCGTGTTTTTATCACCCGTCGGCGACTAAAGAAACTCCTTCACGCCATCTCACACTCCCTATGGTGTGTGGCCAGGAGTACACGACAAGGCCTTTACATTGCACTACCCAACCCGTGCACACCCGCTAAGGATTCACCGTTGTGGCACTCTGAAACATCTACCGCAGAAGCCCCCTCTTGCGCCACTTAATAATCTCTATGTTGTACACAAGGAAAGGTATGAACAACTTAATTGGTCACACTGTCCCATACCAGTTCTTGTGACGGCACTATATAAGCTAGTTAACGGGTTTCACGAACCGCTCCTTAGAATCTACACAGGCGTCTAACCACCAACCCGAGTCTCGTGCACTCGGCACCCACCGTGTACCAACCGGCCTGCTAGATTCCTATACTATACTCCTCATACACCATATATCACTACAACACCATAATTATCATGATAATAGAATTAATGTAAATACCCCCATCCCAACATCTAGGCAGAGCAAAGCATAAATAAACGACATAAAAGTAAACCCTAACTATCCCAAACCCAGGCTACAAGGAATGGCAGGGAAATTCTAATAAATAAACTAGCATGGGATTTAAATTAAGACATGCATGCAATTCTAGCTAAAATTCCTAAATAAGAAACAATGTGGTCAAGGACACTTGCCTCTCGAGAAATATTGCGGCTCGGAGTCGTCGTAGTCTTGGGCTTGCAGGTCAAACGTCGTCTCAGGGGATGATTTGGATCCATGCCGTAACAGGTGGAATGAAAATAACGAGGAACAAGTAAGCAAAAGCTATCCAAAACACTAACATAATATTCATCAAAGCATAGAATAAATCCTACTTCCCGTATCTTCATGTGTATATATTCATGTGGGGGTTTTGTACTAGTTTCTATTATTTGATTCTAGGTAAAATTTTAACATGTTTTTGGGGTGATTATGTCAAATCAGCAACTATCTAAATGTTAGATTGTATATTCAGCAACTTATGGGGGCATTTCTGTAATTTCAGCATTATTCAGGGTTAATTTACATGTACAGCTCAAAACAGGGGCATTTTGGTAATTTCCAAAACTAGCTAAGGTCTTATTTGCTAAATTACAGCATGTTTTGGGGGTTAAAATGCTATTTTCAGAATTTACAAGATGTTTTATATGATTTCAACAAGGTTCAGGGGGCTCTATGCAAAATAAGCATGGTCCAGGGGTATTTCTATGAATTTCTAGAATATGCTAGGGGTTAAAATGTGAAAACAGAATCATTTGGGGGCCTAAATGCCTAAACAGAGCATCCAGGGGGGTTTTCAGGAATTTCCAAGCGCTAAAATATTATAACATGGGGTTCCAGGGGCCTATATGTCACTTGCAGAAGATTCTAGGGGTAAAAACATGAATTTAGCGAGTTCCAGGGGCCTAAGGTGCAAATAGATAGGGTCTGGGGGTTTGCGTGCGTAAAATTGGAAGTTTCAGGGGCCTAATTTCAATTCTACACCGAAACCCCTGATTCCAGAGAGTCTAGGGTCGAATCTGCAAAATCTGGGGTGTCTGGCACGGATTCCGAAGAACCCAGCAGGCTACGCGCAAATCTGGCTGCGGGAAACCGGGGATTTAACCAGGGCCGTCGGATCGAGCGCCAATGGCCAGGATTTTAAAATCCCGAACCGGTACGCTCGATCTAATCTGGGCCCTTGGTTCAGAATCGGGCGGCCTGGGGCTCTCTCGGCCGAAACCGGCCACCGCCGGGCAGTCCCCGCGGCGGCGCACCATGGCCGAGGTTTTTGAGCTCGCTGGCGCCTGTCTTCTACGTCCTACGGAGCTCCCTGCCCTAGCTACGCATAGGAAACGGAGGAGGAGATCCCGGGGAACTCACCTAGGGGGGTGTCGAGGCTCGGAATGACTCGGTGAGGGCTCGCGACGAGAAGGTCGAAGGAGGTCTTCGGGTCCTCGACGTGGGGCATCTCGACGAGGTTTTTCTTGCGTTCTTTGGGCCGACGATGCATACTAGGGGTAGGAGAAGCCGTTGGTGGTGTTAGTTTGCGAGAAAAAGGAAAAGAGCGAGAGATTGCATGGGGGTAGACGGAACTCTCACCGTAGCACGTCGGCAATGGGATTTTGGCGCCGTTCCGCGTCGGAGAAGGCCGAGAGGAGGTAGCTCGTGTCCCTGCGGTGACATGGGTCGGGTTAGCTCGCCGGAATGGGGAAGGCAGAGAGGATTTCGGAGCGGCGCCACACTCACCGGGGGGGAGGGGGTAGACGCGAGGAGCTCGGCTCCGTTTGCGGCGGGAGGGCGGAGCAAAGGAGGGCTAGGGTTTTTGGGCACCTTTTGTAGTGCGGCGTGAGGCGAAGGAATCAACGAGGGTCGGGGGATAGCGCCACTTTCGGTTGGAAAAAGCCGACACTATGTTTGCAACGGTCGGCAACCGAGCGGGGAAAGAGAGAAAGGAAGAGGGGACCGCGGGGAAAAGAGAGCAACGGGAAGAAGAAAAGCCTGCTGACAGGTGGGGCCCGCCTGCTAGTGAGGGGGGAAGAAACAAACAAGGGCGCCGGTGGGCTGAGCTAGGGAGAAATGTGGGCCGCCGGGGGAAGAGTGGATTTTGGCCCACTCTGTTTTCTGGCTTCCTTTTTTTGTGTTTTTCATTTGTTCTTTTTGCTTAATTTTCTCTTTCAAATTTTTATTTGAATGCAGTGTGCTCTGATTTGTTTGAAATTTTCAAAATTCCCCTAGTTTTTGCTTGTAGGATGTTACACATCATCTCGTGCACTTACACGGGCTAGCAAGCTGTTTAACTTCTATTTTGTTTGTGTAAATTTGTGTGATATATCGTATTATTAGTTTCACATGTTCTTTGCTTATGACGATGGAATGCTTGTCAAATATACGTGTCTCCTATAGAATTTTGTTAGAGTGCACTTCACCACTATTATAACGTCATCTTACATTACTTTTGGGGTTGATTGCTGAAAAGAAAAATAATAATATTGGAGTGATTCAATGTATACCACTTGTAGTGTGTGTTTAATTTCCTGTCTAAATGATCACATGATAGCATGAAAAGGTTTATAATAATTGACTTATTTTGACAAGCGTTGTGGATCACAAAAAAATTACTCGGTGATGCTAAAAAGACAAACTCATTAGAAGCGTTAGTTTTTTCTAAACAAATTTGATTTGGGTTGATCTTATGTAGGGAGAGATACATATTAATCAACCTAACATGTTAAGATTGGAGTTACATGCATAGATCAATGCACGATGATGAGCATGAGATGAGTTTACACTTTACATTGGATAGAAAATTACACCTGGGAGGCAAACTTGCTCTCCAGGCCGGTTAACACGTGACTCACCGTTTAGCCCGTTGGTGATGTAGCTGCCTGGTGGTAGGTTGTATATCTCCATCCTCTGTTACTCAGTGTGTGCACCGTAGAGACACACCATGGTGAACCCCTAATATGATGGCAAAACAATGGCTTTTCGCGGCTTTCCTTCTTCCATCTCTCTGGAGCGAAAAAAAATATTTTATCAAACTTTTTGTCCAGCTGTTTTGGCTTCGCTAAAAAGTAATAGCTAGGCTCGGATCGGAGCCAGCTTCAAAAGAAATAGAGCACTACCAAACTGGTCCTACGTAATGCTACGGTAGTTTATAAGTTCGTAGTAAAGTGGTTGTGTGCCTCAGTGGTGCTAGGGTGTGAGTACGTTATGGAAGTTGATCCGATTTTGGACAACATTCCAGGCTATACCCATGATCTGTTTAATTTGTATGCGAGTCTGCAACATGTTTCAGTTACTGGAAATCGTTTCCATCATCTCATAAAAAAATCCCAAGCATAAGTGTTTCCCATGTAACTTGCTGGGTGACACGCAATTTCATGGCAAAATCAAGGACCTATTTTTTGTATGCATTATGATATCGTTATGTCACAGTTTGTCATCATTACCATTCCATGTCATTGCTCTTCTTTCTATCAATACAACGCCTTCCCTTTGATAGGCATGTGCTCAAGACGTTCACAAGTGGTCATTGTTATCATATATATCCTTGCTCCATTTTATGTAGATACACTCTTCAAAAACCTGCCTTTTATTTATGTTATTTGGACTTCCAAACCGTGAAAGATGAGGTTGGTATGCATATCTATGAGAGAAAGTTTTTGTTGTCTTATACCATTACTACAACAAGCTTCATCTTAGGCGGCTCTAAAAGTATTATCACATATGGTTTTCAAAACCGCCTGAAACGAAGAGCCTATGATAATCAGCAATTTTCACAGGCGAAAACATAAACTGTCTGAGAAAAAAGTTATCACAAACGGTCTTAACCTTCATGAATCCGCCTGTGAAGACTCTTTATCACAGGCGGTTTGTAAAGTAAGAGTATCCTCCTGTGATAACTCCATTATGGCACACGGTTCTATACCTACGATTAGCCGCCTATGAAGAATGTTTATCACAGGCGGTTTGTAATGTAAAGAGTATTCGCCTATGATAACTCCATTATCAGAGGCAGTTCTTTACCTACGGCTGTCCGCCTGTGAAGAATGTTTATCACATGCGGATTGTAATGTAAGATTATCTGTCTGTGTAACTCTATTATCGCAGGCGGTTCTTTACCTACGACTAGTCGCCTGTGTAACTCTATTATCGCAGACGGTTCTTTACCTATGACGAGCCGCTTGTGAAGAATCTTTATCACAAGCGTTTTGTAACGTAAGACTACCCGCCTATGTAACTCTATTATCACAGACGGTTCGTTACCTACGATAAGTCGTCTGTGAAATTATATTATCATAGGTGGTTTGTTATTTACTACATATCGGTCAATTTCATATGCACATTCACACATAATAGAAACAATATATTCTGACAAGCATCATCGACACAATATCACCAAAATGTCATCTCATATACATATATGTAAAGACAATACATTTAATTCATAGTTTACAAACTTTCCCTAAAAAATCAATCAATATACTGGCAAAGTTCTGGCACATCAGCTATTACACCCAAGTCATCGAAGAACTGCCCTTTTCGGTGGAAAATTTCAGGACGCATGAAGTGACACTGTTCACTCGCAATCTTCTCGGCTCCTCCACCAGGTGTATCTCTAGAAACCAGCAATTCTTCATCAACATTCTTCGTGTGCTGCAATGAAACACATAACAAGGTTTAGAACGTGTCGGTGACAACGATAACGTAATAGTATTAAATACGCTAGTTACAATAAAAATAAAACTCAAAAGTAAGGAAAATACAATATTGATATTAAGGATAACTTATATCCTCACGATTCACTCTATATTCACAGGCGGTCCGAATATGATCGCATACATAATACACACATAAGACGCTCCCAGAAGGCTGCTTGAGACAAGGATAATCACAGACGGTTCTATACCTACGACGAGCCGCCTATGAAAAATCTTTATCACAGACGATTTGTAACGTAAAGAGTATCCGTCTGTGATAACTGAATTATCACAGGTAGTTCTCTACCTACGACTGTCCACCTATGAAGATTGTTTATCACAGGCGGTTTGTAACGTAAGATTATCCACCCGTGTAACTCTAAGGACGCATGTATTGCGCGCGTTCCCCTCGCACTGTAACCGAAAAGGTTAAGGTGCGCACGCCCGGTCGCTTCAGCCGCCTGTATTAATGGACAATATTGCAGGCGACTCCTACTTCACGGTCCGCCTGTATCGTGCGGTCGTTGCCATTCGCACACAAAATTCAAAACGATCCAACCTTTCCTTCTCTGCATCATTATAACTTGCACCTTCCCCTTCTCTGCACCACCATCATAGTCTTCCTCTTCCCTTTAGTATTCGCCTTCCTCGCCGCACCGTAGCCCTAGTCTCAGTGGCACCACCGAAGAAGCGCTCCCGACCATGCTCTCCACTCGCAATGCCTTCGTCCCCCGCTCCACCCACATCTCCGTCCCCAGCTCCAACCACGCCTCCGTACCCGGCTCCAACCGCACCTCCGTCCCCGGCTCCAACCGCGCCTCCGTCCCCGGCTCCAACCGCACCTCCGCCGCCTTCCTGGGCAGAAGAGAGAGTGCACCTGCTTAGGAAAGTCACTTTTCTATATCAGAGTTTGGTTGCCCTCAGGGCACAGGCGGACGACGACCTATCACCGTTGTGCCGGCAGATGGTGAAGGATGTATTTAACAGTACATCTTATGCCATGGAGCTTTTGGGTCTTGGTCGTCTTCCAGTATTTACTGGAATGGATACCATAGCCCACTACCTCTTCGAGTTAAGTGCAGTAGTCGGTCGTCTTGACGCGGTGCAGGAGACGGTCGGTGAGGTACTTGGGGTGGAAGGCAACAGGAAGTTGGTGGAGGCGATCGCCAACAAGTGTGGGGTTCTTCCGCCACCGGAGGACTAGGCGATCGTCTGTTGTTTTCTTGTTGTTTATAAAAATTTAATTTTTAATGAATATTTGTTTGATGATAAATGCTTGTTATTGATTATTGAATTGTTTGTTGTCTTTTTGTTTCATGCTAAATATGGTTGATGTATACCGGGTCGCGACGTTTGATGGCTTCGAATTGAATTCAAAGGCGCGTTCCTCTCGATATTAATGGCTAATATTGCAGGCGGCTCCTACTCCCGGTCACTTCAGTCGCTTGTATTAATGACCAATATTGCAGGCGATTCCTATTCTACTGTCCGCGTGTGAAAATTGATATGTTTACACAGGCAGTTTGCCTTTGCGAGACGTCTGTGATGTTTTTTCATCATAGACGGCTATTAATTCATTCGACATCACATACGGTTTTTAGGGACCGTCTGCGTCTGAAAAACGAGACACTGTGATAATGGTTTTTTAGTAGTGTACGGATTTTTTTCACAGTTGCGATTGATTCCATGGGTAATTGTGAAGTTCCAAGCATCAAGAGATGATGGCTCATGTTTCAAGCCGGCACATGGGAGTATATCTTCTCATCTCGTTCCGTAGCCAGCGAGGACGAACCGAGGGGAGAAAGCCGTAGGTTGTAATTAATTAATAAAAGCAACACTAGTCGCATCAAGAGCCGAACTGTCTGATACTCGGATAAAATGTGCTCACGGAGCTTTAGCTGCTTATATATGTGCTGCAACATGTACCTTGCAAGTATTATGATACTTTGGTCAACTGAGATAGTTCTGCCCTATTCAACCTAGGCTTACGAAATGTTCTGCGGCGAATGTGGTGCACGTTCTAACTTACGGGGCACTGCACACCAAAGACGCGCTGTATCTATGCGCCCACACTTGCATCTCGCGTAGTCGCACGAACGTTTCTAGGTGAGCAGAATGTGATTTGATTTGGTCATCGCCATCTGTCATCCAAAATGTCAATCAAGCAGCCATATACTTATAGCGTTTCTATGTGTACTGTCCTTCCTACGAGAGACAAAAAAGGGGCAAGTAGCTGAGTTCAGAACGTCGCTCTTGTATGTGCAGGCGTATACACGCCATGGCGCCAACCGTGCTGGTAAAAAATATCCAACTAAACTGCTATTCAATTACCCAGTTGAACGCCAAATAATACAAAAAGACAATATGCTTACGGCCGGCCAGATCAGCAATCATGGGAGAACTACATCAACGAACATGCCATAACAGGATGGCTGTTTGTTTAGATCAAAGAATCTGTCTTCCCATTTGTAGCTAGCAACGAGCTGACGACAGCCTAACCTTGAACCGAGTCTGCTCTAGGCTGCATATAAACCAATTCTTGGATCAACATCACTTCCTAAACATATATATCTAGATACGGAATAGCCACGCCTCCCAGCATCATCGATTCTCTGTATGCGGGAAACAGCGAGCGAACTAGCGAGTGGGCCAGAAGGACTGTCACACCCCACGTGAAAGAAAAAAAACGCTCACGCCCCGCGCTCGGTGCTCTCAGCCGCTCGCTCGTGCCTCTTCCTTTCCGCGCGCGCGGCTATGTCCTATCGGCTGCGCCTGTTCGCCACACAACGAGTGCCTTTTACTTTACTATTTAAACTTCTGAGAGACCTCCAATTTTCCTCCTTCACTCACACCCATTTCTCACCACTATTGCAAGAATTCATCAAGAGGATTGTAGTGCTAACGCATCAACGACAGTCACCGACGACCATCGCCATTCTTCGTCGTAGTGACACACTTTTGAACCTTTTAATCACTAAAACTATCCTGAGTTGCTTATGATCTATACTTCATTTTTAAGTAGAAAGACTAGAGGATCGATGTATTTTTCTATGTATTCACGTTTTTCTAGCGAACTCACCGTTGCCCGCTACCGCGCGACGTCGAGAACCGCTGACGGCACTGCTGGAGATGACATGGTTGCCTCTAAGTCGTCGGATCAGTTAAGAATGGTCAGAATTTAGATTGTAGGAAAACCGTTCGGTTGTTTAAAATCCAAACTGTTCACTTAAAATTCAACGACTCACATTTAGTCCAGCCCTATCAGTTAGAATTTCTTACAGTTAGGCCATGTAGTTTTAAGACAAATAAGTATAAGCCCTATAATTTGTAAAACAAGCCCTCGACTTCAGGATAATTATGAAATATACTTTAATTTAACCAAATAACCGTTGTATTACTTATAGATTAGGAAAACTAATCTGTATAACTTATTTAGACCCCTGTAAAAGTTATTAAATATATTTTAACCTGGTAGCAAGTTATATTAACAATTTAAACTATGTAATTAACCAAAATAACACACACACACACACACATATATTGAAAGCTTAGAAGAAAATACATAAAATACATAAATTTACCATTTGCTTGTTAATTTGTGATGATTGCTCACTTTGTTATGTTTCTTATTGTATGTTATTTGTATGGTTATGTGTACGTCTACGCTGGTAGAACCAGCCCCAAAGACAATAGACAATCTTCAAGAGCAAGTTTTCGATAATTCTGAGCAGCAAATTGAAGGCAAGTGTTCCTTGACTAATTTGATCCTAATCTAGGAAGATTTGCTAGATTATTTGCATGTTGTCTTAATATGAAACCAAGAATATACGATGTTTCACTAGTTTTGTTCCATATTATTTCTTGAAACCGTGGTGGGATTTAAATTAGAATAGGTAGTTATTATTTTATATGCTTAGTCATGCTTAGAATTTTAGAAGATGAGTTGAAACATAGTTATTATCTATCATAATGAGATCTATAAGAGACACAAGAATGTGTCATAGTTATAGGAATCTAGGCAGACATGGTTGTTTGGTATAGTGCTTCGTGCATGAGACTCGGGATAGTGTTAGTGCCTATCTTAGATTTTAAGAAACGGTTCATGGAATAGTTAACCGGCTATACAGTGCCACCACAAGACTGAGATGGGGCATCTTGACCAATTAATTAGGTGTTTGTCGGTATAGTATGAGTGTTTAGATGGTGCGGAAAATGGAAGTCCGTTGGACTGCCCTAGGAAACGTAAGGCTCAAGAGGTGGCTTCTGCAGGGAAGGGTTTACTTCTGGGAACTGTAGCGGTGAAACCTCAGACCCTTTGTAAAGGCCTTGTAGTGATCTCCTAGTCGCACACCAAAGGAAGTGGGCAATGTGGCTTGCAACCATGGATACATATTAGAGATTTTTTAGTCCACCTGGCAACAGGGGACGAAATCATGACTTTGTGTGTAAAGTGGTACAATCTCCGCAGAGAACCAAACTGTCATGACAGCCGTGCTCACGATCAAGAGCGGCTTGGACTTGTCCGTGATTAGAGAAATATGGAAATGAGTTGGAAAAGGATGTTAGGTGGTGTAACCTAGCATTAATAGTCTAACTAAGAATTTGATGGGATTTTAATCACTTAGTAATATAGGTTGCTAATTAAAACTAAGGATTAGGATTAATGCATAGTGCTTAACTTGAGCCAACCTTCCTTAAAATTGGCCTTCATATCATTATTTCCCCGCACTTGCTGATTACCAATGGTAATCAAAATTTTGCTTTTGTTGGATGTTTAAATGCTGCTCAGGATACGATGAAGATATAGAGTACAACGAGGAGGATTTCATCCCAGAAGAGTTGTATTAGGCTGGCGAAACCCCCGGGCAACGCCTGTGAAGGAGCACCACACGACTATATTCTGCTGCTGTAATATTGTGTATAATTACTCTGTTTAGTCTTTAAAAGACAAATTATGTAATGTTTATGTAAGACACGTGCTTGGCTTGAATTTAATCATGATATTTTACTATTGTTGACACATGTATGAGTAAACAGATCATGGCATACATATGAAATATGCTGGGTTGACCTTTTAGAAAACTGGGTGTGACAAGGACCAGAAAGATGAATAGGACGGCGATCATTGTGTCTGTAGTGGTCGGGTCTCTGGGGTGTTGAGTGCTGTCTTGGGATTCATAGTAGAGGGAGCAAACCCATATGTAAGCGCTACTCTCTAGCTACACCTTGTTCATCTTGTTAGAATATTGTAAGTCTTCTAGGCCTCATTAGTATTGTCATTAGACATCCTTACTGCTGTTATTAGGGGTCATTAGAGGATGTCATTAGACCTTATTAGTATTGTCATTATACCTCCTTACTGTTATTAGGGGTCATTAGAGGTTGTCATTAGACCTCATTACTGTTGTGCTTACAGCCAGCCTTGAGATGCAAGGTTGCTGCCCTATATATTGTACCTCATGGTGGCCTGAATATAGAAAAACAATTCAGAGGCATTTCCTCTCTTCTATCATGGTAATCATAGCATGGTTTTTTTTGCTTCCGCTCATATCTAGCCGCAGCCGCCGGTGTTCTGCCCATGCAATCAGCATGGCTGATGACTTAGAGGCGACTACCTTTCGTAACCGCCTAGAGGCGATCATGAAGGAGGCCGAGGACGCCCAGGCACAGACTGCTGCCGCCCGTCGCCGTATCCAGGCCGCCTGCCTCCTCCTTGCTGAAGAGGAGTCCAAGGCTGCCACCTTGGAGCAGACGGCTGCTACGGCCCGTCAGCACGTACCTTCATCATCTTCCTCGCCCATCCAGATAGTCGTCTCTGCAGCTCCTTAGACCTACAAAGACATGGTCGTCGCCGGCCTTCACCTTCAGGCAGCCGCGATACTCAATGTTTGCTAATTGGTGAACATCGTCCTTGACTCCTCCTCCACCAATTACGCTAGTTGGCGTAATCTCATAGAGCAGGTCCTTCAGTGCTACGCCCTGATCGATCATGTCACGGACGATGGCCCGTCCAATGATCCGAGGTGGATCCAGATGGATAGCATCGTCCTTAATTGGATCAGCAACTCCATCTCGATGGATCTTCACCAAGTGGTCCGCGAACGAGGCTGCACAGCGCGCCACCTCTAGCTCGCTATCGAGAACCAGTTTCTTAGTAATCGTGAACAACATATTCTTCACCTTGATGCTGCTTTCGCAATTTTGTTCAAGGTGACCTCTCAGTTAATGAGTAATGCCACAAATTCAAGGCCATGGCTGATGGCCTGGCCGACCTTATTGCCCCCATTGAAGACCATATTCTTGTCCTCAACATTCTTTGGGGACTGAACCAATGCTTTGAGCACGTTGGCTCCATCATTCGGCGCTACTCGCCATTTCCAAACTTAATTAAAGTTCAGGATGATCTACTGCTGGAGGAGATCCACATGGACAGTACCAGACCTCCGACTGGCCCGACGGCACTCTACACCAATGCCGCGTCTACGACAACCAAGCCGCCAACATCCATGCCGTCTCAGCCACCCAATGGTGGGAACAGTGGCAGTGGTGGTAACAAGAACAAGAACAGAAACCACAAGAACAACAACCGTGGCGGCGGTCGTGGTGGCTCCTCCGATCAGACCACCTCCCCTGTTGTTCCCAACGGCAGGAGCAGCATACCCTGGCCGACCTACGATCACTCGTGGCAGGGGCACATGACTATGTACCCCGGCCCCGTACCCACTGTATAGCAGCGTCCGCAGACCTTCATGGCCACTTCGGGCCTCTACGGGCCCCCCGATCCAATGTCTGGACCACAACAGTAGCTACCGTACCAGCAGACCACCCCAGGCTCAAGCGGGCATCCCTGGATTGGCGCAGGATGGGACCAGCAGTCGTTGGCCAACTCCTTCAGCACCATGGCGCTCCAACCACCCCCAACCTCGGTCCAGGACTGGGTGGTAGACTCCGGTGCCACACACCACACCACTCCGTCAGTTGGTAATATTTCCACTCTTCGTCCTTTGGCCTCATCTACTCCTTCATCTATCATTGTAGGTAATGGCTCATCTCTTCCCATCACCTCAGTAGGCGACTTGGTTCTTCTCGGGCCATTCTATCTAAACAATATTTTGCTTGCCCCTAATATGGTTCAATGTATCCTTTCTGTTCATCATTTTACAACTGATAATTGGTGCTCAATAGAATTTGACCCGTTTGGTTTGTCTGTGAAGGATCTCACAACCAAGAATGTGATCGTCAGGTCAAATAGCATCGGCCCGTTGTACACGATGCGTGTTCCAGGATCAATCACTCCATCTTCCAGTGCTGCAGCCAAGCTTGCTGACCATCCTCAAGCTTTTACTATTGTTACTGCAACAAGTGGCACCGTCGTCTTGGTCATCCCGACCTTCACGCTTTATCTAGTCTATCTAGATCTTCATTAATCCAGTGCACCAGTAATAAACATGAATTTTGTCATGCATGTCAGTTAGGAAAACACATCAAGTTACACTTTTGTAGCTCATCGCATTGTGCAGGACATGCCTTTGATTTAATACATATTGATCTTTGGATATCTCCTATGATTAGTGTGTCAGGTTACAAGTATTACTGGGTCATTCTTGATGATTTCACCCATTACTTATGGACTTTCCCTCTGAAACGTAAATCGGATACCTTTACCACATTATCACATTTCTTTACCTATGTGTCTACTCAGTTCAGCAGGAAGGTCAAGGCCACCCAGTGTGATAACGGGCGTGAGTTTTACAACTCTACCACCCGGACCTTCCTCCTGTCACATGGCACACAGCTCCGGATGTCATGTGTGACACCCTCATTTTTGGTTTCAGCATGTATTCATGTTTTATGAAGAGAAAACATTTTAAGAGAAGTAGGAATACCATCAAAAGGATAGCCAATAAGAGCCAAATCCAGTTTCCAGAAAGCACCAAAGACAATCCGCGGCCCGCTGGCCACATGGCGTGTCCGGAGCTCATCCCTGCGGAGTGGGGAGAGGTTCGCCGCTAAACTGGCTACATGGCAGGCTCGGGGCTCATCTCCGCAAAAGGGGGAGAGGTCTGACCCCGCAGGACACATGTTGCCTCGGAGCTAGCCTCTGCGGAAGAAGCAAAGGCATTTTCACAGGACACATGTCACCTTCGGAGCTAGTCACCGCGAAAATCATAGGACCAGTCGCGCGGGATACGTGTCGATCTCGGAGCTCACCTCCGAGAGGTCCGGTTCTATTGGACACATGTCATCACTGGAGCTTATCTCCAGGAGGTCCATCACTATTGGACACGTGTTAACCTCGGAGCTCGTCTCTTAGAAGAAAGTAGTCTAGCGCTGTTAGGACACGTGGCACACCCGGAGCCACCTCCGAGAGAGGGAAGGTCCGACACTGACACGTAGCATGCGCGGAGCCCATCTCCGAAGGAGAAGGAGGTCTTGCTCGCTTGACACGCGGCACAACCGGAGCTCGTCTCTGTGGAAAAAAGGGGGGACCAGGTCCCAATGGACACGTGGAGCTTCTGGAGCTCATCACCGAGGAGGTAACGAGTTCTGGAGCGGGTTTTTGGATTCTGTACGCGTAGAAATACCGGTACGGAGAAGAAACCGACCTAAATTCCACAATGTTACCGCACCAAATCAACTAAAGATAAGTTGTTAAGATTCAACGGCAATTTGAATAGGACTCTTATTCGAAGTCCAATCAGATTAGGACTCTTCTCTTCCCAATTATAAATAGAACCCAGAACCTCTGGCCGAAACTACAAACTTCTTTTCCAACTCCTAAGCCGACGACTTAGAGCCCTAGCCCCAACTCGACGAGTAAGCCATCGACGGAGTTCAGCGAGGAAGATCACCGGAAGAGAGCTCAATGATCTGAGAAGGACCCGAGACCGAGAAGAACATAAGGTAGGTCTCCAATACCACCTTACGACATCGTTGTGTTTTCTTTGCATCTGTTCTTCGATTCTTTATGAACAGAAGCTTTCTCGTGGACGTATCACGTGTTGATCGGGTTGATCTAAAAGACAAGGTCATCACCACGTCCACATCTGATCCGAACACCCCTGTTCATCATGAAGCCATGCAAGAACACGTACAAACCGATCTAATAAAGCTGATCATAGGATAGCATGCATATGCATCATCGCATCTAGTTAAAATTTGTGCATGATATTGATTGCTGTGAATCTTGTATGTGCGCGATCCCGTATAGAAGGACAAGCTCAGGGAGCTGTTTACGACGAGCTGCAACAACAAGGTTTGAGATCCAAGAGCAACCAGAACCGCAAGAACAAGGCAAGTGCTCCTTGATCATATTGATCCTATATTTTGGGAAAACTGTTTTGTTTTGCGAAAAGGTGTGAGTGCTGAGTCAAACATGATGGGAAACCCTTTTATAGGAGTTTACTAGCTTTGGTTAAACCATCCTTGTCGCCAGGGACGTTTATGAGTCGGGTATGGTTTTTGCTTTATGCTTCGCTGAGTCCATGGGATTGGGAAGCGAGATAGATGTGTCTAGCTAACTACACTCGTAATGATAATGAGAAACTGATGTTGTTAATGAACATGGATCGGAGGGATATCTAGGCAAGCCTGGGTTTGTGAATGAGGTAGCATGAGATGGTGGTTTACTTGCCGTAGATCTAAGGACCGGTTCATGCATGTACATCTCAGGATAACAGTGCCACCACAAGGCCAATATGGCTGCGGCTTAGCTGAGTAATTAGGTAAGTTGCTAGATTGTTATGGACTGTGGAAGGTGAGTGGAATTGGAGTCGAGTGAGGACTGCCCTGGGAACTGCATGGCACAAGAGGGGGCCCGTGGGTGGGAGAATTGGAGATTCTAGCATGCCGGTGAAACCTTAGTGAGTCCATACATCTAGTAGCCCCTTTGTAAAGGCTATTTTATGATCTCTTGGCCATACACCGACGGTTGTGTACTGGTATAATGGAGGTTCTGTAGTCGCCGACGGGTGACAAAATCACAAACTTGTGGGTAAAGAGGTGCAAACTCTACAGAGTTCTTAAAACTATCATGATAGCCGAGCTTACGGTCACGAGCGCCTCGCCAACTGCCATGATTAGTTGGGATGTTTATTGGGATGGTTCTTGGTTATGGTTATTGGTTTTGGTTTTGATTATGGTTTTGGTTTCCGGGACTGTTGAGTCTGGGTAATAAGATGGGTTGCATGACTGTTGAGTCATGGCAACGAGATTGGTCTCGGTGTGAGACGAAGTTGTTTATGAGATGAGATGGTAGCGAATATGAGAAGGTATTCGTGAGATGGTAGTGAATATGAGGAGGTATTCGTGAGCAAGAATGAAGTTGGTTAATGTTCGGGTGGAACGTGGAAAGTGATGGAGGTATGTTGGTAATTTAATACATGCTGAGATTACATTCACCTAAAGTTAAGTTGTTGTTTTATCGTGGTTTTATAAAGTTTGTTTTCTGCAATGAACCATTTATACCTACCTTGTTATGAGCCACATATCATATTTTTCCGCACTTGCTGAGTACATCATTGTACTCAAACTTGCATTATTATTTCATCATCAACAACAGGAGAAGATTTCTATAAAGACCAAGTGGAGCATTAGGCGCGTAATCTGTTCTCAACCTTGCCTCTGGGGATGGAGTAGAGATGGAGCCATCGCTGCTTAGAATTGCTTTCACATTAGTTAAATTGCTTCCGCATTTGAATAAAGATTTTTGGTGCATAGAAATAAAGACTTCCGCTGTGAGCATTAGTCCAAGACTCATGAGAAATTGTAACGAACTCTGTTATTCGTGGTAATATATAATCTGAATTCCGTTTATGGAACATATGTGTGGCGCTGTGGTAGAGTCTCTCCACTTGTGTCCTGGAGGTCCTGGGTTCGAATCAGCCTCCTTGCAAAATAAGCAAGGGGAAGGCTGCCTAGAAATTCCCTTCCCCAGACCCCACAATGTGTGGGAGCTTTCAGCACTGGGTATGCCCTTTATGTGTATGTGTGATGAACATTCTGGGCACACATATGCATTAGTTCTCGCTTCCGTGGTTTTCAACAGAATTGAGGGCGTCACAGATTGGTATCAGAGCCACGGGTTGACAGTAGGTTACACGCCTAGATAGAAATCTCAGATTGATATTAGAGCCACGGTTGACAGTGGGTTACACGCCTAAATAGGAAACACAGATTGGTATCAAAAACCACGAATAGGAGTAGATTACACACCTAGATACAATCACAGATTAGTATCAGACACAGATTGGTAGCTAAGCCACGCTGACCATAGGGTGCACCCTAGGATGCATAGATTGGCCTTAAAACTACCTTGACATAGGAAACCAGCCTTGAATAGGAGTTGTATGAGCCCTTGTGATGATTGTTTGTGAATTGCGTGCTTAGTGTGAGTTGTGGGACGTCTCAAAAACGTCGTCCATATCCACACGCAAGTAGAAAGAGGTGTGAGATGCTTCGGCACTTGTTCACATCCTCATATGGGCTAATATATATATAGTCCAACCCACCTTGATGCATATAGTCGAGGGGATCTACCTAACCTTCTAACCTACTATTCTATTTCATTCTCTCCTAAGATGGTGAGAGGAAACTCCGGCCGAAGGAACATCCGTGACAACCAAGAGGATGGCCACGATGAAGTTCCTGTTAACCCTGGAGCTGGTGAGAACAACCTGGAACGGTTGATGGCCATGCAAAACCAGCTTATGCAAACCATGATCCAAACTTTGGGTCAGTTGCAGGCCAACAACAACAACCCCGTTCCAGCACCACCGCCACCACCACCGCCGGCTCACAACAGACCGGGAGAGTTCATGAGGACTCGACCACCCACCTTTGCTCAAGCTAACGACCCCATGGAGGCCGACGACTGTTTGAAATCCATGCAGAAGAAGCTTGCCATAGTGCAGTGCAATGACCGAGAGAAGGTTCTCTTTGCGTCGCACCAACTTATGGGAGCTGCCGCTGACTGGTGGGATGCCCTAAGCAACGCTCATGTCGACCCGGAGACGATCACTTGGACTGAGTTCAAGGAGAGTTTCCGCTCTCATTACATCCCTGCTGGTGTAATGATGCTCAAGAGACAGGAGTTTGAAGGTCTCCGCCAAGGACAGAGAAGTGTGAATGAGTATCTCAACAAGTTCACACAACTGTCCCAGTATGTCCTCGAAGATGTCAACTTAGACCAGAGGAAGCAATACCTATTCATGAGAGGGTTCAACAATGAAATCCAGGTTCAGCTCCTCAACAATGACTACGCGAGCTTTGAGAAGCTGGTTGACAAGGCTATAGTAGTGGAAAGCAAGATCCGAGAGATCGAGCGCGAGTACAAGAGGAAGATGCCATACCCACCCCAAGGGAGCAACGTACGACCTCGGTACATGCCCCCAGCTGCACCATAGTATGGACCGACCGCTCCTGCATATCACCCTAGTCAGTCACCCGTTGCATCAGCAACTCGCGTACCCACGCCTCGTGCGCCCCGACCTAACAATGGCGCTCCTGTTCAAAACCCCCGCCCCAACGTACCTGCTGTCGTAGGCAACAGGGCATGCTTTGCATGCGGGAAAATAGGACACTTCACGAACTAGTGCCCAAGGAGAGGCCCTGGACAGCAGGGCAACGTGCCCAAACAGAACCCGCGACCGAACGGAGGGGACAATCAAGGAAACCGTGGACAACAGAACTATGCTCGCGGCAACGTGAACCATGTCTCTGCTGAGGAAGCGCAACAGGCTGAGGACGTCATAATTGGTATGTTCCTTGCCAACTACAACCCAGCCACCATCTTATTTGATTCTGGAGCATCACATTCCTTCATATCATCCAAGTTTGTTGCCAAGTATAATCTACCCATATCACACTTAAAATGTCCAGTTAATTCTCCCGAGGGAGAGATGAGGACTAATATAGTATGTCCGAAAGTAAGCCTTAAAATAAGGGGGTAGACTTCCTTGTCAACCTCATTGTCTTGGATTCCCAAGGACTTTACATGATACTAGGGATGGATTGGTTAAGCAAGCACAACGGGGTAATCCAATATGCTGAAAGAAGCGTGTAATTAACAAATGAGCACGGTATCTGTGTCGAGTTTGAGTCAGCCCAATAAACCACTGAGAAGGCAATCTTGAACCACGTCGAAGGAGCAACATTGGACAACATTCCAGTGGTTCAGGAATTCTCGAACGTGTTTCCAGAGGAGCTTCCAGATATGCCCCCTGATCGGGACATTGAGTTTGCCATTGATTTGGTACCCGGAACTGCACCCATAGCAAAGAGACCCTATAGGATGCCCGTCAATGAACCAAGACCAAGTGGAGCATTAGGCGCGTAATTTGTTCTCAACCTTGCCTGTGGGGATGGAGTAGAGATGGAACCATCGCTGCTTAGAATTGCTTCCTCATTAGTTAAATTGCTTCCGCATTTGAATAAAGATTTCCGCTATATAGAAATAAAGACTTCCGCTGTGAGCATGAGTCCAAGACTCATGAGAAATTGTAACAAAATCTGTTATTCGTGGTAATATATAATCTGAATTTCATTTGTGGAACATATGTGTATGTGTGATGAACATCCTGGGCACACATATGCATTAGTTCTCGGTTCCGTGGTTTTCCACAGAATTGAGGGCGTCACATCGTGTCCATACACATCCCCACAAAATGGTAAAGCCGAACATACCATTCATTCCATTAATAATGTCATCCGAACTTTGCTTATTCAGGCTTCCCTTCCTAGGCGCTATTGAGCTGAAGGACTGCACACCGCCACAATCATCCTGAATTATCTTCCGACAAAAGCCATTCAGGTTGCGTGTCCGCACATCGCTCTCTTCGGTTCCGCACCCTCTTATGAGCATCTCCGGGTTTTTGAATGTGCATGTTACCCTAACACTGCTGCAACTGCACCTCATAAGCTCGCTCCTCGATCCACCCGGTGTGTCTTCCTAGGTTACTCATGTGATGACAAAGGCTATCGCTGCCTTGATCTCTCCACAAACCGCTTGATCGTCTCTCAACATGTAGTTTTTGATGAGGACATCTTCCCCCTCGTTGCCTCGCCCAATCTAACGGACATCAATTTTCTTTGTGAGTTTGGTTCCAGGGTTTCTACCACTGGCACCTGACTCACCACTGCAGGTACCATGGCACCCTCCCAGCCAGCTTTGGAGGATCCCTCGGATTGTGAGCCTTTTGTGGCTCCCCTTTCCGCTCCGGCAGTCCCTCCGGGATTTCTGCCCTGAGCGACACTGATGGCCGCACCATGTACGACACCGACCGCAACATCACGTGCGGCCCCAGCCGCCTCTCCATGTGCGGCCCCGACTTCCCCGGCTGCACCATGTGCGGCTCCAACCGCCACTGCAGCAACCCCTCCTCCGCGACCTCCTGCAAGAGGAGCGGTTGTGATGGTGCTTGTTATGCCCCCGGAGAACCCTCACCGGATGGTCACACGGGCAAAGGCTGGCTTCCGAGTGGTACCTGATCGCCTCGTCCTCGCTGCCACGACTTCGTCTCCGACACCGTCTCCGATCCTGTCTTCCGTCCGCACCGCCCTTGCTGATCCCAATTGGCGTGCGACTATGGAGGATGAGTATGAGGCCCTGCTGAGTAATGGGACATGGGACCTTGTCCCACGACATCAGAACTCCAACATTGTTACAGGCAAATGGGTCTTCATACACAAGTTCCATGCTGACGGGACTTTCGATCGCTACAAAGCTCGCTGGGTTCTTCGAGGTTTCACCCAGAGACCCGGTGTTAACTTCGACGAAACCTTCAGCCCGGTTGTAAAACCGGCCACTGTGTGCACGGTGCTCGCCACTGCTGTCTCCCACGGCTGGCCGATTCAGCAACTTGATGTGAAGAACACCTTCCTTCATGGCACCTCACTGAGACGGTCTACTACTGCCAACCCATTGGTTTCATTGATCCAGCTCATCTCGACAAGTGTGTCATTTGCGCAAGTCATTGTATGGGCTTAAGCAGGCACCCCGGGCCTGGTACAGATGGTTTTCCAGCTATCTCACCACACTGGGATTCATGGAAGCCAAGTCCGACACCTCTTTATTCATCTTCTGTCGCGTAACAGAGATGGTATATCTTTTACTATATGTTGATGATGTCATCTTGACTGCTTCAAGTACGGAACTTTCACGCACCACTATTTCCGCTCTTCCGCGGGAATTCTCCATGAAAGACCTTAGGCCTCTCCACCACTTCCTCGGTATCAGCGTCGAGCGTCGTCCAGATGGCTTATTCCTCCACCAGCGCACCTATACGCTGGACATCCTCAAGCGGGCATTCATGCTGGATTGCAAGCCATGCACGGCTCCAGTCGACCTCCAGGCAAAGCTGGCTGATGATTCAGGGCCTCCCGTTGCGGACACTTCTGGTTTTCGGAGCATTGCTGGAGCCCTACAATACCTGAAGTTCACGTGACCCGACATCGCGTATGTTGTACAACAGATCTGCTTGCACATGCATGATCCACGGGAGCCCCACCTGACGGCCATGAAGTGCATCTTGCGCTACCTTCGTGGGACCCCTGACTTCGGCTTGTTGTTGCGGCGCTCGGTCAGCTCCGACCTGGTCGTCTACACCAACGCTGACTGGGCTAGCTGCCCGGGTACTCGTCGCTCCACGTCAGGCTATGCCGTCTTCCTCAGGGACAACCTGGTCTCTTGGTCTACCAAGCGGCAGACGGTCGTCTCCCGCTCCATCACCGAAGCAGAGTATCGTGCTGTCGCAATGGTGTCGCAGAAGCTACTTGGTTGCGCCAGCTCTTGAATGAGCTCCAGATTCCACCATCACGCTACACCCTCGTCTACTGCGATAACATCAGCGCCGTGTACCTCTTCACCAACCCCGTTCAGCATCAGCGCACAAAACATGTGGATCTTCATTTCGTCCGAGAGAAGGTGGCCATTAGACAAGTCCGCGTCCTCCATGCCCCAACGACATCACTGTTCGCCGACATCTTCGCAAATGGTCTCCCTTCTTCGGTGTTTAATGAGTTTAGACCCAGTCGACAGTCTCAACATCTGCGGTGGCTCAGTTGTGACTGCGGCGGGTGTTAGAATATTGTAAGTCTTCTGGGCTTTATTAGTATTATCATTAGACCTCCTTACTGCTGTTATTGATGGTCATTAGAGGCTGTCATTAGACCTTATTAGTATTGTCATTAGGTCTCCTTACTGTTGTTAGCAGGGATCATTAGAGACTGTCATTACACCTCATTACTGTTGTGATTACAGTCAGCCTTGAGATGCAAGCCTGTTGCCCTATATATTATACCCCATGGTGGTCTGAATACAGACACACAATTTAGAGACATTTCCTCTCTTGTATCACATCTCTTGGATTTCATGTGCATGATCTCTTGTTGAGGCGTGATATGATCTCGGCGTGCTGACGAGAGAACGCATGGATTTGCATGCATGCAGGACCACTCGCCCGCATTGGGGATCTGCGCCTCTCCATCTTCCTACTGGCAGCCCAGGTCACGGTCTCGGCAGTCGGGCGGCTGCTGCAAGTCCCGCGCCATTCCTTCCGAGACCAACCGCATCGTGGGCGTCGTCTGCGCGGTCGTCTCGTGGTAAGCACCTGACGACGACCAGTACGTGAACCACTGGTGCTAGCTGATGATATGTTATGCGTGAACGGACGACTAAACGAATCCGTACGTGTTGCGCGGTCGTCTCGTGGTAAGCACCTGACGAAGACCAGTACGTGAACCACTGGTGCTAGCTGATGATATGTTATGCGTGAACGGACGACTAAACGAATCCGTTGGCGTTGTTCTTCCAAGGCGCGTCGTTGAAATCAATGCGCTACTACCAGGTCGGTCTATACGCCGGCGGGGGCGTGCTCACCCTCATCGTCACGACCGGCGCTCGGGATCACCTCCTTCATCATGCTGCGGAGCCAATCGGCGGCGAACGTAGAGGTGGTGGCTGTAAGCGATTGCAACAGAACAAGCGTGCAGCAGCAGCCGCAGCAGCCAATGGTAATCATGGTGGCCCAACCTCAGCTCCCGGCTGCAGGCGCACAAAACAAGCCCGGTGAACAGCAGCTGCTCGCCGGAGTCGCGATAGGCCACCTGCTTTCATCCGCGGGAGAGGATGCAGGCACAGCAAACAGCAACACAGGAAGGCAAGCAGCCACCGCCCGCTGAGGTCGTCGCGCTAGGCCATCCCCAGTCCCAGCCGGCGGCTGAAGGAACAGTAATCAGGCCATGCCAGCAGCCCCTGCACACCGCCGGCACGACGAGCCAACCGCAGGTCCCACCACCTCAAGTATACGTGTTGCAGCCGCAGTCACCCCTGTTCTTTAACCTCAAGACGGGCAGCTCCAGCAGCCTCAAGTACGTATACATCATGCAACCGCAACCACAACAGCAGTACACCGTTCAGCCTCAGGTCCCGCTTACGACTGCTTCCCTCCCGCAAGGGAACGAACCAGGAAAACAACAGACGAGCATTGGCAAAGAATTACTGAAAGTAGGAGCTGAATTGGGGGTCCATTACTCAAAGCGTCCCAATCATCTGACAACACCGACCCTCTTGCAGTGGCCAGGGGTGCCCTTCTATCGATGGCCACTGGTGCTGGCGCCGGAGGTGATGTTGGAGCTGCAGATTCGGGGGATGCTACCTGCTGATCTGATGATCTCTTCCTTATGCTGTTCGTCAACTCATCGGTCTTTGTGTTTAGAGTGGAATCGAACTAATGGCCTCCGGATTAAAAAAAATCTCCTCGGGCGTGAAGCCAAGCCCTTCTAATGCCAAATCTTATATATTCTGTTTCTAAGATATATTTATTTACGATTATTGAATATCTTATACGTACTATTTGCATAATAAATTAATGGTTTTATTTTATTTTAGGTAAATAATTGCATGTCCTTTTGCTAAGAGATTTTGCTAGTTCTCAAGTGTGACTAAGATTTTACATTTTTGAACAAATGAAACATTTATTTTGTGGACGTAGAATATTTTCTAATTGAATCTGGAACATTTAAGTTCCTAGATGACTAGCCTACGAAATAAATCTATTGTATAGCCACCACATTCACTACAGGAAACACGTAACCTTACAACGCCCATGTTGCCTACGACGGCTAGAGTAACATAAATTACGACAGCCATCGTCGGTCATCGTAAGTTATCTAACTTACGACGATCGTAGGCCCTAGGCTGTCATAAGTAGAAGACCCATCGTAATTAAGGCATAACTTATGACGGTCAAAACTCTAGGCCTTCGTAAGTAGAAGGCCCGTCGTAATTAAGTCATAACTTACGACGGCCAGACACATGGGCCGTCGTAAGTTATTAGGCCGTCATAATTAGCGGTTTATATCCGCCGCCGCCGCCGCCCTAGGCCCGGGCTATTCCGCCCGATCCCCCGCTGCCTCCACCCAGCCGCCGCGCCTGAGCCCCGCCGCACCTCGCGCCGGCGCCGCCGCCGCCCAGCCCCCGTGCCGCCCGGCCCCCGCGCCGGCCAGGCCCCTTGCCGTCCGTTCTAGCCCCACCGCCGCCTGCCCCGACGCCGCCTGGCCCGGCCGCCGTCGCCCGAGCCCAACCGACCTCGCACCAGCCGCCGCCCGAGCTCGAGCGCGTCGCCTCCACCCGGCCCACTCCGCTACCACTGCTCGCCCCGAGCCCGCCCCGCTTCACCGCCACTTCGAGATAAGTTTTATTAATTGTGTAATATTTTATTTAGTTCATTTATTAATTAATTTAATTACTTTATTAATTAGCTTAGTTAACGAGTTAATTTGTTACTTAATTAGGTTACTTTATTTCTGTTTAGTTGATTATTAAGTTAGTTTAATATTTATTTTACAATTTGGTTACTTGATTAATATTGGAGATTGTTTAGTTATTTAATTTGTTAACTATATTACTTAGTGTAAATTTAGGTGTAAATTTTAGTTTAGTTTTCTTATTTGAATATTAATATTTAATTTAGTTTTCTTATTTGAGTATTTAGATGTAGATTTTCTTTGTTTATTATTTAGTGTGTTTATTTGTTTTATTTTATTATTTAGTTGAAAATTGTTAGAAATTTGAGTTAAATTTGATTGCTTGAGTATATAATATCAATATGTAAATAAACGGGTTTCGGGTCGGCTCAGCCCGACACATCCTATTTATGGCCCGACAGTTGGGACATCTAAAAGTCAATTTTCCCCATTACCCGCTTAAACAAAGTAGAGCACCGTCGACTCGAGGGCGGCGCGACCTTCGAGAGGCACTCCATCGACGGAAGCTTCGTCCGTGGGGCCGTCTCTTACAGAGAGACTTGGAGTTCCATGCCATGGAGGATAGGCTTGCGCGGACCCAAGAGGAGCTCAACAGGACGAGGGCCGTCCAGGAGTACCAGGCCAACCTCATGGCCCAGATGCAAGCAGCGGTGGAGGTAAGTAATTTAAATTACTGCATTTTAATTTTTTAGCATTTCAGTAATATTTATGTGTTATAATATGTTGAAATGACAGGTCTTAGCTCGACAGAGTGGTCAAGAGCTCGCGTTTCCTGCATGGCCGCAGCCGCCACAGGCGCCCTCGTCATAGCCGCCCCTAGCACAGGTACTCTCGACACTGTATAAATCTTTAATACCATTTAATACAGGGAGGGAGATAAAAGAGATAAAGAGAGAGGGGGGAGATAGTGAAAGAGATAGAGGGATGGGGAGTGGGAGAGAGAGGGCGGGGTGAAAGAGAGAAAGAGAGAGAGTGAAAGAGGGGAGAGAGAGGAGGGGAGAGATAGTGAAAGAGAGAGAGAGGGATGGGGAGAGAGTGAAAGAGGAGTAGAGAGAGTGAAATAGAGAGAGAGAAGGGAGAGAGGGATGGGGAGAGGGACAACAAGAGCGAGCGAGAGAGGGAGAGTGAAAGAGGAGTACTCAGAGTGAAAGAGAGAGAGAATTACGGAGAGGGGGTGGGGAGAGCGACAACGAGAGCGAGAGAGAGAGAGAGAGAGAAGGGAAAGGCGGATGGGGAGAGGGATAATGAGAGCGAGAGAGAGATAGTGAAAGAGGAGTACTGAGAGTGAAAGAGAGAGAGAGAGAATGACAGAGAGAGAGAGGGAAATAGAGGAATAGACATGTCTAACTTTTATTTACTTTGCAGGGTTCACCGACGGAGGCGCAAACTCCATCTCCGCAGCTACCGGCACGGGGAGGGACGCGCGAAGACGACGTTCACGGCTCTGGAGGTAGTCATGAGGGGAGTGGTATGACCCAGCCCACCACGTGGCCCAGACGCTTAAATACGACGGCTACGGGCCACCGTTGTAAGTTTCGTAACTTACGACGGTGGTCGTAATAAGTTATTTAACTTATGACCAAATCCTGACGACGGATAGAAACCGTCGTAATTAGGCGTAAACCGTCGTAATTAAGCTAATTACGATGGTTTGGACCTTACTTACGACGGTTTTGACCGTCTTAACTGAGTCATATTGCTGTAATGATTCGCTCTTAAATGCTATATATTACCATATTTATTGGATAAAAATAGAAAAAGTTATCCATCACCATCATTATAAAAATATTAGACTAAAATATCTTACAGATGTTTTTTGAATTGCCCACTATTGTCATTACAACAATCAAGCCTTTATCCACTATTGTCATTATAGAAAATAAAAAGATACTCACACGTAATAATGTAAACTACCAACACCACACTCATCATAAAAAGATTAAAATACACATCCACGTGTTTTTAAACTACTGATCATTACTATTATATAAATTACTAAAATAACTAAATATAAGATTGTAAATTATCTGTTGCTACTATTAAAAAACAATCAACCAAAAATGTAGTGGTAAATTTAAAAGTCATTGTCACACCCGTTTTTTCCAAAGACAAACCGAATGAATAAACACATGTATGTCAGAATTTGTTTGCTCATACATGTCATAACAGTAGTGAAAAATCATATTTAATACAAGCCAGATGTTCGAATACATAAAAGTCTTACATAAATTGTCTCAAAAGACTATTAAAATGTATGATACATAATGAACAACATAATGGAAATGAAGTCTTGTGGGTTCCATCACAAGCGTTGCTCGGGGGACTCCATAAACCTAGAATGCACCATCAGGGTCAAATGCGTCGTTGTCGTTCTCTACGTCTTTGTTAGGGCCTAACCAGCAAATAAATCCAACAACGAGCAAGCTTGAGTACCATTGGCACTCAGCAAGTGTGGGAAAGAAATGATATGCAGGCTAGAACAAAGAAAGGCTTAACTCATGGTTATTGCACTACACATTAATTCCTATCACCTTAGTTTATTAAGCACCTATATTACTACATGAGTGAAGTAGTCCCAATCCCATAACCTCATTGCCATTGTTAAGCTCCCCGCTTAACATCCTCAACTTCTCAGTTCACCATCCTCTAATCATGAAGAAGTCCAAGCCACTCTTGACCGTGAGCACGGTTGTCATGACAATTTCTAAACTCTGCAGAGTGTGTGCCTCTTTACCCACAAGTAGTGATTTCATCCCCCATTACCACGTGAACTAAGGAACCTACATTTTGCCCGTGGCCGCGAACCACGTTCACACTTCACGGGTGTGTAGCCAGGAGATCACTACGAGGCCTTTACAAAAGGATCCCCGACGAGTATGAGCCCACTGAGGTTTCACCCCTAACAACATCCAGGAGGCACCAACCTCCGCTGCAGTGGCCCCCTCTTGAGACCTACGGTTCCTATGGTAGTCCAGCAGACACCTATTCCCCGCGCATTCCAAGCACCCACACTACGTCGAAAATACACCTAATTAATTGGCCAAGCTGCCCCATCTCAGCATGTGGTTTTGCACGGTAAAGCCAGGTTAAATGCTCCATTAATCGGTCCTTAGAACCCATACAAGCACTAAACACAAATCCAAGGTCTCGTGCACACAGCACCAACCAAAACATCCAGCTTGCCTAGATTCCTATCTCTACCATAGTTCATCATATATCATCAATAGTAAATAATCAAGATTTGCAGTTCATATCCCAAGTATCCAATTTCTAAGCATGGCTAAGCATAAAGAATATCCATAATAAACATACTAAGTAATTTTCCAACCCAGGCTACAAGGAATAAGACATGAAAAGCTAGAGGTAACTTCCTAACATGGGTTTCATGATTCATATGACAATGCAAATAACCCTAACTAACTTTCCTAGTTAGGTACAAAGTGGTCAAGGACACTTGCTTTCTTCTTGCTGCTCTGGAAACGGGAAGTCGTGCTCCTGGAAATTGAAAACCGGCTCTGGGGCTGGTTCTACTCATGCAAACATACACATACCAAAAGTAAACAACACTCCATGAGAAAATCATTCACATTTACACTCATGTAAGTCAAACATGCATAAACATAACTTCACTTTATATTCTTAGCCTACATTCACTAAAGTTTACATATATGTATTCATGTTGGTTGTCTCATGGTGAAATTCTCATTTTTAGCCTCCTATAACATCCCTACCAAAATTTGGCGTGTATATGTGCATATATATTACAATTAAACTTTGTTTTTAGCCAAATTTGCACTAGATGAGTTGTATCTATGCCTAAGTACTCTTTTAAACACATATATATGGTTCCTAGGTTAAATTTCAGATTTTCAACTTACTAATAAACTGAATTCTCCATTTGATTTAAATCCTATATTGCATACCCCAAATTTTTAACTATAAATCTTGCATGAAAGTGTATTTTTCCATCCTAAACAGAAGTTCACACTTTCTAATCAACTTTCAAGCTGAAACTTTATGTTCAAAACCTTATATGAACATTTCCTAAGTGTTTATCATTTTATTTCATATATGTATTCAGATTTGTTTTATGCCTAAGAATGAATTTTCAACAATAAACAAAAACTAAATTGCATTTTCAGAATTTATTTACAACCTAAAACCAAATTTGAGATTACTCACTACAGGAATCACGCTAATAGACGACGGCCGGAAACCGTCATCCATAAGTCTAAAACCGTCGTATATAGCATATATGCGACGGTAGTCACTATTTGACGACGGCCTGCGGCCGTCAATGATTATTAGTCATCTATAAGTTTATAGACGACGGTAGCCGTCGTCTAGAAGATAATTGACGACAGCCACTCCTGGCCGTCGTCAATTAGGTACTCCTGCCACGTGGCACCTAGTGGAGCTTATAGACGACGGTTTTTTCTGACCGTCGTCTATAATTATGGCTTATAGACGACGGCTACTGCTCCACCGCCGTCTATAAATATGGCTTATAGACGACGGCTAAGCACCAGAACCGTCGTGTATAAGGCTCGCATTAAAAAAACAGAAATTTCTGCCCTGGCTTCGAGGCCAGTCTTGGCTCGATGGCCAGCTCACACAGGCAGAAAATAATATACATAAGTTCAAGCATATATATCACAAGAAACATTGCAAAACAGTTCGGAAACAATACACGCGACACATGCTACATTACAAGCTACCCCGTCCACTACCGGAGTTTGGAAAGTTGTCCTCCTGCAGTTGTCCAAGCGGCGCAAGCTAGGGTGATGGTGTGCGAGCCTCCATCCCCGATCCATGTGATTTGCAAGTGTGGTTAGACATGTTACAAGTATAAACATGCATATTTGACTAAATTTGCTTATTAAAATGCAAAATTGAGCAAGTTAACTAGATTTTGCTATGTTTGAGTTAGTTTGCTCATATTTTAGTAAGTTTGAGCAAGATCGACTAAGTTTGAGCAAGTTTAACTAGTTTTAGCTATATTTCACTAGTTTTGGCTAGTTTTAGCTATATTACACATCATATTTTACTAAGTTTGAGCAAGTCTAACTAGTTTGGCTATATTTGAGTAAGTTTGATAAAATTTTACAGAATTTGAACAAGTTTAACTATTATTAGCTATTTTGAGTCATTTTGTACTTGTGCACTTGTCGTCGGCACCTGCACCAGCGGCAGCTCCAACGCTAGCGGCGCCCACTGCGGAAAGGCAACCAACTGTCCTACGGCCATAGCCTGCAAATATGAACCAAATCATTTCACATAGCATTTATATATTAGAAATATTAAGCACAACGGTCTGAATTTACCTGCATGGCAGCTTGCAACTAGAGCATGTACGAGGTTTGATACTCGTCCCTAGCCCTGAGCACCGCTGCGTGCATCTCGTCCCTAGCCATGAGCGCCGCTTCCTGCATCTCGTCCCGAGCCCTCAACGCTTCTTGCATCCTCTGGAGCTCCTCCTGGACACTCCGTAGCTCCAGCTCTTGGGTCATACAGCTGCTGTTGGACCCACCCTGCTGTGATGAAGAGACTCTCGAGGAAGATCGTGCCTGCCTTGTGTCGACCACTCCATCTAAGATGGCTAACCTAAACAACGGAGTAAGATTATTAAATTTTCGTATCTCAAAGTTCATGATAGTAAACCAAAAATATCAAAACTCACCGTCCGTGGGGTTTCCAAGCCACAACTTTCATACCCGGCTTCGGGGATAATTGTTGGTGCGCTCTCCCAATCATACCCTTCGCCTCGAAGCTTCCGCACCTCCTCTTGTACTTTGCTTGGAAATTCAAGAAATCAACATCTTTAGAACTATTAAAGAGAATTTAATTAAGTTAACAAAATAACTTACCAATGCCTCTAACGCCGCCTGAGAGCACAACTGGTCAGGCTGCGATGGGTCACGTTCCAAGTGACCCCTCTTCCACACCGCGATAGGTGCCGGCTCCGGACCGCTGTCTCGCTCCTATCGATACGTGTTAGCATAATGAAGATGACAAAATTACTTAAATAAAATTGAGTAACACTTATCATCCGTTTAGCCAGACGTATATATCCGTCTCCACCTAAACGGTGTTTCGATTCCCTCCCTCTACTGTCTCTACGGGTCTGGAACAAGTCCTGGAAACCCTGACTCACCCAACGGGCACACAGGACACGGTACACGTCCGGACGGGCATAAAGCCACGCTACGCTAACCTGTACACAAGTTATTATTGGATGAAAACATTGTTCACAATCGGATAATGAAGCAAAGTAAAATAAAGACTCTACCTCTGCGTATTGCGCCTCCGTCAAGTACTTGTCGGCTATGTCCCTGAACTGTCCGGGTTCACCCTTGTCCGGATGCAACTTGAAGTACGCGTTGGAAGCTTGAATGTGAGCCGTCAAGAGTGACTACATCACGAGCTTCTTGGCGTTGTTATGGAAGACGATACGAGCATGATCTAGTTGCGACGCCTCGTCCTCCAAACGTTACCATACCTATAATAAATATGAATTAAACAAATATTCTTAATATGTAGTAGAATTGTATTACACAAATATTCTTTATACTTACTATGAAGTCATGCCACACAGCCTCCTGGTGGTTGCCATGGGCAAGGTCCTAGGCCGTAGTGTAATCATCCCAAGACGTAGCAGCTACTCCGTTCACTACATCGGGGTAGTGCAAACGGACTAGACGGCCTAAGACACCGTTCACTTGTTGGTGGTGTCCTTGACCACTAAACGAGACATCGTACCAAGACCTGATAGATGATTCTCAATTATTACATATATAAGTCTAAGAATATGTAAATTGAATTCTTAGAGATTTACTTACCTATCGCCAACCGGACGAATAATGATCCGATCATCTGGGTTCGCAGGAACCGGAGGAGGAGCCATGTAGTGGCTCCTCCAAGTCCGTCGTCTCGGAGCCGGCTCCACATCAGGTAACCAAGAACTGGGGTCATCCGACTGCACTGGCTCTGAAGCTGGAGGAGGATCCGAATCAGGCTTTGAAGCGGTCTTTGGAGCAGGCTCTAAAGCCGTCTCACGAGCAGGCTCGAAAAAGTTGTCAGGCTGCAGTGGCTGAAGAGGACCCCTAGTCTTCCTTAGATGTAGAGTGCTCCTAACAATTTTAAATATTCATAATATAGATTAAAGAATTAATTATATAATTTATGTAATTAAATGATCTTTACCTGTCATGACCGCTATACAGGTCCGCGTGACAACTTCGATAGATGGCTCATCAACTGAGCCCGTCTAGTTCCGCTAGAGTGACTCCCTCGAAGGCATAAGCTACTGGAGGCAGAAAGCCACGTACCCCTGACCCCGTTGTCGGTTGCTCGACGACCTCCTGTTGAAACAAAAAATTGCTAATGATTAATAAGGAAAGTATAGAAAAGGAAAGAAGAGATGAAGGAAACGTTACTTGTACTCAATTTCAAAATTCATCAATATCACGATCATGTAATCTACTCTATAAACTAGACCATCTATCATATCTTGTGGTTGTTTGCCGTTTTTGTTTTCTCATCTCATGAGTCTCTAGATCTTCTGCATCTCCAACTAAGTCATCGAGTCCTTGACCAGACTCGACGATAAAAGAGTCCGACAACTCTTGTTCTTGGTAAACAACATCAACTTCATCATCACGGTACCCGACATACTCTGGTGTATATAACCATTCACGAGGATTAACCTTGTGTACAACCCACCAAGCACTAAGCTTTCCGCTTGGATAATGTAGACAATACACTTGCTCGACTTGTTGTGCAAGGACAAATGTATCGCAACCACGTAGTCGGTTCTTGTGTTTGACTTCTACCATGCCAATTTGGTTTTGTCGAGTTCCATTGTTATGATCAAACCAATTGCAATCAAAGAAGACTACTTTAAGGACTTTATTCCCGGCAAAATTGAACTCAATGATTTTTTTAATAATCCCATAATAATTAGTTTCACGTCCTTGTGCATCAATGGCCCTGGTCACAACTCCGGTATTAAATGTTGCCCTGAGGGACGAAGAGCTTTAAATTGAATTGAACGAAATCAGAACCCATTGACGTCGTATCGACCAAAGATTTTAACTTTAATGGATCCATACGACAGTTGTCGCAAATCTTCATGGACCCCGGCTTATTTTTTGCATTGTCCAACATATGACGTTAGAAGACTATTTTATGTTACAAAACATCATGTAATTACTAAGAGAAAATGTTACATGATCTCAAAACCATGTTTGGAAGTTAGACCCTCCATTTACTCCATAATGCCGCATCAATTGTATTTGCTTGCTCGTAGGTTGTTGCTTAGATTTCAAATTTTGTTGATCGAACTCAATAAGGAAAAAATAGAATGGTTAGCATAGATGTATAACACAGCACACTAATTAGTATAGATATTGAACAAAGACTTACTGGAAATATTTGTCCATCCCGTCTATGTTAGCATACATGTCTGGTAAAGCAACTACCTTTTCATCTGTTGAAGCACCATAGCTCGTCCAACTACCAACAATGGTGCCTCTCTTCTGAAAAATGTTGAGGTCACTACAAGGGGGTTCTTCATCCATATTGTACCACAACGTGAAAGCATTAACATTGTATTCTTCTGCAAAATAGAAACTTGAAAAATAACCTATCTCCTGAAGTGTAAATGCTTCAGCGATGCATCCTTCAACCCTTGCCCTGTTGCGAACTATTGTTTTAAGACATCTAAGTGCTCTTTCAATGTGGTACATCCACCGATATTGAACAGGGCCACCAACTTTAGCTTCATAGGGAATATTGATTAGGAGGTGTTGCATTTGATTGAAAAATCCTGGAGGAAAAACTTTTCCATCTTACATAAAAGCATTGGTATCTCTCTTTCCAACTTCTCCATCATATCCCCTGTGATTTATTTATCACAAAGTTGTCTATAAAAGTAGCTAAGCTCGGCTAACACCTTCCAAACCGCATCGTCAAGATAGCCCCAAAACATAACCGACAGAAGTCTTTCCATGATTATGTAATAATCATGACTCTCAACCCAGTAAAATTTCCAGTCTTCACATTCACGGTTTCTCAAGGTAGCAGCATAGCCGTCTGAGAATTTCAACTTTTTCAACCACCTCAAGACTTCTTTCTTTTCCTTTGGTCTAAGACAGAACGAAGCTCGTTGTTTGCCACCAGCTTCGGAGAGCTCAAGAGTTGGACGGTTATAAACCTCTACCAAATACTTCCAAGCCTTTATATTGTCTTTTGTTTTGCTCATCATATCCAAGCACGTGCTTATGATGCATTCGGCCATGTTACGTTCCTCGTGCATGACATCAACGTTATGCATTAGAATTAAGGACTTCATATACGGTAGCTCCCATAGTCCACATATATGAGTCCAATTGTGGTCCACTCCGTAACCAACAAAATATCCAAGACAATATTCATCTGGCACTAGCTTGTTCAACAGTACAACAATCTCTGAACCGTTCAGACGCTGCAGCGGTCCCTATTTTACAACGGTATCCTTCTTGAAGGCATTTCTCTGCTGTCTGAACACGTGATTGGGCGGTAAGCAACGTCTATGACAATCAAAGTAGCATATCTTGCCACCAAGACTTAGACGAAAACATTTCGTGTCCGAAGCACATATGGGACATGTCAAGCGATAATGAGTGCTCCAGCCAGAAAACATGCCGTAAACTGGAAAATCATGAACAAACCACAAGTATGCACCTCAAAGATTAAATTTCTGTTTTTTGTAACAGTCGTACGCTTAGATTCCTATCCATAACATTTTCAACTCTTCAATTAATGGCTTCAACATCACGTTCAGGTGTGAATCGGGATGATCTGGTCCAAATACAATAAGGCAAAGGAACATGAACTCATACTTCATACAAAAAGATGGCGGCAAGTTGTATGGAATAGCGAACACGGGTCAACAAGAGTATGGTGTGAGCTTGTACTGAATGGTGAGAAACCATCTATTGCCAACCCAATGCGAATATTTCTCACATCATTGGCGAATTCTGGATCGAAGCAGTCAAGCGCCTTCCATGCCTCACCGTTAGACATGTGCATCATCATTCTGTTTTTCTCACGTACACCTTCTTTGTGCCACCTCATGTACCTAGCTGTTTTTTTAGAGAAACAAACTCTGCAACCTAGGTGTGACAGGCAAGTAGCGAAGTTGCTTCTGTGTGACTTGAGTCATTACTTTTGCACCGTCGTCATTAACAACTTTGACAAATATCTCTTTATCACATTTTAAGCATTTGTTCTCGTTGGTATGCGCTTTCTAGAAAAGCATGCAGTTGTCTGGGCACATATCAATCTTCTCATATTTCATACCTAGACTAGAAATTAACTTCTTAGACTGATACATATTTTTAGGCACTTTATGGGGTTGTGGAAGGATATCGCTGATCAACTTGATGAGATCGTTATAAAAGTTATTGGAGAAGAAATACTTAGACTTAGTTGCCATAAATCTAGTCATGAAAGGGAGGAGTCACTTCAGTGTGTTCATGCAACGGCTCATCTTAAGCTTTGAGAAGCGTGAAAAACGCTTCAACCTCTGTTGTAGGAAGATCCTCAGCCAATTCAGGATTTATAACTTCAAGCATCTCGTCCATCCTATAGACCCCAGTGCTGTCATCCTCATCTCCATCTTGTACGACTTGAGAAGGTGTCTCACCGTGAAAGGAACACACCCAATAATGTTGCATGAAACCGTTTCAACACAAGTGGAACGTCAACGTCACTTTGTCGACACACTTTGCATTCTGACATCTAGTACATGGGCACCGCACCTTATTATTATTTGACAACGAAAAAGCTCGTTGTATGAAAGGATCTGTCTTGGTGAACCACTCCTCTGAGTGACTCTCATCCTTTTTCTAACCAGTATACATCCAATTGGGTCTTCAGCCATGTTTGAGGGTATACCTTCAAAGCAAACAAATCATTACTAATTTCATTGTTATGTTACGGCCCTACAATAGGCAGATAGGTCCTAACCCACCCAAGAGTAACCGAGCGGAGCGTGCTCATGACGAGACGCGTGGTCTGGATCCAAACGAAATTTTGGCAGCATAACCCCTTTGTTCTCCACCCTGAAAATGGTGCAGTAGAGAACAACAGGGTTATACCGTTGAAATCTCATCCAGATCCAAACCAACGTCTCGTCACAAGCCACGCCACTCGGTCACTCCCAGGCTATCCAAAAAGGGACAATTCCGAACCTGCACGTTGGTTTAGGGTGACACATTGGTATGGGTTACGTTGCCCATTTTCATTTTTAAGTCATTTACAAGAAAGGAAAGAACGAGAGAAAGAGAGAGAGGAAAGTTGGTCTTAGATGACAATTCCACGTTCGGATCCACCGTCCACTCAAGCACGGGTGATTAACGTCCTCACCATCGTCGTTAGCTTCCGTGCCCGTCTTGACGCATATGTAACACTCATGTCGGGTCGGGCCCTACACGGACCGTGTCGGGCCGGACCATAAGTAGCTTGTGCTAGTCTAGGCCGGCACGACTATTTATATAATAATTTAGCACTTCATCAATCAAAGTAATATTTAAACAATTACGCTACTAATCAAATAATTAATAAATAAAACTATAAATTAAACGAGAAGTCAACTAATTAAACGAGTTAAACAACTTATTATTCCATTGTTGAAACTAATTAAACAACTATTTAAATTATTTAAATCAACAAATTAAACTAAGAAAACAAGTTAAACGAGGGGGAGGGTTTGGATAGGGGCTCGGGGGTGAAATGGCGGGAGAGGGTGCGGTACAGTGCAGAGCAGAAGAGAAATTCAGCAAGGGACTTGGAACTATCAGCAAAGCAGAAGAGAAATTCAGCATGAGCGGAGGAGAAGAGAAACTCATGCAGAGCATAAGAGAAATTCATGCCAAAGGCGCTAGCGCCAGCATCAAAAGGCTCTCCTGTTCTTGTGCCTCTTGACGCAAACAGACCCACCAGCACCAAGTGATGAAAGCTACTCCATCTTCCCAGCTAACTATCAGCAGGCACCCATCTTCTCCCTCCATCAACCATCACACTGTACTGTCCCGATCACTCCGAACCCGGCCATGGAAGAAAACCATCAACCTGTTTTTCCATGTCCACAGAGCATGCACCAACCTGGTGGTGCGACCCTTGCTTCTACTTGTTCTACCAACACCTAGTAGCTCGTCAGGTTTTAGATTTTGCCTTGGATAGTTGGACGGCATGCTTTTGCTTGTTCTGATGCAATGAACACTTCCAACCACGACTCAAGAAAAACACCTTACACATTTAAGATTAAATTGTATTCAACTGCTTCCTCATTCATGGTTCAACATTGGTAATGATGATGGACAATAATAAATACAGGCGGTTCTGGAACAAATCTACATGAAACCTACTGTATTTATATAACTATGTTGATAACGAAAAATCAATTCTGAATAGTATTACTGGTTGAAAAAAAGGAGAAACGTTGTCGTCTACATCTTGAATACTGTCGAAGTGTTTTCCTACGACACTTCCCCCAGACTGCCTAAGCAGCCCGCGAAGGTTCTTTTTTTAGGAAGGGCTAGAGGTTTTCAAAGGTCGGAGCATGATGGCGAGGGTGAACATGAGGATTTACGTGGTTCGGACCGCTGGAGCGTAAAACCCTACGTCCACGGGAGTGATGGTTGTATTGCTTGCGCGTATGAGCATGTGAGAGAGTGAGTTGGCTGGGTCTCGAACCAGAGTGCGAACCTGAAAGTTGCCTAGAGGGGGGTGAATAGGCTAATAAAACATGAAACTATTGCAAACAGTGGATTAAAGAAGGACGCCGGACTAGTCCGGTCTCAGGACGGACTTGTCCGGTCTAGGTATAAAGTTGTGTTTTAGGTTTTCTTTTTAAGTTTATTTAAGCAGAAAATATGTATTAGTCAAACAACCTCACTAATTAGTTGTGAATGATTAGATTGCAAGACAGTGGAACAATTCACAAGTGTTAACAAGACGAAAGCTTAACAAGTAATTCTAGTGAGCGAGCGAGAAGGTAAAGGAACCAAGAGATACGATTTATCCCGAGGTTCGACTCCACACAGGAATCTACGTCCTCGTTGAGGAGTCCAAAAAGGACCAGGTCTTTTCCAACCCTTCCCTCATCGAGCGATCACCAAGATTAAGCCTGGGCTCTTTCACTATCTATCAATTGTGAATACAATGCTCTTAGGGTCTACCCACAACTTGAGGCTCCCTACAACAACCTAGCAGTTCTAGGAATCAAAATACAACTGTCAAGAACTCAAATTAACAATTAGAGTGCAAGAGAGTCAAATCGAGAGCTCAAACGTCGATCACCACGTCTCTCCTCTCACAAATCCACAAACCCCTTAAGATCCAATCTTAGTGGTCAAGAAGGTGAGGAAAGAGGCTTAGAAGAGCTCTAGGAATGAGTTTTCAGTGCTAGGGTTGTTGTCTCACCAATTCTCAGCCGGGGGATCTCCTTTTATAGAAATCCCGACATCTAGCCGTTACCTACTAAAGTCCAGACCAGTCTAGTCCAAACCCCGAACTAGTCCGTTCTTGAGGGACCACTCACATCACAAGGCTACCAACTAAAGTCTCGTGACCGTTGGATTCAAACAGTCATAAAATCCCGGACTAGTCCGGTGAAGAGCGGACTAGTCCCATCTCAGTCAGGAACCTTTGTTCCATATGAGAACGGACTAGTCTGGTAGGGGTGGACTAGTCCGGTCTTACCAGACTTAGTCTTGAAAACTCTCTAATCTAGGACTACGGACTAGTCTTGCCAACTCCAAACTAGTCCGAGCTCACACATGAACCTTTGTTCCGTCCTAAACTGGACTAGTCTGAAGGGACCGGACTAGTCCGGCCTATGGAGCGGACTAGTCCGAGGTCAATCAGAGACTCCTTCTCCGGACCTAAACGGCTTAGTCCGCTTAGCGTACTAGTCCAGCCACAAGGGCGGACTAGTCCGGCCTTCTGAGAGTTAGTCTCATAAAGGCTCAGACTCACTCGACAACGGACTATTCCGGCTTAGAACGGACAAGCCCGAACTCACTCAGAGACTTCTTGTCCGGTCTAAAACGGAGTAGTCCGGTTTAGAACGGACTAGTCCAGCCCCTTGTTCGGACAAGTCCGGTCTTCCTTTTTCAGCCATACCTATGACTACTTCCTCTCACGATTCTAACTTTAGTTTGAGATCTGTAATGACTCTCAAGCACTCTAAAAGAAGAGACCTTGTACACAACTAGAAAATGTAAAACTCAATAGAAAAATTCTATTTTTCTACTCTTGCGAGTCTTCTTCTTTTCCTTTTTGCTTCTTGAGAGACTCTACATCCATTCCTTTTGATAAGCACATGTGCTCATACTCAGTAAAACTCATTAATATCTTAATTATCGTCATCAATCTTCCAAAACCCATGGGGATTACCTAGATGCACTTTCAATCTCCCCCTTTTTGGTGATTAATGACAACACATTAAGATTCTCGATAAATAGATATAATAGATTGTTTTCATAACACATGTGTGTGTGGTTCACTCCCCCTAAATGTGTGCACAAAATATTTTCAAGGAAAAATATGCACAAGAGTGAGTTCTTTGGGGATTTTATACATACACGTGTTATGGTGGGGTGGCTAAGTGTGATGTGATAAAGTGAGTACTAAACGCATTAAGGAAGATATAACATTTACGAACAAAATCATCTCAGTATGGCATAATATGAAGACATAAAATGGCATAGTCATTAAGATAACATAACGTGGCATAATGTGGCATAGTTATTACAAACCAACATAAAGTGAGTGTTAAAGAGCGAGACTAAAGACTAAAGAGCTAGACTAGACTACTCCCCCTTATTCTCTCCCCTTTGGCATCAAAGCACCAAAAAAGGGAAAGAAAAGAGAGAAAGACCTAATCGCTATCATCTTCATCTTGATCTTCGTCTTGGTCACTCTTAGTTTCCTCGTCCTCATCTTCGTCTTCATCGTCATCCTCTTGATGAGCGTGGGAGGTAGGAGTTGCAGCTGAGGAGGAACCAAAGTAGGCAAGCTCGTCCTCGGTGAGAGTGGGAAACTCTGTCACTTCGTCATCGTCCGATGACGGTGGAGACATAGGTATCTCCATTGTGTCGCACATTGCCTTGAGATACTTCTCTTGGCGTTTCTTCATGTTCTGCGTGCGAACTTCCACTTTCCGGCGCGAGGAGAAAATAGACTTGAATATTTTGAGTAGCCCACTAGAGGAGCCACTCGATGATGAAGGAGCAGATGGCCCAGCCGAGGAGGATGGAGCTGCAGAGGAGCTCCTGCTCAAAGACGCAGGAGGGCGAGGAAGGGGAATCGGCATCTGTAGGCGTAGCTTTCTGTGCTTCACATCCTTTACAAATTCTAGGCCTGTGACTTTCTCTATCATGCACATGATATACAGCGCATATCCATAGGACCTGTTTGGGGTGTAGGAGATGTTGAAGATATCAGTGTAGATGTAGTCGAAGACGTCGAATCGTTCTTCTTCATTGAGTAGCTTCAACAAGTTTCTGAGATACCCTTGTATCATCCCCACATCTCCATCTTTTGGAGCTAGAGTCTTCCTCAGGATTCTGTTTAGCACTCCAAAGAAGTGTTTGATGTTGTGGTTTGAGGATGGCTCATAGGTGAGATATGAAGGATACATGAAGTCCAAGTCATCCTTTCCCAAGGTCCTCTCATTGTGAACTATGATCTCATAGTTCAAGTGCTCCTCAAGTCCAAGGATCCTAGCAAATTCATCATACAACACCGAGTATACCACACCATTTGTCATCCAAGTGATTTTTCTATTTCCATAGGTGTGGAAGTAGCAGGTGGTGCAGAATTGTACTATCACCTCTGTCGAAGTGTGTAGCCGACACTTCCTCGGGCCTGCTCTGGGCAGCCCGTGGAGGTTCTTTTTCGGAGGGGCTAGTCACTCATGGAGAGCTTCAGCATTAGGGACGATTGAGGGAGAAGCTTGACACGGGGATTTTTACGTGGTTCAGGCCGCTGGAGCATAATACCCTACATCCACGGTGAGCAGAGTTGCTCGTTGTATTGCTTGGCGCTCAGAACCGGAGTTCTGAGCTTGAGGGTGAGATGTGTGCTAGAGCGTAAGCTTGCCCTAGACGAGAGTGGGTGAAATGCCGAACCCCTGCTAACGTTGCCTACCCGAGCCTTTTATAGTCCAAGGCTCGGGTGGCTTACAAGGTGAGCCCGGGACCCGACAGGTGGTCCTGGGGAGATTGCCTGCCATCTACCGTATCTGCAGTTACGCCGATAGTTGTCTCTGGTGAGGGCTTCCGAGTCTTCGTTCTGCCGCCCTGCCCATGCCGCAAGCTAGTCGTAGTGGTGGATGATGACAGGTGCGACAGGGGATGTCTTGTCACTGTGTTTATTGGCGGGTAGGCTCTGACGCGGCGCGCCAGTCTGTGATGTGACTGGGCGCAACGGCACCTGACAGAGGCGTGCTCCGCGTCTCCGCGCCTTGGGAAGCCGCGGGTCTTGAATACCTTGTACGTGCAAGGTATGTCGCGTCTTTACTCTTCCCGCCTACCGTGCGGGGGCAGGTAGCGCGACACTGCTGGCCACGTGGCGGGCCCGGAGCTCTCCTCTGAGGAGAGGGAGCTCCGGCCCCACGAAACACGTGGAGCCTTCGGAGCTCTCCTCACGGAGGGGGGAGGTCCGGCTCTGCTGGCCACGTGGTGGGCCCGGAGCTCTCCTCTGAGGAGAGGGAGGTCCGGCCCCGCGGGACACGTGGAACATTCAGAGCTTTCCCTGCGGAGGGGGGAGGTCCGGCTCTACTGGCCACGTGGCGGGTCGGGAGCTTACCTCTGAGGAGAGGGTTGTCCGGCCCCGCTGGACACATGGCGCTTTCGGAGCTCTCCCTGCGGAGAAGGGCGAGGTCCTTAGGCAGTTTCCCCTGTGCGCGGGGGTACCCCATATTGAGGGTACCGACAGTGGCCCCCGGGCCCATCTCGGGGGAGATAGCGAGCCCGAGGTGGGGCCCCCGTCTCTTCCGCTCCGCGCACCTTCTCGAAGACCCGCATTGACCGTTGCAGGAGCACGAATAGTCGCAGGATCATGGGAGCATGTGCCCCACTTGATGGCTGCTTTTACTGCGGCGGTTCCCAAGGCTTCCACTTCTGCACGTCGCCGCGCCTTTTCGGGAACCGCCGAAGCGTCTTGCCGGCTCGTCTCCTTGGGAGACTGACTTGTTGGCCCACCACTTCAGCTGGACGGCTTGGGTCCACTTGTCATCGAAGCTTGTTCTTGGAGCTGAAGTGGTTGTCCAAGCGGCGTATTCGAAGAGTTTTGAATCGCTTTGAATCACGCCTGGGAAGTTTAAAAGGGGATCTTACCCGCATCGCGGCTTCCTTTCGCACTTCCCAGCGCTTGCATCTTCCTTGAGCTCTTGCGCCCTTGTCTTCCCTGTCCTTGAGCCACCATCTGCCATGGCTTCAAACTTGCCTCCGGAGAAGAAACGCGCTCGGTCTCCTCCGGCGGCGGCGTTTGCGCCAAGTCAGGGATCCAGGGTATCTGCGCGTCCTCCTTTTGGAGATGGCGCTCCATCTGGCGGCGACTCCAAGAGGCCTCGGGGTCACCATCCCGATGGGACTCCTCTCGAGCGGCGACGGGCTGATGGTTCCCGGACGTTGGTCCTCCTTCCTCAGGAGGTGGAGCCTCGAGGGGGAGTGCTGGTGCGTCGATGCCCAGGGGCGAGTCAAGAACTCAGGCGCCCCGGGCCTCGAGAGGCGGATCGACTCCTAGGGGGGCTTCAGAAGCTTCCCCTGTTCCGCCAGCCCGTGCGACTGAGGGGCAGCCCTCAGCGGCGACGGCGGGCTCTAGTGGACCTACCCCGGTTCGGAAGCCGGGGTTCAGAGCCTGTTGGAGCGCTCGTGTCCCTCGGTAAGTGTCGCCCTAACTGAGTTCCAGAGCCTGTATTCTTATCTTCTTTTCTTAACTCCGAGAGTCTCCCATGTTTGCAGGGACCCCTCAAGTGCCGGTAACGTTTCCATTTCCCGGCCATCCCCGACTGATGGGGGATCTGCGCCGCAGTGCCCTTAAGCCGAAACGGTCACAGTGGCCCCCAAGCCAGCGCAAGTTCCTTCTGCGCCGGTCGGCCCGGCTCCTGCGGCAGCGGCGACTCCTCCCCTTCATCCCCCTTCACCGGCTCGGGAGCCGGCTGGCGGTGTCCCGCCTCCTGTTGTCAAAGCGGGAGAAGCTGACATGGGCCCTAGGGTGGGCAGTGAACCGGGGCGCACCGGGAGCGAGTCTGCCCCAGTGCCGGCTTATCCTGACTAGAGCCTTATCCTAGTTGCCGGAGCATCGACTCCTCTTGAAGACGATGTGATGGAGGAGGTCGGGGGCACGGCTTCGGCCTATGCCGCCCCGCTGCCCCTGGTAGACGCTCTTGAGCTCGCCCAGATGAGCGTCCGGCAGGTTCTGGCCGCGCTCGGTCGAGAGCGGGAGGGGAAGGCCGTATAGAGAGATCGCCTCCTCACCTGGGGGCACCTCTTGAAGGAGCGAACCGAGGAGGTCAGGGAGGAGCTTGACTCGAGGCGGGTGTCACTCGATGTCATAGAGGCACTCCTTGACCGTCAGAGGAGGGCCGTCAACCGGCTGGACTCCGAGACTCGGCGGCTCCACCGGGAGGCCCGCGAGTCTCACGCTCAGGCCGATGAGTGTCTCTCCGCTTTGGAGGATCTACGTCTGAAGCTGGAGCGCCGTGAGCGCACCATCATAGACCAGGAGCGCTCTGCGGCGGCCGAGGCGGAGAAGATCGCTGCACGGCTGGCGGCTGGCGAGGACGACCTGAGGGCCCAAGCCAAGGAGCTGGAGTCCCGGAAGGCAGACCTGGTCGCGAGGGACGAGCAGGTCTCCCGGAAGCACCAGGCGGCCCTGGATCGGGAGCTGGCAGTGGACTTCTGGGCTTCAGAGCTGTAGCAGCATGCCCAGAGTCTCCAGCTTCGGGAGAGCTCGCTGGCAACCAAGGAGAAGGAATTCTCCGAGGGGGGCCTCGATGCCCTGCTGGCAGCCCGCTGCGAGGTGGAGGAGCTCCTGGCCTCGCGGTCCTCCGAGGCCCGGGCAGTCTCGAGCTTCGTCGACCAGGCAGGGTCAGCCCTGGTCCCTCTTGGCTTCAGCCCGGTGAGGGCAGCGGCCTCGGCGCAGAAGGTGGCCGAGGTGATCCCCGCGCTCGAGTCTATCGGCGCCAAGCTTAAAAGGCTCGAAGCGATGGTTGCCGGTGAGCTCGAGGCAGAAGGACGGGGTCTGGCGACGGAGGTCACTGCGCACGTGCTAGCGTGCTTCCGGAGCCGGGATCCCTCCTTCTCACTGGAGCCAGCGATGCAGGGCCCTGCCGCTGAGCGGGAGGAAGCCGCCAGGGCTGAAGTCGGAGACGTAGCCGCCCTTGTAGCCTCTAGGTTCCGGCGTGAACCAGGGGAATCCTAGAGCTTGTATATATATTATTTTTTTATCGAGTTTGTAGCTCAGCTCATGGAGCCTTGAATAAATAGACTCTTGTTATTTTCCGTGCCTGTATAATTTTATCTTCTCCTTGGCTTGGCCTGGCCGAGTCCTTAGCTCCGCAAGGTACTCATAGGTCCTCACCAACCTTGAAGTCCTGTACAGGCACCTTCCTCGGGTCCTTATTGAGTCAAGGGCCCCAGGGGTCTTCGGAGCTCGCCCCGTGAGAACGGGGAGGTCCGGATCTGCCGACCACGTGGCGGCCCCGAAGCTCTCCTCTGAGAAGATGGAGGTCCGTCTCCGCGGGCCACGTGGAGCCTTAGGAGCTCACCCCTGCAGAGGGGGCGAGGCTCGGCTCTGCCGGCCACATGGCGGGCCCGGAGCTACCCTCTAAGGAGAGGGAAGCTCCGGCCCCGCTGGACACGTGGGGCCTTCGGGGCTCGCCCCTGCGGAAGAGGGCAAGACCCGAATCCTCCGGTCTTGTGCTGGAGTAGATGATAGCTCTATTCCCCCCTTCGTGCAGTCCCCGTAGCTAATACCTGGAGATCCTGCACACAGGTAGAATAAGTGTAATTCTCCTCGGGGGTGCCCCCCCCGTCTCTTAGTCTTATTTGGATTACGGTCCTAGTACGGTATACGGGGCTTGGGCAATTCTGTGCGCGAGGCGCCGGGGCTCCGGCTCCCTCCGAGGTAGGGTACGATCGTCTGGCCCCTAGTACTGGATCCAACACCGGGGAGGCAGAGTGCACAGGCTTTCGGTACGGAACCAGGCAAAGCGGCTGTACTCCCCTGAACCTCCGAAGGACAGGGCGCGCACGCTTTGGGTCGGAACCTGCAAAGCAGGCTACGCACCCTGGACCCCCCATGCACAGCGCGGACCTTTCCTGGAGGTGACCAACTGGCACCGCAACACCTGACTGGGGGAGGCCCGAAAGGCCCCCTGGCCATCGGCAGGTGCCTCAAGCGCAACCGCCTTTGGTAGGATAGCAAATGCCGACTATGGATGAGAGCAAGAAAGGGGAGCTAAATGTACGGGTGAGCATACATGGAAAGTGCGGTCATAGAAATTAATGCGTAATTTAAATGAGCACATAAGTAAGAGCGTGGTAGAACAAGCTTCTGTGTAAATGCCCATAGGAGGAAGGCATGCTGAACATGTAGGCAACGACCCACCCAATTCAGAAGGGAAGCAAGACTCTAGCGCTTGGGGTCGGAACCAGGCCAAGCTGGACGTAGTCCTGGACCGTCCCCTGGGGCTTGGCTGCTCCGAGCGCTGTTCCTGGTCCCTATGGGATCTATTACATAAAGGAAAAGGCCTGTTCTACTAATGCTTTTGGGATAGAACTTACAGTGATGTTCCATGCTCCAAGGGTTCGGGAGTGGATCCCATCCTTGGTGGAGAGGCGTATGCACCTGGGGCGGCAACTTTCGTGACTCGGAAGGGACCTTCCCGACTGGGGGAGAGTTTATAGGTCCTTCGCGGGAAAGTGCGCGCCACGGCACCAGGTCTCCTTCTTGTAGCCTCTAGACGCGCTTGGTCTTTTGGCGGTAGCGCCGGAGCGCCAGCCGGAACCGTGCGTTGTGGAGTGTTGCTTGTAATCGTGCCTCGCCGACGAGGTCGATATCTTCACGCCGGAGCTGGTCCTGCGCGACTTCTCCCGGGAGCCCGGGGGTACCTTCCTATATTAGCTCAGGCCGACAAGAGGTAGGCGGACCTGGACTCTTCTTGGGGGACCCAGGATGTCTTCTTCCATGGGCTCAGGCCGACAGGAGGTTGACGAATCCTGGGCGGCCCCCGGGAGGTGAGGCCGAGGCAAAGAGACGTGCGCTCGGGTGGAGCTGGCCCGATTCTGCAACGCCGGGGGCTGGTGCTTGGGCTGCTGCAATTGCTTGGAGCTTTTCCAAGGCAGATGCCGCAGCAGTGCAGTCTCCACAGATCTTGGGGACGCCTGCTAGTGTAGGCATCTGCGAGGTGAGGTAGCCATAGTGGGCTACTGCCACGGCTCGTCGTCACTGGAGCCGGAGTCCTCGTGGTTGTGCACCGCCTTCACGGCGCGGTGAGGCTCCTGGAACCCCACCTTGGTGGCCGATGTTGTCTTGGGTGTCGACCTTCTGCTTACCCTCCGTTTGATGGAAGGGAGGGGCGTGTAGCACCCCAAAAATCTTGTTAAGACCCTAAATCATGTTAAGAGGGGAATTTAAAAATTTTTGGACGTGTTGCATGTTTTGCAAAAATTCAAATTCAAACTGGAATTCAAATTAAACTCAAAACAGAAAACAAATAGAAAAAGAAAAAGGAAAACAGAAAAAAAACCGGCCAGTGGGCCGAAACCCACCAGCCGGCCCAACCAGCCCCCGCGCCAGCCCGCAGCCGCGCGCGCCTCTTCTTCCCACTGACACGCGGGGCCCGCTAGCCCTTCTTCTACCTCGCGCCCGCGCCGGGATTCTCTCACCCCGAATCAAAACCGACCCGGATTCCTGCGCATCCCCGCCGAATTCCGCTCGTAGGCGATGCGAACTCGATCTAAACCACCCTTCCGCCCTCCCCCGTCTATAAAAACCTCGGCCTCGTCCTGTTTTTCTCACGCGGTCTGCCGTTTTTACTCCGGTGAGAACCCGAGCCTTCTCCGGCGAATTCTGGCCGATCTACGCTCGGAAATTCGATCTAACTCGCTGGTCTTGATCCACCGCCTCCGGGGAACCCTGCAGGTGCAGAAAACTCGGTGACTTGTGGTTCAAACACAGCGCTAACGAGACTCGCCGTGAATTCACCTCGGACCTCATCGCCGACCGCCTTCCAGGACCTCCGAGCTCAAGAAAACCCCCGAGGTGAGATCCCCGACCTCCCCTCTACCGATCTATGCCATAAAATCACAGTTCTAGGAAGAATTTACAAAGATCCGAAACTCTCCAACGAGATCGCCGCCTCCCGCCGCCGTGCGCCGCCGGGCAGCGCCGCCCGCGCTCGATCAGAGCGACGTGGCCGCTTGTGCGCCGTTTATTTTAAATCACACGGTAGAGTTTAAATCCCCGCGTACCGGTTCGACGTTATAATCTCAGCCGTCTGTTTTAAATCGGACGGTCTACGTCAGCCCCGCGTTATAAAGACTGGAAGTCTTACGCGCTACCCCCTGGGGTTCTCGGAAAATAAGAGCTAGCCCCGGAAACTTCTGATCTAGCCCCTGGAACTTCAGAAAACCATGTAAATTCATTTAAAAATCAGTTTTAACCCCTGTACTTAATAAAAATTAGGAAAAACCCCTCTGTAATGTGTAGCTAGACCCCTGAAAATTCTTAAAATAATATTATAGACCCTGTAGTGGGGTGAGTTTACCTTTTTAACCCTGTTGGTATTTAATTTTAGGAAATTGAATATGTGGCTAGTATTTAAAATTTAAAAAGTGGGACAAACATATTGTCAAAATTAAATTAAAAACTTTCTCAGTACTTAGAAACTTTGGAGTGGGATAAAAATAGATTTTTGGCTGAAATGAATCTGTTTAATTTATTATTCACATTTATTAGTTATAGGGACACATTTTTAAGTAAAGAATAGTTCTGAAAATTAGGAAAATAAATGTAAAATAGTTTACATCAAAGGAAAAGGTCAAAAATATATTATTAAATATTTTAGGTCAGAACCTATTCTGTTTAGATGATGTGTCTTATTATTTTCATAATAAAGTTCACATTTAGGCATAGGAAATAAATCTGAAAATATAGCAACTAGTAAATGATAAATGAAATTTCTAAAATCCATAGAATTCAGTTTAGGGTTGGTAGAAATTCTGAAGACACATATGGGGTAGGAAAATACCTTTTATGCATACTTGGTAGCTAAAAGGTGTAGTAATTAAATATAAGGAATTTATTTAAATTGGAAACTCATATATAAAGTATGCAAGCATAAATGAGGATACAAAAGTAGGAATCATATACACATGATTAAAAGTGCATGTAAGTCAAAGATCAACACACATAGAGTAACCACAACATATATAATTGTGAATAACTTTCATAAATGTGAATGTGTGGTTTGTTTGAAGTGGAAGTGTGAACTATGTCTTATGGATTGTTGTTTTTCTTTTGCTATGTGTGATGGTATGATGTAGAACCTGCTCAAGAGCAAGTTCTTCTTTTTCAAGATCAGGACTACCCATTCCAAGAGCAGCAGGAAGGAGGCAAGTGTCCTTGACCACTTTGATCCATTGCTAGGATGTGTAGATAGAATTATTTGCATTGTCTAATGAAAAATGAAACCCATGCTAGGAAGTTTCCCTAGAATTGCATTACCTTGTTTCCTTGTAGCTTGGGTTGGGATTTATTTTATCATGTTATTTATTATTATGCATAGGCTTAGCCATGCTTAGAATGGGATATTTGGGATATGAGATCATCAGTTTATTTTACCATACTCTTGAATGAGATATTGTGAGTTATGTAGAGGTAGGGATCAAGGCAAGTTAGATGTTTTGGTTGTGTGCTGGGTGCACGAGACTCGGGTTTGTGTTTAGTACTTGCCTGGATCCTAAGGACCGGTTCATGGAGCATGTAAGCTGGCTTTACCATGCCAACCACATGCTGAGATGGGGCAGCTTGGCCAATTAATTAGGTGTATCCCCGGCGTAGTATGGGTGTGTTGGATGGTGCGGGGAATAGGTGTCAGCTGGACTACCATATGAACCGCAAGGCTCAAGAGGGGGCCACTGCAGCGGGGTTGGAGCCTCTTGTATGCTGTTAGGGGTGAAATCTCAGTGGGCCCACGCTCGTCGGGAATCCCTTTGTAAAGGCTTCGTAGTGATCTCCTGGCTACACACCTGGGAAGTGTGAATGTGGTTCGTGGCCACTGACATAATGGAGGTTCTTTTAGTCCACCCGGCAACGGGGGATGAAATCACTACATGTGGGTACAGTGGTACAAACTCTGCAGAGTCAAAACTGTCATGATAGCCGTGCTCACGGTCAAGAGCGGCTTGGACTTATTCATGATTAGGGGAGTGATGGTTTTGGAAGTTAAGGATGTTAAGCGGGGAGCTTAACATTGAAAATGATGTTATGGTTATTTGATTATGATGATTGGATGGGAGATTGGGACCATTTCACCTGTGTAGTAATGTAGGTGCTTAATAAGCTAAGGTGATAGATATTAATTGCGTAGTGCTTTAACCATGAGTTCAACCTCTCCTTGCTCTAGCCATGCATGACATAACTTTCCCACACTTGCTGAGTACCATCGGTACTCAACCTTGCATATTTGTTGGTTTATATTGCTGCTCAGGTCAAGATAATGAGGTGGTGTATAATGACCAAGACTTTGGACCCGAAGAAGGTTTCTAGGTTTATGGAGACCCCCGGGCAACGCCTGTGACGGAGCCCTCAAGAATAATATTCCGCTGCTAGTTTATTTACTTGTGATGAACTTATTATTGTCCATCGAGACATTTGCTATGTAAGACTTATTTATATTCGACACCTGGCTTGTAATAAATGATGCTTCACTATTTGTCATCACATGTATGAGAAAATGATCCTGGCATACATGTGATATTCACTTGGTTGTTCTTCGGAAAAACCGGGTGTGACAGGGCGTTAGCACGCAGTTGCTTCTCCTTGCGGAAGCGTTCCTCGAGCTTCTGAATCTCTCGGCACTCAGCAGTAGTATGGCTGTTGGTGTCGTGCACGGGGCATGGCTCGCCTTGGTCACCATCTGGAGTTGGTGACCGTCACTTCCTTTTGTAGGGGGGTGGCCCCCGAGCTCCAGTGGGTGCTGCTGCTGCAGCAACGGGAGCTGCGGTCGGTGGCTTCATCTTGCCACCGCCCCGGTTCTTGATCTTCTTGCCGCTTCCATGGGAAGCAGCGCCAGATCCGGGCTGTCCTCCTGATTCGGAGGCTGGCTGTGAATGCCAGTTCCGCCCTTTTGCTGCCCTGGCGCACTTGTCCGCCAGGCTGAAGAGCTCTGAGACGTTGCGAACCTCTCTGGTCGCGAGCTTCTCAAGCATCTTCTTGTCCCGTACACCCTGCCGGAATGCCACCACCACAAAAGCATTTTGGATATGCGGGATGGTGTTCCATACCTAGGAGAACCGTTGGATGAAGGAGCGCAGCGTCTCTCCAGGTTTTTGCTGGATGGCGTGGAGGTCGAGCTCCGTGCTAGGCCGGCTGTAGGAGCTGCCGAAGTTAGCAGAGAACTGCCGGCAGAGCTCTCCCCAGGACGTTATGGAACCCTGGGGGAGATTCATGAGCCAATACCGGGCTGGGCCGGTCAAGGCGACAGGGAAGTAGTTGGCCATGATGGCCTCGTCCCCTCCTGCAGCAAGGATGGCGGTGGAGTAGATCTGGAGGAACTCCGCCGGGTTGACGCTGCCTTCGTACTTCTCGGGAAGGTGCGGCCGGAACTTTCGCGGCCACTTCGCGAAGCGAAGGTGTGGCGCCAGGGCCACACATCCTGCTCCTGTTGCTGCAGTGTTGGTGCTGCGAACGCTTGGTTCGCTGCTGGCACTGTATACTCCGGTATGGGCAAGGCTGCGCCATAGACCGGGGGCACCATTTGCAGGGCATATGGCTAGAGCATATACTGCGTGGCATATGCCTGGGGCAGAGATCGCATGGCGAACGTCTGCGGCCCAGGCTGGGTCGAGGTGGTCGACATGCTGTCGCCGGCCTCTTGGCTGCGACACCTTTCTCGTTGTCGCTCGATGACCACTTGGACATCATCGCCCAAGTGGCGTCGTCCCAGCTCCGACCTCAGGTCTGCCGACGGGAGCCTGGTGGAGCGGGAATCTGCCATCTGCCCATCAACTGTTGGCATGCGCGTCAGCGACACAGCCGATTGACTGGGACGTCGCCCCCGCCGAAGTCGAGGGTTGGCGGCGGCGGATGAGACGGTCTACGTCGCGAATCCACTGTTGGGTCGCTGACTGAGGCGCGTCCCCAGCAGGTGGATTGTGCAGTAGCGCTCGTGCTGCAGCTAGTGTGCCCCCGTGGGAGACACTCAGCGCTGTAGTGGATCTCACGCTCCCTGGAGCCTGCGCTACCGGAGTCAGCGCTGCTGGAGTCGGCTGCTGGCTCCCAGCTTGCGCTGACACACCCCATCCTGATTGTGTCGAGACGTAGTCCCCGCTGGTCACCGTTCGCCGTGAACGTGGGCGGGGAGAGCTTGTCGCTGAAGGAAGCTTCGTCATCTTCGTCGGCAGAAACTCGTCGCGCAAGGGAAAAGCCCCCCCCCCCCCCTACCTGGCTCGCCAAATGTCGAAGTGTGTAGCCGAAAAACACTTCCCCCGGGCCTGCTCTGGGCAGCCCGTGGAGGTTCTTTTTCGGAGGGGCTAGTCACTCACGGAGAGCTTCAGCGTTAGGGACGATTGAAGGAGAAGCTTGGCACGGGGATTTTTACGTGGTTCAGGCCGCCGGAGCGTAATACCCTACGTCCACGGTGAGCAGAGTTGCTCATTGTATTGCTTGGCGCTCAGAACCGGAGTTCTGAGCTTGAGGGTGAGATGGGTGCTAGAGCGTAAGCTTGCCCTAGACGAGAGTGGGTGAGATGTCGAACCCCTGCTAACGTTGCCTACCCGAGCCTTTTATAGTCCAAGGCTCGGGTGGCTTACAAGGTGGGCCCGAAACCCAACAGGTGGTCCCGGGGAGATTGCCTGCCATCTACCGTATCTGCAGTTGCACCGGTAGTTGTCTCTGGTGAGGGCTTCCGAGTCTTCGTTCTGCCGCCCTGCCCATGCCGCAAGCTAGTCATAGTGGTTGATGATGGCAGGGGCGGCAGGGGATGTCTTGTCGCTGTGTTTATTGGCGGGCAGGCTCTGACGCGGCGAGCCAGTCTGCGATGTGACTGGGCGCAACGGCACCTGACAGAGGCGTTCTCCACGTCTCCGCGCCTTGGGAAGGCGCGGGTCTTGAATACCTTGTACGGGCAAGGTATGGCGCATCTTTACTCTTGCCGCCTACCGTGCGGGGGCAGGTAGCGCGGCACTTCTGGCCACGTGGCGGGCCCGGAGCTCTCCTCTGAGGAGAGGGAGCTCTGGCCCCGCGAGACACGTGGAGCCTTCGGAGCTCTCCCCGCGGAGGGGGGAGGTCCGGCTCCTGCTGGCCACATGGCGGGCCCGGAGCTCTCCTCTGTGGAGAGGGAGGTCCAGCCCCGCGGGACACGTGGAGCCTTCGGAGCTTTCCCCACGGAGGGTGGAGGTCCGGCTCTGCTGGCCACGTGGCGGGCCGGGAGCCTACCTCTGAGGAGAGGGTTGTCCGGCCCCGCTGGACGCATGGCGCCTTCGGAGCTCTCCCTGCGGAGAAGGGCGAGGTCCTTAGGCAGTTTCCCTTGTGCGCGGGGGTACCCCATATTGAAGGTACCAACAACCTCGATGTTATAATCATATTGAAAAGCTATTAAATCCTTGATCCCATGGAGTTCTGCTGCTTCAATTACTGCATCAAAAGCTTGATGCTTCTTGTTTGCCATATATGGCTAGTCCATCCACTGAGCATCAACTACTGGTGTCTTCATTAAGAGATAGACGAGCCGGTAGTAGTCACAATGGAATTCACACCAGAAACGAGGGTCTGGTGTGGACTTCTCATATTTGTAAACCTCCTCTTCTCTGAACCTTCTGGCTTTGTCAGCTCCTTTCCCTTTAAAGGTTGAACTCGACAAATTGGGTTGGCGGTTTGGATTGTGCATAGGAGGTGCCCTCTCAAGTGGCCCTATAGGTCCTTGTGGGGGGGGGGGTTCTCCCTTCCCCGTCTAGGGTTGTCACGAATGACAAGTCCCCTGTTGGCCAAAGCCTTTTTTCTGGGAGGATCAACTGCTTTTCCCTTTCCTTTGTCTCGGGTTGTTCTTTGGAATTCAGCATGTTGTTTCTCCTTCAATGTAACTAGCCTCTTCCTCCTTGGAGGATCAACAGACTGAGAGGCTTATGCTTCCCTGTCAGCCCGTTTCTCTGTCTGAGCCTCTCTAGCTGCAGCCTCTCTTGCCTCTGCCTCGGCTACCGCACGATAAGCGGCTTGGCGAGCCGCTTCAGCCTCGAGATTTGGAAGAGGATTGTCTCCGGATCCTGACATGATCTAGTGAAAGAAGAAAGGAAAGGCTTAGATGCGAGAGCATTGCGTTTGAAATAGTTCACATTCCGGCTAAAACCGCATCAGCCGGACTTGTCCGGGCCAGGGGCAGACTAGGCCGCCCTGGCTGGACTTGTCCGGTTGGAGTCAGGACTAGTCCGGACTCTACAGTTTTAAACCCTAACTTAAGTGAGTTGATCACTAATTCATCAAACTGGACGCAATACTATGGGGAATTGCAACAATATAGCGTAGGAACATCAGGGAAGGCCTAAGACACTAAAGGCATAACCTAGAAACAAGAGATTTGTGAGAAATCGAAGTTAGGTCAAAAAGTACCTTAGATTGAAGAATTTGATGAAATCCGCGGATCAAAGGAGCGGAGATGGTCGGAGAAGGATTCCCCGCACTCCACAAGCCTTGAATCGAGGATTTCTTTGAGGGATTTGAGGGAGAGCTCCAAAATCGCCAATGGGGGCAAGTTTTGGAGGAGAGGAGTGGAGTAGAGGTGAATGAGAGAGGGAGGGGGGTCAGCCAGACCCTTGGAGGTTAAGTCTTCAGGGGCCGGATTAGTCCGGTCCTCAGTCCGGACTAGTACGGTCTGTCGGACTAGGTCCGGACTAGTCTACAGTCCGGACTTGTCCGGGTGCAGTCCGGACTAGTCTGTTGTGGACTTGTCGGCTGCATCTCAGACTGTTTAGGATACCCGGACTTGTCCAGCCTCTAGGGCGACAAGTCCGACTCTTAGAGGCTGAGAAATTCATATATATATATATATATATATATATATATATATATATATATATATATATATATATATATATATCAAAACACATAATTATATGATGACCATAATATAGCCAAAAAATAATATGAGAGAAGAATTAGTGAGGGAACAAGTTTTTCACAATCGTGCATATTTTTGAAATTTGTGAAAATTTTTGGAAGACTTCTAATTGTTAGCATTCATATGCACAACATTTCAACTCACATTCCTAGAGTCTAGAATATTTAGCTGATTTCGAAGTTCACAAAATTGTTTTTCATCTAATGGCATGGTGAAAATATCGGCTAGTTGTTTTTCGGTTCTTACATGTGAGGTAGCTATGTCTTCCTTTATAGAATGATCTCTCAAAAAGTGATGCCAGATGTCTATATGTTTAGTCCTAGAGTGCTCAACGGGATTATGGGCTATTTTAATGGCACCCTCATTGTCACATAGGAGTGGAATGTGGTTCATATTTAACCATAATCCCTTAGAGTTTGTCGCATCCAAAGAAGTTGAGCACAACAACTTTCGGCTGCAACATACTCCGTCTCGGCTGTGGAGAGGGCAATGGAGTTTTGTTTCTTAGATGACCATGATACTAGGGACCTACCCAAAAATTGACAAGTCCCTGAGGTGCTTTTTCTATCTATTTTACATCCGGCATAATCCATATCGGAGTATCCGATGAGATTAAACATAGGTCCCTTTGGATACCATAATCCTAGGTTAGATGTGTGAACTAGATATCTTAGGATCCTTTTAACGACTATTAAATGACATTCTTTAGGTGATGCTTGAAATCTTGCACACAAACATACACTAAGCATGATATCTAGCCTAGATGCATAAAGATAAAGCAATGAGCCAATCATAGAGCAATATACCTTTTGATCCACGCTTGGTCCATCTTCATTGAGGTCGAGGTGCCCATTTGTTGCCATTGGTGTCTTGATGGGTTTGGCCTTGTCCATGTCAAACTTCTTGAGTATGTCTTGTGTTTACTTCGTTTGACTAATGAACATGCCTTCCTTGAGTTGCTTGACTTGAAATCCTAGAAAGAACTTCAACTCTTCCATTATGGACATCTCAAACCTATCCGTCATTATCTTACTAAACTCATTACAAAAAGATTTGTTAGTAGAACCAAATATAATGTCATCGACATATATTTGGCACACGGAGAGATAATTATCTACATTCTTTGTGAAAATAGTATAATCTGCCTTGCCTATCTTAAATCCATTATCAATAAGAAAGTCTCTAAGACACTCATACCAAGCTCTAGGAGCTTGTTTTAGGCCATAGAGAGCTTTATGCAAGTTAAACACATAGTTAGGATATTCTTGATCTTCAAAACTGGGTGGTTGCTCTACGTACACCTCCTCCTTGATTGGACCGTTTAGGAAGGCGCTTTTCACATCTATTTGATAGAGTTTGAAATCATGGTGAGTAGCATAGGCCAATAGAATACAAATGGACTCAAGCCTAGCTGCGGAGCAAAGGTTTCATCGAAATCCAAACCTTCGACTTGAGCATATCCCTTTGCCACAAGTCGGGCCTTGTTTCTTGTCACCACTCCGTGTTCATCTTGCTTGTTGCGGAACACCCACTTTGTTCCTACCACATTTGCATTTGGTCTTTTCACTAGCTCCAATATTTGGTTTCTTGTGAAGTTTTTCAACTCTTCTTGCATGACCACCACCCAATACGGATCCTTGAGTGTATCTTCCACCCTAAATGGTTCCAAGGACGACACAAAAGAGTAATGTGCACAAAAGTTAGCTATTCGAGAACGTGTTGTTACCCCTTTTGTGATATCTCCAAGGATGTTGTCAACGGGGTGATTCTGTTGAGTGCTTTGATGAACCCTTGGGTGAGACATTTGATTTCTTGAGTGGTCTTCTTCTTCTCCCCCTTGATCAACATCATGGTTTCGATTTCTCCTTCTTGAAATTGACCGTCTTGATCTTGGGGTTCTTGAGTTTGATCTTGAATGAGAGGTGCCGATTGTGATGAACTTGTAGCATCTTGTCCCACATCTTCTTGGGAACGGACTTCTCCAAGCCCCATTATTCTTAGTGCTTCACATGGTGCTTCTTCTTCATCTAGCACACATTGATCAACTAGCTCCACTTGGGAGCCATTAGTTTCATGCATATCAACACCACGATAGGCGTAAGTGTTTGAGTCATAACCAAGTAAGAAACTTTCATCGGATTTTGAAGCAAACTTCAAAGTCCTAGGCTCCTTGTTGAGAATATAGCATTTACTTCTAAAAAATTGAAAGTAAGAGATGTTGGGTTTGTTACCGGTTAGGAGATCGTATGGGGTTTTCTTCAAAAGTCGATGGAGATAGAGGCGGTTTGTGGCATGACAAGCGGTGTTGACCGCTTCCGCCAAAAACCGATTTGAGGTCTTGTACTCATCAAGCATGGTTCTTGCCATCTCTATGAGCGTTCGGTTCTTCCTTTCGACCACCCCATTTTGTTCGGGAGAGTAGCGGGACGAAAACTCATGCTTGATGCCCTCTTCATCCAAAAAATTCTTCTACTTGAGTGTTCTTGAATTCGGAGCCGTTGTCACTCCTTATTTTCTTGATTCTTGAGGAAAACTCGTTTTGAGCTCTCCTCAAGAACTTCTTGAGGACACTTTGAGTTTCTCCCTTATCATGCAAGAAAAACACCCAAGTGAAACGAGAATAGTCATTAACAATTACTAAACAATATTTGTTACCGCCAATGCTTATGTAGGTGACAGGGCCGAAGAGGTCCATGTGGAACATCTCCAATGGTCTTGTTGTCGTCATCACATTCTTGGTGAGATGAGCTGCTCCAATTTATTTTCCTGCTTGACACGCGATACATGGCCTATCTTTTTTCAAAAACAACATCTTTTAGTCCACGGATGTGATCCCTTTTTAGAAGTTTTTATAAGTTCCTCACGCCAACATGGGCTAGTCTTCTATGCCACAATCATCCCATGTTGGTTTTTGCTATTAAGCATGTGTCAAGTTGAGCTTTATTCGTGGAAAAGTCCACTAAGTAAAGCTTTCCCTTTAACACATCGTTCAAGGCAATCGAGTTGTCACTTCTTCTAGAGATGGTCACACCTTCGTTAGTAAACAAGCAATTATAACCTTTTTCACATAGTTGAGATATGACAATAGGTTATAATCTAGTGATTCAACATGTAGAACATGAGAAAGGGAGTGTTGAGAAGAGATTGCAATTTCACCAATATCGAGCATCCTTCCTTGGCTGTTGTCGCCGAAGTAGATGCCTTCACTTGGATCATCATTTTCTTCATACTCAACGAACATTTTTCTCTCTCCGGTCATATGGTTAGTACACCCACTATCTAACACCCATTTAGTGCCACTGGAGGAGTAGGGCTGCAAAACAATTTAATATTTGGTCTTAGATACCCAAACTTGGTTGGGTCCTTTGAGGTTATACACAAGGCATTTGGGCACCCACACACAAGTTTTTGGACTCTTGTGGAGTGGCCCAACATATTTTGCATATACTCTACCATACTTGCTTTTCATAAGAAAATAAGATGCATCAAAATTATAAAATACGATAGATTTTACATTTTTGGCAATTTCCTGTGAGGTAGATGCAAGGTTGTCACTCTTGACTTGACTTGACTTTTATTTGACAAAGGCTACGTATTTGCTATTGTTTTTAAGGATTCTAGCGTTTTGCTTTCCTCCCCTAGTATAACCAAGTCCATCTTTGATGAGAGGAGATCTTGTGATTGAGTATGCACTACGTGCATATTTGATCTTTTCCTTATCAAAGATACCACTCTTGTGTGCATTCTTGCTTTGTGCCACTTTGAGCTCATTTTTTAAGTTTAAACCAATGTTAGCACATTTGCAAGTTTTAGTGTTGGATTCCATATTTGTTGAGAAGGAGTTTTTGAAGGATGAATTAGTTGAGACACTTGACTTAAGTGAGTTAAACTGTTCTTCAAGATTCTTGTGAGTTTTGGTTAAACTCACAAGTTCATCTTGAAGTACTACATTCTTACTCTTAAGCTCAACACAAGTTTCCTTGCTCATGGCAAGTTCGCTTTTGAGTGCTCTATTCTTCTCTCTCTCAAGTTCAAGGAGCTTCTCAGTTTCAAGGTTTCTTTCCTTCTCAAGGATAAGCAATTCTTCTTGTTGATTGAGAAGCTCTTCTTGTTCAAATATTTTGTCCGATAGCATTTTCATTTTAGCTATAGCCTTTTTGTTTAATCCTTTAAACATGAATTCATTTTCACTACTATTATCAAAGTCACTATCATCTACAGTATGTAACTTGGAAGGTTTAGGCATTACCTTGCGCTTTCCTTCCTTTGCCATGAGGCATGTGTGGCTTGGGCTCTTCCAATCACCCTTGTTTGGCAAGAGTGGTTTCTTCATGGTTGGTCTGTTGATGGCGACGGTTGCCACCTTTTCTTCATCTTCGGAGGAGGATTCTTCATTTGAATCCCATTCTTCTCCAATGTGAGCTTGTCCATAAGCCTTCTTCTTTGTGAAGATTTTCTTGTCTTAAGGCTTCCCATCCTTCTTCTTCCTCTTGTCATCTTCCTTGCTATGGGGGCAGTTCACAATGAAATGCTCATATTCGCCACAGTTGTAGCAAGTCTTCTTTGTTCTTGACTTGCCCTTGTCTTTGCTCTTGTTCTCATAGTGATGGCTTCTCCTTCTCCTCATCAACCTTTTGAATCTTTTGATGAAGAATGTCCATTTCTTCATCTTCACCTGTGAGTTGTGTTTCTTTTCCCTTGGACTTAGATGTGGCCTTGAGAGCAATGCCCTTCTTCTTGGATGAAGTGATCTTTGCTAGGTCGTTGACGTGTTGAGCTTCCTTCTCCATCATCTCGTGATTAATGATCTTCTCTAGCACTTCATCCGGAGTCATCATGTGAAAGTTTGGACTTTCCCGGATTAAAGTGCATAGGGTCACATTGCGAGGCATAAAAGCTATTATCGTTCTCTTGACCACCTAATGGTCATTCCATTTCTTACATCCGTACGCTCGACTCTTGTTGATGAGAGTTTTGAGCCGGTTGTACATTTCTTGAGGTGTTTCGCCTTCTCCCATGGCGAACGTTCCAAGCTCTCCTTCTATCATCTCGATCTTGGCTTCCCTCACGGATCGGTTTCCTTCATGTGCGATCTTGAGGGTGTCCCAAATATCTTTAGCGAGCTCTAACCCATCTACCTTGTTGAATTCTTCAATACTCAGAGATGAGTTGAGCACGGCTGCCGCTTGTGCATTACGGTGGATTTGTTGTTCTTGCTCTTGGGTGAGTTCATCCTCGTCTTCGAGAATATCTAGACTTGTACACACGACATGCCAAAGACTTGGATTCAAGGAAATTAGATGCAACTTCATGTTGTGCTTCCACATTGTGTAGTTAGTTCCATCAAAATGAGGTGGTTTGCCTAGGGGAATTGATAAATAACTAGAGTGAGAATTTAAGCGTTCATAATTAAAAGGATATCGCGAGTAGTCTTGTTGACTACTCTTGAGCTTCTTCTCCAATTTCTCCTTCTTTTTCTTCCTAGCCTCCTCCTTCTTATTCTTTAGGAGAGCCATGAGAAGAAGAACTTCTTCATCTTCTTCTAAGCTTGAAATGTCTTGTGGAGGAGTAATCGCTGGAGGCGGGTTAGAACCTTGTTCTTCAAAGTTGCTCGTACTTGCTCCTTTTCCCTTGATGAGATCAATTTGGCTACCGGTCTTGTCCCCCATCTCCTCTCCAAGTGGTTAAGCTTTTGTGGAGAGTTAGGCTCTGATAACAATTGAAAGTTGCCTAGAGGGGGGTGAATAGGTTAATAAAACCTGAAACTATTACAAACAGTGGATTAAACTTGAAGGAGGCCGGACTAGTCCGGTCTAGGTATAAAGTTGCATTTTAGGTTTTCTTTTTAAGTTTGTTTAAGCGGAAAATATGTAGTAGTCAAACAATCTCACTAATTAGTTGTGAATGATTAGATTGCAAAACAGCGGAACAATTCACAAGTGTTAACAAGACGAAAGCTTAACAAGTAATTCTAGTGAGCGAGCGAGAAGGTAAAGGAACCAAGAGACACGATTTATTCCGAGGTTCGACTCCACAAAGGAATCTACGTCCTCGTTGAGGAGTCCACAAAGGATCGGGTCTTTTCCAACCCTTCCCTCACCGAGCGATCACCACGATCAAGCCCGGGCTCTTTCACTATCTATCAATTGTGAATACAGTGCTCTTAGGGCCTACTCACAACTTGAGGCTCCCTACAACAACCTAGCAGTTCTAGGAATCAAAATACAACTGTCAAGAACTCAAATTAACAATTAGAGTGCTAGAGAGTCAAACTGAGAGCTCAAACATCGATTACCACGTCTATCCTCTCACAAATCCACAAACCCCTTAAGATCCAATCTTAGGCGTCAAGAAGGTGAGGAAAGAGTCTTAGAAAAGCTCTAGGAATGAGTTTTCGGCGCTAGTGTTGTTGTCTCACCAATTCTTAGTCGGGGGGTCTCTTTTTGTAGAAATCCCGACATCTAGCCGTTACCATCTAAAGTCTGGACTAGTCCGCTCCGAACCCTAGACTAGTCCGTTCTTGGGGGACCACTCACGTCACAAGGCTACCAACTAAAGTATCGTGACCGTTGGATTCAAACGGTCATAAAATCCCGGACTAGTCCGGTGAAGAGCGGACTAGTCCGATCTCAGTCAGGAACCATTGTTCCGTATGAGAACGTACTAGTCTGTTAGGGGTGGACTAGTCCGGCCCCAAGGGCGGACTAGTCTGGTCTTACCAGACTTAGTCTCGAAAACTCTCTAATCTAGGACTGCGGACTAGTCTTGCCAACTCCGGACTAGTCCGAGCTCACACAGGAACCTTTGTTCTGTCCTAAACCGGACTAGTCTGAAGGGACCGGACTAGTTCGTCCTATGGAGCGGACTAGTCCGTGGTCACTCAGAGACTCCTTCTCTGGACCTAAACGGCTTAGTCCGCTTAGCGGACTAGTCTGGCCACATGGGCGGACTAGTCCGGCCTTCTAAGAGTTAGTCTCATAAAGGCTCAGACTCACTCGACAACAAACTAGTCCGGCTTAGAACGGACAAGTCTGAACTTACTTGAGACTTCTTGTCCGGTCTAAAACGGAGTAGTCTGGGTTAGAACGGACTAGTCCGGCCCCTTGTCCGGACAAGTCCGGTCTTCCTTTTCAGCCATACCTATGACTACTTCCTCTCACGATTCTAACTTTAGTTTGAGCTCTCTAATGACTCTCAAGCACTCTAAAATAGAAGACCTTGTACACAACTAGAAAATATAAAATTCAATAGAAAAATTCTATTTTTCTACTCTTGCGAGTCTTCTTCTTTTCGTTTTTGCTTCTTGAGAGACTCTACATCCATTCCTTTTGATAAGCACCTATGCTCATACTCAGTAAAACTCATTAGTATCTTAATTGTCGTCATCAATCATCCAAAACCCACGGGGATTACCTAGATGCACTTTCAGAACCCTTTGCCCGGGGGCTGCCCCGATCCTTTTGTAGACCAAGGCCGGGGCAGTTACAATGTGGCCCGAGGCCCGACACGTGGCCCCGCAGCTATCTGTACCCTATGCATGAGATAGGGTGTTTACAGCTATATGTACTATCGTTGACGGAAGAGTTAAGGCGTGCGGCCTGACACGTCGGGCGCCTCTGACCGGGTAGCCGGTGATGATGAAGTCCCCGTCTTGTCGCCGCGTCTCCTCGGTCCACAAAGCAGCTCTTTGCCGTTGGGCGGCACTGTTCTGCCGTCACGCCTCGCCGCCCTGTCTTGTCACCATAATGGTGAGCGGGCGGAGGACGGAGTCGTGCGCCGTGTGCCATACTTCTAGGGAAGGCGCGTGTCTTGAATGTTATCCTGACATCACACCTTCCTCCTTAGTCGTTGGCTATCTGCCCGTTGCTCGTCGACGTGGCATCCAGGTGGCTGGCCCCCGGGACACGCGTCTCTACCGGAGCAGTCTTGCGAAGTAGTGAGGGGTCCGGAGTCATTGGACACGTGGCAGCACCGGAGCCCTACCACTCCGGAGGTCGGGCCCAGAGCCATAGGACACGTGGCACCTCCGGAGCCCTCCTTGGCGGGATGGTACGCCTGGAGTCGTTGCCCACGTGGTAGCGCCGCAGCCCTCCCACGCTGGAGGTCGGGCCCAGAGCCGTAGGACACATGGCACCTCCGGTGCTCTCTCTGGCGGGGAGTGTGGCTCGGAGGTCCCGGACACATGGCAGCACCGGAGTCCACCCTGGCGGGAGGTCGGGCCCGGCACCATCGGACACGTGGCGGCCCCGGAGCCATCATTGATCGGTAGTGAGGCTCAGAGCCTTAAGACACGTGGCAGCCCCGGGCTGTCCATGGGGCCCAGGGTACGTGGCTTATGCTGGGCCCCGCCTAAGCAGGAAGGCAGGGCCCATGTTGTCTTTTACCCACTACGCGGGGATACCCGGTCTATAGGGTACCGACAGTGGGCCCTGGGCCCATCTTGGGGGAGGTATTGAGCCCAAAAGTGGGGCCCCTATCTCTCCCCCGTGGCGGCTTTGAACCGGCGATTTGGAAATCAAAGTGGTGGCGAGATTTTCGCGTAGTGGGCGAGCGGCTGTACATGGGAGACGAAGAGGTTGATTGTCTTCGACATAGGGGGCCCACTCAGTCAAAGCAGCAGCGCATCATCGTGTCACCTCCCGATTTGACCGGTCACGACGATGCAGTCGAGGGGTCGCTTTGGGAACCACCGAAGTATTGTGTTGCTTTCCTCGGGAACCGTTGAACGTTCTCGAGTTTTTACTCGTCTGTCCCGCTAGTGTCTGACCAGTGGGCCTCGTCCCTACCTGTCATTGGTGGGGGCGAGTGCTAAGGCGGTGTTCTCGAGGGGTCGCCTCGGGTCCTTTACAGCGGCAACCGACGTGCTGGTCGCACCGCTCTCCTTGCAAACCGCCGGACGTTCCCGAGAGGTTATGCTCTTGGCCCCCAGTGTCTTACGAGTGGATCTGGACCCGACCAATTGTTGTGGGAGGTGAATAACCCACAGCGTGCCGTGGTGGAAGCCCAATCTCCATGCCTGTTGCCCTGCTAGAGGTCGTGGTTGGGTATAAAAGGAGGCCTTGTGGTGTAGGATGGCTTAGCCCCTCACCATGTTGCCTTTGCTCTCCTCTTGCATGCTGGGAGTATCTGCTTCCAGTCACTCTCGCCCACTAGATGCTTTCTCCCTGGTAGCCGTCTTCGTCCACTTCTGCGAGATGTTTGTGTGTGTGCGGCCTTCGGTGATGTTCTCTGGTGCATCCCTCTCCTTAACGGCCTCGAATAGAAGCACAAGCCATCCTGATGCTGTGCCGGTGGTTAGGGAGGCCGTCGGGGACAAGGTCCTCGACTCGCAGTGAGCCCCTATGCCAGTGTCAAGAGGGGCATGTGCTCTAGTCTCCTTGCCGAAGGAGGGCTACCCGCCGGTACCGGAGGAAGATTAAGTCCAAAGTGGTCAAGCCTTCCTCCAGGTACTGTTGTGGACAACAAAATCTGCCATAGATGGCGTTTTGTCCACACGACACTGGATGTCACTGTTGCCTCGGTCCAGCATGTGTTGCTGCCGTCCTCAGTCTAATAGCAGGTGACCGTCTCACTGCACAAAGATCGGCTTGGATGACAACCAAGCAGGCCACGGAGTAGGAGACTACTCGACTTGTAGGTGTTGAGTTCCTTAGCTGTCTTGTATCCCCTTTTGTGTCTAGAACTCTGTTATTAATTAAAGTATCTTTGTTTCAAGCCCTTCATTGTCTTGTCTTGAATTCTTGTGTTGATAAATGAAAAATCTTTCTGTTGGTCTTCCATTCTTCAGCCACTCGGCGCAGGGTCCGGTAGGAAGAACCACTTTTAGCTTTCGCGAGGCCCCCCTAGTCCTTGCTGTCGCAAGGACCAGAGGCTCTCTGATTTGCCAAAGTAGTTTACGCTTCCTTGCTACTTGTTGTAGATGTGTACCCCGCTTCCTTCTTGCATGCTACGGGGGTCCGGCCGTCTTGCTTGCCTTGACCAGTCGTGATGGCCCCCTAGCAGGTGTGCCCAAGTGTTTGGGGATGCCTGCCAAAAAGGCACAAGACATAAGCTCCGGATCCCTCGGGAGACGCCAACTTTGGGGGTCCGAGAGCGGCCCCCTGGGAAAGTTGGGGTTCCAGGACCAGCCCCACGGACCGGAGCCCTATGGCCTGCACGGACACTAGAAAAAAAGGTGTTCATGCCGTGTAGTTGTATTTTCCCTGCTCGCTGACCCCATTATGGCTTATGATCCTTTGCTAAGCTACGGGATCTGGGCAATTTGGTGCAGCAGTGTCCGGACCCTGATTACCATCCTTCCTGGGGTGGTGTGCCATCCGGGCCCCCATCACTTAGGTGCAGCACTGAAGAGGCATAGTGTGCAGCTTAGGGCATAGGACCAGGCTAAGCAGGCTACACACCCTGGACCTCCCGTTGGCCAGGCACTCCGAAGGGCGGAGGCGTCCTTCTGGCGCCACCGAACCCGAGCAGGAAGGTAACCAAGGGGGTCCGGAGACAACGCAGGTGTCTCAGATATTTCCGTCTTGTAGCAGGACAGCATAACTTTAGCCAAGAGCAAAACAGAGAGACACAACTATGTACACATCGAGAGACAAGCAAAAACTAGGCAAGCTTGAAAGGAAAGTTGCATAAATGTAGACGTGCGTAAGGCAAGAGAGCACAAAGGTTCAGTACGACTTAGCTGATGTAGGTAGCTCTTTGCCAATGTCCCAAGCTTGTCCCTTCGGGCCCTTAGCAGCGTAGGGACCCAGAGCGCTCTAGCAGTGTGGCTACCACCCCCTCCGGGTCCCTAGCAACGCAAGGACCCGTGGGTAGTTCAGCCTTTGTCTTCAGCTTGCTGCAGCTGATGCTTCGGGTCCTCTGCTTGCTGCCGCAGGGTTCTGGCGCCCACGAGATGAGGTAGAACGTCATCATCGGGGTCCCTGGGAGATACGAGTCGCTAGGGACCTGTGCGTACCTGCAGGCATGACAGAAAGAGGGAGTCGTCATGCTCCCTGGTCACTTTTCCTTGTTTGGTAGCATTATTGTGGCTTACGGTCCTCAGCCGAGCTACGGGGCTTGGGTAATTCGATGTGGGTCGTCCAGGATATGGTTGAAGCCTTGCTCAGGGGTATGAGCCGTACGGTTCCCCGGTACTGAGCTGTAGTGCTGGAGAGGCAGGATGCGCACGCTAAGGGTATGGTACAAGGCCTAGCAGGCTACACACCCTAGACCTTCCGCTATCGTAAGCCTTTCAGGGGAGGGCCATTTGGCGCCATAGGGCCCCCGAGCAATGCGACAACCATAGGACCTCGGGTACGCCATAGGTACCTCAAGCAGACCCGCCTACAGCAGGATAGCACAGCTCCTGCCATGGTTGAACACAGGAAAGAGTGACTGGCCACACGGCCGGAGTGGTATGGAAAGAAAACACACTGGGAGTATCAGGGTAATGTCTGGGGTCCGGTTACTCTTCTTGTCCGTAGGTGTGTTCTTTTCGGTCCCCAAGTACTCAGTTGTAGCGCTGGGGAGGCAGGATGTGCACGCTACGCGTTCGAAACCAGGCATAGCAGGCTACACATCATGGACCTTCCGCGGACGTCAACCTTTCAGCGAGGAGACCTTCCAGCGGCACGGGACATAGGAAAAATGTGTAGGACGGGCTCCGAACATACCGTTTACAGTTGATATGCATGAGCTAGCACAAGCTGTAAAAAAGTGCGTAGGGTAGGATACACTTTTCTGATTTCCAGCTTCCTTTGGGCAATATGAGGAGGTAACAGGCCGTGTAAGAAGGCATCGACCCGCCCCGGGTAACAAGGGTAGCTGGACCATTCCGGGACCTTAGCTGTTCTAAGCACTGTTCCTAGACACTATGACACCCTTACAAGAAATAGAGAAAGAAGAATTACCCTACCACTGCACTAAGGGTAGAACTTACAGAGGTGTTCTATGTTCTATGGACTGGGTAGAGATACCCATCCCCTGTATCCAGGCGGCACATCTGGGGCGGCATACTTGTACTAGTCGGGAGGGACCCTCCAAGCTGGGGGAGGCTTGTCACCCTTCCTCGAGAAAGCATTGGCCGAGGCACCAGGTAGCCCTACCCTGGGCTGCCTACTCTTCACGCAGAAGCTGATCCTACGTGGCTTCACCGTATGTCTGGACATCGGGTGAGCCCTTGTCGCACGGCGGAGGGGAGAGAACGCCTGGCTAGTCGTGGAGCATCTTGCGTCGCTCGCTATGGTTAGAATCAGAGCTCTCTCCTTGGTCATAGATGACCTTCAACGCACGCTTAGCGTCTTGGAACTCCATCTCCTGGTCATTACTGACCTCCAGGTCAGCCTTTTGCTTGCCCTCCCGCTAGCGGCAGGTCGCGCTATCCTGGCGCTGCTGTCGGAGCTCTCGGAAGCGCTTTGTCATCTTCTGTATTTCCCGGCACTTGCTGGCGCTGTGCCGTATGGTGTTGTGGACCGCGCAACTCTGGTCGCCATTGTCGCTATCGGACGGCTTTCGCGGGCGCTTCTCGGTGCGTGGCCTCCGGCCCCCTGCAGCCGCTACTGCTACTGCAGCGTGGGATCTGGCCAGTGGCTTGTCCTTGTCGTCGGTCTTCTTCTTCTTACCACCAGAGCTCTCCCTAGCGGGCTCACTCCCCTTGTCTGGCGGTGTGTGCCAGTTGTGGCCCTCTGCGGCTCTGGCACACTTGTCCGCCAAGCTGAAGAGCTCCGAGACATCCTGCACGTCGTGCGTGGCCAACTTCTTGAGAATCTTCTTGTCGCGGACACCCTGCCGAAAGGCGACGACAACGGAGGCATTGGAGATGCGGGGGATGGTGTTTCTAACCTAGGAGAAACGCTGAATGAAGGAACACAGTGGTTCTCCTAGTTGTTGTTGCAGGGCATGGAGGTCGACCTCCTTGCCCGACCGGATGTAGAAACTCCCGAAGTTGGCCGTGAACTGACGGCACAACTCTTCCTAGGAGGTTAAGGACTTCTAGGGGCAAGTTCATGAGCCATGACCCGGATGACCAGATCAAGGACATGGGGAAGTAGTTGTCCATGATGGCCTCATCCCCTCTTGCAGCTAGGATGGCGGTGCAGTAGATCTGCAGGAACTCGACGGGGTTGACTGTCCCGTCGAACTTCTCTGGCAAGTGCGGCCGGAGCTTGCGTGGCCACACCACCATACGAAGATGTGGGGCCAGAGCCATGCAGCCTCCCACTGATCCTGGGGAGACGGGGCTCTGGCCCGCGTAGTTGGGGCGCATGGTACCCGGGGTACCATACTCCTCCTCGAGGTTGAGACGCCGCTCATGCTGTCGCTCGATGGCGATGTGACCATCTTCTTTCTGACGGTGGCGGCGGTCTAGCTCGACCCTGAGGTCTACGGTGGGGAGCCTGGACGTCGCCGTCGAGTGGGTTGCCGTCGTCCTGTAATACCTCGTTAGGGTACGGGCCGATAGCTGTACCGTCTCCGATCGCTGTCTTCGGTGGCATGGCGAGTTGAGCGCCGCAACAACAAGGTGGTCGACGTTGTTGCGCCACTGCTCTGCAGCGGACGGAGAAGCTCCCGCGCTCGGGGGTTGTGTAGGAGCACGCGCGCCGCCTGCAGTGCACTCCCCGGGTTGGCTTCGGTCGGTGCTTGCGACGTCGTCACGACCAAAGGTTGCCAGCACGGAACGGGCACCGTCGCTGTAGGGACTGTCCCCGGCGCAAGCGGTTCCGCTTTGGGACCGGAGGACGCTTCCTACTCCCTCTGTCGCTGGCGGCGTGAGGGACGAGAAGAACCCCCGACAGACTGGATGTTCTCAATTGTGGGCTTCACGAACAGCTCCAAAAACCAAAAGCCCCCTACCTGGCGTGCCAAATGTCGAAGTGTTTTCCTGCGACACTTCCCGCGGTCTACCTGAGCAGCCCACGGAGGTTCTTTTTTAGGAGGGTCTATAGGTTTTCGGAGGTCGGAGCACGATGGCGGTGGTAAACATGAGGATTTACGTTGTTCGGTCCGCCGGAGCGTAAAAACCTACGTCCACGGGAGTGATGGTTGTATTGCTTGCACGTATGAGCGTGTGAGAGAGTGAGTTGGCTAGGTCACGAACCAGAGTGCAAACCCTAGTGCGAATCCTTTGCCCGGAGGCTGCCCCGGTCCTTTTATAGCCCAAGGCCGAGGCAGTTATAATGTGGCCCGGGGCCCGACAGGTGGCCCCGCAGCTATCCGTACCCTATACATGAGCTAGCGTATTTACAACTATATGCACTGTCGCTGTCGAAAGATTTAAGATGCGTCGCCTGACACGCCAAGCGGCTCTGACCGGGTAGCCGGTGATGATGAAGTCCCCATCTTGTCGCTGCGTCTCCTCGCTCCACAGAGCAGCTCTGTGCCATTGGGCGGCATTGTTCTGCCGTCACGCCTCGCCGCCCTGTCTTGTCACCGTAATGGTGAGCGGGCGGAGTACGGAGGCGTGCGCCGTGTGCCATACTTCTGGGGAAGGCACAAGCCTTGAATGCTCGGCCTGACAGCAAGCCTTCCTCCTTACTCCTTGGCTATCTGCCCGTTGCTCATCGACGCAACATCCGTGTGGCTGGCCCCCGGGACACGCGTCTCTGCCGGAGCAGTCTTGTGGAGTAGTGAGGAGTACGGAGTCGTTGGACACATGGCAGCACCGGAGCCCTACCACTCCGGAGGTCGGGCCCGGAGCCGTAGGACACGTGGCACCTCCGTAGCTCTCCTTGGCGGGATAGTACGCCTGGAGTCGTTGCCCACGTGGCAGCGCCGGAGCTCTCCCACGCTGGAGGTCGGGCCCAGAGCCGTAGGACACATGACACCTCTGGAGCTCTCTCTGGCGGGAGGTGTGGCTCGGAGGTCCCGGACACGTGGCAGCGCCGGAGCTCTTCCTGGCGGGAGGTCGGGCCCTGCACCATCGGACAGGTGGCGGCCCCGGAGTCATCCTCGACCGGCAGTGAGGCTCAGAGCCTGAAGACACGTGGCAGCCCCGGGCTGTCCATGGGGCCCAGAGTACGTGGCTTATGCTGGGGCCCACCTAAGCTGGAAGGCGGGGCTCAGGTTGTCTTTTACGCACTACATGGAGGTACCCGGTCTATAGGGTACCGACAAATACTATTCTGCTCTCTCACCATACTATGCCTACTTATATTTTTTTTTTACTTAGAATGCTTACCTTAGTGCCATCAAAAAGGAAAATGGGAGGAAATTCAGTATCGATAAAAAGAGAATTTTGATGTGCTATAAAGTAGACAATGAAGTCGTTGCTGCCATACAAGCCTCAAGTAGACAATGGCACCTTGCTGACTCAGAATCGGACACTGCACGACAGTTTGAGAGTTATTAAGCTTTCCCATTCCCAAGCCTGCAGCAGTGGGGGTAGCCCAAAGCTTAAAGCTCCGGTATGCCATCATGGGGTGTTGCTTGCTTTAGTGGGTAAGGTAACTTGCCTTTCTTTCGTTTCGAAATCATTGACTCTAGTTTATTTTGGTACAGTAGTTTTTTTGTATTTAGGCGATCTCGTCTGCTGTTGCCCCTCCTGTTTGACATTTTTCTACATCAGGATCTGAAAAAGAGTGGGATAATTTGTGTTTCCTTATCGCAGGTTATCACTCTTAAAAGGATGTCAATCAATTCTTTTTAGGGAAAAAAGAATGTCGACCAGTTGACTAGATAACTAGTGAAGTTCAAGCTTGTTTTCTGTTCAGGACTAGAGCCGATGGGTTACATAAGTTTAATTTGACTTTTCCTAATAGGCAGCTCTGGAAAATAATAGAATCATATTTTCTTACAAGCCAATTTTGATAATTATTTTTTCATAGATTGTTTCAAATTGCAATTCGCTAATCATGTGGGAACGTTACAGCCTACCATTAGTAGTCGTGTTGAAAGTACACTATAGCAAAAGTGAAATATACAGTCGCGAATCAACAGTGAGGAATTAATGGTAATGCCAAATATCAATAGAACCACAATATATCAAATTAAGAAGAAGCAATGTTACACTTACAGGACAACAGAAGGGGTGCAAGATACAACAGTAGTGAAGTGGGGCAACAGGTCAGCACCGGCGAAAAGACCGAAAAACCAACTGTTGTTGGCTTGTGCTGTCACCACTGCAAGTGACACATCTATTATTATTATCCTCTCACTATTTTTGCTTGACTTACTCCTCTCACTATCGAATGAAACAAGCATCAAGATGCCCTGAAGTCGTTGCTACCATACAACTGTCCAGTCCAATCGAATGGTCCAGCTGTAAACAAGAAGAGGGGGGAGGAGGGAGGGAGACGGCGTACCTCGTTGGGATGACGGCGGTCGGTGGCGGCGGCCCTCCCAACGGCGGTCGACGGCGGCGGCATCGCTCAGTCGAAGCGGTGGCAGCGCTCCCAACGGCGGTCGGCGGCGGCGCTCGGACAAAACGTTTGCGGTGCGAGTGAGCAAGAGAGTCGAGTGGCGGCCGCCGTCCGAGTATATCGGGTCTTATAAACGACGGTGTACTTGAACCGTCGTCTACAATATCTTATTGACGACGGTGTTGTCACCGTCGTCTACAAAGTCTCTCGTGCACGCCCAGATTTCGGTGCATGTTGATGAGGGCCCTTATTATCGGCGGTCGACCGTCGTCTATAAGGCCTAAGATCTTATAGACGACGGTACTAGATTAACCGTCGTCAATTAATGACTAATTGATGATGATGTATTCTAACCGTAGTCAATATGTTTATTGACGACGGTACTATCATCAATAATTTTGGTCGTCAGATATTGTCGCCATTCCTGTAGTGACTCTAAATGTTTTCAAAGTGCTAGCACAACTTAAAATGAATTTACACAATTATATTGCAATTCTAATGAGTTCAAATCATATTAATTTCTACATACCTAAATTAAATATCCTACAGGGTTTGATTTATTATTATTCACTGTTGCAGAGTCCAAAATTCTATTTGCCAAAAATTTTAGGGGTCTAACTATCAAATACAGAAATATTTTCCTAATTTCTAAGTCCTAGGGCTAAAACAACTAATTAAACGTGTTTGCATAGTTTCCATAAAGTCCAGGGAGTAGAACCTAAGATTCCGGGGCTAGTTCTCAAATTTCCACAGCACCAGGGGGTAGATCATAAGAATTCCAGCTATTACAATGTGGGACCAATGTGGGCCGTTGGATTTTAAACGTGCGGCTCAGATTAGATCCGCAAAGGGGTACGCCTGGTTTAAAACAGCTGCGTGAATTAAAACGGACGACCCACAGAGGGCCACGTCGCCCTGCCGGGGCGCGGGCGGCGTGATCCGGCAGCGTCCGATGGCGCCAGGCGTTCCACGCCGGCTAGCTCACCGGAGAAGGCTGAACTTTGCCTGTACCCGCTCAAATCGGATTTCTTTACACGGATCAAAAGAGGAGTGGTAGGGGTCTCACTAGTGGGTTTCTTGAACCTGAAGCGATCAGAACGGCTCGGGGATGGCGTCGGATGGTGGAGCTCGACGGTGATCGGCGGCAGTGCGTTCGAGTACCGTTCCCTCCCGGATTTCTGGTCGTCGAGGTTCCCTATGCTCCAGAGATGGTGTACTGAGGATTAGGATGGATCAAAACAAGGCAATTCAAGTACTTCACTGGCGATCGACGGCTAGCCCCTTACCGGAGTTCGGCGGCGTCGGTTTTCTCAACGAGGACTCGTCCTGAAGTGAAGGTCTACGGGCTGTGCAAACTGTTGCGGAGATGCGAGACCGGTTAGAAGGAAAGAAACGGTGTTGTGTAGAGGAAATTTCATCGGGCGGCGGCGGTACTCACCAAGAGAAGCGATGATCGTGTGTGGGGAGAAGGAGTTGGGCCCAGGGCCACGTTTAAATCGAGGAGGATGTTCGGGGAGGTTGGGATTATGTGGAGCGGGCGCTAGGAGTCCAGAGTCATGGGGTGTGCGCGTGGAATTCGGAGGCGACGTACGGCGCGGGGTCCGGGCGGGAAATCGGCTGGCAGTTGTGGGAGAAAGAGCTGACAAGTGGCCCCAATTTGTTAGTGGGAGGAGGAGGGGGAAGGAGAACGCGGGCTGACGGCTGCTGCTGGGCTCAGCACGGGGGAATTCGGCCAACTGCCGGTTTTTCCTTTTCTTTTCCTTTTCTTTTATGTTTCTTCTTCAAATTCAAATTCTGTTTTGAATTTTCAATCTTTTTGAACATGCAGGACGTCCACTTGCTTGAAAATTGAATTTGAAAATTTTTGGACGTTAGAGTCATGATGATGTAATGAGAGTAAATTAAGACGTCCATCCAATATATATGATGGAATACCAAATATAGTTAGATTGTTGATAATAGTAATGTATTTGGTTTATTGATTATAGCCATACAAAAGCGTTGGCCATCCAACTTGTTAAGTACATGCTTGGAACATTGTTTTGTTGAAGTTGGAACGATTGTTTATTGAAGCTAGAACATTGTATTTTGTTATTTAACATAACATTTTTACGAGGATGTTAAGGTTGAGGGGTGAGAAGATCTAGATGGTTGGATCCAAATTTAATGGATGAAAAAATGATTGAGATAAGCAAAAAATTTCAGTCACATGGAAAGGAGAAAACCTTTTACCTTCTTGGAAGTGTTTATGTAAAAAGTGATTGTAAATAATCCATATATCTTTCTCATAGCCAATGCAAAAAATATCAACAATACTATTTATACAACGTACAACTTATATATGGTTTGTTTGCTTGAAACAAATCGAATGGGATGGGATCATCTTGGATGGATAGGGTCATCCTGAACAAGATTAATTATACACGCACTACAGAAAACGTCGCATCTTACGACGGCCATTTTTATTTACGACGGCTAGCCGTCGTAAGTAAGCTAACTTACGACGGCTACGGGCCCATGGTTGTAGTAAGTTAATGGACCATCGTAAGATAACCGTAACTTACGACGGCCGCAGCCCTAAGCCGTCGTAAGTTACACCACCATCGTAAAATAAGCGTAACTTACGACGGCCGTAACCTAAGCCGTCGTAAGTTACGTGACCATCGTAAGTACGTGGTTTAACCGCCGCCCCGGCTCGGGCTCAGGCTAATTAGCCCGAGCACACACAGCACCGCCCGCCGCCGCCTCAGCCGCCGCCGAGCCGCCCCCGCCGCCCAGGCGCCGCCTGCACCGCCCGGCGCCGCCCCCGAGCCGGCCGGCGCCGTACCCGACGCGCCCGAGCCGCCCCGGCCCCGCCCCGAGCCGTCGTCTCCGTCGCCGCCGCCGTCGTCGCTAAGTAATTTTTTAGTTTTTGTAATTAGTTGTTAGTTAGATTAGATAAAAAATTTATTACTTAATCAATTTGTATGTATTTAGTACATAATTACTTTAGTTGTTAATTATTTAGTTTAAATTAGTAATTGTTTCTGATTTTAGTTATTTAATTTAGTTAATTGATTGATTAGTTGTTTAAGCACATTGTTTTTGCTTTACCCTCAGCCCCGCTGCCACCAGCCCCCGCCGTCGCCAACAGCGTACCGACGCCTAGGTGTTCAGTCGGTGGCGGGGGGATGCCTGGGCGGCTCGCCTCGCCTGGCCGAGCGTCGCCGATGCCGGCGCCGCCTCCGCCCACTGTCGTCGCTGCAAGGCGCCGCCGGCCCCCCGCCGTGCTCTGGAGAGGAGAGAGGGAGGGGGATGAAAATGAGTGTATTAGGTTGTGGGCCGTTTTTCATGACCCTTATAGAATGCGTGGATCGTCAGATTAGATCCGACGGTCGTGGGCACTTGGGCTGCTCAACCCGAGCCCGAGCCACACTCTCAGCCTGAGCCCGAGCCAGACTCTCAGCTCTGCCCCGAGCTGACCTTCGCCGCCACCTCCATCGCTGCCCATCGCCGCCGCCTCCACCACCGGCCGCCAGCCGCAGCCGCGGCGCTTCACTACAGAAAAATCAACATTTTATGACGGCTGAATTTATTTACGTGGGTCAGCCGTCATAAATTAACGTACTTACGACGGCGTGTGTCGTTGTAAGTTTACTAACTTACGACAGTCGCTGGCTCTTGGCCGTCGTAAATAAAATGACCGACGGAATTTAAGTACCATTTATGACAGCTAAAAGCTAAACCGTCGTAAGTAAAGAAGCCGTCGTAAATAAAGAACATAACTCTACATCTCACGGGCCGCGCGCGTGGCCCACTCATGCCCGCGCCTCGCCCCGCCCTGCCGTAGCCGCCGTCCCGCCCCAAGCCCCGCCTGGCCGCCCGTGCTCGCGCCGAGCCCCGACCACGCCTCGGCCGCCGTCGCTCGCCCCGCCTCGAGCCCCGCCCTGCTTCGCCGCCCGACCCGCCTCGCCCGACCCCTGCTCGCCACGCTTCGAGCTCCTGCTCGCCGCGACGCCCGGCCCCTGATCGCTGTGCCGCCTCCCGACGTTGTGTATGTGTGACCCGACACCGTGTTTATGTGTGATTACATGTTTAATTTGATCTTAGTTGATTAATTGTTTAATTAGTATTGTAATTGATTATTGTTGAATTAAAACTTTGATTGATTATGTGATTAGTTACTATATGTAAATAAATGGGTTTTGGCCCGGTCCGGCCTAACACGACCCATTTAGTGTTTGTCACAGCCCATTTAGTGGTAATGTATTAGTCGAGAAAGGCACGGAGGACGGCAAGTTCCCGCGCGTGGACGGCAGGCCCCGACGGGGCGGTTTCATCTTTGATCCACTTACGACGGGGTAACACGTACGACGGCTAACTCTAAAGGCGTCGTAAGATAATGGCAGGCCCTAGCAGGGCATAACTTAGGACGGCTGACCCACTTCTTTGTCTCTCTCTCGTTCTTTCCTTCTCTCTCATTCTTTCCTCTCTCTCTTTTAAATGACTCAAAAATGAAAGATTGACGTAAACCTATACAACATGCGTCACCCATTTCGAACCGGCCCGTCTCAAATGTGTTACGCATGTGAGGCGTGTAGGTTCGGAATTGTCCCTTTTTGGACAGCCTGGGAGTGACCGAGGGAGCGTGGCTTGTGATGAGACGCGGGTTTAGATCTAGACGAGGTTTCGGCGGCATAACCCCGTTGTTCTCTGCTGCACCATTTTCGAGCGTGCAATCGAGAACAGCGGGGTTATGCTGCCGAAATTTCGTTCGGATCTAGACCACGCGTCTCTTTATGAGCACGCTCCGCTCGGTCACTCTTGGGTGGGTTTAGGATCTATCCTTTCCAATAGATGTAGGGTCGTGACATAAATAAATTATAAATTGACTATAATTTCCTTGACATTAAACTGTAGATTCAAACATGTGTGAGGACCGTACTTGGATGTATACCGGTTGGAAGAACAGTTCTGGTGGTCACTCGGATGAGTGGTTCGCCAAGACAGCTGCTTTTGTAAATTGAACTTTTTCATTGTCAAAGATCTATAAGGTGCGGTGCCCATGTACGAAATGTCGGAATACTAAGTTTCTGGACAAAATGACGGTCTCGATACACTTGTGTCGAAACGGTTACACGCCACATTATGAGGTGTGGACCTTCCACGGCGAGACAACTTCTAAAACTGTACAAGAAGTGGAAGAGGAAAATGATGATAACACGAGGGTTGATAGGATGGACGAGATGCTTGAAGCTATACAACCAGAGTTTACGGAGGATCCTCCTACAACGGAGGTTGAAGCGTTTTTCAATCCAATGCAACATCTCCTCATCCATCTTCCTTTTAAAGCTAAAGTTGGAGGTCCCATTCAATATAGGTGGATGTATCATATTGAAAGAGCACTAAGATATTTGAAACCAATGGTTCGTAACAGGGCAAAGGTAGAAGGATGCATCGCCGAAGCATTTACTCTTAAAGAAGTAGGATACTTTTCAAGTGTTTTCTTTGCAGAGGAAAACAATGTCAACACTTCGGCAATACGGTACAATGTGGATGAGCAACCTCCTTGTAGCGATCTCTCTATTTTTGCAACAAGAGGCACTACTGTTGGTAGTTCCACTTCCTACAACTCTATCGCAGAAGAAATGAGTGCTGCTTTCCTTTACATGTACGCAAATATAGATGAGATGAACAAATATTTTAAGTAAGTGTTTGTCTTACATTTATACTAATCGGCGTATTTTGTAACACATCTATTCTAAAAAGTTTTCTTCTCGTACAGTGAATTCCACAAGCAAAATTGGATACATAGGCATCAACCTACGAGCAAACAAGTAGAAGTGATGCGACGGGAAGGAATAAACGGAGGACCTAATTTCCTATCCTAGTTTCGAGATCATGTAACATTTTCTCGTTAACTTAGCAATATTTACAAAGTATTCTTATAACTTACGAGTATTTACAAAGTGTTCTTATAACAGTGTATGGAAGATGCCCACGTCCATGAAGACTTGCAACAACTATCCTATGGATTGATTAAAGTTAGGAGCTATGGTCGATATGACGTCAATGGCTACCGATTCCGTACAACTCAATTTGAATCTCTTCGTCCTCTCACGGCAACATCTAATACCGGAGTTGTGACGAGGGCAGTCGACTCTCAAGGACGTGAAACTAATTATTATGAAATCATTAATAAAATCCTTGAATTTGCTTTTGCTGGAAATAAGGATCTTCGAGTAGTATTCTTTGACTGTGATTGGTTTGATATCAATCATGGAACTTGACTAAGAGGGTACGATTCATTTGTTCTTGCACACCAAGTGGAGCAAGTGTATTATCTATCTTATCCATAAAAAAACTCAAAGCTTGGTGGGTTGTACATAAGGTTAATCCTCATGAGCAGTTATACACTCCAGGAGATGATGGTTACCATGATACTGATGAGGTTGACGAGGTTTACCAAGAAGAAGAGTTGCCAGACTCGTTTATCATCGAGTCTGGTGTAGGACTCGATGACTTAGTTGGAGACGCTCAAGATGTCGAGACTTCTGATATGCGTAAACGGAAACGAAATCCAGTTCAGACGCTCACGAAAGAAGATCGATGGTGTGGTTTAAGGAGTAGGGTACATGATCATGACATTGATGAATTTTGAAATTGATGATGTAATGTTTTCTTCACTAACTTAACATGAATTTTGTCGTCATCAAAGGGGAGCAGCAATATTTATCAATTATTCCTTGCAACAGGATGTCGTCATCAAAGGGGAGCGAGAAGAACGGGACATGAGAGTTCCTCAGTCGGTCATGGGACCTCTTCTCAGGTAGCTCGTCAGGTGCGAGCAGACGCTCTCAGCTGATGAGGCACCTAGCAGACTTTGCGGGCCGACCTCTAGCCTTACATCACACAGAGGTAAATTTTAGTTGTCAATCACGATATTTTAAATTCCACTTATAAATAATTTATTCTTATCAATCCTTTAATTTTGCAGTCTGACTCACAGTCGTCAGATTCAGAGTCAGAGGTTAGGCCGCCGCCACAGGCTAGCCAGCCCTCGGAGCCGGCTACCCTACCTTCGGAGCCGGTGAGCATGGAGCCTTCTGGCTCTAGTGGTGACCAGCCTTCCGGGTCACCGGACGTGGTGCCCGCGCAGAGACGACGGACGAGGAGGGCCCGCTTTGTGGCTCCTCCTCCTGTTCCTCGTGAGGGGGTCACTATTCGTCCAGTTGGAGACAGGTAAAAAAATCATATACTTGGTACATATTTCATAATGTCTACAGATACTTACTGAGATAACAAATTTTGCAGATCTTGGTACGACTGTTCGTTCACGGATCAGGGACACCACAGGCAGGTTAACAGTGTCATCGGGGCTTTAGTGCGTTTGCACTATCCCGGTGTCATCGATGGTGTCCCTGCTTTGTCGTGGGACGACTACGCTCGTGTCTCGCACGAGGTGCACGGCACTCTTCAGGGGGCCGTGTGGAACGATTTTATGGTAAGTTTAAATGTTTACATTCTTCAACTCATTTAAATTGTTAATGCATATTGATTAAATGTTTGTTTCCTTAAAGCTGAGGTACCAGTTAGAGGAAACGAGCGAGAGCATGATGGAGCACGCGACACTCGTGTTCCACACAAACGCTCGGAAGCTCGTGACACACGTGTTGTCGTACGCCCGCATACAGGCCGTTAACGACTACCAGAAACGACATCAGCAGCAACAGGAACGGGGTCCCTTTAGAAGGGACTCCGACACGTACTTGACAGAGGATCAATACGCAGAGGTAAGTTCTAATTGTTAAAAAAACTCAATAGTTACTTATGTTAATAGTTAATGATATACTAAATATATGCAGGTTAGTATTTCCTGATTAGAGGGTCAACCCGACGCATACCGAGCTCTCTGTCGGTATTGGTCTAGTGATGACTTCAAAGCTACGTCCATGAGGGCTCGAGGATGCAGATGGTCCGACGGGAAGCACACCTATGGCGCCGATGGTCATTTGCGTTTGGCTAAACGCATGATAAATGTATTATAAGTTCATTTATGTGTTCATAACATATTTATCCTACTAACACACGCATTTATAGGAGCGAGAGACCGGCCAGGAGCCTAGCGCGATCGACATTTGGAAGAGAGGTCACAGGGGAACTGACCCATCGCAGCCGGGGCAGTGCAGTTAGGTCGCGACCGATCGATTGGTAAGTTTACATAATTATTCAATTTAATTATAACTAATATTATTATTGACACATTAACACCTTTTCTATGTTTTTTAGGAAAAGTACGGGCAGGAAGTCATCAAAATACACGGTGAAGGTACGATTGGGAAAACGCGTCAATCGACCCTCAAGCCGTGTATGCAAGAGGCGGCGGGAAGGCCCATGGCCGGTGAGTTGGTTTCTTTGATTTATGTTTTCCAATCTTCCTTCTTTTACTTATTATTTTTCTTTCTTTTGTAGGTTTGCCATTTTCAATGGAGTTGTCGACTCGAGGTCGGCGCGACCTGCGAGAGGCACTTCATCGACGCAGGCTTCGTCGGTTGGGCCGTCGAGTGGCCGTCTCTCGCAGTTGGACATGGAGTTCTGTGCCATGCAGGAGAGGCTGACGCGGACCCAGGAGGAGCTCGACAGGACGAGGGCCCTCCAGGAGTACCAAGCTAACTACATGGCCCAGATGAAGGCAGCGGTGGAGGTAAGTAATTTCAATTACTGTAGTTTACTTTCATAACATTTCAGTAATACATATGTTCTAATATTTTTCAATTATAGGCCTTAGCTCGACAGAACGGGCAACAAATCACGATTCCTGCGTGGCAGCCGCCACAGGTGACCCCGTCACAGGAGCCCGCAGCCCAGGTGCCTCCGGTACAGGTAATAAACTCTTCGCCACAGAGAGGGGGTGCGAGAGAGAGTGAGAGTGAGATGGAGAGATCGAGTGTTGCAATAGAGGGAGAGAAAGAGTGCGAGAGAGGGTGTGAGTGAGAATAACATAAATGATGGGATGAATAGTACAGAGAGAGGAAGAGAGTGAGAAAAAAGAGAAAGACATTGATATATGAATCCAAACCGTCCTAACTACTCATGTGTTTTGTAGGGTTCGGCTACGGAGGTCTCTACTCCATCGCCACAGCTACCGGTTCCAAGAGAGACGCGTGGAGATGATATCTTCGGCTCTGGAGGTAGTCGAGAGGGTAGTGTGTAGCCAGTTTAGAATTTGTGTTGTGTGTGATGCATATGAACTATTTTATAACTGTTTACTCATAACTGTTTGTTCTGTGAGCTGGCCATCGTGGCAGGTTAGTGTGTTTCTGTTTTTAAAAAAAATACAAATCTAACTTACAACAGCTACTTCCCAGAACCATCGTAAGTTAGTCTCTGTCTTACGACGGTCACCAGAACCGTCGTAAGTAACGTGCCTTGGGCCACCACGTGGCCTGGGCCGTTACTTACGACGGATGCGCGACGCCGTCGTAAGTTAATTTATTTACGACGGTAGCCGTCGTAAGTTAGGTTATTTACGACTGGGTACTTACCTCGGCTGTACACCGTCGTAAGTAAAGATATATCGTCGTATGTAGCCAACTTACGACGGTTTATGACTTAATTATGACGGCCTCATCCGTCGTAAGTTTGTCGAATCCCTGTAGTGACGGGGGTCATTGTGTTAGACGAACTAGATTGGTACATGAATTTATTTGGTTGTGCGTACAATTAAATTGCTATTCACAAGAGGTAAGTTCGCCAAAAATTGTTGGGTTTCCATTGGTATCTCCATTCCAAGAAGCCTAAATACTCTCCAGATAGTGAACTGGATCAAAAGAAAACTTGTTGGAGCATTTTACATGAAGATCATCATCCTGATGTGTTGGAGCATTTAGACAATGATAAATAATTGATTTTTTAATGCAGTGGATCCGACAGTAGCCATATACAGAGAAAAGTTTTTTCCGAGAACTCTCGATGGTTATCCACCAAGCGAAGGACAAGCATTCACATAGGGGAACTGATCCTTTGTTTTTTCTAATGCTGTACTGTACTACAGTTTGCTTTGGCTCTGCTATAATCGAAGGTTAACTTAAGCCAGTATTCCGAAAGCAACCAAAATATTTAGTGATTGCCTATCGAGAAAAACATTAGCAAAGGTAGTTTCCCAGAAGCAATCAGGCGTTAGATTCAAAGCCAGTTATCCAAAAGCAACTGACAAATCATTAACGATTGCATATTGAGTACAGTTAGCATCTCTCGTAATTTTCAGAATACAGTGAGATTAAAAAGGTCTTGTACTTTTGGTTGGTTATGGGGAAAAAATGAAACATTGGTATAAACATCATGAGGACCTATGAAAATTTTCGACCCATAGCATGCACGAGCATTCACCTAGTAGAGTTCCATTTATATATGAAGGCATGCGTGGTAATATGAATTGTGATATCAAGACAGGCTGCCATCAACCTCCAGAGAAGAACAAGACTATATACCATATAATAAGTACACTGAAGGGAAATGGTCTCCCTAACGGCATAACTAACTTGGCAGCAGGACGATCGATGGAAATTGATTCTACGCATAAAAAAGGGGACGTGCTCAATTTTTTAATCAAGTCAACCGCCTTATGGAGTCAGTCATGGAATGATTACCGAGAACATCCCTACACGATGGTTGTTTAAGTTATCATCAGTCTTCATTAATCATCTAGGAAAAGAAGCTGTCTTGCTTGCTCTACGTCGTAAGCCGTGCGGCGCCCGGGACGGAGCAGCGTGCAACATCTATATAAACTATAATACTAACGTACGTACACATAGGTTTCCCAACATCACTTGTCTCTGCCTGCAGGGAGAAGAATGGCCATCAAAATGGATACGACGGCGATCATCGTGCTCGCGGGGGTCGGCTCTCTAGGGTTGTTGGGCGCCATCTTGGGATTTGCTGCAGAGGGGATAAATCCCAGTGTAAGCACTGCTGATCATCTACTAGTACGGAACGAACTAGCTATAGTTTGTACATATGCTGCTCTTTATTTTGTTCGATTCCTTCTTATCTATATATATATATATATGGGCATTTTGGTGTTCATTAGTAGTGTGTTTTTCCTGCAGAGAGCTTCGGCCGGGCTGGGGATTGGTGCCTCGATTTTCCTGCTGGGGGGCCAGATTACCGTTACAGTTGTTGGTGGCTGTTTCGGCTGCTGCAAGAAGTCCGCCGCCAAACCTCCTTCCGAGAACCAGCGGATCATCGGCGTCGTGTGCGGCGTCTTCTCGTGGTGAGTGACCATGCATGCACACGACCACCGCGCCGCTGAAACATCACCATGCATGCGGATGAACAGATATGAGCGAACGAGTACGTGTGTTGTCGCTTCGTGCAGGATATCGGCGGCCGTCGCGTTGGTGCTGTTCCTGGTAGTCAGCGTATTTGCGGCGGGTACCTTTGCCAGCGGCGGCGTGCTCACCCTCGTCGCAACGGCGCTCTGCATCACCTCCTTCATCTTGCTGCGGGGCCAGCCGGCAGCGGCGGACGCTGTATCGGCGGCGGGCGCACCAACCGGCGCCAGCACAGGCGAGCAGCAGCCGCCCGCCGGGATCGCCATAGGTCACCCGCAACAGGCGTGAAGTCAAGCCTTGATGGTCATGTCGGATCGGGTGTTTTTGGTGTTTTACGTTTGTGACATGCATCTGTCTAGCGGCATGTATGGAATAACGAGTGTAATATTTGCAGAATTTAATTTGCTTTATGCTTTGATAACTTCAGTTTTGAATACAGTCAATTTTTGGCAATACGCAAGACTTGGTGCAAGCAATCTAGCTGCTTTCCGTCGGAACGGGCCATCAGAGTGGACTCGATACGACCACAACACGACAGTCAATTTTCCTTGGTAACAGGCCACGGGCCACCGGAAGATATATATATATACGTTGGTCAGCTAATTCTTCAATGTTCGTCTTAAGATTGAGAAATGTCTCAATACATGAAAGCCATGAACCAGCGCTATTGCTACGACGCCCGCACTTGCATCTATCTAGTAGTAGCAGGAACGTTGCAGGCTGAGTATGATTTCTGTTTGATCGATTTGTTCAGTATTATCTGTCATCGATGTCAAATGTCACACCAGCTCCGATAATCATACTGTAAGCATTACAGCATTTCTCTCGGCGTACTGTTTCGTGCCTAGATAGTGGCTCTATGGCGTCAGATGTGAGATGTCTGGGCATTTATATTATAGGGACTATATATGTATATACATATCTAATTTTATTTTTCAACAAGTGTCATTAAATTTAATTACTCTATTGAACAGTCAAACAACCAGCAGCTTTTTTATTTTTTTGTGAGGTCAACAGCTTTGGTTCTTGTCATACAACGATCGGTCTCAGAAATTAGCAGGTTCTCACAATGAAGCCAACTAAATTTTTAGTTCCTAGCTTCATGTCCCATGCCGACTTTCGGTGGAAAGGTTTAGCGGTACTGCGTAAGTGCTTGAAATGAACATTTTTTAGCTTCATGCTCCATGTTGAATTTACTCCTTTTATTTTCAAATTATTATTATTAGGATAATAATTTTAATTCATTTTAAAACTATATTTATTATCTTAACGCAATGGCTTAAAGATAGAGGGAGTATATTCTCTACTGGCTATTAATTGCAAGGTATATATGGTAATACCTACAAAGTATGTATCATAGTGTAAACTTTTTAGATTTGGTACGTCTTTGAATATAGTGGCCAGTTAATTTCATTTTTTTGAAAGACAAGACTAAGATATTTAAATTGTTACGAATAAGTAACCAGACGCAACCTATACAGCTGTCATCTCGCTTGGAGAATGAAAAATGTGCTAGTGCATAGAGTGAATGGGTTGATCGTTGCTGATATTGCCTAAAATAAAACCAAGTCATCGTAACCTCCCATTTAAATTTCTTAATCACACCGACCCGTCACGTGGAGTCAATCATGGAAGAGATACAATGGACACGATGGATGTTTAATTTGGTCATGATCATGGAATCCATCATGCAGATCGACCTGCTACCTATATCTGCAGATTTGTATTGTTCATGACCATGTTGAGCCGCCTCCTTTTCCGGCCCGCTCGCATTTCTCGCAGCCCACCACCAGTCTCCGGTTGGTGATCTGCGCCGGCATCTTCTTGCTGGCGGCCCAGGTCACCTCCACTGCGGGTCAGCGGCTGCTGCGGCTGTTGCAAGTCCCGGGCCATTCCTTCTGAGACCGAGCGGATCGTCGGCGTCATCTGCGCCGTCGGCTCGTGGTGCGTGCTGTCCCGTTCTTATTATCACCGCTCGCCCTATACCAAGTTGCAGCTGAATATGGATGGGCGAGCGAGTAAGTTTTGAATCTTGGATGCAGGATAGTTGACGGCGATAGCGTTGGTGCTGCTCCTGATCGGTATCTTGCCGGCACTAGCGGTGCTCGCCCTCGTCTCCACGGTGCTCGGCTTGGTTTTCCATAAAAAACACCCAAGCGTATTATCACATGTATGCTAGGATCAGTTAATTCATACATGTGCCGATAAAAGTGTAATATCATTATATTACAAGCCAAGTTCAACGTACAACATAATATTACATCATAGTACATGAAATATTAACTAAGAGTATCATTACACTATAACACAACAGCGGAAGACTACAGCGTGGATGCTCCCGTTCCACAGGCGTTGCCTGGGGGTTTCGCCAATCTAGAACAACTCCTCAGGATCGAAGGCCTCCTCATCAAAGTCTATATCTTCATTTGCACCTAAGCAACATATGATATCCAATAAAAGCAAGTTTGAGTACCAAAGGTACTCAGCAAGTGTAGGAAAGAACGTTATGAAGGCCATTAGCAAGAGAAGGGTAACATAGTTAAGCACTATACATTAATCCTAAGCTTTAGATTTGATTAGCAACCTATCTTACTAAGTGATAATCTCACCATCATCATAATTAAGTTATTAATGTTAGGTTACACCACCCAACAACCTCTTTCGACTCACATCCATGTTTCTCTAATCATGGACAAGTCCAAGCCGCTCTTGACCGTGAGCACGGCTGTCATGACAGTTTGATTCCCTGCAGAGATTGTACCACTTTACCCACAAGTAGTGATTTCATCCCCTGTTGCCAGGCGGACTAAGAACCTCCTTGATATCCGTGGTTGCAAGCCACATTACACACTTCCTTTGGTGTGCGATCAGGAGATCACTACATGGCCTTTACAAAGGGTCTACCGGCAAGTACAAGCCCACTGAGGTTTCACCGCTGCAGTTCCTGGGAGTAAACCCTCCACTGCAGAAGCCCCCTCTTGAGCTTTGCAGTTCCCAGGGCAGTCAAAAATGGACTCCCATTTTCTGCACCATCCAAACACTCATACTATACCGGCAAACTCCTAATTAATTGGCCAAGCTGCTCCATCTCAGTCTTGTGGTGGCACTGTAAAGCCGGGTTAACTGTTTTATGAACCGGTCCTTAGAATCTAAGACAGGCACTATCACTAACCTGAGTCTCGTGCACGAAGCACCATCCAAAGCAACCAGCCTGTCTAGATTCCTAACACCATGACACACACTTGTGTCTTTCATATATGTGCTTAGCCGTGCTTAGTACTTAGTTTCATTCATTCTCTAAGTACTAAGCACGGCTAAGCACATAAAATGATAACCAACAATTATCATCTAAGTCCCTCCATGGTTCAACAAGGAATGATAAAGGAATATAACTATGGAAACAACCTAAACTAGGTTTCATGTTAATGACATCATGCAAGCATTCTAACTAATCATCCTAGAATAGGAACAAAGTGGTCAAGGAACACTTGCCTTTGAAGGAAGGGTGATTCACTTCAAATTCTTGCTCTTAAAGATTTGGAAGTAGTTCTTGATTTGGCTCTAGCCATTCATATGCACACAGAAAACAATGCAAACATGCCATAAGAATCTTAGCAATGCATTTCAATCATATATGTTGGGTTACACACATACACCTATTGATTTCATGTCATTTCATGTGGGTTAGAATAAAAGTAGGTTTTAATTGGGTACCTATATTCTTCTACTTTACTTTTGCTATAGCCAAACACTCATTTTCAATTTGTGAGGTGATTTGAAATAATTTTAGAATTTTGTGTGTATATATGTTAATTTTTATAATTAATTAAATCCTAAAAGTCATTTAAATTATTACTATAATGATTTTCAGAACTCATATTACTATTTTCTACATTTCAGAACCTATTTATATATTTGGGACAGTTTCAAGATTTTTCTTTATTATATAATATTTTTATCTATATTTCAGCATTTATTTAATACTTAAAAATGCATTTTCAGCCTTTTAAATAATTATTCTGGGCTACAGAAACTATACATGTACAAAAATGTGATAACAGAATAATTTTATACCTTTTAATAAATTTCTACAATGTTTCTGAAATATATGTGATTTTTATTTTGATTTTCAAAAATAATTGTCACTATATAAAATAATTTCAGCCTTTGGAAACTGTTATTTTTTAATTTCAGAATTTTTATTCTGTTCATAATGTTTTAACAGTGTTTTAAAAAAATTTCTAACATTTTTCAGAATTCATTAAGCCTATTTTGGTTAATTACAGAATTAAAAACAAACTTTTAAACTGATTTGGGCCAATTTGTAATATTTTCAAACTTTCTAGGGTTCAAATTGAATTTACAGGACTGTTTTTTACCAATTTCTAAAATGCACAGGGGCTAATTAGCTATTTCACAGTGATTTTCAATTTTCTATAAGCGTAGGGTTGATTATGTAAATCACATGGGCTATTTCCTAGTTATTTAAATCTCCAAGGGGTCCCTCTGTGAAATTTCCAAATGGTTACGGCCTGTTTTAAATGTGGGCCGTTGGATCTGAGATCAACGGCCCAGATTAAAAGAATCGAACCGGTATCAGTTCTTTTAATTCTAACCGTTCACTTCGGATCCGAGGGTTCAGAAGTGGCCACGTCGCCTCCAACCCTTCTCCCTCACGGCCGGCGGTTGCTCGCACCGGCGAGCGCGGCGGCCTCGCCGGAAACTATCGATTTTTGCCATTTCTTCACTATTTCTTGATCTCTTTGCATCAGAAGAGAGAGGAGATGATGGGGAACTCACCTAGGGGGTCCTCGGGGGATCAGAAATGGCCGGAGAGGAGTGATCGACGGTGGCAGTGAAGGAATTCCGGCGATCTTCGTCGTCAGCGCTTCCCAGCCTCGCTTCTTCAAAAGAATTTCATCGGGAACTCGGTCTGGAGGCCGTGTAAGGCTGTAGGGACTGCTAGAACCGAGGATCTCCGAGTGTTTTCGAAGAATTTGAGTTTGTGGTGGTTTATCCGATCGGGGGAGTGAGGGCGGTTTCTGTGGGGTAAAATGGTCGGGGTTGAGCGGTATTTGTAGAGGGTGAAGAGGCGGCGGTTGTGAGGGCGCCGGTTGCGGAGGGGCGTGAGAAATTGAGCGTGGCCGAAGTGTTTTTGCCACGTGTGATAATAGAGGGAGAGAGAGAAGAGGGGTGGCGGTTGCTCGGGGAAGAAGAGGCCATTTGACACGTGGTTCACGCTTGGGAACGAAGGAAGGGAGAGGGAGCGATTTCGGTTTTAGGTCTTCGGGTTGTTTCAATTCTACCCCCCTTAAGAAAAATCTCGTCCTTGAGATTTGTAATTATAAAGGAAACAGATTGGGAAATTGTGACTTGAGTTCATCTTCTCTTTCCCACGTAGCTTCTGCCTCGGAATGATGTTTCCATTGAACCTTGCACATACGGATTATTTTGTTTCTTGTAACCTTTTCCAATGTGTCAAGAATTTTTACAGGGTACTCGGTATATGAAAGACCTTCTTGTACATCCAATTCATCCAATGGTAGTTGTTCTTCTGGTGTTCTCAAACACTTCTTGAGTTGTGATACGTGGAACACATCGTGTACATCCGACAATCGGGAGGGTAACTCCAACTGATATGCTACCTCTCCTTTACGTTCCAGTATCTTAAATGGTCCGATATACCGAGGTGCTAGTTTCCCTCTTACTTTAAATCTCTTTAGTCCACGCATGGGTGACACTTTGAGATACACATAGTCTCCCACTTCGAAGACTAGTTCTCTTCGCCTTGTGTCCGCATAACTCTTTTGTCTTGTTTAAGCTATCTTTAGATTATTGCGAATTTCTCTTACTTTCTTTTCTGCATCTTTTAGTACTTCAGGTCCAAACACCTTATCCTCACCTATTTGATCCCAAAATAGTGGAGTTCTGCATCTTCTTCCATATAGAGCCTCAAATGGGGACATCTTCATACTTGCTTGGTAGCTATTATTGTAGGAGAATTCTGAATATGGCAAATTCTTATCCCGCTCCTACTATTTTTGAGAGCACAAGCTCTGAGCATATCTTCAAGAATTTGATTGGTCCTTTCTGTTTGCCCATCAGTTTGTGGATGATATGCAGAACTGAAATTTAATCGAGTTCCCATAAACTCATGTAATTTCTGCCAAAATCTGATACTATCTTTTTGGGTACACCATGTAGGCAGACTATTCTCGACATATACAGTTCTGCTAGTTTGGAACCGTTATAATTTTCCTTCACTAGAATGAAGTGAGCAACTTTGGTCAATCTATCCACTATCACCCATATTGAGTCATACCCCGTTTGTGTCCTAGGCAAACCCACTATGAAGTCTATCCCAATTTCTTCCACTTCCATTCAGGTATCTTTAGTGGTTGTAATAGCCCTGCAGGCCTTTGGTGTTCTGCTTTGACTAGCTGACATGTGTCACATAATGCCACATGCTCTGCAACATCTCTTTTCATTCCATACCACAAATACCTTGTCTTAAGATCATGATACATCTTTGTACTTCCAGGATAGATGGAATAATCTGAATCATGAGCTTCTTTCAAAATTAACTTCTTTATTTCCGTTATATCTTGCACACATATTCTTTTACCATGCCATACAATACCATGCTCATCTTCTCTAAATCCCGGGGCTTTGTTTTCTTTGATCAACTCCCTGATTTCTTTGATCTTTTCATCATTCTTTTGACCATTTCGTATATCTTGTTCTAGAGTTGAGTCAACTTCCATTGCTATGGCTAATGTGTGATTCACCAAGCATAAGTTGAGTCTTGCGAACTCTTCACAAAGTTGGGGTTGTAGATCTCTCATTGTTAACATGTATCTTTCTGCTCAAGGCATCTGCAACCACATTAGCTTTTCCAGGATGGTAATTGATTTCCACATCAGAATTGTTAATGAACTCCAACCATCTCCTTTGCCGAAGGTTGAGATCTGGCTGAGTGAAGATATACTTCAAACTCTTGTGATCGGTATAGATATCAGTTCTTTTACCCATTAGGTAATGTCTCCATAACTTCAATGCATGTACAACTGCTGCCAACTCTAGATCATGGGTAGGATAGTTCTTCTCATGCTTCCGAAGTTGTCGGGAAGCATAGGCAATAACATGCCCTTCTTGCATAAGCACACATCCTAACCCTTGTCTTGAAGCATCACAATATACAGAGAATGATTTCTCCATATCGGGCATAACCAAGACTGGGGTGGTTGTTAACTTCTTCTTTAATTCTTGAAAGCTTGATTCGCACTCTTGAGACCATACAAAAGCAGCTCCTTTTTCCAACATCTTTGTGAGTGGCTTGGCTATTTTTGAAAATCCTTCGATGAACCTTCGGTAATAGCCTGCCAATCCTAAGAAGCTTCGGATTTCACCGACATTCTCTGGTGTCTTCCACTTTTGAACACTAGATATCTTTTCTGGGTCTACTGAGATTCCTCCTTCGGAGATAATATGTCCCAAAAAAGCAACTTTCTTAAGCCAAAATTCACACTTACTGAATTTGGCATAAAGTTGGTTTTCTCTTAGCTTTTGCAATACTATCCTCAGGTGCTCTTCATGTTCTTTCTCATTCTTTGAGTATATGAGGATATCATCAATGAACACTACTACAAACTTGTCCAAGTATTTCATGAACACCTTATTCATAAGGTCATGAAATATGTCGGAGCATTGGTTAATCCAAAAGGCATAACCGTATATTCATACAGTCCATACCTAGAAACAAATGCTATCTTCGGGATATCCGATTCTCTTATCTTTAGTTGATGATATCCGAAACGGAGGTCAATCTTGGAGAATACACATGCACCTCTTAATTGATCAAACAAGTCCTCAATACGAGGCAAAGGGTACTTATTTTTGATCGTCACCTCATTGAGAGCATGGTAATCTACACATAACCTCTTGGTTCCATCCTTCTTCGGTACAAATATGACCAGAGCTCCCCATGGTGAGGAACTAGGGCGGATATACCCTTTCTCTCATAACTCTCGGATATGATCCTTGAGTTCTGCTAGCTGTTGGGTATTCATCCTATATGGCCTTTTATATATGGGAGCAGTACCAGGTACTAATTCTATAATGAATTCTACTTCTCGATCCGGTGGCATACCTGGTAACTCCTCGGGAAATACATCTAGAAATTCGTTGACAACCTTTATATCTTCAATAACTACTTCTGTCTTGTTGAGTTGAACATTTCCAGAGGGTACTTGAATCGAAGTGAACTCAACCTTTGTTCCATCCGTATGTGTTAGTTCCACTGTTCTCGTTGAACAATGTATAACTCCTTTATACTTGGTTAACCAGTTCATCCCCAAGATGATATCTATCCCTTGTGATTCTATCACAATGAGATTTGCAAGGAATTCTATTCCATTAACTCCTAGCTTTACCTTGGGACATATTTGTTTTGTCTTTATTTCTCCTCCAGGAGAATTCACTAATAACACTCGATTCATAGATGTAATTGGTAAGTTGTGCTTGGTTATGAATTCCTTGGCTATGAATGAGTGTGTTGCACCAGAGTGAAACAGAATTGTTGCAGGATAAGTATTGGCAGAGAACATACCAATCACCACATCTGGTGCCTCTTGTGCTTCCTCCATGGTCACATGATTCACCTTGCCACGCACAAGATTCTGTGGTTGAGGTGGCTTCTTGTTGGGGCACCGGTTGGCATAGTGTCCCGTTTCTCCACAGTTAAAGCATTGCCCTGTGACCTTGTTCATTGGTGCTTTGTTGCCTTGTTGTGCATTTGGAGGATTTGACCCTGCAGGACGAGGTTGAAAGGCAGGACGTTGTTGCTATACTTGTTGTCGCTGCTGTTGTGGTTGAAAAGTTGGATTCCTAGCAGCAGGGTTGTAGCTCCTCTGAAAATGATTGGGAGCTATAGGTCGATTCATTGCTCCCGTCGGCAGCGATGAGAAACGGGGCTGACTGTTGCTGCTAGAAGACTGTCCTTGCCAATTCATTTTCCTCTTTCGCTCCTCAACTAACTTCTGTCTTTTTCTTTCCACTATGAAAGCCTTGTTGATGAGCTTTTGAAAACTTTCATAGTCACTGGAAGACATGGCATACTATATTTCCGAGTTCAACCCCTCAATGAAACAGTATTGTTTCTTTTCATCCGTGTCTATGTCCCCCGGAGCATAGCGAGATAAATGTGTAAACTTCGTAAGATATTCTCGCAGAGACATGCTACCTTGCTTCAGGTTGAGAAACTCCTTCCGCTTGTTCTTTATTTCTCCCGCTGGAACATAGTGATTGCGGAAGGCAAGTTTGAACTCATTCCATGAGATACTGTCTAGGTCCTCATGAGCTTCTTTGTATGCCGTCCACCAGTCCGCTGCAAATCCATATAGTTGGTGAGAAGCAAAGAGTACCCTCTCACGCCCTGGGCACTGTATGATCTGCAACTTGTTCTCAATATTCTTCAGCCAATCATCAGCTTCTAATGGCTTTATAGCATTGTCAAACCTTGGTGGTTGGGTGCTTAGGAATTCATTCAACTTGGGTTGATGTGGTGCATTCTGAATTTATGGTTGAGGTTGTTGCATGTTGGCCACCACTTGTGTCAAGTTCTGAATGAGCTGGTTTTACATGTTCATCATCTGTTGTATCACCTCTCCATCACCTCTGCGTGCAACTCGTGGCTGCCATCCATGTAAAGGAAACTCTGCAGCCTCATTGTTGTTGTTCCATTCGTTGTGTCTCCTTCTTCCTGCCATCTATTGTGAAAGACTATGTTTAAACTTAATGTATAAATGTTCTCTTAAGTGTATTACGTTGTGTATTTACTTCATCAGTCCTACACAAGAGTTACAAAAGTTTCTACTTCGTTTATTACATGATCATGGTTGAAGCAAACTAAGCATTTATATTCCCTAATAGATATGTACATATACTAACGAGGTTGTGAGCATAAGCCTACGGTTTTCACAACTCACGTTCATACACTAACAACACATTACATCATCAAACTAAACAAGTCCACTAATCAACCATTACACACTAGTCAATACAATACCATACATACGTACTACACGAGCCACTACATGAGCAAGGACACCTATCCTAGTTGTCCCCTGGGTTCTGTGCATCCTCCTGTGGGTTCCCGCCATCACCATCAGGAGTGCTAGCCTCTGACTCAGCTGTGGAGGCCTCACGTGCTGGAGAAGCATGAGGGCGTTTGGCTGCTCTACGGTCTGGAGAGTCCGGAGTCCAAGTGTCTCCATCTGAAGCATAGAGATCACTTACTTCTCCATCCCTCATCCTTATCAGTCCACGCATTATGGCCTCCGTCTTCTTCAAAAGGTCACGTACGTCCTGAAACTCCTGTTGGCAGTTCTGTAGCCTGGTGCTGAAGTCAACTCCTACCTTGAGGCTCATCTCCATCTGCACTATGTTGCAACCTTCATGGATTGGCTCGTAGTTGAACACCGCACTTCCACTTTGTCGCCGAGGGGTGTACATGTATTGAGTCCCCTCAAGGCGGCCACGGTTGGTGTAGCTCTGGCAAGTGATCGCCTCCCAAGTGGTGTCCTTCTCAGCTTTTGCCATGGTAGACCTCCATGCTGGTGAATTGTGGATCTTGAGCAGCTTGTTCTCATAGTAGACCCTCGCCTGCGACTTCCACTCCTCGCGTTTTGCGCGAGAAACTCGAGTGGTGTCGTACTGCACCTCTAGCTTGCCGGTGTAACCAGCACAGCGAAGGAGGTGTCCAAGGCGATCCACCATGCCTCTAGTAGACTCCCCGTGGGTCTGGTAAGTGGCGGGGTTGTCCACCTCCTCGACAGTGCGTTCAGCCAGCTAGTGTCGGGGAACTCGTCCTCCGGTGGACTTACGGGCCGTAAGACGTGTGCGTGCCATCTGTTTCAAGAAAAATTTAAAATGTGTTAGAAAATAAACAATAATATAATTTTGAGTATAGATGAGGTTAGACAACATATATATATCCAAAATAATCCTCCTTCTAACAAAATATTTATAAAAATAGTTTTTAATAAAATAGTGATGTCTATCCTGTCCATTTCTAACTAGGTTTGCGTCCTACGGACAACCTTGGCTCTGATACCACTTTGTCACACCCGGTTTTCCATAAGGAACATCCGAGCGTATTATCACATGTATGTCAGGATTAGTTGATTCATACATGTGCCGACAAGAGTGTAATATCATTATATTACAAGCCAAGTTTAACGTACAACATAATATTACATCATAGTACATGAAATATCAACTAAGAGTATCATTACACTATAACACAACAGCGGAAGACTACAGCGTGGATGCTCCCGTTCCACAGGCGTTGCCCGGGGGTTTCGCCAACCTAGAACAACTTCTCGGGATCGAAGGCCTCCTCATCAAAGTCTATATCTTCATTTGCACCTGAGCAACATATGATATCCAACAAAAGCAAGTTTGAGTACCAAAGGTACTCAGCAAGTGTAGGAAAGAATGTTATGAAGGCCATTAGCAAGGGAAGGCTAACATGGTTAAGCACTATGCATTAATCCTAAGCCTTAGCTTTGATTAGCAACATATCTTACTAAGTGATAATCCCACCATCATCATAATTAAGTTATTAATGTTAGGTTACATCACCCAACAACCTCTTTCGACTCACATCCATGTTTCTCTAATCATGGACAAGTCCAAGACGCTCTTGACCGTGAGCACGGCTGTCATGACAGTTTAGTTCTCTGCAGAGATTGTACCACTTTACCCACAAGTAGTGATTTCATCCCCTGTTGCCAGGTGGACTAAGAACCTCCCTGATATCCGCGGTTGCAAGCCACATTACACACTTCCTTTGGTGTCCGATCAGGAGACCACTACATGGCCTTTACAAAGGGTCTACTGGCAAGTACAAGCCCACTGAGGTTTCACCGCTGCAGTTCCTGGGAGTAAACCCTCCCCTGCAGAAACCCCCTCTTGAGCTTTGCAGTTCCCAGGGCAGTAAAAAATGGACTCCCATTTCCCGCACCATCCAAACACTCATACTATACCGGCAAACTCCTAATTAATTGGCCAAGCTGCCCCATCTCAGTCTTGTGGTGGCACTGTAAAGTCGGGTTAACTGTTCCATGAACTGGTCCTTAGAATCTAAGACAGGCACTATCACTAACCCGAGTCTCGTGCACGAAGCACCATCCAAAGCAACCAGCCTGTCTAGATTCCTAACACCATGACACACACTTGTGTCTTTCATATAATTCCACAAGACTAACCGCATTTATGTTCCATTCATTCTCTAAGTACTAAGCATGGCTAAGCACATAAAATGATAACCAACAATTATCAACTAAGTCCCTCCATGGTTCAACAAGGAATGATAAAGGAATATAACTATGGAAACAACCTAAACTAGGTTTCATGTTAATGACATCATGCAAGCATTCTAACTAATCATCCTAGAATAGGAACAAAGTGGTCAAGGAACACTTGCCTTTGAAGGAAGGGTGATTCACTTCAAATTCTTGCTCTTGAAAATTTGGAAGTAGTTCTTGATTTGGTTCTAGCCATTCATATGCACACACAAAACAATGCCAAACATTCCATAAGAATCTTAGCAATGCATTTCAATCATATATGTTGGGTTACACACATACACCTATTGATTTCATGTCATTTCATGTGGGTTGGAATGAAAGTAGGTTTCAATTGGGTACCTATATTCTTCTACTTTACTTTTTCTATAGCCAAACACTCATCTTCAATTTGTGAGGTGATTTGAAATAATTTTAGAATTTTATGTGTATATATGTTAATTTTTATAATTAATTAAATCCTAAAAGTCATTTAAATTATTACTATAATGATTTTCAGAACTCATATTACTATTTTCTACATTTCAGAACCTATTTATATATTTGGGACAGTTTTCAAGATTTTTCTTTATTATATAATATTTTTATCTATATTTCAGCATTTATTTAATACTTAAAATGCATTTTCAGCCTTTTAAATAATTATTCTGGGCTACAGAAACTATACATGTACGAAAATGTGATAACAGAATAATTTTATACCTTTTAATAAATTTCTACAATGTTTCTGAAATATATGTGATTTTTATTTTGATTTTCAGAAATAATTGTCACTATATAAATAATTTTAGCCTTTGGAAACTGTTATTTTTAATTTCAGAATTTTTATTCTGTTCAGAATGTTTTAACAGTGTTTTAAATAAATTTCTAACATTTTTCAGAATTCATTTAGCCTATTTCGATTAATTACAGAATTAAAAACAAACTTTTAAACTGATTTGGGTCAATTTGTAATATTTTCAAACTTTCTAGGGTTCAAATTGAATTTACAGAACTGTTTTTACCAATTTCTAAAATGCACAGGGGCTAATTGGCTATTTCATAGTGAATTTCCAATTTTCTATAAGTCTAGGGTTGATTCTGTAAATCACAGGGGCTATTTCCTAGTTATTTAAATCTCCAGGGGTCCCTCCGTGAAATTTCCAACGGTTACGGCCTGTTTTAAATGGGGCCGTTGGATCTGAGATCAACGGCCCAGATTAAAAGAATCGAACCGGTATCGGTTCTTTTAATTCTAACCGTTCACTTTGGATCCGAGGGCTCAGAAGCGGCCACATCGCCTCCAACCCTTATCCCTCACGGCCGGCGGCTGCGCGCGCCAGCGAGCGGCGGCGGCCTCGCCGGAAACTATCGATTTTTGCCATTTCTTCACTATTTCTTGATCTCTTTGCATCAGAAGAGAGAGAGGATGATGGGGAACAAACCTAGGGGGTCCTCGGGGATCAGAAACGGCCGGAGAGGGGTGATCGACGACGGCAGTGAAGGAATTCCGGCGATCTTAGTCGGCAGCGCTTCCCAGCCTCGCTTCTTCAAAAAATTTCGTCGGGAACTCGGTCTGGAAGCCGTGGAAGGGTGTAGGGACTGCTAGAACCGAGGATCTCTGAGTGTTTTTGAAGAATTTGAGTTTGTGGTGGTTTTTCTGATCGGGGGAGTGAGGGCGGTTTCTGTGGGGTAAAATGGCCGGGGTTGAGCGGTATTTATAGAGGGTGAAGAGGTGGCGGTTGTGAGGGCGCCGGTTGCGGAGGGGCGTGAGAAATTGAGCGTGGCCGAAGTGTTTTTGCCACATGTGATAATAGAGGGAGAGAGAGAAGAGGGTGGCGGTTGCTCGGGGAAGAAGAGGCCATTTGACACGTGGTTCACGCTTGGGAACGAAGGAAGGGAGCGGGAGCGGTTTCGGTTTTAGGTTTTTGGTTGTTTCACACCCTGATGCGGAGCGGAGCGGTTTCAGTTTTAGGTTTTCGATTGTTTCACACCCTGATGCGGAGCGAGCCAACGGAAGCGGCTGCAACTGCAACCGGACCGGGTTCTGACTAGTTTGAATAGTTTAAGGGAGTAAATTGAGCCAGAATTTTGTTTAATGTGTCAAATACACAAAGTAGATTGTTCAGAGAGTAAAATAGAGACTTATGTCTTGATTAATCAGCTCATGATATTGGTCTAATATCTAAATAGTATATGATTTCGACATCTTTTCACGCTGTGCCTAGGACCACGGAGAACGATAGGAGTACTTCTTTAAAAAGATGTATATTTTGTTGCTCCAAAGAACGGTCTCAATCTATTTCACACATGTTCATTACAGTGGCACTAGGTTGCGTGTTTGTTCGGGTTCAGTGAACGTTTACGCGTTTATACTAATTTTCCATAGATTGCGGTCTCTCACTATGTGAGTTTCATACTGCAAAACATACGAAACATAGAAATAAGTTGATAGCTGCGGAAACGCGTTCGAGTTGGCTACAATGTACGAAATCAAGTCGCCGATGCAGCGGCCTAGAGCGGTCCACCGAATCTAACGTTGTTTTTAATTTTGTCTTAAACTGGGTAGAAGAAATCACGGTGCAAAACAGGGGTATCCAAAGGCGAAAGCACATGCTATGTTTTTCTTGATGCTTGATAAACTACGATATGGGACATCAATTCATCGATTGGCGCGTCTCGAGACCAACCAAAGCCGGGTGCATATCCTCTGCAGTACTGCAGATGCAGTAGCAGTCACTGACATGTGGGCCCGTGGTCTGTATAGACCCACATATCAGTGACTGCTACTGCATGTGCAGTACTGCAGAGTATTTGAGTCCAACCAAACCCAGCAGTGTATCCTGAAAATGTTTACCCGTGTCGTTCGCCCATCGACGTAAATCTGATTCACTGAAGCCATCAATTAATAATCCATGCCGCCACCAGGTACCGTTGCACTGTGAAACTAATCTTTGGTTCCATCGGTTTCCTATAGGGTGCATCATCGCAATTGCCGTGCCGGACGACGGATAGTGATTGCATACTTTAAGTGAAGAAACGGGGCCTATCTGTACTACGGAGTGAACAAGGTATTTCCGGCAAACGAGAAATTTCTTAGGGTCCACAAAATCCGAAGTTGGGTTGCTTTACTTATGTTTAGGAGTTGCTAATTTTCATACCTACTTTCGACCTTTAGTTGTCGGGCCTAAATCTAACTGTTATAATTTATAACTTTTTATAATGAAAACATTAATATTCTTTCTATAGTTAATATATAATATTACAAAATTGACAAAAAACCAACAATAAACAAACAAATCTTAAATAGATTCAATTACTCAGAACATAAGTTGAAAAGAGAAATGCTAATTTCAAATGTTTCAAAATTAACATTCTCGATTATCTTTACATGAACATAGAGAGTATCACCATAGATTTTGTGTAATTTGGGAGCCACAAAATTAGGTCAAACACCTATATAAATAAACATCCATGGATGAGCAGAGCAGACAGTCCTCACATGCTCACAGTTTGTCGAGACAATTGGAATTTTACTAACGCCAAGATTGGACTTCGCCAAAATACCACTCTCAATATGTGACACTTTAAAATACCATTATAATTCTCTCCAGTTTGCTCGTTTGCCACTGTGATAGTATTTTAGTACTAATTGACCTTTTTAACACTAAAACAATTCTAAGTTGACAGAAATGCCCTTATGTGTTTTCAAAATATAAAAATATAACAGAAAATACAAAAAACATAAATAAGCTAAAATATTTCAAAAAATAAAAAAATGGAAAAATACAGGAAATAAAAACATAAAAATTACACAGAAAATTATAGATAAATTTAAATAAGTAATTTAAACTTATTTAAATTTATCTCTACTTTTCTGTGTAAATTTTCTGTTTTTTTATTTCCTGTATTTTTCCAATTTTTTATTTTTTTGAAATATTTTAGCTTATTTATATTTTTATATTTTCTGTTATATTTTTATATTTTGAAAACACATAAAGGCATTTCTGTTAACTTAGAATTGTTTTAGTGTTAAAAAGGTCAGTTAGTACTAAAATACTATCACAGTGGTAAACGAGCAAACTGGAGAGAATTATAATGGTATTTTAAAGTGTCGCATATTGAGAGTGGTATTTTGGCGAAGCCCAATCTTAAGAGTAGTAAAATTTCAATTGTCTCCAGTTTGTCTCACCCCTGCCGGGAGGAAGAACAGACATGGAAAAGAAGGTGATCATCGTGTCCGCGGTGATCGGGTCTCTGGGGGTGTTGAGCGCCATCTTGGGCTTCTCGGCTGAGGGGACAAAGCTCACCGTAGGTGACTAAACTGTGATCTAGCTTGGTGTGTGCGGTGTGCTTAACTGAACCGGAATATTCTTGCGTGTGTGCGCAGCCGTATGCTGGTGTACGGCGACGAGTGCATCTACCCGCCGAACCCAGCGCTCGCACTGGCCGCCTGCGCCGCCGTCTTCCTGCTGTTGGCCCAGGTCATGGTCCCGGCGCTGAGCGGCTGCTGCGGCTGCTGCACGCCCCGCTCCCGCACCACCCCTTCCGAGACCAAGCGGATCGTCGGCATCGTCTGCGCCCTCGTCTGTAAATAAGTGGCCTCCCGTCCCGTCGTCCGTCGATCGCCACGCGCTGCCATGTACAGTACGATGCCACGTAGTACGTGTGAACCGTGGGGGCGAACGGAACGTGTGCAGGATAGCGGCGGGGGTCGCGTCGGGACAGCAGGCACCACCGTACCCTCAACCTCAGGGACTACAAGCGGCGCAAGGCCAGTTCCCGCCGCCTACCGCGCCTCCAGACGAAGGGTGCGGACAAGCGCCGCCACCACCGGTGAATCACCCGCAGTCGTCACCAGCGGCGGCGGCGGCTGCAAGCGCTACAGATTGTTAGTCAAGATAATCTTCCTTCAGTTCTGAATCCAACAACCAATAACAACGGCCACGAGCATGAGATCGAGCTAAGTCAGTTTTTTTCTTCCTTTTTGTGTGTTTGTAGCATTTGCTATTCATCTCGTGTACTATCTGCATACTTGATACTTCTGCTTTGGTAGATAAACCGAATCTTATTTCTTAGCTAGCCAGAACTGTTCTTTTTTCGATTTGAGTCCAATTGCAGAGCTATGTCAGAGATGCTAAATTCACTGGATGCGCCGCCGTAACTTGTGATGGACTCGCGGACGCATAGGGATGAAAACGGGACGGGAAAATCCCGTTCTGTCTCGTACCGTATACCGATTTACACCCGTTCGTTTTCGAATTTTTCGGGAATTATTCGGTTTCGGTACGAAAGCGGGTCGGAGACGATCGGAATCGGTATCAAAAACGGTTGGGTAGTTTTCCCGATCGTTTTTGCGGTTCCCGTTTTTAATTCGGGATATCCCGTTTTCATCCCGTTTTCTACCAATTCGGTATGGAACCCAAATAGAGACAGCCCACCAGAAAGTCTAATAGAAGGCCCAGTGGCCCATTAACTGAAACCCTAGGTGAAAACTGCCGCGTGACTGCCTGAGCAGGAGGCGTGACCCCCACTGACCCGAGCCCCGACCGGCTGACCCCGACTCCCCGGGTGCCCGACCCCGCCGCCCGCCGGCGCCCGACGCCTCCTCTGTCCTCCTCCTCCAGCTCCATCGGCGGCCGCCCTCCCTCCATTCTCGCCGTCCCTCTGTTCTCGCCGCCCTGCCCGGCGCCCCGGCCGCGGGCCGCCCTCTCTAGCTCTCTCTGTTCTCGCCGAGTCGCCGCCCCGCCCTCTCTCGCCGGTCGCCGCCCTCTCTCGCCGGTCGCCGCCCTCTCTGGCTCTCTCCATTCTCGCTGCCCTGAGTGCCCTCTCTCGCTCTCGCCGAGTCCACACGCTGCAGCCTATTCGCCGGTCGCCGCAGCCGCAGTACAGTCGTCGCACTCCAGTCGCCGGTAATTTCTTGTCTCATTGCCTCACTTGAAGTTCAAATGTTAGATTAATACAAGTTTATTTGCTATTCATATGTAGTTGTTGAATGCTAACTTGCCGTTGCACATCTCAATATGGGACAACCCTCTGAAGAAGAAAGATCCATCGTTGCTCGCTTATTATTTGGACCAGCACCTTCACAACCAAATGTTGGTAGTAGCAGAATGAAGAACAAAGAGAGCAGGCTTGCTATTGCTGCATCTACTTCACTAGGTACGGCATATATGTCCTCATTTTTTACTGTGTTCATTTAGCTGTGTTGCAGTAGCATGGAGTTGCATTGCACTCCAATAAGCTTGTGTTGATGTCACTTGTTAGGTTGTAAGAGTAAAAGAAGCGAGGCGCATCGTCTTCAGCATCTTTTGCTAGAAGTGTTGCTGTTCCTGTCGGCACAGATGGCAGTGGCACTGGCACACAAGCTCAGGAGCAGAACAATGATAATGATGCAGCATCCAATGAAGATGATGATGATGCTATTGAACTTGATGACAACAATAAGCCAAAAAAGAAAAAGAAGCGCACATCTATGGTATGGCAATACTTTGATAAGAGAAAAATTGAGGTTGAAGTGGACGGAAAGATTTATAAGCAACATTGGGCTTTTTGCACTTTCCCTAAATGCAAGAGTAAGTACAGATGTGAAGGAAGGTATGGAACTACTGGATTTCTAAATCATTTGAGATCAGCACATAGCATTGTTAAAGGGCAGCAACAACTCAATTTGGTAAAGAATCATGAAAAGGATATTGCTGTAGTGGAGCCCTACAAGTATGACCAAGCTGTTAGTTTAAGAAAGTTTTATTTGGCAATAATAATGCAGTATCCCTTTAGTATAGTTGAACATGAGTACCTTGTTGATTTTATCAAATCATTGCACCCCAACTTTCCTATAAAGTCCCGTATAACCGCTAGAAAAGATATCATGGACATATATTTGGAACAGAAGGAAATATTGTATGACCGTTTAAAAAATGCTCATTGTCGCTTTAGTGCAACCATGGACATGTGGACCTCATGTCAGAACAAGTCTTACATGTGTGTTACCCTTCACTGGATAGATGATCAATGGCATATGCAAAAGAGGATTGTGGGCTTCTTCCATGTAGAAGGCAGCCATACAGGTAAAAGGTTGTCACAAACCTTTACCGAATTGATGGTTAAATGGTATGTTGAGAAGAGATTATTTTCCTTAACTTTAGACAATGCAAGTGCAAATGAAGTGGCAGTTCATGACATAATTGCTGATTTGAATGATGATCATGCTTCTTTAGTATGTGATGGTCTATTTTTTCATGTGAGATGCGCATGTCACATACTCAATTTGGTCGCTAGAGATGGCATGGCTGTAATTTCAGGAACTATTGAGAAAGTCAAGAAGCTTGTATTGACTGTAAAGGGATCTCCACTGCAATGGGAGGAGCTCATGAAGTGCGCCAAGGAGTGTGGCCTGGATACATCAAAGGGGTTGTCACTTGATGTTTCAACTAGATGGAATTCGACATATCTGATGTTGAGAGACGCCTTGTATTACAAAATTGCCTTTATGAGGCTCAAAGCATCTGACCGTCGTAAATATGACAGCATAACTCCTCCTCCTGAAGAATGGGACATGGCTCTAAAACTTTTTCAGTTTCTGAAAAAATTCTATGATCTTACTGAAATTCTCTCTGGTAGTTCTTACCCAACTGTAAATCAGTTTTATAGAGGTTTTTGTGATATAAAAGAATTGATTGATAGATGGTGTTGCAGTGATGATCTTATTATTAGCAAAATGACAGCTGCAATGAGTGAAAAATTTGAAAAGTATTGGAAAAAATCTAGTTATGCTCTTGCTGTAGCATGTTTTCTTGATCCGAGGTACAAGAAAAGACTCATAGAGTACTACATGAACAAATTTTATGGTGTTATGGCTCAGGACAAACTTGATGATTTTGTTAACATCATAAAGAAATTGTGCAAATGTTATGTTAGTTCAGTTTCGACACTATCAAAGGCAAATGTTAGTGCAGTTGAAACTTTTAGCACAGATGATCTGCTAATGGAATCTCAGGATGATGAACTGGATCGTTTTTTATATCACTCAAGTTGTGCTGATTTGGATGAGTTAAATGAATTGGAAAAGTATATGACAACACCTCTTCTGAAGCATAGTGGTGGTCAGTTTGGTATTTTATCTTGGTGGCAGGATCAGAAAAGAGAATATCCTATTCTTTCACAAATTGCTCGTGATGTGTTAGCTATACAAGTGTCAACAGTTGCTTCTGAGTCCGCTTTTAGAGCTGGTGGTCGTGTCATTGATCCTTACCGTAGTCGCCTTGATCCAGAGATGGTACAAGCACTAATTTGTACTAAAGATTGGATCGCTGCAGAAACAAAAGGTATTTTTAAATCCGCTATTACTTACAATTTTATAAAAATGTCTCTTATACTCTTTGTAATGGATGTGCCTTTGTATATTCAGATTCTAAGCATATTACTTCTCTCATGGCTGATGCTGACATTCTAGAGAGCTTTGGCACATATTTGAAGTCTGGAATGAAGAGGTATGCGTATATAATTACACGGTTACATGTTTACAATATGAGTCTTGCCTTTTATATTTGTATTTTTTGTTTTCTTGCTGTTATAGCTGGATGAAGAAGAGAAGGATGCAACTGATACGGATGACATGAATGATGAGGAAGAGCTTTTTGGATGACAAATATAATTTTTATGATTCTGTAGCTGAAGAAAAATGTGTTGCAAAGTGGATGCTACTTTTATTAAACGTATTTTGTTGGCATAATTGACAATATTAATTTATTATGATGTATTATTGATATTATTATGATGTATGACTAAGTATGATGTATGACTACGTATGAAAATGTCATATGTAACTACGTATGGTTATATTAAGTCTAAGTTTGTTTTTATCGTTATCCCGAATTGAATTCTTGTTTTCGATCGTTTTCGATACAATTTTGTTCCGTCTTGTTCGTTTTTGAATAACCGACAATCCCGATTTCGCATCCGGACCGTATTTTTTCGTTTTCGTTTTCGTACCGATAAAAAATATGAAAACAAAACCAATATGGATGTTTTTTGGACCGTTTTCATCCCTACGGACGCATATGCTTCGTCGAGGTGAGACCGTGTGCTCCGTTCCTTGGTCCTCCCGGCTCCCTTTACCTTCTCCGCCGGCTGGCTGCTCCGTTCCCGCAGGCGCGCCCGAAAGCGCGGATTTGTAAGTCGTTTTGGTACGCGAGCTACGAGTTCAAGCTGCTGCTTCGTTTTCTACCACGTCTTGCACAAGTTTCCGTTACAGGCATATCTGTCCGGGTTTGCTAGTTGGCTTGTGTTACCCGAACAGCAAGCTGACACGTGTCCTCGTTTGATTGAGCAGTCCTCGTGTCCGTGCCACGTGGACAAAACAGAATTCTTGTTAATGCGTTTCCCATGAATAAATTGTCCCTTTCAGGTTGCCATCGACGCCAACATAAGTTGCTTTACGTGCCCACCGTGCTGCTGAAAGTGAGTAGATTCTTTTGTTTTTTGAAGACAGTGGTTTGCCTCTGAGTGCCTGTCGTCGTACCACGATGTAGGCCACATGGCATGAAAAACGTCCGGCAGGTGCCAGATGGCGCATCTGTACGGGCCTGGCTTCAATCATCTGTAGAGTCTGTCGCCACGTAACCAGAAAGAAATTTCAAGTGCACTTCTATATACTCACTATGTTCTAAAATAAATTAAGTTTAAGATAAAAAAATTAGCTTAATTTGAAGTAGATTAGTTATTTTTTATTAACCACCCCTATCAAATGCATGCTATCGTGCGAAGCTTTTAAAAACGTTGAGAGTAAGTTCAATGTGCGATATCATATCCATTCTTGGTCCCGGATTTCTGTTTTAGTCGTGTTTATACTTCTTCCAAGAACGTCCCTCGATTGATTCTGAACCCCGAAACGGTGTCGGATTAGTAATGATCTTGCTTGCAGTCGGATGACATCGGCGTGACCAGGACCGGGTGCGTCTACCCGGCCAACCCCGCTTTCGTGCTACTGCTGGATTAATTAGAGTAAAGACTACAGAATTTATACATAATTTTTCAGCTGTATAGTTAGAATCACCTTTACCACCTTCTTCATAGTGAACTGTTTGTAATAGTGGTATGGTTTCTGTCTTCAGGTTGCTATAAAGAAGATTATAGTGTTTCTTCCTTGCTATCACAAAAAATAAAGTTCACTAATTGCCATCAAATTATGTTCTGTTTCCTATTCACCACTCCTGTCAAATGCATGCTATCGTGTGCGAAGCTTAAAAACGTCGTTGTTTTATCCTAAGCTAAGCCTCGCACTTTATTCTATCCTTTCTTTTTTATTAGAAACATACATTCTCTCCTTTCTTTCAAACCACTGCCAACCTGCACGAAGAGGACAGCTTCATTTCTAATATCCGTGAAGAGGTTGTCTGTGTCCTTGTGAACATCTTCAAAAACCCGAGCGTTTCTTTCCTGCCACAGGGACAAGCACACCAGGATAGAAAATGATCGAATTTCCTGCGCTTTCATTTGCTTCGCACTTAGGCCTACAAACCAATCCAGAATATCTCCATTTTCTGTCCACACACCCGGTAACAGAGGAGCACCAAGCCAGTTGGAGGTACGGGTCTAGATGTCACTTTATATATGTGTAAAACACAATAAGCCCCATACAAATGTATAGTTGGATTGACAGCAATTTAAAAGGGTTAAATGGAGATCAAGACATACTTGTATATTGTCCTATTTTAAGACATGATCTGGCAAGGCCACATAAGTTGGCAATTGAGACGTTTGTTTCGCTTCATTTCAATTGTATCTTTCGTTGGAGGGTTCTACTTTTCCAATTCTGAAAAAAAGCTTGAGTCGCCTTATTTTGGTTAATTTGGTCGCATCAAATTTATGGACATGTCTACATTTCTGCTCTCTATAGGCGCCGGTCTGAGCTCGTGGTTGTCGCAACGATGGGGCTCCGCACGGTGTGCCTGCCGGCGTCGTCGACCCACGTCAACGACCCATGCAGCACGTCGTCCGTCCTGTTCTTCATCTGCCCCCGTATCACGAGCGTGTACTTCTGCTTCTCGTTCTTGGAGCCGAACACCAGCCTGTCCGGCGCTACGGTCACCGTCAACCCGTTCAAACCGATCACCTTGGCGCTGTAGCTCGCCGGCGCGTCGCCCACGTTGGTCGCGGTCCTCGTGAACGTCCTTTCGACCACGGCACCGCCATTCGGGCTGAAGAACGCGATGAACGACGGGTAGTTGAGGTCGAGGGACGCGCCGGAGCAGTCCACGGCGGCTGAGTACGACTGCGCGACGGTCCTGATCTGTTGCTCGGTGTAGTTCATGGCGCACATGAGCTTGACGTAGTCCTCCGGCCCGGCGTCGTAGACGAGGCCGGGGTCCACGGCGCGGCTAGGGTCGATGTGGCCGGAGCCCATGGCCAGCGGCGTCGCGGGCCTGTCGCGCTGGCCCATGTCCTTGATGGACGCCCCGGTGTTGTCCACCGCGCTGGCCGTCGTCATCATCGCTGACCGGACCATTGCCGGGCTCCACACGGGGTGTACCTTCCTGAGCAGCGCGGCCACCCCGGACGCATGCGGGCAGGCCATGGACGTGCCGGAGATGATATTGAACCTGTTGTATAGCGACGTCGACCCAACAGTGGCAACACTGACGTTCTCCGCCCAGGAAGCCATTATAAGCGAGCCTGGTGCGAGCACGTCCGGCTTGAGCACCGTGGGGCAGCTTCCTGACGGGCCGCGCGAAGAGTACGTTGCAACCATCGGCGCCGGTTTCGTGCCTAGGATGGTCAACTTGAACTTAATGGCGGCCCTCGGACCGCGGCTGCTTCGTATGTACTGCAGCAGCAGGGGGGCGTCCTGCGGGCTCAGGATGACGCCGGGGAATGCGAAGTTCTCCGAGAGCTCACTGAAGGAGTCGTTGGAGAGGAAGAGGCCCGCGCGCACCTCGGCGTCCTGCACCGCGGAAATGGCGGAGCTCAGGGAGTCGGTAGCGTCGCAGAGGACAACTTTGTTGCGGTTCTTGGCGAGCAGGGTGGCGTTGTCGCACGCGTCGAGGAAGACGAGCCCGGTCGCCGCAAGAGCTGTCGGGCTGCCGGGGTACAGAGATTCGCCGATGACGGTCGTGCCGTCGCCGAGCGTCACGACGCCGGAAAACTCCCGGTCCGCCGTGCCCGACGCGACAGTGAGCGTCCACGGCGTGCCGTTGTGGAGGAACCCGAGGTCGGGGCCTTCGTTGCCCGCCGAGGTTGACACGAACACCCCGCGCTGCATCGCTGCGAACGTGCCGATGGCGATGGGGTCCTTGTGCAGAGGAACATCGTTCAGGCCCAGGGAGAGGGAGAGGACGTCGACGCCGTCAGCAATGGCCTGGTCGATGGCGGCGACTATGTCGGACGGGTACGCTCCCTCCTCCCACAGGGCCTTGTACATGGCCACCCTGGCTCGGGGTGCCATACCGCGCGCGGTACCAGGCGCGTAGCCGAAGAAGGACGCGCCAGGCACGGGAGAGCCGGCAGCCGTGGACGAGGTGTGCGTGCCGTGGCCCTCCGTGTCACGCGGGGAGTTCACGGCGATGGTCACGTTGGTGCTGGCGACCAAGCCCTTGTTGAACTTTCGCGCGCCGATGAGCTTCCGGTTGCACGCCTTGGCGCCGTCGAACGCCGTGCCAGACTCGCAGAATCCCTTCCACCGCGACGGCACCGGCGGGAGCCCGTCGTCACGGAAGCTCGCGCTCTCGGGCCACACGCCGGTGTCCACCACTCCGATGATGAAGTCCTCCCCGTAGCCAGCCGCTTCCCACAGGCCACCCGCAGCGCTGACGCCAAGGAACTCGGGGGTGCGCGTGGTGTCTCGGCGCACCGCCTTGGGGTCGTCGCGGTAGGACGACACAAACCCCGGCGACCGCCTGAGACTCTCCAGCTCCTCGGCGCGCAGCCGCGCAGCGAACCCGTGCATCGCGTGGTCGTAGACGTAGAACATGTAGGCGTCCGGGGCGGATGCGGCGAGCGTGGACTCGTACCAGCGCAGGTGGCTGGAGAACGCCCTCGGCATGGCCGACTTGTCCATGTGCACAATGTACGCCGCCGTCTCGGCCGACGCGGCCGGCACGTTCCACAGTACTGCAAACCACACCAACGCCAGCCACGGCCACGCCATGCCAGAAGCTACGACGCCCGCCATTGCGGCCGGCGACGAGTGAACGAGACGCTGCGCAACGTCGTGCACTGGCTATTTAACCCGCATGCTCCGCATAGACGATGGGCGTTCGACAGCTCAACGACTCGGCTTGGTGGTTGATTAGTCGCGACTGGGGACAAGCCGGCGAAAGCTCAGCCACCGGAATGTGCCTCGTCGTCTGCGTCGGCTTTTGCGCGCGTTGCGTTACGCGAGGCGAACCACGCGTGTGCTGGAGTACATGTCGTGTACTGACGAGCCTCACAACCGGGAAGCTACTTTACAGGTGTATGATATAGCGTATCATGCATCTACCGTCGCGCCATCTCCTTGGCTTCTTCTCTGTGATCAGGAAGCAACAATCTTGTTAATTTCGGCGAGGATTCTGCTGGAGAGATTCTCTCTCGTTTAAAACGGCATGTTGCACTGATGATTGTTGCTGGGTGGGTTACATGGAGAATGTGTGGATGCAGAGCTTGGAGGTGCCTTCGACTGCTGGCATTGTAGACTGTCGATCCAGATATGTGAAGCTAAACTCTCGTTTCAGACTTGTGAACCAGAGCGATGGCTACCCAGGCTCCCAAAGAAACCGATGCATATTTAGTCGTTGATTGATAGCCCGCGATTCCTGGCAAGCCCTGTCGTCCAAGCATCACATGCATCTAATGATCGAGGCATGGACCATCCATGAGGCGGGATTCTCGAGACAATTAATCAGGTGACCCGTGGTCCCACGCGGTTGATTAGTAATAAGGAGATTAGATCGCGGGTACGAGTCAGCAAGGACAGGATGACATGGTGACGCGCCACCAGTTTGAGCTCACCCCAAGCGCGCGGTCGCTGGATTCGCTCTGGCCCAAATTAACTTGGAAAGCCAGAGTGGTGGGGAGAGGTGGCATGAGGACTTTTATAACATATTCCACATTTAGGTAATATACTAGTAACATATAAGGTGGACTTTTGGGAGGTTACTAAAATGTGAGCATGCAAGGGCTATAAGAAACTGCCGTATAAATGTGCATGCAATGGCTGTCACTAGGTTACTAAAATGTGAGCATATAGGGGCTCTTATGGCGCACTTTACGACCTGTGTAACATTATAATTTGTAGATTGTTAGAATATTTGGGCTTTTAGGCCCAATTATTCTTCATTGAATTCCAAAAGCTATAAAGAAGGCATTAATCCCACATTGACTATTTGAGGAGAGTAACACCCATTTATATTGGGAGTTATGTTCTTTGTGTGGAATATATGAGAAAATGATGAGTTACAGTCACACACAAAGTCACACGCACGCGCACGCGTATTCGCGTATGTTCGCGTGAATTGTGACTTGTGACGTGGCGACTGGCGAAATAATTCAAATATCTTTCTTTTTATTAAAATAGTCACTAACACGACTTGACTGCTCACAATTATCTGTGTTGCAAAACAGCTTTGAATACAATTATGTCTCAGTTACAGCAACTAATAATATTTCAGTTACTGGTGCTTCATTGCATTCAGTTAAATGAGCTGAAATATGCTGCATAATGTGACTAATTGTTGTCAGTTACTAGTGGTGTTACTGCTATATAAAGGACCTGTATATATGTTCAGAAAGATAGAACTTCAATCCGTTCTGGAAAGAATCAGCGATTATACTCTGATCCACGTTGTTGTGCGCTAACATAGAGTCTTTCCATCCCACTCACCGGCGTGTCAACAGTGAGCGGGAGAGCAGTGTCTCCGAAACCACGCCTCGCTGAAGAACCTGCACGGGTTGAGGCGAATCAGGTTTTTGGGTAGCGTTCGCGCGACTGCTCGAAAGAAGTTTTGTTTCCTCTACAGTCTCTTTCACACACACGACTCATCATTTTTTTTAAACTGGAGACATCAGCACTGTAAGTAGATGAGTCTCTTACGTATGAATTTGATAGACATAATCTGTTTTACATGTATGTTGCTGTTTATGTCTTGTGGATTATTCGTCATGCGTATGGTTACAATTTTAGGAATTAATTTTATTTATAAAGTGCATTATTTTTTAACAATCTAAAAACCTGATAGACACTTTAAGATGAGTAATAGCTTTGCTGATGCGATAAAATCTAAGAAGTTCGCTGGTTCAAACTTTAAGAGATGGGCTATAAAACTTGACTTGTGGCTTACTGCTATGGACATATCTTATGTTCTAAAGCCTGTAGATCGACCCATGACTTTTGAAAAACAGGCTGAGTTTGATAAGACTAATGTGATGACAGTGGGTTGCATTTTGAATGTGCTATCTGATAAACTGTGCGATGTTTATATGATCTATAAGAGCACAAAAGAGCTCTAGGAGGCCATTGAACACAAGTACGGTGCGTCGGATGCTGGACATGAGTTATATGTCATGGAGCGCTATCATGACTTTAAGATGACAGACAACTGTTCAGTGGTTGAGCAGGCTCATGAAATACAACTCATCGTTGGAGAGCTCCAACAACTTGGACTAAATTTGTCTGATCGATTTGTGGCTGGGGGCATTATTGCCAAATTACCTCCATCTTGGAGTAGATTTGCCACATCTCTGAAACATAAGAGATAGAACATTTCTGTTGAGGATTTGTTGGCTTCTCTTGATGTGGAGGAAAAAGCTCGGGCAAAAAATGGCGTGTCCAAGGTGCATGAAGGACAGTCCAGTGCTAATGTCATGCAACATGTTGGACCAAAGAAAGGGAAAAATAAAGTTGTACACACCACCAACTTCAATAAAAAGGAGGAGAAGAAGATAAACATGGCTGAGATTGAATGCTATGTCTGTGGCAAGGTTGGGCATTTTGCCAAAAAGTGCACAGACAGGAAGGGAAAGAAAAACCAGCAAAAATCTGGCAACATGGTTATTAGCGAAGCTGGAGGAACAGGGCACTGTAATACATATACTGTTTTAACGGCATGTCAACCTACTGAATGGTGGATTGATACAGGGGCTAATATTCATGTTTATGCTGATGTATCTATGTTTTCTTCTTATCAGGCTACCCACGGTGCCTTCGTCCTGATGGGAAACGGCTCATGTGCTTCTGTTAGTGGTGTTGGTACGGTCAGTCTGAAGTTCACTTCGGAAAAGACCGTGCAGCATGCCCCATCAATAAATAAAAATCTAGTCAGTGGCTCATTATTGTGTCGAGATGGATTTAAATTGGTATTTGAGTCTAATAAAGTAGTTATTTCAAAATGTGGACTCTTTATTGGAAAAGGATATGACAGCGGAGTCTTGTTCCGTTTTTCTCTTTCATAGTTTAGTAGCTTTGTGGTGAATCTTTTTAATAAAGATGATGAAGCGAGTGTTTGACACTTGCGGTTATGTCATATAAATTTTGGATGCATCTCACGGCTATCTACCTTCAATTTAATTCCTAAAGTTCCTGTTGTAAAAGGTTAGCTTGTGTGCAAGCTAAACAGCCAAGAAAACCTCACTTTGCTGTTAATGAACGGAATACGACACTTTTAGAACTCATTCATTCTGATCTTTATGAAATGAATGGTGTATTAACTAAGGGAAGAAAGAAATATTTAATGACGTTTATTGAGGATTCAACTCGCTATTGCTATGTGTATTTACTTAAATCAAAGGATGAGGCATTAGATTACTTTAAAATCTATAAGGCCGAGGTTGAGAATCAACTAGAAAGAAAGATTAAGAGAATTCGATCTGATCGTGGGGGAGAGTATTTCTCAAATGAGTTCACCTAATTTTGTGTCGAGAATGGAGTCGTACATGAAAGGACAACTCCCTACTCACCCCAATCAAATGGGGTTGCCGAGATGAAAAACCGCACTCTAACAGACCTGGTGAATGCCATGTTAGATACTGTAGGTTTATCTAAGGAATGGTGGGGGGAGACAGTTCTAACTTCAAACCATGTACTAAATAGAGTTCCCACTAAAAATAGTGAGAAGACTCCATATGAAGGCTCGAAAGGAAAAAAACCATCTCTTTATTACTTAAGCACATGGGGGTGTTTGGCTATGGTAAATATTCCAAAAGTCAAAAAGCATAAACTCGGGCCTAAAACTATTGATTGCATATTTATTGGCTATGCCTCTAATAGTCCTGCTTATAGATTTCTAGTAATCAGATCCGATTCACCTCTTGTACTTGTTGACAAAATAGTTGAATCCCGAGATGCCACATTTTTTGAAAGTATTTTTCCTATGAATGATACACGTAGCTCTACACATGACACAAATTATCCTTCATTCGAAACTTTACAACAATCCCATTTTACACCATCAGAAAATTCATTACAACCATATGATGGAGAAAACAATTAAACAACTCATAGAATGAGCAAGAGACAAAGGATTCCAAAATCCTTTGGTGATGATTTCATTGTTTATCTTGTGGATGATACACCGAGATTCATCCTAGAGGCGTTTGCATCTTCTGATGCAGACGATTGGAAGGAAGCAGTCCGTAACGAGATGGAATCTATCATAACTAACGGAACCTGGGATGTAGTGGATCATCCATTCGGTTGTAAGACGGTTGGGTGTAAGTGAGTGTTTAAGAAAAATGTTAGGCCTGATGATACGATTGAGAAGTACAAGGCCAAACTTGTGGCGAAAGGTTATACACAAAAGAAAGAGATGACTTTTTCGACACTTACTCACCCGTTGCTAGAATGACAACGATTCGAGTACTCCTATCTTTGGCTGCTTCACACGGTCTTCTAATTCATCAAATGGATGTGAAGACGACTTTCCTTAATGGAGAGTTGGATGAAGAGATATATATGGATCAGCCAGAAGGATTTGAGATACCCGATCAAGAGAATAAGGTGTGTAAATTAAAGAAATCTCTATATGGTCTTAAACAGGCACCAAAGCAGAGGCATGAGAAGTTTGATAGTACCATGACACAAGCAGACTTTGTTGTCAATGAGACTGATAAATGTGTATATTATCGGTATGGTGGGGGTAGAGGAGTGATCATGTGTTTATATGTGGATGATATATTAATTTTTGGAACTGATATTGATGTGATAAATGAGGTAAAATCTTTCCTGTTCCAAAATTTTGATATGAAAGATTTAGGTGAGGCTGATGTTATCTTAAACATCAAGCTGATAAAAAATGAGAATGAGATCACTCTCTTACAATCTCATTATGTCGAGAAGGTCTTGAGCCGTTTTAGCTATTTGGACAGCAAGCCTTCACCAACACCATATGATCCTAGTATAATTCTTCGAAAGAATAAAAGACTAGGAAGAGACCAATTGAGATATTATCAGATAATTGTTTCACTCATGTACCTAGCTGGTGCTACTCGACCTGACATTTCCTTTGCGGTTAGCAAATTGAGCCGGTTTACTGCTAACCCAGGAGATGATCATTAGCGCGCGCTTGAACGAGTTATGCGCTACTTGTGTGGTACAATGAGTTATGGACTTCATTATACAGGAGACCCTAAAGTTTTGGAGGGTTATAGTGATTCCAATTGGATTTCTGATGCTGATGAGATAAAGGCAACAAGTGGTTATATCTTTACTCTTGGAGGAGCAACTGTTTTATGGAGGTCTTGTAAACAGACTATTTTGACGAGGCCAACCATGGAAGCAGAGCTTACAGCATTAGATACAGCTTCCGTAGAAGCGAAGTGGCTGAAGGAACTCTTGATGAATTTACCAGTGGTGGAAAAGCCAATACCACCGATTCTTATGTACTGTGACAATCAAACAGTTCTTGCGAACGTGTCAAGTACAAAAGATAATATGAAATCCTCAAGGCATGTGAAAAGAAGGTTAAAATCTGTCAGAAAATTGAGAAACTTCGGAGTGATAGCCATTGACTATATTCAAACGGCTAAGAATCTGGCAGATCCCTTTACAAAAGGTCTATCAAAAAATTTGATAGATAGTGCATCAAAGGAGATGGGATTAGGGCTCACGTGAGTTATACACAGCGGTAACCTGAACCTATGTGATCGGATATCTCGTGAATTAGGTTTTGGGAAAAATAAGTTGTATGTATGACTAGGAGAGTACATAACCATATAGTACCTTCTCTTGTGAAGATGCAATACTCTCCATTCTGTAAGGAAGCCTAACTTAAAGTCTTAATATGTTTGGAGGCTAAAATGCAAGATACTGTACTACAGAGTATTCTTGTACGAACACACCTATATGAGCTGACTGTTGGTCGCGGTCTGTGAGATTTGAGAACTCTCTAAGAAGCTCATGAACGAGACACGGTAGTATGACTTATAAGCTCCATCCAAGGACCGACTCAATAAGCGCCAAGTATCAGTTTGATCTTTGAATGAAACTAGCTCACGCAAAACTACCGATTCAAGGCATAGTCCATTGTGTAGTTATGAATTGGCAAAATTTTTAGATCAAGATGAATATTTAAGCTAATAGGTCTCCATCATTAAACTGGTATATCAAACAACATCGTGGACATACGAGAAGTCGTGTAAGTGGTGTTTTTGGAATTTGGTGGGGATTGTTGGAATATTTGGGCTTTTAGGCCCAATATTCTTCATTGAATTCCAAAAGCTATAAAGAAGGCATTAATCCCACATTGAATATTTGAGGAGAGTAACACCCATTTATATAGGGAGTTATGTTCTTTGTGTGGAATACATGAGAAAATGATGAGTTACAGTCACACACAAAGTCACACGCACGCGCGTGCGTATTCGCGTATTTTTACGTGAATTATCGCGTGACTTGTGACTTGCGACGTGGCGACTGGCGAAATAATCTAAATATCTTTCTTTTTATTAAAATAGCCACTAACACGACTTGACTGCTCGCAATTATCTGTGTTGTGAAACAGTTTTGAATACAATTATGTCTTAGTTACAACAACTAATAATATTTTAGTTACTGGTGCTTCATGCATTCAGTTAAATGAGCTGAAATATGCTGCATAATTGTGACTAATTGTTGTTAGTTACTAGTGGTGTTGCTGCTATATAAAGGACTTGTATACATGTTCAGAAAGATAGAACTTCAATCCGTTTTAGAAAGAATCAGCGATTACACTCTGATCCACGTTATTGTGCGCTAACATAGAGCCTTTCCATCACACTCACCGGCGTGTCAATAGTGAGTGGGAGAGCAGTGTCTCCGAAACCACACCTCGCTGAAGAACCTGCACGGGTTGAGACGAATCAGGTTTTTGGGTAGCGTTCGCGCGACTGCTCAAAAAGAAGATTTGCTTCTCTACAGTCTCTTTCACACACACGACTCATCATTTTTTTAAGCTGGAGACATCAGCACTGTAAGTAAGGATGAGTCTCTTACGCATGAATTTAATAGACATAATTTGTTTTACATGTATGTTGCTGCTTATATCTTGTGGATTATTCGTCATGCGTATGGTTACAATTTTAAAAATTAATTTTATTTATAAAGTGCATTGTTTTCTAACATATATTTGGCAAATAATCTAACTATATTTAATCTTCTATATCTTGAATGTCTAAAAGCTTATTCTTCCATTATCCCCACTATTTTAAATAGATGTTATTTTGTGACTAAGATTAGTATGTAATTTATAAATAAATATAAATATATGTACACACACTAGCATTCTTTAAATTCAAAGGTGAGTAATGTAAGTTATATATAGTAGTATTTTACAGTAAGTTTTTAAAATGACGGTGGTGAGTAATTTTTCTTTCCTTTTCTAATTAATATGGTAATTTTTAACCCTTGCGGTCGAACATGATAGCTCCTTTTCATGGTCAAATAATAAATTAAATAGATTAAGGTTTTATGCACAACATAATGAGCACGGAATAATTCCCTTTATTCATAGCAGAAGCCAGAAGGAGGTCTTCCCTTTCACTCAAGGCGTCGAGTGCCTTTCAACTCGTTTGGTTCAGTAAGTGTACATACACCACGGCCCTGGAGCAGTCTCTTTCTCATAACCTTTTGCGAGATAACTCCTCTCGTCACATTCAGAGCCAGCGAGATCCGGGCTGCCCTCAGGCGGAGGTAGGCTCACCGGCGTCGTGGTCTCTAGGGCCGTGCTCCCCGTGGCCGTGGCTGAGACCGAGAGCGCTGGGCGACGGCGCTGATGATGCGGCGAATTGAACGACCTTCCGTTCTCGTCAGAACACGGTCCGCGGCGGCGTGGGCCGTCGAGATCGAGGCCGTGGCCGCGACGAGCAGGAAGGCCGCGATGATGAGGAAACGGGTCATCTGAGTTCTTGCACGAGTTTTTTTTTCTTTTGGTCGTTGCGATTTATATGTAGGCAGTGGGAGACAAATTAAGTTGCACTGGCGAGCATTGAAGTGCAAATTCCGAACTGATTTCGCGTTTGAGGGATTAAATGCTAAAATGGCACTTTAACTACAACTCAATGCCTGTGAGTTTAACAGGTACTGGTTTCATATATTGCCTGTCTGAACTGAACGATGGGGATTAACACAACTCCATGAGGCTTTGTTTGTGTACACTTAAATACTCTCTATTTAGAGAGGATTGGGCGGGATTGGAGTAAAATTTAGTTTATTTTCCACTCTAATCAACTCCATTTATTATTACCCGAATAAGCCCTGACAGATAATGGAATAGCTGCTCCAGTTCGGTGCAAAATCACTTACAAGTTTGTTTCCAGCTTTGTAAGGAACGCTTTGAGGGGCTGACAAATCCCCCTCCCTCCGATCCCACTTTTCCTTTTTTTTCCTTCAACCACCGGTGACAAGAATAGAGTGATTGTTTGTACTACACCAGTTTGTAAATGTATTCTCTGCTTAATATATTGCCTTTTTGGCCTTTCAAAAAAAAATAGCTGCTCCAGTTCAACAAGCTTATACATCAACAATCGAGCATGCCTGCTCGTAATTTCGACCATGCCTGCTCGTAATTTGTCAAATAATCACTCTATTCTGGTGTACTTGTCAAGGCCCCGTCCTTCCCAGTTCGTAACTATTCTTTGCCATTGTTCGAAAATTGTTCAAAATAAATAAAATTTTCAGGAACTGAAACTGCTTGCTGGAAGCCTAAGCAAGATGCTTGGTCTGCATTGCAGCTGTTGCAGGGAGGCTTCATATATTCTGCTCTGTGTGTTGCTGTTGACCCAACGTTGTAAAGATGATCTGCAGCTCTTTTTCCAATGTTTCTGCGATCCGTATCATTCATGACCGCAACAAGAGCGGGTTTGGTTATTATGGAAGTAAATATAATACACAATGTAGTATACAATGTGTACTACATCTACTTTCATAACAACACTTTTCAAATATCTCTCTAAATATTTTTAAACCACTATTGAAAACTCAATACAATGAAGTCGCGAACGACTGAAATCCAGTCGTCCCCGGTGTGAAAAACAGGGCTACGTGGCATGCCACGTCACAAGTCGTCCACTGATATCTTGTCCACGTGGATAAATCGTCCACGGCGTGGACAGCAAGTGGCTATTTTTACAAAAAAAACTTCGCAGACTATTAATATTAAATGATTTAAAAATCATCTTAAAATAAAAAATTCTCTAAGCTAACAGTTGAAGGCAGCGTGCGCGGCCCTACTAGGCGTGTGGGCTTGGACCGGACATTGACATGGGTTGCTTACCTGGCCCAACCTGGCAACTTGAATCCAAAGCCGTGGTCCGATACTGAACTGCTCTGATCGATCCTTTCCTCATCATCCAAAATGCGTTCTCGTACCCCTAGAAAAAATGCAGAACAAATCTTCTGTTCCTCAAAGGAATACTAGCCTTGGCAAACGACTAGCCACGTATAACTGAACATATGCTCTGAGATAAGAACAGTTCACTGTACAAACACACCGGCAAAGCTAGGTCGACAACGGCAAGAGTTCCAGACCTACGAAAGCAGGAAACCAATCACCAACACTTCCACAAAGGGGTTACGCAGAGAGCCAGATCAAACGACACCAACGACGAAAAACAGATGCACCGCAGGCAGAGGTGCCTGGCAAACGCGCGAGCGCTAGCTACACGTCCTGCGCAACTCTGGACGGCGTGCTGGCGGTCGTCATGTTGCCCTCGTAGCAGCTGCCGTCGCATGATCCGGCCACCGGCTTCCCGGGTGTTCGTGCCTTCTCCTCCTCCTCCAGGGGACTGCCATTGCCCGGTCGAAGAGTTCGTCGATCCTACAGCAAAATGTGCACATAAACAGAGGTTAATTTAAATGAAATGGAAGAAGCAATGGCATTCCGACAGATACACACATTTCAATTCCTAAACTGTCCCGGGGATACTAGCTAATATTGTCTCTATAATACATCAATACTACTAAATCGCTAGCTCTGTTCAGAATGCAGGGTGACGTACAGTAAGTAGATAACAGTAGAAACATGTAAAAGCATCTATGGTTATATCAGCACGACGCATCTCTGAATCTAACCCTCGGAGTACTGGACAAAATTCATCGAAACGAGTACCAATAAAACATGCCGACACGGGGATTTAGATTTTTTTACTAAATGTTTTGTTTAAAATGACAGGTTCACTAACATCCCGACGGGTGGTTCAGACAGATTCAGGACAGTATTTAACGCCTGGTCGAGGGTCAGAAGCAGAGCTAGTAATCAGAGCTACCAGTGTTTTTTTAATCCTGATGCTCCTGCTGCCTATGCTTCTTAAAACCCAGTTGCAGAGGGCATAGCCATTTTAATACTGCCGTCCATTTGTAGAGGTTAGTCGATGCCCCGTTTTTTTTTATGACGGATACCGGCAATGCCGATGATCTCACCACTTGTAACTTGGGAATTGGGATCGACGACTTCGACGTGGATATAGTATGCTTTTGAGAGCGAATGAGCAGTATGATTGACTTCGTAATGACGATGGGAGTAAGAGCAGCGACAGGTCTCACTCACCTCTCGATGCGGGAAATCGTCGACTTCGAGCATATGGATTACATGTCCCATCTTTGGCCGTTTCTGCGAGTCGGGATCCACGCACCTCAGCGCGACCAGCAGAGCCTTCTTCAGTGCCTTGGACGAAGGCTTTTCCGGCAGTTTTGGGTCCAGGATCGCCTCGTAGTCCCGGTTGGTCACCAAGTTCTTGAGCCATTCTACAAGGTTAACCTGAAAGACAGCAACGTGAACTAATCTGGAAGCGGATTTTGAAGCAAAGATTGTAGCACACAGAATGACTTCGTCATTAGCCCGTTCCTAACCTCTCCAGGGGGCCTAGCGTAGTCGACCGGGTTTCGACCGGAGATGATCTCCATTATTAGGATCCCGAAGCTGTACACGTCGCTCCTCTCGTTCAGCATGCCGGTGCTCGCGTATTCTGGTGCCACATAACTACCAAAACACAAGGAATTTCAAGGTTCACATCATATACTCCCTCTGTTCTGATTTATATGACGTTTATGATAAAAATTTTAGTTTAAATTGAACTAAATTAACTGTACTAAATATCATTTATTTCAGAACAAAGGGAGTACGTCTCACCATGCAATCACATAGAATGGAACCCTAAAACAAACTCACCCAAATGTACCCATCACTCTGGTGGTGACAAAGTTGCTGTCGGATCCGAGGAGCTTGGCGAGGCCGAAATCGGATACCTTGGGGTTCCACCTCCTGTCCAGGAGTATGTTGCTGGACTTGATGTCCCTGTGCACCACCTTCGGTTCCAGCCCCTCGTGCAAGTACGTGATCCTGGATTTTTTTCCCAAGCTTAGAGGTGCGTACACCACCAATTCATGAACAAATTCAGTTATAAGTGAACGCAAACAAAAACATTGAAAATTTAGGCACCCTTTGGCTGTTCCGAGCACGATGTTCATCCGGATATCCCAGGTGAGTGGGCTGACAGGCGCAACATCGTCGTGAAGCCACTGCTCCAGGTTGCCATTGTCAACGTACTCGTAGACAAGTATCCTGAGGTCACAGGCAACAGTGGTAGGTAGTTAGGTACGACCAAACAAGTTACCACAAGAAACAATGTGATGCTATTACGAAATAAAAGATGTCATCAATGTGCGTGGGCTCTGTACCGGTGAGATCCCTCGGCGCAGTAGCCCAGTAGCCGGACCAGATTCTTGTGGCGAACGCGCCCGATCGCCTCGACTTCCACCTTGAACTCCCTCTCGGCCTGGCCCCTGCAACGAGCAAAGTGAATGTCAAATCCTTTCTTCTCTTAAAAAAACACAAATTGTTTCGGTCAAGGACACATCGATCGTGAAGAGGGCGAGCGGTTTTTGCACTGGCGAACCTGTTATTCAGGAGGTTCTTGACGGCGACCTGGTAGCCGTCGTTGAAGACGCCGCGGTACACGATGCCGTAGCCGCCCTCGCCGACGACGTGCTCGGGGGCGAATGCAGCGGTGGCCTCCTCTAGCTCCCGGAGCGTGTACCAGTGTCCCCACCCGAGGTGCGACACCTCGGGACCCACGGCCACGGACGCCGCCACCGCGCCGGCCTCCCCGTTGGCGCACGCGATCATGCGGCGGCCCTTGCCGGCCTCGATGTACACGCGCTGCGACCCGTGCGCGGTGGCGGTCCCCACGGACTCGCCGTCGCCGCTGTACTGCTGCTGCGCGCCGCCCTTGAGGAACGCGTGGCCCATCTCGATGTAGTGGCGAAGGGAGCCGACGTCGACGGCCACCTCCTGGATCTCCTTGGATACGGGAGGGATAGTGGTGACCGGGGACAGCGGCGCCGCCGGCGGCGCGTGCGGGACACCCTTCATGGGCCGCCTCCGCCGCGCCGCCGCGAGGTGGAGGGAGATGAGCGCGAGGAGTAGCAGGAAGGCGAGCCCAACGGCGAGGCCGACGAGCACCCACAGGCGCAGCCCCAGCACTGCCGTCCTCCGCGAAAGCTCATCGCGCAGCAGCGGCGGAGGCGGCGGCGACATTGCCGGCCGACCGACGGGGACAGCTCGGACTCGCAGCCTACCTGGACATTCCTGAGCGTCCGCACACTTGGCTATACTCCTACCTACTAGCCTCGCGCTACAGCTGCATGGCACGGTCACTAGCTCACTCACTGGTCACAAGTGGTGCCGCTGCTGCGCTCCCATACCCATAGTGAGAGGGGCGAGTGAGCAGAGCAGCGAGCGCACGAGACGACACGGCAGCGTCTAGCTCATCTTGGGGGTGGCTTCTGTGGGCCCGGGCCAGCGCGATGAGCACGGAGGGTTGTCCCTTTCTGTGCGTGTGGGCCCAATTGGCAGGGGAAGCTTGGGTTTGGGTTAGACCGGCATGGCGTAATTAAGCTACAGTCTACGAGTCAGAACCGAGGATCCGGGATCATCTTTTTGAAGGCCCGAAACACTGTGTTCCGCTACATATTAATAATAAGAATAAGTTGCCTCCTATTAAAGGGAAAATAGACTAAACCATATTACAACGCTACATATAAAGCATGCCTTTCCTAAAAACTAAAATATAAAACTTCCCTTTCAAAAAAAAACTTAAACTAAACCAAGAGCTAGAGTACGTCATAGGTTATTATTGCCAAACTTATCAAACGGTGCACCAGCTTCGACCTTATCAAAACAAGACTTCACTTTGTCTCAATATCACTATATTTCAAGATAGGTCACACAGCAAGAGCACACTATATTTCATTGTTGCCTAGCTCGATCGCACGTCCGTGGCGCAGCAACTCCGATTTTTCACCCTAGCATGTTCTTCTACCTAGTCCGTCCTAGAGTACAATTTCACCCTAGCATGGCTGCCAAACTAAAACATCTAGGTATACAACCAACATGGTAAGGAAACTCGCAAGTCAATACCTCCAAGGAGCAAGAGACGTCAAGGCGCTGTCATTACCCGGTTCAGCTCGTAAAACTTAGATTTTTCACCGGAAGACACCTTCACGTATGAGAACTACGAGACACACCTTATTAGTAAGCCCTCCAACACGAGACCGCACCAAAACGTGTCGTCGTTGTCAGCGTCGACGTAACGTCCAGCAAGGGCTTTCGTCTGAAGCTCTGCACATCCACCACTCGTATGATCGTGGACAAAAACTTGGACAGTTGGACACCGTCCATCACGAGCCGAGGGAGGGACTGCCCCCTGGACTGAAACGCGCTTCGCCGCCACCTTCCTTGCGCCGACTGTTGGCGCCCCTGATCGAGGACGATAATGGTCCAAAAGCATTTGCAGGGAATCTCTGGGCTCCTACCCTGTGCACGGTGTGCGCCCTGCCCACACACCTGGACCTACGCAGGGCTTTCAGCTTTTCTGTTAGATGGAAACAAACTTTTAGCTTCAGCTGGACAAAACACCTGGTGGATTTGCCAGATGTTTCACCGCGACTGCAGAAAAACGCCGATTTTTTCACGTCTTTTCTGGCCGTGACGGGACTGAACACGAGCCGTGGCACCGTTCGAAATGGCTCGTGCCGCAGGCCCGCATGTACAAATTCCCACGCGCTTTTGGTCGCTAAACTCCGTGCGCCGGCGAGCGGAGCAGAGAGCTGCCGACAGATGTGCGGGCCGCGGATGCGACGCGACGTGGAACGAGCAACGCCAGCTCCCCTGCTTTTTCTGGCGCGGCACGATCGACTCCTCGACGTCTCGCAGCGACGAAACGGAGCCCGACGGCCTCTACGGATCGATCGATGACGCGAGAGGAGGGATGGAGGTGGCGTCCGTGCCAAGATTCCGACGAGAGAGTGCAGACTCTAACCAATGAGTGGTAACAATACAGCGCCGACCAATTAGCATGGCAATTAGCATCCCTAGCCTGTTCTACGAACATAGTAATAGAGTGAGTGACAGCTCGAGTGATTACAGCTGATAATAAACCTTCGATCAGGTCGACCACTTGACCTAATCGTGTGCCGATCTGGCCTATGCAGTTGCAGTAATTCGGTATTCACTCTGTTTTCGTCTAGAAACAGACTTGGTCAGTGCCCGTGGAGACATTCTTTATTCTTGTTCCTAGGCCTGCAGACGATCGAACTTGCTCAAAGATGTGACATGCCGCTAGAGTAGGAATATCGTAGCATGTAGGGTCCGTTTGGTTCACCTGCACCAACCAGATTATTTAAAAAAATCATAAATTTGAACCAAACGGGTTCTGATGAGAATCAAATTCTCCAAAATCTACAGATTTTTCTAGTGCAAATGAAAATCTGTAAGGACACCAGATTTTTCAGATTCTTCTTGCAACTTCTGTCAGAAACTATCCACTTATTACACAACTCGAAATATTATTTTCTTTAAAACACAAATTTATTACAGAATTTATAATTTACAGTGTTAGAGATATGACCACAAAGAGATTGAATTGGTTGCGATTGCAACCAATTCAATCTCTAAGAGTCTTAATTGAAGACTCCTCAATCGATTCGGTTGGGAGCCGCCACTAGAATGTCTCCTCAATTATAAAAAAGAGGCATTGCCTCATCGGGTGATTAATTACAGAAAACGCGAGAAGAAAGACGTGAGAAAGAGAATTACCCGATTAGAAGACGACCGACAGCGAGGAGGAAATCCCGAGAAGACCTTCCCTTCTTCATTGGAAACGAACATCTTCATCGACCCAATGACAGCAAACTTCTCTGCAAACGAAGGTATGCGTGCATTGCTTAACCTCAATTAGATTAGACTAGTATTGCTTGATGTTTGCTTAATTTATGAAGAATAGAATTAGACTGAGGTAATTGAGCAACCAAACTAAGATCCCAAATTATTTTAAACTCAACAATGGCGTCAGAGCCAATTTGACTTGCAAAATTACCCTCGGTATTAACTAAGCATGGGAAATTTCATAGCAGTTTAGATTCAGATCCTTAGGACTTGCAATTCGAGAAGAATTCAAGTCAAATTGGGGATGAGAAACTCTAATTCCTCAATTAGAATCCAAATCAGATCAAATCAAACAATTCGCATACCAACAGAGAACAAATCGACATAGATTTCGATCTAACCCTAAGCAAAATTGTTTCGACAAAGAAAACTTAGAAGAACAGAGAGGATTGGATGGGAAACTTATCTGTTTTCTTCCATAGCCTCGTTGGCTTCTTAGGGACTGCCATGGAATATCTCGACGAGCACACGCGCCGCCGAGAACTCAACCAAGACACTCCACTAAGGCTGTCGGTAAGGCAACCAGGTCATTGAGGGTTTCGTGAAGAACCCTAACCCGGAGAAACCTAACCCAAAGAACCCTAGCCCAGCAACCGAGACACGTGGGGCTTTCCGAAGCGAGAGACGATGACGGTGTCCTCCTGACGGCGTGAGCTCGCTTTTGAGCGGCTCTGGCTCGCACGCTCTCGCTCCGGTTTCGCTCGTCGGCGCACGGACTAGATCCGCCACCGGAGCACGCGCTCACTTCGCCGCCGGCGCACAGGTTCTCTCCACCGCTGACGCACGACCCCTCGGCCGCTGGCGCACGGTCCCTCCGCCGCCGACGTGCAGTCACCCAACCCTCGATCTCTCAGTCGTGCCGCACGGTGGGAGAGGAGAATGAATTCGGGAAAGAGTGAAAATGAATTTGGGTTTCAGCGATTCGGGCTTATATACTTTGAACACTTCACCTGTAGCCGTCCGATCACGAACCAACGACTCAGATATTTTAGGAGACGTGTACATATTAATCTGCACAGTCCACCGAAGATCGAACGACTCAGAACAAGTGGCGCGATGAGCGGGCCACTGCGGGCCCAGGCGGGCACGAAACAGGCCAGTTGGGCTGCCCTTTTTAAAGTTTCATCCAATTTTTCAGAAATTAAATAGCAAGCCTTGGGCCGATACGGAGGAAAAACGGGCCTCTTTTCTTTTGTTCTTTTTTTTTCTTGAAATTCTAAGAAGGCATTTGGGCCAATTTAATTAGTGGGTTGGGCCAACACTTAGGGCTCTTGGGCCAAAATCAGTGTGGGTTTTTTCTTCTTTAAGCATTTTTCTTTTCAAAAAAATAATTAAGGGGCTGTTAAAATTAGTTAAACCCACTATAATTAAGTTTTTGGCATTTGAAAATTTAGAAAAATTTGTGTGATGTTTGAAATGTAATGGTGTACTGTTTTAGCATTTTCATAATTATTACTGAACTATAGTATTGTAAGGGCCTCAGTTTTTGACACCCATTTGCAGTGTTCATCCCCACACCACACACCTCATTTGAGGAAAAATGATGAACACAAATAAAGAGCAAGTAACAATTATCAACATGCTCATTAGGGAACAAACTCACACATTGCAAAAGTGGTACTTCCCACATGTGATATAGATGGGCTGGACATATGAAAACTCCTACACTTTGCCAAGGATGTCCATGCCAAGTTTCACCCAAATTCAAAACATTTTTGAGGTCATCTTGGGTGTAGATAGGAAAGGGGCAGTTTGAAAACATATTCAAATTCAAACTGTTTTCACCCACTGAATTTAAAAGTGGAAGGCATATTCTTGCTCAGCACATTTTTGTGAGCTCACACACCAATTTTCACTCCATTTGGAGTTGATCTTGACATGAGCTAAGGGGGAGAAATTCAAACTTTATTTGAATTTCAAACTGCACTTGTGCTGAAATTCATTCAAACCAAACCTCATTTGAACTTTGATCAATTCAAATGGCTCTTGGGTGAATAATTTGAGTTGCCAAGGGTAGAATAGGGTTCACTGTTTACCACAGCTGTTAGGAATAAATTTCAGAGGTTAAAAGAGGAGTGGGACCCACATGTCAGCCTCAGCCTCAAAGCAAACCGACTGAACCACAGTTCAGTCGGTTCCCGGCTGTTGTGCGCGCGCGCCACCGAAGGGGCCGGCCGGCGCCAGCTCCTGCTGCGTGCCCCAAGCCGGAGGCCAGCCGGCCGAGCTATTTATTCCCTCCCCGGCGTGCCTCAGTCACCATTTCCCCGAGCTACCGACGTGCGCGACTGCTTTTCCCACTGCCATCGCCGCCGCTCGAGTTCCTGCTTGATCAAGCCGATCGCAGCTCCCTCTTTCCATTCCAAGGTCCCAGCAAGGTACTAGCAACCATCCTCCATCCTTCCCATTGATAGAAATCGATTGAAACCGAGTGATATCGGCTGTGCCGAAAGATCAAACTCGGAACTGGAAACCGCCGCACCTCGGGCTCTCGTGGACAGCCCAACCTGGGCGTTGTCACGCCCGAGCCAAGGCACCCTTGGACGCGCAAGTGATCGGTGCTGCTCATCCCCGAGCCACAGCTCGAGTGGTTGCTCACCGGCGGCGAATTTCCACTTTTCCCCTTTCTGTGTGCAGAACGACCCTCGGGTACGATTCTGTTTAATTCGTGCTCTAGAAAGGATTAGAGGGCCTCAGGCCACTCCCACACGAACTAGACACGGTGACGCACAAGTTGCCTTCACAACTCTGGGCCGGAGAACTTCTGTGCCCGGCGTAATTCAAGGTCTACTAATGGCGGAACGCACGGGGGGTATCGGGCGCACGGTGAGGACCTATTTCGGGCCTTCCCCGAGCTGCCCCGAGTTCATGTCGACCTTCTCTGAGGTCCACTGATGCTCCCCGACCGGTTTCCCAAGTAGCTGAGGCACTAGGAGCATCAGCCGACATGGCCGAAGTCGTTCCGATATGGCGGCTCGTCGCCGACCATGCTCCGGCCGTTGTCATGAGCAGCTGACCCTCGGATCATGTTCCCCAAGTAAAAGTAGGCAGGGGCGGCCAGAATCAAGAAGTTTGAAGCTGTACAGCAGCCGGCGGCGAGCTCTCCGGCGAGGTCCCTCGGCGGCGGAGCGCGGGTGTCGCGAGGTTGAAGAAGGGGGTGGACCCCAGCTGTCAGCGGCCGATATTTTGAATCGGGATCCGGCTGCGGCCGGGATCGGGTGTGCTGGCGCGCAAAAGCCTTGTGGGCCGCGGTGTGCTGTCGCTTCGGCGTGCGACGCGTGTCTCCTGGGCCCACGCGCGAGTTTAAACTTTTCCCCGATTTTCAGATTTCCTTCAAACTTCAAATCCTTATAACTTTGGCTAGAAAGCTCCAAATTGAGTGAACCAAATTTTGCTGGATTCTGCTCTTTGAGTACTTTCCAGAAAATCAAGTGTCACTTCATGAGATTCCTTAATTCTCCAGAATTAATTCCTTAAAGTTTAAACTGTTAGGAATTTTAACTGGAGAATCATTTGGAGGAAAATCCTGAAATTTTGCTGAGATGTTCACCAAAATATCCTTGAACTACCATAAAAATTTCAGATCCATTTGAGCTCATTTAGTCCACCTAATGGTGTGATTAGTAAAACTGTTCCAGAGAAAATAGAAAATGTTCAGAAACATTTTCAGAATTTTCTCTGAAATTGTTTAGCTCATATCTTTAGTTAGAGACTTCCAAATTAAGTGAGACCAATTCCATTAGAACCCTCTGAAAATCTAGTTTTCAGAAAGTCATAGTTTGTTTCATGAAAATACCTAGAACACCCTAAAAGCCTTTAATTAAGGTCAAGGACATAATTATTTGTGGAGGGCTCAAATGAGCTTTGCTGCAACTAAAACTTGACCAAGTCTCTGTTTAGGTTGTAACCAAGCCACAGTAAAAGTTTCACAGTCATTAGGTCTATCTAGTAAAGGTTATAGACTTCACAACTTCAAAGTTAATACAAAAGCATTTAATTAATACATACATTGTTCTTATCATGTAGTCGCTAAGGTCGAGGAGGAACCCGAAGTCCTAGACTTCGTTACTCCGGAGGAACAGCTAGCCTACGACCAAGAGCAGCAAGGCAAGCCCCGGTTTGCATTAACCATTTTATAAATTTTTATTGTTTTGAGCACATACTTGTTTTCTTTATGTTGTGCATCAGAGTCTTGTTTGGAAACCCCACTGCATAGCCAAGAAAACCATGGGTTGGGGTTTAGGATTGCAAACCCCGTTAGCCACTGCATTGCTAGGATAGAGTAGGATTCGGTACAAGTCGAGTAGTTGGAACTACTCGCGAGAATAGGCTAGAGGCACATTGCTCGGGTAGAGATAGCACATGATACACATGGCAAGAAAATGAGACCGAGCGGAGAGTAAGGGCAGCAGGACTTTGGGGCCTGTGTGCTGTAGCTCCGCTTGTGTCGATTGAGGACCGAGCCGTGTGCGGGCCTGTTGAACAAGCTAGAACAGTACCGAAGACCTACCGGCTATATGGGAACCGGGAAACTGATGTAACTCGGGTAGCTGGGTATTGAGGCATTGCCCGTCGTTCAGAGGGTAGGTTGAGAGCTCGAGGTGTAAATCAGCTGGCGGCACAGAGATGCGCGTGCAGGGACCTCTTGCTCGGGACGATGGGACCGGTTCAATATTTGGCTAACGGGTGAAAGGTAGTCGCGTACGGCGTCCGTGATGGTTGTTGTAGGCAACATCGAGTACGGGCGTACGTGACGGGTTGTTCGGGTAACCCTGCAGGTGTAAATCGATTATAATCGCCGTCCCTCGCGGTCAGTGAGTACCACTTGTTCACTGTACCGTGACGTAGAAAGAACAGGCTAGTTACATGTTAAAATGTTGCTGATTGAAAGTTGGATATTGATTGTTAATGATATGTTGTAGCTTAGTGCTAACTAAAGTTCTTTTCAACTTTGGGCAAAGTACATGAGAGAAATGCGTTTCTTGTTTGATTGCGGCTCTCTCATGTGCCTTAGCGTAAAGTTCTCCACAACCTGCTGCTAAAACTTGAAAGTAAGGTTCTACTAATTAGGCGAGTCCTTGCAAATGATTTTTACCTCATGCAACCCATCACCCTCATGTAGAAGTTTCATGTTTAGGTGAGACGGGTCAGACTTGCTGAGCCTTCGTGCTCACTGCTTGTGTTTGAAGCTTTTGCAGGGTTCTATGAGGAAGGGACTCCCGAAGAGGAGACGGAACCCCAGGAGGGGAACCCCGTCGAGTGGGAGTCGTGCACGCCGCAGAGTTAGTGTGCGAGTGTGCTAGCAAGGACACGTTCGAGGGCTGAACGTGCACTTGATGCTTAGTCTACGCCCGCGAGTGTGGACTAAACTTATTTTGATGTAAACATGTTAATAAACTTGTTTATGTAATAAAGCTTCCGCTTCCGCTTTGTACCTTTGACGTGTGTTATACGGTGTTGTGCAACGCAGCACCCCTCAGCGTGATCCTGGCTCGACAGGACCAGTGGGGTCGTGTCAGCGTGGTATCAGAGCTCGCTTGAGGTTTAACACAGTACAAAGGTCTTCTTTTTCAAAAATCCAGTGAGGAACGAGTTAGTAGCCCGTATAAGGATGTTATTAGTATATAGAAAGTGGCTTATTAACTTATTTGTTATGTCGGAAAATCGTGCATCTCGGGACGTTCATGTCTTGGGGGGTGCACGTAAGCGCTGTCCACCAGTGCGCACAAGCTGAAGGGTGGAGCCCCACGGGTGGCAGGTAACCCGACCCGCTTTGATATCCTCTACGACTCTTCATGTCGTTTGGGGTATTCGAGCAACGTCTGTCCCTGGCGTGCGTGGTGCAACATGGGAGACCCCGTCACGTGGTCTGAAACGTGAACACGTAACTCAAGGCGTGTTTGGCTTGAGAACATCCGGGCGAGTGATGACGGCCGGGTGTACAAACTGTATGGATTCCGGGCTCGGTGTGCAGCCGAGTCTGATGATTGTTTGAGTTTCTGCAGGTAGCCTTACCACGAAACGGTAGACGTGTAGCATCCGTGTGCGAGTGACGAGTAGTGCCACTGAACTAACGAAGCCGGCTAAATCCGGTATAGGTTTTTCCTTTGTGAGGACGTAGTACCGACATAATCTGGTGACGCCTCGACGTCACACCCAACTAAATGAACAACTTCATTTAAAAACTTGAAGGTTTTGATCCAAAGTAGTAAAACTTGATGTAACTCCTTCCCTTGAACAGGATATTCAAAGTTAATAAATTTTCAACTTATAGGATGTTAAGGACAGAGCACTCTGTTTTCAGCTAAATCAAGGCTGAAGTTAATCAGAGGTTAGAGGTTGAGTTCTTTCGAGGTTGGGGTCGTATGATACATTTCTGGAAAGCTTTGGAGGAGCTTTACAACTTTTCTGTTGAGTTCCAGAGGTGTTTCATCCCTTAACCACTCGAAAAATGCAGTAGAGTTGAAACTGTCCAGAAAACAGGACGGAGCAAAGACTCTCTGTAGACTCTCTGTAAATTAAGCATAACTTCCTGCATAAAAATCCAAAAATAGAAAATGAGGTGGTTCTGGGAAGCTTATGAGATGGGTTACAACTTTGTAACAGAAAGTTTTGTCAGATTAGGAACAGAATTAACTGGAATTCTTGGATCAAATCAGTACCTAAGGCAGGGAGGTGCTGTCCAATTGTTCCCAGAAATTCTGTTAACTTTGACATCTCATAACTTTTGAACCAGAGCAGATCTTAGGCCAACCAAATACTTTCTGGAAAGCTATTGAAGTTAACTTTAACTTTGATGTTGAGCTCCAGGACTGGTTTTGCTTTTAACCTGGCCTAAATCAGATTGATATGGAAACTGGTCAGGGCTGTCATGGGAACAGCAGATCAGCAGTCAAATTTTTTTAAAAATTTGAACTATGTTTCCAAGTGTTAAGGGTTCAATGACATATCTTATGTTATAACTCAATGGTTTACTGTTTAAATAAATATTTGACATTTCTCAAATATATTTTTACAGATGGCAGCAGATAAACGGTTGGAGAACGGGTGGGTAGTTTCCCACTGCTCTGACCGTAGCGGCTACCCGGGAGCATTGTGGCTAATGCTCCAATATTTCGGGTACAACCAGATGCCGCAATACTTCGCCAAGGAAGAAGGCGAAGAGGGGAACAAGACGTGGACGATCCATGTCGAGGTTCCTGCAGGGCCTACGCCACCCGGTTGGGTGCCATTCACCGTCACGGTGAGAGGAAGACAACCGGAAGGGATGTGGCAAGTGGCAGCCCGTGACACTATGTCACGTTTCTGCCAACTACACGTACAGGCTATGGAGGGAACTCCATACGCACTCGTTCCGGTGGAGGGACGAGCTCAGCATGTGTGGGAAGAGAGGTACCTAGAGGCAACAAACCCGAGTTGCCCAAGGTACAACCCCGCGGAGGCAAATCTCAGCCTCCAAATGAGGGCGGGAGACGCTGTGATGGACAGCCAAGCTGTTCATACGGAGCATCTCGCCACCAAGCTCAAGGAGAGCACAAGCCGTGGAGATCATTTTGAGAGTGCTCACAGTGCACTCCGCAATGTGCTCCTTCCGACGATCAAGCGACTGAATGAACAACACAATCAGTTGCGTCGTCTGAAGAAGGCAAAGAAGAAGAGCCGTGTTGACATTGCGGCGTTGCAAGAGCTGGTGCAGACCCTAACCCAGCAGAATGAGGACCTTGCTCAAGAGCAGGACGACGCTATTGAGGAAGGACAAGGCTGGGAAGAGGACTACAACCAGGCTATGGACGAGGTGCATGCATTGCAGGACCTCGTGCCCCCGGTATTGGGCGTACCGGTAGTCTTGGGTCTTCCAGCCATGGGAGAACCTGGAATGGGAGAAGAGGTGGTAGACCCCGAGCCACCAGCAGAGGTACCGGAGGAGGACGACCCACAGGAGGTCGAGTTCTACTCCGAGTAGGGGGTTACGGTTGCCAAGTAGGGCAGCTAGGGTAGCGTAACCCAACTTTTGTAATCGGTGACATGTCGTGTAGACAGTAGCGTATGTATAGGTAGTGACGACATGAGCACGACTTCTCGGAGATCCGAGAATAATGTATCTTGTATAAAGTTTATGCTTTATCAATATATGTGAATGTTGTGCAAGTTAATCATGCGTCGCTTCAATACTTACTCCTGTTTATGGAATTTTGAGTAAGACATGTGCTAATTGCTGCTGTGTTGAATTTCAGAATGACGCGTACTCGTGCCAACCCCGATGTTGGAGGTACTAGCCAAGGGGGAGAGACCTCCCAACCACCTCCCGAGGACTCCTCGGGACAGCAGCAGCAACAGCAACAGCAAACACCGCCACCGCCACTGCCAACGGTTACATTGGCCGACATTGTCGCGGCAATGGCGGGTTCACATCAGCAGCATACAGAGCTGCTGCAAACGTTAATTGCGAATACGTCTCGCCCAGAGAGACGTCAAGATCGTGAGGAGCGCCAACAGAGCTCCTACTCTGACTTCCTGGCGACTCATCCCCCTGTATTCTCAAGGGCGGATGAACCACTTGACGCGGACAACTGGCTCCGCGCCATAGAGATGAAGTTCGGGCTGCTCCAAATCAGCGAGCAGCGCAAGACTCAGTTCGCGGTCCAGCAGCTCCAAGGATCCGCGAGCGCGTGGTGGGCCAACTTTTGTGCTTCACAACCCACCGACCGAGTGATGACCTGGGCGGAGTTCCGGACGGCCTTCCGGGCCTATCATATACCGCCCGGTTTGATGAAGAGGAAGACGCAGGAATTCCTACACCTGCAACAAGGGAGCCGGAACGCGCTGGAGTACTCCAGAGCGTTCAACGATCTCGCACTCTACGCGTCGTATCACGCAGATACGGACGAGAAGCGGCGGGACCACTTTTACCAGGGGCTTAACCCGCTCCTGAAGGACAAGCTGGCGATGTTCAATCGCGGCAGCCTCAACGACATAATTGATGCTGCGATTGTTCAGGAAGACTCCGGCAAGGAGTTGGCGGCGGCAGAGCGAAAGCGAAGCGCGCCGCAGAGCAGCGGAGAAGGAGGCGGTCCTTCTCAGAAGTTTCGGATGGTGAATCGCCCACCATCAGGTCCGCGCTGGCAGCCACCACAGCGGTCGATGCCGTTCCGCGGTCGGCCGTATTCTTCACCGGCATTCCGGCCGGCACTGCCAGCACCACCGCAACAACAACAGCAGCAGCGGGCGATGCCGCGTGCGTTTGCACCTCCGCAACGCATGCCGGGCTTTCGTCCACCAAGTACTCCACCAGCAGCGGCCACATGTTACAAGTGTGGTCGTCCAGGACACTTCGCGAGCAGTTGCCCGGAGAGGCAAGGCGGCGGAGTGGTACCACAGTTTCCGGGGAGGAATCAACCCCGGAACCCTACTAATGCGCGGCGGGCAAACCCTAGGCCCGGTACTGTCCACCAGCTTGCCATTGAGGACGTGCCGGAGGGCGAGCCAATCCTTGCGGGTATGTTCCAACTCCACCAGCATCCCGCTATAGTACTATTTGATTCAGGCGCCACGCATAATTTTATTAGCCAAGCTTTCATTGCTAAACACAGCTTGCCAATACTACCCACCGATAGTCCATATTTAATTTGTTCACCGGGTGGGAAGATTTCAGCAAGCGTAATGGTCTCCAAAGCACCATTATGCTTAGCGGGTAGAGTGTACCCCACGTCTCTCATTATCTTAGAGGGACAGAAGGTCGATGTCATCCTAGGGATGTCGTGGTTAAACCGCCACGGCGCTGTTTTAGACACCGTCCTCCGAGTCGTGCACTTAAACTCAGGAGTGCACGGTTCTCACTCATTATTTCTGGACAGTCCAGAAATAAAACTTCCAAGTGTCTATCAAGCCACAACCATCAGATTGGAAGACATTCCAGTGGTCCGAGAATTCCCTGATGTATTCCCGGATGATTTGCCGGGGATGCCACCCGATAGAGAGGTGGAGTTCAAGATTGAACTTGCACCGGGAACCATGCCAATATCCCGAAGGCCGTACAAGATGGCGCCCAAGGAGTTGGCTGAACTGAAGACTCAGCTCACGGACCTTCTGGAGAAGGGTTTTATTAGGCCGAGCTCCTCGCCATGGGGCTGTTCGGCATTATTTGTCAAAAAGAAGGATGAAACGTTGCGGCTTTGCGTGGACTACCGTCCATTAAATGCCGTAACCATCAAGAACAAGTACCCGTTGCCACGGATCGACATGTTGTTTGATCAGTTGGTCGAAGCAAAGGTCTTTTCCAAGATGGATTTAAGATCCGGGTACCATCAGATTAAGATCAGGGCTGAGGACATTCCAAAGACAGCTTTTTCGACAAGGTACGGACTTTATGAGTACCTGGTCATGTCCTTTGGCCTCACCAATGCTCCAGCTCACTTCATGTACTTAATGAACTCGGTGTTCATGCCGGAGCTGGACAAGTTTGTCGTGGTCTTCATCGACGACATCCTGGTATATTCCAAGTCGGAGGAAGATCACAAGAAACATCTGCGTATAGTCTTGCAACGGCTGCGGGATCACAAGTTATACGCAAAGTTCAGCAAATGCGAGTTTTGGATATCGCAAGTGCCTTTCCTCGGGCATATCATCTCAGCGGAGGGTATCGCTGTGGACCCGAGCAAAATCACGCAAGTGCTGAATTGGAAATCCCCGAGAACTGTTCATGAGGTACGGAGTTTCCTCGGACTCGCGGGATATTATCGGAGGTTCATTCCGAACTTCTCGAAGATTGCCAAGCCAATGACAGAGCTGCTGAAGAAGGCTACCAAATATGTTTGGAGTCCAGCATGTGAAGCAGCATTCAAGGCTTTAGTCAAGCACCTGACATCAGCACCGGTTTTGGCGCAGCCAGACACAACAAAACCGTTCGATGTGTACTGCGATGCATCCGACATTGGGCTCGGATGTGTGTTGATGCAAGACCGAAGGGTGGTCGCGTATGGGTCACGGCAGCTTAGGAATCATGAGCAAAATTATCCAACTCACGACTTGGAGCTCGCTGCCGTGGTACTTGCACTGAAAATGTGGAGGCACTACCTACTCGGTAACCTCGTACATTTATATACCGACCACAAAAGCCTCAAGTACATATTCACTCAGAAGGAGCTGAACATGAGGCAACGAAGATGGTTAGAACTGATAAAGGATTACGAGATAGAGATCCATTATCATCCGGGCAAGGCAAACGTTGTGGCAGACGCGCTAAGCCGCAAGTCACACGTCAATAATCTGACCATCACACCGTTGGAAGAGAGCGAACCACCACTACATGTGATTCCACATGGAGCTCTCTACAACCTAGCTTTGATCCCCACCATCCGTGAAGAGATAGCGGCAGCCCAGAAGAATGACAAGGGCATATCACATTTGCGGAGACGTGTAGACAGTGGGGAGTTGAAATGTTTCCGGAAGGACGGAGACGGCGTCCTATGGTTCAAGGACCGGATCGTCGTACCCCGAAACCCGGAGTTACGGAAGAAAATCTTTGATGAGGCTCACTTATCAAAGTTTTCTATTCACCCCGGCAGCAACAAGATGTATCAAGAACTCAGAAGCAAGTTTTGGTGGACACGGATGAAGCGAGAGACTGCAAAATACGTGTCCGAGTGTGATACATGTCGACGGGTGAAGGCAGACCACATGCGGAAACCGGGACTGCTGCAACCACTGGGCATTCCTGCCTGGAAGTGGGAGGACGTGAGCATGGATTTCGTCGTCGGTTTACCCACCACCTTACAGAAACATGATTCTGTGTGGGTGATCGTCGATCGGCTCACCAAAGTTGCCCATTTCATCCCGGTCAACACCAACTACAACGCCAAGAAGTACGCTGAACTGTACATCTCACGGATCCTATGCTTATACGGCGTACCCCGTACTATCGTATCGGACCGGGGCACTTTATTTGTGTCCCGTTTTTGGGAGCAGCTCCACGCTGCCTTGGGGACGAAGCTGATCCGTAGTTCAGCCTACCACCCGCAGACGGATGGGCAAACGGAGCGGGTAAATCAAATCTTAGAAGACATGCTACGAGCTTGCGCTATCGACCACGGCAAGAACTGGGATGATCACTTGCCGTTAGCCGAGTTCTCGTACAACAATGGGTACCAAGCCAGCATCAAGATGGCGCCCTACGAGGCGCTATACGGGAGAAAATGCCGCACACCATTGAATTGGTGTGAGTCTGGCGAGAGGGTTACCTTCGGGATTGATCTTGTCAACAACGCGGAAGAAAAGGTTCGATTAATTCAAGCGAACCTAAAAGCCGCTCAATCCCGACAGAAACAGTATGCGGACCGGAGAAGGCGTCCGTTACAATTCGAAGCTGGAGACCACGTATATCTACGAGTGTCTCCAATGAAGGGCGTAAACAGATTTGGGGTGAGAGGAAAGTTAGCACCCCGATTCATCGGTCCATTCCAGATTACCGAAAGATGTGGATCGGTGGCATACCGGCTAAGATTACCAGAAGCACTTTCCGGTGTGCACGACGTCTTTCACATTTCCCAGCTGAGGAAGTGTCTCAAGCTATCAACTACCGTTCAGCTGGAAGACATTGAAGAACTGCAACCGGATCTCACCTATCGGGAGGAACCGGTGCAGATTATTGATGAAAAGGCCCGAACCACACGCAACCGTACGTTGTGGTTCTACAAGGTTCTGTGGAGTAATCACTCCATGGATGAAGCGACATGGGAGAGCGAAGAATTCCTTCGCACTAACTACCCCGACTTTCTCACGTCGCATATCCGGTAATTTTTCCACCGTCCTCTCTCTCATTTTCACCTTATAATCTCGGGACGAGATTCTTTTAAGGGGGGAGGAATGTAAGGGCCTCAGTTTTTGACACCCATTTGCAGTGTTCATCCCCACACCACACACCTCATTTGAGGAAAAATGATGAACACAAATAAAGAGCAAGTAACAATTATCAACATGCTCATTAGGGAACAAACTCACACATTGCAAAAGTGGTACTTCCCACATGTGATATAGATGGGCTGGACATATGAAAACTCCTACACTTTGCCAAGGATGTCCATGCCAAGTTTCACCCAAATTCAAAACATTTTTGAGGTCATCTTGGGTGTAGATAGGAAAGGGGCAGTTTGAAAACATATTCAAATTCAAACTGTTTTCACCCACTGAATTTAAAAGTGGAAGGCATATTCTTGCTCAGCACATTTTTGTGAGCTCACACACCAATTTTCACTCCATTTGGAGTTGATCTTGACATGAGCTAAGGGGGAGAAATTCAAACTTTATTTGAATTTCAAACTGCACTTGTGCTGAAATTCATTCAAACCAAACCTCATTTGAACTTTGATCAATTCAAATGGCTCTTGGGTGAATAATTTGAGTTGCCAAGGGTAGAATAGGGTTCACTGTTTACCACAGCTGTTAGGAATAAATTTCAGAGGTTAAAAGAGGAGTGGGACCCACATGTCAGCCTCAGCCTCAAAGCAAACCGACTGAACCACAGTTCAGTCGGTTCCCGGCTGTTGTGCGCGCGCGCCACCGAAGGGGCCGGCCGGCGCCAGCTCCTGCTGCGTGCCCCAAGCCGGAGGCCAGCCGGCCGAGCTATTTATTCCCTCCCCGGCGTGCCTCAGTCACCATTTCCCCGAGCTACCGACGTGCGCGACTGCTTTTCCCACTGCCATCGCCGCCGCTCGAGTTCCTGCTTGATCAAGCCGATCGCAGCTCCCTCTTTCCATTCCAAGGTCCCAGCAAGGTACTAGCAACCATCCTCCATCCTTCCCATTGATAGAAATCGATTGAAACCGAGTGATATCGGCTGTGCCGAAAGATCAAACTCGGAACTGGAAACCGCCGCACCTCGGGCTCTCGTGGACAGCCCAACCTGGGCGTTGTCACGCCCGAGCCAAGGCACCCTTGGACGCGCAAGTGATCGGTGCTGCTCATCCCCGAGCCACAGCTCGAGTGGTTGCTCACCGGCGGCGAATTTCCACTTTTCCCCTTTCTGTGTGCAGAACGACCCTCGGGTACGATTCTGTTTAATTCGTGCTCTAGAAAGGATTAGAGGGCCTCAGGCCACTCCCACACGAACTAGACACGGTGACGCACAAGTTGCCTTCACAACTCTGGGCCGGAGAACTTCTGTGCCCGGCGTAATTCAAGGTCTACTAATGGCGGAACGCACGGGGGGTATCGGGCGCACGGTGAGGACCTATTTCGGGCCTTCCTCGAGCTGCCCCGAGTTCATGTCGACCTTCTCTGAGGTCCACTGATGCTCCCCGACCGGTTTCCCAAGTAGCTGAGGCACTAGGAGCATCAGCCGACATGGCCGAAGTCGTTCCGATATGGCGGCTCGTCGCCGACCATGCTCCGGCCGTTGTCATGAGCAGCTGACCCTCGGATCATGTTCCCCAAGTAAAAGTAGGCAGGGGCGGCCAGAATCAAGAAGTTTGAAGCTGTACAGCAGCCGGCGGCGAGCTCTCCGGCGAGGTCCCTCGGCGGCGGAGCGCGGGTGTCGCGAGGTTGAAGAAGGGGGTGGACCCCAGCTGTCAGCGGCCGATATTTTGAATCGGGATCCGGCTGCGGCCGGGATCGGGTGTGCTGGCGCGCAAAAGCCTTGTGGGCCGCGGTGTGATGTCGCTTCGGCGTGCGACGCGTGTCTCCTGGGCCCACGCGCGAGTTTAAACTTTTCCCCGATTTTCAGATTTCCTTCAAACTTCAAATCCTTATAACTTTGGCTAGAAAGCTCCAAATTGAGTGAACCAAATTTTGCTGGATTCTGCTCTTTGAGTACTTTCCAGAAAATCAAGTGTCACTTCATGAGATTCCTTAATTCTCCAGAATTAATTCCTTAAAGTTTAAACTGTTAGGAATTTTAACTGGAGAATCATTTGGAGGAAAATCCTGAAATTTTGCTGAGATGTTCACCAAAATATCCTTGAACTACCATAAAAATTTCAGATCCATTTGAGCTCATTTAGTCCACCTAATGGTGTGATTAGTAAAACTGTTCCAGAGAAAATAGAAAATGTTCAGAAACATTTTCAGAATTTTCTCTGAAATTGTTTAGCTCATATCTTTAGTTAGAGACTTCCAAATTAAGTGAGACCAATTCCATTAGAACCCTCTGAAAATCTAGTTTTCAGAAAGTCATAGTTTGTTTCATGAAAATACCTAGAACACCCTAAAAGCCTTTAATTAAGGTCAAGGACATAATTATTTGTGGAGGGCTCAAATGAGCTTTGCTGCAACTAAAACTTGACCAAGTCTCTGTTTAGGTTGTAACCAAGCCACAGTAAAAGTTTCACAGTCATTAGGTCTATCTAGTAAAGGTTATAGACTTCACAACTTCAAAGTTAATACAAAAGCATTTAATTAATACATACATTGTTCTTATCATGTAGTCGCTAAGGTCGAGGAGGAACCCGAAGTCCTAGACTTCGTTACTCCGGAGGAACAGCTAGCCTACGACCAAGAGCAGCAAGGCAAGCCCCGGTTTGCATTAACCATTTTATAAATTTTTATTGTTTTGAGCACATACTTGTTTTCTTTATGTTGTGCATCAGAGTCTTGTTTGGAAACCCCACTGCATAGCCAAGAAAACCATGGGTTGGGGTTTAGGATTGCAAACCCCGTTAGCCACTGCATTGCTAGGATAGAGTAGGATTCGGTACAAGTCGAGTAGTTGGAACTACTCGCGAGAATAGGCTAGAGGCACATTGCTCGGGTAGAGATAGCACATGATACACATGGCAAGAAAATGAGACCGAGCGGAGAGTAAGGGCAGCAGGACTTTGGGGCCTGTGTGCTGTAGCTCCGCTTGTGTCGATTGAGGACCGAGCCGTGTGCGGGCCTGTTGAACAAGCTAGAACAGTACCGAAGACCTACCGGCTATATGGGAACCGGGAAACTGATGTAACTCGGGTAGCTGGGTATTGAGGCATTGCCCGTCGTTCAGAGGGTAGGTTGAGAGCTCGAGGTGTAAATCAGCTGGCGGCACAGAGATGCGCGTGCAGGGACCTCTTGCTCGGGACGATGGGACCGGTTCAATATTTGGCTAACGGGTGAAAGGTAGTCGCGTACGGCGTCCGTGATGGTTGTTGTAGGCAACATCGAGTACGGGCGTACGTGACGGGTTGTTCGGGTAACCCTGCAGGTGTAAATCGATTATAATCGCCGTCCCTCGCGGTCAGTGAGTACCACTTGTTCACTGTACCGTGACGTAGAAAGAACAGGCTAGTTACATGTTAAAATGTTGCTGATTGAAAGTTGGATATTGATTGTTAATGATATGTTGTAGCTTAGTGCTAACTAAAGTTCTTTTCAACTTTGGGCAAAGTACATGAGAGAAATGCGTTTCTTGTTTGATTGCGGCTCTCTCATGTGCCTTAGCGTAAAGTTCTCCACAACCTGCTGCTAAAACTTGAAAGTAAGGTTCTACTAATTAGGCGAGTCCTTGCAAATGATTTTTACCTCATGCAACCCATCACCCTCATGTAGAAGTTTCATGTTTAGGTGAGACGGGTCAGACTTGCTGAGCCTTCGTGCTCACTGCTTGTGTTTGAAGCTTTTGCAGGGTTCTATGAGGAAGGGACTCCCGAAGAGGAGACGGAACCCCAGGAGGGGAACCCCGTCGAGTGGGAGTCGTGCACGCCGCAGAGTTAGTGTGCGAGTGTGCTAGCAAGGACACGTTCGAGGGCTGAACGTGCACTTGATGCTTAGTCTACGCCCGCGAGTGTGGACTAAACTTATTTTGATGTAAACATGTTAATAAACTTGTTTATGTAATAAAGCTTCCGCTTCCGCTTTGTACCTTTGACGTGTGTTATACGGTGTTGTGCAACGCAGCACCCCTCAGCGTGATCCTGGCTCGACAGGACCAGTGGGGTCGTGTCAAGTATTTTATATGCCATCAATTTGATTAAATTGTGGAATTTATCTGAGAAAATTTTGGAAAATGTCCAAAATTAAATTAAGCTTCTGTTGTAATTAGTTATGGCATTATAAATTCTTGTTAAGTAGCCAAAGTGAACAACAATTTTATTATGCTATGAGAAATTTAGATTTTCATGGTAAATAAATGTTTAGTAGCCAACGTGGAAAACATTATTTGCTATGATAAACAAGAAAAATTAAGTTGTGGTAATTTTTAAAAAGTATCCAACGTGAAAATGAAAATTACCATTTCTTAAAATAATTTTATTGCATATCATTAAGTAGCCAACGTGAAAATGAAATGCAACATATAATGCAGATTTCAGTCTATAAATTACATGTTTTTGTTTATAGCCAACGTGGAAAACAAAAACATGCCATTTTATGTACTTTTATGTCTTTATACATTTGCTTACTTTGTATATTCTTTTGCATAACGACGGTTCCTCCGGGATTAACAACTCACTCAGTTACATCTCTATTGAACATTTGAATGGCAACAATTATGGTTCATGGAGAGAGAAATTAGAAATTGCTTTGGCAATCTTAGAGATTGACCTAGCGATCGTGACACCCCGTCCTACTGAGCCTGAGGTTCTACCTTCTCGTGAGATAGTAGAATCTCAGGAAGAATACAATAAAAGGATGAATGACTTTCATAAAGATCTTAAGGAATTCTATGAGGCTCGTGCCAAGTGGAACACTTCCAACAGGAAGTGTCTTATGGTGATTAAGGGCACAATCATTGAGCCAATCAGGGGAGCCATTCCCGACTATGAGACGGTTACATAATACCTTCACAAAATATAAAGTCAGTTCACCGGCTCTTCTAAGGCAACAACATGCACTCTAATTAAAAGACTTGTAACTGAGAAATACACTGGAGGCGGTGTTCGTGAATATATTCTTACAATGTCAAATATGGCTTCAAAACTTAAATCTGTGGACTTGGGGACTAAAGATGAATTTCTGGTTTCATCTTATCTTTGCCTCCCTCCCTAGAGAATTTGAAGCTTTTGTCATCAACTATAACTCACAGCCAGAACAATGGAACTTAGGAAAGCTCATAGCCATGTGCGTTCAAGAAGAGGAGCGAATTAAGACCTTTCGTGAAAGTGACGTTGTCAACTACGTGAAACGAAAAGGAAAGAAGAATTTTAATAGGCCTACTACTAGGAATTTCTATGCTCCTCAAAATGATAAGGGAAAGCGCAAAGTTCCAAATGAGCAATCTTCTAAAGAGATTAAGGTGTCAAAAGATCAGTGCCTATTTTGCAATGAAAAAGGACACCGTCAAAAGGACGGCATAGGCTTCCTTAAATGGTGCAACAAGAAAGGAAACAATTTTATTAATAATTTTGATGAATCCGTGTACTTAAGATATTATTCATCAAATTGGTGATTGAATTAGGTGCCACCGTGCACGTTTGCAATTCGTTACAGCGGTTAAGTACGAGGAGAACACTTCAAAGAGGAGAAAGAAAAATTAGAGTTGCAGATGGTCATGAAGCACAAGTTGAAGCAATTGGAGATTTTTCACTAGCACTTAGAAATTGCTTTATAATTACACTTTATGATGTACTTTATGTTCCATCGGTTAGGAGGAATTTGATATCAGTTTCATGTTTAGACGATTATGGTTTTGTATGCTACTTTGGCAATGACAAGTGTATCATTAAGTTTAATAATAAGATAGTGGGTCTTGCCATTCGACAAGACAAACTTTATCTTTTTGTCTATGCATGATGATACAAATGAAATAAATGACATTCAGAATTCCTCACATAATAACCCAGGTTTTAATAAACGTAAAAGAATAGATTGGGAAACTTTTTTGAAACTATGGCATTGTCGCCTAGGCCATATTTCGAGGGGTAAAATTGAAAACTTAGTTTCCCAGTCGATTCTTCCTCACTTAGACTACTGAGATTCAGAGTGTGTGAGCTGCGACACTCCTCCCGACCTGCTATAGAAGCAACCCGCGAGGTTCTTTGATTGGAGGAGGTTTGGTGACCTACGCGATCCGGCTCCAGGGAGCGGATGAACACCGATATTTACGTGGTTCGGGCCGCCAGAGCGTAATATCCTACGTCCACGGGGGTGCCTGTTCTATTGCTTGCACGTGTGTGCATGAGAAGGTGCTGGGATGTGAAACCTTTGTCAGGTGGTCACCCCAGTCCTTTTATAGTCCAAGGACAGGGTGGTTACAATGTGGCTTGGGGCCCGATAGGTGGCCTCGAAGCTATGCGAACCGTATAAATGATCTATGGTTTTGTACTCTAAATAAAGCAGTCAGTGGGGGAGTTAAGTCACGCTGCCTGACGTGCTTAGCGCCCCTGTCCGTGTGTCAGATGATGTTGAAGAAGCTGTCTTGTCGCGGCATCTTGTCGTTCCGCTTGGGTGGCCCTGTGCCGTTGGGCGGCACCGTAAAGCTGTCACGCCTTGTCGTCCTGTCTTGTCACTGTATTTGCAGTAATGCGGAGGACGGAGGCATACATTGTGCGCCATGATTCTGGGGAAGGCGCTAGCCTTGAATGCACGACCTGATAGCGCACTTCCTCCTTGACTTCGTCACCCTCGGCCAACGACGGATCGTGGGGCACGTGGCGGCTTCAAAGCTCTTGCCGACGGGTTCGAAGCCGGGAGACACGTGGTAGCTCCGGACCTCACCTCATCGGGGAGGCTCATACCAGAACCCAGGGCACGTGTCAGCTCCAGAGCTCTCCTCAGTAGGGAGGAGTGTCGGAGCCCGGATACACGTGGCAGCACCGGACCTCACCTCAGCGGGGAGGCTCGGACCGGAGCCCAGGGCACGTGTCGGCTCCGGTGCTCTCCTCAGCAGGGAGGAGGTTCTGAGCCTAGAGACCCGTAGCAGCTCCGTACCTCACCTCAGCGGTGAGGATCGGACCGGAGCCTAGGGCACGTGTCGGCTCCAGAGCTCTCCTTAGCAGGGAGGAGTGTCAGAGCCCAGGTACACGTGGCAGCTCCGGACCTCAACTCAGCGGGGAGGCTCGGACCAGAGCCCAGGGCACGTGTTAGCTCCGGAGCTCTCCTCAACAGGGAGGAGTGTCGGAGCCCAGGTATACATGGCAGCTCCGGACCTCACCTCAGCGGGGAGGCTCGGACCGGAGCCCAGGGAACGTGTTAGCTATGGAGAACCTCCTCAGCAGGGAGGGGGTTCTGAGCCAATAGACACGTGGTAGTTCTGGACCTCACCTCGACAGGGAGGCTAGGCCCAGAGCCCAGGGCACGTGTCGTCTCTGGAACTCAAGCGCACGTGGCAGCTCCAGGGATGACCTCCGGGCCAAGGACACGTGGCTACGCCGAGGCCCGCCTCAGCAGGGAGGCGGGGCCCAGGCTATCTTTTGCCCTCTATGCGGGGGTACCCGGTCTGCAGGGTACCGATAGTGGCCCCCCGTGTCCATCTCGGGGGAGGCAACGAGCCTGCAGGTGGGGCCTCCATCTTTTCCGCGTGGTGGTTTTGTTCCTGCACTTTGGAAATTGAAGTGGTGGCGATATTTTTGCGTAGTGGACGAGTGGTTGTACCTGGGAGACGAGGAGGTTGCACATCCTTGGCGTAGTGGGCGTACCCGCCAGTCGAAGCGGAAACACATCATCGGCGTAGTGGACACGTGTTTGCTCCTGACTAGTGGGTTGTGGCGACGTGCTCGAGGGGTTGCCTCGGGATATTTACTGCGGCAGCCCTCGGGTCGACCACTGCAGTTCCACCGCACCACTTTTCTCGGGAACCGCCAGCCGTTCTCGAGAAGTTACCGGCCTGACCCCCAGTGTCTGACTGGTGGACCTGGGTCCTATCCATCATTGGGGGAGGCAGGTAGCCCGCAGCATGGTACGGTGGAAACCCAAATGTCACGCCTGTTGCCCTGCCAGAGGTTGCAGACATAGAAAGCGAAGATGTCGAAGTGTGTAGCCGACACTTCCCCCAGGCCTGCTCTGGGCAGCCCGCGGAGGTTCTTTTTCGGAGGGGCTAGTCACTCACGGAAAGCTTACGCGTTAGGGACGATGGAGGGAGAAGCTTGACACAGTGATTTTTACGTGGTTCAGGCCGCCGGAGCGTAATACCCTACGTCCACAGTGAGCTGAGTTGCTCATTGTATTGCTTGCTGCTCAGAACCGGAGTCCTGAGCTTGAGGATGACCTAAGTGCTCAGATGCTGGAGCGTAAGTGTGCCAAGAGTCAACCCTTGCTAACGTTGCCTACCCGAGCCTTTTATAGTCCAAGGCCCGGGTGGCTTACAAGGTGGCCCGGGACCCGACAGGTGGTCCCGAGGAGATTGCCTACCATCTACCGTATCTGCAGTTACGCCGGTAGTTGTCTCTGGCGAGGGCTTCCGAGTCTTCGTTCTGCTGCCCTTCCCATGCCACAAGCTAGTCGTAGTGGTTGATGATGGCAGGGGCGGCAGGGGATGCCTTGTCGCTGTGTTTATTAGCGTACAACCTCTGACGTGGCGCGCCAGTCTTCACTGCGATGTGATTGGGCGCAACGGCACCTCACAGAGGCGTGCTCCGCGTCTCCGCGCCTTGGGAAGGCGCGGGTCTTGAATACCATGTACGGACAAGGTATGACACGTCTTTACTCTTGCTGCCTACCGCGTGGGGCCGGACAGCGCTGCTCTGCTGGCCACGTGGCGGGCCCGGAGCTCTCCTCTGAGGAGAGGGAGGTCCGGCCCCGCTGGAAACGTGGAGCCTTCGGAGCTCTCCCCGTGGAGGGGGGAGGTCCGGCTCCGCTGGCCACATGGCAGGCCCGGAGCTCTCCTCTGAGGAGACGGAGGTCCGGCCCTGCTGGACACGTGGAGCCTTCGGAGCTCTCCCCGCGGAGGGGGGGGGGGGGGGGGGGGAGGTCCGGCTCAGTTGGCCACGTGGCGGGCCCGGAGCTTTCCTCTGAGGAGAGGGACGTCCGGCCCCGCGCAACACGCGGCGCCTCCGGAGCTCTCCCTGCGGAGAAGGGCGAGGTCCTTAGGCAGTTTCCCCTGTGCTCGGGGGTACCCCATATTGAGGGTACCGACAGTGGCCCCGGGCCCATCTCGGGGGAGATAGTGAGCCCGAGGTGGGGCCCCCGTCTCTTCCACTCCGCGCACCTTCTCGAAGATCCGCATTGACCGTTGCTGGAGCACGAACAGTCGCGAGATCGTGGGAGCGTGTGTCCCACTTGATGGTTGCTTTTACTGCCACGGTTCCCAAGGATGCCACTTCTGCACGTCGCAGCGCCTTTTCGGGAACCGACGATGCACCTTGCCGGCTCATCTCCTTGGGAGACTGACTTCTTGGGCCACCACTTCAACTGGACGGCTTGGGTACACTTGTCATCGACGCTTGGTCTCGGAGCTGAAGCGGTTGTCCAAGCGACATATTCGAAGAGTTTCGAATCGCTTTGAACCGCACCTGGGATGTTTAAAAGGGGATCTTACCCACATCGCGGCTTCCCTTCGCATTTCCCAGCGCTTGCATCTTCTTTTAGCTCTTGCGCCCTTGTCTTCCCTGTCCTTGAGCTTCTGTTTGCCATGGCTTCCAACTTGCCACCGGAGAAGAAACGCGCTCGGTCTCCTCCGGTGGCGGCGTTTGCGCCAAGTCAGGGATCCAGGGCGACTGCGCATCCCGCTTCTGGAGATGGCGCCCCGTCTGGTGGCGACTCCAAGAGGCCTCGAGCTCATCATCCCGATGGGACTCCTCTCGAGCGGCGACGGCCTGAAGGTCCCCGGGCGTCACGTCCTCCTTCCTCAGGAGGTGGAGCTTCGACGGGGAGTGCTGGTGCGACGATGCCCAGGGTCGAGTCAAGAACTCAGGCACCCCGGGCCTCGGGAGCCGGATCGGTGCCTAGGTGAACTTCAGGAACGTCCCTTGCTCCGCCAGCCCGGGCGACTGCAGGGCAGCCCTCGGCGGCGACAGCGGGCTCTAGTGGACCTACCTCGGCTCGGGAGCCGGGGTTCAGAGCCTGTTGGAGCGCTCGTGTCTCTCGGTAAGTGACGTCTACCGGGTTCTAGAGCCTGTATTGTCTTCTCCTTTTCTTAACTCGGGAGTATCCCATGTTTGCAGGGACCCCTCGAGTGCCGGTAACGTTCCCGTTTCCCAGCCATCCCTGACTGACGGGGGATCTGTGCCGCAGCGCTCGGAAGCTGAAACGGTCGCAGCGGCCCCCAAGCCGGCGCAGGTTCCTTCTGCGCTGGTTGGCCCGGCTCTTGCGGCAGTGGCGACACCTCCCGTTCATCCCCCTTCATCGGCTCGGGAGCCGGCTGTCGCTGAAGGTTCGGCGGGACCGGCTGGCGGTGTCCCGCCTCTTGTTGTCGAAGCGGGAGAAGTTGCCATGAGCCCTACGGTGGGCAGCAAACCGGGGTGCACCGGGAGCGAGGCTGCCCTAGTGCCGGCTTCTTCTGATCAACGCCTTATCCCGGTTGCTGGAGCGTCGACTTCTCCTGAAGACGACGTGATGGAAGAAGTCGGGGGCGCGGCTTCGGCCTCTGCCGCCCCACTGTCCCTGGCAGACGCTCTTGAGCTCGCCCAGACGAGCGTCCTGCAGGTTCTGGCCGTGCTCGGTCGAGAGCGGGAGGGGCAGGCAGTAGAGAGGGATCGCCTCCTCACCTGGGGGCGCCTCTTGAAGAAGCGGACTGAGGAGGTCAGGGAGGAGCTCGACTCGAGGCGGGCGTTGCTCGATGTCATAGAGGCACTCCTTGACCGCCAGAGGAGGGCCGTCAACCGCCTAGACTCCGAGACTCGGCGGCTCCATCGGGAGGCCCGCGAGTCTCACGCTCAGGCCGATGAGCGTCTTTCTGCTTTGGAGGGGCTGCTTCTGAAGCTGGAGCGCCGTGAGTGCGCCATCGCGGACCAGGAGCGCACTGCGGTGGCTGAGGCAGAGAAGGTCGCCGCGCAGCTGGCGGCTGGCGAGGGCGACCTAAGGGCCCAAGCCAAAGAGCTAGAAGCCCGGAAGGCCGATCTGGTCGCAAGGGAGGAGCAAGTCTCCCAGGAGCGCCATGCGGTCCTGGATCAGGAGCTGGCTGCCGACTTCCGGGCTTCCGAGTTGGAGCGGCTTGCCAAGAGTCTCCAGCTCCTGGAAGACTCTCTGGCGGCCAAGGAGAAGGAATTCTCTGAGGGGAGCCTTGACGCCTTGCTGGCAGCCCGCCGCGAGGTGGAGGAGCTCCTGGCCTTGCGGTCCTCCGAGGCCTAGGCGGTCTCGAGCTTCGTCGACCAGGCAGTGTCCGCCCTGGTCCCCCTTGTCTTCAGCCCGGTGAAGGCAGCGGCCCCAGTGCTGAAGGTGGCCGAGGTGATCCCCGCGCTCGAGTCTATCGGCGCCAAACTGAACAGACTTGAAGCGGTGGTCGCCGGTGAGCTCGAGGCAGAGGGTCGGGGCCTGGCGATGGAGGTTGCTACGCACGTGTTGGCGTGCTTCCGGAGCTAGGATCCCTCCTTCTCACTGGAGCCAGCGAGGCAGGGCCCCGCCGCGGAGCGTGAGGAAGCCTCTAGGGCTGAAGTCGGGGACACAGCCGCCCTTGTAGCCTCTAGGTTCCGGCGCGAGCCAGGGGAATCCTAGGGCTTGTATCTTTTCTGTATCTTTTGTCGAGTTTGTAGTCCAGCTCGTGGAGCCTTGAATGAGTAGACTCTTGTTGTTTCCCGTGTTTGTGTTCTTTTGTCTTCTTCTTGGCTTGGCCTGACCGAGTCCTTAGCTCCGCAAGGTACTCAGAGGTGTTCACCAATCTTGAAGCCTTAAACAGACACCTTCCTCGGGTCCTTATTGAGTTAAGGGCCCCAGGGGTCTCTGGAGCTCGCCCCGTGAGAACGGGGAGGTCCGGATCTGCCGACCACGTGGCGGGCCCGGAGCTCTCCTTTGAGAAGATGAAGGTCCGGCCCCGCTGGACACGTGGGGCCTTCGGGGCTCGCCCCTTTGGCAGGAGCGAGACCCGGATCCTCCGGTCTTGCACTGGAGTAGTTGATAGCTCTTTCCCCCCCTTCGTGCGGTCCCCGTAGCTAAAATCTGGAGATCCTACACACAGGTAGAGGAAGCGTAATTCTCCTCGGGGGGTTCTCCCCTTCCGGTCTCTTAGTCTTATTTGGCTTACGGTCCTAGTGCGGTATACGGGGCTTGGGCAATTCTGTGCGCGAGGCGCCGAGGCTCCGGCTCCCTCCGAGGTCAGGGTACGATCGTCTGGCCCCTAGTACCGGACCGTACGCCGGGGAAGCAGAGTGCACAGGCTTTCGGTACGGAAAAAGGCAAAGCGGATGTACTCCCCTAGACCTCCGAAGGGCAGGGCGCGCACGCTTTGGGTCGGAACCGGCAAAGCAGGCTACGCACCCTGGATCCCCCATGCACAGCGCAGGCATTTCCTGGAGGTGACCAACTGGCACCGCAACACCTGACTGGGGGAGGCCCGAAAGGCCCCCTGGCCATCGGCAGGTGCCTCAAGCGCAACCGCCTTCGGTAGGATAGCAAATGCTGACTATGGATGAGAGCGGGAAAGGGGAGCTAAATGTACGGTGAGCATACATGGAAAGTGCGGTCATAGAAATTAATGCGTAATTTAAATGAGCACATAAGTAAGAGCGTGGTAGAACAGGTTTTTGTGTAAATGCCCATAGGAGGAAGGCAGGCTGAACATCGAGGCAACGACCCACCCCATTAAGAAGGGAAGCAAGACTCTACGCGCTTGGGGTCGGAACCAGGCCAAGCTGGACGTAGTCCTGGACCGTCCCCTGAGGCTTAGCTGCTCCGAGCGCTGTTCCTGGAGCCTATGGGATCTATTACAGAAAGGAAAAGGCCTGTTCTACTAATGCTCAGGGGATAGAACTTACTGTGATGTTTCATGCTCCAAGGGTTCGGGAGCGGATCCCATCCTTGGTGGAGAGGCGTATGTACCTGGGGCGGCAACTTTCGTGACTCGGAAGGGACCTTCCCGGCTGGGGGAGAGTTTATAGGTCCTTCGCGGGAAAGTGTGCACCGCGGCACCAGGTCGCCTTCTTGTAGCTCCCAGATGCGCTTGGTCCTTTGGCGGTAGTGCCGGAACACCAGCCGGGGCCGTGCGTTGTGGGGTGTTGCTTGTAATTGTGCCTCGTCGACGAGGTCGACATCTTCACGCTGGAGCTAGTCCTGCGCGGCTTCTCCCGGGAGCCCCGGGGTACCTTCCTCTACTGGCTCAGGCCGACAAGAGGTAGGCGGACCCGGACTCTTCTTGGGGGACCCAGGATATCCCCTTCCATTGGCTCAGGCCAACAGGAGGTTGACGGATCCTGGGCGGCCCCCGGGAGGTGCGGCCGAGGCACAGAGACGTGCGCTCGGGTGGAGCTGGCCCAGTTCTGCACCGCTGGGGGCTGGTGCTCGGGCTGCTGCAACTGCTTGGAGCTTCTCCAATGCTAATACTGCAGCGGTGCAGTCTCCACAAATCTTTTGGGGCAGTCGTAGTGGGCTACCGCCCTGACTCGTCATCACTAGAGATGGAGTCCTCATAGTTGTGTACCGCCTTTACGGCGCGCTGAGGCTCCTGGAACCCCACCTGGTGGCCGATGTTGTCTTGGGTGTCGACCTCCTGCTTGCCCTCCCTTTGTCGGAAGGGAGGGGCATCAGCACGCGGTTGCTTCCCCTTGCGGAAGCGCTCTGCGAGCTTCTGAATCTCCCGGCACTCAGCATTAGTATGACTGCTAGTGTCGTGCACGGGGCATGGCTCGCCTTGGTCACCATCTGGAGCTGGTGACTGTCGCTGCCTCTTGTCGGGGCGTGGCCCCCGAGCTCCACTGGGTGATGCTGTTGCAGCAACGGGAGCTGCTGTCGGTGGTTTCATCTTGCCACCATCCCGATTCTTGATCTTCTTGCTGCTTCCATGGGAAACAGCGCCAGATCCGGGCTGTCCTCCTGATTCGGAGGTTGGCTGTGAATGCCAGTTTTGCCCTTCTACTGCCCTGCCGCACTTGTCCGCTAGGCTGAAGAGCTCTGAGACGTCGCGAACTTCTCTGGTCGTGAGCTTCTCAAGCATCTTCTTGTCCCGTACACCCTGCCGGAACGCCACCACCACAGAAGCATTTTAGATATGCGGGATGGTGTTCCGTACCTGGGAGAACCGCTGGATGAAGGAGCACAGCGTCTCTCCGGGTTGTTGCTGGATCGCGTGGAGGTCGAGCTCCATGCCAGGCCGGGTGTAGGAGCTGTCGAAGTTAGCAGTGAACTGCTGGCAGAGCTCTCCCCAGGAGGTTATGGACCCCTGGGGAGATTCATGAGCCAAGACAGGGCTGGGCCGGTCAAGGTGACAGGGAAGTAGTTGGCCATGACGGCCTCGTCCCCTCCTGCAGCAAGGATGGCAGTAGAGTAGATCTGGAGGAACTCCGCCAGGTTGACGCTGCCATCGTACTTTTCGGGCAGGTGCGGCCGAAACTTGCGCGGCCACTTCGCGAAGCGAAGGTGTGGCGCCAGGGCCGCAGATCCTGCTCCTGTTGCTGCAGGTGTTGGTGCTGTGAACGCTTGGTTCGCTGCCGGCACTGTACACCCCGGTATGGGCAAAGCTGCGCCATAGACCGGGGGCACCATTTGCAGGGCATATGGCTGGGGCATATGCTGCGTTGCGTATGCCTGGGGCAGAGATCGCATGGCGAACGTATGCGGCCCAGGCAGGGTTGAGGCAGTCGACATGCTGTCGCCGGCCTCTTGGTTGCGACGCCTTTCTCGTCGTCGCTCGATGACCACTCGGGCATCGTCACCCAAGTGGCGTCGTTCCAGTTCCGACCTCAGGTCCGCCGATGGAAGCCTGGTGGAGCGGGAATCTGCCGTCTGCCCGTCAACCGTTGGGGTGCGCGTCAGCGACACAGCCGGTTGACTGGGACGTCGTCCCCGCCAAAGTCGAGGGTTGGCGGCGCGGCGGTCTACGTCACGAATCCACTGCTGGGTCGCTGACTGAGGCGCGTCCCCAGCAGGTGGATTGCGCAGTAGTGCTCGTGCTGCAGCTAGTGCGCCCCCGTGGGAGACACTCAGCGTTGCAGTGGATCTCACGCTCATTGGAGCCCGCGCTGCCGGAGTCGGCTGCTGGCTCCCAGCTTACGCCGACACACTCCGTCCTGAGTGTGTCGAGACGTAGTCCCCGCTGGTCACCGTTCGTCGTGAACGTGGGCGGGGAGAGATTGCCGCTGCAGGAAGCTTCGTCACCTTCGTCGGCAGAAGCTCGTCGCGCAAGGGAAAAGCCCCCTACCTGGCGCGCCAAATGTCGAAGTGTGTAGCCGACACTTCTCTCGGGCCTGCTCTGGGCAGCCCGCAGAGGTTCTTTTTCGGAGGGGCTAGTCACTCACAGAGAGCTTACGCATTAGGGACGATGGAGGGAGAAGCTTGACACAGGGATTTTTACGTGGTTCAGGCCGCCGGAGCGTAATACCCTACGTCCACGGTGAGTTGAGTTGCTCGTTGTATTGCTTGCTGCTCAGAATCGGAGTCCTGAGCTTGAGGATGACCTAAGTGCTCGGATGCTGGAGCGTAAGTGTGCCAAGAGTCGACCCTTGCTAATGTTGCCTACCCGAGCCTTTTATAGTCCAAGGCTCGGGTGGCTTACAAGGTGGGCCCGGGACCCGACAGGTGGTCCCGGGGAGATTGCCTGCCATCTACCGTATCTGCAGTTATGCCAGTAGTTGTCTCTGGCGAGGGCTTCCGAGTCTTCGTTCTGCCGCCCTGCCCATGCCGCAAGCTAGTTGTAGTGGTTGATGATGGCAGGGGCGGTAGGGGATGTCTTGTCTCTGTGTTTATTGGTGTACAACCTCTGACGCGGCGCGCCAGTCTTCACTGCGATGTGATTGGGTGCAACGGCACCTGACAGAGGCGTGCTCCGCGTCTCCGCGCCTTGGGAAGGCGCGGATCTTGAATACCTTGTATGGGCAAGGTATGGCGCGTCTTTACTCTTGCTGCCTACCGCGTGGGGCCGGACAGCGCTGCTCTGCTGGCCACGTGGCGGGCCCGGAGCTCTCCCCTGAGGAGAGGGAGGTTCGGCCCCACTGGACACGTGGAGCCTTCGGAGCTCTCCCCGTGGAGGGGGGAGGTCCGGCTCTGCTGGCCACGTGGCGGGCCCGGAGCTCTCCTCTAAGGAGAGGGAGGCCCGGCTCCGCTGGACACGTGGAGCCTTCGGAGCTCTCCCCGCGGAGGGGGGAGGTCCGGCTCTGTTGGCCACGTGGCGGGCCCGGAGTTTTCTTCTGAGGAGAGGGACGTCTGGCCCCGGTGGACACGCGGCGCCTACGGAGCTTTCCCTACGGAGAAGGGCGAGGTCCTTAGGCAGTTTCCCCTGTGCGCCGGGGTACCCCATATTGAGGGTACCGACAGAAGCCTTCCAGAGAAGGACGGTTCCCATCCGCCTCTTGCAATCTCTCCTGTGCGCTCGAAGCCTCTGCTCCCCAACGCTTCCAACCTTTCCTCGCCACCATGTCTTCTGGCCTCCGTTCGTCCAGACTTCACAATGATGGTGATATCGCTATTGTGAGGCGCCTGCTCGGCTGGCAGTCAGCCACGTTCGACGGAAAGATCCGTCGTGGGAGGGTCCTGCTGACCGACATGCAACCCGGCGAGGTGGTTCTTTTCACCTCATACGTGTTTTCCGGGTTCGCGCTCCCGACGTTGTCCTTCCAACTCACTCTGCTGCAGGTGTATGGGCTCCAGCTTCGGCACCTTACGCCGCACACCCTTGCACATGTGGCCATTGTCGTCCACTTCTGCGAGATGTTCGTGTGCATCTCTTCAGAGTAATCTTCACTTGTAGGCCTCGGGGAGAAGCACAAGCCATGTGGGGGCTTACTACTTCCAACAACGAGGGAGGAGCTCCTCGCCCTACATAGCGCCCTTCACTCTCGAGAAGTGGGAGCACTGGAGGGAGGACTGGGTGATTGTCCAGGCGGACATCCGTGACCGCTTGGAGCTTCCGGTGGTCTGCCGATGGACGAGGGGGACATTGGGGATGAGATCCCCGACATGCAGGACGCCTACACGCCAGTGCTGGAGAGGATCAAGTACCTGGTGGAGGAAGGCCTGACCTCACTGATGGTCTTGGCTGACTTCTTGTCCCGCCAGATCGCCCCTCTCCAGCAGCGCGTTCGGCCCTCCTGGCAGTACACGGGGGAGGGCGACATGACCTGGTTGGCGCGCGGAGCGGGATCATCGCCAGATCATGAGATGGTGAGGACGATGCTGCTGAAGCTCTTCTGTGACCCGATCTCCAACGAATCCATCACCCCGCCGGCAAGCTTCCACCCCGTCTACCTCAACCTGCAGGTGAGGTCAAGGCTGCTGAGGGAGCTGCCAACACTGGACGACATCGATGTCGCAGTGCGGCAGATCAGCGATCCCTCGCGGGTCATAGAGATCCCTTAAGCGGGCAGTGTTGGTGGCCAGTCGGGGCCTGCGCCGAACTCACTCCCAAACAGAGGGAAGGAGTCGGGTGGTAGATCTGTCCCTATGGAGTGCCCTCGCTCACCACCGAAGGATGCCTCAGAGTCGAGCAGGGCTGCCAAAGGGGAAGTTGATCCGTCCTGTTGGAAGCTTTGTCTCGGGCCCCCATGTAGGGGATTCTCAGGCTTCCCTGTGGTCTCGCACTGGGCTCGACAACTTGCGCCGGTGGCTGCTCTAGAGTTGCTGCTGCCGGAGCAGCCCCGGCGGCCACGGGAAGGGTGGCTGGCGCTACTGGAGCTTCGAGGAGGGCACTCGACACACCCATGATGCAGAGGCAGTCCTCGGGTGCGTCCCCGGCTTGGAAGCCGTCATCGGGGAAGACTCCTAGAGCGGTGCCGGCGGTGACACGGGCTCCAGCAGCACCGTTGGCTCCTCAGCTGTCGAGGGCAGCCCCGGCACACGGCGCATCTTTGGCGTTGAGGTCCTCAGCAGGGGTGGCCATGTTGTACCGTCTTCAGCGACAAAGACCCCTGAGGTTCCGCTGGCTCCAAAGCTGACGGGGGCGACCTCGACACCGGCGCGGGCGAGTGGCTCGAGCCCTCCGCGTAAGAAGTTTAGCGCGGGGTGGATCTTCGGGACCTCCAGGTATGGCTCAACCTTGTAGTACAGGCTGTGTACCGAGCCGCTGGATGGTGCAGTTGACACTTGTTGCTTCTTCTTGCAGTGCTCCCCAGCAGAGCACCCCTCCTCCCCTCCTCCGCAGCAGGCTGGGAGCTGAAGCTCCTTCTCCACCAAAGTTCGAACGCCGGCAGCACTGCCTGAGCCTGCGCCTACGGTGGCTCTGGATGTCGGCACCCGGGCCCCCAAGGCCAGCCAACCGGCGGGTGCGGATGCCACTGGTAGTGGTGCGGCTGCTGCTGAGCGGGCTGCTAGCTCCCCTCCTCTTTCTTCGCGGGTTGCCATGGTGGCAACTCCATCGGAGGATGAAGTGCCGGAGGGTGCCGAGGTGATACCAATCACTCGCCTGGCAATGCCGAAGGCTGTCCTGGTCCCCAGGGCCGTGATAGCTGTCCGCTCTAGCCTAGATCAGATGCAAGACGTGCTCAAGCAGGAGTGGGCCGAGCTAAGGTCTGAGTGGAGCGCCTCCGGGACTAGGACGGCCCGTTGAAGGCGTGGGTCCAGTCTGCCAGGGCGAAGGCTCTTGCTCGAAAGGAGCAGCTCGAGGCTCGGGAGGAGGTGGTGGAGGAGAAGGAGTTCGTCGTTGCCAACCTCCACAAGAATGCAGTGAACCTTCTGGCTGAGGCCAAGAACCTCCATGCCTTCACCGATGTACGTCTCGCGGGCCTGACGGAGTTCCGGGAGACGCTCCTTCATTGGGAGAAGGAGGCGGAGGTGAGGGAGAGGGAGCTATCCGACCGTCTGGCTGCCCATGATGTGGAGCAAGGGCGTCTGAAGGAGTGGCTTTAGGGCGTCCACGACCGGGACCTTGCCACTGCGTCCAGGGAGTCTGACCTGGACGAGCGGACCGCGTGGTTGGCCACCAAGGAGCAGGTCCTGGTTGCTCTGGAGCAGGAGCTGGCCACCCGGGAACAGGAGCTGGCGAGGAGGAGTTCGGCGGGGGAGCTAGCTTCTACCGCCATGGTGGCCAAAGATCTCTGGGCTTCTCGTGCCACTAAGGCAGAGAAGGTCTGGGACTACCTCGACCGCATGGAGACGACTCTTGAACCCTTTGGCTTCGGCCCTTGCGCCCCCGGTGGCTGGTCCAGGAGGTGAGCCAGGTGCTTCCTGCCCTGGACTCAGTCAGGTTGAAGCTCCTGGCGCTGGATAATGTCTTGGGGGAGCAGCTAGAGGTCGAAGGCAAAGCTCTGGCCTAGATGGTGGCAGGGCATGTGCTCACTTGCCTTCGGAGTTGCGACCCCAGCATCTCCCTAGAATCTGTGGTGCAGGGGCACAACACAGAGTTGTCGGGAATGGCGAAGTCTTCCATGGAGGAGGTCGCCCGACTTGAAGCTGCTAGGTTCCAGCGCAGATAGCTCCTAGGTCTCCCGCTTGCCTTGTATCATCCTATGTATGCCGTAGCTCTGTGCTGATAAAGAAATTTTGTTTCAAGCCTTATGTTGCCTTGAGTTGTTGATGTTGACTTCGGACCCTTGGCAGCGCAAAGGTCCGGAATGACTTAGCCGATGTGGATAACTCTTTGCTGATATCCCAAGCTTGTTCCTCCGGGTCCTAAGCAGCGTAAGGACCTAGGGCGCTCCGACAATGTGTCTAACACTCCTTCCGGGTCCTTGGCAGCGCAAGGACCCGAGGGAAGTTCGGCCCGTGTCTTCAGCTTGTCGTAGCTGGTGCTCTGAGTCTTTGGCCTGCTGCTGCACTGGTCCGACGTCCTGCCCGCGTGGTTCACCGTGATGGTCCCCTGGTAGGTGTGGCCCTTGTGTTGGGGCGCACCTACCACTGGATGAGGCAGGACATCAGCATTGGGCCCTCTCGGAGGTCCGAGACGCCAAGGATCTCTTCGGACCTACAGACATGGCAGAAAGAAGGAGTAATCGTGCTCTCTAGTCACCCTTCCCTGTTTCATAGCTTTACTGTGGCTTACGGTCCTTAGCTGAGCTACGGGGCTTGGGTATTTCGGTGTAGATCGTCCAGGCTATGGTTAAAGCCTTACTCAGTGGTATGATCCGTTTGGTTCTCCGGTACTGAGCTGTAGCGCTGGAGAGGCAGGGTGTGCACGCTAGGGGTACGGAACCAGGTATAGCAGACTACACACCCTGGACCTCCCACTGGCGTAAGCCTTTTAGGGGAGGGGCCATTCGGCGCCATAGGGCCCCAGGCAATGAGACAAAGGTCCCCAAGTTACGGTTAGAACTTTGCTCACGGGTATGAGCCGTTCGGCTCCCCGGTTCTGAGCTGTAGCGCTGGAGAGGCAGGGTGTGCACGCTAGGGGTACGGAACCAGGCATAGCAGGCTACACACCCTGGACCTCACGCTGGCGTAAGCCTTTCAGGGGAGGGACCATTCGGCGCCATAGGGCCCGCGAGCAATGAGACAACCACAAGACCCCGGGTACGCCACACGTACCTCAAGTAGACCCTCCTACAGAAGGATAGCACAACTCTTGCTATGGTCAAACACAGGAAAAAGTGACTGGCCACACGGTAGAGTAGTATGGAAAGAAAGCACGAAAGGAAAGGAGGCAACGTCAGGGGTCTGGTTACTTTTCTGTCCATAGGCGTGTTCTTTCCGTCCCCCAAGTACTCAGTTGTAGCGTAGGGGAGGCAATGCGGCAGGCTTAGGGTACAGGACCACGCTAAGCAGGATGCACGCCGTGGACCTCCTGCGGGTGTTAACCTTTCAGCGAGGAGACCTTCCAGTGCGACGGTACCTAGGACAAGTACGTAGGACACGCTTCGGACATGCTATTTACAATTAATATGCATGAGAAAGCACAAATTATAAAGAGAGAATGCGCAGGGTAAGACACAAATTTCTTATTTCAGGCTTCCTTCATAGGATGAAACAGGCCGTACTAGAAGGCAGCGAACTGCTCCAGATGACAAGAGTAGCAGGACTCGTCTGGAGCTTAGCTGTTCTATGTGCTGTTCCTAGACAGTATGACAGCCTTACAGAGAAAATAGAACCCTACCGCTGCACTAAGGATAGAACTTACGGAGGTGTTCTATGTTCCATGGATTGGGTAGAGGTACCCCATCCTCCGTGGCAAGGTGGGCGCACCCGGGGCTTTTGTGCATACTTGTGCTGCTCGGAAGTGATCCTCCCAGCTGGGGGAGGGTTTGTAACCTCTTCTCAAGAAAGTATTAGCCGAGGCACCAGGTGGCACTACCTTGGGTTGTCTACTCTGCGCGTACCGTTGCTGATATCGCTGGAGCGCTTAGCGGTGTAGCGCATTTCGAGCAGCCTCTAGCCATGTTGCCTCGCCGACGAGGTTGATATCTTCACGTGGAAGCTGGTCCTGCGTGGCTTCGTCGTATGTCTGGACGCGGGATGAGCTCTTGGTGTGTTCCGGTGGGAGGGCGGCCTCGACCCCCTTCTCCAGTGTAAGAGGGCGTTTCCCGTGTCACACGACGGGGGGGGACACCTAGCTAGACTTGGAGCATCTTGCGTCGCTCACTGTCGGCGCTGGAGTTGGAGTGGCCGTAGACGGCTTTCAATGCCCGCTCGACGTCTTGATACTCCATTTCCTGCCTAGCGCTGGCCTAAGGTTTGGCCTTTTGCTTGCCCTCCCATTGGCGGGAGGGTGCGCCGTCTTGACGCGGCCGCTGTTGTTGCAGCTCACCGAAGCGCCCCACAAGCTTCTTGATCCCACGGTAGTCACTAGCGCCGTGGCGGCTGATGTTGTGCACTGGGCATAACTGACCATTGTCACTGGCAGACGACGGTCGTGGGCGCTTGTTAGTGCGTGGGGCTCGGCCCCCACCGGCCGCTGGTAGGGCGGTAGTGGGTGCCCCGTCCAGAGGCTTATTCCTGCCCCCGGTCTTGCTCTTCTTGCTGCTGCGTGGAGGTGATGTTCACCATGGTCGCGTGGAGAGTGCGGAAAGCCCCCCTACCTGGCGCGCCAAATGTCAGAGTGTGTGAACTGCGACACTCCTCCCAGCCTGCTACAGAAGCATCCTGCGAGGTTCTTTGATTGGAGTGGGCTTGATGCCCTACGCGATCTGTCTCGAGAGAGTGGATGAACACCGAGATTTACGTGGTTTGGGCCGCCGGAGCGTAATATCCTATGTCCACGGGAGTGTCTGTTCTATTGCTTTCGCGTGTGCGTGTGAGAGGGTGCTGGGATGCGAAACCTTTGTCGGGTGGTCACCCCGGTCCTTTTATAGTCCAAGGCCAGGGTGGTCACAATGTGGCTTGGGGCCCGACAGGTGACCCCGAAGCTATGCGAGCCCTATACATTATCTAGGGTTTTGTACTCTGAGTAGAGCAGTTGGTGGGGGAGTTAAGTCATGCCGCCTGGCGCGCTGAGCGCCTCTGTCCGTGTGTCAGATGATGATGAAGAAGCTGTCTTGTTGTGGCGTCTTGTCGTTCCGCTTGGGCGGCCCTGTGCCATTGGGCGGCACCGTACCACTGTCATGCCTTGTCGTCCTATCTTGTCACTGTATTGGCGATCACATGGAGGACGGAGGCATGCACTGTGCGCCATGCTTCTGGTGAAGGCGCGAGCCTTGAATGCGTGACCTGACAGTGCACTTCCTCCTTTAGTTCGTCGACCCTTGACCCACGACGGATCGTGGGGCACGTGGCGGCTTCGAAGCTCTTGCCGACGTGTTTGAACCGGGTGATACGTGGCAGCTCCGGACCTCACCTCAGCGGGGCGGCTCGGACCGGAGCCCATGGCATATGTCGACTCCAGAGCTCTCCTCAGTAGGGAGGAGGTTCTGAGCCTAGAGACACGTGGCCGCTCTGGAACTCACCTCAGCGGGGAGGCTCGGACCGGAGGCAAGGGCACGTGTCGGCTCCGGTGTTCTCCTCAGAGGGAGGAGGTTCTGAGCCTAGAGACACGTGGGAGCTCCGGATCTCACCTCAGCGGGGAGGCTCGGACTAGAGCCCAGGGCACGTGTTGGCTCCGGAGCTCTCCTCAGCAGGGAGGAGTGTCGAAGCCCGCGTACACGTGGCAGCTCCGGACCTCACCTCGGTGGGGAGGCTCGGACCGGAGCCCACGGGCACGTGTTAGCTCTGGAGCTCTCCTCAGCAGGGAGGAGTGTCGTAGCTAGGTTACACGTGGCATCTCCGGACCTCACCTCAGTGGGGAGGGTCGGACCGGAGCCCAGGGCACGTGTTAGCTCCGGGGAACCTCCTGAGCAGGGAGGGGGTTCTGAGCCAACTGACATGTGGCAGCTCCGAACCTCACCTCGACGGGGAGGCTCGGCCCAGAGCCCAGGGCACGTTTCAGCTCTCAAACTTAAGCGCACGTGGCAGCCCCAGGTCTGACCTCAGGACCTAGGACACGTGACTACACCGGGGCCCGCCTCAGCAGGGAGGAGGCGCCTAAGCTATCTTTTACCCTCTATGCGGGGGGTACCCGGTCTGCAGGGTACCGACAATATAGATTGCATAAAAGGTAAATTCACTAAGAAAATTAAGAAAAACGCCAAACAAAGTATGGAAATATTAGAATTGATTCACACAGACATTTGTGGTCCCTTTCCCACGGTCTCCATAGATGGTTTTGACTCGTTCATAACTTTTACCGATGACTATACTCGTTATGGTTACATTTTTCCAATTAAGGATGGTTCTTATGCATTGGATATATTCAAGATATTTAAGGCCGAAGTTGAAAATCAGCATTACATCAAAATCAAAGTGGTTAGATCCGACCGTGTGGGGGGTGGGGGATACTAAGGTCGTCATATCCCATATGGTCAAGTTCCTGGACCATTTGCACGGTTTTTACAGGAAAATGACATAGTTGCCCAATACTCAACACCGGGCGAGCCTTAGCAAAATGGAGTAGCAGAACGGCGAAACCGTATATTGATGGACATGGTTAGATCCATGCTTAGTTTCTTAGAATTGCCTGTTAACTTATGGATGGAGGAGTTAAAAACCGCTATTCATTTACTTAATAGAGTCCCTTCAAAATCCGTGCCTAAAACTCCACATGAGATGTGGACGGGACGCAAGCCTTCACTTAGCTACTTACACATTTGGGGTTGTCCCGTTGATGCTAAATTTTTTAAACCAAACATTAGAAAATTAGAGCCTAAAACTGTAAGTTGCTATTTCATTGGCTACCCAGATAAAAGCAAGGAGTTTCGTTTCTACTGCCCTGACAGGTATACTAAGTTCGTAGAAACGAGACATGCAATTTTCTTAGAAGATGATATGATTAGGGGGAGTAAGGTAAGACATGAGATTAATCTTGAGGAGAAGAGGGTCTACGTGCCCACTCCAATGATTCAAGAACCATACTTCACTCTACCTACCGATGTCGGATCAGAAGAACGTAATTCTGACCCAACACCTGTTGTTAGTTCTACACCAACAACTGAAATTAGTGAGGTTCCTGTCCTACAGGAATCACCTCACAACGTCACTGTGAATGGTGAAGAACAACAACTACCTCAACCTGAGGATGATGCGCAATTAAGAAGATCTCACAGAATAAAAAGATCTACCATACCAGATGATTGTGAGGTCTATATGAGTGATGAAACTCAAATGGAGGGTGATTTCACCTCTTTTGAAGAAGATATGAGAAGTCCTCTATCATCCGAGTGGCGTAAAGCAATGGAAGATGAGATGAGATCTATGGATGCTAAAAAGTTTGAAAGTTAGCAGAAATGGGTGTACAAAATTAAGCGTGACTCCAAAGGGAAAATAGATAAGTTTAAAGCCAGACTTGTAGCAAAAGGATTCTCTACAACAGTACTAGGAGGAAAGCTTGATCACCCTCGACTTAGCCTTCCTCCGGTACCGACAGGCAGTCCCCTTGCGGCAAAGCGCCAAGAGGACGTGCTCCACGTGACACTAACGTTGGAACTCACAGAGGGTCGAAGACCCTGTCCCCGACGGCCTCCCCTATCGTCGGCACACAATCAGGATGGCATGTGCCTCTATCCAAGGCCGTCAGGGAGAGAGATCCGTCAGAGACCCTCACCAAAGGCCGCATACTCACGAACATCTCACAGAAGCGAACGAAGTCGGTTACTAGTGAGGGAGTATCTGGTGGCGAGAGCGTCTGGAAGTGGTGACTTCCAGCACGCAAGAGGAGAATGAAGGCACATGGTAAGGAAGGATGCCGACCCACACCGCAACACCTCCTTTTATACCCGTCCTCAGCCTCGGCCAGTGCAACAGGCGCGGCGATTGGGTCACCACCGCTGCACACCGAGGCTATCCACCTCCCCCGACGAAGGACTGGACCCAGGTCCACTTTTCATCCATTGGGGACCGAAAGGATAACCCCTCGGGAACGCCCAGTGGTTCCCAAGGAGAGCGGTGCGACCGACTCATCGGCTGCCGCACTAAATGGCCCGGGGCGACCCCCCGAGCGTGCCGCTCTAGCGCTCACCAATGACAGGTAGGCCCCACGGCCACCAGTCAGGCACTAGTGGGACAGGCGAGTATAAACTCAGTAACGTTCGACATCTCCCTAGGGACGCAGTACTCCTGCAGTCACGGGTGGTCGCAGTAATAGCCCGAGGCAACCCCTCGATGACCAAGCCGTGACCGGTCAAGTCGGAGTGAACGCGACGATGCGCTGCCACTTTGACTGAGTGTGCCCGCTATGTAAAAGTCCCAAAAACATGAATGCAAAGAAACTGATGTTTGAACGTCATTGTGTTTCTGGTTCATTGAAAATGGGACTTACAAAAACTTTCTTACACGGGATGGTATACGTGAGATTCAACAACACGGGTTCAAATATTCATTTGAATGTGTTGGACCAAGGTGGAGTTAAACTCATGTGTAATCATACATGTGTATGAGAAAGAATAAAAATAAGGTCTTTAGACTCAAATGCTCGCCTCAAAGTGCCGCCAAATTTTTGAACACACATGGAACCTCACACATTTGAAGGTGAGGAGAGTTATGGTGGCAACTTTCTGTTTTGAGGGTGAGCTAGAGAGGAGTGAAATATGATCATGTTTGAATTCGTGCTGAATTCAAACATGTTAAGGCAAAGGAATAACTTGAGTTTGTGGCACATGAAATGATGAACACAAACATGGACATGTGGAGGAAGCTAAAATTTTCTTTAGCTTATACTGAACACATGTTAACCCAGGGAAAGAATTTCACTCCCAAAAATCTAACTCATGTGTACATCCTCTATGAGTAGAGGGAGGGAAATTTAAACCCAATTTTGAACCTTTGCAAAGAATTCATGTCCAGATTGTCCCAAGGCTTATATGTGAGGTGACCATTGCATTCCTCGGGTATTAAAGAGCTTAAGTTCCAAATTTGGAGAAATTTTGAGCTCATATACCAATTGTTCAAAGCATTATTTGAGATCACATTCAAATCAGAATTTGAATTTGGAAACTGAGCCAAACGTGCTCAATTTTGAAATCTGAGTTCACATTCAAACTCCTCACATCATGTTTGGTCTACCCTCCAAATTTGGTCAAATTTGGATCATGGTTGTGTGGGAATCTCAAAGTGCAGTGGAGAAATATCAAATGAGAGGGGTGAACCCAGCTGTCAGTGAGCAACGGAGACTTGCACCCGAAGTCTTCACGCTCTGTTCAGACACGAGCTCGGATCAAATCATTTGCAGGGCGCCACCGAGGCTCGATGCAGCGGCCACTGCCACGTTTTCTCCTCACGCTGGCAACCCGATTCACCGTTTCCTTCACGCTCGGTGTGATCCACTACCCACAACCCGAGCCAATCATGTTCTGTCTCTCCTCACTCGTAACACACTCGACCACAGCCGAGCTCGCTGCCGCCGCGGTAAAACAATCGGGGAACTGCCGAACTTGTGCCACAGAGCCCCACCGAGCTGAAAAACGGCGTGGTAGATCCCTCACCTACCTCCTCGGTGCCGAAACAGAGCAAAGTTCAGTTCCCTTTCCTCGGGCACACTGTTCTTCACGCCGACCTAAAACCACCGGTGATCGGGCGTACGTGGGCAGCTCGCCACAGTGGCTTTCACACCCTAGAAAGGGCACCCAAGGACGCCCATGGATCCGTGCTGCTCATCCTCAACCCTCAAGTCAAGCCATGGACCACCGAGCGCCGATTTGGAGTTGTTTCCGTTGGATGACGCAAACCGACCTCCCGGGTACGAAACCCAGAAATTCTCCCTCTTTCTTCAATCTTAGGTCGCCAAATTAGGCACGAATAGGCTAAGCTAGATGGCGGTGATATCCTCTTTTCAAACCTAGCTTAAAACCGACGAGAGGCGTCGTGATTTGAAGTTTTCCGAGCGTAAAACCGGCAATACCATTCAGGCGCACGGTGACATGGTATTTGGACGCATTTCAAAGCCCTTTGGCTTACATGCCAACCATTTCCATGAGCCACTGATGCTCTAGAGAGTTTGTGTTGGTAGGGGAGATGACCGACGTCGCCGGAATTGGTCCGAAAGCCGCCGCTCGTCGCCCGACCCTTGCGGTCCTCTATAGCCCACACCGACTCCAAAAATGGCTTATCCGACCTCCAAAACCCCTGAGCGGCGAATTTTGTGCCGGGGGACAACCGGGGAGCGAGGGGCCGAGGAGGGGAAGTTTTGCCGGCGAGGAGAGCACGCGCGGGAAGAAGAGAGCTGGAGGTGGAAGAAGAGGCGCCGGTGTAAGGATCGAAACGCCCAAGAGGGGGGGTGAATTGGGCTTTTTAAAATTTTAGAGCAATTTAAAACTTTAATGGTTGAAGCCCAATTCCCTATGCAAACTAAGTACGCAAGTAAGAGAGTTAAGTGCGGAATAGTAAAAGCGTAATAGTAAGGGGTGAGGAGAGAAATGCAAACTCCCGCGGAGACTCGGAGACACGGCGATTTTTCCCGTGGTTCGGTAAGATCATAAAAATCTTCCTACATCCACGTTGTGGCACCCACCAAAGGGTATGGCCACTCCCAAGTCACCAAGACAAGGGAATCCACTATCTTTCTCCGTTCGCCCTCTCCGGCAAGGTGGAGCTCAAGCCTTGTACAACGGTGATCCTCCGGGCTTCCACAAACACTTTGGTAAGCTCCGGAGTGATCTCTTTTTCCTCCAACGTTTATAGGGTGAGAGAAGTCACCAAGACACTCTCTCTCACTAGTCTAGAGATTCCAATCACCAAGAATGGACGCACACAAGCTTCTCTCTAGCTAGATATAACCTATAGTTGGATTACAAGAGGTTTTGAAGTGTGGAAGTGGTAGCTCTTGGTCTTGAATGCTTGAGAATGTGTAGTGAGGCTCAGGAGATCAAGACTTGTCGAAATGGCCGGTTGGAGGGGTATTTATAGCCAGCCCACACGAGATAGCCGTTGGAAAAGTGGGCAGACTTTGTGAGTTAGCATCGGATCCTCCGATGCACCCCTTTATATGATCATCGGTCGAATTCCAAATTAGCTGATGTCACGTGTCAGATGTGACCGTTGGATATAACCGTTGGATCTTTTAATCGACCGATGTTACTTCAATTTATCATCGGATGATCCGGTGAGTTGATCTTCAGAATTGGGTCAGAAATATTGTCTCTGTTGAATTTGACCGATGTACACTTACTTCCTCATCGGATGGTCCGGTGTGTATATCTTCATAATAACTCAGATATCAACCTTCGGGTGAACTCAACCGATGTGCCACTTCCTTCACATCGGATGATCCGATGAGTACTGGAATCTGAGGTCTTCTTCTTCTGCCAACTCAAACTCGACCGATGTAGTCATTTTGCAAGACATCGGATGATCCGGTGAATGCAACTTGTTTGCTTCGAGTTGTTTTGAGTTGATCTTTTAGAATCCTCTCGAGTGACCTCTTTGATACTTGTTTGAAATGATATTACGATGAGGTGTGAGCTCCTTGTGTTGCCAATTTTGATAAAGTAGAGTTGTTGTATGATTTCTTCATTTAGTTTTTATGAGTATCGAATAACCCCTTAGAATGGATCATTGAGGGGTCTCCATTTGTATCCAATGAGCAGTAGATGGTGTGAATAGATAGTTCATTAACGGTTGATGTGATATATGTGAAACCTCGCATCCACAAACTCATTAGTAATAACGAACGGTTGTCATTAATCACCAAAACCATATCTCACGGGGGCCTAGATGCTTTCAATCTCCCCCTTTTTGGTGATTGATGACAACACAACGAGTAGAGCATATAATTGAATTAAAACACAATGCTCCAAAAAGAAATATAACAGATACAAATTTGCAACACAAGTGGCTCGAAGGCTCAAATAATAAACGATAAGGCGTAAGAGCACAGAGTAGCACCCGGAGTACAATAATAGCAAATAATAATAACGATCAATCTCAAATAAAGTAGCAAAAGGACAATCTCAGATATAGTAGCAAAAGTGTAGACATAGACACTCCCCCTAGAACTGAGCTAACCCTCCCCCTGACTCTAACTCTTCTCCCCCTTTGGCATCAAGACACCAAAAAGGGAAGTCGGGTGCCTACGACTCAGGCGCGCTCCTGGCGATGGTGAAGCGGTCGGCGTCGACGGTGCTGTCGTCGGAGCTGCTGGAGGTAGAGGTCGCTGGTGCTGGAGCTGGAGCGGGAGCTGGAGCTGGAGCTGGAGCTGCTGTGGGGACTGGAGCTGAAGCTGGAGCTGCTGGGGGATCCGCTGAGGCTGCAGGCGCCGGTGGAGGTACTGCCGGAAGAGGTGAGGACTGGAGCGACGTCGGTGGCAGTACTGGAGCTGGTGCCAGTGGGGGTGCACCTAGAGCCTGACTAAGTCCCAAGTGCTGAGGTGGAAGAGCCACTCCAGTCTGCTGGTAGAGGTTGGTGACCAACCCCAGGATGCCCAACAGCATCTGCTGAGTCTGCTGCTGCTGGTCCAGAGTGCGTCGCGTTATCTGATCGACAAGGTTGGTGAACCTGTCGGTGTCCTCTCGCCTCTGACGGGCAATCTCCAGCTGCATCTCTTGCTGCTGCCTCTGAAGCTCCTCCTGTCGAGCTGCCTGCTGCTCCTGCTGCTGAGCCATCCGCTGAAGTAAGGCAGTGAGCTCTGACGGCTGAGTCACCTGAGCCTCTGACACTGGAGGAGGTGAAGGTGGTGGAGCAGCTGAGCCTCCTGCCTCTGCGTCGTGCTGTCTCGGTGAGGGAGGAGCAGGAGGGAAGTACTCCTCGACACTGTCGCTGGTGTCGCTGTCCGACCACACGTGCTGTAGGTCTCCTCCCTGAGCCTCTGCCTGTGCCAGCTCTGCGTCCTCCTGAGTCAGCTCTGCCCAGTCCTCCTCGGACAGTCTGGCTCGTACCTCACGCTCGACGGGACGGCCAAGGCGGCGGTCTCCCGGAGTGGGGACTCGGTAGTGGCTGAACCGGGTCACGTGCATCTCCGTCAGCTGAGAGACTCCTGGAGTGTTCTCTGGAACCAGCTGGTGAAGAAGGTGACAGATCCAGTGACCAAAGACCAGCTGTCGTAGCATCCCAACTCCATCGGTGATCACGTCCTCCATCTCGCAGATCAGAATGTCTACTATGTCGAACTCCATCCCGTTCATCACATAGAACAGGATGGTCTGCTGAAGGCTCGTGAATCCCTCCAAGTAGCCGGACCTCGGCAGCAGGGTACGCCTGAGGACGTGGTGAACTGTCCGGGCTGCTGAGGTGAGAAGAGCTGGCACCCTCGGCTGGTCTGGAGTGAACGGCTGAGTGAACAGACCTCTGATCTCCTCAAAAGGTGGTGCCACTCCTCCAGTCAGTGGTCTCCTCGGCGGGTCTGCGTCTCCGTAGACTATCTGGTGCAGGCACGTAGTAGAGAGCTCCACACCAAGCAGTCTGCCCATCAGGTCTCGAGATACGTCGTGGATTCGCCCCATGAACATAAAGTGAATTGAGCGACGACCCTCAGAGACGTAGAGTGTCGCGTAGAACACCCTAACCCACTCCTCGACGTAAGCACTCCTCGGGTGTGAGAGCAAGTCCACAAGTCCTCTGAATCTCTCAAAGAGGGGCCTGATTCCGTGTCCTGCTGCCACTGCAAGCTAATCCCAGTCAATGCTGTTATGCTAGAATAGCTTGTGACCCCGACGCCTGTAAGTCTCGTACAGTGACGCCTGTGTCAGGGTCCAGAACCGGGAGTCAACTCGAGCATCCCTAGGCCGCGGGAACCACTCCTCAATCAGCGCTGACCATCTGAGCTTCTTAAGTTGCCTTGCCTTCATCTTCCTGTAGTCAGTGAGTCTGACCTCTTCGGCAACTCGGACTGCAGTGTCCATCAGATGGATGGCCCTTTCGGCCTCTCTGTCTTCGGCGCGGTCAGCTGCAGAGGGGCGCCGACTCGCCGTAGGAGTCTGTCCACCCCCACGAGTCCTCGGGGTGCACCGGCGGATGAGAGGCTGCACTTCAGTCTCCTCCTCGTCGGAGCCCTCGGGAGGCACCGGCTGGATCGGAGGCTGCTCCTGCCTCTGCCGGGACTCGCGGATCCGTAAGGAACCGCGATGGCCACGCTCACGCTCCTCGGCGGCGCGAGCGGCCAACTCCTCGCGACGAGCGTCCTTGGACATCTTGCGCTTCTTCGCGGCGGGCTCCTCAATTGCCTTGCCTTTTCCTTTGCGATCGTGACCCATCTTAATGCAATTTGAGAGCTAGGGTTAGCGACGGTTGAAATTGACGATGAAAAACAACGAAGGACGTCGCGCGGCACGGAGCAAACCTTAGCGATGAACGGCAATGCTCGACGAGACCCTAGCGGAGAGGGTGATGCGAGCCGGCGGCGAGTGGAGGAGGGGAGACGGCGAGGGAGGCGCGGCAGTGCGTTGGAACAGCTGCGGCGCTCGCGGGAGAGCCGGTGACGGCGACTGGAAGGCGGCGCCCGGCGACTGGAGGTGGCGTGCGTGGAGAGGCGGCGGTGGTTGCGCCTTGGAGCCGGCGGCGGTGGCTGGGAGACGGCGGCGGTGACTGGGAGGCGGAGGCGCGTGGGAGAGGCGGCGGCGAGGGCGTCGGGTGGCGGCGGAGGTCGGGAAAGAAGAAGAAAACGGGCGGCAGCCGACCCCTCCTTTTTAAACTGTTGGGCAAACCCTAGCTGCGCATAACACACCGGATTCACCGATGATCATCGGAGGATGCATCGGTCGAGTTCAACAGAGAGTTGTTCCAAAAACTCTCTTTGAACACCGGATGGACCGATGTTGAGGTGGCGGTCATCGGTCGACTTCTGCAGGGCACCAGGAAAACTGAACACCGGATGCTCCGATGTCTTCTGAAATGAACTCATCGGTTTATTTGTGACATCTGATTTGAACTGAAGCACCAATTGATCCGATGATCTGCTGGCCCTAGCATCGGATAATCCGATGACTACAGAAAACCTAAGACTGCCCATATGTGTCCTTGGACTTAAACACACAAAGATGAGGATGGGTCCTCGGACTTTTTGGGCAACTCCTAACCTCTAATATAAGGCTTTAAATATAGTGCCACATATTGGCTAAGCCCTTAAGCAAAGAGAACACAAAAGGTTAGGAGTGAAACCATGAAAATGTAAGGCCCATGCTTTGTGAGCTAGAGTATAGAAAACTTCTATCTCCTTAAAGCACGTACCTTTAGAATTTTGCTCTATCCACATTATATGAGTTGAGATATTGCATTTTGAACAGGTCTCCTTCTCATGATGTGGGTTCCCCTTTGTGACAATCTACCGTATGCAATGCCAAACAAAATAATGCAAGATATTAAATGAGTGCAAGTCTATATGGCAGGAATCATGCAAGGCATAATGTAAATCTATCTTGCCAAGTTTAAACCTGCCAAAGGCTTCCTCAGGAAAAGCTATTTCTAGCTTGCCCCTATCCTTTGGGAGTTAGACAAGACCTATTTGATATGCAACCTTACATGAACATGGCAACTTACATGACGTTAGATGCATCTAGCACATTTAATTCACTTCTTAGTCTAGAAAAAGTTTTCTCATCAAGTAGTTTAGTGAAGATATCCGCCAATTGTTCTTCGGACCTTACACCTTGCAAAGAGATGTCTCCTTTAGCCTCATGATCCCGCAAGAAGTGATGGCGAATATCAATGTGCTTAGTGCGGGAGTGTTGAACGGGGTTTCTAGCTATCTTAACCGCACTTTCATTATCACAAAGGAGAGGCACACAATCAAACTTAATTCCAAAGTCCAAAAGGGTTTGCTTCATATATAGAATTTGGGCACAACATGCACCGGCCGCTATATACTCTGCCTCCGCGGTGGACAAAGCCACGGAGTTTTGCTTTTTGCTCGACCAAGATACTTGGGAACGCCCAAGTAAGTGGCACCAACCGGATGTACTCTTGCGATCCACACGGCATCCGGCAAAGTCCGAATCCGAGTAACCCAAGAGATGAAAACTAGCGTTCTTGGGGTACCACAAACCTACACTTGGGGTATGCTTGAGATACCTAAGTATCCTAAAGACCGCCTTACGATGCGATTCTTTAGGTGCTGCTTGAAAGCGAGCACACAAGCACACACTAAACATGATGTCGGGCCTAGATGCGGTAAGATATAATAATGAACCAATCATGGAACGGTAATGAAATTGATCAATAGGTTTACCGTCCATGTCCGCGTCGAGATGACAATTTGTTGCCATTGGAGTGCTTCTTGAGCTGCAATCTTCCATTTCAAACTTCTTCAAGAGGTCTTTGGTGTACTTTTCTTGGTAGATGAAAGTCCCCTCTTGAAGTTGCTTGATTTGAAATCCTAGGAAGAAATTGAGTTCTCCAATCATTGACATCTCGAACTCCCTAGACATCATGGTGCCAAACTCAAGACTAAGAGATTTGTTAGTTGAGCCAAAAATAATGTCATCAACGTAAATTTGACAAAGAAATAAATCCCCGTTGATGTCCTTGGTGAAAAGTGTAGTATCCACCCTCCCGATCTTGAATCCTTGCATGACTAGGAAATCCCTAAGACGTTCATACCATGCCCTAGGTGCTTGCTTGAGCCCGTAGAGCGCCTTGTGTAACCTATACACATGGTTAGGATTCCTCGGATCTTCAAACCCGGGAGGTTGCTCAACGAAAACAAGCTCGTTAATATAACCATTGAGGAAGGCACTTTTCACATCCATTTGATAAAGCATAATATTGTGATGTGAAGCAAAAGCTAGGAGTATACGAATAGCTTCTAACCGTGCGACCGGGGCTAAGGTTTCTCCAAAATCTAGTCCTTCTACTTGTGAAAAACCCTTGGCCACAAGCCTTGCCTTGTTGCGGACCACCACGCCATTCTCGTCTTGTTTGTTGCGGTACACCCACTTCGTTCCGATGACGTTCTTGTCCTTAGGTCGCTCCTCCAATACCCAAACTTTATTGCGGGTGAAGTTGTTGAGTTCTTCTTGCATAGCCATCACCCAATTGGGATCTTGGAGTGCTTCCTCAATATTTGTGGGTTCTACACACGAAACAAAAGAGTAGTGCTCACAAAATGAAGCAACATGGCGAGAGCGAGTACTTACTCCCCTTGACGGACTTCCGATGATTTGATCCATCGGATGTGCCTTGGAGACGCGCCCATGCCTCATAAGAGGTTGTGAGGCACTTGGTGGTGGTGAAGCATCTTGCTCGTCTTGTGGTTGGACTTGATCTTGGACTTCTTCTTCTTCTTGTTGTTGTGTGGCATGTGAATCTTGCATTGGCAATGGATCATTTTTCTCTTCTTCTTCATCAATTTGAGGCGCCATGGAGGTGTTGATGTTGGAACTTGAGGCTCCCCCTTGATCATGGCTCTCCTCAACTTCGGGCTTGATGTCTCCTATGGTCATGTTCTTCATAGCCTCTCGTAGAGGCTCATCATCTATATCATCATGACCAAAACTCTCCTCTTGGGAGCCATTAGTCTCATCAAACTCAACATCACAACTTTCTTCAACTAACCCGGAGGTTTGGTTGAATACTCGATATGCTTTTGAGTTTGACGCATAACCAAGAAAGATACCAACATCACACCTTCTTTCAAACTTACCGAGCCTTTTCTTGCGGTAGATGTAGCACTTGCACCCGAAGACTCGGAAGTAGGAGATGTTGGGCTTTCTCCCAATGAGGAGCTCATATGGGGTCTTTTGAAGTAGTCGATGAAGGTAGACCCTATTTGCGGCATGACACGCCGTGTTGATTGCTTCGGCCCAAAACTTCTCCGACGTGCCATAGTCATCAAGCATTGCTCTTGCAAGGGTGATGAGAGTTTTGTTCTTCCTTTCAACGACACCATTTTGTTGAGGGGTGTATGTGGCCGAAAACTCGTGCTTCACGCCTTCACGATCACACCACTCCCCAATGTTGTAGTTCTTGAACTCGGTGCCGTTGTCACTCCGGACCTTGATGATGGGAAGTTGAAATTCCCTTTGAGCTCGTTTAGCGAAGGTCTTGAAGATTTCCGGAGTTTCACCCTTGTCGCCTAGGAACAATGTCCAAGCATAGCGAGAGTAGTCATCAACAATAACAAGACAATAGAGGTTACCGCCAAGGCTTTGATACGTGGACGGTCCGAAGAGGTCCATGTGAAGTAGTTCAAGTGGCTTGGAGGTTGACACCATTGTCTTCAACGGATGGTGTGAGGCGACTTGCTTCCCGGCTTGACATGCACTACAAGGCTTGTTCTTCTCAAATGTGACATCCTTCACGCCGGTCACCATCCCAAGCTTGAATGACTTCTTGAGCTTGCTCATCCCAATGTGAGCAATGCGCCGATGCCATAGCCATCCCAAACTAGTCTCGGTGAAAAGACAAGTGGTCAAGCTAGCATCCTTGTTGGAGAAGTCCACCAAGTAAAGATGTCCATGCCGAAAACCTTTGAATATTAGTTCTTTGCTTGACTCACTAGTCACCACAACACCATTCTTTTCGAATGTGCATGTTAGTCCAAGATCACATAATTGTGCAATAGAAAGTAAATTGAAGCTAAGAGACTTAACGTAAAGCACATTAGAGATGGACAAATCATGAGAAATAGCAATTTTACCCAAACCAATTACCTTCCCCTTTGAGTTATCACCAAAGGTGACTTGTTCATGATTGCCGGGGTTTTCTATGGAGGTGAACATACCATCATTGCCGGTCATATGTTGAGTGCACGCACTATCGAGTACCCAATGCTTTCCTCCGGCTTTGTAGTTCACCTACACACATGAAGTTAGTTTTTGAGTTTAGGAACCCAAGCCAACTTAGGTCCTTGTATATGTGATACAAGTGATTTTGGAACCCAAAGTTGCTTGGGGAGCTTCCCCTTCATGCCCTTGATGTCTTTGCCGATGAACCTTGCCTTCACCTTTCCACCTACTTTGCTCAATAGATAGTGATAATCATTGAAAGTAGATTTGTAGTTAGGAGGCAATTTGGGAGAAGGACGGTTGGGAAGAGGACACTCCCTCGTGTGATGTCCGGTGACCTCACAATGTTGGCAATATGACCCAACTTCCTTGATGAAGCTTGTCCTAAGCTCCGGTGAGGGCACCTTTCCTTTGTTGGGTACCGGGAAGGATCCAAGTCCTCTCTTGTTGAAGCTTTTCACTTGTTGGTAGAGGATTTCCTTGTGCTTATCCTCCCCCTTAGAGAGTCTTGCCACACTAGTGCGAAGACTTTCAATTTCGTCCATTAGCTCCTTCTCCCTAGGGCTTGCTTTCAAAGGCAAAGACTTATCCAAAACATTAGTGGCATGTGAATTAGATGATATTTTGCCATCAAGGGTTTCTTTCTTTGTGTTTTTCAATTTAAGTTCAATAGCTTCATAAGCACGGTTAAGCACTTCATGTTCTTGAACCAACTCATTGTGCTTTGCCAAGAGTGCTAAGTTAGCTAAGTCAAGCTCATGATACTTAAGCTTGATTGTAGTATTTTCATCCTCGATTTGTTTGACATTTAATTTGAGCGTGTCATGCTCTTTAAGTATGGTTACATACTTGTCATGCAAATCGAGGTTAGCACTTTCAAGCTTAGCACGAGCTAGCTCAAGAGCCTTAACCTTAGCCTTTTCCCTTTTTATCATGGCATGATATTCACTAATCATGGATGCTAATTCATCGGGTGAAAGCTCCTCATCATCATCGCTAGAGTCTTCACATACCTTTGAGTTACCTTTCGCCATTAGGCACATAGGAGGTGGGCGAAGAGGGGAGTCATTCTTGTTGACGATGGCGAGGCCCGCCAAGTTTTCTTCATTTTCACTATCTTCGTCGCTTGACTCTTCATCCGTGATCCACTCATTTGCTTCACACATGAAGACCTTTTGAGGCCCTCTTCTTTTCTTTGGAAAGAGCTTGGTTTTCTTGCCTTTGTCAAACTTCTTCTTTCCAAAGGAGCGCTTGGGCTTGACCTCCTCTTCATCATCACTTTCTTCTAGCTTGTGATGCTTGCCAATTTCCTTTCTTTTGTCCGGTCTTGGGCAGTCATATGATATGTGGCCTAGATCACCACAATTGTAGCACGTCTTGTTTTCATCTTTTCTTGGCAAGAAGGCTTTCTTTTTGGGATCAAAAGAGTATCCCTTCTTTGCAATCTTAGAGTTGAGGCGTGAGAATTTTCTCATCATCAAAGCAAGCTCATCATCATCATCTTCACTTGTTTCTTGCTCTTCTTCACTTGAGCTAGGCTCAACCACTTTCTTCTTCTTGGGAGTTGTCTTCTTGGTTGACGCCTTGAGAGCAATGGTTTTTGATGATGACTCCTCCATCATTCCAAGTACGCTCATTTCATGAGCATGAATTTCTCCAATGAGCTCCGAAACTTCAATGTTGTCTAGTGACTCTTTTTGGAGCATTGAATTGATAATGTTGTACTTGGGCTTGGGTAGAAGCATGAGGATCTTGCGATTTATAAGTCCCTTGCCAAGAGAAGCAATATCAAGTGCGTTAATTTCCTCAATGAGCACATTTAAACGAGAAAACATTTGATTAACGTTTTCATGAGGAAGCATCTTAAATTCATCATATTTTGATTTAAGCATGTGATATTTGAGTTCTTTGACACGAGATGAGCACTCATGTATTTCAACTAGACATGCCCAAATTTCACATGCTTTTTCCTTGCTAGCAATCCTAGCAAAAACATCTTGACTAATGCATTCATATATGGCATTTCTAGCCTTAGCATCCCATTTTAATTGGTCTCCAACATAGTCAAGATTTCCAAACCCCGCATGGGTCGCTTCCCACACTTCGGGAGCAATTGCCTCAAGGTAAGCGCGCATGCGTGCTTTCCAATAAGCAAAATTCTTGCCCTCGAAGGTAGGAACCGAACCCCCATTCTTGGCCATTTTTGCTCTCTAGCGGTGAAGCTAGAATGATCCAATGAGCAACCAAGCTCTGATACCAATTGTAAGGATCGAAACGCCCAAGAGGGGGGGTGAATTGGGCTTTTTAAAATTTTAGAGCAATTTAAAACTTTAATGGTTGAAGCCCAATTCCCTATGCAAACTAAGTACGCAAGTAAGAGAGTTAAGTGCGGAATAGTAAAAGCGTAATAGTAAGGGGTGAGGAGAGAAATGCAAACTCCCGCGGAGACTCGGAGACACGGCGATTTTTCCCGTGGTTCGGTAAGATCATAAAAATCTTCCTACATCCACGTTGTGGCACCCACCAAAGGGTATGGCCACTCCCAAGTCACCAAGACAAGGGAATCCACTATCTTTCTCCGTTCGCCCTCTCCGGCAAGGTGGAGCTCAAGCCTTGTACAACGGTGATCCTCCGGGCTTCCACAAACACTTTGGTAAGCTCCGGAGTGATCTCTTTTTCCTCCAACGTTTACAGGGTGAGAGAAGTCACCAAGACACTCTCTCTCACTAGTCTAGAGATTCCAATCACCAAGAATGGACGCACACAAGCTTCTCTCTAGCTAGATATAACCTATAGTTGGATTACAAGAGGTTTTGAAGTGTGGAAGTGGTAGCTCTTGGTCTTGAATGCTTGAGAATGTGTAGTGAGGCTCAGGAGATCAAGACTTGTCGAAATGGCCGGTTGGAGGGGTATTTATAGCCAGCCCACACGAGATAGCCGTTGGAAAAGTGGGCAGACTTTGTGAGTTAGCATCGGATCCTCCGATGCACCCCTTTATATGATCATCGGTCGAATTCCAAATTAGCTGATGTCACGTGTCAGATGTGACCGTTGGATATAACCGTTGGATCTTTTAATCGACCGATGTTACTTCAATTTATCATCGGATGATCCGGTGAGTTGATCTTCAGAATTGGGTCAGAAATATTGTCTCTGTTGAATTTGACCGATGTACACTTACTTCCTCATCGGATGGTCCGGTGTGTATATCTTCATAATAACTCAGATATCAACCTTCGGGTGAACTCAACCGATGTGCCACTTCCTTCACATCGGATGATCCGATGAGTACTGGAATCTGAGGTCTTCTTCTTCTGCCAACTCAAACTCGACCGATGTAGTCATTTTGCAAGACATCGGATGATCCGGTGAATGCAACTTGTTTGCTTCGAGTTGTTTTGAGTTGATCTTTTAGAATCCTCTCGAGTGACCTCTTTGATACTTGTTTGAAATGATATTACGATGAGGTGTGAGCTCCTTGTGTTGCCAATTTTGATAAAGTAGAGTCGTTCTATGATTTCTTCATTTAGTTTTTATGAGTATCGAATAACCCCTTAGAATGGATCATTGAGGGGTCTCCATTTGTATCCAATGAGCAGTAGATGGTGTGAATAGATAGTTCATTAACGGTTGATGTGATATATGTGAAACCTCGCATCCACAAACTCATTAGTAATAACGAACGGTTGTCATTAATCACCAAAACCATATCTCACGGGGGCCTAGATGCTTTCAGCCGGCCCCATCTGTCAGCCACTAAATGTTTAAACTAAGATCCTATGTGGCTGCTGATATTTTGTGGCCACACCATTGGAACCGTGTAGCCCCGTGTGTTCTCGGATTTCAGTGGCTGAGATTTAAAACGTGGGCCCAAGTCCTTTTCCAATAGCAAAACAATTCCAGTTTCAGCTCCAAGTTTGAAAATTCATAACTATGTGAAGGAAACTCCAAATTGGGTTATTCAAATTGGGTTGGATTCATTTTGTAGAGATATATCCAAATATGAACCCCAATTTATATGGAAGTCAATATTAAATTCTGGAAAATGCTTTGAAGATTTTTTATAGAAGAATTATTGAGGGAGTTTGGTTCATCCAAAAATCCTCAAATTTTGCCAGAATATTCTTTAGGATATTATTGAACTTCCAGCAAAGTTTCAACTAATTTTCAGTTAATTTGAGTAGGAATTTCCGGAGTACAATATGCTGTGCTCAAAATTACCCAGAAACTTTTCAGAAAATGATCTTCCTTTGAAAAATCAGTTCTGGGAAATGCTTAGCTCCAAAAATCATGGGAAAATTCAGACATGCTCTATGATCCATACTTGAAATGGTAGTTCACTTTATTGGGCATGAAAATGCACATTACTTCAGAATTAATTCCTTGTAGCATAATTGCTTATAGAATTATTCTGGAGGAACTACTGATTGAAAAGTCCTGAATTTTGTACCAAATTACTTTCATGTGACCAGACACTCACATGTAAAGTTTCAGATTAAATTTAGCTTTATATCTACCTGTTCTTGTTCTCCATGCTTATGTATGTGAGCAACACATAGAGAATTATGGTGGGAATTATGGAAGACACAATTTCCACCCACATTAGCTGAAATTTGGCAAGCTAAGTCTCTGTGTAGTGTATGACTTCATGTAAAAATTTCGAAGTCATTAGAGATCAGGACCTTTAGTTCCTTTGAACCCATTTCAACTCATGTTACATGTCCATTAGGAACCATAGAACATGGTAATGGAACTCCTTATGGACAGTTGGTTTTTCCTCTAATTCCTCTGCACAACAGGGACAAGAACTTCATTCTTAGTACTCTCACACAGTTCCCTGTTATTAACGAGTCGAGTCTTTACTTCTTTAAATTGCATTATAAAAACATATGCATATACATATCAATAGGACTTACGACGGAGGCAATCAATGGAGAAGTTCGACGGAGTGATTCCATTGAAGTGGATCAGTTGATCAAGCCTCAAGGGAGACAAGACTCTAAATGCATTATATACTATTAGACCCTGCAAAACAGGCAAGCCCCGGTTTGCATTTAACTACCACTAACTTTTTACTTTGTATACAATACGTCGGTTAGGATGAATTGTGCAATAAGTCTGGATGTTTGATACTATTCTTGCATGACTAGAAAACCTATGGAGTAATTGGTTAGATGTCCTTCCACCATGTAGAAACTTCCATGCTTAAGTAGGACTCGGTAGAAGTCGAGTGTCTGGACGCTACTCGCGAATATTGGAAATTGGGAGAACTAGAGGATTGGTTCAAAAAGTTGTTAGTAAGTTGAAATGAGACCGGGCAGGGTGTAGGGGCAACAGGACATGGGGGCCTGCGTGCTTAAACCTGTCCGTGTCGGTTGAGGACCGATCCGTATGCAGCTCCACTGAACAAGTTTGAACGTACCGAAGACATATCGGATATATGGAACCCGATAAACCGATGTAACCTATACCTCCAGGCGTCAAGGCATAACGCACCGATTTATATGTGTAGGTTGAGGGCAGCAAGGTGGAAATCTGCTAACGGGCATAGAGAGATGCTCCGTGTAGGGAACCTCCTGCTCGTTTCGATGTGACCGGTTCGACGTTTGGGCTGTTTGGTGAAAGGTTGTCCCGTACAACATCAGTGGAGCGTGCTGTGCAGCTCCGAGTGTGGGCGTACGTGATGTGCTATTTGGGTATCCCTACAGGTGTATAACGAGTCGATTCGCTGTCCCTCGCGGTTATGAGTACCGCTTGTTCACTGCGTCATGACGCAGAGGTAACTTGTACTGAGATAAGGATTAATCACCATTGATTTGGAATTGATACTAGTAATGTAATGTTATCTCTTGTGAATAGGTTAGTGCAAATTCGATTAATTTCCACCATGAGCTAGTTACATCGGGAGAAAGCGTTTCTTGTTTGATTGTGGACTCCTGATGTGATGTGCCCAAGGTTATGCTTAAATTGCTGCTAATAACACTTGAAAGTAAGGATTCACATTTAGGCGAGTTTATTATGCATTATGCCATCCTACTTTATGTTCATAACCTCATGTAGAGTTTCATGATTAGGGTCGACGGTTAAGTCTTGCTGAGCGTTATGCTCACAGATACTATAGGAGTTGTTTTGCAGGTAATAACACTACACTGCTGAGTGCGGTTGTCCGATGAGACTCGGAACTCTCCGAGTGGTAAACTCATGGAAACCCCTGCCGCTGCTACTGCGATCGTGTTGCTAGTGAGAAGGGTCCGTAGGCTGGACGCCTTCTCTGTTGCTTAGCATAGATATGAGACGTGAGTTGTATCTGCTGTAGATTATTTTGAGAAGTATTTGTAAAATTAACACTTTGTAAGCTTCCGCTTGTTTTATGTAATATGATGCTTTATTATGTGTGTTGTTGGGTGCCACATCGCACGGCACCACCCAATGCGATTCCCGGGCGAGAAGCACGACCCCGTGATACGGGTGCCGGGTGGTCCCTCACAACGTGGTATCAGAGCCGCATTGGTAATAGCGCACGGAATAAGGGTCGTATTACGATAAAAACTTAGGATACGGTGAGGAAACAATATTAGGCCCACATAAGGACTATAGTAGTATAGTTACTTAAAGTGGCATGACTAACATATTTGTTATAATTCTGAATTTTGATTATGTAATGACGCACCTACGCTCAGATAAGCATGGTAAGGAACGCCACCGAAAGCGGTTCAATTTCGGTTAGCTCCCCTGGCGAGGAATGTGGTTCAGGGATAAGTCTCATAGCTAGGTGTCAGACGTCAATATGAAAGTCATGGACTTTTCATGTTCCTGAGTTTATATGAAATGCTGATCCCTAGCGTGCATTAGGCAAGTAAGTGGAGACCCCATCGTGTGGTCAGTAACGCGATAGTGTGTTCTTCTGGAAATAGCCCAGGAGGACATACGCAACGCTTGCCATCGGCGTGCCCTGCAGGGCAGTAGGTGGTATCTGTTGGGGTGATACAATTCTCAACCGTGATGACCCGTTCGGGCTCTACTCGGGTTCCCCGTCGTGTGATGTAAAAACACGATCACGTACCTTGAGACGTGGCTTAACTCAATGACGGCCGTATGGCAATGATACGGGCGTATGTATTTACTTTCAAATATGGACCTGCCTAAAATGACAACAACCTTTGAGTGCATCACTATTGAGTGTTCTTCCATAGGTGCTAACCACGAAACCGTAGTCCGAGTAGAACACGTTTGTGAGTGATCATCTTAGTGCCACCTATGTATACGTATATGCCGGTATGATCCGGTTAGGATTTTATTTGGTGAGGAACGTAGTACCGTCATATCTCTTACGGTGCACCGCGACCGTACTACACTTGATAATGTTATTTCCTCCGAGAAATGATTCATGACTAACTTTCAAACTAAAAATGGAAGTTGGAAAACACATATTAGTTACTGAGCTCTTCATTTGAACTAAGTTTCAAAGGAGGGATTTGCTAGGCTCCACTGGATCTAAAAACAGAGTGCTCTGTTTTCGGCAGGAATTCTTGCTGGAGTTTTGGCAGAGCATAACTCTGAGTAGCTGTAACCAATTCGGGTGTATGATATAGTTCTGGAAAGATGCTTAAGTGCTCTAAAACTTCTCTGTAGACTTCCAGAGCATAATCACAAGCTAAATTGGAAGAAAGTTCAGATGAATGTAAACTGTCCAGAACCAGGACAGCAGCAAAAACCTCTCTGGACCTTTCTGTTTTTAGGCCATAACTTTCTGTAGAAAAATCTATAAGAAGCCTATGATACATTGTTGGAAAGGTTATGAAATGTGCAACATTGTTGTAGTTCAAAGTTTGTTCATATTCTTATTGTATTTGCATATACAACTGTGATAAAAATCCGCCACATACAAAGGAGATGCTGGCAAATTTTGTCCAGGGTTTCTGTCAACTTTGAGCAATCATAACTTTTGATCCAGAAATGATCTGGAAGCATTTGAGTACTTGTTGGGAAGATACTGAAGTTAAATTTAACTTTGGTATTCAACTTGAGTTATGAAAATGCTATTAAACGGATCAAAATCTGGGTTAGGACAGACGGGTCTGTTCTGTACAGCAAAGAGGGCTAGTTAGGCCTACCACACGGAAGTGACTAAACCCGAGGATATTCCAGTGGTATGTGAATACCGATGTGTTTCTGATGAATTACCGGGCAGATCGCCCGAACGGGACATCAAGTTCAACATCGAACTGGCGCCGGAAACAACACCGATGTCACAGAAGCCGCATAAGATGGCACCTAATGAACTAGTGGAGTTGAAGGAGCAACTAAGGGAACTCATGAGCAAGGGTTGTATACGACCAAGCTCATCCACCTTGGGGTTGCTCTGCTCTGTTCGTTAAGAAGGACGATGAGACACTAAGATTAAGTGTTGATTATCATTTGCTCAATGCAGTCACGATAAAGGACAATGAGGGTACTCTATGGTTTAAAGACCGTATAGTTACACCTCGTAATATGAAGGTCTACGGCCAGAAATGTCGCACACCTCTGAAGTGGTGTGAGTATGGCGAAAGAGTACTGTTCGGGGTAATTAGTCAGCAAAGCCGATGACCGAGTTCGAACAATAGAAGCGAACTTGAAGGCTGAATAATCCCGACAGAAAAGCTAAGAGGATCCAAGGCCTAGACCATTGCATTTCAATGTCGGAGAACACGTGTATCTTCGTGTGTCTCCGATGAAAGGAATTCATCGGTTTGATATAAAGGGGAGATTTTGCTCCCCGAGCTTTAGATCCATGTGCTATCACAAAGAAGTGTGGACCCGTAGACTACCGGCTGGAACTACCGAAATGTATTGCGGGTGTCCACGACATAGTCATGTGTCACAGCTGCGGAAGTGTCCCAAATTTACCGCTGCTGTCTGCACCGAAGAAATCGACGAGTTGAGGCAGGATCGTGCGTACACTGAGTGACCGGTTGAGACTATCAAAGAAAGAATCCGGAACACCTGGAATCGGGCATTAAGTTCTTACAAGGTGCTGTGGAGTAGTCATACCACGGAAGAAACAAAGTGGAAAGCAAAGATTACCTCCACAGGAGCAATCCGGAGCCTTTATCGTCAAACAGCTTAGAATTACCTCTCCCCTCTCGTTCTTCTTTTGGAATCTCGGGACGAGATTCTTTTTAAGGGTGGAGGAATGTAAAAGTCCCAAAAACATGAATGCAGAGAAACTGATGTTTGAACGTTGTTGTGTTTCTGGTTCATGGAAAATGGGACTTACAAAAACTTTCTTACACGGGATGGTATACGTGAGATTTAACAACACGGGTTCAAGCATTCATTTGAATGTGTTGGACCAAGGTGGAGTTAAACTCATGTGTAATCATACATGTGTATGAGAAAGAATAAAAATAAGGTCTTTAGACTCAAATGCTCGCCTCAAAGTGCCGCCAAATTTTTGAACACACATGGAACCTCACACATTTGAAGGTGAGGAAAGTTATGGTGGCAACTTTCTGTTTTGAGGGTGAGCTAGAGAGGAGTGAAATATGATCATGTTTGAATTCGTGCTGAATTCAAACATGTTAAGGCAAAGGAATAACTTGAGTTTGTGTCACATGAGATGATGAACACAAACATGGACATGTGGAGGAAGCTAAAATTTTCTTTAGCTTATACTGACCACATGTTAACCCAGGGAAAGAATTTCACTCCCAAAAGTCTAACTCATGTGTACATCCTCTATGAGTAGAGGGGAGGGAAATTTAAACCCAATTTTGAACCTTTGCAAAGAATTCATGTCCAGATCGTCCCAAGGCCTATATGTGAGGTGACCATTGCATTCCTCAGGTAGTAAAGAGCTTAAGTTCCAAATTTGGAGAAATTTTGAGCTCATATACCAATTGTTCAAAGCATTATTTGAGATCACATTCAAATCTGAATTTGAATTTGGAAACTGAACCAAAAGTGCTCAATTTTGAAATCTGAGTTCAGATTCAAACTCCTCACATCATGTTTGGCGTACCCTCCAAATTTGGTCAAATTCGGATCACGGTTGTGTGGGAATCTCAAAGTGCAGTGGAGAAATATCAAATGAGAGGGGTGAACCCAGCTGTCAGTGAGCAACGGAGACTTGCACCCGAAGTCTTCACGCTCTGTTCAGACACGAGCTCGGATCAAATCATTTGCAGGGCGTGACCGAGGCTCGATGCAGCGGCCACCGCCTTGTTTTCTCCTCGCGCTGGTAACCAGCTTCACCGTTTCCTTCACGCTTGGTGTGATCCACTCCCCACAACCCGAGCCAATCGTGTTCTGTCTCTCCTCGCTCGTAACACACTCGACCACACCTGAGCTCGCTGCCGCCATGGTAAAACAATCGGGAAACCGCCGAACTTGTGCCACAGAGCCCCACCGAGCTGAAAAACGGCGTGGTAGAGCCCTCACCTACCTCCTCGGTGCCGAAACGGAGCAAAGTTCGGTTCCCTTTCCTCGGGCGCACTGTTCTTCGCGCCGACCTAAAACCACCGGTGATCGGGCGTACGTGGGCAGCTCGCCACAGCGGTTTTCACAACCGAGCAAGGGCACCCAAGGATGCCCCATGGATCCGTGCTGCTCATCCTCAACTCTCAAGTCGAGCCATGGACCATCGAGCGCCAATTTGGAGTTTTTTTTTTCCGGCGGATGACCCAAACTGACCTCCCGATATGAAACCCAGAAATTCTCCCTCTTTCTTCACTCTTAGGTCACCAAATTAGGCACGAAGGGGCTAAGCTATATGGCGGTAATATCCACTTTTCAAACCTAGCTTAAAACCGATGAGAGGCGTCGTAATTTGAAGCTTTCCGAGCGCAAAACTGGCAATACCATTCGGTCGCACGGTGACATGGTATTTGGAGGCGTTTCAAAGCCCTTTGGCTTACATGCCAACCTTTTCTATGAGCCACTGATGCTCTAGAGTGAAGAAACCGCGCGTTTGTGTCGGTAGGGGAGATGACCGACGTCACCGGACTTGGTCCGAAAGCCGTCGCTCGTCGCCCGACCCCTGCGGTATTCTATAGCCCACACCGACTCCAAAAATTGGTTTCTCCGACCTCCAAAACCCCTGAGCGGCGAATTTTGGGCCGGGGGACGACTGGGGAGCAAGGGGCCGAGGGGGGGAAGTTTTGCCGGCGAGGAGAGCGCGTGCGCAGGAAGAAGAGAGCTGGAGGTGGAAGAAGAGGCGCCGGCCCCACCTGTCAGCCACTAAATGTTTAAACTGAGATCCTCTGTGGCTGCTGATCTTTTTTGTCCACACCATTGGAACCGTGTATCCCCGCTTGTTCTCGGATTTCAGTGGCTGAGATTTAAAACGTGGGACAAGTCCTTTTTCAATAGCAAAAAAATTCCAGTTGTAGCTCCAAGTTTGAAAATTCATAACTATGTGAAGGAAACTCTAAATTAGGTGATTCAAATTGGGTTGGATTCATTTTGCAGAGATCTATCCAAATATGAACCCCAATTTATATGGAAGTCAATATTAAATTCTGGAAAATTCTTTGAAGTTTTTCTGTAGAAGAATTATTGATGGAGTTTGGTTCATCCAAAAATCCTCAAATTTTGCCAGAATATTCTTTAGGATATTATTGAACTTTCAGAAAAGGTTCAACTCATTTGGAGTTGATTTTGGTAGGAATTTCCAGAGTACAATATTCTGTGCTCAAAATTATCCAGAAACTTTTTCAGAAAATGATCTTCCTTTGAAAAATCAGTTCTGGGAAATCCTTAGCTCCAAAAATCATGGGAAAATTCATACATGCTCTATGAGCCATACTTGAAATGGTAGTTCACTTGATAGGACATGAAAATGCACATTACTTCAGAATTAATTCCTTGTAGTATAATTTCTTATAGAATTATTCTGGAGGAACTACTCAATGAAAAGTCCTGAATTTTGGACCAAATTACTTTCATGTGACCAGAAAATCACATGTAAAGTTTCATCTTAAATTGAGCTTTATATCTACCTGTTCTTGTTCTCCATGCTTATGTATGTGAGCAACACATAGAGAATTATGGTGGGAATTATGGAAGACACAATTTCCACCCACATTAGCTGAAATTTGGCAAGCTAAGTCTCTGTGTAGTGTATGACTTCATGTAACAATTTCTAAGTCATTGGATATCAGGACCTTTAGTTCCTTTGAACCCATTTCAACTCATGTCACATGTCCATTAGGAACCATAGAACATGTTAATGGAACTCCTTATGGACAGTTGGTTTTTCCTCTAATTCCTCTGCACAACAGGGACAAGAACTTCATTCTTAGTACTCCCACACAGTTCCCTGTTATTAACGAGTCGAGTCTTTACTTATTTAAATTGCATTATAAAAACATATGCATATACATATCAATAGGACTTACGACGGAGGCAATCAATGGAGAAGTTCGACGGAGTGATTCCATTGAAGTGGATCAGTTGATCAAGCCTCAAGGGAGACAAGACTCTAAATGCATTATATACTATTAGACCCTGCAAAACAGGCAAGCCCCGGTTTGCATTTAACTACCACTAAGTTTTTACTTTGTATACAATACGTCGGTTAGGATGAATTGTGCAATAAGTCTGGATGTTTGATACTATTCTTGCATGACCAGAAAACCTATGGAGTAATTGGTTAGATGTCCTTCCACCATGTAGAAACTTCCATGCTTAAGTAGGACTCGGTAGAAGTCGAGTGTCTGGACGCTACTCGCGAATATTGGAAATTGGGAGAACTAGAGGATTGGTTCAAAAAGTTGTTAGTAAGTTGAAATGAGACCGGGCAGGGTGTAGGGGCAACAGGACATGGGGGCCTGGGTGCTTAAACCTGTCCGTGTCGGTTGAGGACCGATCCGTATGCAGCTCCATTGAACAAGATTGAACGTACCGATGACATATCGGATATATGGGACCCGATAAACCGATGTAACCTATACCTCCAGGCGTCGAGGCATAACGCACCGATTTATAGGTGTAGGTTGAGGGCAGCAAGATGGAAATCTGCTAACGGGCATAGAGAGATGCTCCGTGTAGGGAACCTCCTGCTCATTTCGATGTGACCGGTTCGACGTTTGGGCTGTTTGGTGAAAGGTTGTCCCGTACAACATCAGTGGAGCGTGCTGTGCAGCTCCGAGTGTGACGTACGTGACGTGCTATTCGGGTATCCCTGCAGGTGTATAACGAGTCGATTCGCCGTCCCTCGCGGTTATGAGTACTGCTTGTTCACTGCGTCGTGACGTAGAGGTAACTTGCACTGAGATAATGATTAATCACCATTAATTTGGAATTGATCTAGTAATGTAATGTTATCTCTTGTGAATAGGTTAGTGCAAATTCGATTCATTTCAACCATGAGCAAGATACATCGGGAGAAATCGTTTCTTGTTTGATTGTGGACTCCCGATGTGAGGTGCCCAAGGTTATGCTTAAATTGCTTCTAATAACACTTGAAAGTAAGGATTCACATTTATGCGAGTTTATTATGCATTATTCCATCCTACTTTATGTTCATAACCTCATGTAGAGTTTTATGATTAGGGTCGACGGTTAAGTCTTGCTGAGCGTTATGCTCACGGATACTATACGAGTTGTTTTGCAGGTAATAACACTACACTGCTGAGTGTGGTTGTCCGATGAGACTCGGAACTCTCCGAGTGGTAAACTCATGGAAACCCCTGCCGCTGCTACTACGATCGTGTTGCTAGTGAGAAGGGTCCGCAGGCTGGACGTCTTCTCTGTTGCTTAGCATAGATATGATACGTGAGTTGTATTAGTCTTCCGCTGTAAATTATTTTGAGAAGTATTTGTAAAGTTAACACTTTGTAAGCTTCCGCTTGTTTTATGTAACATAATGCTTTATTATGTGTGCTGTTGGGTACCGCATTGCACGACACCACCCAATGCGATTCCCGGGCGAGAGGGATGGCCCCGTGACACAGGTGCTGGGTGGTCCCTCACACGCTACGCAAGGAATGAACAACCTTTTCAACTTCCAGGGACGGCTGTTCGCCTGCTACATAAAAAATTCCCGCCATTTCGATTCCTAGTAATTGCAAAACCAAACGCACGACGCGGGAGAGATAGGGGCCCCACCTGATGCCTCCCCCGAGATGGGACCGGGGGCCACTGTCGGTACCTAGCAGACCGGGTACCCCCGCATAGTGGGAAAAAAGGCACCTGGGCCCCGCCTTCCCAGCCTAGGCGGGCCCCAACATAAGCCGCGTGCTCTGGGCCCCATGGGTTGTCCCAGAGTTGCAACACGTCTTCAGACCCTAGGCCTGACTACCGGTCGAGGGTGGCCCGAGAGTCGACATGTGTCCAGTAGTGTCGGGCCCCATCCTCCACCAAGGAGGGCTCCGACACTACCACGTGCCCGACACGTCCGAGCCACAACCCTAGCCAGAAAGAGCACCGGAGGTGCCACACGTCCTGCAGCTCCCGATCCGACCTCCAGTATGGGGTTCTCTGGTGCTGCCACGTGGACAGCGACTCCAGATGTATCTTTCCCCTGGGGAAGGCTCCGGATGTGCCACGTGTCCTGCAGCTCCGGATCCGACCTCCAGCATGAGAGGGCTCTGGAGCTGCCATGTGTCCAACATCTCTGGAGCATACACTACTCCTCAAGACGGCTCCGGTGGAGACGCGTGTCTCGGGGGCCATCTGCCCGAACGTCACTCCGGCGAGTGACGGGCAGATGGACAAGGAGTAAAGAGGAAGGAGCGCTGCCAGGCCAAGCATTCAAGGTTCGCGCCTTCCCCAGAAGCATGGCGCACAATGCACGCCTCCGTCCTCTGTCTATTCGCCATTACGGTGAAAGACTGGGCGGCGAGATGTGATAGCGCAACAGTGTCTCCCAATGGCGTGAGCTGCCCTGCAGAACAAGAGGACGCGGCGACAAGACGGGGACTTCATCATCATAGGCCACCCGGTCAGAGGCGCCAGACGTGTCAGGCGGCGCACCTTAACTCCATCGACAGTGACAATGCATGTATCTGTAAATACCCATAGATTATGTATAGGAGATAGATAGCCACGGGGCCACATGTCGGGCCCCGGGCCACCTTGTAACTGCCCCGACCCTGGGCTATAAAAGGACCGGGGCAGCCTCCGGGCAAAGGATTCGCAACCCAGCCAACTCATCCTCATACGCGAGCAAGCAATACACCAAGCACCCCCGTGGACGTAGGGTTTTAAGCTCCGGCGGTCTGAACCACGTAAATCTTTGTGTCTCTCTCTCGCCATTTCGCTCAAACCTTTGAGTTCCACTAGCCCCACCGAAAAAAGAACCTCCGCGGGCTGCTTCCGAGCAGACCAGGGGAAGTGTCGTAGAAAACACTTCGAATGTGATAATGAACCAGCAGTATCTTATTCTCACAACAACAAGTTGAGTGGTGCTGTCAAACACATCGACATCAAGTTTTATGTTGTGAAATATTGAATCTAGAATCATACTATTAGCCTTGAGCATATTAGAACCGAGCAAATGCTCGCGGATCCGCTAACTAAAGGTCTTCCACCCTGCGTGTTTGGAGAACATGTGACCGGTATGGGTTTAAGAGAGAACCTATGATGTTCTGAATACTTAGGGGTCAAACTAAGAATAAGATCATATTTCTAAGTGTGAAATGTGAAGTAGTCGTCGAGTCAAGCAGTACGTAAATGGCTGTCTTCGATACATCGTATTCTTCATATAAAGCATGATGAAATATGTATAAGACTAAGTAATCAGTTAATAAGTTATTAGACCGTGGTCAAGGGGGGAGAATGTTAGATATATGACCACGAAGAGATTGAATTGGTTGCGATTTTAACCAATTCGATCTCTAAGAGTCTTGATCGAAGACTCCTCAACCGATTCAGTTGGGAGGCCCCCTGGGATGTCTCCTCAGTTATAAAAAGGAGGCATATTAATTAGAGAAAACACGAGAAGAAAAACGTGAGAAAGAGAATTACCCAATTAGAAGACGATCGGCAGCGAGGAGGAAATCCCGGGAAAACCTTGCCTCTTCATTGGAACACGTAAATCTTCATCGACCTAATGGCAGCAAACTCCTTTGCAAATGAAGGTATGCGCGCATTAGCTTAACCTCAATTATAATTAGATTAGAATTGCTTGATGTTTGCTTAATTCATGAACAAGAGAATTAGACCGAGGTAATTGAGCAACCAAACTAAGATCCCAAATTATTTCAGACTTGACATACAGTTGTTTACAGATAAAAAGATTTCAGCTTCTCCGCAGCTCTCAGCTCACAGCTAGAATTAGATTTTCAGAAATTCACGGCTGAACGAAACATCTCACTCGTCCTTAATCCTGTGCAGGAGCAGCAGCAGCGTCCTCTCGACTGCTCGCGACCTGCTGTCCTGAACATCACCGGATACTACTACGTTGGAGCGGGCCACGAAGCCGCTCTTGATTAGTCCAGCATCAAGAATACATAGATCCTATATTCGATCAGTATCGATCTAATAAGCAGGACTCATCACCTCCTTCACACAGCAGGGGCAACCACGCCAAGACTGGCGAGCTGGCATGACAGCAAGCAGCTGGCCTCACACTCTCTGACAAAGCAGAGCTGCAACAGCTTGCTGCCGGCGAGCACGCAACACCAACGAGCACGAACACAGAAGGTGTGAGATGCAGGTGTTTTTTCGTTGCGGGAATAGGTCAACGTGATTTTCATTGATCACCGGAATATATGATTGACAAGCCTAAAAGACTCCTACACTCGCGCCAGTCCGCAGGACTTGGCCGAGCCTGGTGCGCATCGTGCGCGCACGACGCGTTCAGTTCCAACAATGCGCTTTGCCTGTGGTCATGCACCAAACTCACTGTTATTCAGACTGAATAATTAAAACACAGGTATTTATCTAACAATCTCCTCCTAAATACCTGTGTGAGACTACTTTATTTTGTGCACACCAATCTTCATGTGAAGCTCTTCAAATTTCACTTGACCCAGGGTCTTTGTGAAGATGTCACCAAGTTGTTCTTCAGTGCGAATGAACTCAATTTTGATGAGCCCTTTTTCTGCACATTCTCGTATGTAGTGGAAGCTGATCTCAATGTGTTTACTCCGCTCATGCAGAACTGGATTCTTGATCAGAGAGATTGCTGCTTTGTTGTCTATAAATAGCATCGGGGCTTCAACTTCTATACCCAGCAGCTCTTCCATCAACCTTGATATCCAGACACCTTGGGTTGCAGCTGTCGAGGCAGCGATATACTCTGCCTCGCAAGTGGAGAGTGCCACAACCTTTTGCTTGGCTGACTGCCAGCTTATCGCACCGCCAGAGAGAAAATAGATCATATAACTTGTGCTTTTGCGTTCTATCCCCCGCCATGTCACTGTCGCTATAGCCAGTGATCTTCAGTTTATCTTCTTTCTTCCCTGTCAGGTACTGCACTCCAAAACCTCTAGTTCCAGCTACATATCGAAGGATCTGCTTAACTGCAGTTAGGTGCTCTTCTCTTGGTGTTTCTATGAAACGGCTTGCACATCCCACACTATATGCCAAATCAGGTCGAATATTTACCAGATAACATAAGCTGCCCACAATACTGTGGTAATTACTGGCGTCGACTGCAGGGGTGTCACCAACTTTGGTCAGTTGGAGCCTATTTTTCATCGGTGTTCTCCAAGAATTTTCCAGTTGGCATAGGCACTTTGACAGAGGGTGATTCCATCTCCAGTCTGCTGAATTTCAATTCCCAAATAATAGCTGAGCATGCCAAGATCACTCATCTTGAAAGTCTTACCCCATCTACCCTTTGTAATCCCTCAGAACTTGTTCATTGTCACCGGTGATGATTAAGTCATCTACGTACACACCAAGCATCAGTCGCCCTTCATTGTTGCTGCGTGTATACATCCCATGCTCGGAGATACACTGTCTGAACCCAAGTGATATTAGGTTTCCATCAAGCTTGGCGTTCCAGGCTCTCGGCGCCTGCCGGAGACCATATAACGCCTTGTGGAGACGAAGCACCTTGTTAGAATTGTGTTTGTCCATAAAAGCCAGAGGTTGCGGAACATAGACCACTTCTTTCAAACCTCCATTCAAAAAGCGAACTTAACATCCATATGTGCACCTCCCAGTGATGATGTGCTGCAATAGCCAAAAGGAGGCGCACTGATTCGAGCCTAGTTACTGGCGCGGATACTTCAGTGAAGTCAACTCCCTCCTTCTGCACATACCCTTTAGCGACTAGCCGAGCTTTGTGTTTCACAATTTGGCCTTCCTCATTGCGCTTCAGTTTGAATACCCACTTAAGTCCTATGGCACGATGCCCATCAGGCAATGTCTCCAAGCTCCAAGTCTTGTTGTCGATGATTGATGCCATCTCCTCTGCCATGGCTTGTCTCCAGCAGGGATCCTTTGCAGCTTCATCCAGTGTGTGTGGTTCATCAGCACTAGTTGCAAACAACTCAGCACGTTCCACCTCGCACGCCTCCAACCGGTGAGTATTCCTGAGAAGATCACCAATTCCCCTGTATTTGAATATTCCTCTGTTTCCAGAGTCTATATCCAGATTGGGATCATGTGACAGTGGAGTCACAAACCCGACTGGGTGTCGACTTGTCTGTGGTGCGTTAGGTGTTCCCAGCTCCAGAGTGGACACTCCTGGACTTGATGATGAATCTGGTTGTCTTGGATCAGGGGGCAAAGCAGGTGACAATCTCTTCATTCCTCCATCTCCAGCTTCAGTGAGAATGTATTCCACCGTAAAAGGATCTCCATACTGTGCCTCTTCATCATCTCTGTCCCAGTTCCAGAAAGAACACTCATCAAAAATCACATCGCGGGACACATGCACCTTGTCTTCGACCGGGTCATAGAGTCGATAAGCCTTGCTCCCTAGTTCATAACCAATGAAGACTGTCTTTAGTCCTCTAGGATCAAACTTTGCCAAGTGTGGACGAGTTATTCTTATGTAAGCAATGCATTCAAACACACGGAGATGGTGCACTGCTGGTTTCTTCCCGTACCAGGCTTCGTACGGTGTTTTTCCCTCCACGCTGCGAGTTGGCGACCTGTTGAGAATGTACACAGCTGTGATTACCGCTTCACCCCAGAACTTGCCAGGCATGTCTGCAGCCTTCATCATTGATCGAGCAGCACCGACGATCGTATGATTTCGGCGTTCAACTACTCCGTTTTGTTGCGGGAGTATGGTGCTGTCGAAGTGTGTAGCCGACACTTTCCCCGGGCCTGCTCTGGGCAGCCCGTGGAGGTTCTTTTTTTGGAGGGGCTAGTCACTCACGGAGAGCTCACGCGTTAGGTATGATGGAGGGAGAAGCTTGACACAGAGATTTTTACGTGGTTCAGGCCGCCAGAGCGTAATACCCTACGTCCACGGTGAGCTGAGTTGCTCGTTGTATTGCTTGCTGCTCAGAACCGGAGTCCTGAGCTTGAGGATGACCTAAGTGCTCGGATGCTGGAGCGTATGTGTGCAAAGAGTCGAACCCTACGGGAGAGTGGGTCAAATGTCGAACCCTTGCTAACGTTGCCTACCCGAGCCTTTTATAGTCCAAGGCTTGGGCGGCTTACAAGGTGGGCCCCGGGGACCCGACAAGTGGCCCCGGGGTGATTTCCTACCAGCTTCTATGTCTTGGCACGGGCGTCGATGTCCTCGTCCTGCCACCTTGCCCATGCTGCAGGCTAGGTGTAGCGTGCAGCCTTTGGTGATGGCAGGGACGGTAGGGCATGACTTGTCCGTGTCTTGTCGCTGCCTTCAATGGTCTGCAGCTTCTGACACTGTGTGCCTGTCTTAACTGTAACTGGTCACAGTGGCGCCTGTCTGGCGTGCGCCGCACCTCCGCGTCTTGGGAAGGCGCGGGTCTTGAATGCTTTGTACGGTAAAGGCATGACGCGCCTTTACTCCTGCTGCCTACCGCACTGGGCGGACAGCGCTACTCTGCTAGCCACGTGTCGGGCCCGGAGCTCACCTCTGAGGAGAGGGGAGCTCTGGCCTCACTGGACACGTGGAGCCTTCGGAGATCACCGCTGTGAAAGGGGCGAGGTCCGTCCTCCTGGGCCACGTGGCAGGCCCGGCGCTGTCCTCCGAGGGGAGGGGAGCTCCGGCCTCGCTGGACACGTGGAGCCTTCGGAGCTCACACCGCGGAGGGGGTGAGGTCCGTCCTCCTGGGCCATGTGGCAGGCCCGGCACTATTCTCCGAGGGGAGGGGGGCTCCGGCCTCGCTGGACACGTGGCTCCTTCGAAAGCTCGCCCCTGCGGAGGGGGCGAGGTCCTTAGGCGGTTTCACCCTGTGCGCGGGGGTACCCGGTATTGAGGGTACCGACAGTGGCCCCCGGGCCCAACTTGGGGGAGGTAACGAGCCTGAGGTGGGGCCTTCTCCTTCCTGCGCACCTTCTTGTCTTGAGTACTCCCTGCGCTAGCAGGGTCTCGACGGCTTCAGAGTTCAGCCTCTGAGGAGAGGGTGAAGCCTGGTATCGGAGCTCAGCCCTTGTGAAAGGGGGAGGTCCGACTTCGGAGCTCGCCTATGAGGAGAGGTAGAGGTCCGGCTTCGGTGCTCACCCCCATGGAGGGGGTGTAGACTGGCATCAGAGGTCACCCCTGCTGAGGGGGTGAGGTCTGGCATCGGAGCTCAACCTCTGAGAAGAGGGGAGGTCCAGGAGGTCATCGGAGCTCAGGCCTGCGGAAGGCGCGAGGACCGGAAGTCATCGGAACCCAGCCTACGAGGAGAGTGGAGGTCCGAAAGGTCATCGGAGCTCTGCCTCTCAGAAGAGGGGAGATCCGGAAGGTCATCGGAGCTCCGCCTCTGAGAAGAAGGGAGGTCCGGCATCGGGGCTCGCCTCTGTGGAGAGGGCGAGGGCCGGAAGTCATCGGAACTCTACCTCCGATGAGAGAGCAGGTCTGGAAGGTCATCGGAGCTCTGCCTCTCAGAAGAGGGGAGGTCCGGAAGGTCATCGGAGCTCCGCCTCTCAGAAGAGGGGAGGTCCGGCATCAGAGCTCGCCTCTGAGGTGAGGGCAAGGGCCGGAAGTCATCGGAACTCTGCCTCCGAGGAGAGGGGAGGTCCGGAAGGTCATCGGAGCTCTGCCTCTCAGAAGAGGGGAGGTCCGGAAGGTCATCGGAGCTCTGCCTCTGAGAAGAGGGGAGGTCCAGCATCGGGGCTCGCCTTTGTGGAGAGGGCGAGGGCCGGAAGTCATCGGAACTCTGCCTCCGAGGAGAGGGGAGGTCCGGAAGGTCATCGGAGCTCTGCCTCTCACAAGAGGGGAAGTCCGGAAGGTCATCGGAGCTCGCCTCTAAGGAGAGGGCAAGGGTCGGAAGTCATCGGAACTCTGCCTCCGAGGAGAGGGGAGGCCCGGAAGGTCATCGGAGCTCTGCCTCTCAGAAGAGGGGAGGTCCGGAAGGTCATCGGAGCTCCGCCTCTGAGAAGAGGGGAGGTCCGGCATCAGGGCTCGCCTCTGAGGAGAGGGAAAGGGCCGGAAGTAATCGGAACTCTGCCTCCGAGGAGAGGGGAGGTCTGGAAGGTCGTCGGAGCTCTGCCTCTCAGAAGAGGGGAGGTCCGGAAGGTCATCGGAGCTCCGCCTCTGAGAAGAGGAGTGGTCCGGCATCGGGGCTCGCCTCTGAGGAGAGGGCGAGGGTCGGCATCGGGGCTCGCCTCTGAGGAGAAGGCGAGGGCCGGCATTGGACCTCAACCCAGTGCAGGGCGCAAGGTCCGGGAGGTCATCGGTGTTCACCCCTGCGGAGGGGTTGGTGACCGGCTTCGGAGGTTATCCCTGCGATAGGGGTGTCGTCCGGCATCGGACCTCAGCCCAGTGTAGGGCGCACGGTCCGACTTCGGTGTTCACCCCTGGGGGTGGCGACCGGCTTCGGAGATTGCCCCTGCGATAGGGGTACCGTTCGGCATCAGACCTCAGCCCAGTGTAGGGTGCACGGTCCGGCTTCGGTGTTCACCCCTGGGGGTGGCGACCGGCTTCGGAGATCGCCCCTGCGATAGGGGTACCGTCCGGCATCGGACCTCAGCCCAGTGTAGGGCGCACGGTCTGGCTTTGGTGTTCACCCGTGGGGGTGGCGACCGGCTTCGGAGATCGTCCCTGCGATAGTGGTATCGTCCGGCATCGGACCTCAGCCCAGTGTAGGGCGTACGGTCTGGCTTCGGAGCTCGCCTCTAAGGAGAGGGCGAGGGCTGGCATCAGAGCTCAGGCCCACGGAGGGCGTGAGGTTCGGAGGTCATCGGAGCTCAGCCTCTGAGGAGAGGGTGAGGCCTGGCTTCGGAGCTCGCCCCGGAGGAGAGGGCGAGGGCCGGCATCGGAGCTCAGGCCCACGGAGGGCGTGAGGTCCGGAGGTCATCGGAGCTCCACCTCTGAGAAGAGGGGAGGTTCGGGAGGTCATCGGAGCTCACCCCAGTGGGAGGGGTGAGGCCAGGCTTAAGAGTTCACCCCTGCGGAGGGGGTGATGACCGGCTATGCTCAGAGGTCCTCCCTTCCCTACCTCTTAGTTGTATTTGGCTTACTGTCCCGGGACGGAATACGGGGCTCGGGCAATCCAGTGCACTTGGTCCAGGAGGTCCGGCCCCCAGCCCCAGTCAGGGTGTAATCGTCCGGCCCCCTAGTACTCAGACCGTAGTGCTGGGGAGGCAGAGTACGCATGCTTTGGGTGCAGGACCGGGCAAAGCAAGGCTCCTGGACCCCCCGCTCTGGCGTAGGTCTTTTCCTGGGGGAGACCGACTGGTGTCACAGTACCCTGACTGGGAGAGGTCTGAGAGGCCCCCGGGCCATTGGCAGGTACCCTAAGTGTGAGCGCACTCGGCAAGATAGCAAATGTCGACTATGCATGAGATCAGGAACGAGGAACCGAGTGTACAATGGGCGTACACTATCTAGAGCGCGGGGAGGTGATTATATAAATTAATGCGTAATTTAAATGAACACCTACGTAAGCATGGTGAACTTACTGGGATAGCGCCGAAGCGCCTGTCTTGGGGCTCCCACGCACGGACCGGTGGTGCCAGGGCGCCTGCCAGTACCGCACGATCCGATGCGTTGCTCACCATCTTGCCTCGACGACGAGGTAGATGGTTGAGCAGGGCGTCGTCCCCGCTGCAGCGGAGGATTGACGGCAGCCGCGTCGAGGTCGTTGACGTCGCGGATCCACTGTTGGGTGGCCCTTTGGAGGGCGTCTTCAGCAGGCGGATTGTCCAGGAGCGCTTCTGCGGCGGCTAGCGCGCTCGCTTGGAAGACACTCGGAGCTGCAGCAGATCTTGGGCTTGCTGGAGCCCGCGTCGCCGGAGTCGGCTACTGGCTTCTAGCTTGCACCGACACACTCCGTCCTGAGTGTGTCGAGACGTAGTCCCCGCAGGTCACCGTTCGTCGTGAACATAGGCAGGGAGAGCTTGCCGCTAAAGGAAGCTTCGTCATCTTCGCCGATGAAAGCTCATCACGCAAGGGAAAAGCCCCCGTACCTGGCGCGCCAAATGTCGAAGTGTGTAGCCGACACTTTCCCCGGGCCTGCTCTGGGCAGCCCGCGGAGGTTCTTTTTTCGGAGGGGCTAGTCACTCACAGAGAGCTCACGCGTTAGGAACGATGGAGGGAGAAGCTTGACACAGGGATTTTTACGTGGTTCAGGCCGCCGGAGTGTAATACCCTACGTCCACGGTGAGCTGAGTTGCTCGTTGTATTGCTTGCTGCTCAGAACCGGAGTCCTGAGCTTGAGGATGACCTAAGTGCTCGGATGCTGGAGCGTATGTGTGCAAAGAGTCGAACCCTATGGGAGAGTGGGTCAAATGTCGAACCCTTGCTAACGTTGCCTACCCGAGCCTTTTATAGTCCAAGGCTTAGGCGGCTTACAAGGTGGGCCCCGAGGACCCGACAGGTGGCCCCGGGGTGATTTCCTACCAGCTTCTATGTCTTGGCGCTGGCGTCGAGGTTCTCGTCCTGCCACCCTGCCCATGCTGCAGGCTAGGTGTAGCGTGCAGCCGTTGGTGATGGCAGTGACGGTAGGGCATGTCTTGTCCGTGTCTTGTCGCTGCCTTCAATGGTCTGCAGCTTCTGACACTGTGTGCCTGTCTTAACTGTGACTGGTCACAGTGGCGCCTGCCTGGCATGCGCCGCGCCTCCGCGTCTTGGGAAGGCGTGGGTCTTGAATGCTTTGTACGGTAAAGGCATGACGCGCCTTTACTCCTGCTGCCTACCGCACTGGGCGGACAGCGCTGCTCTGCTGGCCACGTGTTGGGTGGGAGCTCCGGCCTCGCTGGACACGTGGAGCCTTCGGAGCTCACCCCTGCAGAAGGGGCGAGGTCCATCCTCCTGGGCCACATGGTAGGCCCAGCGCTGTCCTCCGATTGGAGGGGAGCTCCGACCTCGCTGGACACGTGGAGCCTTCGGAGCTCACCCCGCGGAGGGGGCAAGGTCCGTTCTCCTGGGCCATGTGGCAGGCCTGGCGCTATCCTCTGAGAGGAGAGGGGCTCCGGCCTCGCTGGACACGTGGCTCCTTCGGAGCTCGCCCCTGCGGAGGGGGCGAGGTCCTTAGGCGGTTTCACCTTGTGTGCGGGGTACCCGGTATTGAGGGTACCGACAGGTGCCGTGAGATGACGCCGTATGCTTTGTTCATTATAGTAATCAATGAAGCTTGAGGATGTATATTCTCCACCTCTATCAGTACGGAGGACCTTCATCTTTCTTCTGCTTTCAGCTTCTGCCATTGCTTGAACACGCTTGATCATATTAGCTGCATCGCTCTTGCCCTGCAGTAGGATGATCCACATGAACCGGCTCATGTCATCAACCAGCAGCAGAAACATGGAGTTGCCGCTGGGTGTCTCCGGCTTGATGGGTCCACACAAGTCCCCATGTACCAGTTTGAGGGGTTCCTCTGCACGATAGGTTGCTTTTTCTGGGAATGGACTGTGGCGCTGCTTACCGATGATGCACCCATCACAGAGTTGGTTCACCTGCCGAATCTCTGGCAAACCTCGCACCATACTACCATTTGAGAGCTTCTGAAGAGCAGGGAAATTGAGATGCCCATATCTAGCATGCCACCTCTAAGGAGTCTCCTCTGCTTTTAGTGCCAAACACACTGGTTGCTGAATATTCAATTTAGAATATACAAACGATTATCAGAACGAGTCACCTTGGTGAGTAGACGCCGTTTGTCATCACAAATCTTTAGCACTCCTTCGACGCAGATGATGCAGCCCTCTTCATCAAGCTGTCCTAGACTCACAATGTTTGCCTTGAGTCCGGGTATAAAATACACTCCAGTGAGTCGCCGATGTTCCCCGGTCTTCCCAAGAAAGAGGATGGATCCTCGTCCTTCGATCTCAACGACAGAGCCGTCTCCAAATTTGACAGATCCATGAACTCTGGTGTCCAGTTCAGAAAAAAACAGCCTTAACCCCAGTCATATGATTTGTTGCTCCAGTATCTAGCACCCATAACTGATGATCAAGCTTGGTTTCAGTGTCGCCGGTCTGAGCGAACACTTTGTCTTCCTTGAGCTCCACCCGGTTATTCTCTAACCCTGACTTCAGAAACCTCCTTCTGTTCTCTGGCAATGAAGAACATCCTTTTTCACCTCCAATCACAGTTTGATTTTGAACTGAAGAGACGGCGGGAAGCTTTTCTTCACCGCTGCACGCACTTGCCAGAAACAGAGACGGGCCTTCATCTTCCTCAGTTTGGGCTACGTGAGATTGAATTTTCTTTTGGGCTTACTCCAGCAATATTTTGCCCAATGTCCCTTCTTCCCACAGTTCAAACACTTCGTCTGCCCGCCTCTTGACTCCTTTTCTCGCTGATTATTCCCACCTTTTCGGCCAGTAGAGCCACTGCTCTCATCGGCGTTGTTACGGGTCCGCATCCGAGCCTTCCACTCCTCCTCCGTGAGAAGAAGTCTTCCCTGCTTGTCGGTAACAACTTTCTTCTTCCGCTGTTCGACGTTCCGCAAGTATCTAGTGACCTCTTCCACTGTAAGACTGTCAAGATCAAGTAGAGTTTCAATGGAGATTGCCACCTGCTCGAGCGGTTCTGGCGCCACATGCAACATCTTCTTCACGATCTCATCTTCGGTGATTTTCTCGCCAAGAGTAGCGATGTTGTTTGCCAGCCCGGTGAGTCGCATTGAGAAATCATCAACGGATTCCCCGTCCTTGAATTGAGCATTGTCGAACTCCTTCCGCAGCTGTTCCGCATTTGCCTCCCTCACCCTCTGCACTCCAATTCAGCATGATTTAATCGTCTCCCAGGCCGATTGGGCAGTGCGCTTGGTGGAGAGGGTCGCCAACATTTCTGATAGAACTGCACGCAGTATGGCTGCAAAGGCTAGACGATCATCATGATACTCTACCTCCTCGTCATCTTCTGGCTCGACGGCGTACCAAAGTCCTTGCGCCTGCAAATTCATCCGCATGAGCAAGGACCATTCGTTGTAGTTGGTCCTTGTTAAAATCGGGTATTGAACCTACGCCGTGGCTTCCTTGATGACCCGCTCGACGATGCGCCGCTCTTGAGCACGGCGACCTCTTGGCGGTGGCGATGGAGATGCCGCTGGACGAAGACCGCGAGGAGGCATGCGCGATCCAGTCCTCATGGCCCCCACGATGCGTGTATCGTTGCCTTCGTTGGGTCTCGACTCTGATACCACTTGACGAAGCAGAGTTGCGGCAGCTTGCCGCCGGCGAGGACGCACCACCAACAAGCACGAACAGAGAAGGTGTGAGATGCAGGTGTTTTTTCGTTGTGGGAACAGGGCAACATGATTTTCATTGATCACCGGAATATATGATTAACAAGCCTAACAGACTTCTACACTCGCGCCAGTCCGCAGCACTTGGCCGAGCCTGGCGCGCGTTGTGCGCGCACGACGCGTTCAGTTCCAACGACGCGCTCTGCATATGGTCATGCACTGAGCTCACTGTTATTCATTCAGACTGAATAATTAAAACACAGGTATTTATCTAACACTCTCGAGCTAGTCCCTGAAGACAGCATCTCTGACGAGCTGCAGATAAGCAGTCTTGTGCCCCTTCGCGTGCCGCTGGGGTGCGCCGTGCGCTGTCAGCCGGACAAAGAACGGGAAGGCCACGGGCGTTACTATACTACTGCATCCCCGGATCTCCACCATCTTATCATCACCATCTCATTCGAACTGCTGTTGCATGCAAACCGGTGGCGTGGACGGCCGGACAGCGGCAGGCCGCAACCACTGCTGCTTCATCCTTCGTCGAGTTCATTGCACTGCCGAGAGCAGAGGCAAGTACATACAACGCGGCAGACCATAACCATACCCCGCTAGGAATTGGACCAGGAAAGATCTGTTAACTGTCGACCTGCACGCACCCGTGGATTTATGAGTTTGCTCCCCTGAGCCTGCCGGGTAGTAGGTGAATGGCCGGCGATGCGAGGAAGCCGGAGGACCAGGTCCTGTGCGTGCTGCGCGTCTGGCGCCTGTTTGGCTTCTTGCGAGCAAATAAGCAGGAGAATCGACACTTCAGTTACTGGTCGCTGTCACTCGCATCGGCCTGGTTCTCTGTTCGTTCATGGCGAGCGTTTATGGAGGACGATCCTTGTAGTGTGGCAACACTACGTGTAGCTGAATCCACAACAATCACACTGTTTCCGTCGAATATCCTAGGGTCGTGTAACACCCAAAAAATTAACAACAGGAATATATGAGTACGTATCATTTTATGTGCATTTGAGTGGGAGATTCAAATTCAAGAAAGAGTTAATTCAAAATAGAATAAAATTCAAACTAAAACAAATTGGAAAAAGAAAATAAAAAAGAACAACCTTGTTTTGGGCCGAAATTCCATCACAACCAGCCCAGCCCGCAACCCTTCTCTTCCTATCACTGCCAAAGGGACCCACATGTCAGTTGTTTCTTCCCCAATGGGCAGCAGCCTTCTTCTCTTTCCTCACATGGAACACCTCCGGTCGCGCCCGATTCTTCACGGCCGTTCTCCAATCGGTGCCTCAACCGTCGCCGCCCCTTCCTCAACTATTTAAGCCCTCGAAAACCCTCGCATTTTCTGATTCCGATCGAACCCGATTCAAGTCGGTAAGCCCGCCGCCTCTCGCCGAGGATTCTTCGAAATTTCATACATTTGTTCAGTTCTAATGTCCCCTACGCATTCACAAGGTCGCAAGTAAGGTTTTCCGAAGAAAAATACCGAAGAACCGAGACTGGAGAGCCCTCCCGACGAAGATCGTCAGCAACCACCGCTTGCAACCGTCGCCGACACCCCTGCGGCCATTTCGGATTCAAGGAAACCGACTAGGTGAGTTTCCTGTCGTCTAATCTTCCATTTGGAGTAAAAAACTTTAGAATGATGAAGTTTAGGCAAAAATCAGTTTACTCCGACGATTCCGCCGCCGTTCGCCCGCGAGCGCCGCTGCAGCCCTCGGTTAAAAGGATTTGGGGTGACGTGGCCGCATCCAAGACGTTGATATTACATGAACGGCTGAGATTAGAACAAATATACCCCTTCGGCTATTTAAAATCCGAACCCTTCACTACGGATCCAACGGCCCATATTCAATCCAGTTAAAACCGTTGGGAATTCCACGGATAACCCCTTGTAGTTTTTTGAGGAATCAATATAAACGCTGAACTTTACAAAATGAACCCTGTACTTATCAGAAAATAGGAAATACACTTAAATCTAGTTGAAAAACTCATGTACCTTCAAAATATTAAGAAATCATTACTGTAAAATTCATCTAAGTCCCTGGAATAGTTCTAATATTATATTTTTTCCTAAATAGTTTATAATTTCATTTTTAATTATGTATATAACCACAACAGGATAAATAATTTCTAAACAGTTATAGAAATATAAAAAATCTGTTTTCATATTTTAACAAATATATATATATATATATTCTGAAATTGAATGTAAATATCTTTTTAGGTTAAAAATAAATTCTAAGTAATATAACAATGCTGAAATTAAATAAGCAATATATAGTTCAGAAAATTTGTAGGAAAATATCCAAAATGCATAATTAAATTCTGTAAATGCAATAATAGCAATATAAACTTTAGAAATAATTATAAAATACTTTTAGAAGTTATATTTAGATACAAAATTATATATAAATTAGTATATATTCATATATATATATATATACAAAAAATCATATAAAATGATGTAAAGTCATAACTGGAGGTTTTATCATAACTAGATCAAAACAATAATTATTTTACATCTATAAATAAATGAAATTAGTGTATAATAACATATGTATTACACAAATACATAGAAAGTTACAAATATTAAATGAATATAACCATATGTTTGTTAAATTGAGTATGTTTGCCAAATTTTTTATGATTTTGATGTTGTGTTATTTATATTGTACGTATGTATCTACATGGAAATAGAACTAGGCCTAGAGCCAGTTAATCTTCAAGAGCAAGAATTTGATATTTCTAAGCAGCAATTTGAAGGCAAATGTTTCTTGATCACTTTGATTCTAATATAGAAAGATTAGTTAGATTATATGCATCTCGTCATTAATAAGAAACCCAGATTAGGATGTTTCACTAATTTTGTTTCATATTATTCCTTGAAACCAAGGTGGGATTTATTTAAGGAAATTGTCATTTCTATATGCTTAGCCATGCTTAGAACTTAGAAATGATTGAAATATAGATGTTACTTGACATATGAAATATATATGAGACACAATGGTGTGTCATAGATAAAGGAATTTAGACAAACTGTTGGTTTGGTATGGTGCTTCATGCACAAGACTCGGGATGATGAAAAGTGTTTGTCTTAGATTCTAAGGACAGGTTTATGGAACAGTTAACCCGACTTTACACTGCCACCACAAGACTAAGATGGGTTAGCTTGGTCAATTAATTACGTGGTTGCCGGTATAGTATGAGTGTTTGGATGGTGTGGCAATGGGAGTGACTTGGACTTCCCTGGGAACCGCAGGGCTCAAGAGGGGGCTTCTATAGGAGGGTGTACTCCTGGGAACTGTAGCGGTGAAACCTCAGTGGACTTGTATTTACCGGTAGACCCTTTGTAAAGGCTTCATAGTGATCTCCTGATCACACACCAAAGGAAGTGTGTAATGTGGTTAGTTACCACGGATATCAGGGAGGTTTTAGTCCACCCGGCAACAGAGGACGAAATTAAGACATGGGTAAAGTGGTACAATCTATGCAAAGAACCAAATTGTCATGACAGTCATGCTCACGGTCACGTGCGGATTCAACTTGTCCATAATTAGAGAAACATGGACATGAATTGGAAGAAAGTGTTAGGTGGTCTAACCTAGTGACAGCGTGATGGATCCCGGGGTATCTAAGGAACAACGAAAATGATGAAGCCACGCGGACTCGACACGTCGATCAAGCTGCCAAAAGAAAGACCCGCACCAGGACCTGGCTCGAGGTCAGGGTGTGGGAACCAGCGACGACGCCCGACTTCGGTCGTGAGAAAGCGGACGACTCCTAAGGGTCGGGACAGAAAGGCCAGTCCCCAAGGGCGGCAAGCAATGTCGACCCGCAAAAGGTGTAAGGCCTTAAATGATGACAAGAGAAGAGGAAGAAAGGACTTCAAAGCAAGGCGGAGTCCGCATGCGAATGCGATCATAGTTCTGGGTTCGAAGGTCTACCTGGCAAACAGGTCGAAAGGGCCACCCGGAACGACCCAGAGCGAGGGGCAGAAAACTCAAAATGGCCAAAGAAAATGGTGGATTTAGGAGCGCCTGGATGCTCCTGACATCTCCAATGCTCTGTTATCCGAGTCCTGTCTGCGGGGGACCCGGCTCGTGTCACGGGGCTGTGCCGCTCACCCGGGAATCGTATTGGGTGGTGCCGTGTTATGCGGCACCCAACAGAACACATATAAGGAAAACTGTATTACCTCAATCAAAAGTGGAAGCTTACAAGTGTTCTTTGTAAATAATTTACATCAAATAGCTACAGCGGAAGTCTACCATCAACTCATGTCGAATAACTAATGAGCACTCGAGTAGAGGTCCAACCCGTGGACTCCTCTCGCTAGCAACACGAAGACATTGCATCGGGTGGGTTCTCCATGTGTTACATGACTCGGAGGTCTCGGAGTCTCACCGGACAACCTTATTTAAAAGAGTCGATGTTAACCTGCAAAACCACTCATATAGCAAGAGTGAGCACAAAGGCTCAGCAACACTTAACCGTCTCTCCTAAAACATGTAACTCTACATGAAAGTAACTTAAGACCTAAACATGTAAGTTGCATAAAGACTCGCCTACACGTTCATCCTTAACTTTTAGATTTTAGCCATCATAGTAGTGACCTTGCGCCGAGCAACATTAGAAATCCACAATCAAACAAGAAACGCTTCATTCCAATGTTACTTGTCCCAAGGTGGAAAATAAATTTAATTTGCTCTATCTCTACTTCATCCATGGTTTTTATGCAATTCAAATTATCATAACAGCAATTAAAACTTGCAAACTATTATTACACAACTTGCTTACTACGTCACAGCGCAACGAGCAAGTGGTACTCATATCCGCGAGGGATGGTGATTCGAATCAAACACTACCCAGATAACTCGACACATACGCCCGCCTTTAAAGATCCAAATCTGGCGTCCTTCATTACGTTGTATATGGCAACCTTTTGTAGGACACCCGACTGTAGAACTGGTCACGCCGTCTCGGGCTCATAGGTCTAACGAGATGTTGTGTTATGCCTCTACAATCCAGTTAACCTGGTACATCAGTTTCCTGGGTCCCATATAGCAGTAAGCATCCGGTACTCAACTCAATACTTGCTCACAGGGCCGCACACGGCTCGGTCCTTAACCGACACAGGCAGAGCTACTCGACCAAGACCGTGTCTTGTCGCTGCTTAACCCTCCTGCCTGGTCTCATCTTTGAAACATAAACTTGTTTTCCTCTTTAAACCACACCCGTGTGATCCTGAACTATAGCTCGCGAGTAGATTCCAACTGCTCGACTTCTACCAGATGTTATAGCCTATTAAGCACGGCATTATTCTACAGCGGGAATACATCTTCTACCCTTGACTTGAGGGTTTCTTTGGTCATGCAATTGGAGTATAAAACATTCCTGACCTAATGCACATACAAACTCTAAACCATAATAGTGAACAAAGTAAAAACTTTATAAAACAACTTAAATGCAAACCAGAGCTTGCCTTGGTTTTGCAGGTGACTAAGTATAAAATGTTCAGTTAGTGAAGACCACTTGAGTCTTGATCATTCGCTTTCCTCCTTCTTTGATCTTCACTTCGATTTCTTCACAATCTTCACGTAGATGCTACACATTATGAATCTGCATATGTATTTAATTGTAAAGCTTTTGCTAACAAGTTCTAATGACAGGTTTAAAACTGGAACTCTGTTTAAGAATTTAAAATTACACTGGTGCTAGTGATTTGGGTTTGGGTTAAGCAACATGATCAAGTGATAAGTGCATTTCATCACTTGTGAGTTACTCATCTAAGAGGTTAAACAGGACAGTGATGATCTAGAGCTCCAATGGAGCTGAAAATTTTCATGTGAGTTCCTTGTCACAAGAAAGTCATCTGGACCAAAATTCAGAATTTTGCAATGAGTAGATCACTCAGAACAATTCCCTAAGCATTTAGGCAAAAAGGAATTAATTCTGAATAACTTTGCACTTTCATGCAAATTCAAGTGAAGCACAATTTCAAACATAGCTCAGGTAGCATGCATGAATTTTCCTAGGATTTTTGGAGCTAAGAATTGCCCAAAACTGAATTTCCAAGTTTTGGAAATTCTCTGAAAATGTTTCTGTATTCATTTGAACACAGCAAATGGAAATCAGAATTATCCTAACCAAATAACCTCCAAATGATCTGAAATTTTTACAAGAGTTCATTAACATCCTAATTAATATTCTGGCAAAATTTGAATATTTTTGGATGAACCAAACTCCCTCTAAAATTCTTTTGCTGAAAAGTTTAAAGAAATTTCCAGAATTAAATAATGACTTTCATACAAATTGGGTTGCATATTTGGATTGGGTTTTTCAACCTGAGTCCAAACTAATTCGAATCACTAAATTTGGAGCTTCCTAGCAAAATTTATGAGGTTCTAAAGTTTGGGGAAATTCTGGATTTCAAATTAACCAGGAAAAGTTCAAATCTCTGACAGCAGGCCCGGTAGCTACGTGTCACTCTCTCGGGTAAACCACACGAGGACATAGGGTTTATTACCGCACAGTGACAATTTGATCCGGTGTTACAGAAGATCAAATTTCCCCGCCACAGATACTGATCCGTGGGTCCTCCCCCTCTTCGTCTACCTCCAGCCCCCCGCGCTCCCGCGCCGCCGAGCTCGCCGGAGCTCTCGCTGGGAGGGGGTTCCCGTGCCCCGAACTCGCTAATTTTCGCCGCCTCTACATATTTTCATGCGGGGAACACGTTGTCTGCCCTCCCTCGGAACAAAGATGGCCGGAACCCTAGGTGCGACGAGCGGTGGCCTCGGTGATACTTCGGCGACGTCGCTAGGGCGCTGTGATGCACCAAAAGTGGCGTCGTTTGCTCCTAAAGCATCAGTGATTCGTGGGAATGCTTGACCTGGACTCGGTTAGGATCGGGAACGGCTCTAGATAGGTCCCCACCGTGCGCCCGAGGTGATTTTTCCGGCGGTGACGAAGAACACGGCGTTCTACGGCTAGGGTTGATGAAATCGAGCACCGGTTGGACAAGGAGGACCGTAGGAGTATAAAGAACATGGTCGTGGATCATAAATGGAAGCAACTAAGTATTGGAGATGAATTTTGAGATTTTGGCTCGGTGGTACGAGGAACCAGCCGGGGAGAAAAACCAAATTCCGGCAGGTTCCGCCCATGAGACGGCTCCAAATTGGAGGGACAGCACGAGGAGATGATCACTGACCTTTGCCATGGCTTGGTTGCTTGTGAAACGCAGCAGGGGCTTGATTTGACATCGAGGCGCCTAGGTCAGTTTGCCGGCAGGAAATGAGCTCGCCGACGTGGTTATCGACCACGACCCTTCGGTTGAGTACTCCGGGAAGCTTGAGGGGGTGTGGGTGACGCCGTTTGTGCGCTCGGCCGGGCGTCAAAGCTCTCGGTGCGTTATGGCGATGAAGCTAGGTGCCGGAGCTCGAGGGCAGCACAAAACTTCCGACGGGAGTCAGTGTGGCGGGGAGAGAAGGAACAGCGAGTGTTTAGCCACTGAGGCGACGTGCACACGACGATATTTTCCTCCTCTCGACGTCCTGATCGCGAGAACAGGAGGTGGCATCAGTGGACTGAGACCCTCGGGAGGTGGCGCGCTCTGTTCAGCGTTTTCAGTCGGTTTGAGTGACAAACAGAGGGTACCCGATGACTTCAGTAGCAAGTCTGCAAATCTCAATGACAAATGGGCCCCACAAGGCAGTCCCTCCTTATCCCTCAAAAGATCTCCAAAATTTGGCAAATGCTGGAAATCAATTATGGCAAATTCAACTCTGAATTGTATTTGCATAGTTGGGTAAGTTTTATCCAAATTCAAATATGTATTTGAATTTTTTGCAAAATTAAGTCCTTTTGAAAAATGGGCAGCAAAACCTTTTCAAAATTCATGAGACTTTGCATACCCACTAATTTGAACCTAAGGAATTCAAATATGGAATCTGATTTTTGGTTTGGCTGCTGCAAATGAGCTTTTTAACACAACAGTTTGCAACTTCTATTGTGGTTCCCTCGTTTGAAATTTGAGTTGAACATCTAGTTCACAAATCTGATTTTTTAAACTTTCTATTGCACAGGAGACTTCAAATATGTAGTTTTAATCCACCTAGGGTCCAAGCATATAAGTAACCATAAGCTTGTTTAGAAGAGCTCTCATGTGTATTATCATATGTGGAAAAGTTTAAACATGTACCATTTCTTGAATTTGAACTCAACTTTATTGACAACTCAGTTTTTCCCATTTACAAGTTTTGGGACTTTTACACTATCTCGCCAACCCCGCAGTTGCTCTCCAAGGAGGGTCGGCATCAAGCCGCCTGGGCCCCCGAAAGTTCCGGGTTTTACGCGGGTAATACCGAGACAGGATCTCATGGAATGATGGCCACCGAGTCTTGACCAGGTCTAAACTTGGTTCCCCAGCCCTTGCAAAGAGGCAGAGGATTTCCACTCGGATTAGCCCGTTAGGAAGCTCATCGAGCCTGAGAATTCGGCCAACCGAGGTAAACCCCCGACGGCTAAACCCCTCCAAACCATGGGCTGTTTGCGGACGGGGAACAATACGAAATCTCATCCTGAATCAAACCCAACCACCAAAGAAAGGGCCCGGGGGCTTACGAAGCGACCCTCCGCGATGAAGGTCTCAGCGCTGGGGATACTGATCCTGGACGTCGCTCCTAACCAAGCAAAACAAAATCATGGCCCGAGCCAAGACCGGCCAACGAAGAAATGGCTCGGGTCTGTCGAGACGTCCCCCCGCCATCGAGGGCGCAGCACCTGAAATGCCAAGCCTGAACGTGGATCTCAATCGAAGGAAATAGGATCACGGCCCCAGCCAAACCCAACCACCAAAGGAAGGGTCTTAGGGCTAACAAAGTGACCCCCCCCCCCCCCGCGATGAAGGGCTCAGCACCGTGATACCGAGCCTGGACGTGGCTCCGAACCAAGGAAAATAAAAGCCATGCCCGAGCCAAGACCGACCAAAAAGAAATGGCCCGACGGCTGTCGAACAACCCCTCACAATCAAGGGCACAACTCCTGAAATGTCGAGCCTAGACACGGCTTCGAATTAGATGAAGCGGAATCATGGCCCGAGTCAAGACCGGCCGACGAGGAAAGGGCCCGGCGACTGGCGAAACCACCCACGCCACGAAGGGACCAATGCCCGAGATACCAAGCTTGACATGGCTCCGAACGAAACGAAATGATATGCTAACTCTCTTATGTTCCGCCCTCAGGTTCGTAACAAGTCCCTGCCGAATGAAGGATGTGCCCCCGACCGATTCAAAGACAGATCGTCCGAGGGCCCGGGGGCTACTAACAGGGTGATGGACCCAGGATACCTAAGGAACAGTGAAACGATGAAGCCACGCGGACTCGACATGCCGATCGAGCCGCCCGAGGAAAGACCCGCACCAGGACCTGGCTTGGGGTCGGGGTATCGGAACCAGCGACGACACCCGACCTCAGGGTCGGGAGAAAGCGGCCGCCCCCCAGGGGTCGGGATGGAAAGGACAATCCCCAAGGACGGCAAGCAATGTCGACCCGCAAAAGGTGGAAGACATTAAATGATGACATGAGAAGACGTATAAAGGACTTCAAAGCACTGCGGAGTCCGCACCCAAAGGGACATGCACGAAGCCTGACCCTATCGCCTCCTGTCATGTCCCATTCGGAGCAGGTGGGCAGGGGTAGAAAGCAGACATCAACTGTGAACAAGACAAGAGCAGAAGTACTCATACCCTCATGGTCCCGCTAGGAGGCCTAGGACCGTAGCACCCATTATAAACCCCCACCCCATTTATCAGGGAGCGGCAGGTAGGTAGAGGGAAAAGGAGTATAAAAAAGAGAGACCCGTAGAGAAAGAGGGAGACATCTCTCCCTAGCTTGTAACCCGAAACACACAAGCCGCATAAGCTAATACAAGGCCGATGAACTCCCCCCCCCCCCCGTGCTGGACGTAGGACATATTGTTTGAACCAGAACAAATCCTTGCCTTTGTTAGCTAGCCATCTAGCGAAAGAACGCGGGGCATGCGATTACTAGTCGGAAATCCGAACACCGACAGTTGGCGCGCCAGGTAGGGGCGCCTCGTGTTTCTTCGTTCCCCCTGTGATGGCTTTCACAAGCTCAAGTACCATCGGTGGTGGGAGACTCTACCTCAGCAGCCCCGAGCTCGCCGTCACCCCCAGCCGCGGGCTCGAGGTCAAAGCCGCCTCCACGATGCATCAGGAGTCCCATCTCGAGACATGGGAGCCCACTATCGATGATGACATCATCCTTTGCCGGACAGACCACGCAGGCAGACTGCTACCACCACATCCCCTCTCGCCTCTGGAAGACGTGACCGGCTTTGACTACAGCTCCAACACCGGGTCTAACGAGGACCGTTTTCCTCCTCACGAGTGTGACATCACGAGAACCGACAACACCCCTATGATCGCTCCCCCCACGAGCCATTTACTCCCGTCTGCAGCCACATGGTGGGAAGCACCACAACGAAGTCGCAATGAAGAGCCGGCAATTATACAGGGTCTACTCGAGCGGCTCTAGGTTCACCGCATCGCGCTCAAGGAAAAAAGGGTGCAGCTAGAAGCCGACAAGGCCGCGCTCAAGGCTTTACGAAGCCTTCACTCTGATGAAGACGGGGTGTGGTTACGCAACCACCAAGCAAGGGTGCGCGCCACCAATGACAAATGCGTTCCGCTTCACCCCGCACGGCTGGACCGCGGCTTGGCAACCGCGGCTACCATGCTACGCAACATCCCAGAGCTAGAAGACCCGGAGATGCGGTTAATGTATCATGACCTCAGCTCGCTGCTGGAAGGGGCCGTGACCAAATCCGTCAATGGCTCCCCCGCCTTTCTGCGAATAGCATCGTCCTGTGGCTGCTCATGCGGGCACACTGCAAGCGCTGTAAGGACATCACAGGGCCACACGCCAAGCAACATCGTTGGAACTTCCCAGTCCAGAGCAAAAAGCAGGGTTCTGACGACCGGTCCAGGACAGGTCAAGTCGAGTAAGTCCAAGGGCCCGTCCGCTATCGTCGTCGACCGCGCCTTGGCAAGACGGACAATCGGGGCAACTTCTGATAGTTCAACCGTAGAGGCCTTTCGAGCAAGACGAAGCAAAGTGCCACGTCCAAAGGGCAAGAAGAGGGGAGACCGGGTGTTGGCAAATGACAACGCGACGACCAGGTGGGTTCGGGCTCGTTTCCCGGGGCCGAGTGCCACGAAGGCAAAAGGCTAGCCCTGCTGATGACCGACCACTTTGAGAGGCTGCTTGACAGGTTGTGCACCAACCACGCCTCCCAGGTGAAACACACCCTCAGGGACTGCGCCCTCCTCAGACGATTTTTAGCAAGAGGGTCAGATCCCCCAAGCGGAAAGGATTGAAATACTCGTGCGGACGACCACAGGGCGGGAAAGAGGGCCTTCCCCTTGCCTCACAACCTCCAACGGCCTCGCACCCCGTGGGCCCGAGTCAGACCATGACCTCGAAAGGGAATCAGAGCAGCCAAGCTGCTGGTCAAAATGGCCAGCCGGCAGGCGATCCTCGGTGTCCTCGGCAGAAGAGAATACATAGAAGAGCCACCCGCTCTGAACAAGGAGCGAACCCCGATCGAGAAAAGCGAGGATCTTGCCTCCTCGCGGAGGGCACTGGTGCTCCCACCAGACCGTCCATGCGGGATGTTTTCGACCGAACAAATAGACGACCTTCTCGGCCCTTCCCTGATGAGATGCCCGGAGGCTCCTCTACTGCTCTGCCTCCCCCGATTTAGGAACAAGCCGACGAGGTAAGAGGTCGGCGGGCGCTTGATTCCCACCACCCGCAATGGCCCCGATGACGCGCCTTCGAGGTAGGCGATCCGCCAGATCAACAAAGACAAACACGAGCCCCCCCCTTCACAAAGGGCCGAGACACTGTGGCAAGCACCCACCGCCTAAGCCGAACTGGCGAAAGGGCAACGCAACATTAGGCACTCCAGAACACCGCGTGTGGGAGCCCCGACCTCTGGACAAAAAGAAGCGGAACGCGAAACCAAAAGATAAGTACTCACCCTCCGCTTCCTTTACCTTTATTGTCGAGACCTTTGCTCACATACTGAACCTAGTTCCCACCGCCTGGGCTCGAGCCCAGGCGCGTCACTAAGTTAAGGAAACCAAGCTTTTCCGACCGCGGGCTAACAAGAGCCCGCATATCTCAAAGTGCCGCATGGGCCCGAACGCCCGGGCTCGAGTCCATGAGCGTCGTTAAGCTAGGGAAACAGAGTTTTCCCAAACCCAGGCTAACGAAAGCCCGAGCGAACCCGCTCTTTACAAAATGCCACATAGCGCCCCGACCAGCTCGGGCGCTATATAACACTCGGGGGCTGCCTCCCTTAGGGAATCGACAAATATTTATCCTTAGCGTCTCCTCCGCACTGCACAACTTAAGGCCAAGAACTTTGAAAAGTCCTCTAGACTACAGATCGGACGGAGCACGAAAGGGAAAGCGACATAGTCGTTCTTCTTCCCTCAAACCTAGCATTCGCACCCCGCGAACGAGGGCTGCAGAGTCCTTCAGAATCACAAACCAAAACACAATACAAGATTGTCACACGCTTTGGACAAATTTCTTTACTTTTTCTCCATTAGAAGAGCCACGAAAGGCAAATGTTTTTACATCATAAGGGGAAAAAGGTGCGGGGGACCCCTGTGGCCCTCCCACTCCGGGATCGCAGAGGGTGGTGTCGTGCGATGCGGTACCCAACAACACACCAGAAAAGAATACGATAAACATACAACTTTTATTTACACAAACAACGGAAGTCTTTTACAATACATAATATACAGCAGAAGTCTATACTCATAGCTAAACCCTCAGCCTAGCTATACAAAAGTGTAGCCGTCCACCCCGGAGACGCTACACACTAGCAGCACCTATCCGAAGATCACGGCGGTGTGCAGGTCTACAAATCAGCCATGTACCCCGACGGGGGCATCGACTCATCCTTGAACCCTTCCTCGTAAGTCTCACCTGCAACATCTTAAATATAGTAACCGTGAGCACCATGGCTCAGCAAGACTTATCCGTCACTCCTAAACATGAAACTCTACATGTAGGGATTCTTAATATAGGAAATGATATTGCGATAAGGAACTCGCCTAAATGTTAATCCTTACTTTAAGTTTTACAGCAATAATTTAATATGCCTCGAGCAGCCCTCACATCGGAATTCCACAATCAAATAAGAAATGCTTCCTTCCGATGTGGTTTTGCCCAAAGTGGAATATAAATTTAATGAGCTCCACATCTTCAACATACATGGTTGCAATACAATAGTAATTCAATGCATCATATTATTCTAGCCTCTTTCCATAATTACTACATCACAGCGCAGTGAACAAGTGGTACTCAAATAACCGCAAGGGACGGTGATTGCAATCAATAGACACCCGGATAACACGTCACATACGCCCATTTCAGAAGTGTGGTGCCTCACACCTTCCTACTTTGTTATATGCAGTAACCTTTCAAAGGAAGCCCAAATGCTGAACTGGTCCATCCGTAACGGGCAGGAGGTCCCCATGCATAGCGTATCTGTGCCCGCCGGCAGATTTACACCTTGCTATCCTCAATCCACTCCTATAAAACGGTTGGGTAAGACTCGACACCCAGGTTGACCAATCACATCGGTTTCCTGGTTCCCATATAGCTAGTATGCATCTGATACTGTTCTAACTTGTCCAGCAGGGCCGCACACGGCTCGGTCCTCAACCGACACAAACAGGGCTACGCGCGTGAGACCTCCGCTCACTGCATCCTATCCCCTAGTTGGGTCTCAATTTCACATTCTTAAGCCATTCTTGACTTCATGGTAGCACGTGTGATAACATCCTATCTCGCGAGTAGATTCCAACTACTCAACTTCCACCGAGATCCTAAGAACATTAGAACGACATTCTCTACTCATCGAGCTGTAGACTACCCAACCCTCCATAGGATTTAGAGGTCATGCAAGTGAGGTTTCAATCACCTTAACTCTAATGCAAACATTTCATCCTAGATATAAGTGATACAAAGCAAAACTTTGCAAAAATAATTAAATGCAAACCGGGGCTTGCCAGGTTGCGAGTCAAACGGGAAGTCAGCTTCTGGTGGGAGGATCTCCAAAGCTGAGTGTCCTTGACTTCGGTTACAATATGATATGCAACAAAATATACGTATAAGTGATAATGATTTATAAGAAGCAATATTCTAATATTAGTTACTGTTATTAAGAGTTATTAATTGGCTTTGTAATTTGTCATTGGAGACTAGATCCTGTGAGGATGACCTGAGAAAAATTGAAGGAAATTTCATGGAAGCTTGTGGTCTCCAAAATTCCCACAAGCACATGGATCCTATGAATTTTGATCTTAATTCTGCCGCTTTGCCATAGCTAACAGTGGGAGATCTAATTAGATAAGGTATATATGGTTCTAGCAAAATTTGTTTCATCATTTTTCAAGCTGTCTACAAGGAGAATTAGATTTTTGAAGTCAGTGGAAATTGCTGGAACAGTTTCTGTTTAATTTGGAATTTCCAATGAAGGCTGAGAATTGGAACATGGTTTGCCCTAGTAAAAAGAGTCCAATGATGCTCCAATTTTTACTGGATATCACTATAGTCATGAAGGATCTTCTGGGCGAATTTGAGAAAATTTCATAACAGGGATCTCCTGGAATTAATTCTCAAAGATTTAAATTTGAGGAATTTTGGAGAAAATACAGGAATCTTCAGACCAATTTCTTTGCATTTCTGCAAATTACTGGTTGAGAGGAAGTCAATAAAATTTGTTTCACAAATTGTGGACATTCCTACTGAAAGTTATGGAGGTTTGAAGTTCAGGCCAAATTTGAAACTCGGGGAAAATTTTAAATTCTCAGTGTGGGCCCCACCCGCGGTGCTATCCACTCAAATGGCGGCAACACCGAGGCCGCAGGGTTATTTCCGCGTTCTCACAGGAAATCCCTGCGCCACACCGGATCCTTCTGGGTTCTCTTGCTCACTGACCGCCGGGCCCCACCCAGTCTTCTTCTTCCTCGCGTCCCCGCGCTTCCCCGCGGCTACCCTCGACGGAGAGCTCGCCGGGGCTGGGTTCCCGTGCTCCAAGCTTCACCAAATTTGCCGCCACTACATATTTCCATACGGGGAACATTCTGCCGATCTTAACCCTCACCGACGATGGCCGGAGATAGGCGTGTGACGGCGGCAGTGACTTCGGCGACTCCGCGATCGTGAACTCACTCAGTGAGCACGGAAAGCTGACACGGCTTGGTCCTACAGCACCTCCAGGACCTGGAGAACCCGGATCACGACCCTGATCTCGTGGAAAATGGCTGCAAGTATGAGCTCACCGTGCGACCGATGTGTTTTTGCGCCGCCGTGAGGAAAAACTCGGTAAACCCTTCTGATTCTTCACAGTTTTGCTCACCATTTGATCGAGGAGGATCGCAGTGACTTGGAGAAGCTACTAGACCTTCATTAAACCTAACTCCACATGGCCGATGAATTTCTCATTTCCTTCACCACGGTTGAAAGAACCCACCGGCAACAAACTTCAAATTCCGGCCGACCTAAGCTATGATCTAGCTCCAAACTTGGAGGACAGCAAGAGGGGTTGATGACGAACCTAGGACACCGGTTGGTCGAGCGTGAACTCGTCTGAGTCGGCCGGTCGACGATGCGGAGTCGTGGCAGCAAAGTTGAGTGCCGGAAGACAAATTGTGCTCGGTTCTCAGGTTCGGTTCGAAAGGACGTCGTCAGCTGTCTTCGGGGAGGAAGAAAAGGTCCTTGTGCGCCTTCCTATGATCTCAACCGGGCGTGATAACGCTGGGTGGCGTCGGCGATGGGAGAGCGGCACGGTGCAACCGAGTGGCGGTAAAAGCAACTCGAGCGGAGCAGAGGGTCGAGCGAGTGAGTGAGGAGGTGTTCACGTGGGCAGAGGAGGCGGTGAATATCTCTCTCGACGTTCTGATCGACCGAGCAGAAGGTGGCGCGGTGGATTCATCAGAAGGGGGGTCGCGCCGGGGGCTGGTGCCGCCTCGGCCGAAGCAGGGAAAACCGGAGTCGGTTTGAGTTGAAGTGTGGCTGACAATTGGGTCCCACCTCACCTAATTTCTTTTCCTATTTTCGCTGATACTTTTCCCACAGCTACTCACACTTAAATGCTAGACTTCCACACCAAGTTATGGTTTGAATTTTTGGAATTCAATGGATTCAATTCTGGTGTGGAATTTGAACTGCATTTGGCTATTTGAATTTAAAACTGGATTTGAATCTTCCTCCTTCCATTGATCCAAATGTATAGCAAACCAACCCAAAATTTAATGAATTTTAGCAGGGCTGCTATTTTAAATGTGGGGAACACATTTGTGAAACCCAATTTGCAGTTTGGTGAAGTTGGAATTTGAAACTGGGGTTTCAATTCAGATTTGGGTGCTTCCTTACTTAATTCCAAACAAATAGTAAACCCCCTCCAAATGAGCTGAAATTTGGCAGGTTTATTATTTGAATTATCGGAAACCAAATTGTAGATTTAGCTCTCCATGTTAGGAAGTTTTTGCACATTTGAGTCAGCACTTTGAACTCACACCGTTATAATTCAAAGTTTTAATTCCCCCTCATTTTCCTTAATGCGAATTAGCTGCCCCACTTGCTAGAATTTGTGGGATTTTACAAGGTAGAAGGAAAGGGGAGATGACCGAACAGTCATACAGGAGTATGATGTCTGTAAGAAAATTGATAATTACAGGGAACATCCTGAATTCAAAGAACTAGCAAGATCTCCGACCCCTGGTCAGCGTTCTTGCAAGTTCACTTGCCCCCGGTCGGCTCTCCTGCTTGCCTCCGATCGGGTTTCTTACCCGAGGCGCCTTGACCCACGCCTAAGGCCACAACGACCCGGCATCCACACGCCCCCACAATGCTCCAGCGCAGCCAGCCGACGACCAGTCAGCCCACGAGGAGCTGCGGTTCCAACCCCGTACGAATCCAGAGTTAGCCTTGACGCCGGCCCCTCACGGGCTTCAGCAACGACGGAGTGAAGCACCGTGCGCACATACCCCGGGAACGAACGCCGACGCCACCGGCCATCAGGTTCAAGAAGCCGGCGGTCGACAACTGCACCAAGCCGAAGCCGCGCCAGATAGTACGAGGAAGTCCTCATACTAGCACTCGAGTTTTCCCTACCCTCAAACTCACTGCAAAGAGAAAGCAGAGGCGAGAAAAAGAAAGTATGTTAGAAGGCGACGGGGTGAAGACTCGCTCCCCAGAGGTAGTTTATATAGCTGTCGACGGCAATAGTAGAGGCGCTGGGGCCCACGGACGCGTGCGCCCCAACGCCTCCCCACCGCATATGGGAAGTACCTCCCCTGAGACCTCGGGACGCAACACCCGCTATAATGACGTTCAAGATCCTCGGCAAGATGCAAAAAAACGCATGCTTTTCCTCTCCTCAGACTCCACACCATGACGCGAAAACTCTTCGCCTTCCACCCACGTGGTACCCCTAGGCTCGTGAATCGGGACCTAGGCCGGTCCAAAATCCTTCTTGTCTTTTCACTCATGAGAGCCCTGACAAAGTTTCGAGTATGAAGGTCCGCCTAAATATATATACAGGTCGAAAGGGTCGCCCGGAACGACCAATAGCGAGGGGCAGACAACACGAGATGGCCAAAGGAACGGCGGACTCAGGAGCGCCCGGATGCTCCTGACATCTCCAATGCTCTGTTATCCGAGTCTTGCTTCGCCAACCCCGCAATTGGTCTCCAAGGAGGGTCGGCATCGAGTCGTATGAGCCCCCGAAAGGTCCGGGTTCTGCGCGAGTACACCCGGGTAGGATCTATGTAATGATGGACACCAAGTCCCGACCAGGTTTAAACATGGTTCCCCAGCCCTTGCGAAGAGGCAGAGGGTTTCTACTCAGATTAGCCTGTTAGGAAGCTCACCAAGCCCGGAAATTTGGCCCACCGAGCTAAATCCTGGACGGCTCAGCCCCTATGAACTTAGGGCAGTTTGAGGATGGGGAACGACATGTATTAGGCCCAACGATAGCACGAGCGAACTCTCCTCCTCGAAACCCATAGAATCGAGGCAACACGCCCTACCGTGTTTATATTAATATAAGCAGCGCTCTAAGGCATTGTCTCGAATTAATAAACCCACAAAAAATAGATGAGTCTTTAAAACCTACACCCAAAAATGTGATCATAGTTCCGGGTTCAAAGGTCTACCTCGCAAACAGGTCGAAAGGGCCGCCTGGTGTAAAGGTCCCAAAAATTTGGAATACAAGGGGCCTAAAGTTTGAACACCATTTGGTTTCGAGTTATGAAAATTTGGACTTGTTTAAATTTTTCACATGTGATGACCCACATGAGTGTCCCACCACTCTAGCCTAGGATCAATTGATTGTTGGGGGACAAAGTTAATTTTAAACCCATGTGTAATCTCTCATGTGCAAGGGGGAATGAAATTCAGATTTTTAAACTCAAGTTGTTCAAACTCAAATTTCAAATGAGGGCAACAATAGGAATACAAACTGTTGTGATCAAAACCTCATTTGCAGCAGCCAAACCAAAAATCTAGTTTCATATCTGAATTCCTTAGGTCCAAATTAGGGGGTAGGCAAAGTCTCATGAATTTTTGAAGATATTTGCTATCCATTTTCCAAATGGACTTAAATTTGCAAAGAATTCAAATACACATTTGAATTTGGATGAAATTTGCCCAACTCTCCAAATGCAGCTCAATTTTCAACTCCAAACATTTGAAATGATTATTTGCCAAATTATGGATATCTTTTGGGAGGAAAGTTGAGTGGACCCAACATGTCATTGGGGAGGTTAAAATTGCAAAAAGATCTTCAAATCTTCAGTCCTAAGCCTTCCACTCGGCAAAACAGAGGCCTCACCGTATGCCACCGTGGGAGCAGCTACCTAGCCACCTCCTGCCCCTCTCACCGATCGCTGGCAACACGGGTGTGGCTGTCTCTCTCGACGTGCTCCTTTACTCACAGCTAAGGCAACCGACGTTGCTTTCCTCCTCACGCACGAGAAGAGCCGAAACGAAGCCGAGTTCGCTGCCGCCTCCGTAAAACAATCGGGAACCAGCTAAACTGTTTCCACAGCATCCTCTGAGCTGCACAACAACGCGGCGCCCTCGTTCCTCACCTCCTCAGCGCCAGAGCTAGCAAGCTCCGGCGTTTTCCGAGCCCTAAACTCTTTCTTCCGCGACGACCTAAAGCTAACCGATGACCGGGCGCACGTGGACAGCCATCCACAGAGGTTGTCAAGGCCGAGCAAGCACGGCAACGGGAGCGCACGGCCACCGTGCTGCTCTCACCCGAAGCTCAAGCCAAACCGTGAAGTGTCGACGGCTAATTTGGAGATTTTGTCCCGGCGGCTTCAAATCGAGCGTCCGGTACTTGCTGCCAAAATTCTCACTCTCTAATCCTCCGTAGCTTATCAAATCTTGCACACACAAGCTGGACTAGCCGGCGGTCATTTGCAAATAGCAACCGACGCATGAAACCCACTGTGTACGGTGTGTTTTCAACTTTTCCAACGGCGGCTATGGCGGGGAGAATCGGGCTCACGGTGAGCTATGTTAGATCCATCTCCGGGCTGTTTCACCACCAGGGCGATCTTCCTAGCATCCACCGGTGCTGTAGGGACCTTCCACCGAAGTTTTGGCGGGCTAGGTTAGACGGCCGACGTCGCCGATGGTATACCGAGCTGCCACACCGTCGCCGGCTATGTTAGAGCCACCACCGGTTGGGGGAATTGCCTCCATCGTGTTCAGCGTGTGGTTTTAGGCCCTAACGGCGAGGGAGAGCGTGGGAGCTGGCCGTACATCGAGGTTCAGAGCTTCTCCGGCGAGCCCGGCGGCGCGCGGGCGCAGGAGCGAGAGGTAGACGACGATATGCCCGGGCCCACATGTCAGCCGCTCAGTGAATAGGGGTGGGATTTTCTGTTGCATGGGATCATCTGTGACAGTGCGGTAAATAGCCCTGTGGCCCGTGTGGTTTAGCCGAGGGGATGACACGTGGTAACCGGACCCGCTGTCAGAGATTTGAACTTTTCCCGGTTAATTTGAATTCTAGAATTTCCCCAAACTTTAGAACCTCATAACTTTTGCTAGAAAGATCCAAATTTAGTGATTAAAATTTGGTTGGATTCAGGTTGGAAAACTCTCTATCCAAATATGCAACCCAATTTGTATGAAAGTCATTATTTAATTATGGAAAATTCTTTAAAAATTTTCAGCAAAAGAATTTTAGAGGGAGTTTGGTTCATCCAAAAATCCTCAAATTGTGCCAGAATATTCTTTAGGATGTTAGTGAACTCCTGTAAAAGTTTCAGCTCATTTGGAGTTGATTTAGTTAGGATAATTCTGATTTCAAGTTTCTGTGTTCAAATGAATATAGAAACAATTCCAGAGAATTTCCAAAACTTGGAAATTCGGTTCTGCGAAATTCTTAGATCCAAAAATAATATAAAAATTCTTGCAGGCCCCATGAACTATAATGGAAATTGTAGTTCACTAATTTTGGCATGAACATGTGATCTACTTCAGAATTAATTCTTTTTGCTTAATTACTTAGAGAATTATTCTGAATAAACCACTCAATGAAAAGTGCTAATTTTTGGTCCAGATGATTTTCTTGTGACAATGAACTCACATGAAATTTTTCAGCTCCATTGGAGCTATGGATCACCCTTATTCGTTTTAACCTCCTTAGGTGCTCAAAGCATGAGTGGGGGAAATACTTAGCACTTGATCATGATGATTAACCCAAACCAAGAGCTTAGAACCAGTGTCATTTTAAATTCTTAAACAGAGTTCCGGTGTTTGAACTTGTAATTAGAACTTGTTAGAAAAATCTTTACAATTAAATCCATATGCATATTTGTCGAAGTGTTCCGTCGACACTTCCCCTGGGCCTGCTTCAGGGCAGCCTGCGGAGGTTCTTTTACGGAGGGGCTAGTTCTCTTGGAAGGTTGCGCGCTGGATGAAGGAGGATTGACACCAGGATTTTTACGTGTTTCGTGCCGCCGGATCGTAAAACCATACGTCCACGGGAGTTGTGTTGCTCTGTGTATTGCTTGCTCGTGTAAGGATCAGTTGGCTGGGTTGTGAACCCTCTATAACGTTTGCTACCCGAGTCTTTTATAGTCCAAGACTTGGGTGGCTTACAAGTTGGGCCCCGGAGCCCGACAGGTGGCCCCGGGGTGATTTCCTGCCATCTACCATATCTTGCAGTAAACGCTGGTAGTTGTCTCTGGCGAGGGTTCATAGTCGTCGTCCTGCCGCCCTGCTCGTGCCGCAATCTAGGCGTAGCGGTTGATGATGGCAGGGACGGCAGGACATGTCTTGTCGCTGTATTTATTGGTCTACAGCCCCTGAACTGGTGCACCTGTCCTGACTGTGACTGCTCATAGTGCCTCCTGACAGGCGTCCGCCGCGCCTCCGCGTCTTGGGAAGGTGCGGGTCTTGAATGTCTTGTACGGACAAGGCATGGCGTGCCTTTACCCCTGCAGCCTACCGAGCCGGGGTGGGCAGCGCGGCTCTGCTGGCCATGTGGCGGGCCCGTGGATCACCTCTAAGGAGAGGGGGGCGGCCCCGCTGGACACGTGGCGCCTTCGGAGCTCACCCCTGCAGAGGGGGCGAGGTCCGACTCTCTGGCCACGTGGCATGCCCGGAGCTCACCTCTGAGGAGAGGGGAGGCCCCGGCCCCGCTGGACACGTGGAACCTTCGGAGCCCACCCGTGCGGAGGGGGCGAGGTCTAGTTCTGCCGGCCACGTGGTGGGCCCGGAGCTCACCTCTAAGGAGAGGGGAGGCCCCGGCCCCGCTGGACACATGGTGCCTTCGGAGCTCACCCCCACGGAGGGGGCGAGGTCTGGCTCTTCTGGCCATGTGGCAGGCCCGGAGCTATCCTCTGAGGAGAGGGGAGGCCCAGGCCCCGCTGGACACGTGGCGCCTTTAGATCTCACCCTCTCGGAGGGGGCGAGGTCCGGCTCTGCCGGCCACGTGGCGGGCCTGGAGCTCACCTCTGAGGAGAGGGGAGGCCCCGGCCCCGCTGGACACATGGCGCTTTCGGAGCTCACCCCCACGGAGGGGGCAGGTCCTTAGGCGGTTTTCTCATATGCCTGGGGGTACCCCATATTGAGGGTACCGACAGTGGCCCCCGGGCCCATCCCGGGGGAGATAACAATCCCGGGGTGGGGCCTTCACCTCTTCTACCACGCGCACTTTCTTGGAAACTCCTTTGGACCGTTGGAAGAGCAACGGTGGGTCGTGGGGGTGTGCCCCCTGCTTTGAAAGTTGCTTTAAACTATGGCGGTTCCCAACGCTGCCACTACTGCACGTCACAGCATCTTGTCAGGAACCTCCAGGTTGTCCGCTTGAGGGACTGACTTCTCGGGCCACTGCTTCTACAGGATGGCTTGGGCCCTCTTGTCATTGTTGCTGGGGCTTGGACCTGGGGCGTCCGCCCCGAGCGGCACATACGAAGCGTTTCGACTTGCTTCTGAGAGGTTTAAAGGGAGCCCCTTCCGCATCGCTGGCTTCCCTTCGCACATCTCCCTACGCCTGAGCCTTCCGAATTCTTCCGTGTGCCCAAGCCTTCTCTGCCTTCCAAGTTCTTGCCCCTTCGCCTTCGATGGCTTCCAGCCTGCCCTCACCGCGGATTGCCCGGACGAAGGACCTTGGGCCGGTTCGCAGGCTCTTGGGATGGCACTCGGAAGAGCAGAGGCTTTGCCTTTGGCGGGGATCTCTTCCATGGATCTAGAGAGGGTGGAGACAGTCCTCTTCGTCGCCTACGCCTTGGCTGGGTTTGTCCCCCCGATTTCCTCCTTCTTCGTGACACTGCTGGAGACTTATGGTCTTCAGCTCAACCACCTCTCCCCGAACTCCTTCCTTTGGCTGCTGTCTTTGTGCACTTTTGCGAGATGTTCATGGGGGTCCGCGCTTCAGTGACGCTCTTCTGTCACTTCTTCTTGCTGCGGACGACCGGGCGCGGCTCGAAGAACTAGCTGGGAGCCTACTACTTCCAGCACCACTGCAAGGATCCGAAGGTCTCCAAGTACCTTCTGCCCTTCAGTGCCTCGAGGTGGGAAGGCTGGAGGGATGATTGGGTGATCATGAAGACTGATGAGCACGATCGCCTCCAGCTGCCGACCGAGGCCCCATCCACCGGGCACCACTTCTGGGAGGAGTGCCCGGAGCTGGAGCTGGAGTACCCACCAGTCCTGGAACGGATCCAGTTCCTGGAGGAGTGGGCTGACGTCCCTGATGGTGTTGGCAGACTTCTTGTCGCGCCGCCTTGCGCCGCTGCAGCAGCGCAATCGTCCGGCGTGGTACTACACCGGCATGCATGACTGCACCAGGCTGGAGACAGGCTTAGGCTCTGACCCATCCGTCAAAATGCTGAGGGAGATGGTGATGAGGGTAAGCAGTGACTTTCTTGTTGACCGCTCCCTAACAGTTCCTGTTTCCTGCCTCCCTCTCTTCGTGGAGCCGATGTGGAGGTCAAAGCTGTTGCGGGAGCAGCCGACCTTGGACGATATCGGCATCGCCGTGCGCCAGATTGGTGATGCTTCCCGGGGATCTCGATCACCGAGGTTGACCGCTCCGGAGCGTAGCGCGAGTCATCGGCCGATGCCCAACCCGCGCCGAGGAGCGACATAGCTCAGACTGTCAACAAGGGGAAGGGCAAGGCGCCGACCTCCAGTCCGCCGAAGAGGAAGCGCTCCCAGTCTCCGCTGAGGGCATCGTTTGCGCCGAGTCAGGGGACTGGAGTGCCCCACGCTCTTCATCGGGAGGCGTCGGCTCGTCAGGCTGCGACCCAAAGAGGCATCGGGTCTTCCGTGCCGACGGGACTCCCCTCGGACAGCGTCAGTCAGAGGATCCCCGGGCGTCCCACACTCCTTCCACAGGTGGAGCTCTGAGGAGGGACGCCGGTGCCGCGGTGTCTGGGACTCAGCAAGGGGCTCAGGTGCCCCGGTCGACGAGTGTCCCCGCTGCAGGATCAACAGGCTGCTGATGAAGACTCGGCGGAGCAGGCTGGCAGTGTTGACGCAGGAGGAGCTGATGCGGGTCCTCAGGTGGGCGATGAGCAGGAGCGCATTGGGACCTGCCCTGCTTCAGTGCCGTCTTCTCCTAATCGATGCATCGTCGTGGGTCCCCCGGAGGTTGCGTGTCGGCGTCTCCTCCGTCGGATGACGACACCATGGAGGAGGTTCACGGCTCAGCTTCGGCTTCTGCTGCTCCACTGTCCCTGTCAGACGCCATGGAGCTGTCCCAGTCCAGCGTCCGGCAGGTTCAGGCTGCGCTCGAGCGCGAGCGGGAGGTCTTGGCGGATGAGAGGGACCGCCTCCGTGGCTGGGGGCGGCTCTTGAAGCTGCGGACCAGGGAGGTCGAGGAGGAGTTCGATGCTAAGAGGGTGAGGCTCGACGCTGAGGAGGAGCTCCTCGATGTGCAGAAAAAAGCCGTCGACCGTCTGGACACCGAGACCCAGAGGATCATGCAGGAGGCCCGTGAGGCCTATGACGGTGTCCAGGCCCTCTCCGCCGCCAACGAGGAGGTGCGGCTGCGGCTAGTGCGGTGTGAGTGTGCCGTAGCGGAGCGGGAGCGCGCCGTGGCGGTCAAGGACAAGGAGGTCGCCGAGCATCTGGAGGCGGGCGAAGGCGACCTGAGGGCCAGGGCCAGAGAGCTAGAGCTCCGGGAGGCAGCCTTGGACGAAAGGGAGGAGCAGGTCACCTAGGACCACCAGACGGTACTGAACTGGGAGCTTGCTGCTGACTTCCGGGCGTCGGAGTTGGAGAGGCTCACCCGGGACCTCCAGCTCCGGGAGAAAGACTTGGTGGCGAAGGAGAGGAGGTTCACCGAGGAAGGACCTGGCGCCCTGCTGGCGGCTCGCTAGGAGGTGGAGCAGCTCCGGGATTTGCGGACCGTCGAGGCCCAAGGAGTCTGGGACTTCGTCGGCCAGGCGGAGTCTGCTCTGGTGCCTCTCGTCTTCAGCCCCGTGAGGACGGGGGCTCCGGCGCAAGAGATAGCCCAGGCGCTCCTGGCACTCGAGTCTATCAGCGCCAAGCTGGAGAGGCTGGAAGCCGTGATCACCGATGAGCTCGAGGTCGAGGGGAGGAGCTTGGCGAAGGAGGTCGCCGTGCACGTGCTTACGTGCTTCCGGAGCTGGGACTCCTCCATCTCTCTGGAGCCGGTGGTGCAGGGCCTCGTTGCCGAGCAGGAGGAGGTCACCAGGGCTAGAGTCGGAGACGTCGCCGCCCTTGTCGCGTCTCGGTTCCAGCGGGAGTCCGGGGACTCCTAGGCGCTTGCCCTTGTAGCTGGAGGGATTTTGTATTTTGTCTTCTGTCTGTAGTCCAGCTCGTGGAGTTCTCAATGAATAGACTTGCTGTCTTGTGTGCCTGTGCTTTTCGCCTTCTTTTCTTGGCTTGTATTGCCCGAGCCCTTAGCTCCATAAGGTCCCCGGGAGGTCTCCATCGATCTCAAAGCTCTTTCAGCACAGACACCTTCCTTGGGCCCTTGTTCCCATAAGGACCCAAGGGGTCTTGAGTTGGAGTCGGGAGCTCCGGTCTTGAGAAGCCTTGGGACTTCAGTACAACCGGGTGCTCCGGCCTTCCCCTGTGGAGTCCCCATAGTGGCCCCCTGGTAGGTGTGGCCTATGCATTGGGCACACCTACCACATTCCTGCAGGGGAGCTAAGGCCAGGGCCCCCCCTGACCGTCCGGAGCACGCGGTATTGGAGCTCTGGCGCCGGAGGTTTGGGAGGCCTCTCAAGAGGTCCTGCACACAAGTAGGGAAACGGTAATTCTGCTCGGGGGCTCTCCCTTCCCTGTCTCTTAGTCTTATTTGGCTTACAGTCCTGGGCTGGTATACAGGGCTTGGGCAATTCAGTGCACCCGGCACCGGAGGTCTGGCTCCCTCCTTGGTCAGGGTGCAACCATCCGGCCCCTAGTACTAGACCGTAGCGTTGGGGAGGCAGAGTGCACACGCTTTGGGTACGGAACCAGGCAAAGCAGGCTACACACCCTGGACCTCCTGGGAGGTAGAGTGCACACGCTTTGGGTACGGAACCAGGCAAAGCAGGCTGCACACCCTGGACAACCCTAGTCTGGCGTAGGTTTTTCTGGAGGAGACCAACTGGCGTCACAGTACCCGATTGGGGGAGGTCCGAGAGGCCCCCTAGCCTTTGGCAGGTACCTCAAGCACGATCGCCTTTGGTAGGATGGCAAATGCCGACTAGGTATGAGAGTGGGAAAGGAGTGTCGAGTATACGATGAGCATACACTGTCTTTGAGCATGGGGAGGTGATCATAAAAATTAATGTGTAATTTAAATGAACACATAAGAGAGCGTGGTAGGACAGGGTTCCTTTCATTCATATACATCCATAGAAGGAAAACAGGCTATACATGGAGGCAACGACCCACCCCATTGTGAAGGGGGGCAGGGCCTACGCGCTTAGGGTACGGAACCAGGCTAAGCTGGACGTTGTCCTGAACCACTCCCTGGGGTTTAGTTGCTTCGAGCGCTGCTCCTGGGCTCTATGTGATCTATTACAGAAAGAAGAAAAAACCTGTCCTACCATTGCTCTAAGGATAGAATTTACGGAGGTGTTCTATGTTCCAAGGGTTTGGGAGCGGGTCCCCGTCCTCGGTTGCAAGGCGCACGCACCCGGGGCGGCAAACTTTCGTGACTCGGAAGGGTCCTTCCCATCTAGGGGAGAGTTTGTTGGTCCCTTCTCGAGAAAGTATGTGCTGCAGCACCAGGTCGCCTTCCTTGAGCTCCCAAGCTTGCACGGAACTCTGATGGTAGCGCTGGAGCGCCCGCCGGTACCGTGTGTTGCGGAGCGTTGCTTGCCATCTTGCCTCGTCGACGAGGTCGATGTCCTCACGCCACAGCTGGTCCTGTGCGGCTTCGTCGTAAGCTCGGACACGGGGGGGAACCCATGGTGACCTCCAGGGGAAGCACGACTTCGGCCCCGTAGACCATGAAGAAGGGTGTTTCCCCTGTGGCCCGGCTCTGGGATGTCCGGCTAGCCCACAGTGCGCACGGAAGCTCGTCCACCCACTTGGCACCATGCTTCTCCAAGCTGGCATAGATGCGAGTCTTGAGGCCCCGAAGGATCTCGGCGTTGGCTCTCTCGACTTCCCGTTGCTCTTTGGATGAGCAATGGAGGCATAGCACACCTGGATGCCAAGGTCTTCGCAGTACTCTTGGAATACTGCACTGGTGAACTGGGTCCCGTTGTCGGTGATGATCCAGTTCGGGGCCCCGAACCTGCAGACGATTGACTTGATGAACTTGACTGCGGATTGCTTGTTGATGGTGATGACTGGTGCAGCTTATGGCCACTTGGTGAACTTTTCGATGGCGACGTAGAGGTACCGGTATCCCCCGACGGCTCTGGGGAAGGGCCCCAAGATGTCCAACCCCCATACCGCGAACGGCCACGAGGGTGGGATCATCTGCAGCGTTTGCGTCGGTGTGTGGATCTGCTTGGCATGGAACTGGCACGCCTTGCATCTCTTGACCAGCTTGACGGCGTCCAGGAGGGCTGTCGGCCAGTAGAAGCCATGCCGTAAGGCTTTACCGACCAGCGCGCGGGAAGATGCGTGGTTCCCGCACTCGCCTCCATGGATCTCTGCTAGCAGGTCTCAACCTTACTCCTGGGTTATGCACCGCAATAGGATGCTGTTGGTGCCATGCCGGTAGAGATCCCCTTCTACCAGCGTGTATCTCTTAGCCATCCGCACAACCCGTTCAGCGGATGCATGGGAAGGATGTTGTCTTTCAAGTAATCCCGGACCTCCGTGATCCATGCATCGGGGCTGACTTGAGCTTCTGTGTAAAAGCCCAAGAAAAGGGACTTGCAAAAAACTTTTCTTCACCTCACAACACCACAGTTTTTGTTGTGGATATCTTAGGAAATATTGTGAAGAGCAAGTAACCTCCATCAAAAGAGAGATTAGAGCGGAAAGCCTTCACTTCCACAAAGTAGGATTTCTACACATTAACATGAGAGGTTGAGCTCACCCCTAGAACTTAAAAAGTCTTGGGAAGGTTCAGGCCAAGTTTCATGTAAATCCAACACTTTTTGAGGCACTTTTGGAGGTATTTGAAAAAGAGGCCAATTTGAATGTAAATTCAAATTGCAGCAACTTTCATCACTCAAATTCAAAAGTTAGCTTCATATTAAAACTCAGCACATTTTTCTGAGTTAGCCCACCAATTTTTATCCCCATTGGAGTTCATCTTGTCGGGAGCCAAATTTGCAATAATTCAAAACTGAATTTGAAATTCAGTTTAAATATGAAGCAAATTGGACCAACCAAATTTCAAAATGGAGAACTCAAATTCAAACCAAAACTTGGGGGCTAAGTCTCACATTCAATTGTGAGTAGCTGAGGATATTTAGGCACAACAGAATTGAGAAAATTTGGAAAAAAAAAGGATTAAAGGGGAGGCCCACATGTCAGCTGCACATACGAGTGTTTCAGTCGGTTGCTGCAGCCGGCCTCTGCTTCGCGCGCAAGGCACGGGAGAGGCGGCGAGCCACCGAGGCATCGAACGGCCACCTCACGGTGCCAAAGTCGCGGCTCAAAGGCCAGCGCACACACCACACCGCCCTTTATCCCGTTTTCCGAACGAGAAATACCACCACCCGAGCTTCTTCCTCGGTTCCGCGCAAGAGCAGAAACGCTGACCTCCGTTGATCCCCGGCGTCCGAGAGCTAGAGCCCGTCTCGCGCCCGGCGAGCTATACGAAAAAGGTCCGCTACAAGGTGCGTGACACGCTAGTGCCGACCGTTCCTCCTCTCGTACGTCGTCGGGGTAGTATTTGGCCGTTTACCCATTCGGTGTTCAAAATACCGAAGGTTGCAAAACGAGGAAATTCGGAGTAGATAGTTCACCACCAGAGATTCCGAGCTACACACACGTTCTGCACTGGTACACGACCACCTAGGATCAAAAACCAGCAAGAACCATGGGCTAGGGTTACGGTTCTTTGAAGTTTTCTGAGCACAGCCGATATCCGGCCTAGGTCGCCGGTGAGGTCGTAGTTGCAGCCATTTTCACAGGGATCGGTGCCCATGTCCGTGATCAGCGGGTGTCAGTGGAGCTCCCCGAGCAAACCACATCGAAAAAGGTGCAGGGGACGCCGAGTTCGACGTCGCCGGTGAGCTCCCGGCCGCTGTTACCGTCGGGAGCACTGTTCCGGCCGTTGTCAAGCTCTGGTGAGGGCACCACCGTGTTCCCCAGGCCGAGATAGGAACAGGTGGCGAGTTTCATCGGAGGTCGGGCAGCAGAACGCCCGGCGGCGAGTATTCCGGTGGGATGGGTGGCGGGGAGCCGCGGGAGCGCGAGGTTGAAGAAGCCTTGCGGGCCCCGCGTGTCGGTCTCTGCTGAGAGCACTCGGGGATTTGCTGCGGCACCAGGATCCCATGCGGTTGCGCGGGTGATTCTGCGGGCTCCGGTGTGGGTTAGCTGGGAGGCTGACACGTAGCCCGGGGGACCCCACCCGACAGTTTAAACTTTATTCAAATTTCCAGTTTTAGTTCAAACTTCAAACGAATAGAACTTTGGCTAGGAAACTCCAAATTTGATGAACCAAATTTTGCTGAACTCATAATTCTGAGTAATTTCCAGCAATGCCAATTTCAGCTCATGAAAGTGAATAGTTTTCCAGAATTAAATCCCTAAAATTTAAACTAGTGGGAATTAAATCTGGAGAACTACTTTATGAAAAATTCTGAAATTTGACTGAGAGGTTCATTGGAAAATCCCTGAATCCCAGTAAAATTTTCAGACCCATCCAAGTTAATTTAGTTACCCTAATTGGGTGATTAAGTGAACTTCCCTGAGAAAATAGAAAAATGTACAGAAACATTTTTCAGATTTTCTCAAATTTTAATTAGGGCATAACTTTCAGTAGAATTCTTCAAATGACATGAAACCAATTCAATTAGAACCATATTAAATTCTAGTTTCCAGAAAGTAATGGTTGGAGCCATGAAAACCCCTGGAATTACTTAGAGGCTCAAATATTGACCAAATGGGCTTTTATTTGTACAAGGTTCAATTGAACTTTGTTTCAAATGAAACTTGGTCAAGACTCTGGTTAGGACCCTACCAAGCCACCACAAAAATGTCAGAACCAAAGGGGAGGGCTAGCTAGAGTTATTAGTAATTAAGTATTCAAGTTCACACATTGTATTTAAATTGACATGTAGTATTTCATTGACGTGTAGTCGCTGAAGGCGAAGAGACTCCGGAAGTGCTGGACTTCCTCCTTTCGGAAGAAGAACTAACCCCTAACCAGCAGCAACAAGGCAAGCCCCGGTTTGCATTAACCCTTTTATAAGTTTTGCTTTGTTTACATGTGTCGTATGAAGTATGAATGTGCATTAGGTATAGGATGGATGAAACCCCACTTGCAGAACCAAAAGTTCCTAAAAGAGTGAGGGTAGTGTCTAAGATCTCGAGTAGACAGTCTTTGCTTAATGATTCATAGGACTTCGATACAAGTCGAGTAGTTGGAATCTACTCGCGAGTTTAGGCTCGGGACACACGGGTTCGGTTGAGTGATGTGAGATCACTTTAGTAATGAAAATGAGACTAGGCAGGGGCTAGGGCGCAGCAAGAGGAAGTCTTGTGTGCGCAGCCCTGTCTGTGTCGATTGAGGACCGATCCTTGTGTGGCCCTACTGAGCAAGTATTGAACGTACCGAAGGCATATTGGATATATGGGCCCCGATAAACCGATGTAGCCTAAACCTCCGGGCGTCGAGGCATAACGCACCGATTTATAGGTGTAGGCTGAGGGCAGCAAGGTGGAAATCCGCCAACGGGCATAGAGAGATGCTCCATGTGGGGAACCTACTGCTCATTTCGGTGTGACCGGTTCGACGTTTGGGCTGTTGGGTAAAAGGTTGTCCCGTACGACACTGAGTGAGCGTGTTGTGCAGCTCCACGGGTGGGCGTACGTGATGTGCTCTTTGGGTTTCCCTGCAGGTGTATATCGAGTCGATTCGCCATCCCTCGCGGTGACGAGTACCGCTTGTTCACTGAGTCGTGACGTTGGCTAATGTATAAAATGTGATGATTCAATATTGCTGTCATGATATAATTGTATTGCTACATGTGTGCCACCAAATATTTCTTACTAAATTTCTGATTTCTGAACTATTAACTTGTGGCTAAAAGATGAACTAAGGATGAACTCGTAGGTGTGTCCATTTGTTGCAATATTACTATCCTATGTTCATTGTACCCCTCATGTAGAGTTCCATGCTTAGGTGAGTCGGTTAAGTCTTGTTGATCCCTCGTGCTCACAGTTGCTGCTTAAGTGTTTTTCAGGTGAGGAGCCATCTACGGACTCGGAGTATGAGTCCACCGGCGAGGGTTACCCTCCGTCGGGGACCACGGCTGAGTGAGAGTCATACACGCCGCGCTGAGCTGAGACATGTAGCTAGTGTGGGTTGCCCTAGGGCTGGGCAACCGACTTTTGCTAGATAGGCGGGCGTGAGTTGTAGAAAAGTAGACTTCTGCTGTGTAATAAATACAATAGTTTGTAATTGAGTATTGTACCTGTTTGTACAGTTCAGTTGTTTTTCCTATGTAATATATTGTGTTTTTATGACGTGTGCTGTCGGGTGTCGCATCGTGCGGCACCACCCTCTGCGATCCTGGATGAGCGGATCCTGGTCCTCCACAGCCTGGTATCAGAGCTGCATTGGGGATAGCACAGTACTTAAGGACTATATTGTGAGAAAACTTAGGTTACGGTGAGGATTCGGTAGTTGCCCAAGTAAGGACTATACTAGCATAGTTACTTAAAGTGGCAAAGACTAACCTATGTGTTATAATTCTGAATTTTAATTATGTAACGACGCACCTACGCTCTGGTAAGAATGGTAAGGAACACCACCGAAAGCGGTTCAATTTCGGTTAGCTCCCCTGACGAGGAACGTGGTTCAGGGATAGGTCTCACAGCTTGGTGTGAGACGTCAATATGAAACTCTTGGACTCTTCATGTTCCTGAGTTCATATGAAACGCTGATCCCTAGCGTGCATTACGCAAGTAAGTGGAGACCCCATCGCGTGGTCAGTAACACGAGAGTGTGTTCGTCTGGAAGTAGCCCAGAAGGACATGCGCAGCGCTTGCCATCGACGTGCCCTGCAGGGCAGTAGCTGGTATCTGTTGGGTTGATAACATTCCCAACCGTGACGACCCGTTCATGACATACTCGGGTTCACCGTCGTGTGGTGTTGAAACACGATCACGTACCTTGAGACGTGACTTAACTCAAGGACGGCCGTATGACAATGATATGGGTGTTTGTACTTAATTTCAAATATGGTCCTGCCTGAAATGAAAAACCATTGTGTGCATCATTATTGTGTGATCTTATTCAGGTACTAACCACGTATGTATCCGTGTAGTAAACGTGTGCGAGAGACCGTTTAGTGCCACACTTGAGACGTATATGCCGGTATAATCCGGTTAGGATTTTCTTTTGTGAGGAACGTAGTACCGAGATATCATAGGCATATGCATGCAAAATAATGATAACAAGGAATTAAAATCACTAGGTTCAACATTTAGGACCCTGGTTGGGTATAAGAATGTGATAGTGGAGCAGGATAGCCAAAGGAATGAAAAACAGAGTGCTCTGTTTTGGGGCAGCAAGTTTGCTGACCTTCAACAGGGCATAACTCACAGGTATTTTAGCCCAGGGAGGTGTGGTATGTAGTTCTAGAAAGGTATTTGAGTACTCTACAATTTTGTTGTAGACTTTCAGAGCTGAAACACACCTTAAGATGGCTTAAATCCCAGAGGGATGTAAACTGTCCAGAATCAGGGCAGAGTTAAACACTCTCTGGACTGTTCTGTTTTTCAAACATAACTCCCAGTAGAAAAATCTAAAATCGTCATATGATACATCTTTAGAAAGGCTAGAAGATGTGTTACATTCTTGCAATTCAAAGTTTCTGAAATTTCAGCACAGATTTCAGTGGAAACCAGGGTTAAAAACAGCCACTTCCAAGGGAGATGCTGTTGAAATTTATCCAGAAATTCTGTTGACCTTGAATTACCATAACTTTTTAACCAGAGCTGATCTGGTGGCAAATGAATACTCGTTGGAAATATACGGAAGTTAACTTTAACTTTGGTATTCAACTTGAGTCATGAAACTTCCCAGAACCAGATCAAAACTTGGAATATGTAGAAACTGGTCATTCTGATAGAGGAATGACAGTTGAACTCATTGGAGAAATTGTTGTACCCTAGAGGGGGTTTGAGTACTCCCAATGGGGTAGAACATACTCATGAGAGGTTATCTTCAACTAGTAAAAGATTTGAGTATAGGTCTCACTCAAGTTTCTTTTACTAGAGACCATGTTTGTGTCGTATTGAAGATAAAAGGGTGGTTTACGTGATGACAACGCGATAGTAACGTCTCGTAGTGACCAAACCTAGTTGTGGTGAGCTTCCAAAGAGGAGGTTCATCAAGTTGGATTAAAATAGCTTGTATTTAGTCTGGTAATGGTGTAGCTTGTGCAAAGTTATTACATTATCTACATACGAGATGTATCGCATGTTTTATTGTCATGATGTTTTTACGCCTATATTTATTGGACTGCATGCAATATGTTGCGGGACTGATGTTTATTGTTGTATGGTTGCAGATGGTTAGCACTAGGACCACGCACGAGGTTGGTGGCTCTAGCCAACAGGGGGGCGATGACTCCCAGCCACCGGCCTACGACAGCACCCCGCAGCAGCAGCCACCACCGCCGCCTCCGCTTACTCTAGCGGATGTGATAGCGGCAATGGTGTGTGGTCGTGAGGAGCAGACCGACCTGCTCTGCACGATCGTGCAGAATACGTCCCAGGCGGGGGGGGGGGGGGGGGGGGGGCGTCCAGACAGAGGGCCTCGTGAGCCCCGTGAAGTGTCGTACTCGGACTTCATGAGTACGCACCCTCCAGTGTTCACAGAAGAACCACTGGAGGCTGATAACTGGCTGCGGACCATCGAGTCCAAGTTCGGGCTGCTCCAATGTACGAAGCGACAGATGTGAGGGCCCGCCGTCCCGATCACTCATGAGGACGGGGCACCTCGCCCGGAAATCGTATTGGGTGGTGCCGTGCGATGCGGCACCCAACAGCACACATAATAAAGCATCATATTACATAAATCAAGCGGAAGCTTATAAAGTGTTGATTTTACAAATACTTCTCAAAATAATCTACAGCGGAAGACTATTACAACTCACATCTCATACCTATGCTAAGCAACAGAGAAGGTGTCCAGCCCGCAGACCCTTCTCGCTAGCAACACTATCACAATAGCAGCGGCAGGGGTTTCCATGAGTTCACCCCTCGGAGAGCTCCGAGTCTCATCAGGCACCCGTACATCATAGCGTACAGTTATTACCTGCAAAACAACTTGTGCAGTATCTGTGAGCACGAAGCTCAGCAAGACTAACCCGTCACCCTAATCATGAAACTCTACATGATGACAATAGAGGGCTGATTATAGAAGTTTGCACAAAGGATGATCTTGAGCTAACAGAGAATCCTTACTTCAAGTTTTAGGCAACTTTTATAGCCCTCGTGCAACTTACATCGAGACTCTACAATCAAACAAGAAACGCTTCATCTCGATGTCACTTGCCCGAGGTGAAAGTAACTTTAGTGAGCTATCCTAGACTCATACAGACCTTGCACTATCAACGTCGAGACTCCACAATCAAACAAGAAACGCTTCGCCTCGACGCTACTAGCCCAAGGTGGAAACTAAATTTAGTGAAGTGTTGGTCGTTCCTCATCTCCATTATGAGGATTACTCACGAAGCATATTAAATGTTTTCCCGGTTTATTACTACGTCACGACTCAGTGTACAAGTATGCTCACTACCGCGAGCAACAGTGATTGCAATCAAAAACACCCGGCTGACACGACACGTACGCCCGTACTCGACGTTGCACACAGCAACCGTCACTGACGTTGTACGTGGCAACCTTTCACACAACACCCAAATGGTGAAACGGTCCCACCGACTGGGATTAAGTCTCTCTACGGCAAACCCTCGTAGAGACGACTTCTCTATCCTTTCAGCATCGGCATCAGACGGTGAGGTATGCCTCGACACCCAGGTTAACATGTTACATCGGTTTTCTGGGTCCCATATTGCCAGTATGCATCCGGTACACATCTCAAACTTGTATCACAGGGCCGCACACGAGAACAGGTCTTGATCGACTCAGACATAGACTAGGTTCGCAGGACCACGTCCTTGACCCTTCCATCCGCTGCCCGGTCTCCATTCCCAACTATGAGGATCAATTCCCAACTCTTCCGATTGATCCCCCCCCTTAACCCCGTTTCACGAGTAGGCATCTGCCCACTCGAGTTATGCCTCTTTTAATTCACTTTTGTTGAGATCAGCAGTTATAATTAATTGGTAACATATCCTACATTAAACTCCAGGGTTTTCTGGGTCATGCATTTGGAGTTTCATACCATCTAGACGTAATGCAATAAATAAAATGCTAGATGTATGAAGTGAATACAAATAAAAACTTGTAAATTTGATGCAAACCGGGGCTTGCCTTTGTTTTACAGGGCTAATATATATATAATCCAGTTAGTGAAGATCACTTGGCTTTATCTCTTCCCTCCTTCCTTTGATCTCCACTCCAATGACTTGAAGTCCTTCACGTAGATGCTACATGTAATGCATATGCACAATTGTTTAATTGTAAAGACTTTGCTACAAGTTCTAATAACAAGTTTTCAAAAAATGGAACTCTGTTTAAGAATTTAAAATAACACTGGTGCTAGTGGTTTGGGTTTGGATCTAAGTACATGTTTAAGTGCTAAGGGGTCCCCCCCTCTTCTATATTGATCATCTTAAGTGGTTTAAACAGAACAGGGGTGATCCAAAGCTCCAATGGAGCTGAGAATTTTCATGTGAGTTCCTTGTCACAAGAAAACCCTTTGGACCAAAAATTAGCACTTTTCATTGAGTGGTTTGTTCAGAATAATTTTCTAAGCAATTAAGCAAAGAAGAATTAATTCTGAGATGACACCCATGTTCATGCCAAACTTAGTGAACTACAATTTCAATTATAGATCATAGAGTTTGCATGAATTTCCCTAGCATTTTTGGAGCTAAGATCTGCCCAGAACTGAATTTCCAAGTTTTAGAAATTCTCTGAAATTGTTTCTGTATTCAATTGAACACAGCATCTTAAAAGCTGAATTTCCCTGAACAAATCAACTCCAATTGAGCTGACACTTTTACAGGGGTTCACTAACACCCTAAAGACTATTCTGGAAAAATTTGAGGATTTTTGGATTAGCCAAACTCCCTCAAAAATTCTTTTGCTGAAAAGCTTTAAAGAATTTTCCAGAATTAAATAATGAGTTTCATACAAATTGGGTTGTATATTTGGACAGAGCTATTCAATAAGAACCCAAACCAATTTGAATCACTAAATATGGAGCTTCCTAGCAAAAGTTATGAGGTTCTAAAGTTTGGGGGAAAATTCTGAAATTGAACTCTGTTTATTTTCCCATTTTCAGAGACATAAGGAATTAACACCACATTTGGCCAAGCAAATGAGGTCCAATGCTTCGGAAAATTTTACTGGAGTTCAGGCATTTTTTGAGGAATCTCCTGCCCAAATTGGGAATTTTCCAATACACAGAGCTCCTGGAAAAATTCCTACAAGATTTTATTTATATGAATTAATGAGCAAAAACCAGTGATTTTCATAAATATTGGGCTGTACCCCTGGATAGTACTCTCTTAGAGGAATCCAACAAAATTTATCTCACTATTTTTGGAGCTTCCTACACCAAGTTATGCATTTTACAAGTTTGAACAACTCCGTGTTTGATTTTTAAACAGAACAGTCACATGTGGGGCCCATGGGTCAGGTGCTTCTTCAACCTCCCGCCAGAGCCCGCGGGTGCACACCGGCAGAAAGTGTGGCATGGCTCGTTCTCCCTCATTTCTCCACCAAATGAGCTCCAGTTTCGCCCTACATGCTCCTTGGAACATGGCGCAGCTGCCGGGCAAGGTTTCCCCGCATGAAAATGGCTGTAGGTGGGTCGGCACCGGGGGGCAGCTCAGGAGCTCGGCATGGACGCGTTCCAGCGAGTCCAAAGCTTCTCCTGGCGATCTACCTTGCCCTAAAGCATCACCAGAGCAAGTGGAGCATGGAACGCACCTCAGTTTGTGCTGCAATTGGCGGGAATAGGGCGGTCACCGAAGACCCGACCCATTTTTGCCGCCGGCGATGAATTCTCGTCCCCCGGGGCCTGTGATGGTCGGTTTTCTTTGGCGCTAGGGCATCTAGTTGCTGTGGTTTGAATTGTAGGAGGTATGATCAATCGGTTTGGGAGAACTTCAAGAATTAAACACGGTCTGTTCTATACGTGCGCCGGTGCCAAAAATTGAATTCCGGCGAGCCGGCGTCGGGGGAGAGCAGGGGGACGACAGGATGAGGATCAGTACCTCCTGGCGCACCTCTGTGGCCTATTGAGCATGCCGGAGAAGCGCTGTGGCACAGGTTGAGCCGGCTCCCGATTGTTTCACGGAGGCAGTGGCTTTTCTGTTTCTTTCACGCGTGAGAGCGAGTGAACAGAGGGCTCCTCGGTTATAAGGCACGGCTGACCGCGGCTGGGAGGGTGATAACAGGGAGGACAGCTTGCCAGCGCGAGAGAAACGCAGAAGGAGGTGTCGTTCGATGCCTCTCGGTGGCGCACGGTGGGAGCCGACGTTGCTTCGGGTGGAGGAGGAAAACAGAGACCAATCACTGTGATATTTCTCCATTTAACCACCTCTATGACATGTGGACCCCACAGGCAGTACCTTCTCAGCCCTCAGAAGATTCCCAAAATTTGGCAAGTGACCATTTCAAACATTTGGAGTTGAATAATGAGCAGCATTTGGATAGTTGGACAAATTTCAACCCAATTCAAATGTATATTTGAACCCCTTGCACATTTAACTCCATTTGGAAAAATGGGTAGCAAATCTTTTCAAAAGTTGATGAAACTTTGCTTACCCACTAATTTGGACCTAAGGAATCTAAATATGCAACTTGATTCTTGTGTTAGCTGCTGCAAACAAGAGTTTGAACACAACAGTTTTGAATTCCCATTGTGTCCCCCCTCATTTAAATTTGGTTTGATCCTTTAGTTCCAAATCTGATTTTTAAACCCTTCCTTTGCACTTGAGTACTTCACTTCTGGGGTCTTAATCCACCTAGGGTCGAAACATGCAAATAACCCTAAGTTGGTTTTTGAACAACCTCTCATGTGTTATCATATGTGTAAAAAGTTTGAACCAATCCCCTTTTTCATACACATGACACCAACATTTGTGCAAACTCATGTTTCTTTGTATTTTCACTTTTGGGACCTTTACAATCCTCCCCCTTAAAAGAATCTCGTCCCGAGATTACAAAAGAAAGATGAGGCGGAAGGTAATTACAAAATTTACGACAAAAGTTCCGGATAGTTCTTGTGGATGTAATCTTCACTCTCCCATGTCGCTTCTTCCGGTGTGTGATTACTCCACAGGACTTTGTAAAATTTCAAAGTCTGATTTCGAGTGATCCGGCTCTTCTCGTCGATAATCTTGATGGGCTTCTCGGCGTAGGTGAGATCCGGTTGCAATATCTCCATGTCTTCCGAAAGGATCTCCGTCGGCCTCTTCAAACACTTTCTCAAGTGTGAGACATGGAAGATGTCGTGGATGCCCGATAAGGATGGCGGCAGCTCCAAACGGTAGGCCACTGGTCCACACCGTTCTATAATACGGAACGGGCCCAAAAAGCGAGGAGCTAGCTTTCCCTTGACCCTGAATCGATGAATTCCCTTCATCGGGGATACTCGGAGATAGACGTGATCTCCGACTTCAAAACACAAGGGTCGGCGTCGCTGGTCCGCATAGCTCTTCTGGCGAGATTTAGCGGCCCTGAGGTTTTCTTGAATCAGCTGGACCCGCTCTTCGGCATCCTTTACAAGATCAATGCCAAAAATCACCCTCTCGCCAGATTCACACCAATTGAGTGGTGTGCGGCACTTCCTGCCATAAAGTGCTTCGTATGGTGCCATTTTAATACTGGATTGGTAACCATTGTTGTAGGAGAACTCTGCTAATGGCAAATGGTTATCCCAGTTCTTTCCATGATCTATGGCACATGCCCTCAGCATATCTTCTAAAATTTGATTCACCCTCTCTGTTTGACCGTCGGTCTGAGGATGGTATGTTGAGCTTCTGATTAACTTTGTCCCCAGAGATTCATGTAGTTGCTCCCAGAAACGGGCAACAAATATTGAACCTCGATCTGATATGATGGTTTTGGGGACTCCATGTAAGCATACAATTCTGGAGAGATATAACTCTGCATATTGCTTAGTCTGGAATCCCGTATTCACTGGGATGAAGTGGGCTGATTTGGTTAAGCGATCAACAATCACCCAAATGGAGTCATGCTTTCTAGACGTGAGAGGCAGCCCGACAATAAAGTCCATGCTGATGTCCTCCCACTTCCATGCTGGAACGCTTAATGGTTGCAGCGTTCCCGCTTTCTTTATGTGGTCAGCCTTGACTCGCCGACATGTATCACATTCAGATACATATTAGGCAATTCCTCGCTTCATCCGAGTCCACCAAAATTTTGTTTTAAGATCTTGATACATCTTATTACTTCCTGGATGTATTGAGTACTTGGACATATGAGCTTCGTCCAAGATCTTCTTCCTTAGCTTCAGGTTCCGGGGTACCACGATACGGTCGTTAAACCATAACACGCCTTGATCATCTTCCCGGAAACATTTCATCTTATCCTCTTTAATCCTTGCTCGTATATTCCGCATCCCTCTATCTCTCTTCTGGGCTTGTACAATCTCCTCTCTAATGGTAGGCACAAGAGCAAGATTATACAACGCCCCATACGGAATCACCCGCAAGCTTGGTTCTTCCTCCTCCTCCGGAACAACTGACAAGTTATTAACGTGGGACTTACGACTGAGTGCATCAGCCACCATGTTAGCTTTGCCCGGATGGTAATGGATCTCGAGCTCATAGTCTTTAATTAATTCCAGCCATCTCCGCTGCCTCATATTAATATCCTTCTGAGTGAATATATATTTGAGGCTCTTATGGTCGGTGTAGAGGTGCGCTAAATTCCCAAGTAAGTAGTGCCTCCACATCTTCAACGCCAGCACCACCGCAGCAAGCTCTAGGTCATGAGTGGGGTAGTTCTGCTTGTGGTTGCGGAGTTGACGAGACCCATACGCGATCACACGTCTATCCTGCATTAAGACGCAGCCAAGTCCAATGCCTGAGGCATCACAATAAACATCAAATGGCTTTGTTGTATCCGGTTGGGCTAACACCGGTGCCGTTGTGAGATGTTTCTTTAGAGTTTGAAATGCCTCTTCACAGGCCTCTGTCCACACATACTTGCTGCTCTTCTTCAATAACTCTGTCATTGGTTTAGCCGCCTTTGAGAAGCTGGGAATAAATCTCCGATAGTAACCCGCTAGCCCCAGAAAACTGCAGATTTGATGAACAGATGTTGGAGACTCCCACTTCAAGACTTGCTCAATTTTAGTTGGATCCACAGCCACACCCTCCGCTGAAATAATGTGGACTAAGAAGGGTACTTTGCTGATCCAAAATTCACATTTTATGAATTTGACATACAGCTTATGCTCCCGTAAGCGTTGGAGCACAATATCAAGATGTTTGGTGTGCTCCTCCTCCGATTTGGAGTATACGAGAATGTCGTCGATGAAAATCACGACGACTGATCCAACTCTAGTATGAATACAGAATTCATGAGATACATGAAGTGTGCGGGTGCATTTGTTAGCCCGAAAGACATGACTAGATACTCATAGAGCCCGTATCTAGTCGAGAAAGCCGTCTTCGGTATATCCTCCGCTCTGATTTTTATCTGATGATAACCAGACCGTAAGTCCATCTTGGAGAATACCTTGGCACCCACCAACTGATCAAACAATATAACAATCCGCGGCAGTGGATATTTATTTTTGATCGTCACTGCATTCAACGGCTGATAATCCACACATAATCGAAGTGACTCATCCTTTTTCTTCAAAAAGAGGGCTGAACAACCCCATGGCGATGAGCTTGGTCGAATGAACCCTTTGTCCATTAAGTCCTTTAGCTGTTCTTTCAGTTCAGCTAATTCCTTCGGAGACATTTTGTACGGCCTCCGAAATATTGGTGTGGTTCCCAGTGCTAACTCGATCTTGAATACCACATCCCTCTCAGTCGGCATCCCTGGAAGATCGTCGGGAAACACATCTGGGTACTCACAGACCACTGGAATATCCTCCAGTTTCATGGTCACACTGTGGTATACTACTGGATTTTTGGAATCCACGGCTTCAAGTATAAGTGTTTGGAGACCGTAGATTGGGGAGTCCAAACTAACAATCCGTGGACCGATGTCCAGAACAGCCCCATGGTAGTTCATCCACGCCATTCCTAGAATCATGTCGATCTTCTGCCCCTCTAACACAATGAGAGTTGTGGGGTATAAGTTTCCACCTAAGCACAAGGGTGCTTTGATCACTACTTCATTAGCAGCTATATTTCCACCAGGTGAGCGGATAAGATAGTGATCCTTCGGTGTAGAGGTGGAGAGCTCCGCTTTGCACACAAACAACCTGCTGATGAAATTGTGTGTAGCTCCAGAGTCAAATAGAATTAATACGGGCAGCCCATTGAGGGTGAACATCCCCGCTAGCACCGGTGCCCCCTCTGGCACATCCTCTAGAGCTGTATGATAAATGCACCCGGATTTTGGTGCAGTTCCTTGAAGCTGAGCACGGGGTTGATGTATACCCTGCTTTGGTATAGTTTCTTTGTGGCGTATCCTTTCTGGACACTTCCTGCTGATATGACCCAAATAACCGCACGTGAAGCACGGTTTCTCAGCCGGTTCCTGGTTGCTCTGAGTATGGACAATGGTTGTATCCTGCTGCGGCAAGAACACTTGAGGAACAGAATAACGTGGCTGCATATACCGTTGTTGCAGCTGTCCGACTTCAGAGTATTGAGCTGAACGACCCGAATGTTGCTGGAGTCGTCGAGCCGGCTGCATCAGCTGACACTTCAAGGTGCTGTCTACCACCCTCTATTTCTGCGGAGCACTACTGCTGCTCTCCGGGGGTACATGGTTCTTTCTTTTCTCAGCCTGAACTTCCCGCTGAGCATCTTCAACCATGATGGCAGCACTCATCAATTTGTTGAAGTTCTTTCGATCAGCTAAAACGAGTCTCTCCTTTAGCTTGGGATTGAGGCTGCGGAAGAACCACTCACACTTTTGTGCTTCGGTGTTCACATGTTGAGGTGCATACTGTGCCAGCTTGTTGAACACTCGCGAATGCTCGTATGCACCCCTCCCTCCTTGTTTTAAGGCCAGAAACTCCTTGAGTTTTCGCTGAATTATTCCGGAAGGAACATGATACGCGAGAAACGCCTTCCGGAATTCTGCCCATGTAAAGTCATGTCCAGCTGGTAATAAGGCAAGTTGATTTGCCCACCATGCACTGGCGGACCCGTGAAGTTGTTGCGCCGCGTATAAAACCTTCTGATGTTCGGTGCATTGAAGCAACCCGAACTTAGACTCAATGGTATGGATCCAGCTATCCGCCACCAGAGGATCCTCAGCTTCAATGAAAACCGGTGGTTGAGTTGCTAAGAACTCAACATAGGAATTCAGTTGAGGTTGGCGCAAGTCTTCGTCTTGACATCCCCCTTGACGGGATGTATTCATCACCAGGGTGCGGAGCAAGTCGGTTCGCTCATCGTTTGCACCCGTCATGGCAGCCAGAATGTCCGCCATTGTGACCGTGGGTGAAGGTCCTGGTAGCGGCTGCGTTTGCGGAGCTCGCTGCTCCCGCTGTGGAGAGTTATCACCACGACCACCACTGGAACCACCCACCTCACCCATGGAACGAATTTGTACCATTCTGCAATTGCAAGAGTTCATTATCATCTCAACACTATCACTTGATTTATTCCATAAACAAAGTAGTGCAACACCGATAATGAAATCTTAACATGTAAGCAAAATGATTTAAATGCAAACTGATGTAACTAACAGCAAGGACTTAAATGTAGATTGACCAGTCCTTAAACAAACCAGATTTCGATCCAGTTAAAAGCATTTTCGTAACTCATGTTCAATACCAAAGTTAAATTTAACTTCCATATCTTTCCAACGAGTATCCAAATGCCTCCATATCACTTCTGGATCAAAAGCTATGACTTCGTAAAGTTGACAGACTTTCTGGATAAAATTTGTCAGCATCTCCTTTGTATGTGGCTGACTTTATCACAGTTGTATATGATAATACAACAAGAATCTGAACAACCCTTGCACTACAACAAGGTTGCATATCTCATAACCTTTCCAACGGTGTACCACCGGCTCCCTAGGGATCTTTCTACAGGGGGTTATGGCTTAAAAACAGAAAGGTCCAGAGAGGTTTTTCAGCTGTCCTGGTTCGGGACAGTTTGCCTTCAACTGGACTTTCCACCAACTTAACGTCTGATTTTGCTCTGGAGGTCTACAATAAAGTTGTAGAGCACTTGAAAATCTTTCTAGAACTGTATCATACACTTTAATTGGCTAATTATACTCAGAGTTATGCTCTGTAAAATTGCAGCAAAAATTCCTGCCAGAAACAGAGCACTCTGTTTTTGAAATCTTTGAAACCTAGACACTCTCTCATTTGAATCTTAGTTCAAAAGAAGAGTTCACTAACTAATATTTGTTTTCAAACTTCCATTTTTAGTTGAAAGTTAGCTCATGAATCATTTCTTCATAGGAAAGAGGTTATTAAGTGTAGTACGGTGTCGATGCACCGTAAGAAGCATGTTGGTACTACGTTACCTCACCAAAAGAAAATTCTACCCGGATTATACCGGCATATACGTATTATCAGTGGCACTAAAATGGTCACTCACACACGTGTACTTCATGGGATACGTACGTGGTTGGTACCTGCAGAAGAACACTCAATAGTGGTGCACTCAAAGGTTGTTTCATTTCAGGCAGTTCCATATTTGAAAGTAATTACAAACGCCCGTATCATTGCCATACGGCCGTCCTTGAGTTAAGTCACGTCTCAAGGTACGTGATCGTGTTTCAACACCACACGACGGGGAACCTGAGTATATCATGAACGGGTCATCACGGTTGGGAATGTCATCAACCCAACAGATACCACCTACTGCCCTGCAGGGCACGCTGATGGCAAGCACTGCGTATGTCCTCCTGGGCTATTTCCAGATGAACACACTCTCGCGTTACTGACCACGCGATGGGGTCTCCACCTACTTGCCTAATGCACGCTAGGGATCAGAGTTTCATATGAACTCAGGAATATGAAGAGTCCAAGAGTTTCATATTAACGTCTCACACCAAGCTGTGAGACCTATCCCTGAACTACTTTCCTCGTCAGGGGAGCTAACCGAAATTGAACCGCTTTCGGTGGTGTTCCTTACCATTCTTACCTGAACGTAGATGCGTCGTTACATAATTAAAATTCAGAATTATAACAAGTATGTTAGTACTGCCACCTTAAGTAACTATACCACTATAGTCCTTATGTGGGCCTACTACCGTTTCCTCACCGTATCCTAAGTTTTTGTCGTAATACGATCCTTATTCCATGTGCTATTACCAATGTGGCTCTGATACCACGCTGTGAGGGCCCGCCGTCCCGATCACTCACGAGGACGAGGCACCTCGCCCGGGAATCGCATTGGGTGGTGTCGTGCGATGCGGCACCCAACAGCACACATAATAAAGCATCATATTACATAAATCAAGCGGAAGCTTACAAAGTGTTGATTTTACAAATACTTCTCAAAATAATCTACAGCGGAAGACTATTACAACTCACGTCTCATACCTATGCTAAGCAACAGAGAAGGTGTCCAGCCCGCGGACCCTTCTCGCTAGCAACACTATCACAATAGCAGCGGCAGGGATTGCCATGAGTTCACCCCTCGGAGAGCTCCGAGTCTCATCAGGCACCCGTACATCTCAGCGTACAGTAATTACCTGCAAAACAACTTGTGCAGTATCTGTGAGCACGAAGCTCAGCAAGACTGACCCGTCACCCTAATCATGAAACTCTACATGATGGCAATAGAGGGCTGATTATAGAAGTTCGCACAAAGGATGATCTTGAGCTAACAGAGAATCCTTACTTCAAGTTTTAGGCAACTTTTATAGCCCTCGCGCAACTTACATCGAGACTCCACAATCAAACAAGAAACGCTTCATCTCAATGTCACTTGCCCGAGGTGAAAGTAACTTTAGTGAGCTATCCTAGACTCATACAGACCTTGCGCCATCAATGTCGAGACTCCACAATCCAACAAGAAACGCTTCGCCTCGACGCTACTAGCCCAAGGTGGAAACTGAATTTAGTGAAGTGTTGGTCGTTCCTCATCTCCATTATGAGGATTACTCACGAAGCATATTAAATGTTTTCCCGGTTTATTACTACGTCACGACTCAGTGTACAAGTATGCTCACTACCGCGAGCGACGGTGATTGCAATCAAAAACACCCGGCTGACACGACACGTACGCCCGTACTCGATGTTGCACACAGAAACCGTCACTGACGTCGTACGTGGCAACCTTTCACACGACACCCAAATGGCGAAACGGTCCCACCGACTGGGATTAAGTCTCTCTACGGCAAACCCTCGTAGAGACGACTTCTCTATCCTATCAGCATCGGCATCAGACGGTGAGGTATGCCTCGACACCTAGGTTAACATGTTACATCGGTTTCCTGGGTCCCTGTCGAAGTGTGTGGTCGAAACTTCCCCCGGACCTGCTCTGGGCAGCCCGCGGAGGTTCTTTTTTGGAGGGGCTAGTCGCTTGCGGAGAGCTTCAGCGTTAGGGACGAGTGAGGGAGAAGCTTGACACGGCGATTTTTACGTGGTTCGGGCCGCCGGAGCGTAAAACCCTACGTCCACGGTGAGCAGAGTTGCTCGCTGTATTGCTTGTTGCTCAGAACCGGAGTCCTGAGCTTGAGGGTGAGTGATGCCTAGGATGCGAGTTCACAGAGTTCGAACCCTTGCTAATGTTGCCTACCCGAGCCTTTTATAGTCCAAGGCTCGAGCGGCTTACAAGGGGGCCCGGGACCCGACAGGTGGTCCCGGGGAGATTGCCTGCCGACTATCGTATCTGCAGTTATGTCGGTAGTTGTCTCTCACGAAGGCTTCTGAGTCTTCGTTCTGCCGTCCTGCCCATGCCACAAGCTAGTCGTAGTGGTTGATGACGGCGGGGGCGGCAGGGGATGTCTTGTCGCTGTGTTTATTGGCTGGTAGGTTCTGACACGACGCTCCAGTCTACGATGCGACTGGACGCAACGGCACCTGACAGAGGTGTGCTCCACGTCTTCACGTCTTGCGAAGGCGCGAGCCTTGAATACCTTGTACGGGCAAGGTATGGTGCGTCTTTATGCCTGCTGCCTACCGCGCGGGGGCAGGCCGCGCCGTCCTGCTGGCCACGTGGCGGGCCCGGAGCTCTCCTCTGAGGAGAGGGAGGTCCGGCCCCACGGAACACGTGGAGCCTTCGGACCTCTCCCCGCGGAGGGGGGAGGTCCGGCTTCTGTCGGCCACGTGTCGGCCCCGGAGCCCTCCTCTGAGGAGAGGGAGGTCCGGCCCCACGGGATACGTGGCGACTTCGGAGCTCTCCCCGCGGAGGGGGGAGGTCCGGCTGCTGCTGGCCACGTGGCGGGCCCGGAGCTCTCCTCTGAGGAGAGGGAGGTCCGGCCCCGCTGGACACGTGGCGCCTTCGGAGCTCTCCCTGCGGAGAAGGGCGAGATCCTTAGACATTTTCCCCTGTGCGCGGGGGTACCCCATATTGTGGGTACCGACAGTCCCATATTGCCAGTATGCATCCGGTACACATCTCAAACTTGTCTCACAGGGCCGCACACGAGAACAGGCCTTAATCGACTCAGACATAGACTAGGTTCATAGGACCACGTCCTTGACCCTTCCATCCGCTGCCCGGTCTCCATTCCCAACTATGAGGATCAATTCCCAACTCTTCCGGTTGATCCCCCCCTTAACCCCGTTTCATGAGTAGGCATCTGCCCACTCGAGTTATGCCTCTTTTAATCCACTTTTGTTGAGATCAGCAGTTATAATTAATTGGTAACATATCCTACATTAAACTCCAGTGTTTTCTGGGTCATGCATTTGGAGTTACCATCTAGACGTAATGCAATAAATAAAATGCTAGACGTATGAAGTGAATACAAATAAAAACTTGTAAATTTGATGCAAACCGGGGCTTGCCTTTGTTTTGCAGGGCTAATATATATATATATATATATATATATATATATATATATATATATATATATATATATGTATATATATATAATCCAGTTAGTGAAGATCACTTGGCTTTATCTCTTCCCTCCTTCCTTTGATCTCCACTCTAATGACTTGAAGTCCTTCACGTAGATGCTACACGTAATGCATATGCACAATTGTTTAATTGAAAAGACTTTGCTACAAGTTCTAATAACAAGTTTTCAAAAACTGGAACTCTGTTTAAGAATTTAAAATGACACTGGTGCTAGTGGTTTGGGTTTGGATCTAGTACATGTTTAAGTGCTAAGGGGTCCCCCCCCCTCTTCTATATTGATCATCTTAAGTGGTTTAAACAGAACAGGGGTGATCCAAAGCTCCAATGGAGCTGAGAATTTTCTTGTGAGTTCCTTGTCACAAGAAAACCCTCTGGACCAAAAATTAGCACTTTTCATTGAGTGGTTTGTTCAGAATAATTTTCTAAGCAATTAAGCAAAGAAGAATTAATTCTGAGATCACACCCATGTTCATGCCAAACTTAGTGAACTACAATTTCAATTATAGCTCATAGAGTTTGCATGAATTTCCCTAGCATTTGTGGAGCTAAGATCTGCCAAGAACTGAATTTCCAAGTTTTGGAAATTCTCTGAAATTGTTTCTGTATTAAATTGAACACAGCAACTTAAAAACCGAATTTCCCTGAACAAATGAACTCCAATTGAGCTGAAACTTTTACAGGGGTTGACTAACACCATAAAGACTATTCTGGAAAAATTGAGGATTTTTGGATTGGCCAAACTCCCTCAAAAATTCTTTTGGTTTACAAGTTATGCAGTTTACAAGTTTGGAGCTTCCTACACCAAGTTATGCAGTTTACAAGTTTGAACAACTCTGTGTTTGATTTTTAAACAGCACAGTCACACGTGGGGCCCACGGGTCAGGTGCTTCTTCAACCTCCCGCCAGAGCCCGCGGGTGCACACCGGCAGAAAGCGTGGCATGGCTCGTTCTCCCTCATTTCTCCACCAAATGAGCTCCGGTTTCGCCCTACATGCTCCTTGGAACATGGCGCAGCTGCCGGGCAAGGTTTCCCCGCATGAAAACGGCTGTAGGTGGGTCGGCACCGGCGGGGCGGCTCGGGAGCTCGGCATGGACGCGTTCCAGCGCGTCCAAAGCTTCTCCCGGCGAGATACCTTGCCCTAAAGCATCACCAGAGCTCGTGGAGCATGGAACGCACCTCAGTTTGTGCTGCAATTGGCGGGAATAGGGCGGTCACCGGAGACCCGACCCGTTTTTGCCGCCGGCGACGAATTCTAGTCGCCCGGGGCCTGTGATGGTCGGTTTTATGTAGTTCTCGGTGTGGGAGGGTGCTAGGGCATCTAGTTGCTGTGGTTTGAATTGTAGGAGGTATGATCAACCGGTTTGGGAGAATTTCAAGAATTAAACACGGTCTGTTCTATACGTGCGCCGGTGCCAAAAATCAAATTCCGGCGAGCCAGCGTCGGGGGAGAGCAGGGAGACGACAGGATGAGGATCAGTACCTCCTGGCGCACCTCTGTGGCCTCTTTAGCACGCCAGAGAAGCGCTGTGGCATGGGTTGAGCCGGCTCCCGATTGTTTCACGGAGGCAGTGGCTTTTCTGTTTCTTTCACGCGTGAGAGCGAGTGAACAGAGGGCTCCTCGGTTATAAGGCACGGCTGACCGCGGCTGGGAGGGTGATAACAGGGAGGACAGCTTGCCAGCGCGAGATAAACGCAGCAGGAGGTGTCGTTCGATGCCTCTCGGTGGCGCACGGTGGGAGCCGACGTTGCTTCGGGTGGAGGAGGAAAACAGAGACCAATCACTGTGATATTTCTCCATTTAACCACCTCTATGACATGTGGGCCCCACAGGCAGTACCTTCTCAGCTCTCAGAAGATTCCCAAAATTTGGCAAGTGACCATTTCAAATGTTTGGAGTTGAATAATGAGCAGCATTTGGATAGTTGGACAAATTTCAACCAAATTCAAATGTATATTTGAACCCCTTGCACATTTAACTCCATTTGGAAAAATGGGTAGCAAATCTTTTCAAAAGTTGATGAAACTTTGCTTACCCACTAATTTGGACCTAAGGAATCTAAATATGCAACTTGATTCTTGTGTTAGCTGCTGCAAACAAGAGTTTGAACACAACAGTTTTGAATTCCCATTGTGTCCCCCCTCATTTAGATTTGGTTTGATCCTTTAGTTCCAAATCAGATTTTTAAACCCTTCCTTTGCACTTGAGTACTTCACTTCTGGGGCCTTAATCCACCTAGGGTCGAAACATGCAAATAACCCTAAGTTGGTTTTTGAACAACCTCTCATGTGTTATCATATGTGTAAAAAGTTTGAACCAATCCCCTTTTTCATACACATGACACCAACATTTGTGCAAACTCATGTTTCTTTGTATTTTTCACTTTTGGGACCTTTACAACAGGAGACTCTGTTCGCAGCACAGCAACTCCATGGTGCCGCTGGTGCGTGGTGGGCAAACTATGTCGCCTCACGTCCGGCTGGCCATGCCGTGGAATGGGAAGAGTTCCGGGAGGCGTTCCGCGCCTATCATATCCCTCCCGGGATCATAAAGAGGAAGTTCCAAGAATTTTTGGAACTGAAGCGGGGCGGGAGGAGTGCCCATGACTACTCCCGTGCCTTCAACCATCTGGCGCAATATGCGTCAGACTACGTCTCCACCGAGGAGAAGAAGCGGGACCACTTCTATCGGGGGTTACACCCCGAGATGAAGACGCATCTCGTTCAGTGGAATCGTTGCACCTTCAAATACCTCGTCAATGCCGCGATCATGCAAGAGGACGCTCAGCAGGAGTTGGCAGCTGAGCAGCGGAAGCGCAGTGCTCCATCCAGCAGTGGGGGTGGCGCTCCCCAGAAGTACTGCATGGTGTATCGGACACCATCCGGGCAGCAGTGGCGTCCACCGGCGCGACCTCAACAGTTCGGGGGACGTTCTTTCCAAGCACCCCCGTTCCGACCGCCGATGCCACCACTGAGACAGCAGCAGCAGCAGACGGCACCCCGGGCGTTTCCACCGCCACAACGCGCCCCGGGTTTCCGTCCACCGATCAGCGGGGGACCGCCCCGTTTCACTTGCTTCACGTGTGGCCAGGCGGGCCATTTCGCGAAGGACTGTCCCCAGGGGCAGCAGAGCAGCGGGCAAGCCCAGTTCCAGGGCGGTGCTCGAGGCCGACCTCCGGTGAAGAAGGTTGGTCAGCGGACTGGGGGCGTCCGCAACCTCAACAATGAGGACGCCCCAGAGGGAGAGAACGTGCTGGCGGGTACGTTTACTCTCAACAATCAAGCCATCATCATACTTTTCGATTCTGGTGCAACCCACAACTTCATAAGTGCATCATATGTGGTTAAGCATCAGCTGGAAGCCTTTCCAACCGAGTGTTCTTATATGATCTGCTTACCGGGAGGAAAGATTTCAGCCACGATGATGGTTCCGAAAGCACCATTGTGCTTAGGTGGGAAGATATATCCCACCCATATGATTATCCTTGAGGGGCAGAAGATTGATGCAATCTTGGGAATGTCATGGCTAAGCTACCATGGCGCTGTCCTGGAAACTTTAGCATGGACGGTTCACCTCAACTCCCCACTACACCGTCTGCAGTCCCTCCTATTAGATAATCCAATCCGGGAGGTTTCAGCGATCAACACTACTGAAGCTCTGAAGTTGGAGGACATTCCCGTAGTCCGGGAGTACCCCGACGTGTTCGCGGATGATCTTCCGGGTATGCCACCTGAGCGGGATGTCGAGTTCAAGATTGAACTTGCACCCGGGACTACACCTATATCACGGAGGCCATACAAAATGGCTCCAAATGAGCTGGCTGAACTGAAAGAACAGCTCAATGATCTGTTGAGCAAGGGTTTCATTAGGCCGAGTTCCTCGCCTTGGGGATGCTCGGCGCTGTTCGTGAAGAAGAAGGATGAAACTTTGAGGGTGTGTGTGGACTACCGGCCGCTCAACGCCGTCACTATCAAGAACAAGTACCCACTGCCCCGCATCGACATATTGTTTGATCAACTTGTGGGTGCAAGTGTGTTCTCAAAGATGGACCTTCGCTCTGGATATCACCAGATAAAGATCCGGGCGGAGGATATCCTGAAGACGGCCTTCTCGACGAGATATGGATTATATGAATATCTCATCATGTCTTTTGGTCTCACAAACGCTCCAGCCCATTTCATGTATCTCATGAACTCGGTGTTCATGCCGGAGCTGGACAAGTTCGTGGTAGTGTTCATCGATGATATCTTGGTTTACTCCAAGATAGAAGTCGAACATGCCGAACACTTGAGGATTGTTCTTCAACGATTGCGAGACCACAAGCTCTACGCCAAGTTCAGTAAATGCGAGTTTTGGATCAGCCAAGTGCCATTCTTGGGACATATCATCTCAGCTGAAGGCATTGCGGTTGACCCGAGCAAGATAGAGCAAGTACTGAAATGGAAAGCTCCCACTTCAGTCCATGAAGTCAGAAGCTTCCTCGGGTTAGCGGGATACTGTCGGAGATTTATTCCAAGCTTCTCCAAGCTCGCTAAGCCGATGACAGAATTGCTGAAGAAAGGGACGAAATATGTTTGGAACACGGTGTGTGAAGGAGCTTTCCGAGCATTGGTAAAGCATCTCACCACAGCCCCGGTCTTAGCTTAGCCGGATACAACAAAGCCCTTCGACGTGTATTGTGACGCGTCCGGTATTGGGCTCGGCTGCGTGTTGATGCAGGAAGGACGTGTGGTCGCCTATGGCTCACGCCAACTTCGGAACCACGAGCAGCATTATCCCACTCATGATCTTGAGCTTGCTGCAGTGGTTTTGGCGCTGAAAATGTGGAGGCACTATCTCCTGAGGAATCTGGTGCATCTCTACACCGACCACAAGAGCTTGAAACACATTTTCACCCAGAAGGAGCTGAATATGAGGCAAAGGAGGTGGTTAGAACTGATCAAAGATTATGAAATTGAGATCCATTACCACCCCGGCAAGGCGAATGTGGTTGCCGACGCGCTGAGTCAGAAATCACATGTCTATAACCTCACCATTACACCGCTGGAAAAGGAAGAGCCAAGTTTATACTTGGTTCCTTATGGGTCACTGTACAACCTTGCCCTCATCCCTACTATTAGGGAGGACATCATTGCAGCTCAGAAGACTGATAAAGGCATGGCACATCTCCGGAGACGAATAGACAACGGGGAGATCAAATGTTTCCGGAAGGATGATGAGGGGAAACTATGGTTCGATGACCGAATAGTTGTACCCCGAGATATGGAACTGAGGAGGAAGATCCTCGATGAAGCTCACTTGTCTAAGTACTCCATTCATCCGGGCAGCAATAAAATGTACCAAGATTTGAAAAAGAAATTTTGGTGGGCACGGATGAAGCGGGAGGTAGCGCAGTACGTGTCCGAGTGTGATACGTGTAGACGAGTGAAAGCTGATCATATGAAGAAATCAGGGCTGCTGCAACCCCTGGAGATCCCGGCATGGAAATGGGAAGATGTGAGCATAGATTTCATTGTAGGATTACCCCTGACTTCCAACAAGCATGACTCCATTTGGGTAATCGTTGATCGGTTAACCAAGACGGCTCACTTCATCCCGGTGCATACACATTACAATGCCGGCAAATATGCGGAGCTGTACATAGCAAAGATTTTGTGCTTATATGGGGTACCCAAGACCATTGTATCGGATCGAGGTGCATTATTTGTATCTCGCTTTTGGGAGCAGCTATACGCTGCATTGGGTACTAAGCTGATCAGGAGCTCCGCCTATCACCCTCAGACCGATGGCCAAACAGAGAGGGTGAATCAAGTACTAGAAGACATGTTGAGAGCATGTGCCATCCACCATGGTAGGAACTGGGATGATCACCTACCATTGGTGGAATTCTCGTACAACAATGGCTATCAGGCGAGTATCAAGATGGCACTCTACGAAGCTCTCTACGGTCGTAAATGCCGCACCCCATTAAACTGGTGCGAGTCCGGTGAAAGGGTCACATTCGGGGTTGATGTGGTGAACGACGCCGAAGAGCGCGTTCGGACGATTCAAGCCAACTTGAAGGCCGCTCAATCCCGGCAGAAGAGCTACGCTGATAAGAGGCGTAGACCGTTGCACTTTGACATCGGTGAACACGTGTACCTCCACGTGTCTCCGATGAAAGCCGTGCACCGGTTCGGTGTGAAGGGGAAGCTCGCTCCCCGCTTCATTGGACCCTATGCTATCACCAACAAGTGTGGACCAGCGGCGTATAGACTGGAGCTACCAGCATCCCTTGCTGGTGTCCATAACGTTTTCCATGTCTCACAACTGAGAAAATGTCTGAAGCATACCGCCGCGGTTCCTACCGAAGACATCGGCGAGTTGCAACCGGATTTAAAGTATGATGAATATCCGGTGGCAATTATTGATGAGAAAGCCCGAACCACGCATAGCCGAACGTTATGCTTCTACAAGACACTCTGGAGCAACCACACCACCGAAGAAGCGCCGTGGGAGAGCGAGGAATTTCTTCGCTCAAATTACCCGGAGTTTATGGCATCTCAGCACGGGTAAGTCCCTATCACATCGCTATCTCTTCTTTTGTAATCTCGGGACGAGATTCTTTTAAGGGGGGAGGGATGTAAAAGCCCAAGAAAAGGGACTTGCAAAAAACTTTTCTTCACCTCACAACACGACAGTTTTTGTTGTGGATATCTTAGGAAATATTGTGAAGAGCAAGTAACCTCCATCAAAAGAGGGATTAGAGGGGAAAGCCTTCACTTTCACAAAGTAGGATTTCTACACATGAACATGAGAGGTTGAGCTCACCCCTAGAACTTAAAAAGTCTTGGGAAGGTTCAGGCCAAGTTTCATGTAAATCCAACACTTTTTGAGGCACTTTTGGAGGTATTTGAAAAAGGGGCCAATTTGAATGTAAATTCAAATTGCAGCAACTTTCATCACTCAAATTCAAAAGTTAGCTTCATATTCAAACTCAGCACATTTTTATGAGTTAGCCCACCAATTTTCATCCCCATTGGAGTTCATCTTGTTGGGAGCCAAATTTGCAATAATTCAAAACTGAATTTGAAATTCAGTTTAAATATGAAGCAAATTGGACCAACAAAATTTCAAAATGGAGAACTCAAATTCAAACCGAAACTTGGGGGCTAAGTCTCACATTCAATTGTGAGTAGCTGAGGATATTTTGGCACAACAGAATTGAGAAAATTTGGAAAAAAAAGGATTAAAGGGGAGGCCCACATGTCAGCTGCACATATAAGTGTTTCAGTCGGTTGCTTCAGCCGGCCTCTGCTTCGCGCGCAAGGCACGGGAGAGGCGGCGAGCCACCGAGGCATCGAACGGCCACCTCACGGTGCCAAAGTCGCGGCTCAAAGGCCAGCGCACACACCACACCGCCCTTTATCCCGTTTTCTGAACGAGAAAGACCACCACCCGAGCTTCTTCCTCGGTTCCACGCAAGAACAGAAATGCCGACCTCCGTTGATCCCCGGCGTCCGAGAGCTAGAGCCCGTCTCACGCCCGGCGATCTATACGAAAAAGGTCCGCTACAAGGTGCGTGACACGCTAGTGCCAACCGTTCCTCCTCTCGTACGTCGTCGGGGTAGTATTTGGCCATTTACCCATTCGGTGTTCAAAATACCGAAGGTTGCAAAACGAGGAAATTCGGAGTAGATAGTTCACCACCAGGGATTCCGAGCTACACACACGTTCTGCACTGGTACACGACCACCTAGGATCAAAAACCAGCAAGAACCATGGGCTAGGGTTACGGTTCTTTGAAGTTTTCTGAGCACAGCCGATATCCGGCCTAGGTCGCCAGCGAGGTCGTAGTTGCAGCTGTTTTCACGGGGATCGGTGCCCATGTCCGTGATCAGCGGGTGTCAGCGGAGCTCCCCGAGCAAACCGCATCGAAAAAGGTGCAGGGGACGCCGAGTTCGACGTCGCCGGTGAGCTCCCGGCCGCTGTTACCGTCGGGAGCACTGTTCCGGCCGTTGTCAAGCTCTGGTGAGGGCACCACCGTGTTCCCCAGGCCGAGATAGGAACAGGCGGCGAGTTTCGTCGGAGGTCGGGCAGCAGAACGCCCGGCGGCGAGTATTCCGTCGGGGTGGGCGGCGGGGAGCCGCGGGAGCGCGAGGTTGAAGAAGCCTTGCGGGCCCCGCATGTCGGTCTCTGCTGAGAGCACTCAGGATTTGCTGCGGCACCAGGATCCCATGCGGCTGCGCGGGTGATCCTGCAGGATCCGGTGTGGGTTAGCTGGGAGGCTGACACGTAGCCCGGGGACCCCACCCGACAGTTTAAACTTTATTCGAATTTCCAGTTTTAGTTCAAACTTCAAATGAATAGAACTTTGGCTAGGAAACTCCAAATTCGATGAACCAAATTTTGCTGAACTCAGAATTCTGAGTACTTTCCAGCAATGGCAAATTCAGCTCATGAAAGTGAATAGTTTTCCAGAATTAAATCCCTAAAATTTAAACTGTTGGGAATTTTATCTGGAGAACTACTTTATGAAAAATTCTGAAATTTGACTGAGAGGTTCATTGGAAAATCCCTGAATCCCAGTAAAATTTTCAGACCCATACAAGTTAATTTAGTTACCCTAATTGGGTGATTAAGTGAACTGCCCTGAGAAAATAGAAAAATGTACAGAAACATTGTTCAGATTTTCTCAAATCTTAATTAGGGCATAACTTTCAGTAGAATTCTTCAAATGACATGAAACCAATTCCATTAGAACCATCTTAAATTATAGTTTCCAGAAAGTAATGGTTGGGGTCATGAAAACCCCTGGAATTACTTATAGGCTCAAATATTGACCAAATGGGCTTTTATTTGTACAAGGTTCAATTGAACTTTGTTTCAAATGAAACTTGGTCAAGACTCTGGTTAGGACCCTACCAAGCCACCATAAAAATTTCAGAACCAAAGGGGAGGGCTAGCTAGAGTTATTAGTAATTAAGTATTCAAGTTCACACATTGCATTTAAATTGACATGTAGTATTTGATTGACGTGTAGTCGCTGAAGGCGAAGAGACTCCGGAAGTGCTGGACTTCATCCTTCCGGAAGAAGAACTAACCCCTGACCAGCAGCAACAAGGCAAGCCCCAGTTTGCATTAACCCTTTCATAAGTTTTGCTTTGTTTACATGTGCCGTATGAAGTATGAATGTGCATTAGGTATAGGATGGATGAAACCCCACTTGCATAACCAAAAGTTCCTAAAAGAGTGAGGGTAGTGTCTAAGATCTCGAGTAGACAGGCTTTGCTTAATGATTCATAGGACTTCGGTACAAGTCGAGTAGTTGGAATCTACTCACGAGTTTAGGCTTGGGACACACGGGTTCGGTTGAGTGATGTGAGATCACTTTAGTAATGAAAATGAGACTAGGCAGGGGCTAGGGCGCAGCAAGAGGAAGTCTTTTGTGCGCAGCCCTGTCCGTGTCGATTGAGGACCGATCCATGTGCGGCCCTGCTGAGCAAGTATTGAATGTACCGAAGGCATATCGGATATATGGGCCCTGATAAACCGATGTAGCCTAAACCTCCGGGCGTCGAGGCATAACGCACCGATTTATAGGTGTAGGCTGAGGGCAGCAAGGTGGAAATCTGCCAACGGGCATAGAGAGATGCTCCGTGTGGGGAACCTCCTACTCGTTTTGGTGCGACCGGTTCGACGTTTGGGCTGTTGGGTAAAAGGTTGTCCCGTACGACATCGAGTGAGCGTGCTGTGTAGCTCCACGGGTGGGCGTACGTGACGTGCTCTTTGGGTTTCCCTGCAGGTGTATATCGAGTCGATTCGCTGTCCCTCGCGGTGACGAGTACCGCTTGTTCACTTAGTCGTGACGTAGGCTAATGTATAAAATGTGATGATTCAATATTGCTGTCATGATATAATTGTATTGCTACATGTGTGCCACCAAATATTGCTTACTAAATTTCCGATTTCCGAACTATTAACTTGTGGCTAAAAGATGAACTAAGGATGAACTCGTAGGCGTGTCCATTTGTTGCAATATTACTATCCAATGTTTATTGTACCCCTCATGTAGAGTTCCATGCTTAGGTGAGTCGGTTAAGTCTTGTTGAGCCCTCGTGCTCACGGTTGCTTCTTAAGTGTTTTTCAGGTGAGGAGCCACCCACGGACTCGGAGTATGAGTCCACCGGCGAGGGTTACCCTCTGTTGGGGACCACGGCTGAGTGGGAGCCGTACACGCCGTGCTAAGCTGAGACGTGTAGCTAGTGTGGGTTGCCCTAGGGCTGGGCAACCAACTTTTGCTAGATAGGCGGGCGTGAGTTGTAGAAAAGTAGACTTTCGCTGTGTAATAAATACAATAGTTTGTAACTGAGTATTGTACCTGTTTGTACAGTTCAGTTGTTTTTCCCATGTAATATATTGTGTTCTTATGACGTGTGCTGTCGGGTGTCGTATCGTGCGGCACCACCCTCTGCGATCCTGGATGAGCGGATCCCGGTCCGCCACATTCTGGATCTTGGGCGCTGGGTAGCACGGAGTCCCCAGTGGCACATACGATCCTTGGCGGGCGCCATGGTTGCAGGGTCGCTGGGACCGCCGGCTTCAAGATGCTGGTCTCGCCCCCTTCACCCGGTTCAGCAGGCCGGGCTATGGGTCGAGGCAACGTCCTTTTGAAGGCTCCTTCGGGCACCAGGGCTCCAGTGGAGGCCTTCATTGACAGGTCGTCGGCGACGGTGTTGTCGGCGCGTGGTACATGGCATAGGTCCAAGGCTTCAAATTCCTTCTCCAGCATCTGCACGTGGAGAAGATAGGCAGCTAATTGTGGGTCATTGAACGAGCATTCACCCTTGACTTGCTTGATGATTAGCTGGGAGTCGCACTTGACCAACAACTGGCGGACGCCGAGAGACAGCACCGTCTTCAGGCCGAAGATGAGGGCTTCATACTCGGCCATGTTGTTGGTTGCCTTGAAGTTGAGGCGCACCATGTACTTGAACTACTCCCCCGTTGGCATGAGGAGCAGCACGCTGGCTCCGGCCCCCTGCTTCCACGATAAGCCATCGAGGTAGAGCGTCCAGTGGGGCTCGGTGAAGACCGGTGCTCGGGGCTCCGGTTCTCCACCTTCGGGGCCCCTTGGGTTGGTTGGTGATGGCGTCCACTAGGCCACGAAGTCAGCTAGTGCTTGGCTCTTGACTGCGTGACGTGGTAGGAAGTCCAGCTCGAGCTCCGCCAGCTCCACTGCCCACTTGGCGACGTTGCCGGTCGCGTTGGAGCTGTGGAGGTTGGTCCTCAGCGGGTAGGAGGTGACCACCGAGATCCGGTGGGCTTGGAAGTAGTACCGGAGCTTCCTGGACGCCACGAGCACTGCATATAGCTGTTTATGTACCTCCATGTACCTACTCTTGGCGTCGTGGAGGACTTCACTGACGTAGTAGACGGGCCTCTCGATGGTCCGGACTCTCCCTGGGGGATATGGGACGTCTTCCTCCATTGACACCGGACCCTGGGACCTCCTGTCCTCTGGGTCCGGGGCCACCTCCGGGGGCTGGGACCCGGAGACTTCTCTGCCGTCTTGGACCTCCGGAAGGCCTCCTTGGACCTCCTAGAGGTCACCTTGGACCTCCGGGAGGTCGACTTGGACCTCTGGGAGGTAGACTGTGGTCTCTAGGGCCTGGGCCTCAGAGATCTCCTGGCTGTCGGGGCCCCCCATGGGGTCCGGGCAGCCTTGGTGCTTGACTTCTGCTGCTGGAGCAGGTTGTATTGGTGAGGGGTCCGGCCGCTCTGCGACTAGGACCATGCTCACCACCTCTATTGTCGCCGCGATGTAGAGGAGTAGATGCTCACCGGGCTCAGGGCTACCATGATGGGCAGCGTCGTCAGGTGCTGCTTCAACTCCTGGAATGCTTCTTCTGCTTCTTTGGTCCAAACAAATGGACCGGCTTTGCGCAGGAGCTTGAAGAAGGGAAGAGCCCGCTCAGCTAGCCTAGGTATAAACCGACTGAGCGCAGCTAGACATCCCGTGAGCTTCTGGACATCCTTGATGCGATCCGGGGGCCGCATCAGTTCGATGGCCATGATCTTCTCTGGGTTGGCCTCGATCCCTCGGTGTGAGACCAGGAATCCAAGGAGCTTTCTAGAGGAGACACCGAACACACATTTGTCCGGGTGTAGCTTAGTGCGCGTGGAGCGCAGTTTGTCAAAGACTAGAGCTAGGTTATCCAACAAGGATGTGCTCTTTCTAACTTTGACAACGATGTCATCGACATACACCTCTACTAAGTCTCGGATTAGCTCTCCAAATGTTTTATGCATAGCGCGTACGAAAGTGGGGAGAGCATTTTTCAGACCATAAGGCATGGAGACATAACAATACAGGCCATCTACTGTTATAAAAGCAGTGTGTTCTTCATCTTCTCTAGACATTGGTATTTGGTGGAAACCTGAGTAGGCGTCTAGGAAGCATAACAAATCATAGCCTGATGTGGAGTCTACAATTTGATCTATTCTAGGGAGAGGGAATGGATCTTTTGGGCATGCCTTATTGAGACTAGTGTAGTCGATGCACATCCGGAGATTCCCGCCGGCCTTCGGGACGACAACAGGATTGGCCAACCACCGGGGGTGGTGGACCTCCCGTATGAAGCCAGCATCGAGAAGCTTCTTGATCTCTTCACGGATGAAGTTATGTCGCTCGACGGACTGCTTCCGGGGCTTCTGCTGGATCGGCCGAGCGTCGGGGTAGATCTTCAGATGGTGCTCAATCACCTCCCTAGGGATCCCGGGCATCTGTGACGGTTGCCATGCAAACACGTCGACGTTGTCCCGGAGGCAGGTGATGAGCGCGCCTTCCTATTTGCTGTCCAGGCCCCCGGCTATCCGGGTGGTCTGGGCAGCTTTGGCGCTGACTTGGACGACCTTTAGGGGGACGTCGCCTTCATCAAGGGGCTGAACTCAGGGTGTAGAGGTCGAGGCACGGTGGCGTGCACTCAGGTGGAGCTGGCCCGGTTCTGCACCGCCAGAGGCTGGTGCTCGGGCTGCCGCAAGTGCTTGGAGCTTCTCCAAGGCTGACACTGCGGTAGTGCGGTCTCCACGGATACTGAGGACGTCGGTGGGTGTAGGCATCTTCAGGACTAGGTAGCCGTAGTGGGCTACTGCCATAAACCGGTACAGGGTCGGCCTGCCGATGATGGCGTTGAAGGGGAGGTCAACCTCCGCCACGTCGAACAGAACGTATTTTGTCCGGTAGTTGTCCGGTGCTCCGAAGGTCACCGGAAGACTGATGTTCCCGTATGGGACGACTTGTCCCAGTCCTACCCCTAAGAACGGGCTCAACGGGGTGAACTTGGCCATGGGAATCTGCAGCTTCTGGAAAGCTGCACGGCTGATGAGGTTGAGGCCGGCCCCACCATCCACCAGTGCGTGGTACATCTTCACGTTGGCGATGGTTGGGGCTACCAAGAGAGGCAGCTGTCCGGCCCCTGCCATGTTCTTGGGGCAGTCGGAGGCGTCGAAGCTGATGGGGGTCCCTATCCACTTGAGGTGTGGTGCTGCACTTGGGGTAGGAGCCACCGACGCCACTGCACGGCGCAAGGTCTCGATTGCATTCCCGGACGAGGGATCCGAGGACCCTCCGTAGATGGCGTGGAACGCCTTCTGGTGCTCGTCTTCACCGGAGCTGGAGTCCCCATGGTTGTGTACCACCTTCACGGTGCGCTGGGACTCCTGGTACCCCATTTCTTGGTCACCGTTGTCCTGGGGGTCGACCTTCTGCTTGCCCTCTCTCTGGCGGAATGGAGGAGCATCTGCACGCGGTTGCTTCCCTCGTGGAAGCGCTCCGCGAGCTTCTTGATCTCCCGGCATTCACTAGCAGTGTGGCTCCTGGTGTTGTGTACCGGGCACGGCTCACCACGGTCAGGTGACTGTCGTGGCCTCTTGTCAGGGCGCGGCCCCCGAGCTCCGCCGGGCGCTGCAGTTGCAGCAACGGGAGCTCCGGACGGCGGCTTGATCTTGCCACTGCCTTTCTTCTTGCTCTTCTTGCTGCTCCCTTGGGGCGCAGTGCTAGCTTTGGGCTGCCCTCCTGCTTCGGAGGCTGGCTGTGAGTGACAGTTGCGCCCTTCTGCTGCTCTAGCGCACTTCTCCGCCAGGCCGAAGAGCTCCGAGACGTCTCACACCTCCCTGGTGGCCAACTTCTCGAGCATCTTCTTGTCTCTCACACCCTGTCGGAATGCAACCACCACTGATGCATTCTGGATGTGGGGGATGGTGTTCCGCACCTAGGAGAACCGCTGGATGAAGGAGCGCAGGGATTCTCCCGGTTGCTGTCGCACGATGTGGAGGTCTAGCTCCGTGTCGGGACACGTGTAGGAGCTGCCGAAGTTCACCATGAACTGTGGGCATAGCTCTCCCCAGGAGGTTATGGAACCCTGGGGCAGGTTCATGAGCCATGACCGAGCCATGCTAGTCAAGGCGACGGGGAAGTAGTTGGCCATGATGGCCTCATCCCCTCCTGCCGCGAGGATGGCAGTGGAGTAGATCTGCAGGAACTCTGCAGGGTTGACGCTCCTATCGTACTTCTCCGGCAGGTGTGGCCGGAAATTGCGTGGCCACACTGCGAAGCGAAGGTGGGGCGCCAGGGCCGCACACCCTGCCCCTGCTGCTGCAGATCCTAGAGCCACAAACCCTTGGTCCGCTTCTGGCACGGTGTACCCCGGCATGGGCAATGGTGCACCATACACCGGGGGCACCGACTGCAAGGCATATGGCTGCTGCAAATGCTGCGTGGCATACGCCTGGGGCAGAGGTCGCATGGCAAAAGTCTGTGGCCCAGGCTGAGTCGAGGCGTTCGACATGCTGTAGTCGGCCTCGTGGTTGCGACACCTTTCCCGCCGCCGCTCGATGGTCACACGGGCATCCTCGCCCAAGTGACATCGCTCCAGCTCTGTCCTCAGGTCCACCGTTGGGAGCCTCGTAGTGCGGGAGTCTGCCCGTCAACCGTTGGCGTGCGCGACAGCGACACATCCTGTTGACCGGGGCGTCGTCCACGTCGCAGCGGAGGGTTGACGGCGGCGACGACGAGGTGGTCGACGTCGCGGATCCACTGCTGGGTGGCCCCCTGGGGAGCGTCCACAGCAGGCGGATTGTGCAGGAGCGCCCGTGCTGCAGCTAGCGCACTCACTTGAGTAGCACTCTGCGCCGCAGCAGATCTTGGGCTTGCAGGAGTCCGCGTTGCTGGAGTCCGACGTGGGCTCCCGACCTATCCCGACACACTCCTCCTTGAGTGCGTCGAGACATAAGCCTTGCTGGTCATCGTTCGCTGGGAACGAGGGCGAGGAGAGCTTGCCGCTGAAGGAAGCTTGGTCATCTTCGTTGGTGCAGACCCGTCGCGAGAGAGAAAAGCCCCCTTCCTGGAGCGCCAAATGTCGAAGTGTTCCGTCGACACTTCCCCCGGGCCTGCTTCAGGGCAGCCTGCGGAGGTTCTTTTACGGAGGGGCTAGTTCTCTCGGAAGGTTGCGCGTTGGATGAAGGAGGATTGACACCAGGATTTTTACGTGGTTAGGGCCGCCGAAGCGTAAAACCCTACGTCCACGGGAGCTGTGTTGCTCTGTGTATTGCTTGCTCGTGTAAGGATCAGTTGGCTAGGTTGTGAACCCTCTGTAACGTTGCCTACCTGAGTCTTTTATAGTCCAAGACTTGGGTGCCTTACAAGGTGGGCCCCGGAGCTTGATAGTGGGTTTGCCATAGTGAGACTTAATCCCAGTAGGTGGGACCGGTTTGACATTTGGGTGTCGTGTGAAAGGTTGCCACGTACGACGTCAGTGATGGTTGCTGTGTGCAATGTCGAGTACGGGCGTACGTGTCGTGTCAGCCGGGTGTTTTTTATTGCAATCACCATCGCTCGCGGTAGTGAGCATACTTGTGCACTGAGTCGTGACGTAGTAATAAACTGGGAAAAGTTAATAATGCTTCGCGAGAAATCCTCATAATCGAGATGAGGAATGATCAACCCCTTCACTAAATTTATTTTCCACCTTGGGCTAGTAGCGTCGAGGCAAAGCATTTCTTGTTTGATTGTTGAGTCTCGACGTTAATGGCGCAAGGTCTGTACGGGTCTAAGGTAGCTCACTAAAGTTACTTTCACCTCGGACAAGTGACATCGAGATGAAATGTTTCTTGTTTGATTGTGGAATCTCGATGTAAATTGTGCGAGGGCTATAAAAGTTTCTGAAAACTTGAAGTAAGGACTCTCCTTTAGCTCAAGATCATCTTTTGTGCAAATTTCTATATTCAGCCCTCTATTTCAGCATGTAGAGTTTCATGACTAGGGTGACGGTTAAGTCTTGCTGTGCTTCATGCTCACAGATATTGCATGAGTTGTTTTGCAGGTAATAACTCTACGCTGATAAGTAGGGTTGTCCGATGAGACTCGGATCCCTCCGAGTGGTGAACTCATGGAAACCCCGCCGCTGCTATTGTGATGGTGTCGCTTGTGAGAAGGGTCCGTGGGCAGGACGTCTTCTCTTTTGCTTAGCATAGATATGAGATGTGAGTTGTAGTAGTCTTCCGCTGTAGATTATTTTGATAAATATATGTAAAATTCACATTTTGTAAGCTTTCTCTTGATTTATGTAATATGATACTTTATTATGTGTGTTGTTGGGTGCCACATCGCACGGCACCACCCAATGCGATTCCCGGGCGAGCGGCACGGCCCCGTGATCAGGCCCGGGCCCTCACAGCGTGGTATCAGAGCCGCATTAGTAATAGCGCACTGAATAAGGATCGTATTACGACAAAAACTTAGGATACGGTGAGGAAACGGTATTAGGCCCACATCAGGACTGTAGTAGTATAGTTACTTAAAGTGGCATGACTAACATACTTTTTATAATTCTGAAATATTGATTATTTAATGACGCACCTACGCTCATATAAGAATGGTAAGGAACGCTATCTAAAGTGGTTCAATTTCGGTTAGCTCCCCTGATGAGGAAAGTGGTTTAGGGATATGTATCACTGCTTGGTGTGAGACGTCAATATGAAACTCTTGGACTCTTCATGTTCCTAAGTTCATATGAAACGCTGATCCCTAGCTTGCATTAGGCAAGTAAGTGGAGACCCCATCGTGTGGTCAGTAACGCGATAGTGTGTTTGTCTGCAAATAGCCTAGGGGGACATACGCAGCGCTTGCCATCGGCATGCCCTGCAGGACAGTAGGTGGTATCTGTTGGGTTGATAACATTCCCAACCGTGACGATCCATTCGCGCTCTACTCGGATTCCCCGTTGTGTGGTATAAAAATACGACCATGTACCTTGAGACGTGGCTTGACTCAAGGACGGCCCGTATGGAAATGATACGGGGCGTATGTTTTTACTATGATATGGAACTGCCTGAAATGAGAAAACCTATGTGCACATCATTATTGAGTGTTTTCATGCAGGTACTAACCAGTACGTATTCCGAGTAGTGTACGTGTGCGAGAGACCGTTTAGTGCCACAATTGATACGTTATGCCGGTATAATCCGTTTAGGATTTTCTTTTTGGAAGGAACGTAGTACCGACATTGTTCTTACGGTGCCTCGACGCCGTTCTAAACTTAATAACCTCTTCCCTATGAAGAAATGATTCATGAGCTAACTTTCAACTAAAAATGGAAGTTTGAAACAAATATTAGTTACTGAACTCTTATTTTGAGCTAAGATTCAAATGAGAGAGTGCCTAGGTTTCAATGATTTCAAAAACAGAGTGCTCTGTTTCTGGCAGGAATTCTTGCCGGATTTTGACAGAGCATAACTCTGAGTATATTTAACCAATTAAGGTGTATTATACAGTTCTGTAAAGATTTTCAAGTTCTCTACAACTTCTTTGTAGATCTCCAGAGCAAAATCACACGTTAAGTTGGTGAAAAGTCCAGTTGAAGGCAAACTGTTCAAAACCAGGACAGCAGAAAAACCTCTCTGGACCTTTCTGTTTTTAAGCCATAACTTTCTGTAGAAAAATCCCTAAGGAGCCTGTGATACACTGTTGGAAAGGTTATGAAATGTGCAACATTGTTGTAGTTCAAAGTTTATTCAGATTCTTAATGTATTTGCATATACAACTGTGATAAAAATAGCCACATACAAAGGAGATGCTGGCAAGTTTTGTCCAGGAATTATGTCAACTTTGAGCAATCATAATTTATGATCCAGAAACGATCTAGAGGCATATGAGTACTCGTTGGGAAGATACTGAAGTTATCTTTAACTTTGGTATTCAACTTGAGTTATGAAAATGCTTCAAAACGGATCAAAATCTGGGTTAGGACAGAAGAATCTGTTCTGCACAGCAAAGAGAACGGTTGAAGGAGCAACTAAGTGAACCTATGAGCAATTCTGTTATGCGACCAAGCTCATGACGAAGCTGTGTAGTAGGAAGAAGGACAAAACACTACGGCTTAGTGTTGATTTTTATCCGCTTAACATTGTGACAATCAAAAACAAGTACCTGTTACCACATATCGACCTATTGTTTGATCAGTTGGTCAAAGCAAAGATGTTTTCCAAGATGGACTTAAGATCAGGGTACCATCAGATTGAGATAAGGGCTGAGGCTATTCCGAAGACAGCTTTTTGACGAGGTATGGGGGTTATGAGTACCTTGCCATGTTCCTTGGCCTCCCCAACGCTCCTGCTCAGTTCATGTATTTGATGAACTCGGTATTCATGCCGGAGCTGGACAAGCTTGTCGTGGTCTTCATCGACGACCTACTAGTTTATTCCAAGTCGGCGGAAGCACATGAGAAGCACCTGCGTATAGTCTTGCAACGGCTGCGGGATCACAAGTTATACGCGAAATTCAGCAAGTGCTAATTCTAGCTACCACAAGTACTTTGTCTCGAGAATATCACCTCAGCGAAGGGCATCGCTGTAGACCAGAGTAATATCGCACAAGTGCTGCATTGGAAGTCCCCGAGAACTGCTCACGAGGTACGTAGTTTCCTCGGACTCGCGGGATATTATCGGAGGTTCATCCCGAACTCCTCAAAAATTGCAAAGCCTATGACAGAGCTGCTAAAGTAGACTACCAAATATGTTTGGAGTCTAACATGAAAAGCAGCGTTCAAGGCATTAGTGAAGTATGTAACATCAACACTGGTTTTGGCGCAGCCAGACTTAACAAAACCGTTCGTTGTGTACTGTGATGCATCCGGCATTGGGCTCGGATGTGTGCTGATGCAAGATCGAAGGGTGGTCGTGTATGGATCACGGCAACTCAGGAATCATGAGCAACACCATCCGACTCATGACTTAGAACTCGCTGCCATGGTACTCGCACTCAAAATGTGGAGGCACTACCTACTCGGTAACCTCGTGCATTTATATACCGACCACAAGAGCCTCAAGTACATATTAACTCAGAAGGAGCTGAACATGAGGCAACCAAGATGGCTAGAGTTGATAAAGGATTATGAAATAGAGATCCATTATCATCCAGGCAAGGCAAACATAGTGGCGGATGCGCTGAGTCGCAAGTCACACGTTCATAATCTAACCATCACCCCGTTAGAACAGAGCGACCCACCATTACATGTGGTTCCCCCTAGATCTCTCTACAATTTAGCTTTTATCCTCACCGTCCGTGAAGAAAAGGTGGCAGCCCAGAAACGTGACAGGGCATGTCACATTTGCGGAGATGTATAGACAGTGGGGAACTGAAATATTTCCAGAAAGACGGAGACGGTGTCCTGTGGTTTAAGGACAGAATCGTCGTACCCCGTAACCCGGAGTTGAGGAAGAGAAATTTTTGACGAGGCTCACTTGTCAAAGTCTCTATTCATCTCGATTCATTGGTCCATTCCAGATTATGGAAAGATGTGGATTAGTTGCATACCATTAGGAATTCCCAGGGACATTCACCGGTGTGTACGACATCTTCCACATTTCTCAGCTGAGGAAGTGCCTCAAGTGTTTAATCACCATTCAGCTGGGAAATATCGAGGAAATGAAGGCAGATCTCACGTATCAGGGGGGACCGATTCACGTCATCGACATAAAGGGCCGAACCACATGCGACCATATGTTGTAGTTCTATAAAGTTTTAGGGAATGGTTACTCCAAGGTTGAAGCGACATGGGAGAGCGAAGGATTCTTCGTGCCAAAGTATCCCGATTCTTGATGTCGCACATCCTATAATTTTCCACCATCCTCTCTCCCATTTTACCTTATAATCTCGGGATGAGATTCTTTTAAGGGGGAGGAATGTAAAGGTCCCAAAAATTTGGAATACAAGGGGCCTGAAGTTTGAACACCATTTGGTTTTGAGTTATGAAAATTTGGACTTGTTTAAATTTTTCACATGTGATGACACACATGAGTGTCCCACCACTCTAGCCTAGGATCAATTGATTGTTGGGGGGACAAAGTTAATTTTAAACCTATGTGTAATCTCTCATGTGCAAGGGGGAATGAAATTCAGATTTTTAAACTCAAGTTGTTCAAACTCAAATTTCAAATGAGGGCAACAATAGGAGTACAAACTGTTGTGATCAAAACCTCATTTGCAGCAGCCAAACCAAAAATCTAGGGCCCGTTTGGTACGGTTCCAAATTCTTCAAGAATCAGAAACATTTCGGTTTCAATCTAGAAACGTTTCTCAACCTGAAATAGAATCACTTTATATCTGTTTGGCTAATTTCCTGTTTCAGTTTCAGTAAAAAAAAGATGGGGGATTTAATTGACCCATTTACTCTTGGATGGTCTATGTTGTTTTTGCCATGTTATAACATGTAATGAAGTCTTATGATATATATTATTTAAAAAGTGAGATTGTATAATATCGTAATAAACCACATATACGGATGTCATAAGTGATCTCATTACGTAGGGTTAGGTGGAAGAAGAGGTGGTGGCAATTGCTATAATTCCTATCGAACTTTGAGGGGAGGTACATGTCCAGAACCGATTCAGATTGTGAAACACCTCTAACCCAGTTTCACGCTCCTAGGCCAAATTTTAGAAACGTTTCAGACCGATTCTCACCTGAAATGATTCGAAAAATGTCTATTTGGAACTGATTCTAGTGATTCTATACAGAATCAGAAACGATTCTGAAAGCCAAACGGCCCCCTAGTTTCATATTTGAATTTCTTAGGTCCAAATTAGGGGGTAGGCAAAGTCTCATGAATTTTTGAAGATATTTGCTATCCATTTTCCAAATGGACTTAAATTTGCAAAGAATTCAAATACACATTTGAATTTGGATGAAATTTGCCCAACTCTCCAAATGCAGCTCAATTTTCAACTCCAAACATTCGAAATGATTATTTGCCAAATTATGGAGATCTTTTGGGAGGAAAGTTGAGTGGACCCCACATGTCATTGGGGAGGTTAAAATTGCAAAAAGATCTTCAAATCTTCAGTCCTAAGTCTTCCACTCGGCAAAACAGAGGCCTCACCGTGTGCCACCGCGGGAGCAGCTACCGAGCCACCTCCTGCTCCTCTCACCGATCGCTGGCAACACGGGTGTGGCTGTCTCTCTCGACGTGCTCCTTTACTCACAGCTGAGGCAACCGACGTTGCTTTCCTCCTCATGCACGAGAAGAGATGAAACGAAGCCGAGTTTGCTTCCGCCTCCGTAAAACAATCGGGAACCAGCTAAACTGTTGCCACAGCACCCTCTGAGCTGCACAACAACGCGGCGCCCTCGTTCCTCACCTCCTCAGCGCGAGAGCTAGCAAGCTCTGGCATTTTCCGAGCCGTAAACTCTTTCTTCCGTGACGACCTAAAGCTAACCGACGACCGGGCGCACGTGGACAGACATCCACAGAGGTTGTCAAGGCCGAGCAAGCATGGCAACAGGAGCGCACGGCCACCATGCTGCTTTCACCCGAAGCTCAAGCCAAACCGTGAAGTGTCGACGGCTAATTTGGAGATTTTGTCCCGGCGGCTTCAAACCGAGCGTCCGGTACTTGCCGCCAAAATTCCCACTCTCTAATCCTCCGTAGCTTATCAAATCTTGCACACACAAGCTAGACTAGCCGGCGATCGTTTTCCTTTTAGCAACCGACGCATGAAACCCACTGTGTACGGTGTGTTTTCAACTTTTCCAACGGCGGATATGGCGGGGAGAATCGGGCTCACGGTGAAAGCTATGTTAGACCTATCTCCGGGCTGTTTCACCACCAGGACGATCTTCCCTAGCATCCACCGGTGCTGTAGGGTCCTTCCACCAAAGTTTTGGTGGGCTAGGTTAGCCGGTCGACGTCGCCGATGGTATACCGAGCCGCCACACGCCGGCTATGTTAGAGCCACCGCCGGTCGCGGGAATTGCCTCCATCATGTTTAGCGCGTGGTTTTAGGCCCTAGCAGTGTGGGGGAGCACGGGAGCTGGCCGGACGTCGAGGTTCAGAGCTTCTCTGGCGAGCCCGGCGGCGCGCGGGCGCGGAAGCGAGGCGTAGACGACGATATGCCCGGGCCCGCACGTCAGCCGCTCAGTGAATAGGGGTGGGATTTTCTGTTGCACGGGATCATCTATGACAGTGCGGTAAATAGCCCTGTGGCCCGTGTGGTTTAGCCGAGGGGATGACACGTGGTAACCGGACCCGCTGTCAGAGATTTGAACTTTTCCCAGTTAACTTGAATTCCAGAATTTCCCCAAACTTTAGAACCCATAACTTTTGCTAGGAAGCTCCAAATTTAGTGATTCAAATTGGGTTGGATTCAGGTTGAAAAACTCTATCCAAATATGCAACCTAATTTGTATGTAAGTCATTATTTAATTCTGGAAAAAATTTAAAGAATTTTAGAGGGAGTTTGGTTCATCCAAAAATCCTCAAATTTTGCCAGAATAATCTTTAGGATGTTAGTGAATTCCTGTAAAAGTTTCAGCTAATTTGGAGTTGATTTAGTTATGATAATTCTGATTTCAAGTTTCTGTGTTCAAATGAATACAGAAACAAGTCCAAAGAATTTCCAAAACTTGGAAATTCAGTTCTGCGAAATTCTTAGCTCCAAAAATCCTAGGAAAATTCATGCAGGCCCCATGAACTATAATGGAAATTGTAGTTCACTAATTTTGGCATGAACATGTGAGCTACTTCAGAATTAATTCTTTTTGCTTACTTACTTAGAGAATTATTCTGAACAAACCACTCAATGAAAAGTGCTAATTTTTAGTCCAGATGATTTTATTGTGACAATGAACTCACATGAAAATTTTCAGCTCCATTGGAACTCTGGATTACCCTTATTCTGTTTAACTCCTTAGGTGCTCAAAACATGAGTGGAGGAAATACTTAGCACTTGATCATGATGATTAACCCAAACCAAGACCTTAGCACCAGTGTTATTTTAAATTCTTAAATAGAGTTTCAGTGTTTAAACTTGTCATTAAAACTTGTTAGAAAAATCTTTACAATTAAATCCATATGCATATTCATAATGTGTAGCATCTACGTGAAGAATTTGAAGTTATCGGAGTGGAGATCAAGGAAGGAGGAAAGCGAGTGATCAAGCCTCAAGTGGTCTTCACTAACTGAACCTCATATATATAAGTCCCCTGCAAAACAAAGGCAAGCCTCGGTTTGCATCAAAATTTACAACTTTTTATTTGTATACACTTTATATTGTCTAGAATATTAGTTTTGCATTATGGATAGGTTTGTATGACACTCCACATGCATGACCAGAAAACACTGGAGTTTAATATATAGAGTAGGTTATCACTTGATTATAACTGCTGATCTCAAGTTAATAAAAGTGGATTAAAAGAGGACTCGAGTAGGCCGTTTCCTACTCGTGAACCGGGATTAAGGGGGATCAATCAGAAGAGTTGGGAATTGATTCTCATAGTTGGGAATGGAGACTGGGCAGTGGATGGAAGGCTCAAGGACGTGGTCCTATGAACCTAGTCTATGTCTGAGTCGATTAAGGCCCGTTCTCGTGTGCGGCCCCACTGGACAAGTTTGAGATGTGTACCGGATGCATACTGGCTATATGGGACCCAGAAAACCGATGTAACATGTTAACCAGGGTGTCGAGCCATACCCCACCGTCTGATGCAGATGCTGAAAGGATCGAGAAGTCGGCTCTATGAGGGTTTGCCGTAGTGAGATTTAATCCCAGTCGATGGGACCAGTTCAACATTTGGGTGTTGTGTGAAAGGTTGCCACGTACGACGTCAGTGATGGTTGCTGTGTGCAACGTCGATTACGGGCGTACGTGTCGTGTCAGCCGGGTGTTTCTTATTGCAATCACCGTCGCTCACGGTAGTGAGCATACTTGTACACTGAGTCGTGACGTAGTAATAAACTGGGAAAAGTTAATAATGCTTCGCGAGAAATCCTCATAATGGATATGAGGAATGATCAACCCCTTCACTAAATTTATTTTCCACCTTGGGCTAGTAGCGTCGAGGCAAAGCATTTCTTGTTTGATTGTGGAGTCTCGATGTTAATGGCGCAAGGTCTGTATGGGTCTAAGGTAGCTCACTAAAGTTAATTTCACCTCGGACAAGTGACATCGAGATGAAACGTTTCTTGTTTGATTGTGGAGTCTCGATGTAAATTGTGCGAGGGCTATAAAAGTTGCTGAAAACTTGAAGTAAGGACTCTCCTTTAGCTCAAGATCATCTTTTGTGCAAATTTCTATATTCAGCCCTCTATTTCAGCATGTAGAGTTTCATGACTAGGGTGACGGTTAAGTCTTGCTGAGCTTCATGCTCATAGATACTGCATGAGTTGTTTTGCAGGTAATAACTCTACGCTGATAAGTAGGGTTGTCCGATGAGACTTGGATCCCTTCGAGTGGTAAACTCATGGAAACCCCGCCGCTGCTATTGTGATGATGTCGCTTGTGAGAAGGGTCCGCGGCAGGACGTCTTCTCTTTTGCTTAGTATATATATGAGACTTGAGTTTTAGTAGTCTTCCGCTGTAGATTATTTTGATAAATATTTGTAAAATTCACATTTTGTAAGCTTCCGCTTGATTTATGTAATATGATACTTTATTATGTGTGCTGTTGGGTGCCGCATCGCACGGCACCACCCAATGCGATTCCCGGGCGAGCGGCACGGCCCCGTGATCGGGTCCGGGCCCTCACACCCGGAACGACCTAGAGCGAGGGGTAGACAACTCAAAATGGCGAAACAAACGGTTGACTCAGGAGCGCCCAGATGCTCCTGGCATCACCAATGCTCTGTTATCTGAGTCCTGTCTCACCAACCCCGCAATTGCTCTCCAAGGAGGGTCGACATCGAGCCGCCCGGGCCCCTGAAAGGTACGGGTTCTGCGCGGGTATAATACCCAGACAGGATCTCATGGAACGATGGACACCGAGTCTCGATCAGGTCTAAACTTGGTTCCCCAGCCCTTGCGAAGAGGCAGAGGGTTTCCACTTGGATTAGCCCATTAGAAAGCTCATCGAGCCCGAGAATTCGGCCAAGCGAGGTAAATCCCCGATGGCTAAACCCCTCCAAACCACGGGCGGTTTGCGAACGGGGAGCGATACGAATCTCAGCCCGAATCAAACCCAACCTCCAAAGGAAGAGCCCGAGGGCTAACGAAGCGACCCCCTTGACGAAGGTCTCAGCGCTCGGGATACCGAGCCTGGACGTGGCTCCGAACCAAGCAAAACGAAATCATGGCCCAGGCCAAGACCGGCCAACGAAGAAATGGCTCGGGGGCTATTGAAATGCTCCCCCGCCATCGAGGGCACAGCGCCCAAAATGTTGAGCCTGAACGCGGCTCTGAATAAGAGGAAATAGGATCACGGCCCGAGCCAAACCCGACCACCAAAGGAAGGGCCCGAGGGCTAACAAAGCGACCCCCCCCCCCGATGAAGGGCTCAGCACCCAGGATACCGGGCCTGGACGTGGCTCTGAACCAATGAAAACAAAATTATGCCCGAGCCAAGACCTGCCAACGAAGAAATGGCTCGAGGGGCTGTCGAAACGGCCCCCCGCCATTGATGGCGTTGCTCCCAAGATATCGAGCCTGAACGCGGCTCTGAATAAGAGGAAACAGGATCACGGCTCAAGCCAAGACGAGCCAACGAAGAAATGGCCTGGTGGCTGTCGAACATCCCCCGCAATCGAGGGCACAACTCCTGAAATGCCATGCCTAAATACCGCTTTGAATCAGAAGAATCAGAATCACGGCCCGGGCCGAGACCGACCGACGAGGAAAGGGCCCGACGACTGGCGAAACGACCCACGACACGAAGGGTTCAATGTCCGAGATACCGAGCCTGACATGGCTCTAAACGAAACAAAAAAATATGCTAACTCTCTTATGTTCCGCCCCCAGGTCCATACCAAGTCCCCGCCGAATGGAGGATGTGCCCCCAACCAACTCAAAGACAGATCGGCCGCCCCGGGGTCTACTGACGGGGTGACGGACCCCGAATACCTAAGGAATAGTGAAACGATGAAGCCACGCGGACTCAGCATGCCGATCGAGCCGCCCGAAGAAAGACCCACACCAGGACCTGGCTCGGGGTTGGGGTGCGGGAACCAGCGACGACGCCCGACCTCAGGGTCGGGAGAAAGCGGCCGGCCCCCAAGGGCCGGGACGAAAAGGACAATCCCCAAGGGCAGCAAGCAATGTCGACCAGCAAAAGGTGGAAGGCCTTAAATGATGACAAGAGAAAACGTAGAAAGGACTTCAAAGCAAGGCGGAGTCCGCACGCAAAGGGACATGCACGAAGCCTGATCCTATCGCCTCCCGTCCCGTCCCATCCGGAGCAGGTGGGCAGGGGCGGAAAGCAGATATCGACCGCAAACAAGACAAGAGCAGAAGTACTCATACCCTCACGTTGCCACTAGGAGGGCTAGGACCGTAGCACCCATTGTAAAACCCTGCCCTATTTATGAGGGAGCGACGGGTAGTTAGAGGGAAAAGGAGTATAAAAAAGAGAGATCCGTAGAGAGAAAGGGAGCCCTCTTCCCCAACTTGTAACCTAAAACACACAAGCAGTATAAGCTAATACAAGACCGACGAACCCTCCCCCGTGCTGGACGTAGGACATATTGTCCGAATCAAGATAAATCCTTGCCTTTGTTAGCTAGCCATCCAACGAAAGAACGCGGGACTTACGATTACTAGTCAGAAATCCGAACACCGACTCCTGGCATTAATGATTTAGTTATGAAAATGGTGGGATTTTAAACACTTAGTAATATTGGTTAATAATTAAAACTAAAGACTAGGATTAATACATAGTGCTTAACTTGAGTCAGCCTTTACTTGCTTTTGACCTTCATATCATTATTTTGCTACATTTGCTGAGTACCATTGGTACTCAAATTTGCTGTTGTTGTATTTTAAATGTTGTTTAGGATGTGATGATAAGATAGAGTACAACGAGGAGGATTTTGTTCCTGAAGAGTTGTACTAGGCTGGTGGAACCCAACGCCTTTGTATTGAAGCACCACATTGTTGACTTTCCCTGTTATGTCATTAGTGTAATAGTACTTTTATTCAGTCTATTAATGACATATTTGTAATATTCTATTACACGTTAAAATTGGCTTATAATATAATAATATTTTACTTTGTCTGGAAACAGCCTCTTGCAGAAATGCAGGGAAAGGCTGCGTACAAAAGACCCAAGTGGGTCGGACCCTTCCCCGGGTCCTGCGCAAGCGGGAGCTACATGCACCGGGCTGCCCTTTCTTTACTTTGTCTACATGTATGAGTCAACTGATTGGTGGTTCCTTTTACAAAAGCGGGTGTGACAGGTTGGCGTACATTAAGATTTGCGTTCGTTGCATGGAGTGATCATTTCTGGTCGTTATTGAAGGAATATAACAGAGGCCTGAAGTCGGAACGGCGGTAGGGTCGATGCGGTCCGCGTGCGAGCACCAAGCCAACACCGATTGATGAGGGTGGTGTTGTCGTATTGACAATGACCACGGCCACTGAGCTCTGCGCTCATCATCGTCGGCATCGCCATAATTTGGCCATTATCATGCGCGTAGGCTGGGGCGCTGTCTGCCGGGGAGCGGGATGGCGGAGAGCATCGGCACGAGGCCGTGCCCCCTGACTGTCCCGCGTGCGCTACTCTACCATGCTCGCTGCACTTTCCTCGTCAGAAACAGCGTCTTCTCGGGGGCAAACAGAAACAGGAGACGCTGAATGGTGCGGAGCAGCAGGAGCGCCGTGGCGGTGGGAACGGCTTCTTTGTTTGGGTGCTGATGATTGCTTCGAGCTACGCCATGGCACGCGTTCCACTAGCAAGACGAAGGGGCCGTCAAAAGAGAACCTGAACGTAATATAAGGTGTGCAAGTGTAATGTATCTTTTCTTCGTTTCTTTTTTGGATGCGGAGAGGTTTGGAGGTTCCATGACAAAAATAAGTCGGAGACAGAGCAGGTCCAAAAATCCAAGAAGCGGGCCGCCCTTCAAAACAAGGGGGGAGGCCGCAACGCTGGAGCCCCGCGCTCGCCTGAGGCTCCTCAGTGTCAATCGCTGCGGCTCACTGGCAATGATCCAGAGCACCATGTCGTTGTTGATGAAGTCAGTGAGGTAGGAGCCGCTCTTTCTTGATTTCAGTGTTTTTATTCCTTCCATCCATTTCATGCCTGTCGGATCCTAATTTGTCATTCAGTCCATATCTGAATAAAAAAATAGCGCCGTAATCTGTAGTCAATCCTGTACCCTCTAGGAGTATATGGGCAAGGATAATCAATTGGTAATTAAACCTCTCCGCAGACCCCCACGTTTCCATCCGGAGAATAATAATTCATGCAAGCAGGTATTGCCCCTAGGCCCCGGGGAAGTTGCTGATAATAAAGAGACTGAAAAAAAAAGTCTTAGGAAAGATAAAAAGTCAAGATAATCTGAAAGGGCATAGCAGAAATGCTGGGATTAAAAGCGGGAAGGAACACTGGGAGCCTTGTCAAGGTCCCCAAGATATTCCTCCAAGGAACAAGGTCGCAGATGCATCTCACAAAAATTGTTAGTTAATCTTATTGCAAGTTTATGTTTTTCAAATAACGGGCCGAGGAGTACTCTGGCTAGCTGAGTCAGAAGGCATCCGGGTTATCAGGATCGGAGCGTATGAACGAGTCCATAACGTGCATGCCGACTCAGATGGATGAGGAGTTGAGCGCGTGTGGCGTAAAGACCGGGCATACTACAGTTAGTGTGTGCGTGGAGTTTGTTAGCACATACGTGTGTGTGTTTGTTATGTAATTCGACTATAAAATGCAATGGAAGATTGGTCACTCGGTGAGCCGAGCTCATTGCAAAACTCCTCTGTTTTATCAGTCCATACACACAGTTCATACTCACACGCTCTGTTCGCAGTGATCACATTGCGTTCATCGTGCGTTCCGATCGTGTGAGAGATCGTCTAGTGGCGTTCTTGCGCCGACAAAAATAACGAGAAACAAAAGGCAAAGCCCAGTCATCGTGAGCTGCTGACAGGAAAGAGGAGAGGCACCAGACGGGAGTTGTCATCAAAGAAAGAAATGGCCAGCATCCCAAATAATTACCTCCAGACTGCCGAGAAATTGCGCCTAGAAATGAAACCAGAAAAATCCGTTGATAGAAAGATTCAAAAGGATCCTCATAACATAAGGCATCTTAAAGGTGGTGATGAGAGATTGATAAATGCTGACGAAACTGACAAAGTGGCAAGTGAGATTGAAAAGGAAGGGAGGGAACATTGTTGTGGTTCTGATGACTGGACAAAAGAGCAAGACATGGTGTTGCGCAATGCTTACTTCACTGCTCGAGCATCTCCACACTTCTTGGCGAGAGTTTAGAGAATGGCATATCTAGCTACAGACATCATTTACACCAGCGGTTTGGTCTATCAGTGACATTTTTGTAATGTTCATGTAGAACACAAGAAGTAGACATTTTTTCCCATTGTAGAACACTCTTGGCATGATGGTGATGGAATTATGTGCTTTAACTAGTTCTGCTCTTATTACTAGAACTAATTGTTAGACTCTGTAATTGTATGGGTGACACAGGGGTAGTTTAGTCATTAGTGAGGGATTAGTGTTAGGGGTAGTTTAGTCTTTTCCCCTCACCTAATCCCTCTATATAATGGACCATGTACCCTGTTGATTATTATCATCTAATGCAGCCATAATTATCCCTCTATTATGGTACCAGAGCAGCTAGGATTGATTAGGATTAGTGCTTAACCCTAACCTTAATGACATTGCCTTCAGCCACCGCCACCAGCGCGTCGCCACCTAGGGCCGCCGTCGGCGCTCCTACGTCGCCACCCTACGCCGCCGCCGGCACCCCTGCGCCACCGCCCTGGGTCATCGTGACCCGTACCGCTGCCGCCCTTGTCCTGCCGCCGCCGTCGCATGAATCTGCGCCGCCGCTGCCGCCGCCGCCCCCTGGTCCTTGAGCAGCAGTTTCTAGGGAATCGCGTGACTCGAGCCCTCCACATCAGTGCTCGGTTCCAGAACACCGTCCAGGGTGACCGCTCTGTCTCCACCTACCACCAAGAGATGAAGGGCATGGTGGATGCTCTACGTGACCTTGGCGAGCCGGTCATCGATAGCGCTCTTGTTCTTCGGGTCCTTTAGGGCTTAAATGAGCGCTATTGTCACCTACGGACGTGGCTACTTCATCTAGAGCCACTCCCTACCTTCAATAAGGTATGGTCTGACCTTGGGCTTGAGAAGATCACCGCAGGAGGCTCTACTGGCTCTGGGTCTGCCACAACCTTTTATGGCTCTGGCCAGTCCCCTCGTCCAACCTCACCAGCTGCTGGTGGACCACCGTCACGACCACCTTCCACCCCAGGCACTCCTGCCAGTATTGGAGGTAGAAATTATTGCCGCCAAGGAAAACACAGCGGCCGCGGTGGAGGTAGCAGTGCAGGCGGCACTACTTCACCCACTACTCCGGCTACTGGTGGTAGTGGTGGTACCGGCCGGGGAGATGCACACTGGCCCACACCCTACAACCCGTGAACTGGCCAATCTACATGTGGCATGGGCTGTCTCCGGGTTCTCAGCCACCAAGACCACCACGCCCCCAGCCGGCGTTCGTAGCCACCCCGGGCTACAGTGGACCATCCTACAGTGCTGGTGGGCTGCCGACTCAGGCATACGGTGGGCCTGGCTACCCTTCTGGCGGACAGTCACCCTCGACCTACGGAGGCACCGACTATCCTGTTGGGCACTCAGAGCCATCGGTACCTCTCCAGTAGCCACCCTCGATGTGGGATCGACAGTCGTTGGCCTCTTCCTTCAACACCATGCACCTTACTCCACCAGGTGCCGACTGGGTAGTTGACTCCGGAGCGTCATACCATACCACTCCAAATGCTGGTATACTCTCTTCCATCCACCCTCCCAATCCCTCTTTTCCTTCATCTATCGTTGTTGGGAATGGGTCTGTTCTTCCGGTCACCTCAGTAGGTGATTCCGGTCTCCCGGGTTCTTTCCAGCTTACAAACATTCTTATCGCTCCGGATATCATTCAAAACTTGCTTTCTGTACGTCGTTTTACCACTGACAACAATATTTCCATTGAGTTTGATCCATTTGGTTTGTCTGTGAAGGATCTTTCTACCCGGTAACCTCTTTTTTGATGTGATAGCTCAGGGCCCCTGTACACACTTTGACTTTCTACTTCCGCTGCATCACCGCCTGTTACTTTGACTACAACAACTTCATCCACCATTTGGCATCGCTAGCTTGGACACCCTGGTGCAGATGCTATGTCGAAGTTGTCCAGTAGTTCTGTTATCTCGTGTTCTAGGGGCACACATAACTCCTTATGTCATGCTTGTCAGCTTGGTCGCCATGTTCGGGTTCCTTTTCCCACTTCTGTGACTCATGTTGAGCACATTTTTGATCTTATACATTGTGATTTATGGACATCACCCATCACCAGTGTATCGGGCTTTAATTATTATTTGGTGATCATTGATGATTTTTCTCACTTTTTATGGACTTTTCCATTACAATTGAAGTCTGAGACTTTCGTTACTCTTTCTCACTTCTTCGTTTGGATTTTCACTTAGTTTGGGCGCACCATCTGAGTTGTCCAGTGTGATAACGGATGCGAGTTTGATAACTCTGCGTTTCATAACTTTCTCTCCGCACATGGGGTACAGCTACGCATGTCTTGGCCATATACCTCTCCTCAAAACGGCAAGCCAGAGCGCATGATTCGCACCACCAATGATGTCATATGCTCTCTGATGTTCCAGGCATCTGTTCCAGCCTGATACTGGGTGGAGGCTCTCCATACTGCCACACTTCTGATTAATCGCCTTCCTACCAAGGATTCGTGCCTCCACCCCCTACTTTGCTTTATATGGCACCGATCCTCTTTACGATCACCTTCGAGTTTTCGGGTGCACTTGCTACCCCAACCTTTCCGCCACTGCCCCGCATAAGCTTGCGCCCCGCTCGACACGATGTGTTTTTATCGGGTATTCCCTTGATCATAAGGGATACCGATGCTTAGATCTCACTACTCACCGCCTCTTGATCTCTCGGCACGTCGTCTTCGACGAGTCCTCCTTTCCCTTCTCTACCTCCTCTTTCGGTTCCACCACAGAACTGGATTCCCTTTTTCCCACTGACACCGAGGCTACTCCCCAGCTGCCTTGGCCTCTTTCTTTTGCAGGTCCGACACACGCTACGCCTCAGGTGCCCCGGGCGTCACCTGCTGCACCACGTGCGGCATCGACGTCTCCAGCGTCGCCTGTTGAGCCACGTGTTGCATCGACGTCTCCGGTGTCGCCTGCTGCACCTCCGGTGACCCCTACGTCACCAGCTGTGCCACGCACGGCCTCGGCTTCCCCGACGTCACCGGTAGCGAGCCCGACGTCCCCGACGCCACTAGTCGCACCAGGCGCAGCTCCGACGATGATTTCTAGCTTCGCCGACCCCGCGCTTGTCTACCAGCGACGAGCACGGGATGGGGCCCCAGCTCCAGTTGTGCCACCGCGACATCGGGGCCCTCTACACTAGTCGTCGCGCCACGCGCGTCCTCGAGACCCACTCTCGTCTACCCACGACGAGAGAAGGTTGTTGTACCCGAGCGCCCGGTGTACAACCCTCCTCTTCTCCACAGGGATTCTGGTCACGTCCACCCGATGGTGACTCGACGTGCGTCCAGGAATCTCCAGCCGGTTGAGCGCTTCACCAGAGTTGCCTTCTCGTCGATGACATCTCTACCGACTGACTCTTCTTCGATCTCACCCATACCGACTTCCGTGCGTAGCGCACTCGCCGACCCTCACTGGCGCCGCGCTACGGAGGAAGAGTACGAGGCCTTGCTTGCCAACTGGACGTGGGACCTAGTTCCCCGCCCCGGTCGTGGCAATGTTGTCACGAGCAAGTGGGTGTTCACACATAAGAAGAAGGCGGACGGTACCTTGGAAAGGTACAAGGCTCGGTGGGTACTTCGGGGTTTCACTCAGTGCCCTGCAGTCGACTACGATGAGACCTTCAGCCCGATGGTGAAGCCGGCGACTGTTCGTACCGTTCTGTCACTAGCTCTCTCGCGTTCTTGGCCCGTCCACCAGTTGGACGTTAATAATGCCTTCCTCCACGGTACACTGACCGAGACGGTGTACTGCAGTCAGCCGACAAGATTTGTTGATTCAGCTCACCCAGACATGGTATGTAAGCTGAACAAATCCCTGTACGGTCTGAAGCAGGCACTGAGAGCCTGGTATAGCCTGTTCACCTCCTTCTTGGTCTCACAGGGTTTCATCGAAGCTAAGTCAGAAACTTTGCTGTTTGTCTATCGACGTGGCAGTGACACTGCTTACCTTCTACTGTACGTCGATGACATTGTACTAACAACGTCCAGTCCGGCTCTTCTTTGGCGCACTATTTCTGCTTTACAGCAGGAGTTCGCTATGAAGGACCTGGGCCGCCTCCACCACTTCCTGGGTATTACGGTTGAGGACCGACCAGGCAACTTGTTCCTTCACCAGCGAAAGTACTGCCTGGATATCCTCCAGCGAGCGTGCATGGCTGAGTGCAAGTCATGCTCCACTCCAGTGGATACTCAGGTGAAGCTCTTCGCTACCGACGAGACACCCATCACTGACCCCACTTCTTACAGGAGTCTTGCAGGTGCTCTTCAGTACCTCACCTTCACCAAGACGGATATCTCCTATGCGGTTCAGCAGGTGTGTCTCCACATGCATGACCCGAGGGAGCCGCACCTCACCGCTGTGAAGCGGATTCTTCGGTACCTACGAGGCACCCTCGACTACGGCCTCCTTGTAACCACACGAAGTTTTGATCTCCACAGACCCAAACCTTTTCCCCTCTCTTCCCCACCGCCAACCGAGGCCCAGCCACCGGTTCCTCTTTCCCCCATGGCAGCAACCGCCCATATCCCCTCTATTATCACATGTGGCAAAAACGTTTCGGCCACGAGCAAAGCACCCCACTCCCTCTGCAACCGGCGCCTCACAACCGCCGCCATTCCCCTCCCTATAAAACCAGCCCAACCCCGGTCATTTTCCCCCACCGGAACCCACTCATTCCTCTCGGTTAAGAAAAACCGCCCCATTTCCAATTCTCCAAAAACATCACCGAATCCTCAGTTCCAATCCCTTCCACGACGTCACAAGACCTCAAGGACGAGTTCCCGACGAGACTTTCCAAGGAAAAACACGTAGAGGACATCACCGGCGAAGATCGCCGGAGTTTCTTGCTGTGGCCGTCGACACCGCCTCTCCGGCTGCTTCTGAGTCCAAAGATCGACCCAAGTGAGTTCCCCATCCTTCCCTCTCTCTTCTAATGCAATTAGGTTAAGAAACGATGAAGAAACGGCGAAACCCGAAAATTCCGGCGAGGCCGCCGCCGTTCGCCGGCGCGCGCAGCCGCCGGCTGCGAAGGAGGAGTCGGGGGCGACGTGGCCAAATCGTGGCTCTCCATTTTATTTTGTACGGCTAGGATTAGAAGGGGGCGTACCCCTTCGGTTCATTAAATCCGAACCGTTCAGATTAGATCCAATGGCCCACATTCAAAACAGTTATATACGTTGGAAATTTCACAGAGGGACCCCTCGGGATTTAAACAAATAGGAAATAGCCCCTGATTCTTGCAGAGTTAACCCTAGGCTTATTAGAAATTTGTAAAATCAGTTTAAAATAACCAAATAGCCCCTGTGTGATTTGTAAATTCATCAAATAGTTCTGTATCTTCAAATTGAACCCCAGAAAGTCTGAAATTATTACAAATCAAACCAAATCAGTTTAAAAGTTTGTTTTAATTATGTAATTAATCAAATTAGGACTAAATAGTTTCTGAAAAATGTTAGAAAATTATTAAAAGTCCTGATTAAATGTTCTGATCAGAATATTAAATTTGAAACTAAAAAATAATTAATCTCAAAGGCTGAAATTAATCATATAATGACTAATTAATTCTGAAAATTTAATTAAAAACAATATAAATGTCAGAAAATTTATGAAAACTCATTAAATAGCATAAGACTATTCTGCTTTTATAATTTTATGTATTTGAAGTTTCTGTAGTTCAGAATAATTATTGAAATGGCTGAAAAAGTATTTTTAAGTATAAAATAAATGCTGAAATATAGATAAAAATAGTATATATCAAAGGAAAATTTTGCAAACTGTTCCAAATACATGAATAGGTTCTGAAAAGTAGAAAAATAGAAATATGGGTTCTGAAAATAATTGTAGTAATGATTAAAATGACTTATAGGATTTAATTAATTATGAAAATATACATATATACACATAAAAGTCTAGAAATCATTAATATCACTATAAGATTAGAAAAATGAGTGTTTGGCTATGACAAAGATAAAATAGAAGGATATAGGCACCCAATTGAAACTTATTTTTAATTCAAACCACATGAAATGACATGAAATCAATAGTTACATATATGTAACCAAAACCTATATGATTGAAATGCATTGCTATGGTTCTTATGGCATGTTTGTCACTGTTTTGTGGGTGCAAATGCATGGATAGAACCAAACCAAGAACTAATTCCCAATCTTCAAGAGCAAAAGTTTGAAGTGCATCAACCTTCATTCAAAGGCAAGTGTTTCTTGACCACTTTGTTCCTATTCTAGGATGAATAGTTAGATTATGTGCATAATGTCTTCAATATGAAACCCAGTGTAGGATGTTTCCCTAGTTTCATTCCTTTATCATTCCTTGCAAAACCATGGAGGGAATTAGATATGATTTTATGGTTATCATTTTATGTGCTTAGTCATGCTTAGAACTTTAGAAATGAATGAAACATAGTTGATACTAGTCTTGTGGATTATATGAAGGACACAAGTGTGTGTCATGTGGTTATGAATCTAGGCAGGCTGGTTGTTTGGTTGGTGCTTCGTGCACGAGACTCGGGAATGAGTTAGTGCCTGTCTTAGATTCTAAGGACCGGTTCATGGAACAGTTAACCCGGCTTTACAGTGCCACCACAAGACTGAGATGGGGCAGCTTGGCCAATTAATTAGGAGTTTGCCGGTATAGTATGAGTGTTTGGATGGTGCGGGGAATGGGGGTCCATTTTTGACTGCCCTGGGAACTGCAAGGCTCAAGAGGGGGCTTCTGTAGGGGAGGGTTACTCCCAGGAACTACAGCGGTGAAACCTCAGTGGGCTTGTACTTGCCGGTAGACCCTTTGTAAAGGCCATGTAGTGATCTCCTGATCGCACACCAAAGGAAGTGTGTAATGTGGCTTGCAACCACGGATATCAGGGAGGTTTCTTAGTCCACCTGGCAACAGGGGATGAAATCACTACTTGTGGGTAAAGTGGTACAATCTCTGCAGAGAACCAAAATGTCATGACAGCCGTGCTCACGGTCAAGAGCGGCTTGGACTTGTCCATGATTAGAGAAACATGGATGTGAGTCAAAAGAGGTCGTTGGGTGGTGTAACCTAACATTAATGACTTAATTATGATGATGGTGGGATTATCACTTAGTGAGATAGGTTACTAATCAAAGCTAAGGCTTAGGATTAATGCATAGTGCTTAACCATGTTAGCCTTCCCTTGCTATTGGCCTTCATAACATTCTTTCCTACACTTGTTGAGTACCTTCGGTACTCAAACTTGCTTTTGTTGGATATTATATGTTGGCCCAGGTGCAAATGAAGACGTAGACTTTGACGAGGAGTACTTCGATCCCGAGGAGTTATTCTAGGTTGGCGAAACCCCCGGGCAACGCCTGTGGAGATGGAGTACCCATGATGTAGTCTTCCGCTGTTGTGTTTAATGTATTGGTACTAATAGTTGATATATTATGAACAATGATGTAATATTATGATGTACGTTAAACTTGGCTTGTAATATAATGATATTACACTCTTGTCGGCACATGTATGAATCAACTGATCCTGGCATACATGTGAGTATACGCTCGGGTATTTCTTATGGAATACCGGGTGTGACACTCCTCCTTCGACGTGACACGACCTCCGAGCTGGTCGTGTACACCGACGCTGACTGGGTAGGCTGTCCGGACACTCGCCGGTCTACCTCTGGGTACACCGTCTTCCTGGGCGGTAACCTCGTCTCTTGGTCCTCGAAGCGACAGCCCGTGGTGTCGCGTTCGGGTGCTGAGGTGGAGTATCGCGCCGTGGCTAACGGCGTGGCTGAGGCTTCCTAGCTTCAGCAGCTGCTTCAGGAGCTCCACACTTCCGTCGCCAGGAGCACCCTGATCTACTGCGACAACGTTAGCGTCGTGTACCTCTCTACTAACCCGGACCAGCATCAGCGCACGAAGCATGTGGAGATCGACCTCCATTTTGTTCGTGAGCGGGTTGCACATGGCGAGGTTCGGATACACCATGTCCCGACGACGACGCAGTTCACCGACATCTTCACGAAGGGCCTCCCGTCGTCGCTGTTCTCTGAGTTTCGGTCCAGTATCAACATCTGCAGTGGCTAGATGTTGTGACTGCGGGAGGGGGGGGGGTGTTACACTTTGTAATTGTATGGGTGACACAGGGGTAGTTTAGTCATTAGTGAGGGATTAGGGTTAGGGGTAGTTTAGTCTTTTCCCATCACCTAATCCCTCTATATAATGGACCCTGTACCCTGTTGATTATTATCATCTAATACAGCCACAATTATCCCTATATTACTAACTCTAGAACGTACAAAAGACCCAAATGGGTCGGACCCTTCCCCGGACCCTTCGCAAGCGGGAGCTACATGCACCGGGCTGCCCTTACTAACTCTAGAACGTCATTGGTGGTTAACAGGTTCCTGAAAGGGCCTTTCTTCATAACTGACCTTCCTTGGATTCTGTTTTTCAGGTTGATTGAAGCCTTGAAGAGTAGAGCGAAATGTTTCCACTGAATGCTTTGCAGGTGATACCGTTCATCTCTCTGCAGATATTATGAGAAGTTATTCCTTCCTCTTCTTAGTTGCACGGTTGCCTTCCCGTTTCTGCTGCCAAATAGTAGTTCAGAAAATTCCATCTGTAGTACTATTTTTTTCACTACACAGTCTGTTCCCTCCACATGGAATTTGAAGATTCACAAACTGCGAAGTCTGACACCGATAAATAAGGCCTTTTCAGTTTTCGTATAGACGCAAGCATTGTACAACTCATTTATGTGAAACTGAAAGAGGTTGACATTATTGAGTAGCCAAAAAGGGACCTCGAAAATTGGATGATTGACATGGTATAGTAACTGTAGGCGTCATAGCATGTTCCTATTTCAATATGCTTTTGCCTGCACGGATTAAAGCACATGCACACGTTTTCTGTACTCCACTTGATATATAGCTACAAAGTCCAGAAGGAATTAATTCGGTATAGCTCAGAAGCTTCGCTTCTTAGTGGACGAGGAGTTCTAGGCGAGCTGGTTTACTTGTGCTGTACAGGCTCAGTGTGTATGTTATACAGATTGCCTCCTGTTACCTTGTGATGGTTGCATCTGACCTTCTGTACATTAGGTCTTTTGCCCCATTGTAATATGTGCCGTACTGCAACAACTGATGCCAAAAATACTGTGCTACGATTCAGTATTTCAGCTGTACCACTAGACGTGGATTCCCTTGGAGATAGGTTTTGCAGCACGTAGGCTTGTGTTACTTCAGCATCACCTGAGATATGAAAAGCATAAGATAGATGTGTATCTCGATGGGTTCAGTGGAAGCACCTAGCAGTTTTAGTCTGATGGATTGCAACTTTTCATGGGTCAATCAAACACTGGATGGAATGGACAAGATTCCTTATGGAGTAGTCTTTTATCTGGTGTAGGACGGATCTATTTTTGAGGAACACTTGCCTATTGGTAAAGGGACTTGAGGAACTTACACCATTGGCTAGAATAGCTAGATTTTGAACCAAAGCTGATTGCAATAAAAAATCTGTCTGCGAAGTATTTGATTGCTTTAAGCCTATTAAACACTTACACTTGACCGTAACAAGTGAGTAATGACTGATCATAGCCAAGTCTTTTACATATTATTGCACTGTCCCAATGCTGATGTCCTGTTCTAAATTATTGCAATCTCTTTGTAAATATGTTGGCTGTCAATCCGTGTATGCACATCGTTCTATGCACCAGTCACCTGTCATATCCAGCACATGACGGCTATATTTTTTTTATATAGGTAATCATGATCTGAAAGATGGAACAGAGAAAGAAAAGAGTGACACAAAGGGACTTTGTTCCAAGCATATGTCTAATGCACAGGTGTTGTCAACTTGAAAGATGAAAATGTGGAGGAAAAAGTGGCACAAAGTACTTTGTTCCTGGCATATGCTAATCGTTTCTGGTATGTTAATTGTTCCCTTACTTACCGTCCAGCTAAGTTATCACTTTCTGGCTTTGAGTCTACTAGTAATGCATGAAAGGCATTTGATTTAATCGTGAACATCGCAGTCACTGAATCTGGCATTTGTTTTTCAGGAGAGCAGTCTCGACATCTTGACCTGTCGACAGTCTTCGGACTCTGGGCCAAGGAAGCAAAGCAAGCAGCTCGGCATTGATGCGATCCAGCCCGTATTCCAGCTAATGTGATGCCACAGTAGTTAAGCAGCAAGAGGCCAGTACTCATCAGTACTCCCAACAGCTTTACCTTTATTCCTAGCATCTTTTATTTTATCTGTCCTGGAGAGGTCTTGCTTGTTCTGAAAGTCTCGAGCACAGAGCAATTGGCCGAATGTTTATGCAGTGGCCCACGTCCACACACCTGGCCCCCAAACTCTCTAAAATGTGATTGGAATTTATTATTTATAAGAAGCAGACGAAAACACAAAATCTAATGCAACAAGGAGGTGGCCTTGATTCTGTTGGAGGAGAAGCTGAGTGTCATGGTCTTGGACAGCCGAAAGGGAGCTTTTTCATAGGATTCTAGTGTATCCTTTTCACAGGACTAATCTTGCTCCTGTCCTCTCGCACATGCGCAAACAGTATTTTTTCTCTTTAAGTGAAAATAAACACTGCAGACACACACGACAAGTATCCCGAGAGCCGCCGAGTTAAGAAAATGAGAAGGTCAGACCGTCCTGGTCTGTTCACCCTAAACAAGGCGTCGAACATCAAATATAATCTAGTGTTGCCCTCCCGCGTTTTCACGAGTGGATCGGCGATGACGCACAAGGCTGTGCCTGTGCCGTGACTTGGATAACGGGCACACACGTGCGGTTACTATCTAATTCGCAATCAGCTCCGGGCAAATGGTCTCGGGAGAGCAAGTACGGCCGCCCTGATTTGCCCGTAGGTAGGCCTCGTCTGGCGCCTGTCCTCTGGGAGGGCCCACCACCCCCGGCGCTTCGCTGGCTGGGCCCGGTCCACGGTGCGGCAGTAACAGCGCCGGGCTGTTTGACCATTCAAACACGTCTTACTCCTCCTAAGGCTATCTCCAATAGAACACCTAAACAGCAGCCCAAACCTATTTTGGTTGTGAGATGCAACCCAAACAGCTTTCAACAGCATATGCAAATGGGATACCCATTTTGCATATGAGGAGAGAAGATAGCTAAAAATAGGGACCCTCTCTCCTCATATGCATTTCGTTGTGGCCCACCGTCAGTGAGATAAAATGCATACTCTGTTAGAGGTATTAAATATTTGCCTTCTCTATTTATTTTGCCTCTTTAAATTTGCCTCTGTAAGATGCATATCATTGTCGGAGAGAGCCTAATGTTTCCACGACAGGAGGTGAACGGTTTATGTAAAATCACTTGCATTTCAAGCATGTCTTACTCCTAATGAAAAGACTAGTAGGACACACAGGATGTCTGTAGACATCTAGGCGTCCAGAGCTCGGATCTGGACGCCATGTCTTATTGCCTCGTCTAGCTCGCGCCTCATCACAAACTGCCATGTCCCTTATCGTCGCCGCGTAGGCGTCATGGGCGGCGGCGCTGTTTTAAACACACTGGTCATACGCGAGAACAGCGCTCTTCTCCGGGCCCTTTACGCATTTTTCCCGTTGAAAAATAAATGCTTTGGTTTTCACACCTCACAAGTCACAACCTCCACACCGGCCCCCCTCCCGCACGCACAAAGGCGACGCGAGCAGCTTTGCTCTTTTTTTTTTCTTTCCCCCCTGCTCGGCCTCGCTGCTTCTCCGTTGTTTCTCAACAATTTCCCTCGGTTTATTCCGCCCCGCTTTCTCCGAATTGCCGCTTTCCTCGTGCGCGTGCCGATTCCTTCGTGCCCCGCCGCCGGCTCTGAGGCGGTCGGATGTGGCCGAGCTGACCGGACCTCACCGGCCATGGCTCCGCCGCGGAGGGTCTACGAGACTTGGAAAGGGAACAATGTAGATCCTGCCGCCTCCTCACCTCTGCTCCCCTCTCGGTTCCTCTTCTTGCTTCTTGGACGGGGAACCTTGGGTCACTCTGATGGGATCCTTCCTTTGCGAATTCCGCTTCTTGATTTAGCTACTCTTTACTGTGCTCTACTGTTCTTGGAGCTTCGAAGCATGAACAGTGCGCCGCTTCGAATGTCGTCGCCGCCGTGTCATGTGCTACGTGCTGTGTATGTGGAATTGCCCTTGTGCGGTGTGACTGCATTCTGACGTGTTTGCCTCGCCTTCTGCAGAAATTCTTCTGTGGTGGGAGGCTGATATTCGGACCTGACGCCAAGTCCCTGATCCTCTCTGTCTCTCTCATCGTAATACCCGTCGTGGTCTTCTGCGCGTTTGTTGCGAGACATCTCCGTCACCACTTCTCGACTTACAATGCAGGATATGCAATCCCTGCAGTGGCAGTTGTGTTCATGATTTATGTAAGTGCATTGCACTGGTTCCTGCAGATTTCACATAGGGAACACACTCAACTGAGTAATAACGTCTGTTTCATGTTCTATACGTTGTAGGTGCTTGTATTGCTCTTGATTACCTCGGCTCAGGATCCAGGGATTGTACCTCGCGCATTGCATCCACCGGAGGAAGATTTTACATATGGGAACTCATTATCCAGGGCCACGCCAGGGAGGCTGCAATTCCCCCGTGTGAAGGAAGTAATGGTTAACGGGGTGCTTGTGAAAGTGAAGTACTGCGACACATGTATGATTTATCGGCCTCCTCGCTGTTCTCACTGTTCGATATGCAACAATTGCGTGGAGCGCTTTGATCATCATTGCCCATGGGTTGGACAATGCATTGGACAGGTACGAAATCATCTTTGCACTGAAAGCAAGCACAATTTGTGATTTGATACTTCAACAAACTCATCAAAACCATGACTTTTACTTCCATACTACTGCCAAAAATAAGGCATGTTACTTTCATACACTATGTCTTATTCATTTACTTGAAAGGCTACGCGCACGAGACGAGTTACAGATTAGTTTTTGTTCACTGAAAGCTTACAAAACCTGACACCTTGGAATGTTCCTTCCATGTTTCTGCCAAAATAACTCATGTTTCTGCCAAAATAACTATATTCATAGTTATTTTTGTTTACATAGTTCTAGTTATGTTGTTTCGAGAAATGCATTCCACAGATATTGCTTATGAATGTATTTGATTCACATTGTTATACTGTGTAACATTAGTCAGCCTGCTTGGTTAAAGGAATTCCAAGCGTGTTTTTTCGCGAGTAAAGTGCTTTAAAGAATAAAGAATTCAAATGGGTTAAAATTTCAGAAAGGGGGACTGAAATAATTTTATTTGAATTATGTTGTTTGAGTTCCATTTGCTGTTGACTCGTGTCCACAAGCAGTGCTTAACAGCCGCTGACTAATAACGTCTAGTCGCCGCCTAGGCGTCCAGGCGCTCCGGCGTAGACGCCATGGGGCTCGACTCGCCTGGCCACTCCCGCCTCACAAACGGTCATCTCCTTGGTCGCCGTCACCTGGGCGCCATGGCCGGGCGCCTAGGTGGGCGCCTTGGCGTCCAGACGCTGTTTTAAAACACTGGTCACAAGCTCATATTCTATAGCATTGTTGATTTAAGGAAGAAGTCTATTTTACTCCCCTCAACAATTTACTTTGTCCATTTGGTCCGCTAAACAGAATTTTGGCTCAATTTACTTGCTCAAACATTCCAAGTCGGTGTAATTTACAACCTTATGCAGTTTGACGTTTTTTGTATCTTTATGTGCGATTTGAATTTAAAGCTCAAGAAGGGGAGCCCTGACGCAGCGGTAAAGTTGTTGCCTTGTGACCATGAGGTCATCGGTTCAAGTCCTGAAAATGGCCTCTTGCAGAAATGCAGTGAAAGATTGTATACAAAAGAGCCAAGTGGGTCGGACTCTTCCCCGGACCCGGCGCAAGCGGGAGCTAAATGCACCGGGTTCCCCTTTTTCCTTTCTTTTTTGAATTTAAAGCTCAAATTTAGTAGGATAGTACCTGAATCTGTACCCTACATTAAAAAATATATGGCGTATTGTTCATAATTATTTTATTTGTTTAATAACATCAAATAGTGTCTTAACAATAGGAATATAAAAATACATGAAACCTATTCTTGAAATTTTATCAATGATTTTTTAACATAGGGAACGATCTTATCTGCCATCACACAAAATTTGAAATCAAACTTCACTTTTACACTGAGAAACAAAAAAGGTCAACTTTGGTAAGGAGTAGAATGCACCGATTTGAATAGTTTGATGGAGTAAACTGAGCCAAGATTTTGTTTAGGGTGTCAAGTGGACAAAGTGAATTGTCTGGGTGAGTAAAATAGACTTATCCCTTTTTTATAAGAATCTTATATCTACTATGCTTAATCACAGTAATTACTAATTAATTGATGTTTGTAGTACATTACGTATAAATTTATGGTAGGTTAAAGATGTGTATGATGTAATGCCCCCTGCAATGCAATTACGTCGCTTTATATTTCCACTAGACGAATGTTATGAAAATATGTGATGTGGCATCCATAGTGTCTCCTTTTGTAATCGACTTAAGACCAGTAAAGAGACAATATAAGTTATGGAATAGCACTCGTATCATTAAAGGTTGATTAATTTAGCTGATACAATATGACCTGGTTAGCATATTTTTTGGTGTTACCTAATAGAAACTTTCCATTGATATAAAACTAAACATCACTTGGTTGACATGTTTCTGAATCAATCATTACTGCTCAATATAGGCACGTGATTATGTTTCTGTTAGTTGGAATTGGAGTTGGCTTTTTTTCCATACTAACCAGTTTCACACATATGCATGACTGGCAGTACATCCTAGGAACCACACATTATATTAAGTGAAGTATGACCTAGCAAAAAAAAGAAACACGCCACATGCCCACATCACTGTAATCCCACTCGAATCCACATGTAACAAGATCAAATGCATGATATATCTCATTTAGATTGGTAAAGGAAAAAAGTACTCAGAACTTTCTTTATTGTTTATCTTGGAATTTAAGATTATGGTCCTCTTTGCTTCCTTTTTGTATCCTGATCTCTACTGGCTCACTTTTACGTTGTGCAGCGCAATTATCGGTTCTTTTTCCTGTTCGTTTCTTCCTCGACTCTTCTCTGCATTTATGTATTTGCAATGTCAGCATTCTACATCAAAGTTATCATGGACGAGGGTTATCCAACAGTATGGAAGGCTTTGAAACACTCTCCAGCTTCTTGGGCGCTTCTGATATATTGTTTCATTGCTCTCTGGTTTGTTGGTGGACTCACTGGATTTCATTTGTATCTCATTAACACCAACCAGGTTAGTTTGTTGATACAAGATCTAGTAGTTCATCTTCTTTTCTCCTCAAGCAGGCTGTTTTCGCTCATGAATGCAAGTTCTTTTGATATATCTGTTCAACAAGTCAAATATCAACCAGAACGTGATGATATATGCTTGTGACTAATGTATAGACTTGTGATGCCTATAAGTGAGATGTTTCATTGTTGGGAAATAGGCGATGCGCTACTCTAGCAATTCGACCGTATCACTCAGGAAACATGCGAGTAAGAAGGTCATGGATCGTTACCACTAGACGCGCAGCGCAGCGGATCGTAGATGCGCGTCGGTGTAGAAGAAGTAGACGATCACGTTCGTCTTCTTCTGGCTCCTCGTCACAGGAACATCGTCACGTCACCGTAGCCGATCAGCGCAGCAGTAACAGCAGCGTCTCCACGGAGTCCACACGTATAGGGAAGAACGCCGTGCGTCGGTGTGCTAGCATCGCGCGCGCGACAGGGGTTTCGACGTGTGGCCTGTGAGGGGCGGCGGCTAGGGCTGTTATGTGGTGGAGTCATCTGCCCCTAACACTACCCCTCATATTTATAGTCGCGCTAATGGGCTTTTAGGTCACATGCCTATTAGTACCCTAATTTCTTATGGATCAAATATCCATCAGACCTTTATCCGAATTGTTATGATTGCCTCTTGGGCATATCACCAACATTCATATCCTACAACCAATAGGCTACACTACAGTTATTATTTTGTGTTTCTTCATGGACAATACAAAAAAATTGTTATAGTCTAATGAATTTACCAAACAAATTTTTAGGTGCATTTAGTGTTATATACACTTTACCATTTGATATTTATGAACTTGTCAAGGGTCCATGTATAATTTACAGAACAGCATGTGATTATCTATTTGTGTATGCATTTTGTGATGTCATTAGGATTTGCTTGTATTAAAAGCTCAATATCTATAACTACACGGAAAGGATATTATCATTTTTCAAACTTCGATGATATATGTATGATAGTGAAATAACAATACTAACATTTCTGTTCTGATGCTTCTGTTTTGTAGACCACATATGAGAATTTTCGATACAGATCAGATAGCAGGCCTAATATCTATGATCAAGGATGCTTGAGTAACTTCCTAGAGGTTTTCTGTAGTAAGACTAAACCTTCTAAATACAAGTTTCGGGCCTATGCACAAGAGAATGTGCAGCCTCCAATGGTTAACTTTGGTAGGGGGGCAGAAGAGGAACCAGTTGGTGGACCTAGGTCGAAGGTAGAAGATGATCTTGAAATTGGTAATGATCTCTTGAAGATTTCTCAACGGCGCAAGTATGAGGATGTTGATGTTGAAATGGGAGGTCGTTACAGCAATGATATGGAAGGCATAGCCACACAGATTCCTGCAGTTGGAAGTGATGTGCGAGTTCGACACTCGAGTTGGGATCGGAGAAGTGTTAATTGGGACATGTCATCAGATGTACTTACAAGAAGTGCATCAGATGTGATCCGAAGTAGTGTATTGGGCACGGAGGCTGCACCTTCATCTTAAACAGAAACACATTAGTCAATTATTTGTGCGTCCAAAAAAATCAGAATATGTGTCAGCATTTTGGATTGCAGGACCATTAAACTCATGATAGCAAAGCCAGAGATCAAGGAAGAAGATGCTCATCATGCATTTTGACTTCGGCTGCCTTGATCTTTTTCAATCTTTGAAATGTATGAACAATTATTTAGTCGAAAAATGGCGCCGTTTATTTGGTATATTCTTAGTTTTGAGCTGTAATTTTGCTTTAACCCAATGTAATCTATGTGGTCCTTTCTGTAAATTAATCACCGTTGCAGGATTCTCATCGAACTGTGATTCTTCAACTATTCTTTGAAAATGTTCAGTCAGCATCTCAAGTGGTCTTCATTATCATCCTACGCCTCCCATTCTTTTGAGTACGGATGCCTAATTGGTCAGCAGTCCAATCGGATTTTTGTTCAGTTAGGCCTCATAAAACTGTGTCCACTGAGTTCAAATCTTAACTCATCATCCAAGCAGTTCAAAGCATGTGATAAAGACGCTGTCATCATCCCTTCGATTCCAGCATGACTAGCCATTTTTTTTCGAAACTGACTCTGAAGGTTGATATTTCTCTTGTTTGCAATGGGAGCTCATTCTGAGGAGCACCTTTCTATTGATTTCTGGATTCTGAATACGGCAAACAACTTATACTGGAGGACTAGAGCATGAAGCCCGTTGACAACGACGGACCGGAAGACCTCACAATCGCTAGGTCCATGCCTTGGACCAGATCAGAGCTTGAGGCCAATAAGAATAGTGTCACGCCTGGCTCCTGTAAAACATAACCAGACACACTATACATGTATGCAGGATTAGTTAAATCATACATGTACCAATAGAAATGATGTATCTTATATAAAAACCAAGTTATTACAATTTTATAGCGACTCATGGTCTAAAAAGGAAAGACACATAGCAGCGGATAATCTAAGCGTAGAGCTCCATCACGGGCGTTGTCCGGAGGCACGCCCGCCTAGTACTGCGTATCGGGGTTGAAGCTATCGTCTTCATCATACTCCACTCCGTCTCCATAGCCTGAGCAACAGTTATGTCCAAAAAGAAGCAACAAAGACGCATGAGTACTTAGAGTACTCAGCGGGTTAGGAAATATATGACATGTAGGCAAACATCGAGGAAGATCAACTCGGCTATATGCACTATGCAACACTCTATGCCTAAGTTGTATTAGCATCCTAATTACTAAGTGAGTGCCCACCATGTGTCACCAAATCCAGTCCCACTGCCAACCAAACACTACCAACCTCACCCATACCTAAGCTAATCATGAAGGAGTTACTAGCTCGCTCCTGACCGTGAGCATGGCTGTCTAGACAGTTTTGACTCTGCAGAGTTTGTACCCTTTACCCACAAGTCGTGATTTCGTCCCATGTCACCAAGTGGACTAAAGTCTCCCTGATTGCCCGTGATCGCGAATCACATCTCACACTTTCTATGGTGTGTGGCCAAGGGATCACTATGAGGCCTTTACATTGCACTACCAAATCCTTGTACACCCGCTAAGGTTTCACCGCTAACAGCATACTTGGAGTCAATTTTACTTCCGCTGCAGAAGCCCCCTCTTGCGCCATACAAACATCTCAATGGTGTAC